>OX451735.1:876822331-878057331 GCA_948472305.1 Vicia faba
AAAAGAGAAGTCGAAGAAGCGAATACTGATTCGTTCAAGAAAGGTGTGGGCAACAAGTATTCTGAGAAGAAAGTTGACACGAAAGAGGTGTAATATTACAACTGTCAAGGTTTTGGTCACTATGCTAGAGACTGTCGAAGAAAAAAAGACGCGAGGGAGAAAGACAATGATGAAGCTCAATATGCACGATCTGGAGATAATGGTTCTGATGATGTGTTGTAGATGACGAACACTCAGTCGAACACTGAGAAAAACAACACGTGGTATCTGGATTCAGGATGCAACAATCACATGACTGACAATAAAAAATGGTTTACCAAGTTAGATGAGTCATTCGAAAAGGTGATAAATTTTACAGATGGAAGGCACATCAAATCAGGTGGTAAAGGAGACATTTCGATTGTCAAGAAGGATGGTCAAAAAGCTACTATCACTGAAGTGTTGTATGTACCTTCTATGACAAGTAACTTGATAAGTGTAGGTCAATTACTTGCAAAAGGCTTCAATATAAAGCTAAAGAAGAATCAGATAAAGGTATATAAGGCTGATGAGAGGCTAATAATGAAAGCACCATTGGCGAAGAACAAAACGTTCAAAGTTGAACTCAACACATCATATCACAAATCTATTGCTTCAACTACAGAAAAACACAAGAACTGGCTATGGCATCACATGTATGGACATCTAAACTTTAGAAGTTTATGCATGCTCAATCAAAAAAGGGTGGTGTTTGGTTGCCATATGTAAAGGAACCAAAGCAGGAATGTGAGGAATGTTGTAAAGAAAAACAGGCTAGGAAGGCATTCAAACATGAATTACCTGTGAAATCAAAGCAAAAACTGGAGTTGGTTTATTCTGATGTGTGTGGACCTTTTGAAGTAAAGTCAAATGGAGGTAACAAGTATTTCCTTACTTTTGTTGATGAATTCACAGGACATATGTGGATTTAACTTATTGAAAGGAAGAGTGAGGTATTCATACAATTCAAGAAGTTCAAGTTGCATGTTGAGAAACAAAGTGGCTGCAAATTGAAGAAATTAAGAAGTGATGGTGGTGGTGAATATACGCCTGTTGAATTTGTTAGATTTTGCAATGAGAAAGATATAGAGCATGGGGTTATTTCACCTTATACGCCGCAACATAATGGTATAGCTGAGAGAAAGAATAGAAGTATGTTGAACATGACGAGAAGTATGTTGAAAGCTAAAGATATGTCTAAGATATTTTGGGCTGAAGCAACTTCGACAATAGTATATATTCTAAATAAATGCCTAACAAATAAGATGGTCGAAAAGACACCTCATGAGGCTTGGACAGGGTCGAAGCCAAATGTGAGTCATCTTAAAATTTTTGGATCAATATGCTTCAGGCATGTATCTGAACAATTGAGAAAGAAGTTGGATGATCGAAGTAAAGTCATTGTGCTCATAGGTTATCATTCAACTGGTGCATATAAGTTGTATTCTCCAAACTAAGCTAAACTAGTGATCAGTCGAGATGTTCTTGTAGACAAAAGCAAAGGGTGGGACTGAAGTCGAATTCCAGTTCGACAAGAATCAGGTACAGTCATAACTATGTTCAAAGAAGATCAACAAAATGAGGGCTTCAACGAGTCGAAATGAACAAGGTGATGCTTCGACCCGTCAAAATGAAGAACCACCTGTGCAGAATGAAAGAAGGTCGATAAGAATAAGAACTGAGTCGGTAAGGCTAGCTGGATATGAAAGATTTCCAGATCAAGTAGTTAATGCAGATGGTGATTTAATCCAAGAAGCCATGATGATGGCAGAAGCAGAACCAATTGACTTGAATGAAGCCATGAGTAATTTGAATTGGTGTGAAGCCATGAAAGAAGAACTCAAAGCTATTGAGAAGAACAAGACCTGGGAGCTTGTCGAAAGAACTCGTAAGAAGACAATCAATGTAAAATGGATCTACAAGGTGAAACGAAGGCCAAATAGTGAGATTACGAAGTATAAAGCCAAATTGGTGGCGAGAGGTTTTCTACAAAAACCTGGTATCAACTTCGATGAAGTATATGCGCCTGTTGCGAGGTTAAAAACAATCATAATTGTTGTTTCGACAACAGCATATAGACGATGGAAGATCCATTAGTTGGATGTAAAGTCAGTATTTTTGAATGGTCCATTGGAAGAAGAAGTCTATGTTACTCAACCACCAGGATTCGATGTCAAAGGGCATGAGTCGAAGGTATATAGATTAAGGAAGACTCTTTATGGTTTGAAATAAGCCCCTAGAGCTTGGAATAAGAGAATATACACCTTCCTTATCGAAGCGGGTTTCACAAAGTGTGTCTCTGAATATGGAGTGTATGTAAATGATATCAACAATGTCAATCGAATTATTTTATGCCTCTATGTTGATGACTTACTCATTAGAGGAGCAGACGAAGCTGAGATAATGAAGGTAAAGTCGAAATTAATGCATGAATTTGAGATGTACGACTTAGGGAATCTTTCACATTTCCTTGGGATGGAATTCAAAGATATTGAAGAAGGAGTATTCTTGCATCAAACGAAGTATGCTCAAGATATTTTGAAGAGGTTTAAAATGAGCAACTGTAATGAAGTTGTCACTCTGTTAGAAACTGTAGAAAAGTTGAAAAATGAAATGAATGATGAGTTTGTAAGTTCGACCCTATACAAACAAATCATTGGATCTTTGAGGTATATTTGCAATACTAGACCAGATATTTGCCAAAGCGTAGGATTGTTGAGTAGATTTATGGAGAAACCACAAGAGTGTCATCTCGCAAAAAAGAGGGTGTTAAGATACATAAAGGGAATAATTGATCATGGTGTGTTGTTACCAAATAAGTCGAAGAACAACACAAATATCGAAGTTCATGGATACAGTGACTCATATTTAAGTGGAAATCAATACAAAAAGAAAAGTACTGCAGACTACATTTTCATGATTACACAAATTCATTATAGCTGAAAATTACATTAGATAGCCAAAATCCAATTTAAACGCCTTACAATAACTTATGGGAGATCTAAGCACTACACTAGTAGTTCCCCGACATTCCTTCAGATGACTTATGTCATTTGCCAATCCCCAATAAATTTTCTATCGCTTCCTTTGGACCCTCTTCTTTTAGACATGATAAATTTATCCAAGTAAAATATATTATAACAACATCAAAATTAAGATAGTGGAACCTTCATGCAATTTAAACAACTCAAAGAAGCCTATGGAATAATCAAAGTGAGGAAACCACATCGGCTAAAAGTGATTCGAAGTTTTCAACATTTTACACCAAATATCAAATCGAAATATTTGAAAGGGAAATATTCTTCTTCTTCAAATTCTGTCCAAACACACCACAAATGCCATAAAGCCCCCATTGAATTATGCATTTGGACATTGCTCATTCAACATATTCCTTTTTTAGTAGCAATTAACAATTTTTTCCTTGTAAATGTTCCTACCTTTTAGTGTATTCTCATGACCATACAGAAATACTAATTGTATACAATGATTGACACCAACACCAACACCGTATTCGATGTGCTTAATACGGAAAAATTATGTAATTCCACTCGACATTGCGGTCATTGTAATTTGGACCATTGAATAATCAAGTTTCTCGAATCTTAAAATTTAAACTGAATTTAACTCATCATACAAAATCGATTTATAAGGTGAACACAATTGTTCATACTTCTTATCTCTAAGCAATAAGGGATTAAACTCGTACCAGCAACCCAAATACCACAGCTAAGCGGCTATTGGTGGATTGTGATTAAGATGGATTTCAGTTACACAGCAAATTTCGTTAGGAAAAGAACATAATTCAATATATTACAAAAACTTCAAATATGCTTGCACATTTGCTGAATTCTTGATCATGATTTTGGAAGACCATGCATAAAAATTGGCACTTCCTGAAATGTACTCTTAATTCTCTTTCTCTAGAATCTATTAATGCAAAAAACCTGTAGCACTAGTTCTGTCTAAGCAGATAATACAGCTTGTTGTGATGCTTCTTCTGTCTGCAAACTTTCATAATAATTGACAAGAACTTTCCATCCACTTGGACACATAAATCCTTCTGGTGGATTCTCTCCACTTTTAGCATAAGATCTCATCTGGAAAATAAAAAAAAGATGTTACAAATAAAGAAACATAATGAACGAGATCTTAACCTGGTCTATCGGTGTGTGTCTTACAACCTATAGGTGTTCGAGCCAATTGTTTTTAATCGGACATTGTTAAAAAGTGTCTGACACGTGTCTAAAGTTTGTCCGAGAAGTATCGGTGTCTACATTGTATCTGACACGTCGACACAACACTTTGTAGCGGTGTCTTGTATGTGCTTCTTAGGTTATGACTTTCATTGTAATGTAACCTAACATAGACTACATAGCTGTTATGTGATGATATTCATGACAGTAAATAAAATGATATTGAATATAATACCTTGGTTCCAGATATAAAGAGGAAATCTTTAGATCGGCTAGGATCGAAAAATGCCATCTTGCTTACCTTTGTGTCATAAGCTGCCACCTGTAGTATAAAATGGCAAACAAGTTGTCATTGAAAGAACATATCTCGGAGGAGGAAGAGCGTACGAATCTTGTCTAAAAGCAATAATGTTTACCCTGAATGGCAAAATGTTAAGCTTCTCGAGACCAGGAGCCATGCTAAGAACCTTTTTCCCATGATCCGGATCATACAAATCTCTTTTCTCAGTTGGGTGACCCATACCAGCGGGATCACGACCAACAATATAGAAGTTGGCGCCAGCATTTATCCGCGCCTTTGCGTGCCATTGTACTTCAGTTGGACCTGCATAATGCATAGGTGACGGAAATATAGCAACTATGGTCGTCTCGGGATCAAGAACTCCATCTTCTAGCACCTAAGAACACGAAAATGTATACAGTTCGCGGAAAATATGTTTGTTCAAATTCTGCTAGACTATAGCGCCACTATATAACACACTTATGAGATGAAAATTACCTTGCTATGTTGCTCCATCCTGACATCTAAGGGAACATCGTCGACCTTTGTGAAACCTCCAAGAGGATGAAGCAATAAAATCGGATTCTTGTAACCCATATCTAATAGGCGTTGGCGAGTATCGTTCATTAACAAGGCATGACCGTTATGGACAGGATTTCTTAACTGAAAAGCGAAAACTGCATCAGCTTTACGCCTATCGAATTCTTCACGAAGTTGTTTGGGAGAGAGCCTGTAGTTATCAAGACCATCATTGTATTTGATAGGTTTAAGAACTTCCAAATCTCCCCCGATAAGCCAATTTCCAGATGGAGCAATGACCTCTTCGACATAGGGAAGTCCTGGAGCAGTTGTTCCCCATGTTCTAGCAATTCTTTCTTCTTTGTTATGCTTGTAGATTTCAATGCTGCACGGATATTTAACCCTTAATGAAAAGTTAAAACTAAGAAAATTTGTTTAAATAGCCATCACAATTAAAAAATCCAATGTTCTAAAAATCGAACATGGTGGTTCAACCGCGGTTAACCAATGACCATGATTGTTTGCAAAATCAAAGACATGCCTTAGTGTCTGATTCAACCGCGGTTAAACAATGACCATGATTGTTTGCAAAATCAAAGACATGCCTTAGTGTATCAGACATGTCAATATCCGACACTCACATGACCCTGAAACATATAGTTATATTCAATCTCTTCAATTTTCTCAAACTACTAACAACATCTTGTGTCTGACAAAAGTCGATATCAGACACTTACACGACCCAGACACTCACAGGACAAGACCGGACACATATAATTACATTCAATCCTTCAATTTTTCAAACTAACACGGTTTACGTGTCTAAGTCGTATTTGGCGTCAGGGTCTCTATTTCCTAGACTGTGACCAAAATTTAACACCATAACAATTGAATAACTAATAAACTAAATAGTACTAGTACAAATTAACCCTAAAATTAAGTTAAAACCATGACAATGTCAATAAAACAATTAATCAACTAAAAAACACAAACTAACCTTAAAATTAAAGCAAATAGCAAGAGAAACTAACCTTCTAAGAATAGCAACACAATCTCCATCAGGCCCAATCAACCCAACATTAGAAGAAGATCCAATTCTTCCTTTAGTTTCATCATCAATAGCCAAAACAATAGGAAGTGACATATTAACAAAAGAACCATCATTCAACCTAAACGAATTAAAATGCAAACTTTGAAGATACTCATTTTCCCTCATGAACCCTTTCAAAGGACTAGCCCAACCTTCACAAATCACATGCACCCATTCGTAATCAACCTTTGTTAGTTTCACATTAGGAAGTGACTTAGCTTCAACTACCTTAGAATCTCTTTCATTTTCCGGCACCACAAGATCTACTAATACACCCCCATCTGGCTCAATTAAGGAACTTTTGATCATGAAACTTTCTTGCATTCTTCTTTTCACTTTTTTAGACTTTGTAATGATAATTGGATTGTTATGAAAAATGGGTTTTGGAAGAAACTTAGTATTGTAAAATAAAGTGTTGTTTTTGATTAATTTGTTTGCATGGTTGGTTTTGTTGTTGATGTTAAGGTGAGAATGTAACTGTAGTTTGATGGTTAGAGACATTATGGGAAACTAATGGGTTTTTTTTTTTGGAGAGAGGGGAGAAAATAGGAGTGTTGAAATAGTTACAATGTGGCATAATAATAACAACCACTACCTAAGACTATGGCGAACATGTTGGATTAGATTCACAAGAAATGGTTTTCTCTTTCTAATGTGTTTTTTTCGGTTGAGTTTGTGGATGAGAAAAGTGTGGTAGTCTATGCATGCTTTAAAAGATGCAATTTGTTTTTGTGGGACCATGATTGTTACAAAAAGGGAATCAAAAGATGAATGAGGACCGATAGTGAAACAAAGTGAGTATTTGAGAATAAAGAAAAAAAATATCGCTTTTGATTTTGAAAGCAATTTAAAAATGAATCTTGAAAATATATATTTATTGGATATGCCTGTTTTACCCGCACTTTAGTGTGAAGTGAGTTAAGAATTTAGACTCTTATCCTCTAATGTGACCGTTTCGTTTTGTTCTGTTTCTTCGTGACCTTTTGCGGATATGATTATTAGTATACAATTTTACATTTTTAGATCTAAAATATATAGTGTCCGCGGATTTTTTCCGCTCCACACTCTTTTTTTTTTTGGAACGGACCTAAGTTTTAAACCCTCATCCTCAACTATATCCGCTCCGCTCTGTCTCATTTTTTTTACAGACTTTTACGAGATGAGTTTAAATAGAACGGACATGCCGATTTGTCACCCCTCTATATACTCCCTCCATAGAGACTTTCTATAAAATTTTCGTATTTTTCAAAATAATAATTAATTATATTAATTTCAAAGATGAAATAAATTTTATTTACTAAAATATTTTTATTAATAATAAATAGTGGAATAATTATATAAATAAAAATACAATAAATAAAAATAAAATTAATAAAAATAAATAAAAAATAAAAAATAAAATATCTATTATAAAACGGAAGAAATAATAGAATAAAAATGCACCGTTTATATATACCTATAAAAGTTAAACAATTAAATACGTTGATTTTTTTTTTTTTGTATAATTAAGATGGTGATAATAAACTTTAACATAGTTATAAAGTGAAAACTTATGTAACAATATAAGAATTTTTTACTCAAATAAACCAATTTTTCAAAAATATTCTTAAAATTATCTGCTTTTTAAATAAATTCTCAATCTATAAAATAGGACTAGTATTTATGGGTCAGAGTAGTCTATTTTACTTGCATATTATTATAAATTCAAGAAATATACTAATATTTAAGTTGTTTCACCAAAAAAAAAACAACACATTAAATTCTTTAATTTCACTTTTTTTTTTAAATTTTATTTTAATGTTTTATTCAAATTTTCTAGTTGAATATTATACATTAATTTTTAACAGTCTTACGTTTTATTTTGCAAACTTCTTTCTATTTTATTAATTTGTGTTATATTGAATATTTGTGTATTATTATAAAAAAAATCATATATAATTGTATACCCACACAATTGCAACACAACAAGCTCACATTGAATTGAAACAACAAGGCCTCATTAAGATCGAACATGAGAAAGGAAACAAGCTGTTACCACAAATCCATATCAATGATACCATCTTCAAATAATTATGTGAGCCTTGGAAAAGACCATGGCCATTAAGCTTTTGGGTAAAGATCTAGACTAAAGGATTATGCATCACAAACTTTCATTTAAATGGAACCTTATTTGAGATTTTGATCCTATAGCTATTGATAATAGCTTTATATAATAAAGTTTGACATGGAAAAATACATAGACAAAGTCATTGAAGAATATGTGTGGATAGTTTTTTTTATCACTACCTTGTTGTAGTTGAATGGAGCCTGATGTTTGTGTCATCCGCTATTAAGAATGAGAGGACGATGATTTAGGTTCATTTCCTAGGAATGAGCTTGATTTACTATGGTAAGAACATTCTTCTAATGCTAGCTTATTCCATTGGCAACCCCATCAAAGTGGTCTAACGAGTATTGTATGTGGAAAGAAGAAGGTTTGCATGTGTTTTTGTTGAAATACATCTTTTGTAAATATTATATTGCAAATAGCAACATTTATAATTATTTCACTTTAGAGTTAAATATGTCATGGATCTTTATAAATACGTTAATCTTCAATTTTGATTCCTCTAATATTTTTTTTAAATAATAGTCTTCGCAAACTTTGATGTCTCTAAAATTGGTCCTTCTCATTAGTTTCTACTAACTGATGTTTACATGTCATGCCAAATATGTATTTTTCTTTGACATATATATGACTATTATTAAGTTAATTATTTTTATTTTATATTAAAGGCATATGCTGAACTCTAATTCGTATGACATCCATCTTCGTCTTTTTTACAACCCATTCATTATACCGTTTGATCTTTTAGGTCAAGACGTCACTTCAATGGGTATGCCATGATGTCTTAAAGCCTATATGTGATAGATAAACTTCTGCAATCATGATATATTTTATTCTTTAAACATAATTTCAGTTCTTTTAAAATATAAAATAAAAATAAAAAGAGATGGAATAATGAATTCCACAAAAAAATTTTTTTTTCACAAGGTACATACAGTATAAAGAGTTTTTTTGTTATTGAATTGACCATTGACCAACTCCCTTATTGGGAATATTCAATACACCCATGAATTGAATTCTGAGCTTCATGTTACTCATTCCAAGAGACATGCCAGATATAGGACATTCCAATTTAATTGAATGGAATGACAGTTTTTCTACTTCGTCTTGGTCTTCTTCTTGGGTGAACCCTAATTTCGTATCATTCTTCTTCAAGTTATTCAATTGCACATCGTTTTCATCATTAATTGAAACCATGTCATCTTCATAAAGGCGAAGCAAATAAGTACCGTATCATTCCACAAGTGTCAGCAACTGTTCAGGGAGAAGGTGTGGGTGTAATGCTCGTATAATATCATATTATTGCAAGAACAAACGTAATAAAGAGAGACTCTTTTGAAGTTGTTCATTTTGGAAAAATGAGAAAACTTGCAATTTATTCATATGAGATGATAATATTGCGCAAGGAAACAGTGTTTGTGAAAGTATAGATAAAGAATGGAGCAAAGATAAGAGTAAGGTGAGAGAGATGCAAGCTACTGAAACTTTGAAGGAGCTCTATGAATCTTCCTTGAAGAAGAACAATAAACTGTAGATCAATATGAAGTCAGAGGCACTTTTTGGAAAGTTGAAGTCAATGTGTCTTATACTTTCGTTTATGACCAACATATACTTTTTATTCACGTGTAAATGTTGAAATCCTTTTCCATTTTCTTTTGTTTTTCTTCTAGGTTTGTAATGTTGTTTGAAAAGATGTTGAAACGTTGAATTATGTAGCGATCACTTATGTAATGCAACTTATAATCTTATTTAATTGATTTTATAAGTTTCACTTGGTATGATTTAATTGACCTATAATCTGATTTAATTAATTTTGTAAGTTTCACTTGGTATGACCTATAATTTGGCATGATCTATAACTTGGTTCGTTACATAAGTGACCTATAACTTTGATATACGTGACCTTCAAGTTAGTTCATTACATAAGTGACCTATAATTCAATTAATTACATAAGTGACCTATAATTTAGTGCATTACATATGTGGTCTATAATTTGATTAATTACAAATGTGACCTATAAATGGTGATAAATTATGAACTATAAATCTACATAAACATGACAAAAACTTCTGCATAATTTTGACATTAGGTGAACATCTCATTACATATGCAATACATTACAATCAATACGTATCAAATTAGTAATTGATTTATTCATTGTAACATTACGGTACACATGACATGATGGTTATACAATACCATACTAATATTTTGTTCAAAACATAACAAAACCGAAAAATCTTCTTGACTCCATCTTCAAAGAGTCTTCACTGAGTCAGCCCCTTGCAAATGTATTCATAATATTTTGATAGGTTACCACCACCTGTCACTTCTTATGTGGTTTCCTCTTCAGAAATGACCAAAGAGTCATCAGTTTTTTTCCAGGGCCATATACGTCATTTGCTTTAATGGTCATCAGCCTGACACATTGTCTTTTTTTATCTGTCACACTAACATTCTTCTTGAGTCTGGTCATTGGTTTGAACATCTTGACTTGGGATGAAAAAGGAAGAGTTATAAGAAAAAAATTAAGATGGATATAATATGCTCAGAACATGTTATAGTACTCACCGATTCACTGCGACTTGGCTTTGGTGAAGATGTATCGGGGGTTTGAAAGGTTTGTTTTTGCAAACTTTTGGAGTTTTACCAAAGAAAACATCGGAACCACTTTGTTTTGGTTCACTTGGCTCAATTTTATTTTGTGACTAAATTATATGTTTAATTACTAAATATAATAAAAAGTATTTTTTGTTTATATAAAATAATTTTTAAAATTTAAATTAACAAATTTATTTTTAACTTTAAAACTGTTTTTAAAAATTAGTTTACCAAATGAATTTTTTATGTATTATATAATGAATAATAAAAAAATAAAAAAATTGTAATATATAACTTAATAATTATTATTAATTCTACGTATTACAATTCTGTTTTGATTTATGAATAATAATAATGATAATTGTTCTGAATTGGAACGACACTTGCCCCACTATTAGAGAGGTCTAATTTAGCGTCTTTATATAGGTCTAAAAACGTACAATCCAAATTGAGGACCGTTGGGCATTTTCTCACGTATCCACTAGGAGAACATGACTCATGTGTCCATAACGTCATCATCATGCCTCCGAGAATAACGGGTCCAACTTTTCTGCTTTCTTGGGGCAGTTGACCAGGGAGGAGACCACGTGCTGGAATCTATACACCCATAAACCCTGGAAGTCTTTGTTATTGGGCCTCATCGTGGCCCATTACTAAATACCTTGGCCCATCGCGGGGGGCTATAAATACCATCTCACTTGAGAAGGTCAAGTATCCATTCATCCATCCATACTTTCATATTCTACTTGCACTTACTCTAAATCTTACTTTAGCATCAAAATGTCTTGCATGTACCTCCACTTCAGGTTCAACCGTTGCCTGACTTGAAGCTTGTGGGCCTTGACGATTTCTTCTGATCAGGTACGATCAGTGGTGTCGAATGTAGGGACAAGGTTTCCCCATCTTTAATTTAGGTAAGACCAAAGCAACACCTTCAACCTTCATATTATCATGACCGACCAAGCTTTCAATAATGACCAAAACGTTCACTTTGTCGAGGCGGGAAACAATAACAATGTTGCCTCCCCCGAGCAAGACCCTTGGGACAGAAATCTTCCTTCACCTATTTGCAACCACGTGGCAACATCCACCATCCTCGACAGAATTACGACTCAGCCACATATAAGGAGATCCCTGTTCCCAAAAGCGTTGACGCCACGACCAAAGCCTTGTTTGCGATGATCAACCAGACGAACTACATGATCTTCATGTAGGGTGAGCACTTGATGATGCTAGAACAGACTCATCGGTCCCCCACAAGGAAACGAAGACCTAATTCTCGAGCTCCTCCTCCTCAGAACGAGGACCGCTCCCGATCTCCCCTACAGAGACACAGACGGGACGAATCTCGAATCCCTTCTCCCCACCAAACTAGGCGAGGTCTTGCATTGGAGAGGACTAAGCCCGAAGCTGTTAAGAAACACAGTCACACCCTCCCGCGTAAAGAGTGACGATCCTCTGAACGTAAGAGAAACAAAGGCGAGGAAGAGAAGATGTCCCGACCGAGGAACCCTCCTTGGGACCAAAACCGACACAAAGACCGCTGATACTACAGGTCCCCATCTCGCTCCCCAGAAAGAAGCGACGAAGATGACCCCCGCGGTTCGCTGTCCCTGTTGTACCCCAAAATTTCCCCCTAACTTTTTCAGTCGCACCTTCATACCATATTTTGTCATTCAGTCACAATCATTAATAAATAGCTTCATTCATCACATTTGCATCCTATCTTTAATTTTGCTCTTGTGTTGTTGACTAACTTCTAATAAAAATACAAAAAATATTTGTCTTTGTCTTTGCATATTTGTGTTTTGTAGGTACCAAGTCGAAGCATCTGACAAATAAGGATTTCTGGTATCATTTTCCTAAAATCTCTATTTTCAAAGAAAAAAGAATTAAAAGAATTTCATTTTTTTCCACTGTACAATCGATTGCTCCTAGAGTGCAACCGATTGCACAAAGTGAATTTTGCACCATTTTTTAAAAAAATACATTGTGCAAATCGATTTGTACTATGGTGCAATCGATTGCACAACATGAAAATTTGAAAAAAAATCAGCATTTTAAACTTGTCAAATTTTTGCTCCAATTTTCCTTCACTTTTGAAAGATGTATCATTAATTCAAATTTTAGTGCCAATCTTTCATTTTTAAAAAGAATTATCATTAATTCAAATTTTGGCTCTAATTTTTGAAAGAATTATCATTAATTCAAATTCTGGCTCTAATTTTTGAAAGAGTTATCATTAATTCAAATTTTGGCTCCAAGAATCAATTACCAAATTACCACTAATCCCAATCCTAAAACTCTATAAATAGAGCTCTCATTTCATTCAAATTTCAAGCTTTTGATAGCCAAATCCACCTTGCTAAAAAAATCTCTCAATTCTCTCCATCTACCAAATTCACTCAAAGCTCCATTTTCAAAAAGTTAGTAAGCTTTGCATTGAAGCTTACTAATCTTTGAGCTAAACCTTCATCCAAACACTTTTTCTCCATCAATTCTCTACATCCAAACGTGGTCAATTTATTCTTGTGGTTGAATTGAAGCAAATTCTTGAATTTGTTTTGATAATTCTCTAGATCTACCTTTGGTAAGTTTGGATAATTCATCTTTCACAATGTGATCTCTTGGTGATCTTTGGGATTTATTCTTTGAGCATTATTTTGTGATTTCAACGGTGTTATTTTCTCATAATTTGATGGGATTTTCGTGCTCAAGTGGATCCATGATCATAAGGTGTTTGATGGAAAGTTTGAACAAGAAATTTCCCTTTTAAAATGCTGTTTTTGGCTACTGTTCTGTGTGCAATCGATTTGCACTGTAGTGTAAATCGATTTACACAACACAATTTTGCACAATTTTTTGAAAATTATACTGTGTAAATCGATTTACATAGTAGTGTAAATTGATTTACACCAGAACAGAATGTATTTTTTGCCTTGTTTTGGGGCAACTTTGATCCAAAATGCTTTTTCTACTCATTCCTTTTGACTGTTGGTTTGGATTGCAATTTTAAATGTCCAATTTGTCTTTAAACTCAATGGACTTTGTGATGTAGATGAAGTTGGATAAATGTTCATCAATTCAAATCTACCTAAGAGTGAATTATTTAATTCATTTTTGGTGCTTTGGATTAATGATATGTTTAGTGCTTTAATCCATCTAGAGGAGTGGTTGAATTTAAAGATGAAAGAATTTTGAAATGGTGATCCAAATTAGCTTATCATTTCCCTCCCTCTTCATCTTATCCCTTTCTTTTTCAATTGTGCTAAATGTTAAGGGATGGTGATCTCTATATCATTTATCCAAACATGAAGTACATAGATTGCTATTGACCGGCCTCAAAATAGGTGCGACTTCTACATAAGTCCACTTACGATTGCTTAACATAGCGCTAAATTTTGTCCCGATTCGAATAAATGATCATTCGTGGCCCAAACTTATGATTGCAAGCCCAAGTATGTTAATTTGATCTCTTTGATCCAATAACCTTGAGATTCATTGTGTGGAGGCTTTGGTTCTACCAATCCTCTAATGGATCTACAACACCTTTGGTCAACGCGGATCACTTAAACATCGTTGATCATTACATGTTGCCTTTGTGAGAATTCCAAAATGGATGATATACTTGACAAAAAGCAAATGCAACTTGTTGTGTGGAGGATTTGGTTCTACCAATCCTCTAATGAGTTCCAAATGCAAGTTTCAAGATGGTCATCCAACTAACCACTAATTACTAACAATTAACTTTACTTTACGCTTTTATTTTTATGCTTTATGTACCATTTACTTTTAACATTTTACATTTCATGCTATTTTCATCTTTGCTCACTTGAGAATTTACTTTTATGTCATTTTTTATTTTGCTCACTTGAGCTTTTCTTTCTTTTTAAAGACACCTAATAATCAACATAAACCATAAAAATCATTAATGATACTTGGACTACATGGTTACTATCCTTTGCATTATGGAGTGATGGACTTCTTGGACTTAGGATTAGAGACCTTGGCCTATCTTGGAGACCTTGTGACCTTAATTCATTATTTTGTCTGGAGTTCTTGAGGTTTACCTCAAGACATTGGGTTGTTTGTTTGCTTTGTGTGCAGGTTATCGTGATTACATACTTTGTTTGTAATCTGGAAATCACCCGTATACAACCGTTACTCTGCCCAATTTTTGCGAAGACTTAAAACACTTAAAGTGTGGTTCTCTCAAGAGGTCTAGTATCTTTTATTGCTTGGTTTCAATCCGAAGAATGGGAATTCTATATTGGCTCATAATGTCAAGTATCAGCTTCATGTTGGTTAGACAGTTCTCTTCCTTAGCTTTTACCTTATGCTTTAGAATAGTCCCTTCATCTCCTCCCATCTTCTTTAATTTTCAAAACCTTCTCATCTTCTTTCAAAATCTTCTTTATTTTTAACATCAAACCGCTTTCATAATAAACCTCGACCTTGTCGAGTTCCTTTTCTTTCAAAACTTCTTTTCTTTAAACAAACTTCAATACATTTAATCATACTTTGACATTTCTTTCAAAATTAACAAAAACACTTTAACCCATTCAAACTCTTTTGTGCGCCCGAGCACCTTTTCCCTTAAAACCTTTTTTCAAGATGAGACATGATTCATTGATAGTCGAGCAACATTCTCCTATCCCTATGGTTATAAAGGTGTCGACTTTTCCACTTGAGTACTAGAGGCGTTCTCAAACCCTCACTCTTGTTGACGCAGGGTCCATCTTTCTTACACCTTGTGGGCGTTATTCGAGATTTCTCTCCTAATAATGACGACTTGTCTCCCTGTTTAAAAAAATCAACAAACAAGTCTTTTCTAGATGAACTACGTGTACCCTGATCCCCTATTGCACGAAAGGTGGTACGTAGGAACTAAAGGTTCGCAACCGCGGCGGGTGCAAAAATCATCAAAATATTTCTTTTCTCACCTCCACCATCCATTTTATATACAACACATTTTTATAGCCAAAATATACAGATTTTTCAAAGAGGTTCTTGCGGAGTACCGTAGATGTTTAGGGTGCTAATACCTTCCCTTTGCATAACCAACCCCCTTACCTTGAATCTTTTCCCCTTTTTTGGGTTATTCGCTCTTTTCCCATTCCTTTGGAAACAATAAAGCGCGGTGGCGATTTTTATTTTGATTTGTATAAAGTCTAGTCAATCCAATGGCTTAGTCTTGCACATTTATACTGCTACAGAAAAAATGGTGACTTCACTGGGGACAGATTAACCTCTTGCTGGTCCATCCCTAAGTGGGTTAAGCCTATCTTTGTTTATATCTGTATATGTGATATTGTGTTTATGTGTTATATTTTGTATATATGTTTATCTGGATTTTCCTGGTTTACAGGGTGCTTGGGGATTTCTCATAAGTCCTATACCCGGACTAGGGCAAACTTTAAGATAGGACGGGCGGTATAGTCATGTTAACTTTGAGGGAGTAATCCCAAAAAATGAGACATGAGATCCCCCACTCAGTGGAGTCCCCTTTGACTTTAGTATCGTTTACCGAGTAATCGGGAAGACGTACTGCTTTTGACCTGGGAGCCTACTGAAGCTGAGGACCGTAGATTACCTAACTCATCTTGGCCTTTTAGGTGTAGTGCGGAAGCTATGACGGAGTAATTCTGAAATAGTTGTCACGCGATACTACGCTCGGACGAGTCTTTCCTGAGAATATTGCTAATTACCGAGTTAATTGGGACGTTGGTAATATCCGAAGGAAGGATGTAGACTCTGGGAACCTCTTAGAACCTTGTTCGGCAGGTGATAATAGTTAGTCCATACCTTATGGGTTGTACCTTTGACTCCAGGCTCGTGACTCTGAACCGTGTGATCTTGTTACTGTACAGTGCATTGCATAACATTGCATATCATTTGCATCCTCTGCATCATTCTGCATACATCCAGGTTGTTCAGGATCTTATTCCCAGGTGCTTCTTTCTTCCAGTTAGTCGTCTACCGTCAAGTTGATTCCTCAACACAACTACGGGACTAGAGCTGCTGTCAGATTGAGAATGGAAAACCAAGAACAACACAACATGGAAGTCAGAATGGAAATCGAAGAGTTAAAGTCAGGCATGAACAAACTTACTGAGATGATGCAAGTCCTGATTTCCAGAGGAGAGCCACCTCAAAGGGCTGTAATATCTGAAATCCCAACTGCTGTTGTTGACACTCAACCTATCCAGCACACATCTACTGCATGGCCAGAGTTTGGGTTACCTCATAATTACGCTCCGCCTGTTGCAATTACTCCAATGGTTGGCCAGTCTTCCCGACCAGTATTTCAAGCTCCAGTTTTCACTGAACCTTAGCCGATCGTTCATATTGCTTCTCGTCAACCTGCTGCACAAGCTGCTTTTGGGGATCCTCTCTTTGAGTACCATGCTGCCAGTCCTCGAAGTGTGAGCCAAGGAGAATTTGGTGAGTTGGAAGATTTCAAAGAACAGTATCAAACTTTGGAGAAGAGACTCAGAGCTATGGAAGGAAATGAGTTCTTCAGTGTTGATGCTAACAATATGTGCCTAGTTTCTGATCTGGTCATGCCTGCAAAGTTCAAGACTCTTGAGTTTGAGAAATATAAGGGGCACAATTGTCCAAGAAGTCATTTGGTGATGTACTTTCGAAAGATGTCTGCTTACACCAAGAATGACAAGCTGCTTATCCATTGTTTCCAAGACAGTCTGAGTGGAGCTTCACTGAAATGGTATATGGGACTTGAAAAAGGTCGTATCCAATGCTTCCAAGATCTTGTTGATGCTTTCATAAAGAAATACAAATACAACCTTGACATGGCACCTGATCGTCGCCAACTACAAAATATGTCTCAGAATGAGAAAGAATCTTTCAAGGAGTATGCTCAACGATGGAGAGAACTGGCATCTCAAGTTGAACCACCTCTGGCAGAGAAAGAGTTAACTGGTTTGTTCATGGATACTTTTCCCCCTTCTATTGGGAGAAGATGATTGGTAGTGTGTCTTCCAGTTTCACATACCTGGTGACTATCGGCCAAAGAATAGAAGAAGGAATCAAGAATGGTAAAGTGCTTAAAGCTGCTGAATCTTCTAATGGTGCAAAGAAATACCTTGGGAACTTTCAGAAGAAGGAAGAGGTAGAAGCCAATGTTGTCTCGACTAAGAGAAAAGGACCTCGCCATAGGTCTCAATACACTGATCAACCACAAGTAGCGGCTGTTACTCCTGCGGTCAATGCTCAACCAGTTCATGTCCCTCAACGACAGAATATCGCACAGAATCAGAATCGAAATAGGGCTCAGTTTGATCCCATCCCTATGACGTACACTGAATTGTACCCTGCATTGGTGCAGAAGGGATTGATTACAACTAGGCCTCTGATTTCTCGAAACCCTCCTCCAGCCGGGTTCAGGTCTGACCTTCACTATGAATTTCATCAGGGAGCTGCCGGTCATGATTTAGAAAGCTGTTATGCATTGAAAAACAGAGTGCAAGAATTGGTGAAAACAAATGCTCTCACTTTCAAAGAGGCAGGTCCTAATGTTATCAACAATCCTTTGCCAAAACAAAGTGGCTGAAGACTGAGTCGGGATACCCTCAAGTCACTTCCTAAAGCTAGTGTTTCAGACAGGACAACTCATCCTTGTTACTGATTAGTCACTAAGCCATGTTTCTTTCTGTTTGCGTTTTTCCTTGTTTATGTTAAAATTGTTGCTTTCAAATACTATTTATACTTTCATGTTAAGTTTAATGAAATGAGCATTGCAATGTTTTGATTCAAATCATTTCCATTTACTGCTTTCAAATATATTTCTCTTGTTTACTCTCTTTATCAAGCTTTTGTTTATGCAAAGATTTGAGGGAGGATGATGAAAACGAAATACCCATAATTGTTGCTGGTATGCTTTCGAATAAAACTTTGCTGAGGATATACAGGCATTATTTCAACTCCCAAACACTGGATAAATAAGGAAGTTAATCCCTCGTTCACTCCTTTGAGCCTAGAAGTTGGAGTTTCTTTCTATACAGAAAAACCCACAATCTTAACCTGGGGATGGGTAGTTCTCAGTTAATTTAGTTGTGCATTCAATTACAAGAGAAATCGTGCAAGACACCTTTCAACAAAGGTCGCGATCAAGCTTTCCTTTGCACACAACAAGAAGTGTCAAAGATGCTCTCAAACAAAAAAAAATGACGAAGATGGTTCCTCGTAATCATTGAGCAAGGCAATCATTATATTTCCAAAAAAAGAAAAATGAAATGAAAATAAAAATCAAAATAAAAGTCCCGCTAAGTCAAAACCTCTGAAGGAGACTTAGGCAAAAAACTGGGGCATCCCGCTGACTGTAATTTCAAATGAAACAGTTCAGGCAAAAACTGGGGAATCCCGCTGACTTTAATCTCAAATGAAACAATTCAGGCAAAAGTTAGGAATAATAAATTCAATCAGAAGAGGTCTTCAAATCCTCAAAATTCTCCACCAGAATTGACAAAAGTCTTCAAAATAGCAAAAAGATGTAAGAAGAAATGACTACCATTCTCAAGAATCCTTTAACTTCTGAGCCATCGTCATTGCTGCCATCAGTGCAATTCCAAAATCTCTTGGAACCTGAATGCATAGTCTGAATTAACTAAACGTAGGACTGAAGAACATCATGAAGATTGGGTTGGGTATAAATAAACTTTGAGCCTTTATCCTTTATTTCTTAAACCGTGAACCAGACCACGTTACAACCCTCAAAAGACCTAATTGAAGCCAGGTTTCTTTTGAAAGCATACTACAGCAAGGTTGCGTAAACTGACTCCTATGATCTTTTGCGAATCATTTGTTTTGGTATCATACCCTTGTTTTCACTTTAAAAGTATAAACCACTGTGTTTTAACCAGTGATGCACTTTCTATACACCAATAATACCATTTCAAAAATGATTTTGGATTCAAAACTTTTGCATGAACTTTGCATTAAAAATACCATGTTTGAATAAACAATTTTGCTTGCAAACAAGCTTTCCTCATCAAGGAATTTCAAACAGCTGAGAAACTTGGTCAGTGACCCTATCAGGGGCAAGTATCTTCCAGATCCTGTTGTGAATCAGTTCAAGATTTGCTGCTCAATGCGAGTTTTCTCAGAATTGGCCAGCCAGGAAATCATTTTCAAGACCCATACAAGGGCATTTATTTACAAAAAACATTTCAGAACTGAAACCATGATCAGTTTATTCCCAACAAACATTTCAGAAGCTGAAGCCATGATCAGTTTATCTCCAATAGTCATTTCGGAGTTGAAGTCGTGATCAGCTTATTTCCAGCAACTTTCAACTGAAGCCATGATCAGTTTATCTTCAACAGTCAGCTAATCTAGGACAAATCCCCAGCAGCTCTCCATGTCCTTTCTCAGAAGATCATCAGTTCAATACAGTTTTCAAATGTGACAAATTTGGGCGCAAGATTTTTCTTTCCAATCAAATTTGGTAGATTTCTTCGTGTTGAGGAATCAAACTTCCAAACTATCGTCCACAAAAGAGTCAAACTCCGTTGTCGTAAACGTCAGCATTACATGCATAAATCATTCACATATCATGCATAACAAAACCCATACATAATGCATAACAAGAGTGTTTCATCCTCATTTTCATTTTCCAAGGTCTTATTGCAGTTGACATGTCACCTTGAGATCAAAGTCCAACTTACTTGGCACCTACCAAAGCAAACATCAGTTTGAGTTGTTTCTTTTTTTTTTCATCCAAAGCCAGCATTGGATGTTGTTACCTTTTTCTTCATTCAAAGCCAGTATTGAATGTCAAGATCTCTTTCACTCATTCAAAGCCAGTATTGGATGTTGTGATCTTTTCTCTCGTCTAAAGCCAGTATTAGACGTTGAGTTTTCCCTTCATTCAAAGCCAGTATTGAATGTCAAGATCTCTTTCACTCATCTAAAGCCAGTATCAGATGTTGTGATCTTTTCTCTCATTTAAAGCCAGTATTAGACATTGAGTTTTCCCATCATTCAAAGCCAGTATTGAATGTCAAGATCTCTTTCACTCATTCAAAGCCAATATTGGATGTTGTGATCTTTTCTCTCGTCTAAAGCCAATATTAGACGTTGAGTTTTCCCTTCATTCAAAGCCAGTATTGAATGTCAAGATCTCTTTCACTCATCTAAAGCCAGTATTAGATGTTGTGATCTTTTCTCTCGTTTAAAGCCAGTATTAGACGTTGAGTTTTCCCTTCATTCAAAGCCAGTATTGAATGTCAAGATCTCTTTCACTCATCTAAAGCCAGTATTAGATGTTGTGATCTTTTCTCTCGTCTAAAGCCTGTATTAGATGTTGAGTTTTCCCTTCATTCAAAGCCAATATTGAATGTCAAGATCTCTTTCACTCATCTAAAGCCAGTATTAGATGTTGTGATCTTTTCTCTCGTCTAAAGCCATTATTAGACGTTTATTTTTCCCTTCATTCAAAGCCAGTATTGAATGTTGTGTTTCTTTTCCGTCCAGCGTCTTTCCTGAACGACTCTGATGTAGATTC
This sequence comes from Vicia faba, assembly GCA_948472305.1. NCBI lineage: Eukaryota > Viridiplantae > Streptophyta > Magnoliopsida > Fabales > Fabaceae > Vicia > Vicia faba. Next base: position 876,843,666 of record OX451735.1, read on the forward strand.
AAATTTGGTCTCATCTCATATCTAATGTTCTTCTAGATGTTTCTGATTGTCTTTTCCAGAGAGTTGTTCGCCTCATTCAATGCCATTCTTGGATGTTGCTGCTTGCCTTCTCGAGTTTTATCTCTTTTTTCCAAGTATTGATGGTTAGTCTTTGTCGCCCAGACAAATATACAGATGTATCTTGTTGTTCCCCGAAGTGTCTTTCCACGTCATTTCATCTGAACTACCATAAGTTTCCAGTTTCGAGTCTTTCCATGTTCCCACAGAGTATGTTTCATCTCATACATCATTCAAAAAAATATATATGTCAAAAAAGAGTCCATGCATTCATTCATAACATATGCTATCATCTCATCGCATCATAGACAAAATTCAGGTATTTTTGTATTTAATTACTTTTCGCCTATCTGGCTAAAAGATAATTAAATAGGGGCAGCTGTTGTACCCTAAATTTTGCCCCTAAATTTTTCAGTCGCACCTTCATACCATATTTTGTCATTCAGTCACAATCATTAATAAATAGCTTCATTCATCACATTTGCATCCTATCTTTAATTTTTCTCTTGTGTTGTTGACTAACTGTGATACGGTAGGAGAACTGACTTGGGTTTTGCGTTTGTTTTCGCAAATGTTTCGGTTTAGCAAGAGTCGCCACCGACTTTTTATTTTATCCTAAGGAAAGGTTAAAAAGCACAGCAAAAACCTTTGAGATGTTTTCTTGGGTTCGGGGAGTAGATTATAGAAGGGGAAGGTATTAGCACCCTTTCTATCCATGGTTATCCATGGGCTCTTAGTTACTTGCCTAGATCACTTGCCTTGCATTTTCAATTGTTTGAAATGGTGCTTTGTGTGTGGGTTTGAAAATGTTTTGAAAAAGATGCCTTGTCTAGGCAACCCTTGTAACAATTCTTTACTCGAATGTTTTACAAAAGGTGTTTGTCTTTTTGAAAAGATGTTTCAAGGTTTTGAAAGTTTGTGTTTGTGAAGTGTGTTATGTCCATGAATCCTGTGTCCAAAGATATGGCCTTGTACTTCTTGATTTGCAAACTTGACATAAAGCCATACTTTTCAAAAATGGATAAAGTGCTTTTTCTAATTAAGGCTTAATTCTTTATGTAATGACCAAACTCATAGAATAACATCTTGGCACAATGGATTGGCATTTAATTTATGAGTGTAAATGAGATTAGAGGCCTGTAACTAGCTTGCTCATGCTGATTTGAAAAATTGCACAAGTTATGAACATGGAAATGGCTCATGAACAAAGTGACTTTTGCCTATATTGCCAAATTCGATTCTCCCTAACCACAAGGTTGTTTGATGAGTTCTTGGACATTTTGGAAAGCTTGGAATGTGTAATTCAATCCATCTTTGTAATGAAAGTTGAGATTCCAAGGGGAAGCATGTGAAAAATGGCCATGAAGTTAGGCAAAAATCCTGCCTAGAATAGGTCAAAAATTTTCTAAGTTAAGAATGTTTTGCACCCTTGTTCCAAAAATCATAACTTGAGCTACAAGCTTCTTTTGAGGAAACTTTGTGAATCAAAGTTGTGGATTTTGCAATGGACTATAACTTTCATGTTTTGAGTTTTCCTTGAATTCAAATGTATCTTGATGAAAAAGTGGGACAAAGTTAGGAAAAAATTAGGGATTTTCATAACTTAGAAAAATTCTAAGTTATGAAAATTCTTCATTTCAAACCCTAATTTGTGATTTTTGATTTCTTGATGAACAAGTTTCATAATTTGACATGTTTTGATGAAAAATGAATCTTGGCATTTGATTTTGACCAAAAAGTCAAAGTTTGACTTTTCAGTATACAGTCAAATTTGACTCAGTTGACTGGAAAATTCATCTGTCAATCTTGTGCATTTGGGATCTTTTGAACTTGTTGAATGTGTCAAGACAATGCCATTGAGTCCTTGAGTCCATATATGAGCTTGGTTTGCCATTGGTTAGGTCAAACAGTCAAAAATTGTCTTTGTGCAGTCAAAACCCTAAAAATGACCATTTTGCCCTTTTGGTGATCTGATCAAATTTCTTGTGGAATTGTGATCCAAACTTGATCAAATGGTCCATATGAGTTCATAATGTTGATGTGGGTCAAAAATCATGAGGTTTGACTGTCAATTGACCACAATTGACTTTTTCCCCAATACAGCTGATTTCTAGGTCAACTGTCCAATTGACTGGGCAAAAATTGGAATCAAGGCTTGAAACTTGGTATGGATAAACTTGTGAGTCCAACATGAAGCATGAAAGTCACTTTGGGCCTTTTAGGTCAAAACATCTTTATGCAAACTCAAACCCTAATTTGGGTCAACAGTGCAAGGAGGAGTCTTGAGCAGAGCAAACCCTAACTTGATCTTGAGCTCCGAAGGATTTTGTGATGAGAAAATGTTGATGAAATGAGAGGGCAAATTTTGGGGTACAACAGTTTCCCCTGTTCAATCTTCTTGCACCTGAAGAGTTAGATTGGCAGGTTTGCCTTTCGCGTCTCGAAGGTAAAAGGAGATTGGACACTAGAGTGCCCTTAAATTTGCACTCGTCAGAACAATGGATGCGGGAATGGGCTTAGAGATGCCATTCGGAGATGGGCTTAAAGATGCCATCTAGATGGGTGACAGAATATTGTCGTGGATGGGCTTAAAGATGCCATTTGGAATGAGTATCAGAAAGGTGTCCATGTCTTGGAACATCTCTGAATTGGGGTTCTGAACAAGCGATAAATTGACATCCATGTTTGGAGAATCCGTAAACTGTTTTCAGAAGTCTGGAAACTGAATAAGCAATAGAGCAGCATCTATTGTTGGGAAGCGTCCGTAAACTGTTTTCAGAGGTCGAAGAAGAATCTGAACAAGCGATAGGTTAACATCCGTTACTGGAGAACCCGTGAACTGTTTTCAGAAGTCTTGAAGTTGAATAAGCAATAGAGCAGCATCCGTTGTTGGGAAGCGTCCGTAAACTGTTTTCAAAAATTGAGAAGAATCTGAATAAGCGATAGGTTAACATCCGTTACTGGAGAACCCGTGAACTGTTTTCAGAAGTCTGGAGATTGAATAAGCAATAGAGCAGCATCCGTTGTTGGGAAGCGTTCGTAAACTGTTTTCAGAGGTCGAAGAAGAATCTGAACAAGCGATAGGTTAACATCCATTATTGGAGAACCCGTGAACTGTTTTCAGAAGTCTTGAAGTTGAATAAGCAATAGAGCAGCATCCGTTGTTGGGAAGCGTCCGTAAACTGTTTTCAAAAATTGAGAAGAATCCGAACAAGCGATAGGTTAACATCCATTACTGGAGAACCCGTGAACTGTTTTCAGAAGTCTGTAGATTGAATAAGCAATAGAGCAGCATCTGTTGTTGAGAAGCGTCCGTAAACTATTTTCAAAAATTGAGAAGAATCTGAACAAGCGATAGGTTAACATCCGTTACTGGAGAACCCGTGAACTGTTTTCAGAAGTCTGGAGAATGAATAAGCAATAGAGCAGCATCCGTTGTTGGGAAGCGTCCGTAAACTGTTTTCAAAAGTTGAGAAGAGTCTGAACAAGCGATAGGTTAACATCCGTTACTGGAGAACCCGTGAACTGTTTTCAGAAGTCTTGAGGTTGAATAAGCAATAGAGCAACATCCGTTGTTGGGAAGCGTTCGTAAACTGTTTTCAAAAGTTGCACCTGAACAAGCGATTGATTAACATCCATTGTTGGGAAGAATCCGTAAATTGTTTTCAGAGGTCTTGAAGTGGAGGAGGATCCGGTGTAGGGTTTCCTGATGATGAGTTCGTGTAAAACTGCATCTGGATGAATCTGGAATAAGTATCAGAATGTCGCCATGTCTGGGTCACATCCAAACTATTTCTAGAAAGAATCTCGGAAGATGATGATCTTTGTCTGTCGACTGATCTTTCCTGAAAAGGTAAAGAGTTAGTTGTATGCAATGTCATGATGCATGATGCAATGTATGTTATATCAATGTTTATGATATGAATGTAAATGAATGCGCATGTAAGTTGAAGAGCTGTCTTGCAGAGGATAGATGAACCCTAGATGGCTGAAGATAAAAGAATCTTGACTGCTGCCGGGGAGAATAATTCCTTGGCTGCTGCTGGGGAGGGCGAGAATCTTTTGATTGCTGAGGATGAGACATCCTAGTTGACTACGGCTGGAGAATTAGGAGCTTGGGTTGTATACCAATCTTTTGGGGATTCTTGTCTTGAGAAAATCTTTATTGGAGAACATTTGAATATCCTATGAGGAACTGAGAATGAGAGTCTTCATTCTGCTTGGGGAATACCAGATCTTCAATCGTTGAGGGACCTTAGGACCACTGCGGGGAATTGGAATTTCCTTGGTGATTTGCAGGGTAAGAGAATTTCTGATGATCTCTACTGGGGAGTTCAGAACCTGATAGACTCATGCTGGAGAGGTAAGACTGAGCATCCTCAGCTTGGTGGGAAGTATCTCTGTGGGGAAAAGGTTCACTAGCCTGGTTCAGCTGGGGATTGATGGTTGGAAATTTTAGTTCCGCTGGGGATTGGATTTTCAGATCTTTAAGGCTCCACTGGGGATACTGAAACTTAACTCTGAGGGGAATTGAGCTCTGGAAGGCTCTCTGGTTGGAGAAATCAGTATTGGGAAAGCTTTCTCTGATGAGGATCCTGAAGTCTAACTCTGTTTAGGGAATTAAATTCTGACTGAGGAATTTGGATTTCAAATCTACTCGGGATTTCCTTTGAAAGGGCATCAAGATATTTATCTGCACCTTCAACTTATCAGTGATCATCTTCCTTGATTCATAAGGAAATGATTATGTTCAAATGCATATGCCTATTTAACAAAACATTGGACGTTTCTCAAATAAAACAATAGTGCAAAAGAAAAGAGAAAAGGAAGACGACGCAAATTTCTGGAAAAGTATTTGTATTAACTTTCTATGAGTATATTTGTACAAAGGAGACAGTCATCCTAGTAAGAGGATGTCGTCGTAAATATTGAAAAATTTATACAAAAGAAAGATGGCTATGTGAAACAATTCCATGGGATTCCATTCTGCTATAGCCTTCGCAACTCCGAATATCTGTCCATTCAATGCTTCGTCTGCCGATGACTGGATTGATCAGAAGCTTGGAACTGGTTGATGAAGAGATTGTCCTTAAAGTGATCTGACGAGACATAATCATACGCTTTAATTCCCTAACTTTTGCCTGAATCGCCCTTTCGGGTTTTCGATCCACCGGGAAACCCCTTTTTGCCCAAGCCGCCCTTTCGGGTTTTCAACTTGCCGGGTGTACAGATTTTTTTGCTTTATTCCTAATTTTTGCCTGAACCGCCCTTTCGGGTTTTCGGTCCACCGGGATGCCCATTTTTGCCCAAGCCGCCCTTTCGGGTTTTCGACTTGTCGGGTTATTTTATGCGTAGTATCTTTTGACTATGTCTACGTTCGCAGGGTGCGGCAAATCGTCGCTATCCATGGTGGTCAGGATCATTGCACCACCAGAAAATATGCTCTTGATCACAAATGGTCCTTCGTATGTAGGAGTCCATTTTCCCCTGGGATCACTTTGTGGCAAGATAATCCGCTTGATCACGAGATCTCCGACTTGATATACTTGACGTCTGACTTTCTTGTTGAAAGCCTTGATCATCCGTTTTTGATACGTTTGACCATGGCAGACAGCAGCGAGTCGCTTCTCATCGATCAAATTGAGTTGATCAAGTCGGGTCTGAATCCAATCATCTTCATTCAAACCTGCGTCCTTCATAATCCTTAGAGAAGGAATCTGAACTTCCATGGGCAGGACAGCTTCCATGCCATACACCAAAGAAAATGGGGTTGCCCCGGTTGAAGTAGGTGCCGTCGTACGGTATCCATGCAGAGCAAACGGTAGTATCTCATGCCAGTCTTTGTAAGTGACTGTCATTTTCTGAATGATCTTCTTGATGTTTTTGTTCGCAGCTTCAACAACACCGTTCATCTTCGGCCGATAGGGAGATGAATTGTGATGATAAATCTCGAACTGTTCACACAATGCGGTGATCATAGTGTTATTCATATTTGTACCGTTGTCTATGATGATCCTGTCTGGAACACCATACCGGCATATGAGGTTTTGCTTGATGAAGCGGGCAACCACATTTTTAGTAACAGAGGCGAAGGAAGATGCTTCGACCCATTTGGTGAAATAGTCAATGGCAACCAGGATGAAACGATGTCCATTGGATGCCGTGGGCTTGATCTCTCCAATCATGTTAATGCCCCACATTGCAAATGGCCCAGGAGATGTCAGAACGTTGAGAGGAACCGGAGGAATATGAACCTTGTCAGCATAGACTTGACACTTGTGGCAAGTACGGGAATGTTGATGGCAGTCAGCTTCCATGGTAGACCAGTAATGGCCTGCCCTTAGGATTTTCTTAGCCATTGTATGCCCGCTCAAGTGAGTGCCAAACGTGCCGCTGTGTATCTCGGTCATGATTAACTCTGCTTCAGCTTTGTCTACGCATCGGAGTAAAACACAATCATGGCTTTGTTTGTAGAGGATGTCGTTGCTCAGGAAGAACTTGGCAGCAAATTTCCTTAAGAACTTCTTGTCATTTACGGAAGCTCCTTCGGGATATTCTCTAGTCTGGAGATACCTTTTGATTTCATGGAACCAGGGTTGTTCCACTACTTCTTCGGTATTAATCTCGTGACAATGTGCAGGTTCATCCATTCGCTCGATGGTGATTTGGGGAGCCTCGTTATCCCATTTGAGTTTAAACATGGAAGACATTGTAGCCAGAGCATCTGCTAGCTGATTCTCTTCTCGCGGGAAATGCTCGAAGGTAATCTGCTCGAAATGAGGCAACAATGTCAAGACATGTTCTTTGTATGGGATAAGATTAGGATGCTTGGTATCCCATTCTCCTTTGATTTGACTGATAACCAAAGCCGAGTCCCTGAATACGACCAAAGATTCGATCCCCAAGTCTATAGCAGCCTTGAGACCAAAGATGCAAGCTTCATATTCAGCCATGTTGTTTGTGCAGCTGAAGCAAAGTCGGGCCGTGAAAGGTGTGTGACAACCTTACAGGGAAATGAGTACCGCACCGATACCGTTTCCAAGTGCATTTGAAGCACCATCAAAGTACAGGGTCCATCGGGATCCCTTTTCGGGTCCGTCATACGGTCCGTTACCTTCAATGTTGTCCAAATTCATGATGTCCTCGTCTGGGAAGTCAAATCTCATGGGTTGATAATCTTCGATAACTTGATGAGCTAGATGATCAGCTAGTACACTCCCTTTTATAGCTTTTTGAGTGGTGTACTGGATGTCATACTCAGTTAGGATCATTTGACATCTAGCTATTCTTCCAGATAAAGCGGGCTTCTCGAAGATATACTTGATAGGATCCATTTTGGAAATCAACAAGGTAGTATGAGTCAACATATACTGCCTTAGTCGGCGAGCAGCCCATACCAAAGCGCATCAAGTTTTCTCGAGCAGTGAGTAGCGAGTCTCACAGTCGGTAAACTTTTTGCTAAGGTAATAAATGGCATGCTCTTTTCGACCAGACTCGTCATGCTGGCCCAAAACACACCCCATTGAGTTATCCAAGACGGTGAGATACATGATCAATGGTCTTCCTTCGACGGGTGGCATTAGAATAGGAGGTTCTAGCAAATACTCCTTGATCTTATCAAAAGCAGCTTGGCAATCATCGTTCCATTCGACTACCTGATCTTTCTTCAATAGTTTGAAAATTGGCTCACAGGTAGAAGTCAAATGAGAGATGAATCTGGAAATATAGTTCAAGCGCCCCAAGAACCCCCTAACCTCCTTTTCAGTACGGGGAGCAGGCATCTCTTGTATTGCTTTCGCTTTTGCTGGATCGACCTCAATGCCTTTATTGCTGACAATGAATCCTAGAAGTTTACCAGACCTAACTCCAAAAGTGCACTTACTTGGAATCAGCTTGAGTTTGTATTCTTTCAACATGGCAAACAGCTTTTCTAGATGTTCAAGGTGTTCCTCTTCTGTTTGTGACCGAGCTATCATATCGTCCATGTAAACTTCGATCTCATGATGTATCATATCATGAAATAAAGCTACCATGACGTGTTGATAAGTTGCTCCTGCGTTCTTCAGCCCGAACGACATCACCTTGTAACAGAAAGTACCCCATTGTGTAACAAAGGTTGTTTTCTCCATGTCTTCGGGGGCCATTTTGATTTGATTGTAACTCGAGAATCCATCCATGAAGGAAAACACTTTGTGCTGAGCTGTATTGTCGATCAAAATGTCAATGTGCGGTAGCGGAAAATCATCTTTGGGGCTGGCCCTATTCAAATCCCGGTAGTCCACACACATTCTGACTTTGCCATCTTTTTTAGGTACTGGCACGATGTTAGCGACCCATTGTGGATAGGATCTAACAGCCAGAAAGCCAATGTTGAATTGCTTCATTACTTCTACTTTGATCTTCTCAGACATGTCGGGCCTCATTCGGCGGACTTTTTGCTTGATCGGTGGACAATCCTCTCTTGTAGGGAGACGGTGAACCACGATGTCTGTGTCTAAACCCGACATGTCTTCATAAGACCAGGCGAAGATTTCAACGTACTCATTTAACAGCTGTATTAGGCGCTCCTTGACACTTGGTTCCAGATTGGCACCCACTTGTACCTCCTTCCAGTCTTCCTCTGTTCCTAAGTTGACAGTTTCCAACAAATCCTCGTGAGGTAAGATGGCCCTTTCTTCTTGCTGTAAAAGTCTGGCTAGTTCTCCTGGTACTTCACAACCTTCGTCATCTTCATACTCAGCCTGATTGACCAGATCTTCAGAGTGTAGTTGTTTAGTTATTGGCATGCATTTTTGGTAAAACCAGGTGTGTGAATGTCATGACTGATGTCATAACATTCTAGTTTATTAGGTACTGATTTATTAGGTACCTTTGCAGAAAAATATTGTCATACAGGTGCTGCTGTTTATGAGTGTGTATCTGAGCATTTTGCAAAAAGATCACATTTACCAAAATCAGTAGACAGGAATTCAGATGTCATAACAAATGTTAAGACATCCTGTTCTGAACTAACAGTTATGCAGTTTGGGTAATTCTGAGTTTTTTCAGGAAAATGACTCAGTCTTTCCAGAACAGAAAATCTCGTGGACTTGGGGTTAATCTAGCTCAACCCTAACCTGGTTGATAAAGTCCTGTGACCAAGTCTTAAGGTCAAACAGAATTAACCCTAGCTTTTTGTGGAAACCCTAACTGAAGATGCAGCTGCTATATATTCAACAGGGCTGCTGTTTGGAATTTACCCCTTTTTGACAGAAGATCATTTAGAAGCTGTATAGTTTTAACTATTGTAATCCAAGCAAGTATCATTGTGATAAGTGACTTGGAATAGGTTTTAATTGTAAGGGTTGTGTATCACTCAAAGCTTTGAATCAAGAGTGTTTGTGTGTCTCTTGACTAAAGCTTTGAAGCAAAGTCAAGTTAGGTTTATGTATCACTCAAAGCTGTGAAGCAAGAGTGTTTGTGTTGCTTGATTAAAAAGCTGTGAAGCATAATCAAGTGTATGTTTTGAAGAGTGTCTTCATCAATTCATTAGTCAATTGTTTTAAGTATCACTGCTGTGATTGAGGGGGAGTGAGTAGGAACTCAGGTTTAAGTTGTACTTAGATTGAAGTTGCATTGGGTAGGTCTTAAGTGAAGGAGATAAACTGGTTGGTTTATTCCTGAATTAATATCTCTTATAGTGGATTTCCTCCCTGGCTTGGTAGCCCTCAGAGTAGGTGTTGTTGCACACTGAACTGGGTGAACAATTGACTGTGTTCTTTACTGTTTTTGTATTTACTGTCTTATAGAAAGTCAGATACGGTGTCATAATATTGAACGTGACATTGAGTATCTGCAGCCAGAATTTTAATTGGCATCAGAGCAGGCACCCTGCCTGTATTACTGGGTGAGATCTAGGGATATCACTTTCTGGCACTATGGACAAAGAAGGAGTTTTTGGAAATAGACCACCCATTCTGGATGGAACAAATTATGACTACTGGAAACCTCGTATGATTGCCTTCCTAAAATCTCTGGACAAAAAGGCTTGGAGAGCTGCTGACAAAGGATGGAACCATCCCACCATAACTGAGAAAGATGGGACAATCAGTCTGAAGCCTGAGGAAGATTGGAGTAAAGAAGAAGATGAGTTAGCCCTGGGAAACTCCAAAGCTTTAAATGCCTTGTTCAATGGAATTGATAGAAACATATTCAGACTAGTACATCAATATGAACTGGCCAAGGAAGTTTGGGACACTCTCAAAACTACCCATGAGGGCACTTCCAAAGTAAAAATGTCAAGGCTTCAGATGTTGACTACCAAGTTTGAGAATCTAAAAATGATGGAAGATGAAACCATTCATGAGTTTCACATGAACATCTTGGAGATTGACAACACCTCAGGAGCACTGGGAGAAAAGATGTCAAAAGAAAAATTGGTGAGAAAGATTCTCAGATCCTTGCCTAAAAGATTTGCAATGAAGGCAACTGCCATAGAGGAAGCTCAGGACATCAGCAAGTTGAAAGTGGATAAACTTATTGGGTCTCTTCAGACTTTTGAGATGGGGATCACTGATAATGGTGACAAGAAGAACAAGAGCATAGCACTTGTATCCAACACTGATGTTGAAAACAAGGAGGATGAAGAAGAAAATATTTCAGAAGCTATAGCCATGCTTGGAAGACAATTCAACAAACTCATCAAAAGAATAGATCAAAAGTCAAGGTCTAATGTTCATAACATTCCCTCTGACATTGACAATTCCAGCAGAAGACCAAGGTCAGAAGAGAAGGGAAATCAAGGCAGAGGAATTCAATGCCATGGTTGTGAAGGATATGGGCATATTCGAGCTGAATGTCCTACCTTTCTTAAGAAACAAAAGAAAGGAATGACTGTTACTTGGTCTGACTGTGATTCAGAAAGTAATTCTGAAGAAGAATCTGCCAAACTAGTTACTGCTCTAACTGGTGTTTGTACCTCTGAAAGTGACACTAGTGATGAAGAAGTGACATTTGAAGAACTGACTGATACTTACAAGAAATTGTGTATCAGAAGTGCTGAAGTCTGTGTGCAGAATGAGAAACAATCAAAACTCATCATAAAGCTGGAGGCTGAAAAAAGGGCAGACCTTGAAACTATAAGTCATCTAGAAGGGGAAGTTCAATTGCTGAACTCACAACTGAACCAAATGACCAAATCTGTCAAGATGCTGACTAATGGAACAGACAAATTGGAAGAGATTCTTCAAGTTGGACAAAATGTGGGAAACAAATCTGGACTAGGATTTGTGGAAGCTAAGAAATCTGGTGCAGACAAGAAGATCAGGCATGTTAAACAAATGTCAAAGTAGATGTCTCAACACAACTCTCAACATCAGGAACAGAGATATATGAAGAAAAAGTACCAAAGATGGAGATGTCATCATTGTGGGAGGTATGGCCACATAAAGCCTTTCTGCTTCAAATTGCATGGATACCCTAATCAAAACTCAGGTGTTAAACCTAAGTCAAAAAGGGTACCACATACTCCTCAATGGAAGAAAAAGGCTACTGCCCTGATAGCCCACACTTCCCTGAGAGTCTCTGCAAAGGAGGGCTGGTACTTTGACAGTGGGTGCTCTAAGCACATGACTGGAATAAAGAACATTCTCAATCATGTTAAACCTCACACCACTAGTTATGTGACCTTTGGAGATGGTGCTAAAGGTGAAATTAAAGGAGTTGGTAATTTGGACTGCCCTGAAGTTCCAAATCTGAATGAAGTAGTATTGGTAAAAGGTCTGACTGCTAATTTCATTAGTATCAGTCAATTGTGTGATCTAGGATTCAAGGTCAACTTCTCAAAATCTGAATGTCTAGTAATTAATGAAAAACTAGAAGTTGTAATGAAAGGAATCAGATCTAAAGATAACTGTTACTTGTGGCAGCCTGAGAACACTAATAACTCCACTATGTGTTCTATTACCAAAGAAGAAAAAGAGATGAAACTGTGGCATCATAATCTTGACCATCTTCATCTAAGAAGAATGAAAAGAACTATCTCTATAGAAGCAGTCAGAAGGATTCCAAGACTGAAAATTGATAAAAGGAGGGTTTGTGGTGAACATCAAATTGAAAGGCTTGGTAAAAAGAGATATGTCTATGATGTGGTGAATAACCTTGAAGTTTTTAGAGAACAGTGCAAGAAAACCCAAAAAGAAGGATGTATTGTCAGAATCAGAAGTGATCATGACAAGGATTTTGGAAACAACAAGTTTAATGAATTCTGTTTCTCAGAAGGAATGAGTCATGAAGTCTCTTCTCCTATAACTCCTCATCAAAATGGAGTTGACAGAAGGAAAAATAGGATCATGCAGGAATCTTCCAGAGCTATGATTCATGTCAAAAGATTGCCTTTTCAACTCTGTGCTAAAATAGTTGCAGCTGGTAGTAGCTGTTCTCAAATTATCTGGACAAAACAGATGCTCACTGAGTATAATGTCTCACAAGATGTTGTGACATTGTATTGTGACAATCTGAACACAATCAATATTTCCAAGAACCCTATTCAGCATAGCAGGACCAAGCACATTGGCCTTGTAGAGAAGAAGACAATTAAACTGGTACATGGTATCATTAAGCTTCAGCTGGTTGATTTTTCTACCAAGGCTCTTGATGGAAATCAACTTGAAAACTTGAGGGGCAAGATGGGTATTTGCCAACATGAGAAATTATAGCAATTAATTTTGCTTAAAGCAAGGGTTGAAGGAGTTATTTTTGTTAAGTCTATTTTTATTGGGTTAATCATATGTTTTTCCAATTCTTTCAAAATTATTAAGAAGTTGAATAGACTCTCATTTGCCTCCTACCTCTCACGACTTTACAACCTATTCCCTTCTCTCAATCAAAGTTTTCTCTCAAATTGCTACTGGTGCTCTAAGTCAATCAAAATGTCTCAAACATCATCTTCAACCAAGGCGACCACTTCATCTTCATCATCTGACCAAGATTCTCGAGCAATCACCACATGCATTAATTCTGAAGTCCTGGAGATAACTCCTCTCAGAGAAATGGCAACTGACCCCTCCAAAGTCAAAAAGCTGAGAACTAGGCATGCAGGAAGAGCTCAAGCTACTACTTCCGGTAATCCTTCTTCCTCTGCACCAAATAGGGAAGGATCAACTCAAGTACATCAAGAAATTGCTAGGCTTGTTACAAGAGTACTAAGCGAAAACCACTCTGTACCGGGGATTTCTGTCCCATTAAATCAAGAATCAGTAAGCCCAAATGTTGAAGCAAATGTAGATGTCTCTGAGAATGTTGTGACACCAAATGACAACATTCAGAACCCTTCAGAGAAAACTGTTGATCCACCTGTCATTGATGTGGATGAGGAATACTCAGACAATGATCTAATTGCCAATGTAAACCCTAGCATAGCTAGGAGAATGATGAAAAGAAAGGGCAATCAGAATGCTGCACATTGTATGACCAAAGAGAAACCTGCTAATAAGAAATCCAAGGCTGAAGGCAAGACTGAGGTAGAATCTGTGAAAACTGGTCAGTCCAAAGGGAAGGTGAAAGCCCAAGTGCATACTGGTAGACAACCAATTACAAAGAAAAGAAAAGAACCTGAGTCTTCTGATTCTGATGAGGAATCAGAGTTTGAGATTGATGCTGAAGAAATTCCTATCAGAAGGAAACTCCCCTCCAGCAAAATGGCTAGGGTTCCTGAAGTCCCAACAGACAACATCTCTTTTCACCACCCTGACAATGCCAACAGATGGAAGTATGTTTGCTTGAAGAGAATAGCTTTAGAAAGAGAGCTAAACAATGATGCCATGGAGTTCAAGGAAATCATGGACCTGATTAAAACTGCTGGACTGATGAAGACTGTGGTAAAATTTTCCAAGTGCTATGAAAATCTGGTCAAGGAGTTCATAGTTAACTTGTCTGATGAATGTGCTGATGGAAGGTCAGCTGACTTTGAATGTGTTTATGATAGAGGAAGAAGGGTTAATTTCTCTCCATCAGAAATTAACAAATTTCTTGGAAGATCAAATGAGGATTGCCCTAAACTAGAAGTCACTGACAATGAAGTTTGTCAAACCATCACAGCAAGACAAGTCAAGTGCTGGCCCTTGAAAGTCAAGCTGAATGCCAGCAAACTAAGCATGAAATTTGCCATCCTGCACAAGATTGGTGCAGCCAACTGGGTCCCTACAAACCATAAATCTACTATCTCCACAGGATTGGGGAGATTTATTTATGCTGTGGGAACCAAGACTGAATTTGACTATGGCAGGTATATTTTTGAACAAACTCTAAAACATGCTGGTAGCTTTGCTGTCAAAGGCCCTATTGCCTTTCCCTCCCTCCTGTGTGGAATTATCCTTGCACAGTACCCTGATATCCTGGTGGCAAGAGATACTGCTTGCAAAAGAGCTCCTGCTCTTGGGTTACACTACAAGCTGTTTCAGGGATCTCATGCTCCTGATATTGTCATAACATCAGCTGAGACATCATCTGTGAAGACTCAGTCCAAAACATCTGATGTTATAGCTGTATTGAAAGAGACCTGCAAAGAGCTGGAGACTAGGAAAAACACCCTAGAAAACCTAATTGCCAGGTTAGAAAAGGAGGAAGCTGAAGGAAACATAAGGGAAGAGGGTGCAGAAGCTGAAGATCAACTCAATACTGAAGAAACTAGCTCCTCTGAAGGGGACAGTACTTAAAGGTTGGTGGAGTTGTTGCTGGTTCCTGGTGGAGTTTGCAAGTGTGTTCAGATTTTAGTTGCTGTTTTTAATACTTTTGGGATGACTATATAATTTTTTGGGATGACTGTATCTTTGGCCCATTTGTGGCTAAAGAGGGGGAGATATTATTCTGTGGTCAATTACTGTCAATTCCTTGATAGACATTCTATTTTTCTGCAGTCATATTTATTCTGCTGCTATCTATCTCTGATTGCTTAGGGGCTTTAGCCAAAAATCTGCCAAAGGGGGAGTTTGTAGTTGTTTAGTTATTGGCATGTATTTTTGGTAAAACCAGGTGTGTGAATGTCATGACTGATGTCATAACATTCTAGTTTATTAGGTACTGATTTATTAGGTACCTTTGCAGAAAAATATTGTCATACAGGTGCTGTTGTTTATGAGTGTGTATCTGAGCATTTTGCAAAAAGATCACATTTACCAAAATCAGTAGACAAGAATTCAGATGTCATAACAAATGTTAAGACATCCTGTTCTGAACTAACAGTTATGCAATTTGGGTAATTCTGAGTTTTTTCAGGAAAATGACTCAGTCTTTCCAGAACAGAAAATCTCGTGGACTTGGGGTTAATCTAGCTCAACCCTAACCTGGTTGATAAAGTCCTGTGACCAAGTCTTAAGGTCAAACGGAATTAACCCTAGCTTTTTGTGGAAACCCTAACTGAAGATGCAACTGCTATATATTCAACAGGGCTGCTGTTTGGAATTTATCCCTTTTTGACAGAAGATCATTTAGAAGCTGTATAGTTTTAACTATTGTAATCCAAGCAAGTATCATTGTGATAAGTGACTTGGAATAGGTTTTAATTGTAAGGGTTGTGTATCACTCAAAGCTTTGAAGCAAGAGTGTTTGTGTGTCTCTTGACTAAAGCTTTGAAGCAAAGTCAAGTTAGGTTTATGTATCACTCAAAGCTGTGAAGCAAGAGTGTTTGTGTTGCTTGATTAAAAATCTGTGAAGCATAATCAAGTGTATGTTTTGAAGAGTGTCTTCATCAATTCATTAGTCAATTGTTTTAAGTATCACTGATGTGATTGAGGGGGAGTGAGTAGGAACTCAGGTTTAAGTTGTACTTAGATTGAAGTTGCATTGGGTAGGTCTTAAGTGAAGGAGATAAACTGGTTGGTGTATTCCTGAATTAATATCTCTTATAGTGGATTTCCTCCCTGGCTTGGTAGCCCCCAGAGTAGGTGTTGTTGCACACTGAACTGGGTGAACAATTGACTGTGTTCTTTACTGTTTTTGTATTTACTGTCTTATAGAAAGTCAGATACGGTGTCATAACATTGAACGTGACATTGAGTATCTGCAGCCAGAATTTCACAAAGTTATTGAAGGACATAGCAGAATAGTCACCCATAGAATCCAGAGTGGATGGGTACCTGCATTTGTGAGTGTGGGTGTGTGTAAGGGATAGCCATCCTTAAACAAAAATACAAAAGGAAAGAAAATGAACACAACAGTTTATCAATGAAAAACGTCCAATGAATCATTAAACATGGCATATGGATATGAAGATAATAAAAAACCCTTACAAATGGACCTACATGCCCCGGGCAAGGCATGAGGTGAAAAATTAGTGTACGGATTGTTCAAAAGTAATTATTACAGACCACAGGAAATGTTTGACAGATAATTACTGATTAATAAAAGTAATGGGGACAAAGTCCTTTGCCTCCCAGTTGCCTAATCCTCCCTCGACGGTTGGGTAGATCCAATCTTCAATTTTGGCCTCTTCGTCTTCACCCTCCAAAGCGTTGATTCCGTAAGGAGAAATCTTGATGGGCGCTCTTTCAATCTTTGAACGGCGCATAGCTTTCTGTCCCGCAGTAGTGAATCCTATACCAAACTTGTCTGTTTTGTGAGGAATATCAGGCAACTGCCCCCATGTTGAATTCTTCCCTTCCTTCATTGCGGCCTTCGCATCTTTTAGAGATGCCATCCTGGCCATCTGCTTTGGTACCTCAGCTACCACTTTTGCTACTGTTTTTTCAGGAGAGACTTCTTCGAAGTGCTGGAATGGTGTCTCAATGAATTCACCTTCTACCTCTACATACCGAAAGGAGTTCAGGTGGCTGATCATATATTCCTCTTCACCGTGGACAGTTATGATCTTTCCCTTGACATGGTACTTCAACATTTGATGTAAGGAAGAGGTGACTGCCCCGACATTGTGTATCCATGGCCTCCCTAGTAAGCAAGAGTATGACGGACGGATATCCATCACATAGAAAGTCGAGGGGAACACTTCTGTGCCAACCTTAATGGGAATGTCCACCTCCCCATGTACCATTCTCTTTGACCCGTCAAATGCCCTTACAATGATACTGCTTGGCCTTATCTCCAAGCCTTCACAGTCTAAATGGCCGAGAGCCTTCTTGGGCAGCACGTTCAGAGAAGAACCAGTGTCGACTAGAACATGGGCCAGAGTAGTTCCTTGGCATTCCACTGACACATGTAATGCGTCATTGTGCTTTCTTCCTTTTGGGGTCAGGTCGGCATCAGAGAAACCTAAACCATTGTCTGCAGTAAGACTGGCTACACAGTCTTGGAATTGGTCGGCAGAGGTTTCCTGGGGCAGATGGGCTGTCTTCAGGAATTTTATCAGTGCTTGGCGTACGCTTTTGAGCAAAGCAGTAATGCTAACATGGAGATCTTCGAGGGGGTTTGCCCCAGTTGTTTTACCACGTCGTAATCACTCTTTTTAATTATCTTCAAGATCTCCTCCATCTCTTTCTTGGAGGTTTCCCGGATGACCAAAGGTTGAGCCCTCGTCCTGACGAGCTCATCTTGGGTTCCTTTACCTTTATCAGCAGAAGCAGGAGGGACAATACCAGGAACAACAACATCTTCAATCAACGGGGTTCTAGCGGAAAGTTTTACTGGTGCAGGAATAACTTTGGCAGCAGATGAGGGTCCAAAGATTGCTTTTGGGGGGGGGGGGGGCAATCTCTGGAGAAAATATTCTCCCACTTCGGGTGATCTTGCTTGTGCCGGCAATGTTTCCAATGCTGGCATCTTCTTCATCAGAGCTTCCTTCGGTTACTTCAACTTGTTTAATACCATGGTAGTAGATGTCTCCACCGTAATTCCATGGTATTGATTTTTCAGAAATGTAGGGGACAGGCCCTGGCATCGTTATCTTCAGAGGAACAGACTTTGTAGCTGATGTAATCTTAATAGGCTTTTTGACGGCCTTGGAAAGATTGGCGTGAATGGTGATAATTGAAACATCTTCAGTAGGGGTTAGAATAGAAGAAACTTTTTCAAACAGAATTTGTTGACTGTCCATTAGGCCTTGGATTCCTTTCTTCAGTAACGGACAGTCAAACGGCAGAGTGTAACAACAGTAGCAATCTTCTTTGCATCCCGGGAAAATCCCGGCCTTTAACAGATTTAACTTGATGGTTAACAGTGGAGTCATCAGATCATTGACATCAGAAACATATAAATCTCCTTCAATAGCATGGACATTTCGACCGTGCTTCGGCATCGGAGCGGATATTACATTTGGCTTCTCTAGAGCGTCGAAATCCACCTCTTTCGCCTCTATTAAGTCTTGAATTTTATGCTTGAGTGCCCAACAATCGTTGGTGTCGTGCCCGACACTGTCAGAATGGTAGGCGCATTTAGCATTGGGATGGTAATGCGGAGAGGATGTATTCACATTTTTTGGTGCCTCTTTGATAATGGCGAGATTCAACTTTAACAGATGGGGAAGCACCTACGCTGGCGTCATATTAATGCGGGTGAACTGCCGTTGTGGTCGTTCCACCCGTTGTTAATTTGGTCTGGACTGTTTATAACGAGGTTGATCACTTGATGGATTTTGGATCATCACGTCCCCCACAGTCGGCCGACGCTCAGTCTTTCCTGCTCTTCTCTGAGAGTACACAACAGCAGTTTCCTTCTTCGATGGAAATGATTTCTTAACAGTTGTAGACACAGAGGTATCCTTCTGAATCTTCCCATTCTTGATATCGGCTTCTACTCGCTCTCCAGTCAGAATTAACTCAGTAAACCCTGCGGAAGAGCTACTGATCAGATGGTTAAAGAATGGACCAGACAGGGTTCCCAGGAACATATCAACAAGCTCTCTATCAGAAAGAGGTGGCTGCACTCTTCCGGCCAGATCGCGCCACTTCTGGGCATATTCCTTGAATCCTTCTCCTGAGGCCATCCCCATACTCTGTAGCTGAGTACGGGTTGGTGCCAGGTCAGAGTTATACTGATATTGGCGATAAAAAGCAGCAGCCAAATCCTCCCAGTTGTGCACCTCTGATCTCTCAAGATTGTAGAACCAATCCAGCTGAGTACCAGATAGGCTATCTTGAAAGAAATGCACCCAAAGGTTTCTGTCAGAAGTGTGAGGTTGGATTCTTCGGACGTACGACCTTAGATGCATCTTCGGGCAAGACAACCCGTCATATCTTGCAAAAATTGACACTTTAAACTTCAGGGGGATCACAATTCCAGCAATTAATCCCAAATCTTCAAAATCTAAGTCGGGAACTCTCTGCAGCTCCATGGCTGCCAACCTGTCTTCCAAGTTTTTGTATTTATCATCGGCGGGCGGGTATTGTTGCTCTGAGTAGTCCTCATCTTCTTCAGACTCTTCTTCTTCAGCTTCGGATTCAGAAGGTACCGCAACCCCTTTTCCTTTACTGGTTCCCTCTTCAGACGTAGGGGGCAATTCAAGAACTCTTCTGGCCTCACCCTCAAACCTTCTTCCTAGGGTAGCCACCCCGACTCTTTTCTTCTTCCTTCTCACTTGCTCTTTGTTCCCCAGCAGGACTTTTAGATCCTCCTGACCCTTTGCCAAGGTCATCAGGAGGTTTTGGAACTGTGAGTTTTGAGACTGCAAATCCTTGACTGTCTGTTCGAGATCCATCTTACTGAAATAAACAGCAAAAAGATAAGGAAACCTGGTGAGGAGACCTGCTTATGCGCATGATGAATGATATGTTTATTTATGTAATGCATTCAAGGATTTAGAAATTCAAAATTGTTGCAAACAAAAAGAACACACGTCATATTAATAAGAAGAAATTTTGTCAGTACATAAATGCCCCATAGGCCAAATATTACAAAAACTTCTCAAGGTAAAAAGACGTTGCGCATCCTCTTTGGTGCGATGTAGGTGTTAAGGGTCTCTTCCTCATGGAGTCGGCGGGTAAGCTCCAAAACCTTCTTCTCACTAGCATAGAAGCTGGCTTCAAAAGTGTTCTGTTCCTCCTTGAGTTGGATCCAACTCTTCTGCATCTCCTCCCATGATGTTGGCATGTCAGGATACAAGATGGTGTAGGGAACCTCTCCTTCCTTAACGGGCTCCTTGATCACAGGGAGAACATGAGGGTAAGGCATCATTAGATCCTGGGCTCGGGCTCGTACCCATTTGAGATAAGGCTCAAGGGGGATGGAGTTCTTGTGCCCCAGTGTCTTGCTGTCTACCTTGTTAGGCATCCTCCAAGCTCTGATGAATCTTTGGCGAAGTCCTTGCGCATCGTTGTCGAAGTCAAAAACTAGGTCAGGAATCAACATGTCGTGAGGGGCATCCCTCAGTGCATATCCAAGTTGTCTCAATGCTAGACAAGGGTTGTAGGTAATGCCTCCCCTAATGCCCAGCAATGGAACATTAGGGAACTCTCCACAACGATCGATGATGATGACATTTTCTCTGGACCGAGAACACCAATGTACATCAGAGTGAGTAAGAGTCATCAACCGTTGGGACCACCTTAAGCCTTGGTCATTCTTCAAAACAGATTGTGGAAGGTGCGAAATAAACCACCTTGCGAGGAGAGGAGTACAGCACATGAGAACACCCCTCTTTCTCATTGTTCGTGTGTAAAATGAGTGAAGAATGTCTCCAAGCAATGTTGGTATTAGATTCCTGGATAAGAAAACCTTGACGGTGTTGACATCTATAAGCTGGTCAGGATTTGGGAATAGGACCAACCATAAATGAGGAGTGCCACAATTTCTTCAAAGGCTTGTAGATCCAATGAATTCCAACACTCTTGTGCCTTCTCAAACAAGAATTTTGCCAAGAAGCCTTTGACACCGCTTATAGTTTCCCAATGCCCCTTGATGTCAGATGGTTGCAAGTGTAGTGCTTGAGCAACATCTTCAGGCTTTGGTTCTTTTTCCGTACCGTTGTAGGGTAGTTGATTAAGAATAGGAATTCTCAGGAGTTGAGAAAATTCCTCCAAAGTGGGCACCAATTGGTAGTCGGGGAAAGTGAAACAGTGGTGAATGGGGTCAAAGAACTGGAACAACACCTTCATCATGTCCTCTTCAATGCTGGTGTTGACTAGGCTGAGCAGTTTACCATGTCTTTCACTGAAGGGAGAGATTTCCGGAATCCTGGATGTGAGCTCCTTGAGTTGAGGAGGGATTCTCACAAGGTTGACTTGGATGGTTTTTCTTCGAAGAATTTCCATGACCTACAAAACAAGAACAAAGATGAAGATCTAAATCCTTGAAATGGTTAGTGAATGCATATGATGCTTTATGATGCTCATGATGTATGCACAAACATATGTACAAGCAATTCACACAAAACCCTAGTTTCAGGCTTGCATGGGGTTTCATAGGTAAGTACCCTCTTGAGTGTAGTTGGCTTAAAAACCTGTCCTATAAATAGTAACCGGGTTCTAAGGAGCTCAATATCACTGGATTGTTTTCCATGTTCATTGTTTTGGTTTAGCCACTTAACTAGCGACCAAAATATTCCAAGAAAACAATCCTCAATGAGTGTAGTATCGAGTATCTACCAACTTCGGACTGCACCAAAGCCGGTCATCTCACTACCCCTAATAAAAGCCCAAGATGGTCAAGTAAGGTTCTAGGTCATTAGTGCTTAGTGACATCACTCAGCGGCCCCGTACTCTCCTTGATTGAACTCAAGGGTTACCGGTACTCACAAATATGTCGCACTAATATAGCTATTGCTTCAACCGTGTCGGTATACCCCGCACAATTTCCACAACGTATTACTATCTATGAATGTTTCCCCAAATCCGGGTGTAAGATTTCAAGCCCAAACAAGAGAGCCAAGATATAAAGCAATCAAAACAGCAATTAGTCATGCAAGAGGGTGATCTAAGCCCTAAGGTTACTCCACTTTTAAATTAGTCCCCAGCAGAGTCGCCAGTTCTGTGATACGGTGGGAGAACTGACTTGGGTTTTGCGTTTGTTTTCGCAAATGTTTCGGTTTAGCAAGAGTCGCCACCAACTTTTTATTTTATCCTAAGGAAAGGTTAAAAAGCACAGCAAAAACCTTTGAGATGTTTTCTTGGGTTCGGGAGTACATTATAGAAGGGGAAGGTATTAGCACCCTTTCTATCCATGGTTATCCATGGGCTCTTAGTTACTTGCCTAGATCACTTGCCTTGCATTTTCAATTGTTTGAAATGGTGCTTTGTGTGTGGGTTTGAAAATGTTTTGAAAAATATGCCTTGTCTAGGCAACCCTTGTAACAATTCTTTACTCGAATGTTTTACAAAAGGTGTTTGTCTTTTTGAAAAGATGTTTTAAGGTTTTGAAAGTTTGTTTTTGTGAAGTGTGTTATGTCCATGAATCCTGTGTCCAAAGATATGGCCTTGTACTTCTTGATTTGCAAACTTGACATAAAGCCATACTTTTCAAAAATGGATAAAGTGCTTTTTCTAATTAAGGCTTAATTCTTTATGTAATGAACAAACTCATAGAATAACATCTTGGCACAATGGATTGGAATTTAATTTATGAGTGTAAATGAGATTAGAGGCCTGTAACTAGCTTGCTCATGCTTATTTGAAAAATTGCACAAGTTATGAACATGGAAATGGCTCATGAACAAAGTGACTTTTGCCTATATTGCCAAATTCGATTCTCCCTAACCACAAGGTTGTTTGATGAGTTCTTGGAAATTTTGCAAAGCTTGGAATGTGTACTTAAATCCATCTTTGTAATGAAAGTTTAGATTCCAAGGGGAAGAATGTGAAAAATGGCCATGAAGTTAGGCAAAAATCCTGCCTAGAATAGGTCAAAAATTTTCTAAGTTAAGAATGTTTTGCACCCTTGTTCCAAAAATCATAACTTGAGCTACAAGCTTCTTTTGAGGAAACTTTGTGAATCAAAGTTGTGGATTTTGCAATGGACTATAACTTTTATGTTTTGAGTTTTCCTTTAATCCAAATGTATCTTGATGAAAAAGTGGGACAAAGTTAGGAAAAAATTAGGGATTTTCATAACTTAGAAAAATTCTAAGTTATGAAAATTCTTCATTTCAAACCCTAATTTTTGATTTTTGATTTCTTGATGAACAAGTTTCATAATTTGACATGTTTTGATGAAAAATGAATCTTGGCATTTGATTTTGACCAAAAAGTTAAAGTTTGACTTTTTAGTATACAGTCAAATTTGACTCAGTTGACTGGAAAATTCATCTGTCAATCTTGTGCATTTGGGATCTTTTGAACTTGTTGAATGTGTCAAGACAATGTCATTGAGTCCTTGAGTCCATATATGAGCTTGGTTTGCCATTGGTTAGGTCAAACAGTCAAAAATTGTCTTTGTGCAGTCAAAACCCTAAAAATGACCATTTTGCCCTTTTGGTGATCTGATCAAATTTCTTGTGGAATTGTGATCCAAACTTGATCAAATGGTCCATATGAGTTCATAATCTTGACTTGGGTCAAAAATCATGAGGTTTGACTGTAAATTGACCACAGTTGACTTTTTCCCCAATACAGTTGATTTCTAGGTCAACTGTCCAATTGACTGGGCAAAGATTGGAATCAAGGCTTGAAACTTGGTATGGATAAACTTGTGAGTCCAACATGAAGCATGAAAGTAACTTTGGGCCTTTTAGGTCAAAAAATCTTTGTGCAAACTCAAACCCTAATTTGGGTCAACAGTGCAAGGAGGAGTCTTGAGCAGAGCAAACCCTAACTTGATCTTGAGCTCCGAAGGTTTTTGTGATGAGAAAATGTTGATGAAATGAGAGAGAAAATTTTGGGGTACAACACTAACTTCTAATCAAAATACAACAAATATTTGTCTTTGTCTTTGCATATTTGTGTTTTGTAGGTACCAAGTCGAAGCATCTGACAAATAAGGATTTCTGGTATCATTTTCCTAAAATCTCTATTTTCAAAGAAAAAAGAATTAAAAGAATTTCATTTTTTTCCACTGTACAATCGATTGCTCCTAGAGTGCAATCGATTGCACAAAGTGAATTTTGCACCATTTTAAAAAAAAATACACCGTGCAAATCGATTTGCACAACGTGAAAATTTGAAAAAAAATCAACATTTTAAACTTGTCAAATTTTGGCTCCAATTTTCCTTCACATTTGAAAGATGTATCATTAATTCAAATTTTAGTGTCGATCTTTCATTTTTAAAAAGAATTATCATTAATTCAAATTTTGGCTCTAATTTTTGAAAGAATTATCATTAATTCAAATTTTGGCTCTAATTTTTGAAAGAGTTATCATTAATTCAAATTTTGGCTCCAAGAATCAATTACCAAATTACCACTAATCCCAATCCTAAAACTCTATAAATAGAGCTCTCATTTCATTCAAATTTCAAGCTTTTGATAGCCAAATCCACCTTGCTAAAAAAATCTCTCAATTCTCTCCATCTACCAAATTCACTCAAAGCTCCATTTTCAAAAAGTTAGTAAGCTTTGCATTTAAGCTTACTAATCTTTGAGCTAAACCTTCATCCAAACACTTTTTCTCCATCAATTCTCTACATCCAAGCTTGGTCAATTGATTCTTGTGGTTGAATTGAAGCAAATTCTTGAATTTGTTTTGATAATTCTCTAGATCTACCTTTGGTAAGTTTGGATAATTCATCTTTCACAATGTGATCTCTTGGTGATCTTTGGGATTGATTATTTGAGCATTATTTTGTGAATTCAATGGTGTTATTTTCTCATAATTTGATGGAATTTTCGTGCTCAAATGGATTCATGATCATAAGGTGTTTGATGGAAAGTTTGAACAAGAAATTTCCCTTTTAAAATGTTGTTTTTGGCTACTGTTCTGTGTGCAATCGATTTGCACTGTAGTGTAAATCGATTTACACAACACAATTTTGCATAATTTTTTGAAAATTATACTGTGTAAATCGATCTACATAGTAGTGTAAATCGATTTACACCAAAACATAATGTATTTTTTGCCTTGTTTTGGGGCAGCTTTGATCCAAAATGCTTTTTCTACTCATTCCTTTTGATTGTTGGTTTGGATTGCAATTTTAAATGTCCAATTTGTCTTTAAACTCAATGGACTTTGTGATGTAGATGAAGTTGGATAAATGTTCATCAATTTAAATCTATCTAAGAGTGAATTATTTAATTCATTTTTGGTGCTTTGGATTAATGATATGTTTAGTGCTTTAATCCATCTAGAGGAGTGGTTGAATTTAAAGATGAAAGAATTTTGAAATGGTGATTGTTGTACCCCAAAATTTTCCCTCCCATATTCTTCAAAGTTTTGACAAGCATCATCTAGATTTGCTCAAGTCTCCTCAAGGGTTGCACAGTCAAACCATCCTCCTAAGCCAGTCAAAATTAGGGTTTTGGTTCTTGCAAGGAAGTTGAGGTTTTCAAGGGCTCAATCAAGTCCCATATGCTCATATACATTGTCAAGCACCTACATGTCAAGTTTCAAGGCTCACAAGGTCAAGTTGCATAGTCAAAAACCCTAATTGCCCCACAGTCAACTACAGGGGCAAAATGGTCATTTGGCAGTCAAAAGTCAAAATTTTTGGTCAACATCTTATTTGAAGCCACAATCATCATTGGATCAAATCTTGATCATGATTCAACAAGAATGGCTCAAAAATCATCAAGATGCAAAAGTTTCTATTTTTGGACAGTTGAAAAGTCAACTGTAACTTGACCAAGGCATAACTTTTTCATGGTTCATCAGAAAAATCCCATCCAATGCTCATATTGAAGGGGAGGACATTTCCTACAACTCATCTTCACATTCCAAGTCCAAGAAATGCTCTCACAAAAAGTTATCAATTTCAACATTATAGGTCATTTTCAAAAGTCAACAAAAAGGCACTTTAAGTCAAAGACCATAACTTGGGATTGGTAAATCAAAATGACATGGGACCAAAGGCATTGGTTAGAGGACTTCAATACCTTTCCAAAATGTCCAAGGACATGTTCATATGATCAAAATTAAGCAAGATATGCATTAGAGAAGTTGGGAAATTTTCATGAAATGGCAAAAGTCAACTATCCTTGAAACTTCAATTTTTGACAAAAGGGCCCACTTTTTTCCACTTGATTCATCCTTGTCATGCCACCCACGTGTCCCATGATCAATTTCAAGACCAAATAATTATTTTTCCATTTTTATTTAATTTGTATGGATTTAATTCATTTTAATTCATAATAATTCAAATAAAAATCAAAAAAATTAATCAAAGGATATCTTGTGGTTTGAATGACCTTGATGCATCATAATACACATGCCAAATTCGTGTAAGGTCCATTTTAAGCATAAAATTCAAATTTGGACAAACATGGCAAGTTCCTTTAATGGTGGTTATGGAGAAATCTCAAAACTTGATTGCAAGGGTTAAAGGCTCCTAAATGTGATTGATTCTCATTCATGACCATATATGCAAGCCTCTCATACATCAGGCACGACCTAGAAACCTCTGAAACAGCATAACCAATTTCCAAAATTCCAAAGAAAAGTCACAAACTGAAATCAATCTTCTAGTACAATTCAAACACTTTCCTTGATCCAAACGCATTCCCCACACTCCCAGGAACGATTTGCATTCATAAACAAGCCCCAGCACTCAAGGATACGGCCAAACAGAACCACGGTTTGAACAAACTTTTCCATAATCGAAATTCAATTTTTACGCATCATTAATACATTTTGATCACTGTTTTGCATTGCTGACATTGTTATGAAGCTTTTGATATAACTTAATTTGATTATGGTGCCTT
Source organism: Vicia faba (assembly GCA_948472305.1). Taxonomy (NCBI): domain Eukaryota; kingdom Viridiplantae; phylum Streptophyta; class Magnoliopsida; order Fabales; family Fabaceae; genus Vicia; species Vicia faba. Next base: position 876,870,429 of record OX451735.1, read on the forward strand.
AAAATGAAAGTTGCCATTGGAGAGTGCTAGGGTTTCAGAGCTTTTCAATTAGGGCTTTTCTTATACTGCAAAATCAAGCCTTCAAACACACATGGTTGAAACCGGCTTGATGAGACGAATCCATTAGACACCTCGCGCCCTTTTTATATACATTGAGCGCCTAATCACTATTTTCCACAGTTTTGCATTGTGGGGGTTAAAAACCCCCGCTATCTTGTTTTTGTTTTACAGGAAAAGATGAAGAAGATGATTACGTGGAAGAACAGGGTTGGTCCATTCAAATGAGATGCGCGCGTTTTTGATTTTGCAGCATTGGAAATGACTATTATATATATTAATTCACGTTTATTTTATTGATGACTAAAACAAATTGGTGCAGTGGCTGGCAACGCGCTTGGTATTCGTTGGGACCTGGGTTCGATCCCCAGGTCCCCCAAAGGCTTGTTAAATTTTTTCCAAATATGATCTTATGCAGGCAACGTGAAGCAACTCACCATAAACCTCACATCCCAGCTTGCCAAGTGTCTCTCAGAAGCAGATCCAACAGCCAAGAGAGGGAGCACACCATACTCCTGGTCAACCAGCGCCCCACTCAATTCCCAAAGTCAACGGGCTTTGTGCAAATGGGCCTCACAATTCCATTAACACTCCCAATTCTGGCCCATACCCCCCCCCCCCCCCCCCCCCCCCTTGGGTTTGCAATTTCATTTTGTCATTTTATATTTTATTTGTCTTATTTTTATTTTTTCCCTTTTATTAACTATTAACATAATTAATATTTTTATAAAAAATCAAAAAAGAACTAATATTATTATTATTATTAATTTCATTTTATTTTTGTAAATAAATACTAATAAATTGAGTTAATTTTAATTAGGCAACTTTAACCCTTTTTCTTAATAACTAAAATAAATTTAGAATTAGGTTTATTAACTTTTAATTTTAATTCTTTTATTTTATTTTCATTAAAAACATAAAAATACAAAAAAAAACATTTTTCTTTTAATAAATTAAATAATTAGTTTTAATTCCATTTAATCACAAAAAAGGACAAAAAAAAATTCAATTCTTTTCTTAAAAGGGTCAAAACCCTTAGGACGTTCCCGATTTAATTCTTTCGCGCGCATTTACTTTATTTTGATTATTTATGTAAACGGGTCTTTGTTTTTTGGCGATGTATAGACCCGCACCTTGTAATAGTTAGAATTTATATTTCCGCAATTTACTTTTCCGCACTCCTAACTATTAACAATGCATGAAAGAATGTATGTAAATAAAACCAATCCGTAGCTCACAAATAACATGTACAAAGACAATTAACTGAAAAAACAACACACAAAGCACATGCCACTCCTAGGGTACGTTTCACTCGTTGCCTCGAAACGTGGTCATCAAGTATAGGGTGTCTTAGAGGTCGCCCTTCTGTCCAAAAGATCCAGTTGCCTCGAAACAGTTGCCTCGGATAAAAGGATCTAGGACATTAGGGTTACTTCTAAGGTGTCCTACCATTGCTTTGGTGACCACACATGTCCCGATAATCGAATTGACCCGAATACCTCCAACGATGGTGCTACCTACCTCTCAATGGTGGGATAACACTATCTAAAGGACTCTTACACAGCCTAATTCCTTAGAGTAGGTAGATTTCTCTTAAGTACTTGCTCTTTTCAAAACAAACAAAAACATCTTTTCGCACCCCACACTTTCAAAAAGTTTTCAAACAAAACACTTCATACACTCTTGAGGACTGATACAAGAGTTACTTAGAAGTTTTCCAAACGAACTTTTTCAAAACCCACACACACTTGAAAAGTAAACAATTTTGAAAACATAAGAGCAAGTACCTAAGAGCCCATGGATAACCATGGATAGAAAGGGTGCTAACACCTTCCCTTTCTATAAATCTACCTCCCGAACCGAGAAACATTCTCAAAGAAGGAATTTTGCTGTGCTTTTGTCCTTTCCATGTTGGAGAACATAAAAGACGGTGGCGACTCTTGCTTACCGCGACATTTTGCGAAACCAGCTAAAAACAATCAGTTCTATTTCCACCGATCACAGAACTGGCGACTCTGCTGGGGAATTTAATAAGTGGGGTGTACCTTAGGAATAGTTCATCATCATCTTTTCAATTGCTTGCTTTGCTTGATTTAATATTGTGGGCCTGTTTTGGGAGTTTCATAGATCCTAACCCGGATCTGGGAGATACCGTTTAGAAAGTAGCAACAAACTGTGAGGGAACTGTGCGGGGTATACCGACATGGTTGAAGCAGTTTGCTACGTTGATGTGGCACTTTGGTGAGTACCGGTAACCCTTGAGTCAAGTCAAGGAGAGTACGGGGCCGCCGCGTGGTGTCGTGAAGCATCAACTGACCTTAGGAACCTTAATTGAACCATCCTGGCCTCTTTAGGGGTAGTGAGATGACTGACTTTGGTGCAGTACGAAGTTGGTTGATACTCGATACTACACTCATTGAGGGTTGCTTTCTTGGAATATTTTGATCGCCAGTTCAGTGGCTAAATCAAAACAATGAACATAGAAAACAACCCAATGATATTGAGATCCTTAGAACCCGGTTACTTTTGATAGGACAGGTTTTTGAGCCCACCAACTTCAAGAGGGTAGTACCCCAAACTTCATGCTGGCCTAAACTCTAAGGGCTGTGGTGTGACTTGTGTGCCTTATCATGTTTGCTTTTTGTGAATACTTGTGGTGTGTTTTATCATAGCATCATAACATCATACAACATCATATGCATTTACTAACCACTTCAAGGGTTCGAATCTTCATCTTTGTTCTTGTTTTGTAGGACATGGAAACTATCCGCAGAAAGACAATTCAGGTCAACCTTGTCAGGGTCCCTCCTCAGCTTAAGGAACTTACATCCAGGATTCCCGAGAACTCTTCATTAAGTGAAAGGCATGGTAGACTCATCAGCTTGGTCAATACCAACATTGAAGAGGATATGGTGAAAGTGTTGTTCCAGTTCTTTGACCATCTGCACCACTGTTTTACTTTCCCGAATTATCAGTTGGTGCCTACTTTGGAAGAGTTTTCTCAGCTTCTGAAGATTCCTATCCTTAGTCAACTAACCTACAACAGTACAGAAAAGGAGCCAAAACTTTAAGAGGTTGCTAAAGCATTATGCCTACAACCATCTGACATTAAGGGACATTGGGAAGTTAGAAGTGGTATCAAAGGGTTCTTAGCCAAGTTCCTGTTCGAGAAAGCACAAAAATGTTGGAACTCCCTTGACCTACAAGCTTTTGAAGAAGTTGTGGCACTCCTCGTCTATGAGTTGGTGTTGTTCCCTAATCCAGATCAGCTTATAGATATCAATGCTGTCAAGATCTTCATGTCCAGGAATCCTATACCTACGCTGCGTGGGGACATCCTTCAATCATGTTACACTCGAACCATGAGAAAAAGAGGTGTTCTCATGTGCTGCACTCCTCTCCTGGCAAGGTGGTTTATTTCGCACCTTTCACAATCAGTTTTGAAAAACGAGCGGGGTTTGAGATGGTCACAATGATTGATGACTCTTACACATGCTGATATACATTGGTGTTCTCGGTCCAGAGAGAATGTCACTATCATTGATCGTTGCGGGGAGTTTCCTAATGTTCCTTTACTTGGAATCAGAGGAGGTATTACTTACAACCCCTGTCTGGCTTTGAGGCAGTTTGGATATGCTCGGAGGGATGGCCCTCATGATATGTTGATTCCTGACATAGTTTTTGACTTCGACAACGATGCACAAGGACTTCGCCAGAGATTCATCAGAGCTTGGAGAATGCCCAACAGGGTAGATAGCAAGACGCTGGGGCATAAGAACTCCATCCCCTTGGAGCCTTATCGCAAGTGGGTACGAGCCCGCTCCCAGAAGCTGGTGATGCCATATCCTCATGTTCTCCCCGTGATCAAAGAGCCAGTGTTGGAAGGAGAGGTGCCCTACACCATTCAACATCCTGACATGCCTACATCCTGGGAAGAAATGCAGAAAAGCTGGATCCAACTCAAGGAAGAGCAGAATTCTCTTGAAGCCAGTCTACATGCCAGTGAGAAGAAGGTCTTGGAGCTCACCCGCCTACTGCACGAGGAAAAGACCCTCAACACTTACATCGCTCCAAAGAGGATGCGCAGTGTCTTTTGGGATTAATTATTTTGTAATGTTTTGCCCATGAGGCCCTGATGTACTGAACAAATTATTTCCTAATAAAAAGTGTGTTCTTTTTTGGCTACAACGAATTTGAACTTTTGAACCCTTGAATGCATTGCATAAATAGCATATCATGCATCATGTGCATAACAGGTACCCTTTTTCTACAGGTTGCTTAATCTTCTTCGCTGTTTATTTCAGCACTCAGTCATCATGAATCCTGAACCAACTACCGAGCTAGCTATCAAGGCCCTCCAGGCCCAGAACGCCCAGTTTCAAGAGCTGGTCATGAGCTTAGCCCAAGGACAACAGGAGTTGAAGGCTTTGCTCCTGAAGAAGAAGAAGAAGAGGACTGTGCTGTTCAACATTGGATGCAGACTCGGGAATACACTGCAGAATGAAGCTGAGAGGACCACTCCATCTATTGGGGAAGGCAGTCACCAAGGGAGAGATGTCCCTAGTCCCGTAGTCTCTGACACCGAGACAGACTTCAATGATGAACAGTACCCTCCTGCCGAGGACCGGTATAAGCAGCTGGAGGACAGGTTAATGCTATGGAGATTCAACGTGTGCCTGGGTTGGATTTTGGAGACTTAGGGTTATCTTCTGGGGTGGTGATCCCACACAAGTTCAAGGCGCATGCCTTTGTGAAGTACGACGGGGCTTCCTGTCCTAAACTGCACCTCCGCTCTTATGTAAGGAAGATCCAGCCTTACACTGCAGACAAGAACTTATGGATCCATTTTTTCCAGGAGAGTCTTGCAGGGACTCACCTCGAGTGGTTCTATCAGCTGGATGGAACCAACATTCGTAACTAGGAGGACTTGGCTACTGCTTTTTACAAGCAGTATCAGTACAATTCCGACCTTGCTCCCACGCGTACCCAACTCCAGGGTATGTCACTGGGAACGGGTGAAGGTTTTAAGGAGTACGCACAGAAATGGAGAGACCTGGCTGGCAGGGTGCAGCCACCGTTGACGGATCGTGAACTTGTGGACATGTTCTTGGGGACCCTGTCTGGTCCGTTCTTTAACCACTTGATTGGTAATTCCTCTGCTGGGTTTACAGACCTGATCCTGACTGGTGAGAGGATAGAAGCTGGTATCAAATCGGGGAAGATACAGAAGGGTTCCTCCTCGAGCTCTGAAAAGAAGCCCTTAAAGAAGGAAGCTAGTGCTGTGTATGGTCCCAGAAGACAGAACAAACCGGAACGCTGCCAAGCTGTTAATGCAGTACTAATTTCAAAGCCTGCTGCTGCTCCTCAGAAATATAACCAGCCAAGAGTTGAGAGGCCCAAAAGACAATATACTCGGCTCAGCATGACCCTGTCTCAGATTCTGCCGCAACTGCTGTCAACCAATCTGGTAACTGTCAAGGAAGCTCCGAAGGTAGTGAACACCGCATCTCCAAAGTACAACCCCAACGCCCACTGCGCTTATCACTCTGATAGCCCGAGGCATAACACTGATGACTGTTGGGCTCTGAGGAATAAGGTTCAAGACCTTATTGATGCTAAAGAGGTTCAGTTCGAGGCGCCTGAGAGGCCTAATGTGGTGACAGCTCCCATGCCCAACCATGGAGTAAATGCTATCAGGATGGGTGATGAAGTGGAAGAATCTGAATTTGACAGCTGGATCTACCCGACGACCAACGGTGGACCAAGCAACTGGACTGCTAAAGACTTTACACCTATTACTTTTGTCACTCAGTAATGAACTCCTTTGTTTTAAATTTGTAACGAACAGTAATTTGAAACTTTATGGCCCGGTGTCTTACCCGGGGCACCGTGGCGTCATTTGTGAGGGATTTTGTGTGTCACTTCCATATATCATTAATAAAAGCATTGGACGTTTTTTCACATTTCAAATCTTGTGCTCCATTTCTTTCTTTATATATATTGCAAAACAGCTATATTTACACACACTCACTTATACAGGTTCCAATCCACTCTGGATCTCACTTGTAACGACTCTGCTACTGCCAGTTATGACTTCGAAAATCCGATCAACTTAGCCGAAGACGAAGGTGAAGATGATTGCGAAGTGCCTGGCGAGCTTGCAAGACTATTACTCCAGGAAGAGAGGGCCATTCAGCCACATGAAGAGCCAGTGGAAACAGTAAATCTGGGTACTGAGACAGACAGAAAGGAAGTCAAGATTGGTGCCAATCTGGAGCTTAGTGTGAAACAACGGTTGATCCAGATGCTGCATGACTATGTGGAAATCTTTGCTTGGTCTTACGAAGACATGCCTGGGTTGGATACCGACATTGTGGTCCATCATTTTCCTACCAAGGAAGGCTGCCCTCCGGTTAAACAGAAGGTCCGATGTATGCGTCCAGAGATGTTCGAGAAAATCAAAGCTGAGGTTATGAAACAATTTGACACCGGCTTTCTAGCAGTGACTTCTTACCCTCAGTGGGTTGCCAACGTGGTTCCAGTGCCGAAGAAAGATGGTAAGGTCCGAATGTGTGTTGATTACAGGGATTTGAACAGGGCGAGCCCTAAAGATGACTTCCCTTTGCCTCATATCGACGCTCTGGTTGACAACACTGCTCAACATAAAGTATTCTCCTTCATGGACGGCTTCTCCGGTTATAATCAGATCAAAATGGCTCCTGAAGACATGGAGAAGACCACTTTTGTTACTCAGTGGGGCACCTTTTGCTACAAGGTCATGCCTTTTGGGTTGAAAAATGCTGGGGCAACATACCAACGTGCCATGGTTGCTCTGTTTCATGACATGATCCATCACGAGATCGAAGTATATGTCGATGATATGATTGTAAGGTTCCAAACTGAGGAGGAACACCTTGACCATCTGCAGAAGCTATTTGACCGTCTGAAGTTGTACAAGCTGAGGTTGAACCCGAACAAGTGCACCTTCGGAGTAAGATCTGGAAAATTGCTAGGCTTCGTCGTGAGCGACAAAGGTATTCAAGTGGACCCTACCAAGGTGAAAGCCATACAAGAGATGCCAACTCCCAAGACAGAGAAGGAAGTCAGAGGCTTTCTAGGACGACTGAATTACATTGCCCGATTCATCTCACACCTAACTGCTACCTGTGAACCAATCTTTAAGCTACTAAAGAAAGATCAAGTAGTATGTTGGAACGAGGAATGTCAGGCTGCTTTCGACAGAATCAAAGAGTATCTCCAAGAACCACCCATTCTTATGCCACCGGTTGAAGGGAGACCTCTAATCTTATACTTAACAGTACTTGACAACTCAATGGGGTGTGTGCTGGGGCAGCATGACGAGTCTGGCCGAAAAGAGCACGCTATTTATTACCTTAGCAAAAAGTTTACCGACTGTGAGACCCGATACTCACTGCTCGAGAAAACTTGCTGCGCTTTGGTATGGGCTGCTCGCCGGCTGAGACAGTATATGTTGACTCACACTACTCTGTTGATTTCAAAAATGGATCCAATCAAGTACATATTCGAAAAGCCTGCCTTGTCCGGAAGAATAGCAAGATGGCAGATGATCTTGACAGAATACGACATCCAGTACACGACTCAGAAAGCAATCAAGGGAAGTGTATTGGCAGACCATTTGGCACACTAGGCAGTGGACGACTACCAATCTATGAACTTTGAGTTTCCAGACGAGGATATCATGGTAGTGACTGATTGTGAAGTACCTGGACCGAATGAAGGACCTGAGGAAGGATCCCGATGGTCTATGCACTTTGACGGAGCCTCAAACGCTTTGGGTAACGGTATTGGCGCCGTGATCATATCCCCTAAAGGCACTCATACTCCACTTACTGCCCGGCTATGTTTCAACTGCACCAACAACATGGCAGAGTATGAGGCATGCATCATGGGTCTTCAAGCTGCAATTGACTTAAGGATCAAGTTTCTAAGTGTCTTCGGAGATTCCGCTCTTGTGATCAATCAGATCAAAGGCGAGTGGGATATGAAACACCCAAATCTTATTCCTTACAAAGAGTATGTGTTGACATTGATCCCCCATTTCGAAGAGATAACTTTTGAACACTTCCCAAGAGAGGAGAATCAGTTGGCGGACGCGTTGGCTACAATGTCTTCTATGTTCAAAGTCAAATGGGACAACGAGGCTCCCCGAATCATCATTTGGAAGTTGGATGAACCTGCACATTGCTGTGATCTTGAGGCTGAAGAGGTAACTGAAAAACCTTGGTATCATGAAGTGAAGAGGTACCTTGAAGCTCAAGAATACCCCGAGGGTGCATCTGTTAATGACAAGAAGTTCCTGAGAAGGTTTGCGGCAAAGTTCTTCCTCAGCAATGGCATTCTATACAAACGAAACCATGATTCAACCTTACTGTGTTGTGTGGATAAGACTGAAGCAGAAAGGACCATGGCGGAGTTGCATGAAGGCCCCTTCGGAACACATTCCAATGGGCACACCATGGCAAAGAAAATCCTTCGGGCAGGATATTTCTGGTCCACAATGGAAGCTGACTGTTACCAACATTCTCGGACGTGTCATAAGTGCCAGATCTACGCTGATAAGGTGCACGTTCCTCCAGTTCCTCTGAACGTTTTGACAACACCTTGGCCTTTTGCAATGTGGGGTATTGATATGATCGGCGAGATCAAACCTACGGCATCCAACGGGCATCGCTTCATCCTGGTAGCAATTGATTACTTCACAAAATGGGTTGAAGCAGCTTCCTATGCTACTGTAACCAAGAACGTCGTAGCACGATTCATTCGGCATAACCTGATCTGTCGATACGGTGTCCCGGAAAGGATCATTACGGATAATGGTACCAATCTTAACAACAAGATGATCATTGAGCTCTGCGAGCAATTCAAGATACATCACCACAACTATTCTCCCTACCGACCGAAGATGAATGGGGCTGTAGAGGCAGCTAATAAGAATATCAAGAAAATTGTGCAGAAGATGACAGTGACCTATAAAGATTGGCACGAGATGTTACCGTTTTCTCTTCATGGGTACCGTACCTCAGCACGGACGTCAACAGGGGCAACTCCCTTTTCCTTGGTCTATGGCATGGAGGCAGTTTTTCCTATTGAAGTCCAAATACCCTCTCTCCGGATAATGAAGGATGCAGGCTTGAGCGAAGATGACTGGATCCAGACTCGACTTGACCAATTAAACCTAATCGATGAAAAGAGACTCACTGCTATTTGTCATGGTCAGACGTACCAAAAACGGATGATCAGGGCATTTAACAAGAAAGTCAGACTACAAGAGTATCAAGTCGGAGACCTGGTAATCAAGCGCATCATTCTTCCTCAAAGTGATCCCAGGGGAAAATGGACCCCTACGTACGAAGGGCCATTTGTGGTTAAACATGTCTTCTCAGGAGGAGCCATGATTCTAACCACCATGGATGGTGATGACCTTCCTCACCCCACCAATGTAGACATAGTAAAAAGATACTACGCATGATCAAAAGACCCGCTAGGTTGACACACCTAGGCAAAAATAAGGGCTTCCCGGCGAACCAAAAGGGTTCGGGTAAAAATAAGGGATGAAATGAAAAAAAATCTGTACACCCGGCGAGTCGAAAACCTGAAAAGGCGGCTTGGGCAAAAATGGGTATCCCGGTGGACTGAAAACCGAAAGGGCGGTCCAGGAAAAAGTTAGGGATAAAGCGTAATACTATGTCTCATTGGATCACCTTTGCATCCAGAATTCGGTATCAACTATCAGGTTCAGACGACATCGATCAATCAGCTTCATCTTCAACTGAGCAGCAAAGTGATGAGACGCTTGAAGACATAAAGGCGATAACAGAGTTGGAACCCAGTGGGATTTTTCACATAGCTGTTTTTGTTTTCCTTTTCAAAATTGTATAAACTCTAGGTTGTTCGGAGGCGTTCTCTTACTAGGACGTCAGCCTCTTGTACATAAACGCCTATTTACAGGCAAATTCAAAAATCAATACAAATCCACTTTTCCAGACAAATTGCCAACTGTTTTTCCTTTATCTATTTTGTTTTGCGAAGAATGTCCAATGTTCACTTTTTGATATATGCATTTGACATTAATTGCTAATCATAAATACTTGCATGCGAAACAAAGGATTAATTACAGGTGACATCAGAAACAGGGGCAATAATGAGTTGTCTAAGCGATCTAGCTGCTCTGTCCACCAAGGTACCAAGGTAAGTTCGGCTGAAGAACATAACCAAGTTACCTTCACTCCCCGCAGAGTAAGACAGGATTCAACAGTACTCTCCTCCGAGCAGAGTTGCTCTCCCGTCAGCCCTGAAAAGGTACGATATCTCCAGCAAGCCAGCAACACTCTCCCCAAGCAGAGTTAGTTTACTGTCAGCCTTAAGGAAGTTGGGCATCCCCCAGAAAATCTCAATATTCCCCAGCGGAGTATACAGATGTTCCTAAACAAGCATCCACGACAGTCTTGATATAAGATTGTTCCCCGACGGATTACCAGACACCCCAGTGGAGCCACTTCCCCAGTACAGGTCAAAAGTTTCCCCAGGAAAGTTGAATCAATCTCCCCAGTAGATTCTGGAAGCTTATCCCCAACAGATTCTGGAAGCTCATCCCCTGCAGGGCACGAACGCTTCTCCCCGGCATTATTCAAAGGTTATTCTCCACCAGAGCTTATAACTGGGTTATCCTCAGCTAATTACCACGGAAAGATCGTCCTCGGCGAAGTTCTTCCTATCCCCCAGCGGGGTTCATCAAATCTTCCAACATGACATATCAACCGCATCCCCAGCAGAGTTCTCATCAAAACCTCAGCGAAGTATCTCTTCCCACAGAGTAATCTCTTCGCCAAGTTTATTCCCCAACGGAGTCATCTTCTCCTACCAGTATTCTTGCAATCATCCCCAGCTGAAATGAAGAACTTCACTCTTCAGCATCAGCCCAGGATTCAACAAACTTCCTGGCACTCGTCAAGGCTTTATTGCCCAGACGAAAATACATTCATAGACATTTCACATTTCATACATCCTGTTTACATACATAATAAAGTGCATACTACACTGAACATCATGACATCATGCATCTCATACATCATGACATTGCATACAACTGACGTCTTGCCTTTTCAGGGAAAAGGTCAATCCAAAGATAATTACTATCAACTGTCGTAATTCAAGATTCGATTCCTGTATCCAGCCAGGGCATATCTGTTGACGACTAATTCCAGATTCGATTCCTGTATCCAGCCAGGGCACGTATGAAGAGTTTGAAGATTCGATTCCTGTATCCAGCCAGGGCATATCTATTGACGACTAATTCCAGATTCGATTCCTGTATCCAGCCAGGGAACGTCTGAAGAGTTTGAAGATTTGATTACTGTATCCATCCAGGGCATATCTGTTGATGACTAATTCCAGATTCGATTCCTGTATCCAGCCAGGGCACGTCTGAAGAGTTTGAAGATTCGATTCCTGTATCCAGCCAGGGCATATCTGTTGACGACTAATTCCAGATTCGATTCCTGTATCCAGCCAGGGCACGTCTGAAAAGTTTGAATATTCGATTCCTGTATCCAGCCAGGGCATATCTGTTGACGAATAATTCCAGATTCGATTCCTGTATCCAGCCAGGGCACGTCTGAAGAGTTTGAAGATTCGATTCCTGTATCCAGCCAGGGCACATCTGTTGACGACTAATTCCAGATTCGATTCCTGTATCCAGCCAGGGCATATCTGTTGACGACTAATTCCAGATTCGATTCCTGTATCTAGCCAGGGCACGTCTGAAGAGTTTGAAGATTCGATTCCTGTATCCAGCCAGGGCATATCTGTTGACGACTAATTCCAGATTCGATTCCTGTATCCAGCCAGGGTATGTCTGAAGAGTTTGAAGATTCGATTCCTGTATCCAGCCAGGGCATATCTGTTGACGACTAATTCCAGATTCGATTCCTGTATCCAGCCAGGGCACGTCTGAAGAGTTTGAAGATTCGATTCCTGTATCCAACCGGGGCATATCTGTTGACAACTATTTCCAGATTCGATTCCTGTATCCAGCCGGGGCACATCTGAAGAGTTTGAAGATTCGATTCCTGTATCCAGCCAGGGCATATCTGTTGACGACTAATTCCAGATTCGATTCCTGTATCCAACCAGGGCACGTCTGAAGAGTTTGAAGATTCGATTCCTATATCCAGCCAGGGCATATCTGTTGACGACTAATTCCAGATTCGATTCCTGTATCCAGCCAGGGCACGTCTGAAGAGTTTGAAGATTCGATTCCTGTATCCAGCCAGGGCATATCTCTTGACGACTAATTCCAGATTCGATTCCTGTATCCAGCCGGGGCACGTCTGAAGAGTTTGAAGATTCGATTCCTGTATCCAGCCAGGGCATATCTGTTGACGACTAATTCCAGATTCGATTCCTGTATCTAGCCAGGGCACGTCTGAAGAGTTTGAAGATTTGATTCCTGTATCCAGCCAGAGCATATCTGTTGACGACTAATTCCAGATTCGACTCTTGTATCCAGCCAGGGCACGTCTGAAGAGTTTGAAGATTCGATTCCTGTATCCAGCTAGGGCATATCTGTTGACGACTAACTCCAGATTCGATTCCTGTATCCAGCCAGGGCACGTATGAAGAGTTTGAAGATTCGATTCCTGTATCCATCCAGGGCATATCTGTTGACGACTAATTCCAGATTCGATTCCTGTATCCAGCCAGGGCACGTCTGAAGAGTTTGAAGATTCGATTCCTGTATCCAGCCAGAGCATATCTGTTGACGACTAATTCCATATTCGACTCCTGTATCTAGCCAGGGCATATCTGCAGATGATTGTTTGTAGATTCGATACTTGTATCCAGCCAGGGCACGTCTGTAAGCAACCTTTTGAAGTTCCGGATTCGATTCCTGTATCTAGCCAGGGCACATCTGTGAGCAACCAATTGTAGATTCGACACCTGTATCCAGCCAGGGCATATCTGCATGAAGAGTTTGAAGATCAACACCTGTAACAGGCCAGGTAATTATCTTTCTTTCTCAGGTACGCAAGTTCTCGCTAAGGAATCTCTTACACGATCGACACCTAGATGGCATCTATAAGCCCATCCACAAACCAACAGTCTCCAAATGGCATCTATAAGCCCATTCCCGACAAGGCTCCGTCACAGCCCCATATGGCATCTATAAGCCCATCCTCCTATCCATCATCTCTCCAAATGGCATCTGTAAGCCCATTCTCGCCATCACACTGCTGATACTCCACTATGCGAGTGCAAATTTCTGGGCACTCTAGTGTTCAATCATCTTCCACCTTCGGATCACGAAAGGCACACAAGCCAATCTACATCCTCAGGTCTAAGAAGATTGAACAGGGGCTACTGTTGTACCCCAAAATTTGCCCTCCCATATTCTTCAAAGTTTTGACAAGCATCATCTAGATTTGCTCAAGTCTCCTCAAGGGTTGCACAGTTAAACCATCCTCCTAAGCCAGTCAAAATTAGGGTTTTGGTTCTTGCAAGGAAGTTGAGGTTTTCAAGGGCTCAATCAAGTCCCATATGCTCATATACATTGTCAAGCACCTACATGTCAAGTTTCAAGGCTCACAAGGTCAAGTTGCATAGTCAAAAACCCTAATTGCCCCACAGTCAACTACAGGGGCAAAATGGTCATTTGGCAGTCAAAAGTCAAAATTTTTGGTCAACATATTATTTTGAAGAAACAATCATCATTGGATCAAATCTTGATCATGATTCCACAAGAATGGCTCAAAAATCATCAAGATGCAAAAGTTTCTATTTTTGGACAGTTGAAAAGTCAACTGTAACTTGACCAAGGCATAACTTTTTCATGGTTCATCAGAAAAATCCCATCCAATGCTCATATTGAAGGGGAGGACATTTCCTACAACTCATCTTCACATTCCAAGTCCAAGAAATGCTCTCACAAAAAGTTATCAATTTCAACATTATAGGTCATTTTCAAAAGTCAACAAAAAGGCACTTTAAGTCAAAGACCATAACTTGGGATTGGTAAATCAAAATGACATGGGACCAAAGTAATTGGTTAGAGGACTTCAATACCTTTCCAAAATGTCCAAGAACGTGTTCATATGATCAAAATTGAGCAAGATATGCATTGGAGAAGTTGGGAAATTTTCATGAAATGGCAAAAGTCAACTATCCTTGAAACTTCAATTTTTGACAAAAGGGCCCACTTTTTTCCACTTGATTCATCCTTGTCATGCCACCCACGTGTCCCATGATCAATTTCAAGACCAAATAATTATTTTTCCATTTTTATTTAATTTTTATGGATTTAATTCATTTTAATTCATAATAATTCAAATAAAAATCAAAAAAATTAATCAAAGGATATCTTGTGGTTTGAATGACCTTGATGCATCATAATACACATGCCAAATTCGTGTAAGGTCCATTTTAAGCATAAAATTCAAATTTGGACAAACATGGCAAGTTCCTTTAATGGTGGTTATGGAGAAATCTCAAAACTTGATTGCAAGGGTTAAAGGCTCCTAAATGTGATTGATTCTCATTCATGACCATATATGCAAGCCTCTCATACATCAGGCACGACCTAGAAACCTCTGAAACAGCATAACCAATTTCCAAAATTCCAAAGAAAAGTCACAAACTGAAATCAATCTTCTAGTACAATTCAAACACTTTCCTTGATCCAAACGCATTCCCCACACTCCCAGGAACGATTTGCATTCATAAACAATCCCCAACACTCAAGGAAACGGCCAAACAGAACCACGGTTTGAACAAACTTTTCCATAATCGAAATTCAATTTTTACGCATCATTAATACATTTTGATCACTGTTTTGCATTGCTGACATTGTTATGAAGCTTTTGATATAACTTAATTTGATTATGGTGCCTTAAAATGAAAGTTGCCATTGGAGAGTGCTAGGGTTTCAGAGCTTTTCAATTAGGGCTTTTCTTATACTGCAAAATCAAGCCTCCAAACACACATGGTTGAAACCGGCTTGATGAGACGAATCCATTAGACACCTCGCGCCCTTTTTATATACACTGAGCGCCTAATCGCTATTTTCCACAGTTTTGCATTGTGGGGGTTAAAAACCCCCGCTATCTTGTTTTTGTTTTACAGGAAAAGATGAAGAAGATGATTACATGGAAGAACAGGGTTGGTCCATTCAAATGAGATGCGCGCGTTTTTGATTTTGCAGCATTGGAAATGACTATTATATATATTAATTCACGTTTATTTTATTGATGACTAAAACAAATTGGTGCAGTGGCTGGCAACGCGCTTGGTATTCGTTGGGACCTGGGTTCGATCCCCAGGTCCCCCAAAGGCTTGTTAAATTTTTTCCAAATATGATCTTATGCAGGCAACGTGAAGCAACTAACCATAAACCTCACATCCCAGCTTGCCAAGTGTCTCTCAGAAGCAGATCCAACGGCCAAGAGAGGGAGCACACCATACTCCTGGTCAACCAGCGCCCCACTCAATTCCCAAAGTCAACGGGCTTTGTGCAAATGGGCCTCACAATTCCATTAACACTCCCAATTCTGGCCCATACCCCCCCCCCCCTTGGGTTTGCAATTTCATTTTGTCATTTTATATTTTATTTGTCTTATTTTTATTTTTTCCCTTTTATTAACTATTAACATAATTAATATTTTTATAAAAAATAAAAAAAGAACTAATATTATTATTATTATTAATTTCATTTTATTTTTGTAAATAAATACTAATAAATTGAGTTAATTTTAATTAGGCAACTTTAACCCTTTTTCTTAATAACTAAAATAAATTTAGAATTAGGTTTATTAACTTTTAATTTTAATTCTTTTATTTTATTTTCATTAAAAACATAAAAATACAAAAAAAAACATTTTTCTTTTAATAAATTAAATAATTAGTTTTAATTCCATTTAATCACAAAAAAGGACAAAAAAAAATTCAATTCTTTTCTTAAAAGGGTCAAAACCCTTAGGACGTTCCCGATTTAATTCTTTCGCGCGCATTTACTTTATTTTGATTATTTATGTAACTGTCTCCAGATATGTAATAGTTTAATTAGGAATTTTACCGCTTTATTTAAATTTCTCGCACTTATTTACCAAAACGGGTCTTTGTTTTTTGGCGATGTATAGACCCGCGCCTTGTAATAGTTAGAATTTATATTTCCGCAATTTACTTTTCCGCACTCCTAACTGTTAATAATGCATGAAAGAATGTATGTAAATAAAACCAATCCGTAGCTCACAAATAACATGTACAAAGACAATTAACTGAAAAAACAACACACAAAGCACATGCCACTCCTAGGGTACGTTTCACTCGTTGCCTCGAAACGTGGTCATCAAGTATAGGGTGTCTTAGAGGTCGCCCTTCTGTCCAAAAGATCCAGTTGCCTCGAAACAGTTGCCTCGGATAAAAGGATCTAGGACATTAGGGTTACTTCTAAGGTGTCCTACCATTGCTTTGGTGACCACACATGTCCCGATAATCGAATTGACCCGAATACCTCCAACGATGGTGCTACCTACCTCTCAATGGTGGGATAGCACTATCTAAAGGACTCTTACACAACCTAATTCCTTAGAGTAGGTAGATTTCTCTTAAGTACTTGCTCTTTTCAAAACAAACAAAAACATCTTTTCGCACCCCACACTTTCAAAAAGTTTTCAAACAAAACACTTCATACACTCTTGAGGACTGATACAAGAGTTACTTAGAAGTTTTCCAAACGAACTTTTTCAAAACCCACACACACTTGAAAAGCAAACAATTTTGAAAACATAAGAGCAAGTACCTAAGAGCCCATGGATAACCATGGATAGAAAGGGTGCTAACACCTTCCCTTTCTATAAATCTACCTCCCGAACCGAGAAACATTCTCAAAGAAGGAATTTTGCTGTGCTTTTGTCCTTTCCATGTTGGAGAACATAAAAGACGGTGGCGACTCTTGCTTACCGCGACATTTCGCGAAACCAGCTAAAAACAATTAGTTCTATTTCCACCGATCACAGTGATCCAAATTAGCTTATCATTTCCCTCCCTCTTCATCTTATCCCTTTCTTTTTTAATTGTGATACATGTTAAGGGATGGTTGTGATCGGTGGATCTGGAACTGACTGTTTAACGCTGGTTCGCGAAATATTGCGGAAGCAAGAGTCGCCACCGTCTTTTATTTTCTCCAAATGGAAAGGACAAAAGCACAGAAAAATTCCTTATAGAGATTGCTCTCGGTTCGGGAGGTAGGTTATAGAGAGGGAAGGTGTTAGCACCCTTTCTATCCATGGTTATCCATGGGCTCTTAGATACTTGCTCATTTGTGTTTTCAAAATGGTTTGTTTGCTTTTCAATTGTGGGTTTTAAAAAGTTTCTTTGAAAATTCCAGTTCGACTCTTGTATCGGTCCTCAAGAGTGTTTGAAAAATTGCTTTCGAAAGCTTTTGAAAAGGTGTCGGTGTGAAAAGTATTTTTGAATTTGTTTTGAAATTAGAGCAAGTATCTAGAGTCGTCTACCTACCCTAAGGAATTCGTCTGTGTAAATGTCCTTAAAGTAGTGCCATCCCACCATTGAGAGGTAGGTAGCACCACCGTTGGAGGTGTTCGGGTCAATTCGAAGGTTCGGGACATGGTGATCACCGGAGCAATAGGAAGATACCTTAGAAGCTACCCTCATGCCAGGTTCCCGGATCATGAGGACTCACTAAGACATCCTCTACTCGACGATCACCTTTCGAGGCAAGGCAACAGTGAGGCGTACCCTAGGGGTGGTGTGTGATTTGTGTGTCGTTTTCAGATATTTTGTCTTGTTCATGTTATGGGTGATCTACGCTTTTGTTTTTATTTTAGTCATTCATTCTTGCATGCCATTATTAACAGTTAAAAAGTTGCGA
The DNA here is from genome assembly GCA_948472305.1 of Vicia faba. Lineage (NCBI taxonomy): Eukaryota > Viridiplantae > Streptophyta > Magnoliopsida > Fabales > Fabaceae > Vicia > Vicia faba. The sequence goes on from OX451735.1 coordinate 876,888,412, forward strand.
GAAATATAAAGTTCCTAAACTATTACAAAGGCGCGGGTCCACATCGCCAAATTAAATCCAGGACCCGATTTGACATAAAATAAAGATGCGAGGAATATAAAATGTCCGAGTTACATGGCTTTGGGAGAATTACATAATATTATAAGAAAGAATATAAATGCGCGAATTGAATTAAAATCGAAAGCGGGGGCGTTGGACCCTTTTTAATGAAATTAAATTATTATTAACAAATTAATTAACATAAAAAAAGAAATTATTTTTGAGGTTTTTTGTATTTATGAATTTTTATGAAAGAATTAAATGGAATTAAAAAAAAGAGCCATTAACCCTAATTCTAATTATTTTTTAATTTATTAAGAAAAGCATTAAAATTTAACCTAAAATTAAACCTAATTAATTAATACCACTTTATTTACAAAAATAATAATTAACTATTAATAATGAGAAAAAAGAAAAGGTAAAAATAATCAAAAACCCTAATTCTACAACTTTTTAAGTTTATTGAGAAAAATATTTGAATTAAACCTAATTTTAGAAAAAAGCTAAATCAATTAATGATATTTATTTACAAAAAAAACATTTAAATAAAAATACTTATTTTTGTCTTTTTCTGATTTTTGTATTATTTTTACATTTTATGAAAATAAATTAATTTAAAGATTTAAATAAAAATTAAACAAAATAAATAAAATAGAACAAATATGAAAAAGAATAAGAAAGCAAACCATGGGGGGTTCTGTCCCCAAATTGGAGGTATAGCTTAGCAATTAGGCCCATTAAGCCTTGGCCTTATTTGACTTTTCATGCCAGCGTGTGTTTGCATTGACTGCAGCATTCCATAGGCCTCAGATCCTGGCCATTGGATGGAGGTTGTGGGACGTGTGGCACGTTTGAGTGATGAGCGTATGGTGATCTTCAGGGAATGAGCTACATGGGAACATGTTTAGAAGAAAAATATAGAAATAATAAGGGGGCCTGGGGTTCGAACCCAGGTCCCAGAGGTTACCATACTGATGCCTTGCCACTGGAGCTCTTCACGCGTTTTGATTATATAATGGCAAATAAATAATATAGGAGAAAAGTGGTCAGTGATGTAAAAATAACAAAAAGCGCGCGTTGATTTCAAATTAGCCTATCATGTCCTGCCACATAATCATCTTCTCCACTTATGCGTTTTTCCTGAAACAAAAACAAGGAAGATTGCGGGGGTTTTGAACCCCCACTATATGCAGTGTGAAAAATAGCGAATAGGCCCTCTTGCTTCATAAATTGGGCGCGACCCCATCATTGAGTTCGTCTGAAGGTCCTGATTTTGATGGTCTGGGTCTCGTGTTCCAATTTTTCCATAGGAGTAAACTCCCAATTCGTGACCTCTGTAACCCTAGAAGACAACAATGGCAATTTCGCGTATGGTGTATGAAAACTCAATCAAACTACATGGTTAGCTTTAGAATGATCCAATTAGTATAAATCCATAAATAAAATGCAAGGAGAATGCTTGAAAATTGAAATACGAATATGAATAAACTATGAAAAACTTTGAGTTCTGTATACCAACTCTGGGCGTTAGAGTTGATGATTTTTATTCAAACACGTTCCTTGAAGCCTCAGGAACACAATGGAATGATTATTTGGCCTTGAATCGCACTGGAAGGTGGTTTTCAGTTTTGGACTTTTTCCACAAAAACTCAAACTTGGTTCTTCTTTTCTGGCGCAGCTTAGAGGTGTCTAGCTTTAGGGTTTTCATGAGTATATGTATTGGAATGATTAGGGTTGAAAATTGGATCAAAAAACCTTTTGCATTGATGTAGAGAATATTGGATTTTCATGCATATATTTTTCAATCTTTTCATGCATATTTGATACCAATCATGTCCAATAACATTGATTCTTTCTATATCTGATCATGCACGAAATCCTTGAGTTATTCCATGCATAAAAAGATTTGATTGCATTGGTTTGGTATTTTTCACATATTTTAATTAATTAAATGAATTATTAGCAATTAAAAATTCAAATAAATAAATAAAAATGATTAAAAACTTCCCTTTGGGCCAAATGGTCGTGCACATGCTTTGGATAATGATTCTTGGAAGAAAATGTGGCCCATTAGCAATTTTAAGACATTTGAAGCAAAGTTGACTTTTCAAAATATCCAAAAATTTCCCAACTTCCACAAGGCATATCTTGCTCAATATTTAAGCTTTGATCATGTTCTTGGAAATTTTGGAAAGGTCTTGAAGTCCTCTAACCAATGCCTTTGGTCCCATGTCATTTTTATTTACCAATCTCAAGTTATGGCCTTTGACTTAAAGTCCCTTTTTGTTGACTTTTGAAAATGACCTATAATGTTGAAATTGATAACTTTTTGTGAGAGCATTTCTTGGACTTGAAGTGTGAAGAGGAGTTGTAGGAAATGTATTTCTCTTCAAAATGAGCTTTGGATGGAATTTTTCTGATAATCCATGTGGAAGTTATTCCTTGGTCAAGTTACAGTTGACTTTTTCAACTATCCAAATATGGAAACTTTTGCATCTTGGGACTTTTTGAGCCATGCCTTGAAAATCATGATCAAGAATTGATCAAATGATGTTTGTGGCTTCAAAATAAGATGTTGACCAAAAATTTGGACTTTTGACTGTCAAATGACCATTTTGCCCCTACAGTTGACTGCAGTGCAATTAGGGTTTTTGACTGTGCATTTTTGTGCTGTGAGTCTTGAAACTTGACATGAGGATACTTGACCATGTTTGTAAGCATGTGGGACTTGATTGGACCCTTGGAAACTTCATTTTCTTTGTCAGAACCAAAACCCTAGTTTTTGACTGTTAGAAGGCCTTTGAACTGTGCAACCCTTGGGGAGATTTTGAAGCTTTGACTTGGCAAATCTTGAAGAATATGGGAGGGCAAATTTTGGGGTACAACAGTTGCCCCTGTTCAATCTTCTTAGACCTGAGGATGCAGATTGGCTGACGTGCCTTTCGTGATCCGAAGGTGGAAGATGATTGAACACTAGAGTGCCCAGAAATTTGCGCTCACATAGTAGTGTGATGATGGGAATGGGCTTATAGATGCCATTTGGAGATTGATGGGTAGGATGATGGGCTTATAGATGCCATGCTAGGAGGTGATGGAAGGTGGATGGGCTTATAGATGCCATCTGAATGTTGATCGCGTAAGAGATTCCTTAGCGAGAACTTGCATACCTGCAAAAGAAAAATGATTACCTGACTTGTTGCCGGAGCTGGTCTTCAAATTCTTTGTATAGATGTGTCCTGACTGGTTACAGGAGCTGGATCTGGATCTTCAAAAGGTGATGAATGAACAAGGGATGGTTACTACCTCAACAGGAACGGTGAGAGAACCTTGGATGATTACTACCTCAACAGGAACGCTGAGAGAATCTTGGGGCGATTACTACCTCCGCAGTAACGGGGAGAGAACCACAGGCGACTTCAACCTCAACAGTAATGCTGAGAGAATCTTGGACGACTTCTACTTCAACAGTAACGCTGAGAGAATCTTGGGGCGATTACTACCTCCGCAGTGACGGGGAGAGAACCATAGGCAACTTCAACCTCAACAGTAATCATTGAGAGAATCTTGGACGACTTCTACCTCAACAGTAACACTGAGAGAATCTTGGGCGACTTCTACCTCAACAGTAATCATTGAGAGAATCTTGGGCGACTTCTACCTCAACAATAATCATTGAGAGAATCTTGGGCGACTTCAACCTCAACAGTAATCATTGAGAGAATCTTGGGCGACTTCAACCTCAAAAGTATCATTGAGAGAATCTTGGGCGACTTCTACCTCAACAGTAATCATTGAGAGAATCTTGGGCGACTTCTACCTCAACAGTAATCATTGAGAGAATCTTGGGCGACTTCAACCTCAACAGTAATCATTGAGAGAATCTTGGGCGACTTCAACCTCAACAGTAATCATTGAGAGAATCTTGGGCGACTTCTACCTCAACAGTAATCATTGAGAGAATCTTGGGCGACTTCAACCTCAACAGTAATCATTGAGAGAATCTTGGGCGACTTCAACCTCAACAGTAATCATTGAGAGAATCTTGGGCGACTTCAACCTCAACAGTAATCATTGAGAGAATCTTGGGCGACTTCAACCTCAACAGTAATCATTGAGAGAATCTTGGGCGACTTCTACCTCAACAATAATCATTGAGAGAATCTTGGGCGACTTCAACCTCAACAGTAATCATTGAGAGAATCTTGGGCGACTTCAACCTCAACAGTAATCATTGAGAGAATCTTGGGGCGATTACTACCTCTGCAGTAACGGGGAGAGAACCACAGGCGACTTCAACCTCAACAGTGTTAGAACAAAGTTTGAATCTACTACCCTATATTTAAGTTTTGATGATAACAAAGTGAAAAGATATAGTATTTATAAAATTCATGTATGAACTATCTGCTGCCTAAAATTATTATGTTCTGACTTGCAGATACTCTGATTGATATAAGCAAAATCACATCTATTCAGCATCAGAATTTGGTTCTTGACACCAGCATCAGAAGTTGCCATATCAGAATGTCAGAATCAGATAATCAACTCACGTATATGCTGAAGCCTGATGAACAAGACTGCGCTCAACACTCTGATAAAGAAACACAACAGTTCATCAGCAGCTAAGCAGAGTCAGAATGAGCCAAGCCAGAACTTGCATTAAGTAAGCAACGGTACTGTGCATTGAAAGCAAATTAATTCCAACGGCCTCATTCCAGACAAGATCTTCTCGATAAGGAAAGTTTGTTATTAGCATTGAATCAAGAATATTGCATCCAACGTTCATCATCTCAGTGCTATATAAACAAGACTTTGAAGATTGAAATGGCTAATGCTCTCCAAATCTCTACACGCATAAAAGCTGATCAAAATCTTCTTTCTCTCAGTTTTGCTAAACCACACATTCTGATATTCTATCATTGTTTAGCAATCTAGTTTCTAAGCTTTAATTTGTGTATACATCACAGTTGTGATACAGTTTTGTAGAAAACATTCACACACTTAGTTTTATCTCTTTGTAAGAAAGTGTTTCCTTGACAAACCGGGTTGTGGTTTGGATCAAGAAGGCTTTAGCAGTTGTTAAAGCAGTCTGCAATATTCAGTTGAATATAGTGGATTAAGACCTCGTTGGAGAGAGGCGAAATCACCTTGACGGGTGGACTGGAGTAGTTTGAGATCAAACGAACCAGGATAAAAATATCTTGTTCATTGCATTAGATTTCAGTTTTACAATTCAACCCCCCCTTCTTGTGTTTTTCACCACTTCAATTGGCATCAGAGCGCCTGGTTCTGAGCTAAAACACTTAACCGTGTCAGTACAAGATCCAGCGTCAGAAAAACACAATGGCAGGAAACAATTCTCACATCAGCAATGACAACAATGAGGACAGAGACAGATTCAGCGGCAAACCTCCAGTCTTTGATGGAGAAAACTTTGACTACTGGAAAGACAGAATTGAAAGCTTCTTTCTGGCACATGATGATGATCTGTGGGATATGGTGACAGATGGATACACGCACCCTGTGAATGCAAGCGGTCAGAAGATTGATAGAAAAACAATGTCTGATCAACAAAAGCGCGACTTCAAGAATCACCACAAGGCCATAACCATCCTCCTCAGCGCCATCTCCTATACTGAGTATGAAAAGATCTCCAACAGAGACACAACAAATAATATTTTTGACTCACTCAGAATGACGCATGAGGGCAACGTTCAGGTCAAAGAAACAAAAGCTCTGGCGCTCATTCAGAAGTATGAGGCGTTCAAAATGGAAGAATCTGAATCCATTGAAACCATGTTCTCTAGATTTCAGATTCTGGTAGCTGGTCTCAAAGTTCTGGATAAAGGATACTCTACTGCTGACCATGTCAAGAAAATCATCAGAAGTTTACCCAAGCAGTGGAGACCTATGGTTACAGCTCTGAAGCTAGCTAAAGATCTCAACAAAATCACTCTGGAGGAACTTATCAGCTCCATCAGAAGTCATGAGATAGAGCTAGAAGCTGATGAGCCTCAGAAGCAAGGTAAGCCTTTAGCATTAAAATCTAACAAAAAATTTGAGTCTAAAGTTTTGCAGGCAGTTGAAGAAACATCTGATGGATCCTCATCAGAAGAAGACAAACTCTCTCTCCTTTCCAGAAGAGTAAATCAACTGTGGAAGCAAAGACAAAGGAAGTTCAGGAATCCCAGAAGATCTGATCAGAACGAGTCTTCTTCCAGATACAGAAGGACAGATTCTTCCTCTGGATACAAAAGATCTGAAGGCTCCTCCAGTAGCAAAAAGCCAAACACCAAGGACATCATCTGCTATGAGTGCAATGAGCAAGGACACTATAAAAGTGACTGCCCAAAGCTTCAGAGGGAAAAGCCCAAAAGGAAGTTTGGAAGAGAGAAGAAGAAAAGTCTCATGGCCACATGGGATGACTCTGACTCGTCTGAAGCTGACTTAGAATCAGATGATGAGAGGGCAAACATAGCTCTCATGGCTAACATCTCAGAAGATAGTGAAGCTTCTGAATCAGACTCAGAATCAGATACTGAAGAGGTATTTCCTAACTTTGCTGTTAACTTTACAAAGGCTGAACTTGCTGAAAGCCTTAATGAGATTCTGGAACGTTATCAGCAAATTAGAGCTAAATTCAGAGACCTGAAAAGGAATCTTGAATCTGACTCTAATAAGACTGAGAGTCTCAAATTGGAAAATTCTGAGCTGAGAAATAAGATTTCAAAATTAGAAAACACTTTACAAAACTCTCAGAAGGAACCAATTTCTGAAACTCCCAGCAACGCTGATGAGATCATCAAGGAGTATGATCACAATTTCCAGAAGTTCCTAGCTAAAAGCATAGATAGAAGCAGAATGGCTTCAATGATCTATGGAGTTAGCAGAAACGGCAGGAAAGGAATAGGATACCAAGGTAAGGTTCCTACACCAAAGAATGTCATGGACTTAACCATTAAACACACTCCTCTAAATTCACATTTTGTGTATGGTCACACACATGATATTAAATACACTAGCAGTAAGCACTCTGTGAAACCAAAATTCAACCAGAGTTTTGGTAAAACTAACAAATCAGGACCCAAGAAAATCTGGGTACCTAAGGATAAAATAATACATGTTGCAGATATCTTTAGCAGCAAATCAGAAACACCAGTCATGGTACCTGGACTCTGGCTGCTCACGACACATGACGGGAAGAAGGCATATGTTCCAAAGCCTGGAACTTAAGCCTGGAGGCCACGTTGGCTTTGGAGGCAATCAGAGGGGAAAGATAATTGGCTCTGGAACTGTAGGTAATGGAAATCTTCCCTCTATTAATAATGTTCTGCTAGTAGATGGATTGATGCATAATCTGTTATCCATAAAGTCAATTAAGTGATAACGGTTATGATATAATCTTTAATTAAAAATCATGTAAAGCTGTTAGTCAGAAAGATGGGACTATCCTGTTTAATGGTAAGAGGAAAAACAACATTTACAAAATCAAACTTTCTGAACTAAAGAGTCAGAATGTAAAATGTCTTCTGTCTGTTAACAACGAGCAGTGGATCTGGCACAGAAGATTGGGGCATGTTAGTATGAGAAGAATATCTCAGATTAACAAACTCAATCTGGTCAGAGGACTTCCTAATTTGAAGTTCAATTCAGATGCTCTGTGTGAAGCATGTCAGAAAGGCAAATTTGCAAAACCTTCTTTTAAATCCAAAAATGTTGTTTCTACCTCTAAGCCATTAGAACTTCTGCACATTGACTTATTTGGACCAGTTAAAACTGCTTCAGTCAGTGGCAAGAAGTATGGGTTAGTAATCGTAGATGACTATAGCAGATGGACATGGGTAAAGTTCTTAAGACACAAGGACGAGTCACACTCTGTGTTTGTCACCTTCTGTAACCAAGTTCAGAATGAAAAGGATCTTAGAATCGTTAAAGTCAGAAGTGATCATGGTGGAGAATTTGAAAACAAAGATTTTGAGTCATTCTTTAATGACAGAGGCATTCTGCATGATTTCTCTTGTCCTAGAACTCCCTAACAAAATGGAGTTGTAGAACGAAAGAACAGAACATTGCAAGAAATGGCCAGAACCATGATCAATGAGACAAACGTTGCTAAGACCTTCTGGGCAGAGGCAATAAACACAGCGTGCTACATTCAGAATAGAATCTCAATAAGACCTATTCTGGAAAAGACTCCATATGAATTGTGGAAGAACAGAAAGCCCAACATTTCATATTTTCATCCATTTGGATGTACTTGCTTTATATTAAATACAAAGAATTATTTGAACAAGTTTGACTCTAAAGCACAGAAGTGTATTATGTTAGGATACTCTGAACGCTCAAGAGGGTACAGAGTATACAATACAGAAACACAGATTGTGGAAGAATCAATCAGTGTTCGTTTTGATGATAAGCTTGACTCTGAAAAGTCAAAGCAGAATGAAGTTTTTGCAGGTATAGAAATTGAATTTGCAGGTTCTGAAGACAAGTCATCAGAAGCTCTCAACACAGACATTACTTCAACGTCTGAAAGGAGCACTGCTAGCAATCCTACAACAGCTGCTGATCAACCTCAGAAGAGATTACCCAGAAGCAGCTTGGATCACCCAGAAGAGACTATCTTAGGAAGAAAGGAAGATCCAATCAGAACAAGAGCAAGCTTCAGAAACTCTGAAGAAACTCTTTTGGGACTTGTGTCTCTGATTGAACCTTCTTCTATTGATGAAGCACTTCTGGATAATGACTGGATTCTGGCAATGCAAGAAGAGCTGAATCAATTCACCAGAAACGACGTATGGGATCTCATTCCCAGACCAAAAGGATTCAACGTCATTGGAACAAGATGGGTGTTCAGAAACAAGCTAAATGAACAAGGTAAAGTCATCAGAAACAAGGCACGACTGGTTGCACAAGGTTATAGTCAGCAAGAGGGGATAGACTATACAGAAACCTTTGCCCCAGTCGCCAGGTTAGAATCTATCAGACTTTTAATTTCATTTGCTGTTAATAGAGGCATCACTCTGTATCAGATGGATGTCAAAAGTGCATTCTTAAATGGTTATATAGAAGAAGAAGTTTATGTACACCAACCCCCTGGTTTTGAAAATACAAAACATCTAGAACATGTTTTCAAACTAAAGAAGTCACTGTATGGTCTGAAACAAGCTCCCAGAGCTTGGTATGAAAGGCTAAGTAACTTTCTGTTAGAAAATGAATTCACCAGAGGGAAGGTGGACACTACTCTATTCTGTAAATCAGTTAAGAATGACATCTTAGTCTGTCAAATTTATTTTGATGATATTATTTTTGGTTCTACTAATCCTTCTCTTGGAAGAAAATTTGCTAAGTGTATGCAGGCAGAATTTGAGATGAGCCTCATGGGGGAACTGAAATTCTTTCTAGGAATTCAGATCAATCAAACTCCAGAGGGAACTTACATTCATCAGAGCAAATACATCAGAGATCTTCTGAAGAAATTTGACCTCTCAGAATGTAAGCCATCAAAGATTCCAATGCATCCCACGTGCATTCTGGAAAGAGAAGAGGTAAGCAAAAATGTAGAACAAAAAGTCTACAGAGGTATGATTGGTTCTCTCCTCTATCTGACTGCTTCAAGACCTGACATATTATTCAGTGTTTGTATCTGTGCTAGATTCCAATCAGATCCTAGAGAATCTCACTTAACAACTGTTAAGCGAATTTTCAAGTATCTAAAAGGTACTACTAATCTGGGTTTGTTTTATAGAAAATCTAGTGATTACAGTTTAGTAGGCTACTGCGATGCTGATTTCGCTGGAGACAGAGTGGAACGTAAAAGTACTTCTGGAAGCTGCCAGTTTCTGGGAGAAAATCTGATCTCTTGGTCCAGCAAAAGGCAATCAACAATTGCGCTATCAACAGCAGAAGCTGAGTACATAGCAACAGCAGGATGTAGCACACAAATGCTCTGGATGAAAAGTCAGCTTGAAGACTTCCAGATTTTTGAGAGTAACATTCCTATACTCTGTGATAATACTTCTGCTATTTGCTTAAGTAAGAATCCCATTTTACATTCTAGAGCTAAGCATATAGAAATAAAACATCACTTCATTAGGGACTATATTCAGAAAGGTATTTTGAACTTAAAATTTATAGATACAGACCATCAATGGGCTGATATCTTTACTAAACCCCTTTCAGAAGATAGGTTTAATTTCATTCTGAAACATCTCAGCATGAAAGTTTGTCCAGAGTGAAAATGTTTTAATTCCATATATTTACCTTCAGAATGTAATTGCTTTACTGTGAACTTCTGATCAATCTTCTTTCAGAAATATAGAACATGCAGATTGTATCAGATGCAAGTCTAAAGATCTGAGAGTCTAAGCTCAAAGACAGACGTGCTGATCACTACATCAAACAAGTGTCATCCAATCATCAGCATATCTCTGAAGCAGAACACGTGCACGCTTCTGAGAAGGCAAAGCGCTGATTGGGTGCATTGAGACACATGTCTGGTAACCGTTTTTAAGTATCTTTCTCAAATCCCCCAAAATCAGCAAGCATTTAATGAAAAGTAATCATGCTTTTAAAATGCAATCATGATTTTTCTCTTTCTTAAAAACGTTTATCTTTTCAAAATATTTTGAAAATCTATTTAAACACATTAATCTCTCATTCTCATTATTTACGTTTTCTCACTAATACTCAAGCATTTTCTGCATATTTCTGTGTTCATCTCTTGCAAAAACCCTTTTCCTCAGTTTATTCTCCAAAACCTTTTTAGTGTGAACATGGCAACCTCCAGCAGTGCTTTTGCAGGTCCTCAGAAGAAAGCATCATCTGAGCAATATCAAGTGCCATTCAGAACTCTCCTCACTCCTGTGAAGAATCTTGAAGTGCTTTCTGAATTAATTATTGATTTTGGAAGCTTGAAGGAGAACGGTTTTGACCTAACTGAAGAAGTTAGGGCACAGAAGTGGGAAAGGTATTTTGACAGGTTGGTTGGACCAACATTCCCTATGCTAGTCAAGGAATTCTAGATTCACGCCAAGGCTTCAACACATCTAGTCACCTCCTTTGTTATGGGTAAGAAGATTGTGATCACAGAGGATCACATTGCAAGGCTAATTGGTTACAGTGGCGGTGGCGTCCGTTGTGTGGACATGGCTAAAAGATGTGCTGATGTGGGTGTGATAGCTGCAAGGATTTTCACTCATGGGGTGCCCAGCAGCAAGATCAAAGATCTGAAGGATCACTACAGAGTTTGGGCTAAGATAATTCTGGGGTGCTTCAACCACAAGAAACCAACCAGTTCACCTGATTACATAAATGTGGATCAGTAGTTTCTGATCTACTTTATTGATCAGAAGGTAAAGATCAATCTGGCTCATTTTCTGTTCAACCACCTCAGAACAAGTGTGAAGGAAACCAGGGAAGAAGAAAGAACCAAGAGGGATTGGATACCCTTTGGAAGGTTAATATCAGATATTCTAACAGGGAATAGGCTGATAGAGCATCTGATAGAAGCTCAAGAGCTAAGCACTATTGAACCAACAATTGGGAAACCTCTGAATGCAAAGAACTTGAAGAAGATGAAGCTGATAGAGAACATTCAGAAGGAACCCAGAGCTATTCCTATTGCTGATATCACCAGCAGAAGAGTGCCTCTGAGTGACTTTCCGTTATTTTCTGAAATAGAATCCAAACCAGAGGTGGTTCTCAGATACTTGGATGCGTGCAAGGCAGATGGTTCAGATCCAAATCTGATTATCAAAGCTCTGCATCAACCTCAGCAAGAAGTGACTCTGAAGAAGACGAAGAAGAGGAAGCCACCATCAGAAGGATCATCCCAGCAGACACCCAGGAAAAGAGGTAATTCATCTGCTGCTGTTTTAAATTCTTCTACTATTCCAACATCTATTCCTCCTCAAACCTCTCATAGAATCTCAATCCCCATCCCTACCATAGATGAAACTGTACCAGAAGAGGACCCTTATGAGGCATTAAAACTCAGAAGACCCAGAACCAAACATCCCAAACAACCAACAATCTCAACAACATCAGCAATTGACCAAGTGCTGTCTGACATTGATCAACACACCTCTGATCAACCAAACTCTGAACCACAAATTGTCCCTCCTCCACAACCAGAACAACAGCAATCTGCTGAAGAACCAGAACAACAACAACAACCACTTTCACCAATTCCAGAAGAACCCCTTATCCCTGAACAATCAGAAATTCCAACAACTTCTCCTCAACCAGCAATTCCGTCTCCCTCTCCTCAACCAGAAATTAATCCACCATCACCTCAACCAGAGTTTCATCACTCTGAAACTCCTTCTCCTCAACCATCTGAACCTCATTCACCTCAACCATCACCTTTGGCAATCCAGCTGCCAGGTGGAACAACAATCACCTTAGCACAATTGCCATCCTCATCAGAATCTACACCACCAAATACTCCCAAAACACCACCCAGTCCAATCATAATCTCTGATTCTGATACCCCATCTCCAAAACAAACAGCTGCCAAGAAAACCTATGAAAACCCCAGCAGGACCTTCATAGACTTAACCAGTCTTGACCGTCTTGCTGATCTGAAACATAAAATTGCCATCCCAAAACCAAAACAACCAGATGTTGGCTCTGGTATTATGAATTTTGAAACAGGTGTGCTGCAATGGATTGCTTCTTTGAAGCAAGTCTGTCCTGGAATGATTGACCCAGCTGCTTCTGATCAGCTCTGGTCACAATTCAGACTTTGGGTACGTGCTGAAGCCCTCAAGTTGCAGGATATCAACTATGAGCAGGCACAACAGAATTTCAGCAAGCTTCTGAATGAAGTTGGAAGTCAGCTTCTGAAAGAAGACGTGCTCCCTCTGGATAGTGAACCTTGGTCTGAGAAACAGCAAGCTTCAAAGGTGCAATCAGAAGAAGACAAGACCATTCAAGCTGAAGAAAGTCAAGCAGAAGATGTTGCTGAAAGCTCCCAGAAGCCTCCTACTTCTGATGCTTCTCAAGCTGCCTTTGATAGGCAAACTCTGGAAGAACTAAGGCTGAATGACATGCGTCTGCAGCAGAGGATGGATGAAAGCGACCAGAAGATGAAAGAAAGAATGGATGTGCAGGATAGCAAGATTGACACTATTGTCAGCATGGTGCACAAGCAGAATGAGACTGCTGAAAAGATCCAAGCCATGCTGGAGAACCTGTTCACACGCTTGCCTCCTCAACCTTAGTCTTTTTTCATTCATGTCCCTTTCATGTTTTCTCTGATTTTCTGATGTACTGTTTGAATATGTTTTGTACTATTTTCATGTTTTGATTCTGAACTCTTTTAATATGATTAGTTTTTTTTTCTGATCTTAATTGTTTTAGCACATCACCTACACTTTTTGATTGCTGACAAAAAGGGGGAGAACAAGAATGATATTTTAAACAATAACGGCTAACTAGACAGAAATACTCAAACATTCTAACCCTATTACTTGAGAATTTTTTTGTTTTGCTTAAAGTCTACAGGTACAAGGAAGCTCCTGGACACTCTGAAGACTAGAAGCTCTGATCACTATGAAGTTCTGATCCGCTCTGATACTCTGATCCAAAGCAAAGCTCTGACAAGAAAAGCTCTGAAGCTCTGCTCTGACATAAAGCTTCTGATAGTCAAAGACTCTGATACTCTGATGTTCAAAGAAAGGCAAAAAGATCTGATCCTGAAGAACACGTGTAATCAAAGGGAAGTAATAAACTCAGGGGGAGTATCTCTCAAATCTGATATCTTTTTACTCCTTATCCTTTTTTTTACTTCCTACTCTGATGCATATCTCAGATACTTTTCACGTTATTTTAATTTAAAAATATCTAGTTTTTGTCATCATAAAAAAGGGGGAGATTGTTAGAACAAAGTTTGAATCTACTACCCTATATTTAAGTTTTGATGATAACAAAGTGAAAAGATATAGTATTTATAAAATTCATGTATGAACTATCTGCTGCCTAAAATTATTATGTTCTGACTTGCAGATACTCTGATTGATATAAGCAAAATCACATTTATTCAGCATCAGAATTTGGTTCTTGACACCAGCATCAGAAGTTGCCATATCAGAATGTCAGAATCAGATAATCAACTCACGTATATGCTGAAGCCTGATGAACACTGCGCTCAACACTCTGATAAAGAAACACAACAGTTCATCAGCAGCTAAGCAGAGTCAGAATGAGCCAAGCCAGAACTTGCATTAAGTAAGCAACGGTACTGTGCATTGAAAGCAAATTAATTCCAACGGCCTCATTCCAGACAAGATCTGCTCGATAAGGAAAGTTTGTTATTAGCATTGAATCAAGAATATTGCATCCAATGTTCATCATCTCAGTGCTATATAAACAAGACTTTGAAGATTGAAATGGCTAATGCTCTCCAAATCTCTACACGCATAAAAGTTGATCAAAATCTTCTTTCTCTCAGTTTTGCTAAACCACACATTCTGATATTCTATCATTGTTTAGCAATCTAGTTTCTAAGCTTTAATTTGTGTATACATCACAGTTGTGATACAGTTTTGTAGAAAACATTCACACACTTAGTTTTATCTCTTTGTAAGAAAGTGTTTCCTTGACAAACCGGGTTGTGGTTTGGATCAAGAAGGCTTTAGCAGTTGTTAAAGCAGTCTGTAATATTCAGTTGAATATAGTGGATTAAGACCTCGTTGGAGAGAGGCGAAATCACCTTGACGGGTGGACTGGAGTAGTTTGAGATCAAACGAACCAGGATAAAAATATCTTGTTCATTGCATTAGATTTCAGTTTTACAATTCAACCCCCCCTTCTTGTGTTTTTCACCACTTCAAACAGTAATCATTGAGAGAATCTTGGATATCTTCTACTGAGTCTTTATCAGGAAAATCTGTTAGAGGTCGATTTAGCTGGACTAGAGAAGGCCTTGGACTGGATAAGAAATAGGAAAATCTTAGGTTCGATTTAACTGAACCGGTCTAGGTCTTGAAATCTTCAACTGGATAAGAAACAGGGAGATCTTAGGGTCGATCTGACTGAACCAGAGAAGGCCTTTGACTGGATAAGAAACAGAAAAATCTTAGGGTCGATTTAACTGAACCGGTCTAGGTCTTGAAATCTTCAACTGGATAAGAAACAGGGAGATCTTAGGGTCGATCTGACTGAACCAGAGAAGGCCTTGGACTGGATAAGAAACAGAAAAATCTTAGGGTCGATTTAACTGAACCGGTCTAGGTCTTGAAATCTTCAACTGGATAAGAAACAGGGAGATCTTAGGGTCGATCTGACTGAACCAGAGAAGGCCTTGGACTGGATAAGAAACAGAAAAATCTTAGGGTCGATTTAACTGAACCGGTCTAGGTCTTGAAATGGCTGAGAACTTAACTGGATCCTTCCTGAAAGGTAAAGGTCAGTCATATGCAATGCATGATATGGATCAAGCAATGATGTTCTCAATATAAATGAGATTTGTAAGATATGATGCGTATATGCATGCTATAATGTATGAAGATGTTTATGAATGTATCTTTTTCGCCTAGGAAAGTAAATCCTTGACGGGTGCCGGGAAGTCAATCCTGGGCTGATGTTGAAGAATAGATTTTTGCCTCCGCTGGGGATGATAGTTGCAAGTATACCAGTAGGAGAAGATGACTCCGTTGGGGAATAAACTTGGCGAATGGGATATTCTGCGGGGAGAAAAGTACTCTAACGATCTTGCTGGGGAGCAATACTCTGTGGGGAGAGAGGTACTTTGTTGAGTTGTTGATAATAACTTGCTGGGGATACCCTTGTTGTGTTGGAAGTGTTAATAGACTTCGCTGGGGATAAGAAGACTTCGTCGAGGACGCTCTTTCCGTGGCTTTTGGCTGAGGATAACCCAGTTATATCCTGGTAGGGAAATAACCTTTGAATAAATCCGGGAGACGCGTTCGTGCTCTGCGAGGATAAGCTTCCAGAATCTACTGGGGATAAGCTTACTGCTTGGGGAGATGAATTCCAACTTTCCTGGGGAACTAGATTGGACTCTCCTGGGGAAGTTTTGAACTGTATCGGGGAAGTGACTTCATTGAATGTTTGATATACCGCCGGGGAACAATCTTTAGACCAAGACTGCCGGGGATGCTTGCATAGGAATGTATATATGCTGCTGGGGAGTGTTGAGATCTACTGGAGGATACCCAACTTCCTTAAGGTTGATAATAGCTTTGCTTGGTGAGAGTGCACTGACTTGCTGGCTCACTCTCTGGGGAATTAAGATATCTGGTTATGTTCTTCAGCTGAACCTACCTTGGTACCTTGGAGGATAGAACAATTAGATTGCTTAGACAACTCTTTATTGCCCCTGTTTCTAATGTTACCTGTAATTAATCCTTTGTTTTGTATGCAAATATTCATGAGTTAGCAAATTATTGTCAATGCATATATCACAAATTGAACCTTGGACGTTCTTCGCAAAACAAAACAGAAAAGGAAAAACAATTGGCAATTTTAACTGAAAAGTGATTTATATTGATTTTTGAATTTGCCTGTAAATAGGCGTTTATGTACAAGAGGCTGACGTCCTAGTAAGAGAACGCCGCCGAACAAAAGAATTTATACAATTTGTACAAGAGAAAATAAAACAGCTGTGTGAAAGGAATGGTCCCACTGGGTTTCAACTCTGCTATTGCCTTTATATCTCCGAGCGTCTCATCACTTGATGACCTTGGTTGGAGATGAAGCTGACTGATCGATGCCGTCTGAGCTTGATGTAGATACCGGATTCTGGATGCAAAGTGATCCAATGAGACATAGTATTACGCTTTATCCCTAACTTTTGCCACGACCGCCCTTTCGGGTTTTCAGTCCACCGGGATACCCATTTTTGCCCAAGCCGCCTTTTCAGGTTTTCGACTTGCCGGGTGTACAGATTTTTTTTATTTCATCCCTTCATTTTGCCCGAACCTTTTTGGTTCGCCGGGAAGCCCTAATTTTTGCCTAGGCATGTCAGCCTAGCGGGTCTTTTTCATGCGTAGTATCTTTTTACTATGTCTGCATTGGCGGGGTGAGGAAGGTCGTCACCATCCATGTTGGTTAGAATCATGGCTCCTCCTGAGAACACATGCTTAACCACAAATGGCCCTTCGTACGTAGGGGTCCATTTGCCCCTTGGATCACTCTGAGGAAGGATGATTCGCTTGATTACCAGATCCCCAACTTGATACTCTTGTGGTCTGACCTTTTTGTTAAATGCCCTGATCATCCGTTTTTGGTACGTTTGACCATGACAGATAGCAGCAAGCCTCTTTTCATCAATAAGGTTTAACTGGTCAAGTCGTGTCTGGATCCAATCATCTTCGTTCAGATTTGCATCCTTCATTATCCGGAGAGAGGGTATTTGTACTTCGATCGGTAAGACTGCCTCCATACCGTAGACCAAGGAGAAAGGAGTTGCCCCGGTTGACGTCCTAGCTGAGGTACGGTACCCATGTAGAGCAAACGGTAACATCTCGTGCCAATCTTTATAAGTCACTGTCATCTTCTGCACGATTTTCTTGATATTTTTATTTGCTGCTTCTACAGCCCCATTCATCTTCGGTCTGTAAGGAGAAGAGTTATGGTGCTATATCTTAAACTGCTCGCAGAGCTCAGTGATCATCTTTTTATTGAGATTGGTACCGTTTTCTGTAATGATTCTTTCAGGGACGCCGTATCGATAAATCAGATTATGCCGAATGAATCGTGCCACAACAGTCTTGGTTACCGTAGCATAGGATGCTGCTTCAATCCACTTTGTGAAATAATCAATCGCTACCAGGATGAAGCGATGCCCATTGGATGCCGTAGGTTTAATCTCACCGATCATATCTATGCCCCACATCGCAAACGGCCAAGGCGCAGTCAGAACATTTAGAGGAACTGGAGGAACATGCACCTTGTCTGCATAAATCTGGCACTTGTGGCATGTCCGAGAATGTTGGTAGCAGTCAGCTTCCATGGTAGACCAGAAATACCCTGCCCGAAGGATCTTCTTAGCCATGGTGTGTCCACTGGAATGTGTACCAAAGGTCCCTTCATGTAGCTCTTCCATGATCCTTTCTGCTTCAGTCTTGTCCACACAGTGCAGTAAGGTCGAATCATGGTTTCGCTTATACAGGATGCCGTTGCTAAGGAAGAACTTCGCTGCGAACCTTCTCAGAAACTTTTTATCATTGACAGATGCACCTTCAGGGTATTCCTGAGCTTCCAGATATCTCTTCACCTCATGATACCAAGGCTTCTCAATCACCAATTCAGTCTCGAGATCACAACAGTATGCCGGTTCGTCCAGTTTCCAGATGATGATCCGGGGAGCCTCATTGTCCCATTTGACTTTGAACATGGAAGACATCGTAGCTAACGCGTCCGCCAACTGATTCTCCTCTCTCGGAAAGTGTTCAAAGGTTATCTCTGTGAAGTGGGGGATCAATGTCAACACACATTCTCTGTAAGGAATAAGATTCGGATGTTTCGTATCCCACTCCCCTTTGATCTGATTGATCACGAGAGCGGAATCTCCGAAGACACTCAGAAACTTGATCCTTAGGTCGATTGCAGCTTGAAGACCCATGATGCACGCCTCATACTCCGCCATGTTGTTGGTACAGTTGAAACATAGCCGGGCAGTGAGTGGAGTATGAGTGCCTTGAGGGGATATGATCACAGCACCGATACCGTTACCCAGAGCATTGGAGGCTCCGTCAAAGTGCATAGACCATCGGGATCCTTCCTCAGGTCCTTCATCCGGTCCAGGTACTTCACAATCAGTCACAATCATGATGCTTTCGTCAGGAAACTCGAAATTCATTGACTGATAGTCGTCCACGGCCTGATGTGCCAAGTGGTCCGCCAATACACTTCCCTTGATGGCTTTCTGAGTCGTGTATTGAATGTCGTATTCTGTCAAGATCATTTGCCATCTTGGTATTCTCCCAGACAGAGCAGGCTTTTCAAATATGTACTTTATAGGATCCATCTTTGAGATCAACAAGGTAGTGTGAGTCAGCATATACTGTCTCAGCCGGCGAGCAGCCCATACCAAAGCGCAACAAGTTTTCTCAAGCAGTGAGTATCGGGTCTCACAGTCGGTAAACTTTTTGCTAAGGTAATAAATGGCATGCTCTTTTCGGCCAGACTCGTCATGCTGCCCCAGCACGCACCCCATTGAGTTGTCAAGTACTGTCAGGTATAATATCAGAGGTCTCCCTTCAACCGGTGGCATAAGAATGGGTGGTTCTTGGAGATACTCCTTGATTTTGTCAAAAGCAGCCTGACATTCATCATTCCAACGCACTACCTGATCTTTCTTCAGCAGCTTGAAGATTGGCTCACAGGTAGCAGTTAGGTGTGAGATGAATCGAGCAATGTAATTCAGGCGTCCTAAAAAGCCTCTGACTTCCTTCTCTGTCTTAGGAACTGGCATCTCTTGAATAGCTTTGACCTTGGCAGGGTCCACTTGAATACCCTTATCACTTACAACGAAGCCTAGCAACTTCCCAGATCTTACCCCGAAGTTGCACTTGTTCGGGTTCAACCTCAGCTTGTACAAGTTCAGACGGTCAAACAGTTTCTGCAGATGATCTAGGTGCTCTTCCTCAGTCTGGGACCTTGCGATCATGTCGTCAACATACACTTCTATCTCATGATGGATCATATCATGAAATAAAGCAACCATGGCACGTTGGTAGGTTGCCCCAGCGTTCTTTAGTCCAAAAGGCATGACCTTGTAGCAGAAGGTGCCCCACTGAGTAACAAAGGTAGTCTTCTCCATGTCTTCAGGTGCCATCTTGATCTGATTGTAGCCTGAAAAACCATCCATGAAAGAGAACACCTTATGCTGAGCAGTATTGTCAACAAGGACATCAATGTGAGGTAGAGGGAAGTCATCCTTGGGGCTGGCCCTATTCAGATCCCTGTAATCAACACACATTCTGACCTTTCCATCTTTCTTAGGTACCGACACTACATTAGCAACCCACTGAGGATAAGAAGTCACTGCAAGAAACCCGGCATCAAACTGTTTCATAACCTCGGCTTTGATCTTCTCAGACATCTCTGGACGCATGCGACGGACCTTTTGCTTGACCGGCGGGCAGTCTTCCTTGGTAGGCAAATGATGTACCACGATGTCGGTATCCAACCCGGGCATGTCTTCGTAGGACCAGGCAAAGATCTCTACATAATCGTGTAGCATCTGAGTCAACCGTTGCTTCACGCTGAGCTCTAGGTTGGCACCAATATTTACCTCTTTCCTGTCCGTCTCGGTACCCAGGTTTATTATTTCCACTGGCTCTTCATGTGGTTGAATTGCCCTCTCTTCCTGGAGTAACAGTCTTGCAAGCTCGCCAGGCACTTCGCAATCATCTTCACCTTCGTCTTCGGCTAAGTTGATCGGATTTTCGAAGTCATAACTGGCAGTAGCAGAGTCGTTACCAGTGAGATCCAGGGTGGATTGAAACCTGTATGAGTGAGTGTGTGTAAATACAGCTGCTTTGAAATATATAGAAAGGAAAGAAAGGAAAGGAGCATAAGATTTGAAATGCGAGAAAACGTCCAAGATCTTTATTCATGATATATGAAATGACAATTTATATTCCCTCACAAATAAAACCACGGTGCCCCGGGTAAGACAACGGGCCATAGAGTTTTAATTGTTTATTACAAATAACAAAACAAAGAAGTTTATTACTGCGTAACAAAAGTAACAGGAGTATGGTCTTTGGCAATCCAATTGGTCAATCCGCCATCAGTTGTCGGGTAGATCCAGCTATTGAACTCAGCTTCATCCACTTCATTATCATCCCCAACAGCATTCACTCCTGGATTGGTAATGAGCACAGGAGGTCTTCTGATCTTTGCCTTCCGCATAGCCTTCTGACCCTCTGCAGTGAAACCCAGTCCGAACTTGTCAGTTTTCTGTGTAAAGTCAGGAAGCCTACCCCAGTTAGTACATTCACCTTTCTGAATCACAGCCCGGGCATCCTTTAGGGAAGCCATCTTCAAAGGAACATCCTCTTCGACCGCTGTTTCTGCTGCTGCTAAAGTTGGAAGTACCTCTTCGAAATGCTGAAAGGGGGTTTCAATAAACTCCCCGTCCATCTCAATATACCTGAAGGAATTCAAATGGCTCACCATATACTCCTCCTCTCCCTGCACAGTGACGATCTTCCCTCTGACAGGGTATTTGAGCTTCTGGTGCAAGGTAGAGGTCACTGCCCCAGCTTTGTGGATCCAAGGTCGACCCAGTAGACAAGAATACGATGGACGGATATCCATCACATAGAAAGTAGAGTCAAATACTTGAGAGCCCACACGAATAGGAATGTCAACCTCTCCATGAACCATCCTCTTGGAACCGTCAAAGGCTCGGACGATGATATTGCTAGGTTTCAGCTCCAGGCCTTCACAATCCAAACGGTCTAAGGCTTTATTGGGTAGCACATTTAGGGAAGAACCAGTGTCCACCAACACATGCGCCAGAGTAGTGCCCCTGCATTCAATAGAAACATGCAGGGCATCATTGTGGTCCCTTCCCTTAGCAGTAAGGTCAGCATCCGAGAAACCCAATCCGTTGTCCGCTGTCAGATTTGCTACGCAATCAGTGAACTGGATGGCAGATGTCTCCTGTGGCACATGGGCCGTCTTGAGAAATGAGATCAAGGCCTTAGCATGGGCCTCTGAGCACAGTAATAAGGAGAGCATGGAGATTTTGGAGGGCGTATGCCCCAGCTGCTCGACAACATTAAAGTCACTCTTCTTGATTATTTTTAGAATCTCCTCCATCTCTTGTTGGGAGGCCTCAGCAGTTACAGGTCTTGGTGCCTCCATCTGGGCAGGCTCATCTTCAATCCCTTTGCCCCGAGCATTAGATGACTCGGCAGCAGGGGAAACAACTTGATCAGAAACAGGAACAAGCACACTTGTAGGTGTTATAGTAAGGGGTCTTCGAATAGCGGGCGGTGCAATGTCAGGCGAGAAGAGCCTGCCACTGCGGGTAACCTTGGCTGGACCAGTAATATTGCTGATACTGGTGCCAGTGTTGAATTCTTGCTTGATTCCATTCACATATACATCTGCCCCGTAATGCCAGGGGACAGCTTTATCAGATTCGTAGGGGAGAGGCCCCGGAACGGTAATAACAACAGGTGCGACGGTCATGATTTGAACAGGCTTCCTCGGGAGAGCCTTGATTGGATTATTGAAGATTGTAACAACAACAACTTCTTCTACCGGAACCAACTGAACAGCGGACTTCTTGAATAGAATCTCTTTGCTGTCCATTAGGCTTTGGATGCCCAACTTCAGCAAAGGACAACCAGAGAGGGAAACAGCACAGAAAACATAACCTTCACTACAACCCGGAAATAAACCGGCCAACAATAGATTCCTCTTGACAGTCATTAAGGGAGTAGCCACATCATCCACAGAAACGGCGTATACATCCTCATCAACAGCATTTACTCCATGCTGGGGCATGGGAGCAGTCACCACATTCGGCCTCTCAGGCGCTTCAAACTGTATCTCTTTTGCATCGATAAGGTCTTGCACCTTATTCCTCAAGGCCCAACAGTCATCGGTGGAATGCCCCGGGCTATCGGAGTGATAAGCACAGCGGGCATTTGGATTGTATTTTGGAGAGGCAGTGTTTACAACTTTGGGGGCCTCTCTGACAGTCACTAGGTTGGTGGATAGCAACTGTGGCAAGATCTGCGACAAAGTCATACTCAAACGGGTGAATTCTCTTCTAGGTCTTTCAGTCCTTGGTGGATTGGTTTGCCGAGGAGCGGCAGCAGGCTTGGAAATCATCACCGCGTTGACAGATTGGTGGCGCTCAGGTTTCTCTTGTCTTCTAGAGCCATATACAACACTGGCCTCCTTTTTGAAGGGTTTCTTCTCAGAACTTGACGATGCACCCTTCTGAATTTTACCAGACTTCAACCCAGCCTCTATTCTCTCTCCAGTCAAAATAAGATCAGTAAACCCTGCAGATGAGTTACCAATAAGATGGTTGAAAAATGGCCCAGATAGGGTCCCCAAGAACATGTCTACCAACTCTCGGTCAGTCAACGGAGGCTGCACCCTGCCAGCCAGATCCCTCCACTTCTGCGCGTACTCTTTAAAACCTTCGCTTGAACCTAGCGACATACCCTGGAGTTGGGTACGTGTAGGGGCAAGGTCGACATTATATTGATACTGCTTATAGAAAGCAGTAGCCAACTCCTCCAAGTTACGAACTTTGGTCCCATCCAGCTGATAGAACCATTCGAGATGAGTCCCTGAAAGACTCTCCTGGAAGAAGTGGATCCACAAATTCTTGTCCACTGAGTACGGTTGAATATTCCGCACATAAGACCTGAGGTGTAGCTTGGGACAAGACGCCCCGGCATATCCTAGTTCCTGGAATTGCGCATTCTGCGCCTGAAGAGCCTTGATGGACATCTCGGTTGATGATGAGTCAGGATTCATGATGCTGAAATAAACAGCGAAGAACAGTAAGCAACCTGAAAAGAAGAAAATCTGCTATGCACATGATGAATGGAATGCGTATGATTTATGTTTTCAAAGATAATCGTGAATCAACTTTGTAAACAAAAAGGAACACACTTCATTAGATTCAACTTTGAAACTTTAAATTGTTCAACAGCCCTTAGGCGTTACATGAAAGGGAAATACTGAAAAGGGAAATAAAACTGTAAAAGAACATCCAGAGCTCCTTATTGATCCCATGGTCTCCTCTTCTCAGTACAGATGTAAGCATTCAGAGCTCGCTTATTCTCCAACTGCTTTGTCAGCTTCTGGATCTTCAATTCCCGCTCGTTGAACTTTTCCCGGTAAGAATCCCGCTCTTCTCGCAGTTGCGACCAAGATCTCTTTAATGTCTCATAATCAGTAGGTATCTGAGGAGGAAGGACAGTTGGAGGAACACCATCTTTGTTAGGATACTCAAGAATGATAGGTCTGATGGCTTCGTATGGCATACCTAACTTCTGAGCACGGATGCGAACCCATTTGTAGTAGGCTTCCATAGGTAAAGAAGTCTTTGGCCCCAACTCTTGTGGGTCAGCTTTATGAACTTTGTCCCAAGCCTTGATGAACCTACGACGCAGCTCGTCACCATCCACTTGAAACTCAAAACTGATGTGAGGCACCAACATTTCATGAGGCCCTGCTCTTCTTGCTCTTCAAAACTGACGGAGGGCTAGACATGGATTGTAAGAGATTCCTTCTTGGGTACCAATCAGAGGAACATTAGGGTATTCCCCGCATCGATCAATAATAGCTATCTCATCCAAACCTCTGCAAGTCCAAATGATGTCTTTATCGGTGAGAGACATTAACCTATGAGCCCAACCTCTTCCTTCTTGGTTCTTCAGTACGAACTTAGGGAGGTGCGAAATAAACCACCTCACCAACAAAGGGATACAACACCACCGGGTTCCTCGTCTTCGGGCAGTACGAGCATGAAGTTGTTGCAGGATATCACCCAAGAGAGTGGGTACAGGATTCTGAGACATAAAGATCCTTATGGCAGTGACATTGATGAAGTTGTCAGGATTAGGAAACAAGACTAACCCATAGATTAAGAGAGCCAAGATGTCTTCATATGCCCTAAAGTCCAGGTCATTCTAGAAGCTGTTAGCTTTACCAATAAGAAACTTGGCCAAGAAACCCTTAACTCCGCTTCTAGTTACCCAGTTGTCCATTACCTCTTGATGTGTCAAGGGAAGAGCTGCAGCAACCTCCTCAAGCCTGAGGGTCTTTTCCCAACCAGTAAAGGGAGTCTGATCCAAGATAGGGATACCAAGCAAATCAGAGAACTCTTCCAGGGTAGGGACCAGCTGGAAGTCTTGAAAGGTGAAGCATTGGTACAGAGGGTCATAGAACTGAGTTAGAACACTCATCAATTGTTGATCCCGCTTTGCAGTGACTAAAATGAGAAGAGAACCATGCCTCTGAATGAAGGAAGTGGTATTTGGAATTCTGCTAACCAACTCTTCAAGCAAGTCAGGTGAGTGAACAAAGTTGAACCGGATAGTATTCCTTCGCACGGGCATCATGGTGTCCTACAAAACAGAGCAAATATGAAACCCTCTTGTCTTTGAAATGGTCAGTCCTTATGCAGGATGCATGCAATGCTCATGATGTTATGATGTTATGGTAAAGCACACCACAAATAGATACAAAGGCAAACATGGTAAGGCACACAAGTCACACAAGACATACCCTTAAAGTTTAGGCCAGCATGAGGTCTAGGTATTACCCTCTTTCAGTTTGTTGGTTCATACCTGTCCTATCAAAGTAACCGGGTTCTTAGAGGATCCCAATATCATTGACTACCCTCAATCGGTCATAACTCCAGCATCGCAATCTTTTCTTGCGGCCAGAACCATCACGAGAGTTTAGCGTCAATGGGCGTAGCATACTGCTACTGTTCTAATGGCCAAGTTGTGTCATTTAAGGTTCTAAGGTTGTTGGTGCTTAATGACTCCTCAGAAGACCCATATTCTCCTCGTTGCGACACAAGGGATATCGGTACAGACCAAGGTGCCACACCAACGTAGCCACTGTTTCACCCGTGTCGGTCTACGCCGGACAGGTCCCTCACAGCTTATGCTACCTAAACAGGGTATCCCCAGATCCCGGTTAGGATCTATGTAACTCCCATGCAACCCACAAATTTAAAGCAGACAAGTCAATACAATTGAAAACACAGTTATGAACTAACCCTAAGGTACACCTCACTTTAAGTTTAAGCCCCCAACAGAGTCGCCAGTTCTGTGATCGGTGGATCTGGAACTGACTGTTTAACGCTGGTTCGCGAAATGTCGCGGAAGCAAGAGTCGCCACCGTCTTTTATTTTCTCCAAATGGAAAGGACAAAAGCACAGAAAAATTCCTTATAGAGATTGCTCTCGGTTCGGGAGGTAGGTTATAGAGAGGGAAGGTGTTAGCACCCTTTCTATCCATGGTTATCCATGGGCTCTTAGATACTTGCTCATTTGTGTTTTCAAAATGGTTTGTTTGCTTTTCAATTGTGGGTTTTAAAAAGTTTCTTTGAAAATTCCAGTTCGACTCTTGTATCGGTCCTCAAGAGTGTTTGAAAAATTGCTTTCGAAAGCTTTTGAAAAGGTGTCGGTGTGAAAAGTATTTTTGAATTTGTTTTGAAATTAGAGCAAGTATCTAGAGTCGTCTACCTACCATAAGGAATTCGTCTGTGTAAATGTCCTTAAAGTAGTGCCATCCCACCATTGAGAGGTAGGTAGCACCACCGTTGGAGGTGTTCGGGTCAATTCGAAGGTTCGGGACATGGTGATCACCGGAGCAATAGGAAGATACCTTAGAAGCTACCCTCATGCCAAGTTCCCGGATCATGAGGACTCACTAAGACATCCTCTACTCGACGATCAACTTTCGAGGCAAGGCAACAATGAGGCGTACCCTAGGGGTGGTGTGTGATTTGTGTGTCGTTTTCAGATATTTTGTCTTGTTCATGTTATGGGTGATCTACGCTTTTGTTTTTATTTTAGTCATTCATTCTTGCATGCCATTATTAACAGTTAAAAAGTTGCGAGAAATATAAAGTTCCTAAACTATTACAAAGGCGCGGGTCCACATCGCCAAATTAAATCCAGGACCCGATTTGACATAAAATAAAGATGCGAGGAATATAAAATGTCCGAGTTACATGGCTTTGGGAGAATTACATAATATTATAAGAAAGAATATAAATGCGCGAATTGAATTAAAATCGAAAGCGGGGGCGTTGGACCCTTTTTAATGAAATTAAATTATTATTAACAAATTAATTAACATAAAAAAAGAAATTATTTTTGAGGTTTTTTGTATTTATGAATTTTTATGAAAGAATTAAATGGAATTAAAAAAAAGAGCCATTAACCCTAATTCTAATTATTTTTTAATTTATTAAGAAAAGCATTACAATTTAACCTAAAATTAAACCTAATTAATTAATACCACTTTATTTACAAAAATAATAATTAACTATTAATAATGAGAAAAAAGAAAAGGTGAAAATAATCAAAAACCCTAATTCTACAACTTTTTAAGTTTATTGAGAAAAATATTTGAATTAAACCTAATTTTAAAAAAAAGCTAAATCAATTAATGATATTTATTTACAAAAAAAAACATTTAAATAAAAATACTTATTTTTGTCTTTTTCTGATTTTTGTATTATTTTTACATTTTATGAAAATAAATTAATTTAAAGATTTAAATAAAAATTAAACAAAATAAATAAAATAGAACAAATATGAAAAAGAATAAGAAAGCAAACCATGGGGGGTTCTGTCCCCAAATTGGAGGTATAGCTTAGCAATTAGGCCCATTAAGCCTTGGTCTTATTTGACTTTTCATGCCAGCGTGTGTTTGCATTGACTGCAGCATTCCATAGGCCTCAGATCCTGGCCATTGGATGGAGGTTGTGGGACGTGTGGCACGTTTGAGTGATGAGCGTATGGTGATCTTCTGGGAATGAGCTACATGGGAACATGTTTATAAGAAAAATATAGAAATAATAAGGGGGGCCTGGGGTTCGAACCCAGGTCCCAGAGGTTACCATACTGATGCCTTGCCACTGGAGCTCTTCACGCGTTTTGATTATATAATGGCAAATAAATAATATAGGAGAAAAGTGGTCAGTGATGTAAAAATAACAAAAAGCGCGCGTTGATTTCAAATTAGCCTATCATGTCCTGCCACATAATCATCTTCTCCACTTATGCGTTTTTCCTGAAACAAAAACAAGCAAGATTACGGGGGTTTTGAACCCCCACTATATGCAGTGTGAAAAAATAGCGAATAGGCCCTCTTGCTTCATAAATTGGGCGCGACCCCATCATTGAGTTCGTCTGAAGGTCCTGATTTTGATGGTCTGGGTCTCGTGTTCCAATTTTTCCATAGGAGTAAACCCCCAATTCGTGACCTCTGTAACCCTAGAAGACAACAATGGCAATTTCGCGTATGGTGTATGAAAACTCAATCAAACTACATGGTTTGCTTTAGAATGATCCAATTAGTATAAATCCATAAATAAAATGCAAGGAGAATGCTTGAAAATTGAAATACGAATATGAATAAACTATGAAAAACTTTGAGTTCTGTATACCAACTCTGGGCGTTAGAGTTGATGATTTTTATTCAAACACGTTCCTTGAAGCCTCAGGAACACAATGGAATGATTATTTGGCCTTGAATCGCACTGGAAGGTGGTTTTCAGTTTTGGACTTTTTCCACAAAAACTCAAACTTGGTTCTTCTTTTCTAGCGCAGCTTAGAGGTGTCTAGCTTTAGGGTTTTCATGAGTATATGTATTGGAATGATTAGGGTTAAAAATTGGATCAAAAAACCTTTTGCATTGATGTAGAGAATATTGGATTTTCATGCATATATTTTTCAATCTTTTCATGCATATTTGATACCAATCATGTCCAATTACATTGATTCTTTCTATATCTGATCACGCACGAAATCCTTGAGTTATTCCATGCATAAAAAGATTTGATTGCATTGGTTTGGTATTTTTCACATATTTTAATTAATTAAATGAATTATTAGCAATTAAAAATTCAAATAAATAAATAAAAATGATGAAAAACTTCCCTTTGGGCCAAATGGTCGTGAACATGCTTTGGATAATGATTCTTGGAAGAAAATGTGGCCCATTAGCAATTTTAAGACATTTGAAGCAAAGTTGACTTTTCAAAATATCCAAAAATTTCCCAACTTCCACAAGGCATATCTTGCTCAATATTTAAGCTTTGATCATGTTCTTGGACATTTTGGAAAGGACTTGAAGTCCTCTAACCAATGCCTTTGGTCCCATGTCATTTTGATTTACCAATCTCAAGTTATGGCCTTTGACTTAAAGTCCCTTTTTGTTGACTTTTGAAAATGACCTATAATGTTGAAATTGATAACTTTTTGTGAGAGCATTTCTTGGACTTGAAGTGTGAAGAGGAGTTGTAGGAAATGTCTTTCTCTTCAAAATGAGCTTTGGATGGAATTTTTCTGATAATCCATGTGGAAGTTATGCCTTGGTCAAGTTACAGTTGACTTTTTCAACTATCCAAATATGGAAACTTTTGCATCTTGGGACTTTTTGAGCCATGCCTTGAAAATCATGATCAAGAATTTATCAAATGATGTTTGTGGCTTCAAAATAAGATGTTGACCAAAAATTTGGACTTTTGACTGTCAAATGACCATTTTGCCCCTACAGTTGACTGCAGTGCAATTATGGTTTTTGACTGTGCATTTTTGTGCTGTGAGTCTTGAAACTTGACATGAGGATACTTGACCATGTTTGTAAGCATGTGGGATTTGATTGGACCCTTGGAAACTTCATTTTCTTTGTCAGAACCAAAACCCTAGTTTTTGACTGTTAGAAGGCCTTTGAACTGTGTAACCCTTGGGGAGATTTTGAAGCTTTGACTTGGCAAATCTTGAAGAATATGGGAGGGCAAATTTTGGGGTACAACAATGGTGATATCTATATCATTTATCCAAACATGAAGTACATAGATTGCTATTGACCGACCTCAAAATATGTGCGACTTTTACATAAGTCCACTTACGATTGCTTAACATAGCGCTAAATTTTGTCCCGATTCGGATAAATGATCATTCGTGGCCCAAACTTATGATTGAAAGCCCAAGTATGTTAATTTGATCTCTTTGATCCAATAACCTTGAGATTCATTGTGTGGAGGCTTTGGTTCTACCAATCCTTTAATGGATCTACAACACCTTTGGTCAACGCGGATCACTTAAACATCGTTGATCATTACATGTTGCCTTTGTGAGAATTCCAAAATGGATGATATACTTGACAAAAAGCAAATGCAACTTGTTGTGTGGAGGCTTTGGTTCTACCAATCCTCTAATGAGTTCCAAATGCAATTTTCAATATGGTCATCCAACTAACCACTAATTACTAACAATTAACTTTACTTTACGCTTTTATTTTTATGCTTTATGTACCATTTACTTTTAGCATTTTACATTTCATGCTATTTTCATCTTTGCTCACTTGAGCATTTACTTTTATGTCATTTTTTATTTTGCTCACTTGAGCTTTTCTTTCTTTTTAAAGACACCTAATAATCAACATAAACTATAAAAATCATTAATGATACTTGGACTACATGGTTACTATCCTTTGCATTATGGAGTGATGGACTTCTTGGACTTAGGATTAGAGACCTTGGCCTATCTTGGAGACCTTGTGACCTTAATTCATTATTTTGTCTGGAGTTCTTGAGGTTTACCTCAAGACATTGGGTTGTTTGTTTGTTTTGTGTGCAGGTTATTGTGATTACATACTTTGTTTGTAATCTGGAAATCACCCGTATACAACCGTTACTCTGCCCAATTTTTGCGAAGACTTAAAACACTTAAAGCATGGTTCTCTCAAGAGGTCTAGTATCTTTTCTTGCTTGGTTTCAATTCGAAGAATGGGAATTCTATATTGGCCCATAATGTCAAGTATCGGCTTCATGTTGGTTATACAATTCTCTTCCTTAGCTTTTACCTTATGCTTTAGGATAGTCCCTTCATCTCCTCCCATCTTCTTTAATTTTCAAAACCTTCTCATCTTCTTTCAAAATCTTCTTTATTTTTAACATCAAACCGCTTTCATAATAAACCTCGACCTTGTCGAGTGCCTTTTCTTTCAAAACTTCTTTTCTTTAAACAAACTTCAATACATTTAATCATACTTTGACATTTCTTTCAAAATTAATAAAAACACTTTAACTCATTCAAACTCTTTTGTGCGCCCGAGCACCTTTTCCCTTAAAACCTTTTTTCAAGATGAGACATGATTCATTGATAGTCGAGCAACATTCTCCTATCCCTATGGTTATAAAGGTGTCGACTTTTCCACTTGAGTACTAGAGGCGTTCTCAAACCCTCACTCTTGTTGACGCAGGGTCCATCTTTCTTACACCTTGTGGGCGTTAGTCGAGATTTCTCTCCTAACAATGACGACTTGTCTCCCTATTTAAAAACAATCAACAAACAAGTCTTTTCTAGATGAACTACGTGTACCCTGATCCCCTATTGCACGAAAGGTGGTACGTAGGCACTAAAGGTTCGCAACTGCGGCGGGTGCAAAAATCATCAAAATATTTCTTTTCTCACCTCCACCATCCATTTTATATACAACACATTTTTATAGCCAAAATATACAGATTTTTCAAAGAGATTCCTGCAGAGTACCGTAGATGTTTAGGGTGCTAATACCTTCCCTTTGCATAACCAACCCCCTTACCTTGAATCTTTCCCCCTTTTTTGGGTTATTCGCTCTTTTCCCATTCCTTTGGAAACAATAAAGCGCAGTGGCGATTTTGATTTTGATTTGTATAAAGTCTAGTCAATCCAATGGCTTAGTCTTGCACATTTCTACCGCTACATTCCCATGATATCATGGAGGCCACTATCCCTAAAGGGATGGAGAAACCTCCCCTTCTGAAGGAATACAACCGCATTTTTGACCCCGTCGACCACATCGACAACTTCAAAGTCATGCTTCACTATCACAATGTTGGGGGCCTCATTAAGTGTAGGTTGTTCCCCATGATGCTGAGGAAAAAGACCATTGACTGGTATAAGAACCTACCCCTTGGATCGATCACCTCGTAGAGGAATTTGAAGAACCAATTCACCAGTAGCTTCACTGCATCTCATCGGCACCCGAAGGCTGAGGCCACCCTCGAAGCAATTGTCTAGAGGAGCAATGAGACCCTCAGAGAATACATTGATCAGTTCAACCGCGAGGCCATTCAGGTCCCCTGCATCGATCACATGAAGAGATACTTGCTCGAGAAAGGAATCCTCCTAGGCACTGAATTTAGAAATTTAATTGGCATTGAGCCCCCCTAGGTCTTTTGATGCACTCCTCGAAAAAGCCCAGGTGTACATGGACTACGAGGAAAAATAGGCCGCCAACAACGCCCACAATTCGAGGAACCGCAGACTAACTAACGTCCCACAATATTGACGTGGGCCCTTCTTGACGAACATGGGAAAAGAGAAGGGAGGAGAAACCTCACGACCCCCACGAGCATAGAGGATCAGTCGGGTGGTTCACCAAGTACACCCTGCTAACTGCTTCCCGTGAGCATATCCTTGTAGAGTGCTCCAATGCCGAGTTCATGGACGGCGGGGTCAGGTGTCCCGACCTGCCCCAGCAAATCCTGAGGGCGATAGAACAAAATACTGTTAATACCACTAGAGCCACGGTCACCTGACTGAAGACTGCATCCACCTGAAGGATGCTATCAAGACTCTAATCAAGGTAGGGAGACTCGGGAAGTACAAGCGAAACGATGCCTCATTGGGATACTCGTGAGGTTAAAGAAATTTAGGAGGATTCCCGAACATCCGATGAATATGGTCCCCTCCAAGTAGCCTTCTGTATCTCAAGGCCCAAGGACTTCCACATCCCCGACAGTCTTGAAGATGACGAGACTTTATTCACCCACAGTAAATGGGAGAAGTTCCCCTCTACCATGGTCTTATCTGGCGGGGGATTCACTGACATATGGTGAATTCCGTGAAGAGGAAACTCAACGAGCTAGTGGATGGAGCCTTAGTCCAGGCGATAACCCTTGAAAGATTCAAGGGAAAAACTGAGTCGATCACCTTCTATCTCGAGGAGCTTCCCGGCGGAGCCCCTAACTCCAGCATTCCTCTGCTAGTAAGGGCGAAGATGGCTAACTTCTATGTACATCCCATCCTGGTCGACGAGGGGAGTTCCATCGACGTCATGTACATCCACCTGTTCCGCACCCTACAGCTCGACGATACCCACCTGTCACCGTACGTTGGGTTCTACCTGCAAGGATTCAACGATTCAACCTCCAAGCTATGGGACTACGTCAAGCTGTTTGTCACATTCGGGAAAGAAATTACATCCTGACAGGTCAAAGTACGGTTTCTGGTGATCGATTTCCCGTCTCTCTACAACTGCATCCTGGGGAGACCAACACTTACCGAGCTGACCGTCATACCCTCCACGGTGAACTTAAAGATGAAGTTCTAAACCAAGAGGGTCCGTGTCGCCACCATCCATAGAGACATCTCAGCTTCCAGGAGATGTTTCAATACAACTTCCAAAGGGAAAAACATGGTTGACATTGGGGCATGACCTACTAAAAGGGAAAACACCTTGACTATCTCGGTGGACAAACCTGCTCGAGTCAAAGAACAACAGGCTCCACCAAAGGTCGACTCCGTTGCACTCGACACCCTCTTTGAAAAAGATGAAATTGAGGCCCCCAATGGAAAACAGGATCCCCTCAGACCCGTCCCAGATGGAGACTTTAAGTTCATCCCCCTTGGAAAAGACCCGAACAAAGGCGTGAAGATCGGTGTTGGACTCCTCGACCTGGAGAGGAAGTAACTCAAAGCTTGCTTGAGGGAGAATGCTGACTTGTTCGCATGAAGCGCTATGGAGATGCCCGGACTAGACCCTGAGGTCGCCTGTCACCAAGTTAGTGTGGACCTAGCCGTTAAGGCAGTAGTACAATGTAGGCGTAGGAAGTCTCATGAAAAAGCGGAGGCTGTTGAAAAAGATGTAAAAGTCCTCTTAAAGACAAATTTTATTTCTAAGGCCCGATATTCAACCTAACTCTGAAATTTTGTACTTGTTAAGAAAAATAATGGAAAATGGCGTATGTGTGTTGACTATATAGATCTCAACCGGGCATGTCCCAAAGATGCTTTTCCTTTACCTAACATTGACATGCTGGTCGACAACTTGGCCGACTATAAAATTTTATCATTTATGGACGCCTACTGGGGCTATAATCAAATTCCCATGGCGATGAGTGACAAATATTGCACCTCCTTCATGACCAGGTTGGGCAATTACTATTATAACATAATGGCCTTCATTCTAAAAAACACATGGGCAACATACCAGCGGATGATGAAATAAGTCTTCCGCTGTGAGATCAGGGACATGCTCGAGGTATACATGGACGACATGATCATCAAATCTCAAGCAGAAACCGACCATGATGCCCACCTCAAAATAGTTTTCTCCCAAGCAAGGAAATGCAAAATGAGATTAAACTCGGAGAAATGCATCTTCAGGGTCAAGGCGAGAAAATTCCTCGGTTTCTATCTAACCAAATGGGGAATTGAGGCCAACCTCGAAAAATGTCGAGCATTATCTGAGCTCCCTACGCCAAGCTCGAAAAAATCCATACAAGTTCTGAACGGAATGCTCACCTTACTTTCCCATTTCGTGGCTAAGTCCACAACACGCGCTCCCATTTTTCAAACTCTTGCGTAATGAGGCAGCTTTCGAGTGAACCAGGGAGTGCGAGCAAGCCCTCCTCCACTTCAAGTGAGCCCTTTCATAACCTCCAATGTTATCACGACCAGAGAGCGGGGACAATTTTTTCCTTTATTTGGCCGTCTCCACTGAGGCCGTAAGTGCGGCCCTCGTCTGCGAGACACCTGACAGGCAGAAACCAGTTTACTTTACTAGCAAAGTGTTATAAGGCTCTGAGGTAAGATATCAATAAATTGAAAAGGTAGCCTTAACCCTCATCAACACGGCGATGAGACTCAAATATTACTTCCTGGACCATACGATCATCGTACGAACATACCAACCCGTGAGATAACTCCTGGGTCGACCAGACATGGTCGGTCGAATGCTGAAATAGTCCCTAGAGCTTTCAGATTTTTACGTTTAGTACGAAAGTGTAGCGGTAGAAATGTTTAAGACTAAGCCATTGGATTGACTAGACTTATACAAATCAAAATAAAAATCACCACCGCACTTTATTATTTCCAAACGAATGGGAAGAGAGTGAATAACCCAAAAGAGGGGGAAAGATTCAAGGTAAGGGGGTTAGTTATGCAAAGGGAAGGTATTAACACCCTAAACTTCTATGGTACTCCGCGGGAACCTCTTTGAAAAATCTGTATATTTTGGCTATAAAATGTTGTATGTAAAACAAATGGTGGAGGTGAGAAAAGAAATATATTTTTTATGATTTTTGCACCCGCTGCGGTTGCGAACCTTTAGTGCCTACATACCACCTTTCGTGCAATAGGGGATCAGGGTACACGTAGTTCACCTTTAAAAATTTTAAAACACAAGCGTGTTGGTTAATTTTATGAGATAAGACATCATCATCATTGTCTGTGTGGAAAGCATACTTACTACCCACAATCATGAGAAATGAGAATTTGCATCATCTCAAAGTGGAGGATATGGCTTGGATTTTAAAATCAACAATTCCTCACTCAACATCCAAGTGGAAAATATCTCTCTTCACTACATATTGTAGAAGTATAGTTGTTTGCATCACTACAAGGATTGACAAGAGTCTAATCTTTTGAGAAAGGTATAAAAATAAAAAGCCAAAGTGGATGGGGTTTAGTCTTCTCAGAAAAAATGTCAAGGTATTATTAAATTGATTAGAGTTTATTCATGAAAATATTTTGAAAATGCATGGACTTAGGTCCAAGTTTGTTATGAAAGTGGTTCAAGTTTGGAAATAAGAAGAATTTTCAAAAGGAGGAAGAAGATTTTTGAAATTAAAGAAGATGAGAGGAGAAGAAGAGACTATCATAAAGCATAAGGTAAAAGATAAAGAGAAGAACCATCTAACCAACAAGAAGCCAATACTTGACATTATGAGTCAAGATAGAATTCCCATTCTTTGGATTGAAACCAAGCAAGCAAAGATACTAGACCTCTTGAGTGAATCAAACTTCAAGTGTATTAAGACTTCACAAAAATTGGGCAGAGTAACGGCTGTATACGGATGAATTCCATATTATAAACATAGTATGTAATCACAATAACCTGCACACAAAACAAACAAACAACCCAATGTCTTGAGGTAAACCTCAAGAACTCCAGACAAAATATCAATTAAGGTCACAAGGTCTCCAACATAGGCTAAGGTTTCTAATCCTAAGTCCAAGAAGTCTAATACTCCATAATGCCAAGGATAGTAACCAAATAGTCCAAGTATCATTAAAGTTTTTTATAGTTTATGTTGATTATTAGGTGTCTTAAAAAAAGAAAAATAAAAATGATAAGAAAGTAAATGCTTAAGTGAGCAAAGATGAAAAATAGCATTAAATGTAAATGCTAAAGTAAATGATGCATAAAATAAAAACCCAAAATAAAGTCAATTATTAGTAATTAGTGGTTAGTTGGATGACCATCTTGAAACTTGCATTTGGAACTCATTGTAAGTGCGAAGTGTGCCTAAGAGGGGGGGGGGGGGGTGAATTAGGTACTTTAAAATTTTTCTGGTTTTAGTGATGATGGATATTATTTTTATGATTTATGGTGAGTTTATGAAAGAGTAAAGGGAATAAAAATAAATAGACACAAGTGATATATCCTGGTTCCCCTCACAGTTCGAGAGTACTCCAGTCCCCTTTCAACATGAAAGAGATTTTCTTATTGTGGCAAACTTAAACAAGAACTACCCAAAACCAAGAACAATCCTCTTGGACCAAGAACAATCCTCTTGGATTTTCACTATGTAAACAATGAGAGCAATCCTCTCAAAGTGACTTTACTTGTATTCAACAATCCTGGAAAAAAAAGATTTATAAAACCACTTAAACTTATTTCCAACAATCCTGAAAAATAAGCAAGTATATAGCAATATTTGATTTGAGTGAGTTTGAGTAGAAATGATCACTTTGAGTGATTTAATAAATGAATTGATATCATCTTCCAATGATAATAGTATATAATGACTCAAGATATATAATTCTCAAATTTTTCTGGTTAACAATATGTGAAAGTATGCAGAAAACTTGTGTATGAAAATGTATGACAGTTTGAGTTTGATTTCTGAAAATTCAGAGAAAATGATGGGAAGAGGTGAACAAAATGATTTTGAAAATGAGTATTTATATGTTCATAGCACCCTTTTGAAACAACATAAAGTTCTGTAAATGAATCATGAACAATTTCCAAGATTGAGTGAATGGTTTCCATGAATTGGTGTTATGAACAGGCATGAGTAAAGCTGCTATTTTTCAAAATCGTTCAACATGAAATCGATTGCACCCTTTGTGTAAATAGATTGCACGGGGTTTCAAAGCTAGAAATTCAAATATTTTGAGTGTACAATCGATTTCCCAAGTGTGTAAATCGATTTCACTTGAAGTCAGTAGCAAAAATTGATTTAGAGTAATCGATTGCACAAACATGTAAATCGACTGCACTCAGAAACAATAGTAAATGTTTTGAAAAATTGAAGCATGCAATCGATTGTACTAATATGCAAATCGATTGAACTCAAGTGAAAATTTATTTTTAGCTTAGAAAAACTTGAGTAAGGATTTGGACAATATAAAATATTTCTTTTGACCATTGAGCATCTATGTGTGAAGTTCAAAGTAAGTATTATCATTATACCTTGAAATTTTTCTAAGTGCTTGAAACAAAGATTTTATCCACAAATGCTTTTAGCTTGATCAATAATCTTTGCCTTCTTTGTCAATCATGGTTTGTCTTCATCAAAATAAAAGTGAATTTGAGAAGCTTGATTTTACATTCTCCCCCTTTTTGATGATGACAAACGATCTTGTTTGATGCGTTGTAATTTCCGGAAAGAAGCTTCTCCCCCCTAAGATGCATAACTCCCCCTTTGTATGAGAAGGTTGGAATCCTTTGATTTTGTTCATCTTGGTTGAAGAGTACCTTAGAAATTGAAGACATGAAATATACAAACATAAAGTGCCACATCCTTCTCCCCCTTTGACATTATCAAAAAGAAGGGAAAGATGCAATAAAAATGGACAATAATAAAGAAATATTGAAAAAACTTAATTAATCATGCATCACAAGTTGTCATAGACATAGTAACATAATGATTACAAAGAAATTCGAAAAACAACAAACAAAATGTAGCATAACTGAACAAGGACATAACAGAAAACCGTAGACATGACAAAGTTGGATAGAACTTTATGGTTGATTCATGTCCCGGTTGTTATAGAACCAAGATCCTTGATTTGGAAATTGTTGTTGTAGAGGAGGTTCTTTGTAATGTTGTGGAGGTGCAGCTGGATTATTTGGGTCATATGGTGGAATGTGAAGGTAAGAGTAAAGGTAAGAAAATTGTTGATTCACATCTGTGTGGAAGTCATTAATCCGGGTTGTTATAGAATTGTTGATAGAATTCCATTGGTTGTTGATGTTGGTATTCATGGAAGCAAATTGTTGAGACATAAAATCCATAAGATCTTGATTTCTTGGACCAGAGGGAGCAGTAGGTGGAGGAGGTACGACTTCACCACCTTTAACTTCTTGATCGTTTCCTTCATCACCGACCACATCTTCACCAATGTAAGTTATAGTTTTTGTTTCCAGATTATAATGAACAACCATTCTTGAGTCAACATTTTTTATTGAAATCTTATGCAGATTTGGATCCATATTAACTTTTTCAAACCCAGCAAAATCAACTCAAAATTCTTCCATAATTAATGTAACAAAGTAAGCATATGGTAGAAATTTTGATTTTGCATCAACCCTCAGCATATGAACCATTATGAGCCTTGCCCAATTAACACTTATACCTTTCTTCCTTGCATAGATCAACTGCATTTCTAGGTCAGTCATGGTGCAGTGGTTTCCAGCCCGTGGAAACATAATATAGACCATGAAATAATGAAATAGTCGATCGTCTATAGAAAAGTTACCTGCACTCCATGAGTCTCTAGAGGTAATCACTCCTCCTAGACCACGAATCCTTTTGGCACAGAATTCAGCTTCGCTTAATCTCCCAATGTTGTAATAAAATTCCTTTTTCCTATAATCATCCCATGCCTTGTTTTCAGGGTCGTACAAAGAGCTTCCAGTATAAGGAATATGTAGAATCTCGTCAACAATCTCAGGGGTTAGAGAGATTCTTGTACCCAACACATATGTCACCATCTTGCCTTTGTGAGGAGTTAAATTGATGAAAAATACTCTTACCAGATCTGGATAATATGGACCAAATGATGAAATTAATGGTTCTAGTCCATAAGCAATTAAATCATTTTGAAAAGAGAAACATTCCTGGGGAAAAGATGATAGCATACCATATTTAGGATTGGACACTATCTTTCTTTGAAAATCCTTTGTAAATCTTGCTTCTTGTTCTTCGGTGAGAGTTGAGATTAATGGATTCTCAGAGGATGAACCAACCTTTTTCTTCCCTTTCTCTGAAGCTCACACCTTTCGTTTTGCCTTGAAGCCACGGGTAAGGTGTTTTTAGGGTTTAAGAGGTTTTAGGTTTTGAGAGGAAGATGTTTGATGAGTTGAAGTTTGGATATGATTTGTGAGTAAATAGAAATGAGTGGGTTGTATTATATGTAATGAAGTTTAATTGACTTTTCAATATATGAGCTTGGGAATATGAGAGAGAGAGGAATTCTAACCAACAAATATTTTTGTCATAAAAGCATATTACAGTGGATGCAATCGATTTGCATATAGATGCAATCGATTTGCACATAAAACAGAAGCAAAAGAAAACTGAAATGCACATAGTGCAATCGATTTGCACTTATGGTGCAACCGATTTGCACTGAAACATAAAGGTCAAAAATAAAAACATTCAGTGAGCAATCGATTTACACTATTATACAACTGATTTGCATCAACCAAAAATGACCAAAAACATATTTTTCTTAAACTTAAAACATCACTTAACATATATATTCACATATAACAAGGTTAAGACAAGTGTATAAAATCATAACAAGGATATAAAGCACCTTATATGTCGTGTTCATCAAGAATGCAAAGCTCTCGTCGAATCTTATAAAATGGTTCTCTTGCCAAAGGTTTAGTGAAGATATCGGCAAGTTGATTATGAGTATCTACAAATGTTACCTCGACATCTCCTTGAAGTACATGATCACGAAGGAAATGATATCGTATATCTATGTGTTTGGTTCTTGAATGCATGACCGGATTCTTCGTAATGTTTATTGCACTTGTATTGTCGCACCATAGAGGAATGTATCCTAGATCGAGTCTGTGAAGAAGTGAAAAACACAAGAAGGGGGGTTGAATTGTAAAACTGAAAATCAATGCAATCAACACGATATTTTTATCCTGGTTCGTTTGATCTCAAACTACTCCAGTCCACCCGTCAAGGTGATTTCGCCTCTCTCCAACAAGGTCTTAATCCACTATATTCAACTGAATATTACAATATGCTTTAACAACTGCTAAAGCCTTCTTGATGCAAACCACAAACCGGTTTCTCAAGGAATTACTTTCTTACAAAGAATTGAAATCTAGGTGTGTGAATGTTTTCTACAAAACTGTTTATCACAACTGTGATACTACACAACTTAAGCTTATGGAAACTAGATTGCTAAAATAATTGAGTAAGGAATTTTGGAGCTTTTAGCAAAACTGAGAGTGAGGAAGATGATGAATAGCTTTTAGGCGTGTAGATTGTTGTAGAGCATTAGCCAATTCAATCTTCATTGACTTGTTTATATAGCATTGGAATTAGTGTACGTTGGAGCAATAATTCTGTTTCAATGCCAATAACATTCTTTCCTTATTAAGCAGATCTTGTCTGGAATGATGCCATTGGTAATAACTCATCTTGAATGCACAATACCGTTGCAACTAAAGCGTGTTCTGGCTTTGGCTCATTCTGACGCTGCTTAAGTGCT
This sequence comes from Vicia faba, assembly GCA_948472305.1. Lineage (NCBI taxonomy): Eukaryota > Viridiplantae > Streptophyta > Magnoliopsida > Fabales > Fabaceae > Vicia > Vicia faba. The sequence goes on from OX451735.1 coordinate 876,929,171, forward strand.
GATGAACTGTTGTTGTCTTTATCAGAGTTCAGAGTGTTGAGCGCAGATCTGTTCATTAAGCTTCAGCATAAGCGCAAGTTGATCTTCTGATTCTGGTATCTGATATAGCATCTTCTGATGCTGATGTTGATATCCAATTTTCTGGTGCTGATTATGATGTTCTCTTGCTGATACCCATCAGAGTTTCTGTAAACAGAATGTAATTTTTAGGTAGCTAATAGTTATTACATGAATCATATAATTAACATATCTTTTCATTTTGTTATCATCAAAACTTAAACTTAGGGTAGTAGATTCAAACTTTATTCTAACAATCTCCCCCTTTTTGATGATGACAAAAACTAGATATTTTTTAATTGAAAATAAGCATGAAAAGTATCAGAGATAACTAAATAATAAGTTGTATCAGAAATAATTAGGAAGTTATCAAAGATAAGGGATAAAGAGATATCAGAGTTTAGATCGAAGATACTCCCCCTGAATTTATTACTTCCCTTTTTAATTCCAAGAGTTCTTCAGGATCAGATCTTTATTGACTTTCTTTGAACATTAGAATATCAAAGCTTCAGATCAGAATATCATAGCTTCGAGCTTCAGTGTATCAGAGAGCATTCTTGTACCTGTAGACTTATGCAAAAAAAACAGAAAACATTCAAGTATGTCAGAGTGTTAGAATGTTTGAGACTTTTTGTCTCAGTAATCCGTTATTTAAAAATATCATTCTTGTTCTCCCCCTTTTTGTCAGCAATCAAAAAGTGTAAGTGATGTGCTAAAACGATCAGAGCAGAAAAACTTGTTATATTAAAATTTAGAGCCAGACAAAACAGTACAGAAGATATGCAAAGAAAACATTGAAAATGACATGAATGAAAAACTAAGGTTGGGGAGGAAAGCGTATGAACAGAGTCTCCAGCATTGCTTTAATTTGATCAGCAGTTTCAGTCTGCTTGTGCACCATGCTGACTACTGTATCTATCTTGCTGTCTTGCACATCCATCCTTTCCTTCATCTTCTGATCATTTTCATCCATTCTTTGCTGCAGACGAATATCATTCAACTTCAGCTCTTCCAGAGTCTGCCTGTCCAAGGCAGCTTGAGAAACATCAGAAGCAGGAAGCTTCTGAGAGCTTTCTGCAACATCTTCAGCTTGACTGACTTCAGCTTGAGTTGTCTGATCTTCTTCTGGCTGCACTATTAAAGCTGGCCGCTTCTCAGACCATGGCTCACTATCCAGAAAGAGAACTTTGTCCTGTGGCAGCTGACTTTTAACTTCCTTCAGCAGCTTGCTGAAGTTCTGTTGTGCCTGCTCATAATTGATGTCTTGCAATTTGAGGGCTTCAGCGCGTACCCATATTCTGAATCGTGTCCAGAGTTGATCTGAGGCAGCAGGATCAATCATTCCAGGGAAAACTTGCTTCAGAGAAGCAATCCATTGCTGCAAACCTGTTTCAAAATTCACAATGCCAGAGCCAACATCTGGCTGTTTTGGTTTGGGAATGGCTATTTTGTGTTTGAGATCAGCAAGACGGTCAAGGATTGTTAAGTCGATGAAGGTCCTGCTGGGGTCTTCTGTAGTTTGTTTGGGAGATGGAGTGGGAGAATCAGAAATAATAATTGGACTGTTTGGAGTTTTTGGAGTATTTGGAGGGGTAGTTTCTGGCGAGGATGGCAGTTGGGCCATGGTTACAGTTGTTCCACATGGCAGCTGAATTGCCAAGGGTTGTGGCTCAGAGGATTGAGGAGACTGAGGTTCAGGTGATGGAGTTTCAGAATGATGAAACTCAGGTTGTGGAGGTGATGGTGGATGAATTTCTGGTTGAGGAGAGGGAGGAGGAATTGCTGGTTGTGGAGAAGGAGGAGGAATTTCTGGTTGAATTTCTGGGTGTTGTGGAATTTGTGGTTCTTCTGGTATGGGTGAGAGAGGTTGTTCTGGTTGAGGAGAGTGGGCAATTTCTGGTTCAGTGTTTGGATTATGTGAGAGGTGAGTGGAAACACGTTCATCAATTTCAGACATAACTTTGTCAAGTTCTGATGCTGTTGATGTTGTAGGTTTTGGAGTTTGGGATTTGGTGCGGGGTCTCCTGAGAGTCAGTGACTCAGAAGGGTCATCTTCTGGTTCGGTTTCATCAATAGTTGGTATGGGGATTGGAATTTCATGTGAAGCTGGAGTTGGGATTGATGTTGGAATAGCAGAAGAATTTAAAACAGAAGCAGCAGATAAATTACCTCTTTTCTTGGGGGTCTGCTGGGATGATCCTTCTGAAGTGGCCTTCCTTTTTTTCGTCTTCTTCATAGCAACTTCTGGTTGTGGTTGGTGCAGATCTTTGATATTCAGTTTGGGATCTGTACCATCAGCCTTGCAGGCGTCCAAGTATCTGAGAACCACCACTGGTTTAGATTCTATCTCAGAAAATAATGGAAAGTCGTCCAGAGGGACTCTTCTGCTGGTGATGTCAGCAAGAGGAGTAACGCTGGGCTCCTTTATGATATTCTCTATCAGTTTCATTTTCTTCAGATTCTTGGCTTTCAGAGGCTTGCCAATAGTTGGTTCAATAGAAATTAATTCCCGAGCTTCTGTAAGGTGCTCTATCAGCCTATTCTCAGTCAGAATATCTGATATTAACCTGCCAAAGGGTATCCAATCCCTCTTTGTTCTTTCTTCTTCCCTTGTCTCCTTGACGCTGGTCCTGAGGTGATTAAACAGAAGATGAGCCAAGTTGATCTTTACCTTCTGATTAATAAAATAGATCAGAAACTGCTGATCTATATTTATATAATCAGGGGAGCTTGTTGGCTTCCTGTGATTAAAGCACCCCAGAATGATCTTCGCCCATACTCTGTGCTGATCCTTTAAGTCTCTGATTTTGCTGCTGGGCACCCCATGGGTGAAAATCTGTTCTGCAATGACAGCAATATCAGAGCATCTTTCAGCCATATCGATACAGCGGACACCACCGCCACTGTATCCAATCAATCTTGCTATGTGATCCTCAGTGATCACAATCTTCTTTCCCATTATGTAGAAGGTGACTTGATGCGTTGATGAGGACGCACGAATCCAGAACTCCTTGACCAAGACTGGGAACGTTGGTCCAACCAACCTGTCAAAATATCTCTCCCATCCCTGTGCTCTAACTTCTTCTGTCAAGTCAAATCCATTTTCTTTCAGACTGGAGAAGTCAACAATTAGTTCAGACAGCACTTCCAAATTCTTCACTGGTGTAAGGAGTGTTCTGAAGGGAATCTTGTATTGTTCAGATGAAGGCTTCTTCTGAGAACCTGCAGAAACATTGCTGGAGGTTTCCATGTTCACACTTAGGGTTTTTCTGAGAAAACTAAAAAATGGGTTTCTTTTGAGAGAGATGAACACACAAGGAAAATGCAGAGAAAATATTTGTAAGATTGTAAGAAACGGTAAAGGATTAATGAATGTGTTAATGTGCTTAAATAGATTTCAAAATAATTTTTGAAAGTGTAAACGGTTTCAAGAAAGAGAAATAATTCATGATTACGTTTTTAAAAGCATGATTACTTTCATTTAATGCTTGCTGATTTTGGGGGATTTGAGAAAGATACTTGAAACGGTTACCAGACATGTGTCTCAATGCACCCAATCAGCATTTTGCCTTCTCAGAAGCGTGCACGCGTTCTGCTTCAGAGATTTGCTAATGATTGGATGACACTTGTTTGATTTAGTGAGCAGCACGTCTATCCTTTAGCTGAAACGCTCAGATCTTTAAGAATAGCATCTGATACAATCTGCATGTTCTATCTTTCTGCAAAGAGATTGATCAGAAGTTCACAGTAAAACAAATACATTCTGAAGGATAATATATAGAATTAAAGCATTTTCACTATGGGCAGATTTTTCATGCTGAGGTGTTTCAGAATGAAATTGAACCTATCTTCAGAAAGGGGTTTAGTGAAGATATCAGCCCATTGATGGTCTGTATCAATAAACTTTAAGTTCAAAATTCCATTCTGAATATAGTCTCTAATGAAATGATGTTTTATTTCTATATGCTTAGCCCTAGAATGTAAATTAGGATTCTTACTTAAGAAAATAGCAGAAGTATTGTCACAGAGTATAGGGATGTTACTCTAAAAAATCTGGAAGTCTTCAAGCTGACTTTTCATCCAGAGCATTTGTGTACTACAACCTGCTGCTGCTAGTACTCAGCTTCTGCTGTTGATAGCGCAATTGTGGATTGCCTTTTGCTGGACCAAGAGATCAGATTTTCTCCCAGAAACTGGCAGCTTCTAGAAGTACTTTTACGCTCTACTCTGTCTCCAGCAAAGTCAGCATCGCAGTAGCCTACTAAGCTGTAATCACTAGGTTTTCTATAAAATAAACCCAGATTAGTAGTACCTTTCAGATACTTGAAAATTCGCTTAACAACTGTTAAGTGAGATTCTCTAGGATCTGATTGGAATCTAGCACAAATACATACGCTGAATAAGATATCAGGCCTTGAAGCTGTCAGATAAAGGAGAGAACCAATCATACCTCTGTAGACCTTCTGTTTTACCTTTTTGCTTACCTCTTCTCTATCCAGAATGCACGTGGGATGCATTGGAATCTTTGATGGCTTACATTCTGAGAGGTCAAATTTCTTCAGAAGATCTCTGACATATTTGCTCTGATGAATGTAAGTTCCCTCTGGAGTTTGATTGATCTGAATTCCTAGAAAGAATTTCAGTTCCCCCATAAGGCTCATCTCAAATTTTGCCTGCATACACTTAGCAAATTTTCTTCCAAGAGAAGGATTAGTAGATCCAAAAATAATATCATCAACATAAATTTGACAGACTAAGATGTCATTCTTAACTGACTTACAGAATAAGGTAGTGTCCACCTTCCCTCTGGTGAATTCATTTTCTAACAGAAAGTTACTTAGTCTTTCATACCAAGCTCTGGGAGCTTGTTTCAGACCATATAGTGACTTCTTTAGTTTGAAAACATGTTCTGGATGTTTTGTATTTTCAAAACCAGGGGGTTGGTGGACATACACCTCTTCTTCTATATAACCATTTAAGAATGCACTCTTGACATCCATCTGATACAGAGTGATGCCTCTATTAACAGAAAATGAGATTAAAAGTCTGATAGATTCTAACCTGGCGACTGGAGCAAAGGTTTCTGTATAGTCTATCCCCTCTTGCTAACTATAACCTTGTGCTACCAATCGTGCTTTGTTTCTGATGACTTCACCTTGTTCATTTAGCTTGTTTCTGAACACCCATCTTGTTCCAATGACGTTGAATCCTTTTGGTCTGGGAACAAGATCCCATACGTCATTTCTGGTGAATTGATTCAGCTCTTCTTGCATTGCTAGAATCCAGTCGTTGTCCAGAAGTGCTTCATCAATAGAAGAAGTTTCAATCAGAGACACAATTCCCATGAGAGATTCTTCAGAGTTTCTGAAGCTTGCTCTTGTTCTGATTGGATCTTCCTTTCTTCCTAAGATAGTTTCTTCTGGATGATCCAAGCTACTTCTGGGTAATCTCTTTTGAGGTTGATCAGCAGCTATTGTAGGATTTCTAGCAGTGCTCCTTTCAGATGTTGAAGGAGTGTCTGTGTTGAGAGCTTCTGATGACTTGTCTTCAGAACCTGTAAATTCAATTTCCATACATGCAAAAACTTCATTCTACTTTGACTTTTCAGAGTCAAGCTTATCATCAAAACGAACACTGATTGATTCTTCCACAATCTGTGTTTCTGTATTGTACACTCTGTACCCTCTTGAGCGTTCAGAGTATCCTAACATAATACACTTCTGTGCTTTAGAGTCAAACTTGTTCAAATAATTCTTTGTATTTAACATAAAACACGTACATCCAAATGGATGAAAATATGAAATGTTGGGCTTTCTGTTCTTCCACAATTCATATGGAGTCTTTTCCAGAATAGGTCTTATTGAGATTCTATTCTGAATGTAGCACGCTGTGTTTATTGCCTCTGCCCAGAAGATCTTAGCAACGTTTGTCTCATTGATCATGGTTCTAGCCATTTCTTGCAATGTTCTGTTCTTTCGTTCTACAACTCCATTTTGTTGGGGAGTTCTAGGACAAGAGAAATCATGCAGAATGCCCCTGTCATTAAAGAATGACTCAAAATCTTTGTTTTCAAACTCTCCACCATGATCACTTCTGACTTTAACGATTCTAAGATCCTTTTCATTCTAAACTTGGTTACAGAAGGTAACAAACACAGAGTGTGACTCGTCCTTGTGTCTTAAGAACTTTACCCATGTCCATCTGCTATAGTCATCTACGATTACTAACCCATACTTCTTGCCACTGACTGAAGCAGTTTTAACTGGTCCAAATAAGTCAATGTGCAGAAGTTCTAATGGCTTAGAGGTAGAAACAACATTTTTAGATTTGAAAGTGGGTTTTGCAAACTTGCCTTTCTGACATGCTTCACACAGAGCATCTGAATTGAACTTCAAATTAGGAAGTCCTCTGACCAGATTGAGTTTGTTAATCTGAGATATTCTTCTCATACTAACATGCCCCAATCATCTGTGCCAGATCCACTGCTCGTTGTTAACAGACAGAAGACACTTTACATTCTGACTTTTCAGTTCAGAAAGTTTGATTTTATAGATGTTGTTTTTCCTCTTTCCATTAAACAGGATAGTCCCATCTTTCTGACTAACAACTTTACATGATTTTTGATTAAAGATTATATCATAACCGTTATCACTTAATTGACTTATGGATAACAGATTATGCATTAATCCATCTACTAGCAGAACATTATTTATAGAGGGAAGATTTCCATTACCTACAGTTCCAGAGCCAATTATCTTTCCCCTCTGATTGCCTCCAAAGCCAATGTGGCCTCCAGGCTTAAGTTCCAGGCTTTGGAACATATCCCTTCTTCCCGTCATGTGTCGCGAGCAGCCAGAGTCCAGGTACCATGACTGGTGTTTCTGATTTGCTGCTAAAGATATCTGCAACATGTATTATTTTATCCTTAGGTACCCAGATTTTCTTGGGTCCTGATTTGTTAGATTTACCAAAACTCTGGTTGAATTTTGGTTTCACAGAATACTTACTGCTAGTGTATTTAATATCATGTGTGTGACCATACACAAAATGTGAATTCAGAGGAGTGTGTTTAATGGTTAAATCCATGACATTCTTTGGTGTAGGAACCTTACCTTGGTATCCTATTCCCTTCCTGCCGTTTCTGCTAACTCCATAGATCATTGAAGCCATTTTGCTTCTATCTATGCTTTTAGCAAGGAACTTCTGGAAACTGTGATCATACTCCTTGATGATCTCATCAGCGCTGCTGGGAGTTTCATAAATTGGTTCCTTCTGAGAGTTTTGTAAAGTATTTTCTAATTTTGAAATTTTATTTCTCAGCTCAGAATTTTCCAATTTAAGACTCTCAGTCTTATCAGAGTCAGATTCAAGATTCCTTTTCAGGTTTCTGAATTTAACTCTAATCTGCTGGTACCTTTCCATAATTTCTTAAGGCTTTCAGCAAGTTCAGCCTTAGTAAAATCAATTGCAAAGTCAGGAAATACCTCTTCAGTATCTGATTCTGAGTCTGATTCAGAAGCTTCACTATCTTCTGAAATGTTGGCCATGAGAGCTATGTTTGCTCTCTCATCATCTGATTCTGAGTCAGCTTCAGACGAGTCAGAGTCATCCCATGTAGCCATGAGACTTTTCTTCTTTTCTCTTCCAAACTTCTTTTTGGGCTTTTCCCTCTGAAGCTTTGGGCAGTCACTCTTGTAGTGTCCTTGCTCATTGCACTCGTAGAAGATGATGTCCTTGGTGTTTGGCTTTCTGCTTCCTGAGGAGCCTTCAGATCTTCTGTATCCAAAGGAAGAATTTGTCCTTCTGTATCTTAAAGAAGACTCGTTCTGATCAGATCTTCTGGGATTCCTGAACTTCCTTTGCCTCTGCTTCCACAGTTGATTCACTCTTCTGGAGAGGAGAGAAAGTTCGTCTTCTTCTGATGAGGATCCATCAGATGTTTCTTCAACTGCCTGCAAAACTTTAGACTCAGATTTTTTGTTAGATTTTAATGCTAAAGGCTTACCTTGCTTTTGAGGTTCATCAGCTTCTAGCTCTATCTCATGACTTCTGAGGGAGCTGATAAGTTCCTCCAGAGAAATTTTGTTGAGATCTTTTGCTAGCTTCAGAGCTGTAACCATTGGCCTCCACTGCTTTGGTAAGCTTCTGATGATCTTCTTGACGTGATCAGCAGTAGAGTATCCTTTGTCCAGAACCTTGAGACCAGCCACCAGAATTTGGAATCTTGAGAACATTGTTTCAATGGATTCACTTTCTTCCATTTTGAATGCCTCATACTTCTGAATGAGCGCAAGAGCTTTAGTTTCTTTGACCTGAATGTTGCCTTCATGCGTCATTCTGAGTGAGTCAAACATGTTCTTTGTTGTGTCTCTGTTAGAGATATTTTCATATTCAGCATAGGAGATAGCACTGAGAAGGATGGTTCTGGCCTTGTGGTGATTTTTGAAGTCACGCTTTTGTTGGTCAGACATTGCTTTCCTATCAATCTTCTGACCGCTTGCATTCACAGGGTGTGTGTATCCATCTGTCACCATGTCCCACAGATCAGCATCATGTGCCAGAAAGAAGCTTTCAATTCTGTCTTTCCAGTAATCAAAATTTTCTCCATCAAAGACTGGAGGTTTTCCGCTGAATCTGTCTCTGTCTTCATTGTTGTCATTGCTGGTGTGTGAATAAGTTCCTGCCATTGTGTTTTTCTGACGCTGGATCTTGTACTGACACGGTTAAGTGTTTTAGCTCAGAACCAGGCGCTCTGATGCCAATTGAAGAAGTGAAAAACACAAGAATGGGGGTTGAATTGTAAAACTGAAAATCAATGCAATCAACACGATATTTTTATCCTGGTTCGTTTGATCTCAAACTACTCCAGTCCACCCGTCAAGGTGATTTCGCCTCTCTCCAACGAGGTCTTAATCCACTATATTCAACTGAATATTACAATCTGCTTTAACAACTTCTAAAGCCTTCTTGATGCAAACCACAAACCGGTTTCTCAAGGAATTACTTTCTTACAAAGAATTGAAATCTAGGTGTGTGAATGTTTTCTACAAAACTGTTTATCACAACTGTGATACTACACAACTTAAGCTTATGGAAACTAGATTGCTAAAATAATTGAGTAAGGAATTTTGGAGCTTTTAGCAAAACTGAGAGTGAGGAAGATGATGAATAACTTTTAGGTGTGTAGATTGTTGTAGAGCATTAGCCAATTCAATCTTCATTGACTTGTTTATATAGCATTGGAATTAGTGTACGTTGGAGCAATAATTCTGTTTCAATGCCAATAACATTCTTTCCTTATTAAGCAGATCTTGTCTGGAATGATGCCGTTGGTAATAACTCATCTTGAATGCACAGTACCGTTGCAACTAAAGCGTGTTCTGGCTTTGGCTCATTCTGACGCTGCTTAAGTGCTGATGAACTGTTGTTGTCTTTATCAGAGTTCAGAGTGTTGAGCGCAGATCTGTTCATCAAGCTTCAGCATAAGCGCAAGTTGATATTCTGATTCTGGTATCTGATATAGCATCTTCTGATGCTGATGTTGATATCCAATTTTATGGTGCTGATTATGATGTTCTCTTGCTGATACCCATCAGAGTTTCTGTAAACAGAATGTAATTTTTAGGTAGCTAATAGTTATTACATGAATCATATAATTAACATATCTTTTCATTTTGTTATCATCAAAACTTAAACTTAGGGTAGTAGATTCAAACTTTGTTCTAACAGTCTGTAGTCATGAAGTTGTTGTTTGAGCCACAATATTGGAACGCAACTACTACCCACTGTAATATATTCTTCTTCGGTCGTGCTAAGAGCAACACATGCTTGTTTCTTGCAGGCCCATGATACTAATGCATTTCCAAGTATGTGACAAGTACCACTTGTGCTTTTTCTATCAGTTTTACAACCTGCATAATCCGCGTAAGAATAACCAACTAAATTACATACACTACCTTTAGTATACCATAATCCAACATTTGTTGTTCCTTTGAGATACTTCATGATTCGTTTCACCGCCATGAGATGAGATTCCTTTGGATTTTCTTAAAATCGAGCACATAGACAAACACTAAACATTATGTAAGGACAGATTGCCGTCAGATATAATAAGGAGCCAATCATACCTCAATATTTTGTAATGTCGATGGAAACACCTGATTCATCTTGATCAACATATGTACTGGAACCCATTGGTTAGACATTGCCTTACATTTATCCATGTCAAATATTTTCAAGAGTTCCTTGAAATAATTGGATTGGTTGATGAAGATGCCATCTTTTAATTGCTTGATTTGAAGTCCAAGAAAATAATTCATTTTACCCATCATGGACATCTCAAATTCACCTTGCATCATTGCTGAAAATTCTTCACACATTTCTTTGTTTGAAGAGACGAAAATGATATCGTCAACATAGACTTCAACTAGCAAAGTGTCACTTTGATTTTCTTGATAAACAAAGTCTTGTCAACTTTACCCTTTTCAAAACCTTTTTCACATAGGAAGTTACTTAGCCGACCATACCATGCCATTGGTGCTTGTTTCAAACCATAGAGAGCTTTTCTCAATTTAAATACATGCGATGGATTCTTGAAATCTTCGAACCCCAGGGGTTGCTTAATGTAGACTTCTTCATTGATATATCCATTCAAGAATGCGCTTTTGACATCCATTTAGAAAAGCTGAAAATGTAATGAGTAAGCATAGGCAAGTAAGAGACGAATAGCTTTTAACCTTGCAACCGGAGCGAAAGTTTCTTCAAAGTCTATTCCTTCTTCTTGATTGTAGTCGTGTGCTACCAACCTTGCTTTGTTCCTAACAATTATTCCATTTTCTTCAAGTTTGTTTTTAAACACCCATCTTGTTCCAATAATGTGTTTGTTGCTTGGCCTAGGGACAAGTTCCCAAACTTGATTCCTTTCAAATTGATTTAACTCTTCTTGCATAGCAATAATCCATTGGTCATCGCCTAAGGATTCATCAACTTTGGAAGGTTCAATTTGAGAGACAGATGCCATGTTTAGACACGCGTCTTTGAGATTTAGTCTTGTTGTCACACCTTGACTTATATCACCAATTACTTTATCGATGGGATGATCTCTATGAGTTCTCCATTCTTTTGGTAGTACACTTCAGCTCCATAATTCCACAGGACCACTTTATCGGAAGGATAAGGAATTGTTCTCAGAGTGGTAATTATCAATGGAGCAACCTTCGATTCATTGGAAATCCTAATAGTACCTTTTGAAGAGATCCTAATAGGTTTTTTGAATATGGTGATGATTGATATGTCTTTAACTTCTTGTGGTACAAATTCAACCAAACTTTTTATGGATAGACTTCTTTCAAAAATGATCTCATGGTTATCTATTAGGTGTTGGACACCTTTTTTCAGGAATTCGCATCCATCAACTTTTTCGGCATAGCAGCAACAGTCTTTGAGACAACCAAGAAATACCCCAACTTTCAGCAGATTTTATTTAACAATGGTCAGTGGAGTAGCCAAATCTTCAACAGAGGAAACAAAATTAGTGTCTTCAATTGCATTGACACCTTTTCCATGATTTGACATTGGTGCAATGATTACATTCGAAATTGTAGGTGGATCAAACTCAATGGTCTTGTTGTCGATGAGGTCTTGAATTTTGCATTTCAAAGCCCAAAACTGATTAGTACCATGTCTGAAGCTATTGGACTGATAAGTGCATTTGGCGTTCAGATTGTATTTTGGAGATGAAACACTGGGATTTGAAGGGGAATCACGCAATGTTACCAAATTAGCCTTCAATAGGTGTTGTAGGGCTTGAGATAGTGACATGTTGATCCTTGTAAATTGTCTTCTTGGAATATCAGGTCTTTGGTAACCAGCTTGTTGTTGTGGTCTTTGGGTAGAGGTTAGATTGGAGATTAGAACTGTGTTTACATCTTGGCGATGGTCCTTCTTGATGTGGCCCCTTGACCCATACACGACATTAGTTTCTTTTTTACCGGTAAAAGGTTTCTTTATAGTGTTTGATGTAGAGGCAGAGGTCATGGGAATTTTTCCACTTTTGATACCGCTCTCGACCCTTTCACCAGTCAAGATCAACTCAGTGAAACCAGATGATGAGCTTCCGATTAACAAGTTGAAAATTGGTCCAGTCAATGTTCCTATGAACATATCTACTAATTCCGTATCAGCCAATGGTGGTTGTATCCTACCTGCCAAGTCTCTCCATTTTTGCGTATATTCTTTGAAGCCTTCATTGGAACTCGTGGTCATTCCTTGTAGTTGCACTCTAGTTGGCGCTAGATCGGCATTATACTGATATTGACGATAGAAGGTAGTGGCAAGTCTTCCCAGGTATGGATATTGGAACCCTCTAACTGGTAAAACCACATCAATTGAGTCTCAAACAGACTCTCTTGAAAGAAGTGCACCCTCAACTTCTTATCAGTGGTGTGCAGTTGAGTTTTACGGACGTAAGATCTCAAGTGAAGCTTCGGGCATGAAACGCCATCGTACTTGGCAAAGACTGGAATCTTGAATTTATGCGGGATTGCCACCCCAGGAACCAAACCCAAATTACCAAAATCTAGGCCAGACACAACTTGAACTTCCATAGCCTTCAATCTGTTCTCCAGTTGCTTATACTTGTCTTCAGCCGGTGGATATTGTTCGTCAAAAAAGTCCTCATCCTCAAAGAATGGATTGTTACCACCCCCTGCACGAGTGCTCCTAGCATCTTCATCCTGATTCTCATCCTCGGAGGAGGAGTCTTCTACCACTTGAACTTGTCGAATGGAGCCCTTGAACCTTTTTCCCATGTTGATCAAAGCCTTCTTCTTGGTCTTCTTCTTTGCAACCAGAAGTGACATCAGTTATTGCTGCCTTTTGGCTAAGGTGAGCAAGGTTTCTTGAAATTGGGAATTTTGTGTCTGCAAGTCCTTCACAGTCTGCTCGAGATCCATCTTACTGAAATAAACAGTAGAAAGATAAGGAAACTTGTGTCGTAAAACCTGCTTATGTTATGATGCATGTAATGTGAATGAAAATGTTTTCAAGGACCTTTTAAGATTTAAATCTGTTTAAACAAAGAAGGAACAAAAATTAATTATATTAATAAGTTCAAATGGTTTACAAAAATGCCTCTTGGGCTTACAATGGAAGGAGCACAAATAATACAAAATTAACTCCTAAACCAAAAAGGACTCAAGCTTCCCATGAGCGCATCCTTTTTGGTGCAATGTAGGCGTTAAAACTTCGCTATTCATGAAGTTATCTCATGAGCTCCAAAACCTTCTTCTCTCTTGCATAGAATTTGGTTTCAAAGGTGTCTCGCTCTCCTTTGAGTTGAATCCGTGATCTTTTCAATTCCTTGAGAGTAGTCGGCATGTCAGGATGAAGAATAGTGTAGGGAACATCTCCTTCGGCAATAAGATCCATGATGATAGGTAGGATGGACTCATATGGTACCATAAGGTTTTGAGCTCGAGCTCGTACACATTTGAGATAAAGCTCTAATAGGATAGAGTTCTTATGCCATAATGTCTTTCTATCAACTTTGTTCACCTTGCCCCAAACTCGTATATATCTTTGACGATAACCTTGGACATCGCTCTTATAGTTAAATACAATTCCTTGGACAAGCGCGTCATGAGGACCATCCCTCCTAGCATACCCAAACTGTCGCAAAGCCAAACAAGGATTATAAGTGATACATCCCCTAATTCCAAGGAGAGGGACATTAGGGAATTCCCCATAATGGTCAATAATGGTAACATCCTATAAAGATCGAGAGCACCAATGAATATCTGAATGCGAGAGTGGCATTAACCTATTAGACCATTTCATTCCTTGCTCATTCTTCAAGATAGATCGAGGAAGGTGCGAAATAAACCACCTAGCCAATAAAGGAGTTCAACACATAATAATTCCCCTTCTCTTCATGGTGTGAGTGTGAATATAGTGCAAAATATCTCCAAGTAAGGTAGGCACCGGTTACGAGATAAAAAAACCTTGACCGTATTCACATCTATGAGTTGGTATGAGTTAGGAAATAATACCATCCCATAGATTAGAAGGGCCAAAATCTCTTCAAAAGCTTTCAAATCTAGAGCATCTCAAAAGAGTTGAGCCTTCTCAAACTGAAACTTGGCTAGAAAACCCTTAACACCACTTCTTGTTTCCCAATTTACCCCAACGTCGGACCGTTGCAAATGTAAAGTTCGATCAATCTCCTCAGGTCTTGGGTCTCTTTCAATACCGGTGAAAGGTATTTGATCAAGAATAAGCACCCCCACGAGTTGAGAAAATTATTCCATGGTTGGCACTAGTTGATAATCAGGAAATGTAAATCAATGGTGTTTAGGATCAAAGAATTGGAAAAACACATGTACCATATCCTCTTCAAAGTTTGTGGTAACCAAGTTGATGAGATGACCATACTTCTTAGTGAATGAAGAATCATTTAGAACCCTTGATGCTAACTCCTTGAGTTGAGGAGGCACTTTCACAAGGTTTATTCAGATAGTATTTCTTCGCATGGAAGTCATGCCCTACAAAATAGCACAAAGATAAATCCCAAAGTCCTTGAAATGGTTAGTGAAAAATGAAATGGTATGATGTTATGTACAAGTAAACACATACGCACAAAGAAAACAAGTCTTTTGGTTTAGGCTTGCACGGGGTTTCATAGGTAAGTACCCTCTTGAAGTTTAGTTGGTTCAACCTGTCCTAGAAAGTAATCGGGTTCTAGGGGATCTCAATATCATTGATATTTCTTTATTGGGCATTATTTCAGCGCAGGCCTCTTTTTTAGCGACCGAAATATCCCAAAAGTATGATCTCAATGAGCGTAGTATCGAGTATCAACCAACTCCGGACTGTACCAAAGCTGACTATCTCACTACTTCCTAATGTCCAAGTTATTGAACAAAGGGTTCTAAGGTCAGTTAGTGCTTCATGACACCACACAGCCGCCCCGTATTCTCCTTAATTCTCCATAAGGGATACCGATACCTACAAATGTGTCACACTAACATAGCTATCGTTTCAACCATATTGGTATACACCGTACAATCTCCACAATTTTTTCTATTTACCTAATGATGTTCTCGGATCTGGGTAGAGGATCATTACAAACCCAAACAAGGGCCCAAAATGTAAAGCAAACAAATCAAACAAATGAAAGCATTTAAAGGTGATCTAGTCTCTAAGGTAACCCCACTCTTAAGTATGTCCCCAACAAAGTCTCCATTTCTTTAATACGGTGGGAAAATTGACTTAGGTGTTTTACATTTTATTGTAATTGTTGTGGATAGAAAGAGTCGCCACCAAATTTTCTTTTATCTAATAAAGGAAAGGGTGGAAATAACAGGAAAGACCTTTCAAGAATTTTCTTGAGTTCGGGGGGTAGGTTATGAAAAGGAAAGGTGTTAGCACCCTTTTCATCCGTAGTTATCTATGGGATCTTAGTTTCTAGCTCACTTTAAAATGCTTTGTGAATGTGTTTGTGATTGGTTTTTTGAAAGTATTTGTGAAAAGTTCCATCATTTAGGCAAACTTTGTAATGATACTCATTTCTATAAGAATGCATACAAAGTGTTGACTTTAAAAAATATTTCATTTGAAAGTGTTGGTGTGTTTTGAAAGATGTTTTGAAGAGGATTATGAGAAAGCAACTATGAACGTTCTACTTACTCAAAAAGTCTTAGTTCTTTTCCTCCTCCTTTGGATATTTTTATCTTACCCTTGATTGGTAAGAAGCCCTATCATTGGATGTGAAGGGACGGACGTGGGTTATCGTATAGTCATAGAAAGTAATGTTGTAGGATACCTTAACAATTTGTAAGGTTCTAAGATCATTTATGAAGGCAACATTTGAAGGGTCATCGAGGGACTATGATCTTATATTTTGATTATTTTTGCTAAAGTATCCCACATGCGAAACATGACTATTTTTCTCAAGGCAACAAGTGACGTTAACCCTAGAGGTGCTAGTGTGTGAAGTGTTTATTTTCATGCATTTTTGTCTTTGAATTAGGGTTTTCTATTTGTTGATTTTAGTCTTGCCATACAAATCCTAATTACTAGCATTTATATGGAAAGCGATAAATTGCGGAAATGTAAAATTCTACGCTATCACATCATTTAGGGATGGGGGTACAAATTTACAAATCGAGGGGATACAAGTAAAAAAAGCCTAATTACTATTACAACCATAGTAAATTTGAATTGATAAAAATGTACATTAATGTGAAATAATATACAAGGAGAGAAGAAATTATTTTGCTCGAGTTTTTGTTATGAAAAAGGTTTTAGCCTAAATAAACTAAGAAGAAAATTAATTAATTTGATTTAAGAAAACTAGTTTTTTAGGATTTTATGAAAAGGTTTTAATCTTAATTAAACTAGTATGAAAAATTAATTAATTAAAAAGTCCTAAATGCTAAATTAATTTTAAGAAAAAAATAAATAAACCTAAGTCTAATATTAGTTTATTAAAAAAAAGAATTGCTTAAAGAAGTAATTTTTGGTCTTTTTTGCTTTTAAAAGAACTAAAATAAAAATACTAAATGCTCTAAATAAAATATAAAATATTTTTGGGGTTTTTGATTAATGAAAATAATAATAATAATAATATTAATAATAATAATAATAATAATAATAATAATAATAATAAAGAAAGATAAAATAAAATAAAATATACAAAATAAAGTCAGGGGGTGTGAAATAGGAAAAGTGGTTTAGAAGTAAAAATCGTTTTATACTAGGCCCAAATGAGTTTTTGTAAGTCAGAAAAAAATAAGAAGATAAAAAAAGGAAATGGGTTACGTTGCAAAATAAATGAGGGGGTGATGCTGAGTAAAATGGGGCAAGGTCCACTGGATGAGGCCCAGCGTGCTGTCTGTTCAAACAAAAAAGGATGGAAAAATATGAGAAAAATCACAAAAGGTCTCGCTGGGGCTCGAACCTAGGACCTTCCATAATAATGCCTTTATGCGTGTGCTCTCTACTACTAGGGTGGAGATACATCCAGTGTTATAAACAAAATCATAAATATATATTACAAAACCAGTTATAATGATAAACTTCATCTTCTTCCTCGCGCCAGCCAGAGCCTCTGCAACTCATTCATTTCTCAACCATTCTCAAAAGTATGAACATCAAACTTGTTAGAAATTTCACCATGATTCCATAAATGTAAATAACTTAAACAATGGCTCAAAGATGAGTACAAATTTTGACTAGTACCAATTCTAACTTAATTTTTTCAGAAAGTTCAAACTTAAAATTCTCACTACTCAAGCAATATAAATGAATTCTAAGGACATGGCCAGCTTCAGGGCAATGATGTATACATTTTATCTTTAAAAATAGAAAGCTAACAATGCCTATATAGAGAGATTGAAAATCAGAAAACTTACCTCAAAACTGGATTTCGTATTTTGAGTTAGAGCTCACTTCAAGATGTTTTAATGGCCCGGTTAGCTTCCTTGAACCTCCAGGAAGCTATTCCAATGGTTACCTTGAGCCGAGAGTGCTTGAACTATTCTAGAGAAGTCCAAGTGCATGCCTCTGTTTTTGAAAATGGAGGATAGTGCAAATGAGGTTACAGTTTAAAAACAGGTATTGGGATGACTTATATTTGAGGTAAGGAATCTTTTGAAATGGTTTGGCCAAGAAATGCACGAGTGAAATGGAAGTTTGATATGTAAAGTCAGAATCTGCACAACAATGGTGTTTTGAGGTAATTTATGGCTTGAGGGAGTTTCAAGTCTTGTGTATTCGTCCCATGGCTTACAAATAATGCTTATATTTATAGGCAAGAAGTTTTGGATGTTCAAACAATTAGATTCAAAGGATCACATGTTATGGCTAGGTTACTTGATTTTGAGGCAAAGTTGACAAACATCTTTCCAAGACATGGTACAAGGCTACCTATAATGGTTAGAAGCTTTAAACACGTTTCTTCTGGCTTGTAGATGAAGTGTGTGTAGAAGGAACAAGTGCAAAGCTCAAGGAGAGTGGACTTTATGATTAAAGTCACTTTACAAGAATAACAATGTTACTTTGGGCCAAAAATGGATGAATCTCTTGGACAATGGCTCAAATACTTGGATCAAAGCTCTAACAATTGTGTAAACATTAAATTATGGAGTTATTAGCAAGTTAGAAGCCTGCAAAGCAAGATTTGTGCAACATGGTTTGAGATTTGATCAAATATTCATCACAAATTTGCCTTGTAACTTAAGTTTGAAACCCTAACTTTATGTCTTCAATTATCTTATCTAAAGCATGACCTAATGGAGTTCTTGGAAATTTTGGAAATCTTGTAACATCCCCTACAACCTTCATGTTTTTCATTTTTGAAGAATCCAATTGGAACTATGTGAAAAGTTGCCATGAAGTTGGTACCAAAAATCTGCCTAACTAGGTCAAATTTTCACTAATTGTTTTTTTATCAAAAGTGCACGACTTTATGAACTAATAACTCAAAATCTAAGCCTTTATAGAGAATGTTATGACCTACAATTTTTTATATCTCATTGAGATCTAGAACTTTCATGTTGGAAGTTTTTCTTGAATCATCTTGCATCTTGGTGAGGATTTGGAATGAAGTTATGAAATAATCATGTATAAAACACTTAGAAAAATTTCTAAGTATTGAAATCTTTGAGTTTTCAAATTGAATTTTGACTTTATTGATTTCTTGATGATCAAGTTTCATATTTTTGAATGTCTTGATGAAATGTGATCTTTGAAACTCAAATTTGATTAAAAAGTCAAAGTTTGACTTTTGGTGTATCAGTTGACTTTTCATTAGTTGACTGAATTTCAACTATCAATCAATTAATCTTGAGAAATGTTTTGAGCCACGAAATTATATCAACATGCTTTATTTGAATCCTTGAGATTGTTCTTCAAACCATTGGATCATGTATTAGGTCAAAAAACCCTTGGTCAGTCAAATACAGTCAAAACCCTAATTTTAACCATTTTTCCCTTTTGGTGATTTGAACCATTTTCTTGGGGAATTGTGATCCAAACTTGATAAATTGATACATATGACTTCAAAATGTTGATATTGGTCCAAAATCTTGAATTTTGACTGTAGTTTGGCCATATTTGACTTTTTACCCAATACAGTTGATTTTAGGTCATCTGATCAATTGACTGAGCAATTTTGTGATCCAAGACTTGAAACTTGACATGAGAAATCTCGAGGGTTCATAATGATCCATGAAACATTTGAAGTATTATAATTCCAATTGTCCTTGTGCAAACTCAAACCCTAATTTGAGGTATCAATGTTGAGGAGATGGCTTGACCTGGTCAATACTTGTGCCAGCTTGAACCGTCGAAGATCTTTGTGAGTAATGTCTTGGGAAAAGAGAGATAAAATTTTGGGGTGCAACACTTTCCCTTTGCATAACTAACCCCCGTACCTAGATTCTCTCCCCTTCTTTTTTGGGTTATTCGCTCTTTTCCCATTCCTTTGGAAACAATAAAGCGTGGTGGCGATTTTTATTTGATTTGTGTGAGTCAATTCAATCAAATGGATTAGTCTCAAAATTTCTACCGCTACAGAAAAATGGCGACTTCACTGGGGACAAGTCGACTAAATGCTGGTCCATCTCTAAGTGGGTTGAGCCTATCTTTTTTTATTTGTGCATGTGTTATTAT
Source organism: Vicia faba (assembly GCA_948472305.1). Lineage (NCBI taxonomy): Eukaryota > Viridiplantae > Streptophyta > Magnoliopsida > Fabales > Fabaceae > Vicia > Vicia faba. The sequence continues at coordinate 876,948,899 of OX451735.1, forward strand.
TTTTTGTATATTGTGTGTTGTATATATGTTTGTCTGGATTTTCCTGGTTTTCAGGGTGCTTGGTGATTTCTCATAAGTCCTCTACCTGGACTTGGGAAAACTTAAGATAGGACGGGCGTTATAGTCATGTTAACTTTGAGGGAGTAATCCCAAAAAAGGAGACATGATATCCCCCACTCAGTGGAGGCCCCTTTGACTGTAGTGTCATTTACCGAGTAATCGAGAAAATGTGTTGCTTTCAACCTGGGAGCCTACTGAAATTGAGGACCGTAGAACCTTTAACCTGTCTTGGCCTTTTAGGTGTAGTGCGGAAACTATGACGGAATAATTCAGAAATGGTTGTCACGTGATACTACACTCAAACGAGTTTTTCCTGAGAATATTAATAATTACCGAGTAAATCCGGATGTTGGTAATATCCGAAGGAAGAATGTAGACTCTGGGAACCTCTTAGAACCTTGTTCGGCAGGTGATAAACTTTTAGTCCATACCTTGTAGGTAGTATCTTTGACCTCATGCTCGTGACGTCGAACCTATGTACTCCCCATGTTTGTGACCTTGTGTGTGATTGTTGCATCATGCATTCATGCACCCATGAGAATCCTTTAAAACATTTTCTTCAAGGGACTTAAAGTTGACTTTTTGAGAATATCTCAGGTAATGTTTGACCATGGATTTTGGAAAAAGAAAAGACTCGGAAGTACAGTTTCAAAAACCCTAAGATAGATGATTTGATGAGTCTGATTCCCAAGATCGAGATTTCTACTGATTTTTGGAAGAAATATGGATCCATCATGTCTCTTATGAAGCTCGGGATGAAGGAGGGCATCCTTTCTACTTTGGTATAGTTCTATGGTATGTTGTATCGGTGTTTTACCTTCCCTGATTATCAGTTGATGCCTACATTAGAGGAGTATTCTTACCTACTGGATTTACCTGTTACTGATCATATTCCTTTCACCGGTTTGGAGGGAGAGCCCGAGTCTCATGAGATTGCTACTATGATTCATTTGGGGAAGTTTGAGATTAAGGCCCACATGACTACCAAAGGAGGAATCAGAGGCTTACCCGCTCAGTTTTTATTGGAGAAAGCTCACTACTTTTCTAGGATGAAGAGTACGGTTGCATTCGAGGCTGTCTTTGTTCTACTTGCATATAGTTTGTTCTTATTACCCAACATCGACAAATTTGTGGATGTTAACGCCATCGGGTAATTTTTGATTGGGAATCCAGTTCCTACATTATTAGGAGATGCTTATTACTCCATTGATCTTCAGGATTCTAATCATGGAGGGATGATCATTTGTTGTACGCCTTTGTTATACCAGTGGTTTATTTCTCACTTACCTTGGTCTGATGCCTTCTGGGATATCATGAAGGAACCTCGTTGGGCTCCGAAGATTATGGCCCTCACTCATTACGACATTGTTTGGTATCATCAGGCTTACTATGATGTGGAGATTGTTGATAGTTGTGATAGTTTCCCCAATGTACTTATTCTTGGTACAAAGGGAGGAATCAACTACAATCTCATTCTTGCACAACATCAGCTTTGATATTCGATGAGAGACAAGTCGAACATTATTCATCTGAGTGGTTTCTTTCTTAAAGAAGGAGAGAATCATAAGGAAACTAAGGAGGAAATTGCAAAGGCTTTGCGCCATACTCACAGGAAGGGTAGAAAGGACTTGGGACCCAAATGAGCTGTTTCTTTGGAGCCTTATCTCCGGTGGGTACTGAAGCTATCGGCAGAAAACACAGAGTCACCACCAAACTTTATTTATCCCGAAGGAAGGGGAAATATTGATAAAACCACAAGGGAATAGATAAGATGGTCTTGCGACCAAGAGAAAGGGTAAGGGAGTCAATTATACGAGGGGAAGGTATTAGAACCCCTCACATCTGTTGTACTCAACGAGATTCGTTTTGTTTGCTTGTCTTAAAGGGTGTATTTATCTACAACTATACTTGCTTAAGGGGAAAATAATGATTTTTCATTATTGTGTTCATGAGGGTTTCGCGACCCTTTGCCTACGTATCCAATGAAGGAATAATAACACCGTAGTTCCTCTAGAAAATGGTTTGTTTTGTTTGTGTTTTTTAGTGGGCAACGTTAACACACGCATTCTAGCAATAGGCACGACCGGTATCGCGGTAGAACAAAGATAATATGCCCTTTGGGGGAATTTTGACTTGTTGAGTGTTTTGCGAGTTTTAAAATAAATTCAAGTAATGATTAAACAATGTTTTTGGATTTTTGATTTGTTAATGTTAAGTTTTAATGACAAAAGAAAAGGGTTAAGAGGGAGACTAAGAAATATCCTAATTGTTTGTTATGTACAAGTGAATTGGATCGAAAGATCGATTTAGACAAGCAATACAACCAAATTGAAGATTAACAAATAAAATGCGTAAATCATCTTACAAAAATTAACTATGACTATTCAAGATAAAATAATAAAATAAAAAATTAGTTTAATAAGTTATTAAAAAGGTAATCAAATTTTTGTGTTTTTGAATTAAAGAAAATATTAAATGAAAAATAATAAACTAATTCTAAAATATTTATTGTTAAGATTTTTATTAAGTAGAGAAAATTAAAAGAAAATTGAATCTTAATTTAAAATTCTTGGTACATATTTTTTATCAAACTAATTATTATTTTCAAAATAAAAAAAAAACAACTACCAAATATACAAGAAAAAAAAGAATTGGGCTTGAGAGATTGAAAATAGGGGGTGTAGGCCTGAAATTCGTGTGGGATGATGTTTGAAGAGTAACAAGGGCCCAATCTTTTTATGCATGGTTTTAATTACATAAAAGAGAAATAAATAAAAAAATAAAAAAATAAAAAACAGGGGGGGCTGAGCTGAACCGAGTCGACCAGAGGCCCACCCCCTTTTCAAATTTCCTCACGGGTTTGCAAAACCCTAAACACAGACATTTCATCTTTCTTGGTGCCTCTAACCTTTCAGAGCCTTCTCTCACTCAAACCCCAATCGCTACTCTTTCTCATCTCCATCGCCACTCTCTCACTCTTAGATTTACTGATTCCAAACAAAAGTTAACAAACCAACAAGAACCACCGTCGTCTCCAATCAAAACCGTAATATCCAAATCCAAGAGATCTGCATTCATCAGAAGAAGGCGGTGCGATGAGGTTCTGGACAACGATAGTGTGATTCACGTGGCGATTATGCATTCTTTATTGGGAAGGGGTTAAGAGACGATTTTAAAGTGAAACAAATTCAAGACTGAGTCATCGTGACGCTTTGAGTTCGTCGGTCGGAGATGAACGAGTTTGAGACGAATTGAAAGAAAGTTGAGACGAAGGTTAAGGTGATGGAACGAAGCCACGAGAAGAAGGGGAATCGTGGAGAGTTCAAACCATAAAGAATCGTGACCGGAAGGTGGTGGGCGAGGACGAGAGAGTTAGGGACTTCAAAGTTTGAGGGAGAAAAGAGGGTTGCTGGTAACAAATGAAAATGAAAAGCTCCTATCTCGTGACCTTGTGAAATCTCAAGAGCCACATGGTAACCCTAATACCATTTCTCATAATCAAATACAATCCCCAATTATTTATGTTTTGTTTGATTAATGTATTATTATGTTTTGCAGTTTAATCAACAAAGCAGAAGCAGCAAGACAAACAAGTTATGGGAGAACCAAGACAACATAACCTCATGAAAGGAACAATATACATGAAGGAAAAGGTAAAGTTCAAGATAAAGTTCAGTAAGGTATCGAATCGGAGCCCCTCTGATGGGTTCTTTGAGCTCAGGTAATGACTCTCTACTCTTTCCTCTGCCCCCACTCTGAAGATGGCACAATTTTGTTGGTATTACGAGTTGACTTCCTTGATACTACTAGACCTCTTGGGCTGTTTGTTCTGATTTCTAACACTTGCTATTAGATTGTTCCATTTGGTTTTATTGGTTTAGCGAGGAAATTTTTTACAGGTTAAGGAAAAATGAATGGTGGTTTGTAATGCAGGGCTGGTGAAGGGGCATTGAGACAACTTTTCTTCTGTTTTTATTTTCTGGATATCTTACTGTGATTGTTGGGGTTTTCTGATTGAGTTTTTTGTTTGTTTTTCTAGCTCTGTATCTCTCTCTCTCTCTCTCTCGTTTTGCTGGCTGTGTTATCTCTTGTGATTTTTTGGCTGTATGAAAAATCTCTTGGTTTGCTGTGTGTTTTTATGCTGACTCTGTTCTCTCTACCAAAAATTCACCCTTTCAATGTGTTGTACCCCAAAATTTGCCCTCGCATTTTTCCACAAGAAATATCAGCTTCAGGCATTTCCTGACTTTTCGAACTGGCTCAAGAATCGGACAAATGGACTTTTCTCGTCAGTCAAACAAAAATTAGGGTTTTACTGATTTTTCAGGGCTCTGGATTGTTTCACGCAGTTGGCTTAGGGTTTTGGTTGATTTTGACTCAATTGTGATCAGGCGAATGTTCGTTGGAATTTAATCAGGAATTAAGGTTTTATGGGTATATTCTCAGAAAGATTAAAATTCCACAGCACTTTGCAAGTTATTCCGAAATTCGGGTTGAATTCGCATTGTTTTGATTTAATCAGTAAAAGAGGCAGTTGGTTTGAATTCATGTTAGTTTGTTTGAGCCAGTCAAAAGAAATACGCAGTTTGGATTTACAGTGTTTGTTGAAAATCAGTGAAGAGGGAATGCGCCTGTTTGGTTTGTTTCGGATAACTGTTGATTTGCTTTGGAGATACCAGGTTTAATTGATCAATGTGCTAAAGCATTGTTTATTTTAATTATTTATTATTCTAAATTAAATGATTGAAATTTATTTTTCAATTATTTTAATTCAAAGAGTTTTAAATAATAAATAAACAATAAAGAGAAAACAGAATTAAATTGGATAATGGAAACTTTTATTTATTCTTAAATTAACTGTACAATTATTGTTTATAATTTAATTACAAACAATGGTTTTACATTGATTTAAATTTAAATAAAAAAAAGAAAACTATCCTATTTTTTTTTCTAATTCTTCAGTCTTCATTTAGTACCCCTCCATCCATTTTTATTCGTCTGCAAAAGAAAAAGAAGAAAAGTCAGTGACTGATAAATAAATAAAGACAGATAAAAAGAAATTCATCATTAAGGGCCACTGATTGGGATCAGTTAACCCTCTCTGCAAATCACGGGATTTCTCCCGGTTCACAAAGAGGGAAGAATTTTATGCAAAGTTGAGAAAAATGCATAAGTGCAAAATGTCAAACTGCATAGTTCAGAAACAAGTTCAAACCCAACTGAAAAATGCATAAGTGCAAAATGTCAAACTGCATAGTTCAGAAACAAGTTCAAACCCAACTGAAAAAATGCAAAGTGCAATTTACTGTCAAAATGCCAAGAAGTCTACTCAAAGCTGTCAAGTTACTGCACAAGGATATCAAAGAAGATAAAAAAGTACAAAAGCTGTCAAAGAAGAGATAAAGAATGCAGAGGAAATCTATTATGCAAGCAAGCTTTTTTTTTCATCATTTCCCAAATGCAATGGCCCTTTCAGAACTAGGTACAGCACAAAACATATTAAATATTTAACTGTACTAGAAGAGAGAGAAAAAGAGAAGAATACAGGTTTTTAGGCTTTAGGCAGGCATAGATAAGAAACATATAACACACCAGAACAAAACACATTTCAAGGAGGAGAAACCAACAAAAAGGAAAAATATACAAAACTGCTACTGCATAAACAAATACAGAGAGCCTTAAAACTTCAAACCATCAAACCCCTAGCAAACCAGTTAAAACCTGCAAGCATAGCCTGCTGAAGAAAAACCTGCTGAAGCATAACCTGCTGAAGCAAAAAAAAAAACTTGCATATGCAAAACCTGAAACCAAAATGCTAATGGCCTAAACCATAAAACATCAAACACCTCCAAACTCAGAACCTGCTACCTCAAGCAATAACCATAACCTGCATTAGCTTTATTTCCAAAAGCCTCATCATACCTGTTAAGGCCATCAACCAGAAGCCAACCATTCTTACCTGCAAGCATAACCAGTTAAACCTGAAGCACAGCCTACCTAAGCACCACCAAAATCATGGCCTAAACAACCCCTGTCTAAACCTGAAACCTGCTGAAGCAAAAACCTGCTGAAGCAAAACCTGTCCTGAACCAATATACAAACCAGCCAAAATATCAAGCCAACCAACTCAGCATAGGCCAAAAACCTATTTGAAACCCTCAAGGCCCTCAGAGCATCTATCATAGGGCGTTTTCTAAACACAAAGGCATATTCAACAACATACACAAGCATTCAAGGTATACAAGCCCTCAGAACTCTGAGTTCATCATAGGGCGACATAAGCAAGCATACGACAAACACTCAAGGCAATAAGAGAAGAAGAGAGAAAGTATTCAGGGGCAACATAAACCAAAATTCATTCAGAAGCAACAACAACATTTCAAGCATACAGGCGAGGCCCCCCTCAGAATTCTGAGTTCATCATTGGGTGGAAAAGAGGCAACAAGCATATAGTGGTAAAGAAGAAGAAGAAAGAGGCAAATTCAAAAATAAGGTTTTCAGTCAAGTTATCATCACGAAACCTTAAAGACGGTAACAAAATACAGAAATACCAAAGAGCAAGCTAGCTTCACAATCGCATCCTCTCCGCCGCCGAGCCCTCCAAACGCCTCCTAACCATCTCCTCCAACGAAGGTAACTCTTTCTCTTCACACCTCGAATAAAAAGGACACAAATGGTCAGAATCAAGTAACGAAATCTTAATCGAAATCAAATTAAACATGCAAGACAAATCATAAAAAGCCTAAAATACGTTGAAAAAAAAGATGTCACCTTACAGCTTCGTTGGACCAGAGAGGTAGAGGAGATGGTGGTAGCGTGGTGGCTCAGGCAAGGGGACGTGGTTCAGTAGCCATGGTAAAGAAGCAAGAAACGCGAAGAAGACGAAACCCCAAGATGAACGGCGCGCTGTCTCGAAACCCTAAAGCCTTGTCCTAATTGAAAACATTCAACAAATCCTAAAAATGTTCTGAGTTCAAACGTGGGCCTTGCCCGTTCCTGCATACCCAAAGCCCATTAACAGCTCTAACCCTTTTATATAAAACAAATTCCTTTTCAGTTAATTAATTAACCTAATCCTTTTTTATTAAGTTAAAACATTTAATGTTTTTAAACACCATATATTTTTTCTAAATACATTAATACTAAAAATGCCTAAAGATATATTTTTCCTAATATACCTAATTCCATTCTTGTTATTTGATTAAAACACACTTTGTATATAAATTCTTTTTTTAAAAACAAATACATTTTCCTTTCTTAAGAAATTTTTGTACATAAATAATAAAATACATTTTTTATACCATACCATGTAATTAAAATTGAAAACTTTTTTCCCTTTCTTTTAAATTAAAATATTTTGGTACATAACACATGAAAAAATACTTTTGTAACATAATTAAAACTTAGAAATATTTTCTTTTCTTAAAACATCATTTTTTTTAGAACTAAAAACATTCAATTAAAACATTTTCTTTCGTGCATATTAAGAAAATGCAAGACCAATTAATTAAATAACCATTTAAATTCTTTAGGTTAAAACAATACTCAATACACATCAAAATTCACATTGTCGCACCTGTAAATAATTACATACCTACACACGTGTACACTTACACAAATACATTCACATTGCCCCTATACACATTTGCTTATATTTGTATATTCGTCATTTACATTTGATCGCAAATTCGATTTGGTTGTAACTTATTGGATACTATAAGTCTCATCCCCATTTGTGAATATTGTACCCTCACTCCTGGATACTTATTTTGTAATAGCGTAGACTTTACATTTCCGCAATTTACATTTTTCCAATTATACCATGGTTAGACCTAGGGTTTGCATGTACATAAAATCAAACGCTAGATAACTTAATACAAGACAAATACATGAAATCAATACACAATCACACTTGCACCCTCTAGGGTAACCCCACATGTTGCCTTCCAAAATGGGCCATGCTTGCACGTCGAGTATCTTTGGCAAAACAAAATCAAATGATCATAAGTCCCTCAAAGTGTTGCCTAAACGGAATGATCGTAGTCCCTTCAAAGCAAATTGCCAAAGACACTTGGCATCATTGCATTCGTGGTCCATACGATGACCCGCGCCCGTCTCGAATAAACTTCCTAAACGCAAGATTGTCCACTAATTTCAATGGTGGAACAAAATTGTTAAAAAGGGTTGAAAACATAGAGAAAAACCTTTGAGTACAATAGGGTAGACAAAACTCTTAGTTACTTGAGATCAACTTGCAAAAACACTTGCCTTCTTTTCAAAAACGACAATCCACAACACTTTCAAACAAACTCTCAAAAACATTTTGAAACATCTTTTCGAAAAGATCCACACTTTTGTAAAACACTCAAACATGAGTCAAATACATTGGTTGCCTAAGACAAGGCATCTCTTCAAAAACATTTTCAAAAACACACACACACACACACCATTTTCAAGCAATCGAAAATCAAGGCAAGTGATCTAAAAAACCAAGTAACTAAGAGCCCATGGATAACCATGGATAGAAAGGGTGCTAATACCTTCCCTCTCTATAATCTACTCCCCGAACCCAAGAAAAATCTCAAAGGTTTTTGCTGTGCTTTTTAAACCTTTCCTTAGGATAAAATAAAAGTCGGTGGCGACTCTTGCTCAACCGAACAAGTGCGAATACAAACGCAAAATACTAGTCAGTTCTCCCACCGTATCACAGAACTGGCGACTCTGCTGGGGAGTACTTCTCAAAGTGGGGTTACCTTAGGGTTTAGATCACCTTTATTTTCAATTGATTGCTTTATTTGCTTTTACATTTGTGGGCTTTGTATCGGAGTTTCATAGATCCTAACTCGGATCTGGGGAATACCCTTTTAGGTAGCATAATCTGTGAGGGACCTGTCCGGCGTATACCGACATGGGTGAAGCAGTGGCTACGTTGGTGTGGCGCCTTGGTCTGTACCGATATCCCTCGTGTTGAAACGGGGAGAATATGGGTCTTCCAAGGAGTCATTAAGCACCAACCGACCTTAGAACCCTAAATTGACCCAACTTGGCCATTAGAACAGTAGCAGTATGCTACACTCATTGAGGCTAAACTCTCGTGATGGTTCCGGCCGCAAGAAAAGATAGCGATGTTGGAGTTATGACCGATCGAGGGTAGCCAATGATTTGAGATCCTCTAGAACCCGGTTACTTTTGATAGGACAGGTTTTAACCAACAAACTGAAAGAGGGTAGTACCTGAACCTCATGCAAGCCTAAACCTAAGGACTTGTTTGCTTTGTGTGAATATGTTTGCCTGTATATACACTCACTTGCTTTTTGCATACATGTACATAACATCATGACATCATACCATAGAATTTTCAATAACCATTTCAAGAATCTCGAGGGTTCTTTTGATGCAGGGTTACGTTGAACCAGACATCTACCAAGGGGCAAGAGGTTTTCTCCTCTAAACCAAGTTCTCCAGTCAAAGTTTCAAATATAACAACTTGAATCAGTGGCTATGACCCACTCGACATGGTGAGCTTGATTCTCGTGGAAAGACATCCACCGATACAAAGCTCTCCAATCAAAGTTCAAGAACAACAACTTGAATCAGTGGCTATGACCCACTCGACATGGTGAGCTTGATTCTCGTAGAAGGACGTCCACCGGTGCAAAGTTCTCCAATCCAAGAGCAAAGTTCAACCTCTAACATTTTCTTGTGTTTACCCCAAGAGATCCTTGAAAGCATGCATCCACATATCATGCATTGCATTTTGACAATCTTCCCTTTTTCAGGTTTCCTTACTCTCCTGCTGTTTATTTCAGCAAGAGATGGCGCTAGAGAGGTCTGTCAAAGACATTCAAGACCAGACTGCTCAGCTGCAGGAGATGTTCCTGAACTTGTCTCTGGGGCAAGAAGAGATGAAAGCTCTCCTCACCAAGGGCTTGGAGAATTCCAACAATGCCAGGAGTGACCAGCTTGCGGAGTTGCAGTTCGATCTGACAACCTTGAGGACCCAAGTGATGGGACAGTTGGTGGGCCAGATGGCTCTCATCCAAGACCTATCTCAAAGACAAGAGGAACTCAGAGTTCTTGTCCGCCAATTGCTTCCAAACAACCAACTGGGGCAAGCATCTGAGGTCGAAGAGCAAGTCACCGCTCAACCTCCATCCACTCAAGAGGACAAATGGAAAGTTCCTTTGCTTGCTTCAGGGTCACAAGCCCATCAACAACCTCGCCAGCGTCCACGGGGCAATCAGCGTAAGCAAGAAACGTCGGGAAGACAGTTCACGGAGACTGGAATACCATCATTCTTTATACTGAAGCGTCTGTTGGAGGTAAACTTGCTTACCGTAAAGGACCCTCCTCAGAAGCTCAATACCCTCTCCCCTAACTATCATCCCGACGCATTCTGTGTTTACCACTCCTACAGCCCGGGACACGACACCAACGACTGTTGGGCCTTGAAGAACAAGATTCAAGATCTGATCGACATTGGGGTGCTGGAATTCATACCAGACGGCGAGATGAAAATCTTCCGTTAAAGGGTTCTCCGCTTGAAGTGACAAAGCTCGAGCTGAAAGACTTTTGCTTCTTTTTGAATTTTCAAAGTTGTAATTTCTTTTGCTGTCAAACAATTATCTGTTGATTGTTAAACGTTGTTTTCATTAATGCATTGCATATGTTTGTCTTGAATTCATCCATTCGTTTCACTACTCTTATGCTTTTCTTTATGATATTTGACTCTTGATAAAAAGCTGTAAGCCTTTAGAGGGAGGATGACGAAACAATACCATGATCTTATACAGTGTGCTTTTGAACAGACCTTGCTGATGATGTACAGGCATTTCTTTCAAATCCCAAACACTGGAGTTATAAGGAAGTTAATCCCTAGTCAACCCCTTCGAGCCAAAGAAGTAGGAGTTTTCTGTTCTAAACAATCAAAACCTTTGATATAAACCCGGGGCAGGGTAGTATCTCAGTTAACTCAAGAGAAAATGCGCATTGAAGTCGCGAACTCTCAGTTCTTAATACAACGAACGATGTCAAAAAAAAAGAGAGCATTCCTTTGGAATCAAAAGACAGGGGTGGTTCCCTATCACATAGACAGTCAATCTCTCAAAAGAGAAAAGCCCACCGAGCCAAAACCTATAAAGGAGGCTTAAGAAAACTGGGGCATCCCGCTGACTGTAATCTCGAAAAACGGGAACAGTCAGGCAAAAGTTAGGGATAACAAATCAAAATCAAAATAGTGAGGTCATTACAAAATCCTCAACAACATGAAAAAATGTTGAAAAAGAAAAAGGAGATGATGACTTTCTCCCCAAATTCAAACTAGTGAACCATCGCCCAAAAGTCGTTCCAAACTCAAAACAGAGTATGACGCAATTAACTGAGCTTAGGTTGAAGGACATCACGAAGAGCGGGTGGGTACAAATATACTTTGAGCCTTTATCCTTTGTTTCTTAAACCGTGAACCAGGCCACGTTACAACCCTTCAAAAGTCCTAATTGAAGCATGGGTTAGTTCGAAAGCATACTGTTACAAAAAGGTATCCTGACTCCTGTAAGGCTTTACTCTAAATCTTGTGTTGATTTGTCTTATAAAAAGTTTTCTGCTAAAAACGCATTTTTCAAAACTTCAAGACAAACATAAACCTTGCATTACCTGAATATCACTGTCTGCACTTGGCTTTTTTGTTTGACAGCGAAGAAATTCATACAGTGAATGTTCGGAGGAACGAAAACTCTCTCAGTAAGTCAAAATCACTTCAAGAGGATAACACTTCCATCAAATCTCCTATCAACAAGGGGCACGACCTGTCAAAGTTCAATTAACCTGGGGTAGTCCAGTCAAGGTCCAACAGATCTGTCGAAGTTCAATTAACCTGGGGCAGTCCAGTCAAGATTTCAAGAAATCTCTCAATATGCAGAGTAATCCGATTCAAGATTCCTTCATCACCACTTGGGGTATTCGAATGTCAAAAGTGTTCAACAAATCAACTATTACATTTCCAGACTCGATTCCTGTATCTAGTCAGGGCACGTCTGAAGAGTTCGAAGATTCGATTCCTGTATCCAGCCAGGGCATATCTATCAACTATCACAATTCCAGATTCGATTCCTGTATCCAGCCAGGGCATATCTGTTGACCACATTTCTAGACTCGATTCCTGTATCTTGCCAGGGCACGTCTGAAGAGTTCGAAGATTCGATTCCTGTATCCAGCCAGGGCATATCTATCAACTATCACAATTCCAGATTCGATTCCTGTATCCAGCCAGGGCATATCTGTTGACCACATTTTCAGACTCGATTCCTGTATCTAGCCAGGGCACGTCTGAAGAGTTCGAAGATTCGATTCCTGTATCTAGCCAGGGCACGTCTGAAGAGTTCGAAGATTCGATTCCTGTATCCAGCCAGGGTATATCTATCAACTATCACAATTCCAGATTCGATTCCTGTATCCAGCCAGGGCATATCTGTTGACCACATTTCCAGACTCGATTCCTGTATCTAGCCAGGGCACGTCTGAAGAGTTTGAAGATTCGATTCCTGTATCCAGCCAGGGCATATCTGTTGACGACTGTTTTCCAGACTCGATTCCTGTATCCAGCCAGGGCACGTCTGAAGAATTCCAGATCAACACCTGCAACAAGCCAGGAAAACATTTGTGGACGACCGATTGTAGACCAACACCTGTAACAAGCCAGGAAATTATCTACATCACCACTTGGGGCATTCGAATGTCAAAAGTGTTCAAAAAAACCCGATGCAGTTTTACACGGACTCATCGTCAGGAAATCCTACACAGATCTCCTCAAAACAGGAAGACCCCAGTAGTTTGGCATACAACCCAAGCTTCTGATTCTCCCAACAGTGGTCCCAAGACCTCTCATTTTCAACAATTGAAGACTCTTTCCCTCCACAGCAGCAGCCAAGGATTTATTTTCCCCGGCAGCAATCAAGATTCTTTTATCTTTCAGCCGTCCAGGATTCGTCTATCCTCAGCAAGATAACTCATCAGCTTACACGTGCATTCATCACATTCATGTCATAAACATTGATGTCACATACATTACATCATGCATCATAACATTGCATACAACTAACCCTTTTCCTTTTCAGGTAAGATCAGTCGGCAGACAAAGATCATCTTCCAAGTATACTCAGATGTGACCCGGACACGACGACCTTCTGATACTTATTCCAGATTCATCCAAATGCAGCTTTACACAAGTTCATCATTAGGAAACCCTACACCGGTTCCTCTTCAAGACGTCTGAAAACAGTTTACGGATTCTTCCCAACAACGGATGTTAATCTAACAACTTGTTCAGACTCTTCTCGACGTCTGAAAATAGTTTACGGATTCTTCCCTACAACGGATGTTAATCTACCAACTTGTTCAGACTCTTCTCAACTTTTGAAAACAGTTTACGGACGCTTCCCAACAATGGATGCGGCTCTATTGCTTATTCAACTTCAAGACTTCTGAAAACCGTTCACGGGTTCTCCAAGTAACGGATGTTAACCTATCACTTGTTCAGATTCTTCTCAAGACTTCTGAAAACAGTTTACGGATTCTTCCCAACAACGGATGTTAATCTACCAACTAGTTCAGACTCTTCTCAACTTCTGAAAACAGTTTACGGATTCTTCCCAACAACGGATGTTAATCTACCAACTTGTTCAGACTCTTCTCAACTTCTTAAAACAGTTTACGGATTCTTCCCAACAACGGATGTTAATCTACCAACTTGTTCAGACTCTTCTCAACTTTTGAAAACAGTTTACGGACGCTTCCCAACAACGGATGCTTCTCTATTGCTTATTCAATCTCAAATAGTTTACGGATTCTCCGAAACGTGGATGTCAATCTATTGCTCTTTCGGACCCCCAATTCAGAGATGTTCCAAAACATGGGTTGCCCTTCTGATACTTGTCCACTCACCATTGACATACAGTTCAACATAACCAGATGGCATCTATAAGCCCATCCTTCTACCAGCAGTCACCAGATGGCATCTTTAAGCCCATCACCAAATGGCATCTCTAAGCCCATTCCCCGACAAGATTCTATCGCACCCGATGGCATCGTTAAGCCCATCACCAAATGGCATCTTTAAGCCCATTCACCTCTACCATCATATCGCCGAGCGCAAATTTTCTGGGTACTTTAGTGTCCAATCTTCTTTTACCTTCAAGTCGCGAAAGGAAAGCTTGCCAATCTAACTCTTCAGGTCCAAGAAGATTGAACAGGGGCAACTGTCGTACCCCAAAATTTGCCCTCGCATTTTTCCACAAGAAATCTCAGCTTCAGGCATTTCCTGACTTTTCGAACTGGCTCAAGAATCGGACAAACGGACTTTTCTCGTCAGTCAAACAAAAATTAGGGTTTTACTGATTTTTCAGGGCTCTGGATTGTTTCACGCAGTTGGCTTAGGGTTTTGGTTGATTTTGACTCAATTGTGATCAGGCGAATGTTCGTTGGCATTTAATCAGGAATTAAGGTTTTATGGGTATATTCTCAGAAAGATTAAAATTCCACAGCACTTTGCAAGTTATTCCGAAATTCGGGTTGAATTCGCATTGTTTTGATTTAATCAGTAAAAGAGGCAGTTGGTTTGAATTCATGTTAGTTTGTTTGAGCCAGTCAAAAGAAATACGCAGTTTGGATTTACAGTGTTTGTTGAAAATCAGTGAAGAGGGAATGCGCCTGTTTGGTTTGTTTCGGTTAACTGTTGATTTGCTTTGGAGATACCAGGTTTAATTGATCAATGTGCTAAAGCATTGTTTATTTTAATTATTTATTATTCTAAATTAAATTATTGAAATTTATTTTTCAATTATTTTAATTCAAAGAGTTTTAAATAATAAATAAACAATAAAGAGAAAACAGAATTAAATTGGATAATGGAAACTTTTATTTATTCTTAAATTAACTGTACAATTATTGTTTATAATTTAATTACAAACAATGGTTTTACATTGATTTAAATTTAAATAAAAAAAAGAAAACTATCCTATTTTTTTTTCTAATTCTTCAGTCTTCATTTAGTACCCCTCCATACATTTTTATTCGTCTGCAAAAGAAAAAGAAGAAAAGTCAGTGACTGATAAATAAATAAAGACAGATAAAAAGAAATTCATCATTAAGGGCCACTGATTGGGATCAGTTAACCCTCTCTGCAAATCACGGGATTTCTCCCGGTTCACAAAGAGGGAAGAATTTTATGCAAAGTTGAGAAAAATGCATAAGTGCAAAATGTCAAACTGCATAGTTCAGAAACAAGTTCAAACCCAACTGAAAAAATGCATAAGTGCAAAATGTCAAACTGCATAGTTCAGAAACAAGTTCAAACCCAACTGAAAAAATGCAAAGTGCAATTTACTGTCAAAATGCCAAGAAGTCTACTCAAAGCTGTCAAGTTACTGCACAAGGATATCAAAGAAGATAAAAAAGTACAAAAGCTATCAAAGAAGAGATAAAGAATGCAGAGGAAATCTATTATGCAAGCAAGCTTTTTTTTTCATCATTTCCCAAATGCAATGGCCCTTTCAGAACTAGGTACAGCACAAAACATATTAAATATTTAACTGTACTAGAAGAGAGAGAAAAAGAGAAGAATACAGGTTTTTAGGCTTTAGGCAGGCATAGATAAGAAACATATAACACACCAGAACAAAACACAGTTCAAGGAGGAGAAACCAACAAAAAGGAAAAATATACAAAACTGCTACTGCATAAACAAATACAGAGAGCCTTAAAACTTCAAACCATCAAACCCCTAGCAAACCAGTTAAAACCTGCAAGCATAGCCTGCTGAAGAAAAACCTGGTGAAGCAAAAAAAAAACTTGCATAT
Source organism: Vicia faba (assembly GCA_948472305.1). Lineage (NCBI taxonomy): Eukaryota > Viridiplantae > Streptophyta > Magnoliopsida > Fabales > Fabaceae > Vicia > Vicia faba. Next base: position 876,964,810 of record OX451735.1, read on the forward strand.
GTAAAACCTGAAACCAAAATGCTAATGGCCTAAACCATAAAACATCAAACACCTCCAAACTCAGAACCTACTACCTCAAGCAATAACCATAACCTGCATTAGCTTTATTTCCAAAAGCCTCATCATACCTGTTAAGGCCATCAACCAGAAGCCAACCATTCTTACCTGCAAGCATAACCAGTTAAACCTGAAGCACAGCCTACCTAAGCACCACCAAAATCATGGCCTAAACAACCCCTGTCTAAACCTGAAACCTGCTGAAGCAAAAACCTGCTGAAGCAAAACCTGTCCTGAACCAATATACAAACCAGCCAAAATATCAAGCCAACCAACTCAGCATAGGCCAAAAACCTGTTTGAAACCCTCAAGGCCCTCAGAGCATCCATCATAGGGCGTTTTCTAAACACAAAGGCATATTCAACAACATACACAAGCATTCAAGGTATACAAGCCCTCAGAACTCTGAGTTCATCATAGGGCGACATAAGCAAGCATACGACAAACACTCAAGGCAATAAGAGAAGAAGAGAGAAAGTATTCAGGGGCAACATAAACCAAAATTCGTTCAGAAGCAACAACAACATTTCAAGCATACAGGCGAGGCCCCCCTCAGAATTCTGAGTTCATCATTGGGTGGAAAAGAGGCAACAAGCATATAGTGGTAAAGAAGAAGAAGAAAGAGGCAAATTCAAAAATAAGGTTTTCAGTCAAGTCATCATCACGAAACCTTAAAGACGGTAACAAAATACAGAAATACCAAAGAGCAAGCTAGCTTCACAATCGCGTCCTCTCCGCCGCCGAGCCCTCCAAACGCCTCCTGACCATCTCCTCCAACGAAGGTAACCCTTTCTCTTCACACCTCGAATAAAAAGGACACAAATGGTCAGAATCAAGTAACGAAATCTTAATCGAAATCAAATTAAACATGCAAGACAAATCATAAAAAGCCTAAAATACGTTGAAAAAAAAGATGTCACCTTACAGCTTCGTTGGACCAGAGAGGTAGAGGAGATGGTGGTAGCGTGGTGGCTCAGGCAAGGGGACGTGGTTCAGTAGCCATGGCAAAGAAGCAAGAAACGCGAAGAAGACGAAACCCCAAGATGAACGGCGCGCTGTCTCGAAACCCTAAAGCCTTGTCCTAATTGAAAACATTCAACAAATCCTAAAAATGTTCTGAGTTCAAACGTGGGACTTGCCCGTTCCTGCATACCCAAAGCCCATTAACAGCTCTAACCCTTTTATATAAAACAAATTCCTTTTCAGTTAATTAATTAACCTAATCCTTTTTTATTAAGTTAAAACATTTAATGTTTTTAAACACCATATATTTTTTCTAAATACATTAATACTAAAAATGCCTAAAGATATATTTTTCCTAATATACCTAATTCCATTCTTGTTATTTGATTAAAACACACTTTGTATATAAATTCTTTTTTTAAAAACAAATACATTTTCCTTTCTTAAGAAATTTTTGTACATAAATAATAAAATACATTTTTTATACCATGTAATTAAAATTGAAAACTTTTTTCCCTTTCTTTTAAATTAAAATATTTTGGTACATAACCCATGAAAAAATACTTTTGTAACATAATTAAAACTTAGAAATATTTTCTTTTCTTAAAACATCATTTTTTTTAGAACTAAAAACATTCAATTAAAACATTTTCTTTCGTGCATATTAAGAAAATGCAAGACCAATTAATTAAATAACCATTTAAATTCTTTAGGTTAAAACAATACTCAATACACATCAAAATTCACATTGTCGCACCTGTAAATAATTACATACCTACACACGTGTACACTTACACAAATACATTCACATTTCCCCTATACACATTTGCTTATATTTGTATATTCGTCATTTACATTTGATCGAAAATTCTATTTGGTTGTAACTTATTGGATACTATAAGTCTCATCCCCATTTGTGAATATTGTACCCCCACTCCCGGATACTTATTTTGTAATAGCGTAGACTTTACATTTCCGCAATTTACAGTTTTCCAATTATACCATGGTTAGACCTAGGGTTTGCATGTACATAAAATCAAACGCTAGATAACTTAATACAAGACAAATACATGAAATCAATACACAATCACACTTGCACCCTCTAGGGTAACCCCACATGTTGCCTTCCAAAATGGGCCATGCTTGCACGTCGAGTATCTTTGGCAAAACAAAATCAAATGATCATAAGTCCCTCAAAGTGTTGCCTAAACGGAATGATCGTAGTCCCTTCAAAGCAAATTGCCAAAGACACTTGGCATCATTGCATTCGTGGTCCATACGATGACCCGCGCCCGTCTCGAATAAACTTCCTAAACGCAAGATTGTCCACCAATTTCAATGGTGGAACAAAATTGTTAAAAAGGGTTGAAAACATAGAGAAAAACCTTTGAGTACAATAGGGTAGACAAAACTCTTAGTTACTTGAGATCAACTTGCAAAAACACTTGCCTTCTTTTCAAAAACCACAATCCACAACACTTTCAAACAAACTCTCAAAAACATTTTGAAACATCTTTTCGAAAAGATCCACACTTTTGTAAAACACTCAAACATGAGTCAAATAAATTGGTTGCCTAAGACAATGCATCTCTTTAAAAACATTTTCAAAAACACACACACACCATTTTCAAGCAATCGAAAATCAAGGCAAGTGATCTAAAAAACCAAGTAACTAAGAGCCCATGGATAACCATGGATAGAAAGGGTGCTAATACCTTCCCTCTCTATAATCTACTCCCCGAACCCAAGAAAAATCTCAAAGGTTTTTGCTGTGCTTTTTAAACCTTTCCTTAGGATAAAATAAAAAGTCGGTGGCGACTCTTGCTCAACCGAACAAGTGCGAATACAAACGCAAAACACTAGTCAGTTCTCCCACCGTATCACACAATGAAACAATGGCTTTTATTTATAGTGAAATAGAGGTGGAAATTAGGGGGGGGGGGGGAATTGGTGAAATTTGAACATGTTTGGCAAACTGATTTTGAACATTCGAGTAGCAGGTTTGTATGTCTTACTGATTTTGTGCAATGTTTAGACTCTTTAGAGTAGGTGTGGCACATATGAGGTGCAGGTTTTGGCATGTTCGGTTTGGTTGTTTATGCAACAGGTTTTGGAAGATTTGGGGCAGCTGTCTAAATGATATCTTTTCCTCTTTCATCTTTCAATGATGTAAATAAAACTTGCTCTTTTTTTTGAAAATTCTGAAGGATTTGATTTTTAGGGAAATGATGATGCAGGGTTTTGGGCATGTGGTAGCTAGTTTGCATTGTTTTTTCTTGTTGCTGCCTGATATATGTGTTGTTTTCTATTTTGAGACCTTTGAAGCATATGCTGCCGTGCTTGCTTTTGTGTTAAGGGCTGCTGCTATTTGTTGTGCTACTGCTATTGTTTGCAGCTTAGCAGTTTGCTTGTTTCAGATTGTTTTGTTATGCATGTTCCTGTTGTTTAGGGCCTACTGCATGGCTACATTTTTGCTGCACGCTGGCCTGCCCATTTGGTGGTTGTTTATTGTGTTGTGTTATTTGCTGCCTTGGGCAGTTTTGACTTTCCTTGCCTGTTATGCTTGTGATTGTAGTTTGTTTAGCCGTATAGCAGTTTGAAAATATTTGTACATTTCTTTTTTCCCTTTTTGTGAACCAAAGTCTAAACTTTGTGATTTGTAAGATAGGAGAGGACCATGATTAAGAACAAAACCTTTTTAGTTCTGATTCCAAAATGCAAATCCTAATGATGAGTTTTCTTGTTTAACAAATAATCCTTGCTTGAATTTTTCACATGTTAATTGTTTGCTATTTTTCCTTCTTGTTTCATGAACACGTGGAGTGGATGGCAAGCGAAGCAAGGTGAAGAGAAGACCATGGCTAGCAAGGAGCAGTTGCGTTGCTTGAAGATGAAGACTTGAAGAAACAAGCATGATTTCTTTCTTTGTAAACAAAACAAATTGTAGTTTGTATTTCATACTGTAATCCCTTTTGTAACTTGTCCCAAAAATGTAATGAACACAAAACTTGAATGATACATTTTTTGAATGATGAATTCGTTGTATGGAAATTAAACAAACTCTTGAATCTTGATTAAAAATAACAATTTCCACTTGAATGATTTGAATTCACATCTTTCCTTTGTAACTTGAATTCCAGAAATCAAACATGACTTTAGTAATTTGTACTTCAAGCAACCATGCGCCTTATCTTCCAAACTCCAATCAAACTCTTGAACCAAATAGATGCTTAAGAATTTAATTCCACTTGGTTAATTCGAACCCAAAACAATGGTCATTTAAACCTTAATCTTCATATCATGCCTGAACCAAACTTGCACTCTCAAGCAAAACTTTAACTTTTATATTCAAACCACAAGTAACCTGTAACTTAAGAAACCAAAATATGCTTTGATTGTCATGAACCCCCCAACCTTATTTATTGTGCCCAAACTCCGCATTCGTCACCTTAAACTTCAAACTCTCGACTCGGTGACTTAGGGACCTTAAGAAGAAAACTTGAAATGCAAGGAGATGAGATCCTTGACCTAATGCATTGAGCTTTGATATATCTTTGAGGTAGGAAAAAGAAACATCTTCATAAAAACCACGGGTCCAAAACCCTAGTATCTTGACAAACAAATAGAGAAATAAACCCTAATCCAGGCTCTGATGAATTCGAGCGAGAAACAACCTTGTAACTTGGTGAGAAAGAAATTCATGATACCTCAAAAATCAATCCCACGATCCACTAATCGAGAACCAGATGCATTTCCCTTTTACCTGATAAGAGAACTTCAAAACAAAAATTAGACATAAAGAGGGCACAAACCTAATACCTTACTCCAAGGCGCCTGATTCCGTGAGATGCGGGATATGCAAATGACTTAGTAAAAATGATGCAAATGGGATGCAAAGTTCAAAGCCGAATAAAAGTAAAAAGAGGTAGGGAAAATTTGAGGTACGACAGCTGCCCCTATTTAATCGTCTTAAACCTGAAGGTGAGATTGGCGTCAGCCTTTCGAAAGTTCAAGGTTGAAGATGATTAAATACCAGGACCTGAAATTTGTCCTGAAGAGATGGTGTGAGTGTTATTTGTTAGAACATAGTTTGATTCTACAAGCCTTAATTAGAGTTTTGATGATAACAAACACAAAGAACAAATATGCACTCTAAATTTGTGTTATTTTGTATGCAGAAGTTCTGACTGAAACAACATCAGAATGTAAGCTACAGAAGCTTCCAAGCTGAGGTAATCAGAATGTTCTGAAGAATGATGATCAGAATCTACGCTAAAGTAAAGGATACTCTAATTCTGAACAGAAGTCTAATACACCATCAGATCTTCACATCGCTAAAAGTCATCAATATTCTGAAGTAAAAGTAGCATGCGAGATTCTAGTTCTGAAGCGTTACTTTTCAATAAAGACAGTATCATATGCAACGACTTCATTCAAACAAGAATCTTCTCAATATGGAAAGAGCATTGAGTGTCCATTATCACACTTTATGTTGGACAAGATTTCCACGACTATATAAACAAGCTTAAAGGACAAATCATTGACGATTTTGACCATATAACTGCTCATACATCTAAAATGCTGCAAACATTCATATTCACTCATACGCTCAAATTGTGTAATATATCATAGTAGTGATACAATTTTTGTAACGGAAAACAATAGTACATAGTAAACCAGTTTCTTTTGATTAAGCTAGTTTTCCTTGAGATAAATCGGGTTGTGGTTGTACTCAAGAAGACTTTGGCAGTTGTCAAAGTAGTATTGTAATCAAGTTTTGATTAGTGAATTAATTCCTCGTTGGAGAGAGGCGAAATCACCTTGGCGGCTGGACTGGAGTAGTTTGAGATCAAACGAACCAGGACAAAAATATCGTGTCTACTGTTTTTGATTTAAGTTTCAATTCACCCCGCCTTCTTGTGTTTTTCACTTCTTCAATTGGTATCAGAGCGTCTGGTTCTGAGTTCATACACTTAACTGTGTCAGTACAAGATCCAAGCTTTAGAAAAACACTATGGTGGGACCAAGCCAAAACATCAACAATGACTATCATGAGGACAAGGACATAATAAGTGGAAAACCTCCAGTCTTTGATGGAGAAAATTTTGACTATTGGAAAGACAAAATTGAGAGCTTCTTTCTGGCTCATGATGCTGATCTATGGGACATGGTAATTGATGGATACACAGATCATGTGGATGAAAGTGGTCAGAAGATAGATAGAAAAAGGATGTCTGACCAGTAAAAGGGTGATTTCAGAAACCATCATAAAGCCAGAACAATACTTCTCAGTGCCATCTCATACTCAGAATATGAGAAGATTTCAAACAGAGAGACAACCAAAAACATGTTTGACTCTCTGAGAATGACGCATGAAGGAAACATACAAGTCAAAGAAACCAAGGCCCTTGTGCTCATTCGAAAATATGAAGCATTCAAGATGGAAGACAATGAATCCATAGAAGTAATGTTCTCAAGATTCCAGATTCTTGTTGCTGGGCTGAAAGTTCTTGACAAAGGATATTCTACTGCTGATCACGTAAAGAAGATCATCCGAAGTCTACCAAAGCAATGGAGGCCAATGGTCACTGCACTTAAGCTGGCTAAAGATCTCAATAAGATATCTCTAGAGGAACTTGTTAGCTCCCTCAGAAGTCATGAGATAGAGCTAGAAGGAGACGAGCCTCAGAAGCAAGGTAAGCCTCTAGCATTAAAATCTAACAAAAAAAATCTGATATTAAGGTTTTAAGGCTATGGAGGAAACCTCTGATGGATCCTCATCAGAAGAAGACGAATTGTCTCTTCTCTCCATAAGGGTCAATCAATTGTGGAAGCAGAGACAAAGAAAATTTAGAAACCCGAGAAGATCAGAGAATCAAAATGAATCCTCCTCCAGATACAGAAAGTCTGAGTCCTCCTCTAGACAGAGAAGATTTGAAGCTTCTTCAGGTCACAGAAAGTCAAATAACAAAGACATCATCTGCTATGAGTGCAATGAACAAGGGCACTACAAAAGTGACAGTCTAAGGCTTCAGAAGGAGAAGCCCAAAAGGAAGTTCTTCAAGGAGAAGAAGAAAAGCCTCGTGGAAATATGGGATGATTCAGACACTTCTGATGCTGAATCAGAGTTAGATGATGAAAGAGCCAACATCGCTCTTATGGAAAATGTGACAGAAGACAGCGAAGCCTCTGATTCAGACACAGAAGAGGCATTCCCTGATTTCACTGTGAATTTTACTAAAGCTGAACTAGCAGAAAGTCTGAATGAAATTCTGGAAAGGTATCAGTAGATCAGAGTCAAATTCAAGAACCTGAAAAAGGATCTTGTCTTTGACTCTAAAAGAACTGAGAGTCTCAGATTATAAAATTATGAGTTAAAAGAAAAGATTTTAAAATTGGAAAATGATTTACAAAACTCTAAGAAGTAAATAATCTCATAGACTCCTAGTAATGCTGATAAGATCATCAAAGAGTATGATCACAACTTTCAGAAGTTTTTGACTAAAAACATAGATAGAAGCAAGATAGCTTCAATGATCTATGGAGTTAGAAAGAATGGCAGAAAATGTATAGGATACCAAGGTAAGGTATCTCCACCTAAGAAAGTCATGGACCTTGTTATAAAACGCACATCACTAAAATCACACTTCACATACGGGAACACACATGACCTAAAATACACTAGTAATGATTACTCTGTCAAACCAAAATTCAAACAGAATTTTGGTAAAACTAACAAACAAGGACCCAAAAAGATATGGGTACCTAAGGAAAAAATTATATATGTAGAAGATATCTTTAGCAGCAAGGCTAAAACACCAGTCATGGTACCTAGACTCTGGATGCTCTCAACACATGACGGGAAGAAAGCATATGTTCCAAAGCCTGGAACTTAAACCTGAAGGCTACGTGGGCTTTGGAGGAAAACAGAGAGGGAAGATCATTGGCTCTGGAACAATAGGTAATGGTAATCTTCCTTCTATCAATAATGTGATTTTAGTTGATGGATTGATGCATAACCTTTTATCCATAAGTCAATTAAGTGATAACGGTTATGATATAATCTTTAATCAAAATTCATGTAAAGCTGTTAGTCAGAAAGATGGAACTATCCTATTTAATGGAAAGAGGAAAAACAACATTTATAAGATAAAACTTTCTAAAACTAAAAAGTCAGAATGTAAAATGCCTTCTCTCTGTTAACAACGAGCAATGGGTCTGGCACAGAAGATTGGGACATGTTAGTATGAGAAGAATATCTCAGATTAACAAACTCAATATGGTCAGAGGACTTCCTAATCTGAAGTTCAGCTCAGATGCTCTGTGTGAAGCATATCAGAAAGGCAAATTTGCAAAACCTACTTTTAAAGCTAAAAATGTTGTTTCCACCTCTAGGCCATTAGAACTTCTGCACATTGACTTATTTGGACCAGTGAAAACTGCGTCTGTCAGTGGCAAGAAGTACGGGTTAGTGATCATAGATGACTATAGCAGATGGGCATGGGTAAAGTTCTTAAGACACAAGGACGAGTCACATTCTGTGTTCGTTGCATTCTGTAACCAAGTTCAGAATGAAAAGGATCTTAGAATTGTCAAAGTTAGAAGTGATCATGGTGGAGAATTTGAAAATAAAAAATTTGAAACATTTTTTAATGAAAAAGGCATTTCGCATGACTTCTCTTGTCCTAAAACTCCCAAAAAAAATGAAGTTGTAGAACGAAAGAACAGAAAATTGCAAGAAATGGCCAGAACCATGATCAATGAGACTAACATTGCTAAGATCTTCTGGGCAGAAGCAATTAACACAGCGTGCTATATTCAGAATAGAATCTCTATAAGACCTATTCTGGAAAAGACTCCATATGAATTGTGGAAGAACAGAAAGCCCAAAAACTTTCTTATTTCCATCCTTTTGGATGCACATGTTTTATTCTGAATACTAAAGATCATCTGAACAAGTTTGACTCTAAAGCACAAAAGTGTATTATGTTAGGATACTCTGAACGCTCAAGAGGGTACAAAGTATACAATATAGAAACACAGATTGTTGAAGAGTCAATCAGTGTTAGATTTGATGATAAGCTTGACCCTCAAAAGTCAAAGCAAAATGAATCTTTTGCAGATATAGAATTTGAATTCACAGGTACTGAAGACAACTCATCAGAAGTTCCAAACAGAGACGCTCCAACAACTTCAGAAAGAAATGTTACAAGTGCTCTAGTACCTTCTGTTGATCAACTCCATAAAAGGTTATCTAGAAGCACCATAGCTCACCCAGAAGATAAGATCCTGGGAAAGAAGGACGATCCAATCAGAACAAGATCAACATTCAGAAACTCTGAAGAATCCCTCATGGCACTAATCTCACTGATTGAACCAACAACAATTGATGAAGCTCTTCTGGACAATGATTGGATTCTGGCAATGCAGGAGGAATTAAACCAGTTCACCAGAAATGACATATGGGATCTGGTTCCCAAACCAAAAGGATTCAACGTCATTGGAACAAAGTGGGTGTTCAGAAACAAACTGAATGAGCAAGGAGAAGTCATCAGAAACAAGGCACGACTGGTGGAACAAGGTTATAGTCAGCAAGAGGGGATATACTATACATAAACCTTTGTTGTAGCCGCCATGTTAGAATCCATCAGACTCTTAATCTCCTTTGCTGTAAATAATGGAATCGCTCTGTATCAGATGGATGTCAAAAGTGAATTCTTAAATGGTTACATAGATGAAGAGGTATATGTGCACCAACCCCTGGGTTTGAAAATTCCAAACACCCAAAATATGTTTTCAAACTAAAAAAGTCACTCTATGGTCTGAAACCAGCTCCCAGAGCTTGGTATGAAAGACTAAGTAACTTCCTGTTAGAAAAGGAATTCACCAGAGGGAAAGTGGACACAACCTTGTTTTGTAAGACATTTAAGAATGACATTTTAGTTTGTCAGATTTATGTAGATGATATCATTTTTGGATCCACTAAACCTTCTATGGGAAGAGAATTTGCTAAGTGCATGCAGGCAGAGTTTGAGATGAGCTTAATGGGGGAACTTAAATTCTTTCTGGGCATTCAGATAAACCAAACTCCAGAAGGAACATACATTCATCAGAGCAAATATATCAGAGAACTTCTGAAGAAATTTGACCTCTCAGAATGTAAGCCCTCAAAGACTCCAATGCATCCTACGTGCACTCTGGAAAAGGAAGAGGTAAGTAAAAAGGTAGAACAGAAAATCTATAGAGGTATGATTGGATCTCTCCTTTATCTGACAGCTTCAAGGCATGATATTTTATTCAGTGTTTGCTTATGTGCTAGATTCCAATCAGATCCTAGAGAATCTCACTTAACAGCAGTTAAGCGAATTTTCAAGTATCTGAAAGGTACTACTAATCTGGGTTTGTTTTATAGAAAATCCAATAAATACAGCTTAGTAGGATACTGTGATGCAGACTTTGCTGGAGACAGAGTAGAGCATAAAAGCACTTCTGGAAGCTGCTAGTTTCTAGGAGACAACCTGATCTCATGGACCAACAAGAGACAGTTCATAATAGCATTGTCAACAGCAGAAGCTGAATACATAGCAGCTGCTGGATGTAGCACTCAAATGCTCTGGATGAAAAGTCAACTTGAAGACTTCAACATATTTGAGAGTAACATTCCTATCTTCTGTGATAACACTTCTGCCATATGTCTATCCAGAAATCCCATTTTGCATTCTAGGGCTAAGCATATAGAAATGAAACATCACTTTATTAGGGATTATATTCAGAAAGGAATTCTCACTTTAAAATTTATTGACACAGACCATCAATGGGCTGATGTGTTCACAAAAACCCTTTCTGAAGATAGATTCAATTTCATTCTGAATCATCTCAGCATGAAATTGTGTCCAGAATAAAATGTTTTATTTGCATTTTCTAACCCTCAAAATTTTATTGTTTTCTGTTAACATCTAATCAACTTGTCTTCAGAAGTTAGGAGTATAGTTGCATCAGAATCTATCTATGAAGATATGAACTTTTCATTTCAAGGATAGAGGCGTGCAGATCGCACTATCAAACATCTGTAATCCTCTCACAAGCTATCTTCTGAGGCTGAAGACGCGTTCAAATTCTGAAGGGTCCAAGGCTCTGATTGGATGCATTGAGACACTTTTCATTGGTAACTGTTCAATATCTCTCTAAATCCCCTAATTTCAAGTTTCATTAATTCAGTATAATCATTACTTATTTTCTCTCTCTTACTGATTACGTTTTCTAAAGAACTTATATAAACTCAATTTACTATTTCATTCATTAACGTTTACCACATTCAATACTCTCTCTTGCTCTAGTTTTTCAAAAACCCTTTCAATCAATTTTCTTCAAAGAATCCGTGTGAATAATGGCATCCTCATCAAGTCTCAAAAATCTCAACAGTGCTCCTGGTTCTTCATCAACTGAACAATATGAGGAGCCCATTAGAACACTACTCACTCTGGTTGACAACCTTGAAGTTCTCTGTGAATTAATCATCGATTTTGAAAGCTTACAAGAAAATGGGTTTAATCTGCATGAAGATGCAACTGCACAGGGATGGAACATATACTTTGATCGTCTGTTGGGTCCAACTTTTCCCATTCTTGTTAAAGAGTTTTGGATTCATGCTACTTCATCAAACCACCTGGTCATGTCATATGTTATGGGGAAGAAGATAATGATTACAGAAGATTTGATTGGGAAACTCATTGGATACAATGGCGGCGGAGTCAGATGCATTGACATGGCTGATAAGTGTTTTGACCTAAAATCCATTGCTAGGGTCATTGTTGTACCCCAAAATTTTCCCTCTCATATTATCAAGATTTTCCTCACAAGATCTCTTGGACTCCAGACAATATTAGGGTTTGCTCAGCTCAGGACCTCCTCTTGCACTGATAGCCTGAAATTAGGGTTTGGGTTTGCACGAGGATTTTTGGACCATAAATGCTTCATGTGACTTTCATACACCATCTTGGACCCCTAAGTTTTCTCATGAGAAGTTTCAAGCCTTGAATCACATTTTTGCCCAGTCAATTGGACAGTTGACCTAGAAATCAACTCTATTGGGGGAAAAGTCAACCATGGCCAATTTACAGTAAAACTTCATAATTTTTGATCCACAATCACATTTTAGGCTCCTATGTACCATTTGATCAAGTTTGGACCATAACTCCTCAAGAAATTTGATCAGATCATCAAAAGGGCAAAATGGTCAAAATTAGGGTTTCGACTGAGAAAGGGTAATTTCTGATTTTTTACCTAGCCAATGACCAATTCGGTTAAAGAATTATTTCAAGGACTCAATGTCATCATCTTGACCTAATCACATAGTTCAAAAGATCCCAAATGCATAAGATTGACAAATGAATTTTCCAGTCAACTAATAAAAAATTAACTGTATATTGAAAAGTCAAACTTTGACTTTTTGGTCAAAATCAAGTGCCAAGGGTCATAATTCATAAAGATATGTCAAAATGTGAAACTTGTTGACCAAGAAACCTAATTTTGAAAATTAGGGTTTTAATTTGAAAATTTTCATAACTTAGAATGTTTCTAAGTTATAGAAAATTTCTTATTTTTCCCCAACTTTCCCCAACTTTTTCACCATGATGCAATTGGATTCAAATAAAACTTCTAACATTAAAGTTGTATTCCTCAATGAAATATACAACTTTTATTCACAAAGTTTTCCCAAACGATGCTTGGATATCAAGTTATAATTTTGAGAATAAGGGTCCATAAACTTTTTAACTTAGTGAAATTTTGCCCTAGTTTAGGCAGATTTTTGACCTAACTTCATGGAAACTTTTCACCTAGTTCCAAGAGGAATATCAAAATGCATTTCAAATATTGATTGTAGATAATGTTACAAGCTTTCCAAAATGTCAAAGAACTCTCCAAGATTATTTATGGTTAGGGAGAATCGTAGAAAAGAAAATGCAATTTATCACTTTTATTCAAGGCATTTTCACAATGTTACAAGTTGCAAATCAGTTTCAAACATGCTTGTACTTGGTTTTACAGGTCCTAATCCCTTCTAAACTCCATAATTAAATGCAAACACATTGGATAATGGTCTTATTCTGACTTTTGAAGCATTGCACAATGAATTAATCCAAAAATGGCATAAAGTTCACATTGCTACTTTGATAAAGCTTGCTTTTTCCAACTTTGCAAATCTTGAGCCATGGACCTGATCTTTTGTTGCAAACAAGATCCACAAACATCAGGCAAAGTACACCAACCCTATGCAGTCCATAAGCTAGCCTATACATGCCTTTGGCTTTGTCACTTCACCTTTTCTTCAAAAGCAAGCAAACTTGCAAAAGTCAAGTAAGCTTGTGTATCTGATAAAGGTAAGACTTTGTATCATTTCAAGCAACCTCAGAACCTTGTAACAAGCCTAAGCACTAATTGCTAACATCTCAAACACCCTCAAACACAAAAAACACCATTTTCTGCCCAAACAGGGCATCATCTGCAGAACTCAAGCCATTTCAAAATTGGCTTGTGCGTTTTGCCTTTCAACCCTTGAAACACATTCCATACCTTCTACCTAAACTATCAAGGCCTTTGTCTTGCAACTGTAACCCCTGTTTCAAGCTTTATCATTTTCATTTTTGGAATTTGCATGTTGACTTCTACAAGGAGTTTTAGGCAACTTCAAGGCAAGCTGAGCATTGGGATATCTTGAGGGAACTTCAAGGAAGCTCACACGATCTTCAGGCCTCACTCAAAGTTCCCACATTGCCATATCCAAACTCAATTGAACAAGGTATTTTTCAAGTTTCTATCTCTCTATTTAGGCATCCTTAGGTCACGATTTGTGAAGCAAAAATGTAGTCCTTAACTTGCTTAAGCTGTACATATGCATAGTTTCCATTCATATTAACTGAGCTAAGAGTATTTGGTTGTTGAACATGCTGAAAAAAGTAGGTCAGAAATTAGGGCCATTAAAATTCTCCCTGGTCTTTTAGAGTTAGGTCATGAATTTTATATCACTAGAATCGTGATATCATAAGCTACCTTTTTTGTGTTACGAGTTTTTGATTTTATGCAAGCATGAGCAAGAACAGGATTTGAAGCAGAAGCGCGCGCGTTGGTGTTGTCTGGAGGTTAGGGATGAAGGCTGGCTGGGCCTGGCGCCCTTGGCCTGCTTCTTTTTGCACCCCATGTTTCCTATTTACACCCCCCTTGCATTTTTTTTATATTTTGCATTTTTTTTCCATTTCTTTTATGTTTATTGACTTTATTATTTTTTCTGAACATTAAAAAATACCCAAAAATATTTTCTTAATTTTTTGCATTTTATTTTATTTTTATCTTATTTTTTGCATAAAATATTGATTAGTTTAAATAGAATAGGAATTATTTTCTTAAAATAAATTGTAAATACCTTAAAATATTATACATTTTTATTTTTATTATTTAACACATAAAATACCATTTTTCACATATATTTTAATTTTTAATATTTGTAAATATTTTTATTTATTTATTTCTTGTACAAAAATGAATAAAATAATATAGAACAATATTTTCTTTTAAAACAAAAAAACTAGGGTTTCCCCTTTCAAAAATAATAACATTATTTTTTCTTATTTTTAGGACTTAGATAATTTTATTTTCTCATACATAAAAAAATTACAAAACATTTTTGCATATTTACATTTTTATTGCATATTTAAATAATTGTTTATTTATTTATTGTACAATAAATTCAATTGGGTTGTAATAGTGAATTAGGGTTTTATTTTGTGCAATATCCCCCATTCAAAACTTGTATCCCCCCTCCCATAATATTGTTGTAATAGTTTAGATTTACTTTACGCAATTTATCGCATTATATGCATGTTTAGTAAAAACTAGGGTTTGTATGATAAGACAAAATCAAACAAATAGCATGACCTAATATAAGACAAAAATGCATGAAAAATGACAACATGTTGCACACAAGCACCTCTAGGGTTTCACCCACTTGGTTGCCTTAAAACATGGCCATGGTATGCATGCTAGGTATCTTGGCAAAACAAAACAAAAACAAAAGATCATAGTCCCTCGATGACGCTATCTTGGTTGCCTAAACAAAAATGATCTTAGTCCCTCAAACAAGCTAAGATACTTGGCACCATTGCTATCATGGTCATACGATGACCCACGCCCGTCCCGTTTAACATCCAAAGATAGGGTTGTCTACTAAAACAATAGTAGGTCAACAATGTCAAAGGAATAAAAATGTGTAGGAAATACTTTTGAGTAGGTAGATAGCTTCTAGTTACTTGATCAATTTGCAAACAATCCTTGCTATTTTCAAAAACAAACACACACGTTTCAAAACAATTTCCAAACAACTTTTAAAACATTGAAACATTTTTCAAAAGACAAACATTTTTGTATACATTCTTACGAACGAGAATCATTACAAAGATTTCCTAAACGATGGCCTCTTTTCAAAATACTTTCAAAACTACACAAAGCACCATTTCAAACAATTGTAAAGAAAAAGCAAGTGATCTAAAACAAGTAACTAAGAGCCCATGGAAAACCATGGATGAAAAGGGTGCTAGCACCTTCCCTTTTCATAATCTACCCCCCGAACTCAAAAACAATCTCAAAGGTCTTTCTTGTGCTTTTTTACCTTTCCTTTTGGATAAAATAAAAGTCGGTGGCGACTCTTGCTAAACCGTAACATTTGCGAACACAAACGCAAAACCTCAAGTTAGTTCTCCCACCGCATCACAGAATTGGCGACTCTGCTGGGAAGAATCAGAATAAGCAGGGTTACCTTAGGGTTTTAGATCACCTTTACATGCTTATCTTGTTGGATTTGTTTGCTTTACAATTTGGTTCTATTGTTTGGGTTTGAATCCTCTACCCAAATTTGGGAAACATTCATAGGTAAATAGCAATACATTGTGGAAACTGTGCGGGGTATACCGACATGGTCTAAGCAATAACTATATTAGTGCGACATTTTTGTGGGTACCGGTAGCCTTTGAGTCAATCAAAGAGAATACAGGGCCGCTGAGTGATGTCATGAAGCACTAATGGACTTTTAGAACCTTTACTTGACCAACTTGGCCTTTTAGGATGTAGTGAGATGACCGGCTTTGGTGCAGTCCGAAGTTGGTAGATACTCGATACTGCACTCGTTGAGGGTTGGTTCCTTGGAATATTTCGGTCGCCAGTAAAAAGGCTGAATTGAAACAATGAACAAGGACACAACCCAGTGATATTGAGCTCCTTACAACCCGGTTACTATTTCTAGGACAGGTTGAGCCAACTAAACTTCAAGAGGGTACTTACCTATGAAACCCCATACAAGCCTAAACTAGGAACTTGTGTGATTTGCTTGCACATATATACTTGTGCATAACATCATGGACATTATGAGCATCATATGAATCCACTAAACATTTCAAGGATTTTGGATTTTCATCCTTGTTCCTGTTTTGTAGGTTATGGAATCACTTAGCAGGAAAACTGTCCAAGTCAACCTTGTAAGAATTCCTCCACAACTCAAGGAGCTAGCTTCAAGGATTCTTGAGAATTCTCCATTCACCGAGAGGCATGGTCGTCTACTCAATCTAGTCACTGCCAACACTGAGGAGGATATGCTGAAAGTTCTCTTCCAATTATTTGACCCTTTGCATCATTTCTTCACATTTCCTGACTACCAACTTGTGCCTACTTTGGAGGAATTTTCTCAACTCTTAAGGATTCATATTCTCAATCAACTACCCTTCAACAGTATGGAAAGAGATCCAAATCCAGAAGAGATTGCTTAAGCCTTACACTTGCACTCCTCTGATGTCACAACCCATTGGGAAACTAAAAGTGGTGTCAAAGGTTTCTTGTCAAAGTTTCCGTTTGAGAAGGCCCAAAGCTGCTGGAATTCTTTAGACTTACAAGCTTTTGAGGAGATTGTAGCTCTTCTCATCTATGGGATGGTCTTGTTCCCTAACCCTGACCAACTCATAGATGTGAGTACTGTCAAAATCTTCATGACTCGCAACCCGGTGCCTACATTTCTTGGGGATATCCTCCACTCTTTTCACACTCGTACAATGAGGAAAAGAGGTGTTCTCATGTGTTGCACTCCTCTGCTAGCAAGATGGTTTATTTCTCATCTTCCCCAATCAGTTTTGAAGAATGAGCAAGGTTTGAGGTGGTCACAACAATTGATGACTCTTACCCATTCAGATTTCATTGGTTTTCTCGATCAAAAGAGAATGTAATCATCATTGACCGTTATGGGGAATTACCTAATGTACCTCTACTAGGCATTAGAGGAGGCATCACCTACAACCCTTGCTTGGCTCTGAGACAGTTTGGTTATGCCCGAAGGGATGGCCCACATGATATGCTAGTTTAAGGTTTGGTTTTCGACTTCGACAACAACAATCAAGGACTCTGACAAAGGTTCATCCGAGCTTGGAGGATGCCCAACAAGGTGGACAGTAAGACCTTGGGACACAAGAATTCCATCCCTCTTGAGCCTTACCTCAAGTGGGTATGAACCCGCGCCCAAATTCTTATAATGCCTTACCCCTACATTCTCCCTGTGATTATAGAGCTTGTTATGGAAGGAGAGGTTCCATACACCCTCCTACATCCTGACATGCCAACATCACTTGAAGATCTACAAAGGAGTTGGATACAGCTCAAGGGAGAGCGTGTTACTTTCGAAGCCCAATTCTACGCAAGCGAGAAGAAGGTTTTGGAACTCACTCGTCAACTTCATGAAGAGCAGACTCTCAACACCTACATTGCACCAAAGAGGATGCGCAACGTCTTTTTACCTTAGAATTTTGTATTATTTTGCCCATGGGGCATTGATGTACTAACAAATTTTATCTTATTAATATGACGTGTGTTTCTTTTTTGTTTAAAACATATTTGAATTTATGAATCCTTGAATGCATTACATGAATACATATCATTCATCATATGCATAAACATGTCTTCACACCAAGTTTCCTCATCTCTCTGCTGTTTATTTCAACAAGATGGATATTGAACAAATGGTCAAAGACTTACAAGCTCAGAATTCATAATTTCAACAGCTACTTCTGACCTTGGACAAGGGGCAGGGGGAGCTCAAGACTCTACTAGAGAAGGAAAAAGAGAAAAAGAAGAAGAGAGATGGTGTGGCTATCTTGGGCAGAAGGTTTGAAGGACAAGCCAAACAAACTTTGGAATTCCCATCAACATCTGAAGAGGGGGAAGGAAAAGGTAAAGGAACTGCAGTGCCATCTGATTCTGAAGCAGAAGAAGAGGAAGATGAGGACTATTCTGAACAGCAGTATCCTTCGGCCGATGACAAATACAAGAACTTGGAAGAACGTCTAGCTGCTATGGAGATACAAAGAGTACCAGGGCTGGACTTTGAAGAGTTAGGGTTGGTATCTGGAATTGTAATCCATCCTAAGTTTAAAGTACCTCTATTTGCTAAGTATGATAGGGTGTCTTGCCCAAAGATGCACCTACAATCTTATGTCAGGAAAATTCAACCACATTCTTCTGACAAAGACCTATGGGTCCATTTTTTCCAAGACAATTTATTGGGGACACAACTGGATTGGTTCTACCAGTTGGAGAGGTCTGATGTGCATAATTGGGAAGATTTGGCAGCTGCCTTCTATAAACAGTATCAATATAATACCGACTTGGCGCCAACCCGTACTCAGCTACAGAGTATGGCCATGGCTACCAATGAGGGTTTTAAAGACTACGCCCAAAAATGGAGGGATTTGGCCGGAAGGGTGCAACCACCTTTATCTGAAAGAGAGTTAGTGGACATGTTCTTGGGCAATCTGTCAGGTCCTTTATTTAATCACCTGATTGGAAGTTCCTCTGCAGGTTTCACTGAGTTGATTCTAACTGGCGAAAGGGTGGAAGCCGGTATTAGAAGCGGGAAAATTCATAAAGATGCATCTACCTCTGCTGCTGCAAAAAAGCCCTTCACCAGAAAGAAGGAAGTGTCTGCTGTCTATGCCCAGAGGAATCAGGGAAGAATCGAAAGACGACCAACTGTGGGGGCCGTTATGATTTAGAAGTCTGCATCAGACCAACTGAGAAATAATCCGCCGAGAAATGATCAGCTGAGGAATAACCAGCAAAGGGTGGAAAGTCCTGTAAGTCAATTCACCAAGATAAACATGAATCCTACTTAAGTTTTACCCCATCTCTTGAAGTTGAACTTGTCCATGCTGAAGGAGGCCCCTAAAAATCCTAACACTTCATCTCCACACTACCATCCCAATGCCAGATGTGCTTATCATTCAGAAAGTCCAGGGTACGACACCAACAATTGTTGGGCCTTGAAGAACAAGATTCAAGATCTGATTGATGCCAAGGAAGTTGAATTTGAAGCTCCTGAAAAGCTGAACGTTATCTCTGCACCGATGCCGAGGCATGGGCACAATGCCAATGCTGTGGAAGAAGATCTGTTTGTTTCTACTGTGGATGAATTGTCAACTCCTCTCCTAACCATCAAGTTGAATTTGTTGAAGGCTGGGGTGTTCCCAGGTTGTGATCAAGATTGCCTTGCTTGCCTGTCCTCTCCATTTGACTGTCCTCTTTTGAAGAAAAGAATCCAACAATTGATTGATAACAAGGAAATTTTGTTTGAGAAAACTCCCGTCTCACCCATTTCAGTTCCAGAATTTCAATAATAACCATATATGCCAATTCTTCCAGGGTTCCTAAAAAACCCGTTAGGATTACATCTGCTCCTAAGACTACTCCATTGAAGATAACAATGCCAGGGCCAACCCCTTACAAAATTGATAAAATGGTACCATGGAACTATGGTGGAGAAATCTACTATCATGGTGTCAAAAAGATTAAACAGACCATTGAAGAAGAAAGCTCTGAGGAGGATAATCCTGACATCAGTAACATTGCTGGAACAAGCAAAATTACTCGTACTGGGAGAATCTTTTCTCCAGAGATTGCTCCTCTAACAACAGTCTTTGGACCCGCGGCAATCCCGAAGATTACCCCTGTGATTGTACCTACCAGTATACCCACCAACAATGACAATGCAATTCCCATCCCTGTTTCCGATGCTGAGAAAAAAGGAAAGAATGTTGAAGAGGAGCCTGTCTTGATGAAGTCTCAGTCATTAGTCATTCCTGAAACATCCCAGAAAGAGATGGAAGAGATTCTGAGGATTATTAAGAAAAGTGATTACAATGTTGTTGAACAACTGGGGAAGACCCCCTCCAAAATATCTATGTTAGCCCTGTTGCTGTGCTCTGAGGCACATGCTAAAGCTTTGGTCAAGTTTTTGAAGACGGCCCACGTGCCACAAGAAACCTCCGCTGATCAATTCCAGGAATGTGTGGCTAGTTTAACAGCTGATAATGGCTTGGGATTCTCCGATGCAGACTTGACCTCCAAGGGGAGAAAGCATAACGATGCACTACATGTCTCGGTGGAGTGTAGGGGAAGCACCCTAGCTCATGTTCTGGTTGATACTGGTTCATCTTTAAATGTCTTGCCGAAGAAAGCCTTGGATAGATTGGATTGTGAAGGCCTAACCCTGAAACCCAACAACATCATTGTCAGAGCCTTTGATGGTTCTAAGAGGATGGTCCATGGAGAGGTGGACATCCCGATCAAGGTGAGTACCCAGACGTTCAATTCAATATTCTACGTGATGGACATCCGTCCTTCCTACTCTTGCCTGTTAGGAAGACCTTGGATCCACCATGCTGGAGCTGTCACTTCTACTCTGCATCAAAAGCTCAAGTACCTTGTCCAGGGGAAAATCATAATTGTTCATGGCGAAGAGGAATATACGATCAATCATCTTAATTCTTTCCGCTATGTGGAATTAGATGGCAAATTCATAGAGACCCCTTTCCAACACTTCAAAGAAGTCTCTGAAGAGATATCAGCGACCAAGACAGTATCCTCAACTCCTGTGATCACAAGACCTCTGCCTCGGATGTCTTCTTTAAAGGATGCTAGAGCAGTGGTGGAAGAAGGCAGATCCACTATCTGGGGGCAACTTCCCGACTTTCCCTTCAAAGCAGACAAATTCGGCCTAGGGTTTACTTCGACTGGTCAGAAGGCCGTGCGCTGCTCCCGTGCCGGAGGGCCACCTATGAAGATCAGCCACCGAGGGGTTAATGCACTAGAGGACAGTGAAGAAGAGGGCAACTTGGAAGACTGGATTTTCCCTATTGTTGGTGGAGGATTGTGTAACTAGGAAGCAAAAGACTTTGTTCCAATTACTTTCTTAAATCAGTAATTTATCTTTTCCATTTATGTTGGACTGTAATAATTCACAAACAATTCGTACTTTTTCAACCTTGTGTCTTACCCGAGGCACATAGGTCCATTTGTAAGGGTTCTTATTTTCATTTCATATGTCATTTTAATGAATCATGGACGCTTTTCATATTTAAAACCGTTTGTGCTCATTGTCTTTCTTTTACATTTTGTTTGTTTTAAGATGGCTATGTCCTTACACACACCCACACTCACAAATGCAGGTACCCTTCCATTCCGGAACCCATGGGTAACGATACTGCTATAGCTTTCAGTAACTCTGAAGATCTGATCAACCAAGCCGAATACAAAGGTGAGGAAGATTGTGAGGTGCCAGGGGAATTGGCCAGATTATTACAGCAAGAGGAAAGAGCAATTCAGCCTCATGAAGAACAGTTGGATACAATCAACTTGGGAACTGAGGACGATAAAAAGGAAATCAATATTGGTGCCAATCTAGAGCCGAGTGTCAAGGAGCGCCTGATTCAGCTACTACATGATTATGTTGAAATCTTCGCCTGGTCATACGAAGACATGCCGGGACTCGATACAGACATTGTGGTACACCGTCTACCCACAAGAGAAGACTGTCCACCAGTTAAACAAAAGGTCCGCCGCATGAGACCTGACATGTCTGAAAAGATCAAAGCAGAAGTTATAAAACAGTTCAATGCTGGATTTTTGGCTGTTACTTCTTATCCACAATGGGTTGCCAACATTGTGCCCATGCCTAAGAAGGACGACAAAGTCAGAATGTGCATGGATTACAGAGACTTAAACAGGGCCATCCTTAAAGATGACTTTCCACTTCCGCACATCGACATCCTGGTCGACAACACAGCTCAGCACAAGGTATTTTCTTTCATGGACGGATTCTCAGGCTATAACCAGATCAAAATGGCACCTGGGGACATGGAGAAAACTACTTTTATTACACAGTGGGGTACGTTCTGCTACAGAGTGATGCCATTCGTACTGAAGAATGTCGGGGCAACTTATCAACGCGCCATGGTAGCTTTGTTTCATGATATGATACATCATGAGATAGAGGTCTACGTAGATGACATGATAGCCCGGTCACAAACTGAAGAAGAACACCTTGATCACTTGCAAAAGTTGTTTATCAGGTTGAAGGAGTACAAGCTCAGATTGAACCCTAACAAGTGTGCATTCGGAGTCCGGTCCGGTAAACTGTTAGGTTTTATTATCAGCAACAAAGGCATCTAGGTTGATCCTGCCAAAGTCAAAGCTACACAAGAAATGCCTGCTCCTCGCATTGAGAAGGAGGTCAGAGGTTTCTTGGGACGCCTAAACTACATTGCAAGGTTCATTTCTCACCTAACATCTATATGTGAACAAATCTTCAAGCTGTTGAAGAAATATCAGGTAGTTAAATGGAATGATGACTGTCAAATTGCTTTCGATAGAATCAAGGAGTATTTGCTAGAACCTCCTATCTTGATGCCACCCATCGAAGGAAGACCGCTAATCATGTATCTGATTGTCCTAGAGAATTCAATGGGGTGCGTACTGGGCCAACATGACGAGTCTGGCCGAAAAGAGCATGCCATTTATTACCTTAGCAAAAAGTTTACCGACTATGAGACCCGATACTCACTGCTCGAGAAAACTTGCTACGCTTTGGTATGGGCTGCTCGCTGGCTAAGGCAGTATATGTTGACTCATACCACTTTGCTGATCTCTAAGATGGATCCGATCAATTACATCTTTGAGAAGCCTGCTCTATCTGGAAGAATAGCTAGATGGCAGATGATCCTAACGAAATATGATATACTGTACACGACCCAAAAAGCTATAAAGGGGAGTGTGCTAGCTGATCATCTGGCCCATCAAGCTGTCGAATATTACCAATCCATGAAGCTCGACTTCCCTGACGAAGACATCATGACATTGGACAACATTGAAGAGAACAGACTATATGACGGACCTGAACAAGGATCCTGATGGACCCTGTACTTTGATGGTGCCTCCAATGCACTTGGCAACGGTATCGGCGCGATACTCATCTCCCCAGAAGGTTGCCATACACCTTTCACCGCCAGACTTTGCTTCAATTGCACGAACAACATGGCAGAGTATGAAGCTTGCATCTTTGGACTCAAGGCTGCCATAGACTTAGGAATCAAATCCTTAGATGTGTTTGGGGACTCAGCTTTGGTCATCAGTCAGATCAAAGGAGAGTGGGATACTAAGCATCCAAATCTCATCCCTTACAAAGAACATGTCTTGACACTGTTACCACATTTCGAGCAGATTACCTTCGAGCACTTCCCGCGAGAAGAAAATCAGCTAGCAGATGCTCTAGCTACAATGTCATCCATGTTTAAACTTGATTGGGACAATGAGGCTCCCCAAATCTCCATTGAACGGATGGTCGAACCTGCACATTGTCACGAGATTAATACCGAGGAAGTAGTGGACCAGCCGTGGTTTCATGAAGTCAAAAGGTATCTCGAGGCTCAAGAATACCCTGAAGGAGCTTCAGTCAATGAAAAAAAGTTCTTAAGGAGGTTCTCGGCAAAGTTCTTCTTGAGCAATGGCATCCTATACAAGCGCAATCATGATTCTGTTCTGCTCCATTTTGTGGACAAAGCTGAAGCTGAAAGAATTATGGCTGAATTGCATGAAGGTACCTTCGGCATTCACTCTAGCGGGAATACGATGGCTAAGAAGATTATAAGGGAAGGCTATTACTGGTCTACCATGGAAGCTGACTTCTATCAACATTCCCGCACTTGTCACAAATGTCAAATCTATGCCGACAAGGTACACGTGCCTCCAGTTCCTCTAAATGTCTTAACAGCTTCTTGGTCGTTCGCTATGTGGGGAATCGACATGATTTCAGAGATCAAGCCTACAGCATCCAATGGACACCGTTTCATTCTGGTGGCCACTGACTACTTCACCAAGTGGGTCGAAGCAGCTTCCTTCGCATCCGTCACTAAAAATGTTGTTACCTGCTTCATCAAACAGAAACTTATTTCCCGGTACGGTATCCCCGAAAGGATCATCACTGATAACGATACAAACCTTAACAATACTATGATCACCGCTTTGTGCGAGCAGTTCAAGATTCAACACCACAATTCATCTCCCTACCGGCCAAAGATGAATGGTGCAGTTGAAGCTGCTAACAAAAATATCAAGAAGATCATACAAAAGATGATAGTCACCTACAAGGACTGGCATGAGATGTTACTGTTTGCTCTTCACGGGTACCGTACCACGACACACACATCAACTGGGGCAACACCCTATTCCTTGGTATATGGCATGGAGGTTGTTTTACCTGTCGAGGTTCAGATTCCCACCTTGAGAATCATGAAAGATGCTGGTTTGAGTGAAGACGATTGGATTCAGACCCGGCTTGATCAACTTAACTTGATTGATGAAAAGTGACTTACTATTGTTTGCCATGGTCAGACGTATCAAAAGCGGATGATCAAGGCCTTCAATAAAAAAGTCAGACGCCAGACATATCAAGTCGTGGATCTTATAATCAAGCGCATCATCTTGCCGCAAAGTGATCCCAGGGGAAAATGGACTCCTACCTACAAAGGACCGTTTGTAATCAAGAACATCTTTTCTGGTGGGGCAATGATCTTAACCACCATGGACGGAGAAGATCTGCCGCACCCTGCGAACGCAAAAATAGTCAAAAGATACTATGCATAAATGACCCGCTAGGTTGACACACCAAGGCAAAAAAAGGGCATCCCGGTGAATCGAAAACCCGAAAGGGAGGTTCAGGCAAAAATTAGGGATAAACAAAAAAAAATCTGTACACCCGGCAAGTTGAAAACCCAAAAGGGCGACTTGGGAAAAAAAGGGTTTCCCGGTGGACTGAAAACCTGAAAGGGCGGTCCAGGAAAATTTTAGGGAATTAAAGCGTATGACTATGTATCGTCAGATCACTTTAAGGACAATCTCTTCACAAACCAACTCTGAGCTTCTGATCAATCCAATCATCTTCGGACGAAGCAACGGATGGACAAGATTTCGGAGATACGAAGGCTATAGGCGAATGGGAACCCCATGGGATTTTTTTTACACACATAACTATCTTTCTTTTTATAAAATTTTCTTACTTTTATGACACCATCCTCTTACTAGGATGCCTGTCTCCTTTGTACAAAACCCTTATTCAAAGTTAATACAAAGATATCTCTTTCAAAGTACAGAAAACTATTTGCATTTTCTTTTACACTTGTGTTTTTATGTGCAAAAACGTCCAATGATTCATTGATGAACATATGCATTTGAACATAATTACTGTTTACAAATAAATAGGATGGAAAAGAACAATTACTGACAGACTGAAAGGATAGGAAAACACCTTTAGACTATTCCAAGAGAAATCCCCCGCAGTACATCGTCTAGATCCTCAGCGGAGCCAAAACCTTGAAATACATATCCCCAACGGAGTTATGATTTAAAAACCCGTAATTCCCACCAGAGTTAAAACTTCAAACTCCCAATCCACAACGGAGCAAAATCTTTGAGTTCTAGATCCCCAACGGAGATGAAACCTTCTTCCCGAGTCGAATCAAGACTATCAATCCCCAGCAGAAACCATCCAATTTCCCCAGCAAGTTATCTTGAAGCCTAGAAATCAACCAGATAACAGTTAACTTTTGTCCCTCTCCAACCTAGGATAACTCCCCAGTAGAGTGGCAGACGACCGAAAAATCCTGAACTTACTCTCCAACAGTAAGCCTTCTTCCCCACAGAGTCTTCATTACTCCCCAACATGAATTTCTCAGAGTTTTTACTCCCTTGCAGATTGAAGATTCTAATTCTCATTTCCCCAGTGAAGTCGCCGAAGCTTTCATTACTCCTCAACAGAATGAAGATTCTCATTCTTAGTTCCCCGCAGAAGTCATCAGAGTTTTCCCTATTCCCCAGCCGAGTAAGGATTCCCATTGTGTAACCCCCAGTAGAAGCCATCAAGTTCTCTGGACTCCCCAAGCAGGTTACTCAAACAGCATTTTGGCATTACTCTCACAACATAATTTTTTGTCAATACTCCAACTTGAAGACATGAAGGATCCTCACATCCCCACAGAAGTTGTCAAGATTTTTAATCTCCAACAGTCACCAAGGATTTCTCATCCTCAGCAATCAAAGATTTTGAATCTCCAGCAGGGTCAAAGATTTATTTTACCCGACAGCAGTCAAGGGTTTCATTATCCCCAGCTGTCAAGGATTTATTTTCCTCAGCATTACAGTTGATCAGCTTACATGCGCATACATTGCATTCATAAACATTGATAAAAAACATTTGTTGCATCATACATTTCATGCAACATAACTCTGTTTCAGCTAACATTTTACCCTTTTCAGGATAAGATTAATAGCTATCATTAACAATATTCAAAGATTCCAGATATAGTACAGATACACTCCAGACGCAGAAGTCATTCTATCACTTATTAAGATTTCAGATATAGTTCAGATACGCTCCAAATACGGATGCCATCCTGTTACTTATTCAAATTTCAACTATCAGATACAGATTAGATACGCTCCAAACACGGAAGCCATTCTATTTCTCATTCAGATTCAACTATCAATTTCAAGTTCAGATACGCTCCATACACGGAAGCCATTCTGTCACTTATTTAGATTACAGTACAGATACACTCCAGATACGGAAGTCATTCTGCTACCTATTCAGTTTCCAGTCCAGATACGCTCCAGACACGGTTGCCATTTTGTCACCTATTCTGATTTTCCCAGCTCAGAGACGCTCTAGACACGGATGCTATTCTATTTCTTATTCAGATTCAACATTCAGATACATCTTGGATACGCTCCAGATACGGATGCTATTCCTTTTCTCATTTAGATTCAATCCCTAGATACAGTACAAATACGTTCCAGACACGGATATCATTCTGATACTCATTCTCTTAACTTACAACTCACAACTCAACAAACATTCTTGGATGGCATCTTTAAGCCCATCTCTAACAAGATTCCATCACATCTCCAAATGGCATCTTTAAGCCCATTTCCTTAACTACATTTTAACGAGTGCAAATTTATGGGCACTCTAGTGTCCAATCATCTTTTACCTTCGAGTCACGAACGGCAAACTCGCCAATCTAACTCTTCAGATTCAAGAAGATTTAACAGGGGCAGCTATTGTACCCCAAAATTTTCCCTCTCATATTATCAAGATTTTCCTCACAAGACCTCTTGGACTCCAGACAGTATTAGGGTTTTCTCAGCTCAAGACCTCCTCATGCACTGATAGCCTGAAATTAGGGTTTGGGTTTGCACAAGGATTTTTGGACCATAAATGTTTCATGTGACTTTCATACACCATCTTGGACCCCTAAGTTTGCTCATGACAAGTTTCAAGCCTTGAATCACATTTTTGCCTAGTCAAGTGGACAGTTGACCTAAAAATCAACTGTATTGGGGAAAAAGTCAACCATGGCCAATTTACAGTCAAACTTCATAATTTTTATCCACAATCACATTTTAGGCTCCTATGTACCATTTGATCAAGTTTGGACCACAACTCCTCAAGAAATTTGATCAGATCATCAAAAGGGCAAAATGGTCAAAATTAGGGTTTTGACTGAGAAAGGGCAATTTCTGATTTTTTTACCTAGCCAATGACCAATTGGGTTCAAGCATGATTTCAAGGACTCAATGGAATCATCTTTACCTAATCACATAGTTCAAAAGATCTCAAATGCATAGGATTGACAGTTGAATTTTCCAGTCAACTGATCAAAAATTAACTATATACTGAAAAGTCAAACTTTGGCTTTTTGGTCAAAATCAAGTGCCAAGGGTCATAATTCATCAAGATATGTAAAAATTTGAAACTTGTTGACCAAGAAACCTAATTTTGCAAATTAGGGTTTTAATTTGAAAATTTTCATAACTTAGAATTTTTCTAAGTTATGGAAATTTTCTTATTTTTTCCCCAACTTTCCACAACTTTTTCACTATGATGCAATTGGATTCAAAGAAAAATTCCAACATGAAAGTTGTATTACTCCATGAAATCTACAACTTTGATTCACAAAGTTTTCCCAAAGGATGCTTGGATCTCAAGTTATGATTTTGTGAATAAGGATCCATAAACCTTTTAACTTAGTGAAATTTTGCCCTAGTTTAGGCAGATTTTTGACCTGACTCCATGGTAACTTTTCACCTAGTTCCAAGAGGAATCTAAAAATTCATTTCAAAGATAGATTGTAGATAATGTTACAAGCTTTCCAAAATGTCCCAGAACTCTCCAAGATCATTTATGGTTAGGGAGAATTGAAGAAAAGAAAATGACAATTTATCACTTTTGTTCAAGGCATTTTCACAATGTTACAAGTTGCAAATCAATTTCAAATATGCTTGTACTTGGTTTTACAGGTCCTAATCCCTTATACACTCCATAATTAAATGCAAACACATTGGATAATGGTCTTGTTCTGACTTTTGAAGCATTGCACAATGAATTAATCTAAAAATGGCATAAAGTTCACATTGCTACTTTAATAAAGCTTGCTTTTTCCAACTTTGCAAATCTTGAGCCATGGACCTGATCTTTTGTTGCAAACAAGATCCACAAACATCAGGAAAAGTACACCAACCCTATGCAGTCCATAAGCTAGCTTGTACAGGCCTTTGGCTTTGTCACTTAACCTTTTCTTCAAAAGCAAGCAAACTTGCAAAAGTCAAGTAAGCTTGTGTATCTGATAAAGGCAAGACTTTGTATCATTTCAAACAACCTCAAAACCTTGTAACAAACCTCAGAACGAATTGCTAACATCTCAAACACCCTCAAACACAAAAAAACACCATTTTCTGCCCAAACAGGGTATCATCTGCAGAACTCAAGCCATTTCAAAATTGGATCGTGTGTTTTGCCTTTCAACCCTTGAAACACATTTCATACCTCCTACGTAAACTATCCAGGCCTTTGTCTTACAACTGTAACCCTTGTTTCAAGCTTCACCATTTTCATTTTTGGAGTTTGCAGGTTGACTTCTACACGGAGTTTCAGGCAACTTCAAGGCAAGCTGAGCATTGGGATAACTTGAGGGAACTTCAAGGAAGCTCACACGATCTTCAGGCCTCACTCAAAGTTCCCACATTTCCATATCCAAACTCAACTGAACAAGGTATTTGTCAAGTTTCTATCTCTCTATTTAGGCATCCTTAGGTCACGATTTGTGAAACAAAAATGTAGTCCTTAACTTGCTTAAGCTGTACATATGCATAGTTTCCATTTATATTAACTGAGCTAAGAGTATTTGGTTATTGAACATGATGAAAAAATCAGGTCAGAAATTAGGGCCGTTAAAATTCTCCCTGGTCTTTTAGAGTTAGGTCATGAATTTTATATCACCAGAATCGTGAGATCATAAGCTACCTTTTATGTTATGAGTTTTTGATTTTATGCAAGCATGAGCAAGAACAGGATTTGAAGCAGAAGCGCGCACGTTGGTGTTATCTGGAGGTCAGGGATGAAGGCTGGCTGGGACTGGCGCCTTGGGCCTGCTTCTTTTTGCACCCCCATGTTTCCTATTTACATCCCCCTTGCATTTTTTTATATTTTGCATTTTTTTCCATTTCTTTTATCTTTATTGACATTATTATTTTTTCTGAACATTAAAAAATACCCAAAAATATTTTCTTAATTTTTTTCATTTTATTTTATTTTAATCTTAATTTTGCATAAAATATTGATTAGTTTAAATAGAATAGGAATTATTTTCTTAAAATAAATTGTAAATACCTTAAAATATTATACATTTTTATTTTTATTATTTAACACATAAAATACCATTTTTCACATATATTTTAATTTTTAATATTTGTATATATTTTTATTTATTTATTTCTTGTACAAAAATGAATAAAATAATATAGAACAATATTTTCTTTTAAAACAAAAATCTAGGGTTTCCCCTTTCAAAAATAATAAAATTATTTTTCTTATTTTTAGGACTTAGATAATTTTATTTTCTCATACATAAAACAATTACAAAACATTTTTGCATATTTACATTTTTATTGCATATTTAAATAATTGTTTATTTATTTATTGTACAATAAATTCAATTGGGTTGTAATACTGAATTAGGGTTTTATTTTGTGCAATATCCCCCATTCAAAACTTGTATCCCCCTCCCATAATTCTGTTGTAATAGTTTAGATTTACTTTACGCAATTTATCGCATTATATGCATGTTTAGTAAAAACTAGGGTTTGTATGATAAGACAAAATCAAACAAATAGCATGACCTAATATAAGACAAAAATCCATGAAAAATGACAACACCTTGCACACAAGAACCTCTAGGGTTTCACCCACTTGGTTGCCTTAAAACATGGCCATGGTATGCATGCTAGGTATCTTGGAAAAACAAAACAAAAACAAAAGATCATAGTCCCTTGATGATGCTATCTTGGTTGCCTAAACAAAAATGATCTTAGTCCCTCAAACAAGCTAAGATACTTGGCACCATTGTTATCATGGTCATACGATGACCCATGCCCATCCCGTTTAACATCCAAAGATAGGGTTGTCTACTAAAACAATAGTAGGTCAACAATGTCAAAGGAATAAAAATGTGTAGGAAATACTTTTGAGTAGGTAGATATCTTCTAGTTACTTGATCAATTTGCAAACAATCCTTGCTATTTTCAAAAACAAACAAACACATTTCAAAACAATTTCCAAACAACTTTCAAAACATTGAAACATTTTTCAAAAGACAAACATCTTTGTATACATTCTTACGAACGAGAATCATTACAAACATTGCCTAAACGATGACCTCTTTTCAAAATACTTTCAAAACCACACAAAGCACCATTTCAAACAATTGTAAAGCAAAAGCAAGTGATCTAAAACAAGTAACTAAGATCCCATGGAAAACCATGGATGAAAAGGGTGCTAGCACCTTCCCTTTTCATAATCTACCCCCCGAACTCAAAAACAATCTCAAAGGTCTTTCCTGTGCTTTTTTACCTTTCCTTTTGGATAAAATAAAAGTCAATGGTGACTCTTGCTAAACCGCAACATTTGTAAAACACAAACGCAAAACCTCAAGTCAGTTCTCCCACCGCATCACAGTCATCTTCACTTCTGGACAGCTATCCAGCAAGATCAGAGACTTGAAAGATCATTACAGAATCTGGGCTAGAATAATTCTGGGTTGTATCAATCACAGGAAGCCTACAAGCTCTCCTGATTACATCAACATTGATCAGCAGTTTCTTATATACTTCATTACAAAGAAGACCAAAATAAACCTACCACATTTGCTTTTCAACCATCTCAGAACAAGTGTGAATTAGACAAGAGAAGAATAAAGAACTAAGAGGGATTAGATTCCTCTAGGAAGATTGATTTCAAATATTCTAACGGAAAACAGGCTGATAGAACATCTGACAGAGGCTCGAGAAATCAGTACTCTGAAAGCAACTGCTGGGAAACCTCTTAATGCCAAGAATCTGAAGAAAATGAAGATTATTGAAAGCATTAAGAAGGAACCAAAAATTGCTTCTCATGAGGTCGTCACGTCTAGGAGAATCCCTCTGAAGGATTTTCCACTATTCTCTGAGATAGATGCCTCTCCAAAGACTATAGTCAGATACCTTGAAGCTTGCAAGGAAGATGGGACTATTCCAGAAATCAACATCCAAGACCTGCACAAGCCAGCTCCAGAGGTTGTGCTAAAGAAATCCAGAAAGAGGAAGTCAGCAGGAGAAGGATCCTCTCATAGGACACCCAAAGCTGTGAAAAAGAAAGGTAACACATCTTTTGTTTCTGTTGTAGAATCAATAACTATTTCAACATCTGAAACCATTCCCTCTTAACCAACAGAAAATCCTTCACCCCAAACATTTGAGGATTTTTACATAGAGTTTGACCCATCTGTAACTCTTGGAAATTTCTTAAATGAACCTCACTTCCCCAATTCAAATACAGAACAACATCAACCAGAACTTGCAATATTTCTCTCTGATATTGAACTGTTTGATCAAGACTTTTCCTCACCTATCCCAGAAAATCCAAACACTCAATCTCAACAACCAGAAGATCCACAACCACACTCTCCTCAACCAGAACATCAAAACCTCAACTCACCCCAACCAGAAAATGAAAACCCTCTCACTCCTCAATCTGAAAATCCATCTTCTGAAACACATGAACCAGAAACTCATCACGCTACCGCAGAACAATCAGAAGACTCCCTTACATACTCTGATACCACTACCCTAATTCCTAGAATAACATAACCTCTTCTGGTTTATTTACCTATCTCCATTCATGATATTCCAGAAATACCTTCACCATATGAATCCACACCACCAAACACCCCTCACTCACCAATCCTGATTTCTGATTCTTCAACTCCCTCACCAATCAACCGTCTAGCTGACCACCTCAGAACTATCATTGATCTAGAAGCACTGGACCATCTAGCTTCCACCTCAAACAAAATTTCCATCCCCAAACCTAAACCAACCTTAACCAAATCAGATGTTGGTAAGAACCTGTTGATTTTTGAAATAGAAATACAGGAATGGGTTAGTTCTTTGAAGCAAGCAAGTCAAGGGAATTCTAATCCTGCTACTTTTGATTCTCTGTGGGATAGATTCAAAAAATAGTTCAACTCTGAAACCCAGAAGCTGGAAGAATTGAGCTATGAAATGGCTCAGCAGAACTTCAGTGAATAGCTGAAAGCCTTCAAAGATCAAGTTCTAAGCCACTGGGAGAAGAAAGAAATTCTTCTGCTGGAAAATGCTCCCTGGAAAGAGCACCAACCTTCAGAAGAAACTGAACCAGATTCTGATAGTAACCCTCTGACTACTACTCCATAAAAGGTAATTGCAACAGAAGAAGTTGTTCAATCAGAAGAGGCTGCAGAGTGTTGTGATTGACATGCAACCCTTGAAGATACACCAACTTCGTCTCTAGTCATGCAAACTTTGGAAGAGTTGAAGAAGGATAATGCCTTAATCCATGCCAAACTGGATAAGCAAGAAGACACAAACAAAGAGATCAGGGATATATTGGATAAACAAGAAGATACAACAAAAGAAATCAAAGACATTCTGGGAAAGCAAGAAGAATCAAGCACTCAGATTAAGAACTTGTTGGAAGCCTTGTTCACACGACTTCCCCCTCCTTCTTAGATTTTCTTTAACTGTTTATCTGTATTTTTCATCTTATCCTCTTTATTTCTGAAAAATGTCATTGCATTCTGTTTTCAATATAAATCATCTTGTTTGACTTTGATTATATTGCTTTTTGATACCTGAAAAAAGGGGGAGAATGTAATATATTTTCAATAACAGTATACCGGGACAAAGTATCAAACATTATGAATATCTTAACCTTTATGTTTTCTGAAAAGCTTGAACAGGAACATATTCTGATAAAGACAGAAGGAAATGCATCAAAAGCTCTGACGAGAAGGAACTTCAGGGAAGTAACTTATCTCTATCTGAGTAATCAACTCAGGGGGAGACTCTCTTAAGCTTTTTGTTCTATATTTTTTATTGAAAATCCTAGTTTTTGTCATCATCAAAAAAGGGGAGATTATTAGAACATAGTTTGATTCTACAACCCTTAATTAGAGTTTTGATGATAACAAACACAAGGAACAAATATGCACTCTAAATTTGTGTTATTTTGTATGAAGAAGTTCTGACTGAAACAACATCAGAAGTTAAGCTACAGAAGCTTTCAAGCTGAGGTAATCAGAATGTTCTAAAGAATGATGATCAGAATCTGTGCTAAAGTAAAGGATACTCTAGTTCTGAACATAAGTATAATATACCATCAGATCTTCACATCTCTGAGTCATCAATATTCTAAAGTAAAAGCAGCATGCAAGATTCTAGTTCTGAAGCGTTACTTTTCAATAAAGACAGTATCATATGCAACGAATTCATTCATACAAGAATCTTCTCAATATGGAAAGAGCATTGAGTGTCCATTATCACACTTTATGTTGGACAAGATTTCCACGCCTATATAAACAAGCTTAAAGGACAAATCATTGACAATTTTGACCATACAACTGCTCATACATCTAAAACGCTGCAAATATTCATATTCACTCATACGCTCAAATTGTGTAATATATCACAGTAGTGATACAGTTTTTGTAACGAAAAACAACCGTACATAGTAAACCAGTTTCTTTTGATTAAGCTAGTTTTCCTTGAGATAAACCGGGTTATGGTTGTACTCAAGAAGACTTTGGCAGTTGTCAAAGTAGTATTGTAATCAAGTTTTGATTAGTGAATTAAGTCCTCGTTGGAGAGAGGCGAAATCACCTTGGTGGGTGGACTGGAGTAGTTTGAGATCAAATGAACCAGGATAAAAATATCGTGTCTAATGTTTTTGATTTTAAGTTTCAATTCAACCCCCCCTTCTTGTGTTTTTCACTTCTTCGTTATTTATTTGTGACGTCCGCTGGGGAAAGAAAAAATTTGTTTTCTGGTGAACTGGTCATGACGAATAAATGGGGTTGAATAATGGTAGCTCGTAGTGGGGTAACGGTGCCAATACAAGGTTGTGATCGGTGGATCTGGAACTGACTGTTTAACGCTGGTTTCGCGAAATGTCGCGGAAGCAAGAGTCGCCACCGTCTTTTATTTTCTCCAAATGTAAAGGACAAAAGCACAGAAAAATTCCTTAAAGAGATTGCTCTCGGTTCGGGAGGTAGGTTATAGAAAGGGAAGGTGTTAGCACCCTTTCTATCCATGGTTATCCATGGGCTCTTAGATACTTGCTCATTTGTGTTTTCAAAAATGGTTTGTTTGCTTTTCAACTGTGGGTTTTAAAAAGTTTCTTTGAAAATTCCAGTTCGACTCTTGTATCAGTCCTCAAGAGTGTTTGAAAAATTGCTTTCGAAAGCTTTTTGAAAATGTGTTGGTGTGAAAAGTATTTTTTGATTTGTTTTGAATTTAGAGCAAGTATCTAGAGTCGTCTACCTACCCTAAGGAATTCGTCTTTGTAGATGTCCTTTAAAGTAGTGCCATCCCACCATTGAGAGGTAGGTAGCACCACCGTTGGAGGTGTTCGGGTCAATTCGAGGTTCGGGACATGGTGATCACCGGAGCAATGGGAAGACACCTTAGAAGCTACCCTCATGCCAGGTTCCCGGATCATGAGGACTTACTAAGACATCCTCTACTCGACGATCACCTTTCGAGGCAAGGCAACAGTGAGGCGTACCCTAGGGGTGGTGTGTGATTTGTGTGTCATGTTCAGTTATTTTGTTTTGTTCATGTCAAAGTGATCTATGCGTTTGTTTTTGTTTTAGGTCATTAATTCTTGCATGCATTTATTTAACAGTTAAAAAGATGCGGAATTTAAAAGTTCTAAACTATTACAAAGGCGCGGGTCCACATCGCCAAAATAAATCCAGGACCCGATTTGACAGAAAATAAATAAAGTAAAATGCGACAGACAAATATTTACACGGCTTTGGGAGAATTACATTAATATTTACAAGAAAGAAATAAAATGCGCGAATTGGAATTAAAATTGGAAACGAGGGCGTTGGACCCTTTTTTTTGATGAAATTAAATTAAATTATTAGATTAATTAAATAAAATGAAAAAAAGAAATTATTTGAGATTTTTTGGATTTATGGTTTTTTATGAGAATTAAATGAAATCTAACCCTATTTCTACAATTTTTATTTATTAAGAAAATATTAAACTTTAACCTAAAATTAAACCTAATTAATTAATGCATTTTGATTTATAAAAATAAATAATTAATTAATCATGGTGAGAAAAAGAAAAAAAAAGAATGAAAAAGATTTGAAACCCTAATTCTACTAATTTTTAGGTTTTATTAAGAAAATATTTTAACATTATCCCTAGAATAAAACTAATTAATTGGTGAAATTTTATTTACAAAACATATATTAATTAAATAAAAATACTTATTTTTTTGTCTTTTTCTGATTTTTATATTGTTTTTATGTTTTTTTATGAAAATAATTAAATTAAGGAAATTAATTAAAAAGAGAAATAATTGAATCAAATAAAAAATGAAAAATATAAAAGAGATTGCAAACCTAGGGGGGTCTGTCCCCAAATTGGGAGGTGTGGCCTTAGTAATTCTGGCCCATTAAGCTCATGGCCTTATTGACTTTTGTGCCAGCATGCATAGGCGTTGACTCAGGTCCATCATGTTCTTCAGATTATGCTCCTTGGATTGATCTTGGTAAGCACGTGGAGGGCCTGGATGTGAGTTGCATGGTGGAACCCAGGGTTGAATCTGCATGGGATTAGATTGATAGAAAAAATATTGAAAGAGAGTGGGGACCTGGGGTTCGAACCCAGGTCCCAGGGATTACCAGCATTATGCCTTACCAACTGCTCCAAACGCGCGTCTTGTTTATATAATATCAAACAAATAATATAAGAGAAACAAGGGTTAGTGGAACCTCCGCGCGCGAAAATTCAAACGTTCCAACCAGATAGTGCCACCTATCCTTCTTCTTCGTTTTGCCTTTTTTTCCTGAAACATGAAGAGGTTAGCTGGGGTTTTGAACCCCCCCCCCCAAAATATGCCATATCCAATAATAGCGAATAGGCCGTGGTAGCACATAAATTAGGCGCGATGGGTGTTTTGTTTTCGTCCAAGCACGCTGAGTTCATTCATGGTATTATGGTGTTCCAATTTTTCCAGAATAGAGAGCCCTAAATTAGAACCTCTGCAACCCTAAAATATAACAATGGCGTTTTTGCATATAGTGTATAAAAACTCAATCAAAGTATGTGGTTAGCTTCAGAATACATCAATTAGTATGAATCCATAAATAAAATGCCATGAGAATGCTTGAAAATCAAAACACAAATATGCATTTTATATGAAAAATTTTGATTTCTGTATACCGATTCAAGGCGTTAGAGTTGATGTTCTTGATTGGAATAGTCTCCTGGTCACCTTGGCAAGCTAATGGAGTGGTTATTTGATCTTGAAAATCCCTGTAACCTAGTTTTCAGTTTTGAGTTTTTTCACAAAAAAATGCAAAAGTGTTGATGATGTTCTTGCGCAGCTTAGTGGTTGTGAGGAGTAGGGTTTGCATTAGTATGTATATGTGAACGATTAGGGTTGGAAATTTGGTCCAAAGAATCAATGCATTGATGTATGGAAGATTTGATTTTCATGCATAATCTTTCCAATCTTTTTCACATGCTTTTGATGCCAATCATATCCAATCACCATGATTCTTTCTATATCTGATTATGCACGAAATATTGAGTCTATTCCATGCACAAAAAGATTTAAAAAGTTAGGTTTAGTATTTTTCACCTATTTATTTTAATTAAATGAATTATTAATAATTAAAAATCCAAATAAATAAATAAAAATGATAAAAAACTTCCCTTTGGGCCAAATGGTCGTGCACATGTTTTGGATGATGGATTTTGGAAGAAAAAGAGGCCCATTAGCATTTTTTAAGACTTTTGAAGCAATGTTGACTTTTCAAAATATCCAAAAATTTCCCAACTTCCACAAGGCCTAACTTGATCAATATTTAAGCTTTGCTCATGTTCTTAGACATTTTGGAAAGGTCGTTGAATCCTCTAACCAATGCCTTTGGTCCCATGTCATTTTGATTTACCAATCTCAAGTTATGGCCTTTTACTTAAAGTCCCTTTTTGTTGACTTTTGAAAATGACCTATAATGTTGAAATTGATAACTTTTTGTGAGAGCATTTCTTGGACTTGAAGTGTGAAGAGGAGTTGTAGGAAATGTATTTATATTCAAAATGAGCTTTGGATGTAATTTTTCTGATAATCCATGTGGAAGTTATGCCTTGGTCAAGTTACAGTTGACTTTTTCAACTGTCCAAATATGGAAACTTTTGCATTTTGAGACTTTTTGAGCCAAGCTTTGGGAATCATGATCAAGCATTGATCAAATGATGTTTGTGGCTTCAAAATGAGATGTTGACCAAAAATTTGAACTTTTGACTGTCAAATGACCATTTTGCCCCTACAGTTGACTGTAGTGCAATTAGGGTTTTTGACTGTGCAATTTTGTGTTGTAAGTCTTGAAACTTGGTATGAGGATGCTTGACCATGTTTGTAGGCATGTGGGACTTGATTGGACCCTTGGAAACTTCATTTTCTCTGTCAGAACCAAAACCCTAGTTTTTGACTACTAGGAGGCCCTTGAACTGTGCAACCCTTGGGGGGCTTTTGAAGCTTTGACTTGGCAAATTTTGAAGAATATGGGAGGGCAAATTTTGGGGTACAACAGTTGCCCCTGTTCAATCCTCTTAGACCTGAGGATGCAGATTGGATGACGTGCCTTTCGTAATCCGAAGGTGGAAGATGATTGAACACTAGAGTGCCCAGAAATTTGCGCTCACATAGTAATGGTGTGATGTGGGGAATGGGCTTATAGATGCCATTTGGAGATTGATGGATAGGATGATGGGCTTATAGATGCCATGCTGAGAGGTGATGGATGGTGGATGGGCTTATAGATGCCATCTGGATATTGATCGCGTAAGAGATTCCTTAGCGAGAACTTTCGTACCTGCAAAAAAGAAAAATGAGTACCTGGCCTGTTACAGGAGCTGGTCTTCAGATTCTTTGTATAGATGTGTCCTGACTGGTTACAGGAGCTGAATCTGGAGCTTCAAACGGTGATGAATGAACCAGGGGTGGTTACTACCTCAACAGGAACGGTGAGAGAACCTTAGGCGACTTCAACCTCAATAGTAATCATTGAGAGAATCTTGGACGACTTTAACCTCAACAGTAACACTGAGAGAATCTTGGGCGACTTCTACCTCAACAGTAATCATTGAGAGAATCTTGGGCGACTTCAACCTCAACAGCACTCGTTGAGAGAATCTTGGGATGATTACTACCTCCGCAGTATCGGGGAGAGAACCATAGGCGACTACAACCTCAATAGCAATCATTGAGAGAATCTTGGATAACTTCAACCTCAACAGCAATCGTTGAGAGAATCTTGGATAACTTCGACTTCAACAGTAACGCTGAGCGAATCTGGGGATGATTACTACCTCCGCAGTAACGGGGAGAGAACCACAGGCGACTACAACCTCAACAGCAATCATTGAGAGAATCTTGGATGACTTCAACTTCAACAGTAACGCTGAGCGAATCTGAGGATGATTACTACCTCCGCAGTATCGGGGAGAGAACCATGGGCGACTACAACCTCAACAACAATCATTGAGAGAATCTTGGATATCTTCTACTAAGTCTTCATCAGAAAAATCTGTTAGGGGTCGATTTAGCTGGACTAGAGAAGGCCTTGGACTGGATAAGAAACAAAAAATCTTAGGGTCGATTAACTGAACCGGTCTAGGTCTTGAAACGTCTTCAACTGGATAAGAAACAGGGAGATCTTAGGGTCGATCTGACTGAACCAGAGAAGGCCTTTGACTGGATAAGAAACAGAAAAAGTCTTAGGGTCGACTTAACTGAACCGGTCTAGGTCTTGAAATGTAGCTGAAAACTTAACTGAATCTTTCCTGAAAGGTGAAGGTCAGTCATATGCAATGCATGATATGGATCAAGCAATGATGTTCTCAACATAAATGAGATTTGTAAGATATGATGCGTATATGCATGCTATAATGATGTATGGAAGTGCGACGTTTAGGAATGTATGTTTTCGTCTAGGAAAGTAAATCCTTGACGGGTGCCGGGAAGTCACTCCTGGGCTGATGTTGAAGAATAGATTTTGCTTCCGCTGGATGATAGCTGCAAGAATACCGGCAGGAGAAGATGACTCTGTTGGGGAATAAACTTGGCGAATGGACTACTCTGCGGGGAGAAAAGTACTCTAACGATCTTGCTGGGAAGCAATACTCTGTGGGGAGAGAGGTACTTGCTGGGAAGTTGATGGTAACTTGCTGGGGATACCCTTGTTGTGTTGGAAGTGTTAATAGACTTCGCTGGGGATAAGAAGACTTCGTCGAGGACGCTCTTTCCGTGGCTTTTGGCTGAGGATAACCCAGTTATATCCTGGTAGGGAAATAACTTTTGAATAAAGCCGGGAGACGCGTTCGTGCTCTGCGAGGATAAGCTTCCAGAATCTACTGGGGATAAGCTTACTGCTTGGGGAAATGGATTCCAACTTTTCCTGGGGAAACTGGATTAGACTCTCCTGGGGAAATTTTGAGCTGTATCGGGGAAGTGACTCCATTGACCGTTTGATATACCTCCGGGGAATAATCTTTAGACCAAGACTGTCGGGGATGCTTGTTAAGAATGTCTGTATATCGTGCTGGGGAATGTTAAGATCTGCTGGAGGATATTCAACTTCTTTAAGGCTGACGGTATAGCTTTGCTTAGGAAGAGTGCACTGATTTGCTGGTTCACTCTCTGGGGAGTTAGGATGTACTGGTTATGTTCTTCAGCCGAACCTATCTTAGTACCTTGGTGGGCAGAACAATTAGATTGCTTAGACAACTCTTTATTGCCCCTGTTTCTAATGTTACCTGTAATTAACCCTTTGTTTCGTATGCAAATATTCATGAGTTAGCAAATTATTGTTAATGCATATATCACAAATTGAACCTTGGACGTTCTTCGCAAAACAAAACAGAAAAAGGAAAACAATTGACACTTTTAACTGAAAAGTGTATTTATATTGATTTTGAATTGCCTGTAAATAGGCGTTTATGTACAAGAGGCTGACGTCCTAGTAAGAGAACACCGCCGAACAAAAGAGTTTATACAAATTTTGTACAAGAGAAAATAAAGCAGCTGTGTGAAATGAATGATCCCACTGGGTTTCAACTCTGCTATTGCCTTTATATCTCCGAGCGTCTCATCACTTGATGACCTTAGTTGAAGATGAAGCTGACTGATCGATGCCGTCTGAACTTGATGTAGATACCGAACTCTGGATGCAAGGTGATCCAATGAGACATAGTATTACGCTTTATCCCTAACTTTTGCCTGGACTGCCCTTTCGGGTTTTCAGTCCACCGGGATACCCATTTTTGCCCAAGCCGCCTTTTCAGGTTTTCGACTTGCCGGGTGTACGGATTTTTTTTTCATTTCATCCCTTCATTTTTCCCGAACCCTTTTGGTTCGTCGGGAAGCCCTAATTTTTGCCTAGGCATGTCAGCCTAGCGGGTCTTTTTTTCATGCGTAGTATCTTTTTACTATGTCTGCATTGGCGGGGTGAGGAAGGTCGTCACCATCCATGTTGGTTAGAATCATGGCTCCTCCTGAGAACACATGTTTAACCACAAATGGCCCTTCGTACGTAGGGGTCCATTTGCCCCTTGGATCACTCTGAGGAAGGATGATTCGCTTGATTACCAGATCCCCAACTTGATATTCCTGTGGTCTGACCTTTTTGTTAAATGCCCTGATCATCCGTTTCTGATACGTCTGACCATGACAGATAGCAGCAAGTCTCTTTTCATCAATAAGGTTTAATTGATCAAGTCGTGTCTAGATCCAGTCATCTTCATTCAGATTTGCATCCTTCATTATCCGGAGAGAGGGTATTTGCACTTCAATCGGTAAGACTGCCTCCATGCCGTAAACCAAGGAGAAAGGAGTTGCCCCGGTTGACGTCCTGGCTGAGGTACGGTACCCATGTAGCGCAAACGGTAACATCTCGTGCCAATCTTTATAAGTCACTGTCATCTTCTGCACGATTTTCTTAATATTCTTATTTGCTGCTTCTACAGCCCCATTCATCTTCGGTCTGTAAGGAGAAGAGTTGTGGTGCTGTATCTTGAACTGCTCGCAGAGCTCAGTGATCATCTTGTTATTGAGATTGGTACCGTTGTCTGTAATAATTCTTTCTGGGACGCCGTATCGACAGATCAGATTATGCCGAATGAACCGTGCCACAACAGTCTTGGTTACCGTAGCGTAGGAAGCTGCTTCAACCCACTTCGTGAAGTAATCAATCGCTACCAGGATGAAGCGATGCCCATTAGATGCCGTAGGTTTAATCTCACCGATCATGTCTATACCCCACATTGCAAACGGCCAAGGCGCAGTCAGAACATTCAGAGGAACTGGAGGAACATGCACCTTGTCTGCATATATCTGGCATTTGTGGCATGTCCGAGAGTGTTGATAGCAGTCAGCTTCCATTGTGGACCAGAAATACCCTGCCCGAAGGATCTTTTTAGCCATAGTGTGCCCACTGGAATGTGTTCCGAAGGTCCCTTCATGTAACTCTTCCATGATCCTTTCTGCTTCTGTCTTATCCACACAACGCAGTAAAGTCGAATCATGGTTTCGCTTATACAGGATGCCGTTGCTAAGGAAGAACTTCGCTGCGAACCTTCTCAGAAACTTTTTATCATTGACAGACGCACCTTCAGGATATTCCTGAGCTTCCAAGTATCTCTTCACCTCATGGTACCAAGGCTTCTCAGTCACCAATTCAGTCTCAAGATCACAACAGTATGCCGGTTCGTCCAGTTTCCAGATGATGATCCGGGGAGCCTCATTATCCCATTTGACCTTGAACATAGAAGACATTGTAGCTAACGCGTCTGCCAACTGATTCTCTTCTCTTGGAAAGTGTTCAAATGTTATCTCTGTGAAGTGGGGGATCAAGGTCAACACACATTCTCTGTAAGGAATAAGATTCAGATGTTTCGTATCCCACTCTCCTTTGATCTGATTGATCACAAGAGCGGAATCTCCGAAGACACTCAGAAACTTGATCCTTAGGTCGATCGCAGCTTGAAGACCCATGATGCACGCCTCATACTCCGCCATGTTGTTGGTACAGTTGAAACATAGCCGGGCAGTGAGTGGAGTATGAGTGCCTTGAGGGGATATGATTACAGCGCTGATGCCGTTACCCAAAGCGTTGGAGGCTCCGTCAAAGTGCATAGACCATCGGGATCCTTCCTCAGGTCCTTCATCCGGTCCAGGTACTTCACAATCAGTCACTATCATGATGCTTTCGTCTGGA
Organism: Vicia faba; assembly: GCA_948472305.1. Classification (NCBI taxonomy): domain Eukaryota; kingdom Viridiplantae; phylum Streptophyta; class Magnoliopsida; order Fabales; family Fabaceae; genus Vicia; species Vicia faba. The sequence goes on from OX451735.1 coordinate 877,008,114, forward strand.
AACTCGAAGTTCATTGACTGATAGTCGTCTACGGCCTGATGTGCCAAGTGGTCTGCCAATACACTTCCTTTGATGGCTTTCTGGGTTGTGTACTGGATGTCGTATTCTGTCAAGATCATTTGCCATCTTGCTATTCTTCCAGACAGAGCAGGCTTTTCGAATATGTACTTTATAGGATCCATCTTTGAGATCAACAAGGTAGTGTGAGTCAGCATATACTGTCTCAGCCGGCGAGCAGCCCATACCAAAGCGCAACAAGTTTTCTCAAGCAGTGAGTATCGGGTCTCACAGTCGGTAAACTTTTTGCTAAGGTAATAAATGGCATGCTCTTTTCGGCCAGACTCGTCATGCTGCCCCAGCACACACCCCATTGAGTTGTCAAGTACTGTCAGGTATAGTATCAGAGGTCTCCCTTCAACCGGTGGCATAAGGATGGGTGGTTCTTGGAGATACTCCTTGATTCTGTCAAAAGCAGCCTGACATTCATCATTCCAACGTACTACCTGATCTTTCTTCAGCAGCTTGAAGATTGGTTCACAAGTAGCAGTCTAGTGTGAGATGAATCGAGCAATGTAATTCAGGCGTCCTAAAAAGCCTCTGACCTCTTTCTCTGTCTTAGGAACTGGCATCTCTTGAATAGCTTTAACCTTGGCAGGGTCCACTTGAATACCCTTATCACTTACAACAAAGCCTAGCAACTTTCCAGATCTTACCCCGAAGGTGCACTTGTTCGGGTTCAACCTCAGCTTGTACAACTTCAACCGGTCAAACAACTTCTGCAGATGATCAAGGTGTTCTTCCTCAGTCTGGGACCTTGCGATCATGTCGTCAACATACACTTCTATCTCATGATGGATCATATCATGAAATAAAGCAACCATGGCACGTTGGTAGGTTGCCCCAGCGTTCTTCAGTCCAAAAGGCATGACCTTGTAACAGAAGGTGCCCCACTGAGTAACAAATGTAGTCTTTTCCATGTCTTCAGGTGCCATCTTGATCTGATTGTAACCTGAAAAACCATCCATGAAAGAGAACACCTTATGCTGAGCTGTATTGTCAACAAGGACATCAATGTGAGGTAAGGGGAAGTCATCTTTGGGGCTGGCCCTGTTCAGATCCCTGTAATCGACACACATTCTGACCTTACCGTCCTTCTTTGGTACTGGAACCACATTAGCAACCCACTGAGGGTAAGAAGTCACTGCAAGGAAACCGGCATCAAACTGTTTCATAACCTCGGCTTTGATCTTTTCAGACATCTCTGGACGCATACGGCGGACTTTTTGCTTAACCAGAGGGCAGTCTTCCTTAGTAGGCAAGTGATGGACCACAATATCAGTATCCAACCCGGGCATATCTTCGTAGGACCAGGCAAAGATCTCCGTATAATCATGTAGCATCTTAGTCAACCGTTGCTTCACGCTGAGCTCTAGGTTGGCACCAATCTTTACCTCTTTCCTGTCTACTTCAGTACCCAAGTTTATTGTTTCCACTGGCTCTTCGTGTGGTTGAATTGCCCTCTCTTCCTGGAGTAACAGTCTTGCAAGCTCGCCAGGCACTTCGCAATCATCTTCACCTTCGTCTTCGGCTAAGTTGATCGGATTTTCGAAGTCATAACTGGCAGTAGCAGAGTCGTTACCAGTGAGATCCAGAGTGGATTGAAACCTGTATGAGTGAGTGTGTGTAAATACAGTTGTTTTGAAATATGTATAAAGGAAGGAAAGACAGAAAAGGAGCATAAGATTTGAAATGCGAGAAAACGTCCAAGATTTTCATTTATGATATATAAAATGACAATTTATACGCCCTCACAAATGAAGCCACGGTGCCCCGGGTAAGACACCGGGTCATAGAGTTCAATTTATTGTTTATTACAAATAACAAAACAAAGAAGTTTATTACTGCGTAACAAAAGTAACAGGGGTATGGTCTTTGACAATCCAATTGGTCAATCCGCCTTCAGTCGTCGGATAGATCCAGCTATTGAACTCTGCTTCATCCACTTCATTATCCTCCCCAACAACATTCACTCCTGGATTTGTAATGAGCACAGGAGGTCTTCTGGTCTTCGCCTTCCGCATAGCTTTCTGACCCTCTGCAGTAAAACCCAGTCCAAATTTGTCAGTTTTCTGTGTAAAGTCGGGAAGCCTGCCCCAGTTAGCACATTCACCTTTCTGAACCACAGCCCGGGCATCCTTCAGGGAAGCCATCTTCAAAGGAACATCCTCTTCGACCGCTGTTTCTGCTGCTGCTGAAATTGGAAGTACCTCTTCGAAATGCTGAAAGGGGGTTTCAATAAACTCCCCGTCCATCTCAATATATCTGAAGGAATTCAAATGGCTCACCATATACTCCTCCTCTCCTTGCACAGTGACGATCTTCCCTCTGACGGGGTACTTGAGCTTCTGGTGTAAGGTAGAAGTCACTGCCCCAGCTTTGTGGATCCAAGGTCGACCCAATAGACAAGAATACGATGGACGGATATCCATCACATAAAAGGTAGAGTCAAACACCTGAGAGCCCACACAAATAGGAATGTCAACCTCTCCATGAACCATCCTCTTGGAACCGTCAAAGGCTCTGACAATGATGTTGCTAGGTTTTAACTCCAGACCTTCACAATCCAAATGGTCTAAGGCCTTCTTGGGTAGCACATTCAAGGAAGAGCCAGTGTCCACCAACACGTGCGCCAGAGTAGTGCCCCTGCATTCAATAGAGACATGTAGGGCATCGTTGTGGTCCCTTCCCTTTGCAGTAAGGTCAGCATCCGAGAAACCCAAACCATTGTCCGCTGTCAGATTTGCTACGCAATCAGTAAACTGAACTGCAGAGGTCTCCTGTGGCACGTGGGCCGTCTTGAGAAAGGAGATCAAGGCCTTAGCATGGGCCTCTGAGCATAGTAATAAGGAGAGCATTGAGATCTTGGAGGGCGTGTGCCCCAGCTGCTCGACGACATTAAAGTCACTCTTCTTTATTATTTTCAGGATTTCCTCCATCTCTTGTTGGGAGGCCTCAGCATTTATAGGTATTGGTGCCTCCATCCGGGAAGGCTCATCTTCAATCCCTTTGCCCCGAGCATTAGATGACTCGGCAGCAGGGGAAACAACTTGATCAGAAACAGGAACAGGTACACTTGTAGGTGTTATGGTGAGGGGTCTTCGAACAGCTGGTGGTGCAATGTCAGGCGAGAAGAGCCTGCCACTGCGGGTAACCTTGGCTGGACCAGTGATATCGCAGATACTGGCGCCAGTGTTGAACTCTTGTTTGATTCCATTCACATACACATCTGCCCCATAGTGCCAGGGGACAGCTTTATCAGATACGTAGGGGAGAGGCCTCGAAACAGTAATAACAACAGGTGCGACAGTCATGATTTGAACAGGCTTCCTTGGGAGAGCCTTGATAGGATTATTGAAGATTGTAATAACAGAAACTTCTTCTACCGGAACCAACTGAACAGCGGACTTCTTGAATAGAATCTCTTTACTGTCCATTAGGCTTTGGATGCCCAACTTCAGCAAAGGACAACCAGAGGGGGAGACAGCACAGAACAGGAAACCCTCACTGCAACCCGGAAATAAACCGGCCAGCAGTAGGTTCCTCTTGACAGTCTTCAAAGGAGTAGCTACGTCATCCACAGAAACGGCGTACACATCTTCATCAACAACATTTACCCCATGCTAGGGCATAGGGGCAGTCACCACATTCGGCCTCTCAGGCGCTTCAAACTGTATCTCTTTCGCGTCAATAAGGTCTTGCACCTTATTCCTTAATGCCCAACAGTCATCAGTGGAATGCCCCGGGCTATCGGAGTGATAAGCACAGCGGGCATTCGGATTATATTTGGGAGAGGCAGTGTTTACAACTTTTGGGGCCTCTCTGACAGTCACTAGGTTGGTGGATAGCAACTGTGGCAAGATCTGCGACAAAGTCATACTCAAACGGGTGAATTCTCTTCTAGGTCTTTCAGCCCTCTGAGGATTGGTTTGCCGAGGAGCGGCAACAGGCTTAGCAATCATTACCGCACTGACAGATTGGCGGCGCTCAGATTTCTCTTGTCTTCTAGAGCCATATACAGCACTAGCCTCCTTCTTGAAGGGTTTCTTCTCAGAACTTGTAGATGCACCCTTCGGAATCTTACCAGACTTCAACCCAGCCTCTATTCTCTCTCCAGTCAGAATAAGATCAGTAAACCCTGCGGACGAATTACCAATAAGATGGTTGAAAAATGGCCCAGATAGGGTCCCCAAGAACATGTCTACCAACTCCCAATCAGTCAACGGAGGCTGCACCCTGCCAGCCAGATCCCTCCACTTCTGAGCGTACTCTTTAAAACCTTCGCTTGAACCTAGCGACATACCCTGGAGTTGGGTACGCGTAGGGGCAAGGTCGGCATTATATTGAAACTGCTTATAGAAAGCAGTAGCCAACTCCTCCCAGTTACGAACCTTGGTCCCATCCAGCTGATAGAACCATTCGAGATGAGTCCCTGAAAGACTCTCCTGGAAGAAGTGGATCCACAGATTCTTGTCCCCTGAGTACGGTTGAATCTTCCGCACATATGACCTGAGGTGTAGCTTGGGACAGGATGCCCCGTCATACTTGGTAAAGGATGGTGCTTTGAACTTACGAGGAATGATCACACCAGTAGACAAACCCAAGTCTCCGAAATCCAGCCCAGGTACCTGTTGGATCTCCATAGCATTCAATCTGTCCTCCAGCTGCTTGTATCTGTCTTCTGCAGGAGGATACTGTTCCTCATCAAAATCAGTCTCGTTGTCAGAGACTACCGGACTAGGACCTTTTTCCCCTTGAGGAGTACCCTTGCCAATGGAAGAACCAGCCTCTTCATTCTGCAGAGTATTGCCGAACCTTCGGCCCGAGTTGAAAAGAACAATTCTTCTCTTCTTCTTCTTTTCCTTCTTCAGGAGCAGAGCCTTCAGTTCTTCTTGGCCCTGAGCCAAACCCATGATTAATTCCTGAAATAGCGCATTCTGCGCCTGAAGAACCTTGATGGACATCTCAGTTGATGATGAGTCAGGATTCATGATGCTGAAATAAACAACGAAGAACTGTAAGCAACCTGAAAAGAAGAAAACCTGCTATGCATATGATGAATGATATGTGTTTATGCAATGCATTCAAGGGTTCGAAACTTCAAATTTGTTGTAGACAAAAAGAACACACGTTATCATTAAGGAAATAATTGTTTGGTATATCAAAGCCTCGTGGGCACAAATTACAAAGCAAATCAATCCCAAAAGACACTACGCATCCTCTTTAGAGCTATGTAGGTGTTGAGATTCCTCTCCTCGTGCAATAGGCGGGTGAGCTCCAAGACCTTCTTTTCACTAGCATGTAGACTGGTCTCAAGAGAATTTCGTTCTTCCTTAAGCTGGATCCAGCTCTTCTGCATCTCTTCCCAGGATGTGGGCATATCAGGGTGCTGAATAGTGTAGGACACTTCTCCTTCCAAGACTGGCTCTTTGATCACAGGGAGCATGTGAGGATAAGGCATCACTAACTTCTGGGAGCGGGCGCGTACCCACTTGAGATAAGGTTCCAATGGGATGGAGTTCCTGTGCCCCAGTGTCTTGCTGTCTATCCTACTGGGCATCCTCCAAGCTCTGATAAATCTCTGGCGAAGCCCTTGTGCATCGTTGTCGAAGTCAAAAACTATGTCAGGAATTAACATGTCATGAGGACCATCCCTCCGAGCATAACCAAACTGTCTCCAAGCCAGGCACGGGTTGTAAGTAATACCTCCTATGATTCCAAGTAAAGGAACATTAGGGTAATCCCCACAACGATCAATGATAGTGACATCCTCTTTGGACCGAGGGCACCAATGTATATCTGCATGTGTAAGAGTCATCAACCGTTGTGACCATCTCAAACCCCGCTCGTTCTTCAAAACTGATTGTGGAAGGTGCGAAATAAACCACCTTCCCAGGAGAGGAGTGCAACACATAAGGACACCTCTTTTTCTCATGGTTCGAGTGTAACATGAGTGGAGGATGTCCCCCAGCAACGTAGGTATAGGATTCCTGGACATGAAGATCTGGACAGCACTGATATCTATAAGCTGATCTGGGTTAGGGAACAACACCAAACCATAGACAAGGAGGGCCACAACTTCTTCAAAAGCTTGTAAGTCGAGGGAGTTCCAACATTCATGGGCCTTTTCAAACAGAAACCTGGCTAAGAACCCTTTGATACCACTTCTAACTTCCCAATGTCCTTTGAGGTCAGATGACTGTAGGTGCAAGGCTTTAGCAATCTCTTCAAGCTTGGGTTCCTTTTCCGTACCATTGTAGGGTAGTTGATCAAGGATAGGGATCTTCAGGAGCCGGGAGAACTCCTCCAAGGTAGGTACCAGATAATAGTCCAAGAAGGTGAAACAGTGATGCAGAGGGTCAAAGAACTGGAACAGGACCTTTATCATATCTTCCTCAATGTTGGTGTTGACCAAGCTGATGATTCTTCCATGTCTCTCACTGAATGAAGAACTCTCGGGAATCCTGGATATAAGCTCCTTAAGCTGAGGAGGGATCCTTACAATACTGATTTGAATTTTCTTTCTGCGAACAGTTTCCATGTCCTACAAAACAAGAACAAAGATGAAGATTCGAACCCCTGAAATGGTTAGTCAATGCAGATGATGCTGGATGATGTCATGATGCTATGATTAAACACACCACAGATGTTTACAAAGACAAACATGTAAGACACACAAGGCACACAAGACAAGCCCTTAGGGTTTAAGGCCAGCATGGGGTCTGGGTAGTACCCTCTTGAAGTTGGTGGGTTCAACCTGTCCTATTAGAAGTAACCGGGTTCTAAGGGTCCCAATATCACTGGATTGCTTTCATTGTTCATCGTTTCGATTTAGCCACTAAACTGGCGACCGAAATATTCCAGGAAAGCAACCCTCAATTGAGTGTAGTATCGAGTATCAACCAACCTCGGACTGCACCAAAGTCAGTTATCTCACTACCCTAAAGAGGCCAAGATGGTTCAATTAAGGTTCCTAAGGTCTGTTGATGCTTCACGACACCACGCGGAGGCCCCGTACTCTCCTTGACTGAACTCAAGGGTTACCGGTACACACCAAAGTGCCACATCAACGTAGCAGACTGTTTCAACCATGTTGGTATACCCCACACAGTTCCCTCACAACCTTGTTGCTACTTTCTAAGAAGGTATCCCCAGATCCGGGTTAGGATCTATAGAACTCCCAAGACAGTCCCACAATTTAAAGCACACAAGGAAAGCAATTGAAAACACAGTTATGAACTAACCCTAAGGTACACCTCACTTTATAAAGAGTCCCCAGCAGAGTCTCCAGTTCTGTGATCGGTGGATCTGGAACTGACTGTTTAACGCTGGTTTCGCGAAATGTCGCGGAAGCAAGAGTCGCCACCGTCTTTTATTTTCTCCAAATGGAAAGGACAAAAGCACAGAAAAATTCCTTAAAGAGATTGCTCTCGGTTCGGGAGGTAGGTTATAGAAAGGGAAGGTGTTAGCACCCTTTCTATCCATGGTTATCCATGGGCTCTTAGATACTTGCTCATTTGTGTTTTCAAAAATGGTTTGTTTGCTTTTCAACTGTGGGTTTTAAAAAGTTTCTTTGAAAATTCCAGTTCGACTCTTTTATCAGTCCTCAAGAGTGTTTGAAAAATTGCTTTCGAAAGCTTTTTGAAAATGTGTTGGTGTGAAAAGTATTTTTTGATTTGTTTTGAATTTAGAGCAAGTATCTAGAGTCGTCTACCTACTCTAAGGAATTCGTCTGTGTAGATGTCCTTTAAAGTAGTGCCATCCCACCATTGAGAGGTAGGTAGCACCACCGTTGGAGGTTTTCGGGTCAATTCGAGGTTCGGGACATGGTGATCACCGGAGCAATGGGAAGACACCTTAGAAGCTACCCTCATGCCAGGTTCCCGGATCATGAGGACTTACTAAGACATCCTCTACTCGACGATCACCTTTCGAGGCAAGGCAACAGTGAGGCGTACCCTAGGGGTGGTGTGTGATTTGTGTGTCATGTTCAGTTATTTTGTTTTGTTCATGTCAAAGTGATCTATGCGTTTGTTTTTGTTTTAGGTCATTCATTCTTGCATGCATTTATTTAACAGTTAAAAAGATGCGGAATTTAAAAGTTCTAAACTATTACAAAGGAGCGGGTCCACATCGCTAAAATAAATCCAGGACCCGATTTGACAGAAAATAAATAAAGTAAAATGCGACAGACAAATATTTACACGGCTTTGGGAGAATTACATTAATATTTACAAGAAAGAAATAAAATGCGCGAATTGGAATTAAAATTGGAAACGAGGGCGTTGGACCCTTTTTTTTGATGAAATTAAATTAAATTATTAGATTAATTAAATAAAATGAAAAAAAGAAATTATTTGAGATTTTTTGGATTTATGGTTTTTTATGAGAATTAAATGAAATCTAACCCTATTTCTACAATTTTTATTTATTAAGAAAATATTAAACTTTAACCTAAAATTAAACCTAATTAATTAATGCATTTTGATTTATAAAAATAAATAATTAATTAATCATGGTGAGAAAAAGAAAAAAAAAAGAATGAAAAAGATTTGAAACCCTAATTCTACTAATTTTTAGGTTTTATTAAGAAAATATTTTAACATTATCCCTAGAATAAAACTAATTAATTGGTGAAATTTTATTTACAAAACATATATTAATTAAATAAAAATACTTATTTTTTTGTCTTTTTCTGATTTTTATATTGTTTTTATGTTTTTTTATGAAAATAATTAAATTAAGGAAATTAATTAAAAAGAGAAATAATTGAATCAAATAAAAAATGAAAAATATAAAAGAGATTGCAAACCTAGGGGGGTCTGTCCCCAAATTGGGAGGTGTGGCCTTAGTAATTCTGGCCCATTAAGCTCATGGCCTTATTGACTTTTGTGCCAGCGTGCATAGGCGTTGACTCAGGTCCATCATGTTCTTCAGATTATGCTCCTTGGATTGATCTTGGTAAGCACGTGGAGGGCCTGGATGTGAGTTGCATGGTGGAACCCAGGGTTGAATCTGCATGGGATTAGATTGATAGAAAAAATATTGAAAGAGAGTGGGGACCTGGGGTTCGAACCCAGGTCCCAGGGATTACCAGCATTATGCCTTACCAACTGCTCCAAACGCGCGTCTTGTTTATATAATATCAAACAAATAATATAAGAGAAACAAGGGTTAGTGGAACCTCCGCGCGCGAAAATTCAAACGTTCCAACCAGATAGTGCCACCTATCCTTCTTCTTCGTTTTGCCTTTTTTTCCTGAAACATGAAGAGGTTAGCGGGGGTTTTGAACCCCCCCAAAATATGCCATATCCAATAATAGCGAATAGGCCGTGGTAGCACATAAATTAGGCGCGATGGGTGTTTTATTTTCGTCCAAGCACGCTGAGTTCATTCATGGTATTATGGTGTTCCAATTTTTCCAGAATAGAGAAGCCCTAAATTAGAACCTCTGCAACCCTAAAATATAACAATGGCGTTTTTGCATATAATGTATAAAAACTCAATCAAAGTATGTGGTTAGCTTCAGAATACATCAATTAGTATGAATCCATAAATAAAATGCCATGAGAATGCTTGAAAATCAAAACACGAATATGCATTTTATATGAAAAATTTTGATTTCTGTATACCGATTCAAGGCGTTAGAGTTGATGTTCTTGATTGGAATAGTCTCCTGGTCACCTTGGCAAGCTAATGGAGTGGTTATTTGATCTTGAAAAGCCCTGTAACCTAGTTTTCAGTTTTGAGTTTTTTCATAAAAAAATGCAAAAGTGTTGATGATGTTCTTGCGCAGCTTAGTGGTTGTGAGGAGTAGGGTTTGCATTAGTATGTATATGTGAACGATTAGGGTTGGAAATTTGGTCCAAAGAATCAATGCATTGATGTATGGAAGATTTGATTTTCATGCATAATGTTTCCAATCTTTTTCACATGCTTTTGATGCCAATCATATCCAATCACCATGATTCTTTCTATATCTGATTATGCACGAAATATTGAGTCTATTCCATGCACAAAAAGATTTAAAAAGTTAGGTTTAGTATTTTTCACCTATTTATTTTAATTAAATGAATTATTAATAATTAAAAATCCAAATAAATAAATAAAAATGATAAAAAACTTCCCTTTGGGCCAAATGGTCGTGCACATGTTTTGGATGATAGATTTTGGAAGAAAAAGAGGCCCATTAGCATTTTTTAAGACTTTTGAAGCAATGTTGACTTTTCAAAATATCCAAAAATTTCCCAACTTTCACAAGGCCTAAATTGCTCAATTTTTAAGCTTTGCTCATGTTCTTGGACATTTTGGAAAGGTCTTTGAATCCTCTAACCAATGCCTTTGGTCCCATGTCATTTTGATTTACCAATCTCAAGTTATGGCCTTTGACTTAAAGTCCCTTTTTGTTGACATTTGAAAATGACCTATAATGTTGAAATTGATAACTTTTTGTGAGAGCATTTCTTGGACTTGAAGTGTGAAGAGGAGTTATAGGAAATGTCTTTATCTTCAAAATGAGATTTGGATGGAATTTTTCTGATAATCCATGTGGAAGTTATGCCTTGGTCAAGTTACAGTTGACTTTTTCAACTGTCCAAATATGGAAACTTTTGCATTTTGAGACTTTTTGAGCCAAGCTTTGGGAATCATGATCAAGCATTGATCAAATGATGTTTGTGGCTTCAAAATGAGATGTTGACCAAAAATTTGAACTTTTGACTGTCAAATGACCATTTTGCCCCTACAGTTGACTGTAGTGCAATTAGGGTTTTTGACTGTGCAATTTTGTGCTGTAAGTCTTGAAACTTGGTATGAGGATGCTTGACCATGTTTGTAGGCATGTGGGACTTGATTGGAACCTTGGAAACTTCATTTTCTCTGTCAGAACCAAAACCCTAGTTTTTGACTACTAGGAGGCCCTTGAACTGTGCAACCCTTGGGGGGCTTTTGAAGCTTTGACTTGGCAAATTTTGAAGAATATGGGAGGGCAAATTTTGGGGTACAACAAAGGTCCTCACGGAAGTTGGCGTTAAAGTGACTGAAAAGATATGGTTGAAGATGTCGTGGTGATTGGGAGTAGATTACTGACAAAATGATAACTTAAAAACGATGGGTATAACTTGACGACAATAGAGAATCTGTCGTGTGGGATTCACGACTCAAAAGAAAATTAAAGACGACGGGTAAAGATTGACATATGATCTATGAATCGAGAGAAAGGAGGTCATGAGGGTAAGGTCGGCGAGCGATCTATGACCCAAGAAAAGATGACACAATGGTAAGATATACGGACGACCTACAACCCAAGAAAATATAGCGCAAAGGTAAGATCTACAGACGACCTACGACCCAAGATAGGATAAAGCGAAGGTAAAATCTACGGAAGATCTAGGACCTTAACAGTGACAATGTGAGGGTAAGATCTACGGACGACCTACGACCCAAGATAGGATAAAGAGAAGGTAAAATCTACGGACGATCTACGACCTTAACAATGACAATGTGAGGGTAAGATCTACGGATAACCTACGACCTTAAAATGATAACGTGAGGTTAAGATCTATGGCTGACCTACGACCTTAAAAAGATAACATGAGGGTAACGTCTATGGACGACATACGACCCTAAACAAATAATGCGAAGGTAAGATCTACGGGCGACCTACAACCTTAAAAAGATAACGTGAGGGTAACGTCTACGGACGACATACGACCCTAAACAGATAATGCGAAGGTAAGATCTACGGATGACCTACAACCTTAAAAATATAATGTGAAGGTAAGATCTACGAGTGACGTACGACCTTAAGTACAAGATAAGGAGAGGGTAAAGTCTACAGACGACCTACGACCCTAGGAGAGATGATGTGAGGGTAAAGTCTACGGACGACCTACGACCTTAGAACGATAATGCGAAGGTAAGATCTATGAGAGACCTACGACCTTAAAAAAGATGAGGAGAGGGTAAAGTATATGGACGACCTACGACCCTAAGAGAGATAAAATGAAGGTAAGATCTATGGACAACCTACGACCTTAGAAAAGATAGCGCGATGGTAAGATCTATGGATGATCTACGACCCTAAAAACAAGATGAGGAGAGGATAAAGTCTACGAATGACCTACGACCCTAAGAGAGATAAAGTGAAGGTAATATCTATGGATGACCTACGACCTTAAAAACAAGATGGGGAGAGGGTAAAGTCTACGGACGACCTACGACCCTAAGAGAGATAAAGTGAAGGTAAGATCTATGGACGAACTACGACCTTAGAAAAGATAGCGTGATGGTAAGATCTACGGACGATCTACGACCCTAAAAAAATATAACAAGAGTATTGAGAGTTGGGGAGTACAATGTACTGACACCATGGTTTATTTTAGTCGGTAGTATCATAACATATGTTTAACTGGGAATTATGAGGATGATTTTTTTTATGGGGATGTTTCGTTGATTTGGGATTGATTTGGGGCTTTCGAGCAAGGTACCAAATCTGACTCATGCTTCATATGCATTTGAAGTGTGGCGTGATGATCCATGGATATGCTATGCACTTGATGATGCAATGCAATATGCAATAATGATTATTATATGCAAAATGCGAGTGTGATATGGTGGGAAGAACTGACTGTTTTTGGAATGCTGGTTTGTGTTTTGCGTTTGTTTTTGCAAAATGTCACGGTAAGCAAGAGTCGCCCCCGAATTTTATTTTATCCAACAAGGAAAGGAAAAAATCACAGAAAAATTCCTTTTTCGAGATTATTTATGAGTATGGGGGTAGATTATAGAAAGGGTAGGTATTAGCACCCTTTCTATCCTTAGTTATCTACGGGCTCTTAGGTACTTGCTCATCATTTTCAAAAATTGTTTTCTTTGTGTTTGTGGGCTTTGAAAAGTTTTTGTTTTAACTTCGATTTAACTCTTGCTTCTGTCTTCAAGAGTGTAATGAAATGTTTTTGAAAACTTGTTTGTAAAAGAGTGTAAGTGTGAAAAAAAGTTTTTGTTTTGGATGAGCAAGTATCTAAGAACTAATCTAGCTACTCGAAAAAGGAATCGTTCTATGTTTCTTTCCTTTAGACAATGCTATCCCACTATTAGTGAGTAGTTAGCATCGTCGTTGGAGTTTTGAGGGTCAATTCAAAAGAGGGACATACGGTCACTAAAGCAATGTTAGGATGTCTTAGTGGTAACCCTAATGTCTTAGATCATTTATTCGAGGCAACAATATCCGAGGCAACCATTTTGAGGAAACTATGATCTTTTAGACAAGAGGGCGACCTCTAAAACAACCTATACTCAATGACCGTTTACGAAGGCAACCAAGTGAGAGTGTACCCTAGGAGTGCGCATGTGCGAATGTGTTGATTTCAGTTATTTTTATCTTTGCACATTTTAGGGTGATCTAACCGTTTTAAATTCAGACGTTCATTCTTGTGATGCAAACCCTATTATCAAACATCTAACAATTGAATATTTGCAGAATTTAAAGGTGCGGAATTTAAACTAAACTATTACAAGGCGTCGGGTATTTACATCGCCAAAAACAAACCCTTTGAAATTTAAAAGCGGTAAAAATAAATAAATGTCCTAATTTAAATATTACAAATCGAGAGCAGATACAATAATTGGATGAAAAATAAAGCGCGTGAGAAAATTGAATTGAAGGCGAAACTAGGGTTTTGACCCTCCTAATTAAAGAAAATGTTTTTGTTATTTTTATTTTTTAAGAAAAGAAATTAATTCCTAAAATTAAATACTAAATTAATAAATTAATGAAAAATAATTACATGTCATATTTTTGGAGTTTTTGTTATTTTAAGAAAATAAAATAAAATAATTAAATAAATGTTAAAAAACCTATTGATTCTAATTAGTTTTAATTATTTGCAAAATAAATGAAAGTTATCTAAAATTAACCTAATTAAATTAATTAATATTTATCAATGAAAAATAAAATTCTAAATTTATTTGGACATAAAAATATTTTTGTGATTTATGATAAAAAAGAAAATTAATTAATTGTTAGTAAAAATAATAAATTAATTAATTAAAGAAAAATATAGAAAAGGGAAATAAAAAATAAAAAGTGAGAAATGGGCCTGATTTTAGGGTGTGAATAGCAGTTTTTTGGGCCCAATTGAGAAGATCCAATTGACTTTCTGGATCCTATGCATGTGCATTGACTGACCCTTTGGTGCACCCTCAGTGGTAGCCACCAGATCTGGCCATCTGGCGCGTTGATGTTGAAGGAGTATGATGGTCATCAAGCTTAAGCGTGCATTGGATTACCTGAAATAACAAGGAAAAATAACAAATTCTGGAGGCAGGGATCGAACCCCTGACCTCCAGCCTCTAATGCCTTGAAAACCTGGGTGGCCACCACTTGAGCACTTGTTTCTATTTGTTATCATAATACGAAATAATAATAATATAAGAAACAAACAAATTAATGGGATTTTCCACGCGAAATTCAAACAGGCCAGTAAGGGAGTGACACGCCTTCATCCCTGTTCTTGAACCGTGGCTAAAAGTTCAAAGACCTATACCCACGGACAGTGTCCATTTCTACAGGTCATGCTCATTCCAAAATCTTCTACAGGCCACATAAATGGAATCTAGTACCATGGTTGAGTTCGTCTCACTCTCCAGATCACAACCATACCCATCATGAAGGCTAATTATTCCTGAAATAAAAAACCCTAAACCAAAGCTTGAAAACCTAACAATGGTGAGTTTTGATTCAGTCTATATAAATGAAATTGAATAATTCCAAAAGCTTGCAAATGCTCTGTAGATTAAGAATATGCCATTATTTTACGCTATGGATGCAAGAATAAAGCTTTTCGAATTCAAGAAAAGGGTGATACTGTGAGCGACTTACAGTGCGTGAGAGGGCTTGAAAACGCCTTCTTTTGATTGCTTTCTCTTGTGGAAACTTCCAGGATACGATTGGGACCGATACCAAGCCTTGAGGATGCTTCTAAGTGGGACTTTGATCTCACACTTTTCTTTGATTTTTTCAAATCTGATTCCTGCTCTGAGCCTGATTTCCCACTTTGCTTTTGATCTTCATCGCCTCCTTATGTATTAGTGATGGAATTAGGGTTGTTAAACTGATCAAAATCCTTCTCTTTCAATGCTTTGGATATTGATTTGATTTGCTTTGAACAACTTTCCAAACATGGCTTATTTCCAATCTTTTTGTACACACAAGCTTTGATGTGAATTTTAATGCCTTGCTAGCTGTAATTAGAGCCTGAAACAATCAAAAGATCCTTTGTTATCAATGCTTTGGATTTTTATTTGATTTATTTTGATTTAAATCAAATTAATTCAAATAAAAATCAAAATAATTAATAAAAACATGATATGGACAAGTGGCAAATGCTAGAGCACGTGATCTATGATTCCAACTCAAAACAAGTGAAAAAGAATTGGCCCATTTGGCAAAATTTGAAGTTTTGGGGATAGTTGACTTTTGGCAATTTTGCAAAAACGGTCAACTTCAACAATGCATAACTTCCTCAATTTGGACTCTTTGGAGGTGTTCTTGGACTTTTTAGAAATCTTGAGATGTCCTCTAAGTAAAACTTTTGGTTTCGTCTAAATTTGATATTCCATGCTCATGTATGAAGCTTTGACAAAAAAGGTGTTTTTGTTGACTTTTCAAAATGACCTATAATGTCCAAATTCATAGCTTTTTATGAGTGCATATTTTGATCTTGAGAGATGAATATGGGTTGTAGGGAATTGCATCCTCTTCAAAATTAGTTTTGGATGGGTCATTTCTCATAAAGTATGAGAAAGTTATGCTTGGTCAAAGTTGAGTTGACTTTTCCTACAAAACCCTAATTTAGCAACTTTTGAGTCTTGATGAATTATGAGAAATCCTTGATGAATCATGATCAACCCTTGATAAAATGATGAAATATACTTCAAAATGAGGATTTTGACCAAAAATCTTGAAGTTTGAATGTATGTGGGTCACAATTGACTTTTGCCCTAGCACAATCGATTTTTGGACCTTTGAGCAATTGACTGAGCAAAATTCCTCTGCAAGGCTTGAAACTTGACATGGATGATCTTGAGAACATATTAGGACATTGGTGGGAATTTGGGACCACTTGGACTCAAGGATCTTGATGCAACATGAAACCCTAATTTGGGGTAGACTGCCTTAGGAGAGAGTTTGTCTGGCCAACCCTTGGACTACCTTGAGCAATTTGGAGATCATTCTTGAAATGTTTTGAGAAATATGAGAGGGAAAATTTTGGGGTACAACAGAGAGCAATGGGGATCATTGGGGTCTGTTGCTCGTCGTCTTGAGATACCAATATGGATTGGTGCTTGAAATCTAAGAGAAAAGAATTAGCCTTGTCGATTTCACTGGGGATTAAATCTTGCCGGGGAGAACTAACTTGATCTGACTTCCTTCATATGTTGGACTTCTTGTGAATGACTGAACAGAGACATGTATCTCATCAAATGCCCCAAGCTTCTCAGTGATGGAGAATCGGGTGCTCGTTCGACTGTAAGGAGGCGACGAAGATGAAGGTTTGGTCGAGGTGACCATTATAACTTGCTACCTGCACAGGAAAAACAAACACTTGAATGTTGTGGCATTCCTTTGAAATGCCTTCATATCCATGTAATGTAACTTTTCACATATTAGCATGTGATTATTATTGATTTATTGTTTTTAATGCAATTCTTAACAAATAATTTAAATCATAATTCGCATACGAGAATAAAGTAAAAAGGACAAAAAAAAATTTGCGGAAGGGAAAATTTTTATTAATGAGTTTGGCCTGTGAATAGGCATTCGTACATGGAAACAACTCCTAAATGAGGAAGTTTTAAGGAAAAATACAAAATACAATGAGTAAAATGGCAATAAGAAAATCTCGAACTTCTGTTAAAACTGATATTGCTATAGTTCCCACATCCTGGGTCATCCTAGTATCGTGCTTCCAAAGGATAATAGATGAATTGATCCATCCCGTATTAGGAGGGTGTACGTGAAGAGTCTTCAGACTGCAGTCTCTAGCTTTTTGTCCCTAATTTTTGCCTAGATCGCCCTTTCAGGTTTTCAATCCACTGGGACACCCATTTTTGCCTAAGCCGCCCTTTCGGGTTTTCAACTTAAATGGTTATTATTTTTTTCCTTTTTAGCCCTAACTTTTGCCTAAGCCGCCCTTTCGGGTTTTCGACTTAGTGGGTCCTTTTATGTGTAGTATTTTTTGACTGAGTATGAATTGACTGGAAGCGAAACGTCTTCCCCATCCATGTTTGTCAAGATTATAGCACCTCTTGAGAAAGCTTTCTTCACGATGTATGGTCCCTCATAGTTGGAATTCCACTTGCCTCTTGGATCAGTGTGGATTGGGAGAATATTCCTTAAGACCAGGTCACCTGTGTGGAACTCTCGAGGCCGAATCTTCTTGTCAAATGATCTCTTGAGATGCTGTTGATATAAATGACCGTGGCAAATGGCTGTTAGGCATTTTTCTTCAATGAGATTGAGTTGGTCGAGTCTCGTTTGAATCCATTCAGCTTCATCAAGTTTAGTATCCATCAGAACCCTTAAGGAAGGAATCTCCACTTAGACCGGGAGTACCGCATCCATACCATAGACTAGTGAAAACGGAGTTGCCCCAGTGGAAGTACCCACCGAAGTTCGATAGCCATGCAAGGAAAAATGCAACATCTCATGCCAATCTTTGTATGTTCTGACCATTTTCTGGACAATCTTCTTTATGTTCTTGTTAGCAGCTTCGACTACCCCATTCATCTTCGGCCGATAAGGTGATGTATTATGGTGCTCAATCTGGAATTCTTCACACATTTCCTTCATCATCTTGTTGTTGAGATTTGACCCGTTATCAGTGATGATTTTGTTAGGAGTTCCATACCGGCATATGATTTCTCTTTTAATGAAGCGGGTAACTACTTGCTTGGTCACATTCTTGTACGAAGCCGCTTCCACCCACTTGGTGAAGTAATCAATAGCAACAAGGATAAACCTATGTCCATTTGAAGCGCTTGGCTCGATGCGTCCAATCATATCGATCCCCCACATTGCAAAGGGCCATGGTGAAGTCATCACATTTAAAGGAGTGGGAGGAACATGTATCCTGTCTGCGTAAACTTGACATTTGTGACACATCTTTGCATATGAACAACAGTCGCTTTCCATCGTCATCCAGAAATAACCTGCTCGTAGGATCTTCTTGGCCATGGAATATCCACTGGCGTGAGTCCCAAAAGAGCCCTCGTGTATCTCTCATATAATGGATTCTGCTTCGTGTATATCCATGCATCTAAGCAGAACCGAATCATAGTTTCTCTTGTACAAAACGTCTCCCGATAGTAAAAACTTAGACGCCAACCTTTTAAGAGTCCACTTATCACAAATTGTAGCACCTTCGGGGTACTCTTGCTTTTCAAGATATCTTTTGATGTCGAAATACCATGACTTTTCGCCCGATACATCTTCAGTTGTGAGACAATGAGCAGGGAAATATGTGCTGGCTCCTTGTAACGACAAATATTTATATTGGGCGCATGATTTTGGTAACTGACTTTGAACATTGCTGCTAAAGTGGCCAGAGCATTTGCCAGCTGATTGGCTTCATTAGGAATGTGCTCAAAGGTGACCTCATCGAAAGCGGGAAACAACTCTAATATGTAATCCCGGTATGGAACTAAATTAGGGTGTAGTGTATCCCAATTTCCTCGTACTTGATGTATCACTAAGGCAAAGTCACCATAAACTTTAAGAATCTTGATCTTCAAATCAATAACTGCTTCAAGACCCATCACACAAACTTCGTATTCAGCGACATTATTTGTACAATCAAAACATAATCTGGCAGTGAAAGGTATGTGAGTATTGTGCGGAGAGGTCAGAACTTCCCCAATGTCATGGCCCATAGAATTTGATGCACCATCGAACGTGAGAGTCCACCGCTCCCCTGGTTCGGGTTCTTCATTATCACCAAGTTTTATAATGTCCTCGTCTGGAAAATCGAACTTCACGGACTAATATTCTTCCAATGGCTGGTGAGCGAGATGATCAGCAAGAATGCTACCTTTGATAGCCTTTTGTGTGACATACTGGATGTCATACTCAGACAAAAGCATTTTCCACCAAGCCAATCTTCCTGTAAGTGCTGGTTTCTCAAAGATGTAATTTATCAGATCCATCTTAGATATAAGAAGAATGTGTCAACATATACTGCCTTAAACGTCGAGCTGCCCATGTAAGAGCACAAGAAGTCTTATCAAGTAAGGAATACCTTGATTCACAATCAGTGAACTTCTTGCTCAGGTAATAAATGGCGTGTTCTTTTCTTCCAGTATCATCATGTTGTCCGAGCACACAACTCATTGATCCTTCAAGCACAGTCAAGTACATAATGAGAGGTCTCCCTAGAACTGGTGGTACGAGTATTGGTGGTTCTTGAAGATACTCCTTAATCTACTCGAAAGCTTCTTGACAACTTTTATCCCAACGGACATCTTGATTCTTGCGTAACAATTTAAAGATGGGTTCACAGGTAGAAGTAAGGTGACAAATGAACCTGACTATGTAATTCAACCTTCCAAGGAAACCTCGTATTTCCTTTTCATTTTCCGGGGCCGACATATCCTGTATTGCTCTCACTTTGTCTGGATCTACCTCAATTCCTCGTTGACTCACAATAAAACCAAGTAACTTGCCCGATCGAACCCTAAAGGTGCATTTGTTAGGATTAAGCCTTAACCTGAACTTTCATAAACGATCAAACAACTTCTACAAATGGACCAAATGTTCTTCATCAGTCTATGACTTCGCAATCATATCGTCCACATACACCTCGATCTCTTTATGAATCATGTCGTGAAAGAGAGTCACCATAGCTCACTGATATGTCGCACCAGTGTTTTTAAGACCAAAAGGCATGACTCTATAGCAAAAGGTACCCCAAGGAGTTGTGAAAGTTGTTTTATCCATGTCTTCTGGAGCCATTTTTATCTGATTGTAGCCCGAGAACCCATCCATGAAGGAGAACACTGAAGACTGGGCAGTATTATCAACCAATACATAAATATGAGGCAACAAGAAGTCATCCTTCGGGCTTGCTCTATTCAAGTCTCGGTAGTCAACACACATGCGTACCTTACCATCTTTCTTAGGTATAGGCACAATGTTAGCAATCCAGGGCGGATAATTTATCACAGATAGGAAGCCAGCCTCAAGCTGTTTCTGAACTTCTTCTTTGATCTTCAAAGCCATGTCGGGTCTAGTCCTTCTCGGCTTCTGCTTTACAGGAGGACATTCTAGCTTGAGTGGCAATCTGTGCATCACTATATCAGTGTCTAAACCGGGCATGTCTTCATACGACCAGGCAAAGATGTCAGCATACTCTCGAAGCAACTCAATTAACCCCTTCTTTTCTTCGCTTTGCAAGGCGGCACCTATTTTGACTTCTCTCTTTACCTCTTCAGTACCGAGATTAACGACTTATATTTCTTCCTGATATGGCTGGATGACCTTCTCTTCCTATCTCAAGAGCCTGGCTAGTTCTTCAGGGACTTCACAATCTTCCTCACTATCTTCGTTAGCATGATCAACTGAATTCTCAAGGATATAAGGAACAATAGCACTATCATTTCCAACGGAGTCCGAGACGGATTTGCATGATCGATGATTTAATGTTTTATTTTTAGAAAGTGCAAAAGAATATTTAGAATATGAAAAGAAAAGTATTTCCATTTTTATTTTGAAAAAGTAAAAGTAAAAGAAAAGACATGGAACAAAATTGTATGCGAAAGTGCGACTTTTCATTCAATGTTAAACAAAGATTTAAACATAAGAGGCCCCTTCTACAAGCTATCACTATGCCTTGGAAAGGACATATGACTTAAATGGAAACAAAAAATTACACATCAAGGAAAACAACTTTAGGGATGTCCATGGCAGTCCAATTGCTGAGCTCCTGGTCCAGCGCAACTTGATAGATAAATCTTGAAACATCTTCATTGTCACCTTTAACATATGTGGAGAGCACTTGTCCTTCTTTGCCTACACCAGCACTGACGAACACTTCAGAAATTGGAGGAACCTGCTTTCCTCTGAGAGGAACCCAACCTGCTTGTACGGAGGATGATGGCTGATACCCAAGACCAAAACGATATTTCTTCTCTCGCACTTCAATCAGTTTACCCCAACTGTCATGGGGAAGTCTAGCTTCTATGAGGGCTTTGGCATCCTTCAAAGAGGCCAGGGGTGCTTCAGACTTCTTAAATTCCATGACGGGGAACTTATCAACAGTAATAATCTCCAGAGCTTGAAAGGGCAACTCTTGCACCTCGCTTTCCACTTCCACATAACAGTAGGTAGTCAAATTATTAATCAATATGTCTTCTTCTCCACAAACGACGACAACTTGGTTATTCACAATGAACTTCATGTGTTGATGAAGAGTAGATGTCACAGCTCCTGCTACATGGATCCATGGACGACCCATAAGGCAAGTATAGGATGGACAGATGTCCATAACATAGAATGACAAATAGAAAGTGTATGGACCAATCTTGACAGGCAAGTCCACCTCTCCATCCACAGATCTTCTCGAACCATCAAACGCTCGAACATTTAGAGTGGAAGACCTCATCATTACTCCATCCATATTCAGCTTAAACAAAGTAGCCTTAGGCATCACATTGAGTGAAGAACCCATATCTACCAAAACTCGAGATAAAACAGTGTCCAAACACTTCATAGAAACATGCAGCGCTTTGTTGTGGGCTCTGCCTTCAACTGGAATTTCATCATCACAGAAACCCAAACAATTTCCCATAACAATATTGGTGACGATTCCTTCAAACTGGGCCACGGAGATGTCTTGGGTAACATGAGAAGAACATAAAATCTTCAATAAGGCATTACGGCGGGTCTCTGAACACAAAAGGAGAGACAAGATGGAAATCTTGGATGGCGTCTGGTTGAGTTGATCCACTACTTTGTAATCACTTCGCTTAAGAATTCTCAAAATCTTCTCCTCTTCTTGTCCCATAGAAGGTTCAGGTTGGTTATCCATCACTTTCTTTCCCTTGGTCTTGGCTAGAGCTTCACTGTTAGTTTCTTTAGGAGGCGGTGGTGGAGGAGAAAAGATTCGACCACTGTGAGTCATGCTACTGGTTCCTGCAATGTTGGTAATATTCTTGTCAAAACTGGAGGACACTCATACTTCTTTCTATGAATATATACCATATTATACTCCCATGGAACTGCCTTTGAGTCATTACTTATAGGAGGAATATGAGCTTGGATCGTTTCGGGGTAGCGGGAGCTTGAATCATTAACGGGGTAGTAGAAACCTGAATTGTTAAGGGAATACCTGGGGTTGCTGAAAAGCTTCTTAGATAGTAGGGGATTTCCAGGACATTAATCTCTTCTTCTCGGAAGATCTTCTCTATCTGTAAGACACCTTCATCGAGCAACTGTTGGATATCCGTCTTCAAACCAGTACACTCTTCAGGTTTAAAGGAACATGTTAAGCAGAAATCATGGAGTTCTTGTAGCACCTCATGATCCAAAAATGTTCTCTAATAGTTCTTAATGATATCTTGATCTTATCGACCTTGGTTACTAGAATTTGTTCACTACCTTCTTCAATAGCATTGACAGCTGCCCCTGGGTGAGGAGGCATGGGATTGTTCTGAATATTCAGACCAACATGGTTGAAGTTGATGGCCTTTGCATCGAGGAGGTCTTGAACTTTACATTTGAATGCTCTACAATTCTCAATTGTATGGCCTGGGGCACCAGAATAAAATTTAAAATGAGCATTAATTTCATACCCCCTAGGGAGAGGATTTGGCGGTGGACCAAGTTCACGTAATTGAACCAATTGACTAGTAAGTAACTGTGGGAGAAGCTGAGCATAAGACATAGGAATGAGATCAAATCTCCTTTCAGGCGCTATTTGTCTTTGAGGAGATCTCGTGCCTTGAGGTTGTTGATTTTGTTATTGATAAGTTGGAGGAGGTGCAAATTGTTGTTGTGGAACATACTGTGGTTGTGGAGTGAAAGGTCGTTGCTGGGCCATCCAGGGTGCTGGAGTTGTAGCAGTATACACTTGAGGAACAAATTGGTTGGGAACAGCAGTAGGTGTAGGAAAATAAGGAAATTAGACTTGAGGAAATGCAGGAGCTCTTCCTTGGTTGATGGTGATGGACCTAGTCTTACCTTCTTTCTTCTTGACAAAACCAAAAAACAGCTTTCTACCAATGCTTGCATTGTTGTTAGTATTGTTAGGAACGCCTTGGATCATTCCAGCCTTAATGCAAGTCTCAACGCGTTCACCAATAATGACCATATCAGAGAAAGAAGTAGAAGTACTATTGAGCATATGTTGGAGATAAGGGCCTCGTAGAGTACCCATAAACAGATCAATAAATTCACGATCCAAGAGAGGAGGTTGGACCCTTGCATCCAGTTCACGCCACCTCTGAGCATACTCTTTGAATGACTCTTAAGATTTTTGTACCATCCCTTGGAGCTGAGTATGGCTAGGAGCCATGGCAGTATTGTAATGGTAATGTTTCAAAAAGGCGTCAATAAGTTCTCCCCAAGTACTGGCATGAGATCTTTCCAATTTCATATACCAATCCAAT
This sequence comes from Vicia faba, assembly GCA_948472305.1. Taxonomy (NCBI): domain Eukaryota; kingdom Viridiplantae; phylum Streptophyta; class Magnoliopsida; order Fabales; family Fabaceae; genus Vicia; species Vicia faba. The sequence goes on from OX451735.1 coordinate 877,031,835, forward strand.
GGTGCCCCAGTCAAGCTATCTTGGAAGAATTGCATGAGTAACGGTTCATTTTTAGCGTATGCAGCCATTTTGTGACAGTAGGAACGGAGATGAGTCACTGGGCAAGAAGTGCCTTTGTATTTGTCAAAATCCGAAACTTTGAACTTGGGAGGAATAAATACCCCAGGCACGAGGCACATTGCAGCAATATTGAATCCAGAAGCCTTGATACCCTCCATGGCTTTAAGACGCTCTTCGAGAGCATCGTACATTTTCGCAGTTTCGGCAACTCTGGCGGCATGGTTCACTTGGGGTTCATCAAGATCAATAACATCATGATGATCATCGACATCATTCCTAGGAGCTCCAGTAGGGGTTTCAACATTTGCGTTATCATTCCTCCCATTAGCAGAAATGGAGGGAGCAGCAGTAGTAAGCTTGGCAACACTATGATGTAGTTCTTCTTGACCCTTGATCACGGCATGAAGGGTTTCCATAAGCTGATCCATGCAAGTGCCCATGGTGTCCATATCTCGGCAGAGTGCATTCTGATTATCTTCAAAAAGATCCATAAGTCTTCGCTGGTTTCCTCTTATATGGTAAGGATATGGAGAAGTCGTCTTTGTTGTTCACTGAAGTCTGTCGAAAAGGGGACCCCAATGAGTTTTTGTTGTGAAAAGTGATTGCATGATAGTATGAATGAATGATTTATCTTCATTTATGAGGAAATCCAAAGACTCGCCTATCTTTTAAATTTTTTCTTTTTGAAAAGCTATATCAACGAGACTTGTCTTTGGACTTCCCTAGATATGAGATATATATACATGATGATATGATGTCATGGTATGCTATGGCATGAAGTCTCATCTCCACGTATTCTGGATAACCACTGTGTGGTCCGTTGCACAGGCTGAAAGTAACAGGATCAAAAGTCCGACGTCATAGGCATGAAGTCAAAGTAACCACCCATGAGGTATGTACTAGGGGTTTATCACCTGGTGAACAAGGTTCTAAAGAGTTCTCAAAGTCTACGCTCTTCCTTTGGATATTACCAACGTCCCAATTACTTGGTAATCAATAATATTCACAGGAAAAACTCGTCTGAGTGCAATATCGCGTGACAACTACTTCTGGATTACTTTGTCATAGCCTCCTCACTGCACCTAAAAAGGCTAGGATGGGTTAATGGTTCTATCGCCCTCAGCTTCTCGAGTTCCTAGGTTTAAAGCAACGACGTCTTCCCAATTACTCGGTAAACATCACTACTTTCAAGGGGACCTCCACTGAGTTGGGGATTTTCATGCCTCCTTCTTCGGGATTACTCCCTCAAAGTTAACATGACTATACCGCCCTTCCTAATCCTAAGTCTAACCCAAGTCCGGGTATAGGACTCATCAAATGTAATCACCAAACCCAACATCACAATGTATCCAGAATACGTGAGTAGTAACAATATATGCAATATATACAAAAGAATACAATAAAGCAATAAAGATATAAAACAGTAAAGAAAAATAAAGCAAATAAATAACCGCCCCAAAAAGACAAATAAACAAAATTGGGAGGGACTCTCTAAAGGTCCCCAGAAGAGTTGTCAGCTGAATCTACCGACAAAAAAGACAGAGTCGCCGCCGAACTTTATTTATTCCGAAGGAAGGGGAAATATCGATAAAACCACAAGGGAATGGATAAGATGGTCTTGCAACCAAGAGAACGGGTAAGGGAGTCGATTATGTAAGGGGAAGGTATTAGCACCCCTCACATCCATTGTACTCAACGGGATCCGTTTTGTTTGCTTGTCTTAAAGGGTGTATTTATCTACAACTATACTTGCTTAAGGGGAAAAGAATGGTTTTTCATTATTGCGTTCGTGAGGGTTTCGTGACCCTTTGCCTACATATCCAATGAAGGAATCAGAACACCATAGTTCCTCTAGAAAATGGTTTGTTTTGTTTGTGTTTTTTAGTGGGCAACGTTAACGCACGCATTCTAGCAATAGGCACGGCCGGTATCGCGGTAGAACGGAGATAACATGCCCTTTGGGGAAATTTTGATTTGTTGAATGTTTTGTGAGTTTTAAAATAAATTCAAGTAATGATTAAAAGGTGTTTTTAGATTTTTGATTTGTGAATGTTAAGTTTTAATTGCAAAAGAAAAGGGTTAAGAGGGAGACTAAGAAATATCCTAATTGTTTGTTATGTACAAGTGAATTGGATCGAAAGATCGATTTAGACAAGTAATACAACCAAATTGAAGATTAACAAATAAACTACGTAAATTATCTTACAAAAATTAACTATGACTATTCAACATAAAATAATAAAATAAAAAATTAGTTTAATAAGTTATTAAAAAGGTAATCAAATTTTTGTGTTTTTGAATTAAAGAAAATATTAAACGAAAAATAATAAACTAATTCTAAAATATTTATTGTTAATATTTTTATTAAGTAGAGAAAATTAAAAGAAAATCGAACCTTAATTTAAAATTCTTGGTACATATTTTTATCAAACTAATTATCATTTTCAAAATAAAACAAAGCAACTACCAAATATACAAGAAACAAAAGAATTGGGCTTGAGAGATTGAAAATAGGGGGTGTAGGCCTGAAATTCGTGTGGGCTGATGTTTGAAGAGTAACAAGGGCCCAAGTTTTTTATGCATGGTTTTAATTACATAAAAGAGAAATAAAAAAAATAAAATAAAAAAAAATTTGAGGGGGCTGGTCTGAACCGGGTCGACCCAAGGCCCACCCCCTTTTCAAATTTCTTCACGGGTTTGCAAAACCCTAAACACAAACATTTCATCTTTCTTGGTGCCTCTAACCTTTCATAGCCTTCTCTCACTCAAACCCCAATCGCTACTATTTCTCATCTCCATCGCCACTCTCTCACTCTCAGATTTACTGATTCCAAACAAAAGTTAACAAACCAACAAAAACCACCGTCGTCTCCAATCAAAACCATTATATCAAAATCCAAGCGATTTGCATTCATCAGAAGAAAGCAGTGCGATGGGGTTCTGGACAACGACAGCGTGATTCGCGTGGCGATTGTGCATTCATTATTGGGAAGGGGTTAAGAGACGATTTTAAAGCGAAGCAAAATCGAGACTGAGTCATCGCGACGCTTTGAGTTCGTTGATCGGAGTTGAACGAGTTTGAGATGAATTGAAAGAAAGTTGAGACGAAGGTTAAGGTGATCAAACGGAGCCAGGAGAAGAAAGGGAATCACAAAGAGTTTAAACCAGAAAAAACTGTGACCAGAAGGTGGTGGGCGATGACGAGAAAGTTAGGGATTTCAAAGTTTGAGGGAGAAAAGAGGGTTGCTAGTAACAAATGAAAATGAAGAGCTCATATCTCGTGACCTTGTGAAATCTCAAGAGCCACATGATAACCCTAATCCCATTTCTCATAATCAAATACAATCTTAAATTATTTATGTTTTGTTTGATTAATGTATTATTATGTTTTGCAGTTTAATCAACAAAGCAGAAGCAGCAAGACAAACAAGTTATGGGAGAACCAAGACAACATCACCTCATGCAAGGAACAATATACAGGAAGGAAAAGGTAAAGTGCAAGATAAAGTTTAGTAAGGTACCAAATCGGAGCCCCTCTGATGGGTTCTTTGAGCTCAGGTAATGACTCTCTACTCTTTCCTCTGCCCCCACTCTGAAGATGGCACGACTTTGTTGGTATTACGAGTTGACTTGCTTGATACTACTAGACCTCTTGGGCTGTTTTTTCTGATTTCTAACACTTGCTATTAGATTGTTCCATTCGGTTTTGTTGGTTTAGCGAGGAAATTTTTTACAGGTTGAGGAAAAATGAATGGTGGTTTGTAATGCAGGGCTGGTGAATGGGCATTGAGAAAAAAATTCTTCTGTTTTTCTTTTCTGGATATCTTACTGTGATTGTTGGGGTTTTCTGATTGAGTTTTTTTTGGTTTTTCTGGCTCTGTATTTCCCTCTCTCATTTTGCTGGCTGTGTTATCTCTTGTGATTTTTTGGCTGTATGAAAAATCTCTTGGTTTGCTGTGTGTTTTTATGCTGGCTTTGTTCTCTCTACTAAAAATTCACCCTTTCAATGAAACAATGGCTTTTATTTATAGTGAAATAGAGGTGGAAATTAGGGGGAGAAAATTGGTGAAATTTGAACATGTTTGGCAAACTGATTTTGAACATTTGAGTAGCAGGTTTGTATGTCTTACTGATTTTGTGCAATGTTTAGACTGTTTAGAGAAGGTGTGGCACAAATGAGGTGCAGGTTTTGGCATGTTCTATTTGGTTGTTTATGCAACATGTTTTGGCAGATTTGGGGCAGCTGTGCAGGTGATATCTTTTCCTCTTTCATCTTTCAATGATGTAAAGCAAACCTTTTTTTTTTGAAAAATATGAAGGATTTGCATTTTAGGGAAATGATGATGCAGGGCTTTGGGCATGTGGTAGCTAGTTTGCACTATTTTTTCTTGTTGATGCCTGATACATGTGTTGTTTGCTATTTTGAGACCTTTGCAGCCTATGTTGCCTTGCTTGCTTTTGTGCTAAGGGCTGCTGCTATTTATTGTGTTGCTGTTGTTGTTTGCAGCTTGACAGTTTGCTTGTTTTGGATTGTTTTGTTATGCCCGTTGCTACTGTTTAGGGCCTGTTGCATGGCTATATTTGTGCTGCACGCTGGCCTGCCCATTTGGTGGTTGTTTATTGTGTTGTGTTATTTGCTGCCTTAGGCAGTTTTGACTTTCCTTGCCAGTTATGCTTGTGATTGTAGTTTGTTTAGCCGTATAGAAGTTTGAAAATATTTGTACATTTCTTTTTTCCCTTTTTGTGAACCAAAGTCTAAACTTTGTGATTTGTAAGATAGGAGAGGACCATGATTAAGAACAAAACCCTTTTAGTTATGATTCCAAAATGCAAATCCTAATGATGAGTTTTCTTGTTTAACAAATAGTCCTTGCTTGAATTTTTCACATGTTAATTATTTGCTAATTATTCCTTCTTGTTTCATGAACACGCGGAGTGGATGGCAAGCGAGGCAAGGTGAAGAGAAGATCATGGCTAGCAAGGAGCAGATGCGTTGCTTGAAGATGAAGACTTGAAGAAACAAGCATTATTTCTTTCTTTGTAAACAAAACAAATTGTAGTTTGTATTTCATATTGTAATCCCTTTTGTAACTTGTCCCAAAAATGTAATGAACACAAAACTTGAACGATACATTTTTTTAATGATGAATTCGTTGTATGGAAATTAAACAAACTCTTGAATCTTGATTGAAAATTGCAATTTCCACTTGAATGATTTGAATTCACATCTTGCCTTTGTAACTTGAATTCCAGAAATCAAACATGACTTTAGTAATTTGTACTTCAAGCAACCATGCGCCTTATCTTCCAAACTCCAATCAAACTCTTGAACAAAATAAATGCTTAAGAATTTAATTCCACTTGGTTAATTCGAACCCAAAACAATGGTCATTTAAACCTTAATCTTTATATCATGCCTGAACCAAACTTGCACTCTCAAGCAAAACTTTAACTTTGATATTCAAACCACAAGTAACTTGTAACTTAAGCAACCAAAATATGCCTTGATTGTCATGAACCCCCCAACCTTATTTATTGTGCCCAAACTCCGCATTCGTCACCTTAAACTTAAAACTCTCCACACTCAGTGACTTAGGGACCTTAAGAAGAAAACTTGAAATGCAAGGAGATGAGATCCTTGACCTAATGCACTGAGCTTTGAGTTATCTTTGAGGTAGGCGAAAGAAACATCTTCACAAAAACCATGGATCCAAAACCCTAGTATATTGACCAACAAATAGGGAAATAGACCCTAATACAGGCTCTGATGAATTTGAGCGAGAAACATCCTTGTAACTTGGTGAGAAAGAAATTCATGATACCTCAAAAATCCATCCCACGATCCACTAATCGAGAACCAGATGCATTTCCCTTTTACCTGGTAAGAGAACTTCAAAACAAAAATTAGACATAAAGAGGGCATAACCCTAATATCTTACTCCAAGGAGTCTGATTCCGTGAGATGTGGGATATGCAAATACTTAGTAAAAATGATGCAAATGGGATACAAATTTCAAAGTCGAATAAAAGTAAAGAGAGGTAGGGCAAATTTGGGGTACGACAGGTACAAGTAAGGGCAATTCAGTTTAAGATTCCATATTCCTGTGAAGAACCTATGCCTGATATGTTTGTGAGGACTACTCCTCCCCTTTTAGATGATGTGGAAGAGCTTTAGCTTTCCCTAGTTAGGATGCAGCAGGAGAAGGAGGCTTGGAAGAATAAGTGTCAGACTTTAGAGATGTCCTACTGAGCAGACTTGAAAGAGAAGGATGATGTAATACGATGGGAGAACTGACTTGGATGTTGTGATACGATGGCCAGAACCGGGACGTGGTTTCCCTATTTTGTTAAGGAAATTTTGCAGGTTTGCGTTTTGCGTTTGTGTTTGCAAAATGTCCCGGTAAGCAAGAGTCGCCACCGTCTTTTATTTTATCCAACAATGAAAGGAAAAAAGCACAGAAAAATTCCTTTTTCGAGATGTTTCTGAGTACGGGGGGTGGATTATAGAAAGGGAAGGTATTAGCACCCTTTCTATACGTAGTTATCTACGGGCTCTTAGGTACCTGCTCATCATTTTCAAAATTGTTTTCTTTGTGTTTGTGCGCTTTGAAAAGTTTTTGTTTTGACTTCGATTTAACTCTTGCTTCTGTCTTCAAGAGTGTAATGAAGTGTTTTTGAAAACTTTGTTTATAAAGGAGTGTAAGTGTGAAAAATTGTTTGTTTTGGATGAGCAAGTATCTAAGAACTAATCTACCTACTCGAAAAAAAGAATCGTTCTATGCTTATTTCCTTTAGACAATGCTATCCCACTATTAATGAGTAGGTAGCACCGTCGTTGGAGTTTGAGGGTCAATTCGAAAGGGACGTACGGTCACTAAAGCAATGTTAGGACGTCTTATTAATAACCCTAATGTCTTAGATCATTTATCCGAGGCAACAATATCAGAGGCAACCTTTCCGAGGCAACTATGATCTTTGGACAAAAGGACGACTACTAAAGCATCCTATACTCAATGATGACCGTTTACCAAAGGAAACCAAGTGGGAGTGTATCCTAGGAGTGTGCATGTGCGAGTGTGTCAATTTCAAATTATTTTATCTGTGCACATTTAGGGTGATCTGACTGTTTTAAATTCAGACATTCATTCTTGTCATGCAAACCCTATTATCAAACATCTAACAGTTAAATATTTGCAGAAATTAAAGTGAGGAATTTAAACTAAGCTATTACAAGGCTTCAGGTATTTACATAGCCAAAAACAAACCCTTTGAAATTAAAAGCGGTAAAAATAAATAAATGCTCTAATTAAATTATTACAAACCGGGAGCAGATACAATAATTGGGAAAAATAATAATAAAACGCGCGAGAAAATTAGATCGAGTGCGAAGCTAGGGTTTTGACCCTCCTAACCTAATTAAAAGAGATAATTGTTTTTTTGTTGTTTTTAATAAAAGAAATAAGTTTTTCTAAATTAAATTCTAAATTAATTAGTTATTAAATTAATTAATGAAAATAATTAAATGACATATTTTTGATTTTTTGGTTACTTTAGGAAAAAAATAAAATAATTAAGTTAGTAATAAAAACCTATTTATTCTAATTAATTTTAATTATTTGCAAAATAAATTAAAGTTATCTAATTGAACAAACCTAATTCAATTAATTAATTTATTGATGAAAAAAATAATATTCTAATTTTAATTGGACATAAAAATATTTTGGTGATTTTTTGATAAAAAAGAAAATTAATTATTGGTTAGTAAAATAAATAAAATAAAATAAATAAATGAAATATAAAAATAAAAGAATAAGAGATGAGCCTGAATTAGGGTGTGCCAATAGCAAGTTTTGGGCCCATTAGTGCTGGAGTCCATTTGACTTTCTTGATCATGTGTATTGCACTGACCCTGGCTCATGGTGTTCCTTCCTGGATGGCCATCAGATCTGGCCATCCAACCACTTGGCCTAATTGATGATGAAGGCATATGGTGGATCTCCTGGCTTCTCTTGCACTGAATCACCTGAAAATAAATGGGAAAATAGCAAATGCTGGAGGCAGGGATCGAACCCCTGACCTCTAGCCTCTAAAGCCTTAAGCACCTATGTGGCCACCACTACGCCACTATGTTTTCATTGTACATTAATGGAATAATAATAATAATATGAGAAAACAAATGTTAGTGGAAAACAAAAGAAAAAGCACGCTGGAATTTGAATGGGCCAGTAGGGGAGTGACAACTCATCGTCCCCTTCCTCTCTCCGTGGGTAAAAGTCTCATACTTTTACCTACGGACATTTTGTATGTCGCTACAGGTAGGGCTCCTTCCAAAATCCTCTACAGACCATGGAAATAATATCTAAAGCCATGGTTGTTTCCCTCTCGTCCTCCTGATCACAACCGTACCATTTACAGAGGCCAATTGTCCCTGCAATTAAAAGCCCTAAAACCAAACTCTAAAACCTAGCAATGGTGATTAACGCTACAGACCATATAAACGCAATTGAATGACACAAAAAGTTTGCAAATGCTTTATAGATCAAGAATGTATAATTAATTTAACCTAACAATGCTTAAAACATGAGATTCGAATTCAAGAACAGGGGTGTATCGTTAACGACTTACAGAGCGATTAGGGACTGGAATGGACAGGTTATTAATGGCTTTAGCTTATAGAGAGTCCCAGGAAGCGATTGGGATAGGTAACAAGCCTTGAGGATGCCTCTAAGTGGGATTTCGATCTCACACTCTTTCCTTGATTTTTCAGATTTTGTTCTCTCTTATGCGCCTGTTTCTAACCTCTCTTTTGGTCTGCCTTGCCTCCTTATGTATTAGTGAAGGGATTAGGGTTGCAAAACTAGTCCAAATCTTTCTTCTTCAATGCTTTTTTATTTGATTTAATTCCCTTTCAAAATCTTTCCAAACATGGCTTTTTCAATATTTTTGTGCACATATGCCTTTACACGAGTTTGAATGCTTTGCTAGCTATAATTGGAACCAGAAACAATCACAAAATCTCTTGTTATCAATGTTTTGGATTTTATTTGATTTAAATCAAATTAATTCAAATAAAAATCAAAATAAATAATAAAAATAATATATGGATAAGTGGAAAAGGCTAGAGCACATGGGCTATGTTGCCAACTCAAAACAAGTGAAAAAGATTTGGCCCATTTGGCAAAATTTGAAGTTTTGGGCATAGTTGACTTTTGGCAATTTTGCAAAAAAGGTCAACTTCACCAATGCATAACCTCCTCAATTTTGAACCTTTGGAGATGTTCTTGGACTTTTTAGAAAGCTTGAGATGTCATCTAATTAAACCTTTTGGTCTCATCTCAATTTGATATTCCATGCTCATGTATGAAGCATTGACAAAAAAGGTGTTCTTGTTGACTTTTCAAAATGACCTATAATATCCAAATTCATAACTTCTTGCGAGTGCATATTTTAAACTTGGGATATGAAGATGGATTTTAGGGAATTTCATCCTCTTAAAAATGATATTTGGATGGGTCATTTCGCATAAAGTATGAGAAAGTTATGCTTGGTCAAAGTTGAGTTGACTTTTCCTACAAAATCATAATTTAGCAACTTTTGAGTCTTGATGAATTATGAGCAATCCTTGATGAATCATGATCAAACCTTGATGAAATGATGAAATATACTTCAAAATGAGGATTTTGACCAAAAATATTGAAGTTTGACTGTATGTGGGCCACAATTGACTTTTGCCCTAGCATAGTCGATTTTCAGACCTTTGAGCAATTGGCTGAGCAAACTTCCTCTGCAAGGCTTGAAACTTGACATGGATGATCTTGAGAACATATTAGGACAATGTTGTGCATTTGGGACCACTTTGACTCAAACATCTTGATGCAACATGAAACCCTAATTTGAGGTAGACTGCCTTAGGAGAGGGCTTGTCTGGCCAACCCTTTGACTACCTTGAGCAACTTGGAGATCTTTCTTGCAATGTTTTGATAAATATGGGAGGGAAAATTTTGGGGTACAACAGCTGCCCCTCTTCAATTTTCTTAAACATGAGGATGTAGATTGGCTTTCGTGCCTTTCGTGATCCGAAGGTGGAAGAGGATTGAAAACTAGAGTGCCCAGAAATTTGCACTCGCGTAAAGTGGTAAATGTTTTGTGATGTCGGGAATGGGCTCACAGATGCCATTTAGAAATTGATGACGAGGGGATGGGCTTAAATATGCCATCTGAAGGAGTGTCGATCGCATAAGAGATTCCTTAGCGAGAGCTTGCATACCTGTTGTTGAGGAAGATTCTGATGGGGAAGGCTGATCTTTGTTGAGAGAAGTATAATTTTAGGAACTTCGTCGTCCGTTATTCTGTTGGTGAGTCGTCTCTGTTGATATTTAGGAACTTTGGTCGTACATACTCAATTGGGGAATCATCTCTATTGAGATTTAGGAACTCGTCTGTAATTCAACTGAGGAAACATCTCTGCTGAGATTTAGGAACTCGTCCGTAATTCAACTGAGGAAACATCTCTGCTGAGATTTAGGAACTTGTCCGTAATTCAACTGAGGTAAAAGCTCTGCTGAGATTTAGGATCTCGTCCGTAATTCAACTGAGGAAACATCTTTGTCGAGATTTAGGAACTCGTCTGTAATTCAACTGAGGAAACATCTTCGCTGAGATTTAGGAACTCGTCCGTAATTCAACTGAGGTAAAAGCTCTACTGAGATTTAGGAACTCGTTCGTAATTCAACTGAGGAAACATCTCCGCTGAGATTTAGGAACTCGTCCGTAATTCAACTGAGGTAAAAGCTCTGCTGAGATTTAGGAACTCATCCGTAATTCAACTGAGGAAACATCTTCGCTGAGATTTAGGAACTCGTCCGTAATTCAACTGAGGTAAAAGCTCTGCTGAGATTTAGGAACTCATCCATAATTCAACTGAGGAAACATCTTCGCTGAGATTTAGGAATTCGTCTGTAATTCAACTGAGGTAAAAGCTCTGCTGAGATTTAGGAACTCGTCTGTAATTTAACTGAGGAAAAATCTTCACTGAGATTTAGGAACTCGTCCGTAATTCAACTGAGGAAACAACTTTGTCGAGATTTAGGAACTCGTCCATAATTCAACTGAGGAAACATCTTCGCTGAGATTTAGGAACTCGTCCGTAATTCAACTGAGGTAAAAGCTCTGCTGATATTTAGGAACTCGTCCGTAATTCAATTGAGGAAACATCTTCGCTGAGATTTAGGAACTCGTCCGTAATTCAACTGAGGTAAAAGCTATGCTAAGATTTAGGAACTCGTCCATAATTCAACTGAGGAAACATCTTCGCTGAGATTTAGGAACTCGTCCATAATTCAACTGAGGTAAAAGCTCTATTGAGATTTAGGAACTCGTCCGTAATTCAACTGAGGAAAAATCTTCGCTGAGATTTAGGAACTCGTCCGTAATTCAACTGAGGAAACAACTCTTTAGAGATTTAGGAACTCGTCCGTAATTCAACTGAGGAAACATCTTCGCTGAGATTTAGGAACTCGTCCGTAAATCAACTGAGGTAAAAGCTCTGCTGAGATTTAGGAACTCGTCTATAATTCAACTGCGGTAAAAGCTTCATAGCTTGAGTTTTGTGAGAATCTTTCCTGAAAGGTAAAGGTTAGCCGTATGTAATGCATGATATGTATCAAGCGATGATGTTCTCAAAATAAATGAGATTGTGCTGTATGATGCGTATATGCACGTGTCATGATGTATGGAAATGTGATGTTTTTATCTGGGGAAAGTAAATCCCAGATCACTGCTGGAGAAAAGAGTTGAATTCTTCGTTTCCGCTGGGGATAGTGAATGAAGATGATTGTGAGAATAAACCTCCAGGAGAGGATAATTCCGCTGGGGAATAAACTGACGAGAGAATGTCTCTGTGGGGAAGAGATGCTCTACTGAGGATTCCGTTGATAAATTCAGCTGGGGATGAATTACCGTTGCTGATGATAATGAAACTTGTTGGGGCTTGAATTTCTGTTTGTGAAAGGAATAAACTCCGCTGGGGATGATTTTCCAGTTGCGACTTCACGGGGAATAACCTTTTAGACTCTACTGGGGACAATCTTCCAGAGTCTACTGGGGACAATTCTTCAAACTCCACTGGGGATATTTTTTATACTCCGCTGGGGATATATTTTTTAGTGTTGATGGTAGATAAACTCTGCTTGGGGAGAATATTACCGATTCATTCACAGTTGCGAGTCTCAACTGGGGAGAGCTAACACCACTATCTTTCTCTTACTCTGCGGGGAATGAATGTATTTTCTATCGTTTCTTCCAGCTAGGTCTATCCCTATACCTGGTGGACAGAGCAACTGTATGGTTTGGACATTTCTCGTTTGCCCCTTGTTTCTGATATTACAAGTTATCGTCTTTCATTTCGCATGTAAATATTCATGAGCAATAATTAATGTCAAATGCATATATCAAAAATGAACATTGGACATTCTCGCAAAACAAAACAGAAAAAGAAAAACAGTTTGAAATTTCTTTTGTAAAAATGACTTGTATTGATTTTGAAGTTAGCCTGTAAATAGGCGTTTTTGTACAAGAGGCTGATGTCCTAGTAAGAGAACGTCGCCGAACAAATAGAATTTATACAATTTGTGAAAAACAAAGAAAAACAGTTATGTGAACAACCCCACTGGGTTCCAACTCTGCTATTGCCTTTATGTCCTCGAGCATCTCATCACTTTGCTACTTGGTTGAAGGTAGATCAGATTGATTAGTGTCGTCCGAGCTTGATAGTCGATACCGAAGTCTAGTTGCAAGGTGATCCAATAAGACATAGTGTTACGCTTTGATCCCTAATTTTTTCCTGGACCACCCTTTCGGGTTTTTAGTCTACCGGGATACCCTTTTTTGCCCAAGCCGCCTTTTCAGGTTTTCGAATTATCGGGTGTACAGTTTTTTATTTATTTTCATCCCTTATTTTTTCCCGAACCCTTTTGATTCGCCGGGAAGCCCTTATTTTTGCCTAGGCCAATCAACCTAGCGGGTCTTTGATTATGCGTATTATCTTTTCACTATGTCTGCATTGACGGGGTGAGGAAGGTCGTCACCATCCATGGTGGCTAGAATCATAGCTCCTCTTGAGAACATGTTCTTAACCACAAACGGCCCTTCGTAAGTAGGGGTTCATTTTCCCCTGGGATCACCTTGAGGTAGTATGATGCGCTTGATCACCAGATCCCCGACTTGATACTCTTGTCGTCTGACTTTCTTTGTAAATGCCTTGATCATTCGCTTTTGATACGTTTGACCATGACAAATAGAAGTAAGTCTCTTTTCATCGATTAAATTCAGCTGATCAAGCCGGGTCTGAATCCAGTCATCTTTGCTCAAACCTGAATCCTTCATAATCCAAAGAGAGGGTATCTGAACTTCAATGGGCAAGACCGCCTCCATACCATAAACCAAGGAATAGGGTGTTGCCCCTGTTGACGTTCGCGCTGAGGTGCGGTACCCATGAAGAGCAAATGGTAACATCTCGTGCCAATCTTTGTATGTCACCGTCATCTTCTGCACAATCCTCTTAATGTTTTTATTAGCCGCTTCTACAGCCCCATTCATCTTCGGCCAGTAAGGAGAAGAGTTGTGATGCTATATCTTGAACTATTTGCAGAGCTCGGTGATCATCTTATTATTGAGATTTGTACCATTATCCGTAATGATCCTCTCATGTACACCATATCGACAAATCAGATTGTGCCTAACAAACCGTGCCACGACGTTCTTGGTTACTATAGCAAAGGAAGCCGCTTTGACCCATTTTGTAAAGTAATCAATAACTACCAGGATGAAACGATGCTCGTTGGACGCAGTAGGTCTGATCTTGCCGATCATGTCGATGCCCCACATTGCAAAAGGCCAAGGAGTTGTCAAGACATTCAGAGGTACTGGAGGTATGTGCACCTTATCAGCATAAACTTGGCACTTATGACAGGTCCGAGAATGCTGATAACAGTCGGCTTCTATGGTGGACCAATAGTATCCTGCCCGTAGGATTCTCTTCGCCATGGTGTGTCCACTAGAATGAGTTCTGAAAGTACCTTCATGTAACTCTACCATAATCCTTTCTTCTTCGTTCTTATCCACACAACGTAATAAGGTTGAATCATGGTTAAGCTTGTAAAGGATGTCATTACTGATGAAGAACTTTGCCGCGAACCTCCTCAGAAACTTCTTATCATTAACAGATGCACTCTCAGGGTATTCTTGAGCCTCAAGATATCTCTTTACCTCGTGGAACCAGGGTTTATCTGTTACCTCTTCAGTCTCAATGTCACAGCAATGTGCAGGCTCATCCAACCTCTCAATGGTAATTTGGGGAGCTTCATTGTCCCATCTGACCTTGAACATAGAAGACATCGTAGCTAGCGTGTCCTCTCACTGATTCCCTTCTCTAGGGAAGTGTTTAAAGGTTATCTCTTTGAAGTGTGGAAGCAACTTCAATACATACTCCTTGTAAGGAACCAGATTTGGGTGTTTCGTATCCCACTCGCCTTTGATCTGACTGATCACGAGAGCGGAATCTCCGAATACCCTTAAGAACTTTATCCTTAGGTCAATAGCTGCTCGAAGACCCATAATGCACGCTTCATACCCCGCCATGTTGTTGGTGCAGTTGAAACATAGTCGGGCGGTGAATGGAGTATGAGAGCCTTCAGGAGATATGATCACGGCGCCAATGCCATTACCCAAAGCATTTGAAGCTCCATCAAAGTACATAGACCATCGGGATCCTTCCTCAGGTCCTTCATTCGGTCCAGTTGTTTCACAGTCAGTCACCAACATGATATTCTCATCCGGGAATTCAAAGTTCATAGACTGGTAATCGTCCACTGCCTGATGTGCCAAATGATCTGCCAACACACTTCCCTTGATTACTTTTTGGGTCGTGTATTGGATGTCATACTCAGTCAAGATCATCTGCCATCTCACTATTCTTCCGGACAAGGCAGGCTTCTTGAAGATATATTTGATTGGATCCATCTTTGATATCAATAGAGTAGTGTAAGTCAGCATATACTGTCTCAGCCGGCGAGCAGCCCATGTTAAAGCGCAGCAAGTTTTCTCAAGCAATGAGTATCGGGTCTCGCAGTCGGTAAACTTTTTGCTAAGGTAGTAAATAGCATGCTCTTTTCAGCCAGACTCATCATACTGCCCCAGCACACACCCCCATTGAATTATCGAGTACTGTCAAGTATAAGATCAGAGGTCTTCCTTCAACTGGAGGCATCAGAATGGGCGGCTCTTGGAGATATTCCTTGATCCTTTCGAAATCGACCTGACATTCATCGTTCCATCTTACCACTTGATCTTTCTTCAGTAAATTGAAGATTGGCTCACAAGTAGCAGTCAGGTGTGAGATGAATCTATCAATATAGTTCAGACGTCCCAAAAAGCCTCTGACTTCTTTTTCGGTTCGGGGAGCCGGCATTTCCTGTATAGCATTTACCTTTGCAGGATCCACTTGAATACCTTTATCACTTACGACGAAACCCAGTAGCTTACCAGACCTCACTCCGAAGATGCACTTGTTCGGGTTTAACCTCATCCTGTACAATTTCAACCTGTCAAATAGCTTCTAGAGATGGTCCAAATGTTCCTCCTCAGTCTGGGACCTTGCAATTATATCGTCAACATATACCTCAATATCATGGTGAATCATGTCGTGGAACAAAGCGACCATGGCGCGCTGATACGTTGCCCCAGCATTCTTCAATCTGAAAGGCATGACCTTGTAGCAAAAGGTACCCCATTGAGTAACAAAAGTTGTCTTCTCCATGTCCTCGGGGGCCATTTTAATCTGATTGTAACCAGAAAAACCATCCATAAAAGAGAATACCTTATGTTGTGCAGTGTTGTCAACCAGAACATCGATATGAGGCAGAGGGAAATCATCTTTGGGGCTTTCCCTATTCAGATCCCTATAGTCAACACACATTCGAACCTTACCATCCTTCTTCGGCATCGGAACCTCGTTGGCCACCCACTGTGGGTAAGAAGTAACTGCTAGAAAACCGGCATCAAATTGTTTCATAACCTTAGCCTTGATTTTCTCAGACATCTCTGGGCGCATTCGACGAACTTTCTGTTTCACTGGAGGGAAATCTTCCTTGGTGGGAAAGCGGTGAACCACAATGTCAGTATCCAACCCAGGCATATCTTCATAAGACCAGGCAAAGATCTCCACATAGTCACGCATCATCTGAATCAACCGTTGCTTAACACTAGATTCCAGATTTGCACCGATCTTGACCTCTTTCTTGTCTTCTTCTGTACCTAGATTTACTATTTCCACTGGATCTTCATGCGGCTGTATGGCCCTCTCTTCCTGAAGTAACAATCTAGCAAGTTCACCGGGCACTTCGCAATCATCCTCACCTTCGTCCTCGGCTTGGTTGATTGGACTTTCGAAGTCATAACCGGCAGTAGCAGAGTCGTTATCAGTGGGATCCAGAGTGGATGTAGACCTGTATATGTGAGTGTGTGTAAAATAGCTGTTTTGCAAGATAGAAAAGAAAAGCAAGGAGCCCAAGATTCGTAATACAAGAAAACGTCTAATGCTTTTATTAATGATATATGGAAATGACACATAATAAGCCCTCAAACAAAGCCACGGTGTCTCGGGTAAGGCACCAGGCCGTAAAGTTTAAAATTATCTATTACAAATCCAAAACAAAAGTCTTATTACTGGGTATTAAAAGAAACGGGCATGGAATCCTTTGTCGTCCAATTTCTCAAGCCACCATCGATAGTCGGGTAAATCCAGCTATCAATATCAAACCTTTCATCATCATCTCCAATTGCGTTTACTCCTGCATCATGTTTTGGCATAGGAGCCGTTATGACATTAGGCTTTTCTGGCGCCTCAAACTCGATCTTCTTAGCATCAATCAGATCCTGCACTTTACTCTTCAAAGCCCAGCAGTTATTGGTATCATGCCCCGGGCTATCAGAGTGATAAGCACAGCGGGCGTTCGAATTATACAACGGTGATGTGGTGTTGGGATTCTTTGGAGCTTCCCTCGGAGTCACCAAATTGGTTTTCAACAGTTGCGGCAGAATTTAAGATAGAGTCATACTGAGCCGAGTAAATTGTCTTTGAGGGCTCTCTGCTCTTTGCTGATTGTTGCGTTATGGGGAAACAGTTGGTCTTGATATAACTACCGCGTTAACTGCTTGGCGACGCTCAGGTCGATTTTGGCTCCTCGAGCTGTAAACTGCACTGGACTACTTCTTGAAAGGCTTCTTCTCTGTGCTTGACGAAGCACCCTTCTATATTTTGCCTCTCTTGATACCAACCTCAACTCTCTCCCCAGTCATAATCAATTCGGTGAACCTAGACGATGAACTACCAATCAAATTGTTGAAATACGGACCAGACAAGGTCCCCATAAACATATCCACCAACTCCCTATCAGCCAGAGGGGGTTGGACTCTACCAGCAAGATCTCTCCACTTCTGAGCATAGTCCTTAAAACCTTCGCTCGCGCCCATAGACATACCCTGAAGTTGGATACCCGTGGGAGCAAGGTCGGCATTATATTGGTACTGCTTGTAGAAAGCAGCAGCAAGGTCCTCCCAGTTACGGACGTTAGCTCCTTCTAGTTGATAGAACCATTCAAGTTGAGTCCCTGACAAACTATCTTGAAATAAATGAACCCAGAGGTTCCTATCAGCAGTATATGGTTGCATTTTTCTAACATACGAGCAGAGGTGCAACTTCAGACAAGAGACCCCGTCGTACTTAGCAAATACAGGCGCTTTGAACTTGTGCGGGATGACCACCCCATATGCTAAACCAAAATCTCCAAAGTCCAACCCAAGTATCTTCTGGATCTCCATCGCGCTTAGTCGGTCTTCGAGTTGCTTATACCTATCCTCGGTAGGAGGATACTGGTCTTCATCAAAGTCAGTGTCATTGTCTGAAACCACACGGCTAGGAGCCCTCCTTTCTTCTTGATTCTCTCCCTCTCCAAATGAGTGAGACAAATCAACTTCCTCTCGAAACCTGTTCCCAAACCTGTGACCCATATTCAGGAGGACCGTCTTCTTCTTCTTCTTATCCTTCAAGATAAGAGTCTTCAAATCTTTCTGCCCCTTTGCCAGGTTCATGAACATTTCCTAGAACTGAGCATTCTGAGCTTGCAGAGCCTTGATGACTTGATCAATGGATGTTTCAGAAGACACGATGTACTGAAATAAACAACGATGAAGATGAGAAACCTGTAAGGGTACCTGTAATGAGGTGCATGGGAATGGAATGCATATGATATGATTTCATAGACTTTAGGGATATTCAAATTTGTAAACCAAAATAGAACACACTTTTATTAGATTAAAAACTTGAAACAATGTTTAACAAATGCCTTTAAGGCGTTACAACAAGAAAAACTGAAAAGTAAATCAAAACTAGAAATAGAAAAAGACATCAGCGCTCCCATGGTCGTTTTCCTTGCGTGCTGACATAGCCGTTGAGGACTCTCTCATTCTCCAACTGCCTTGTAAGCTTCAGGATCTTCCGTTCTTGTTCATGATACTTCTCTCTGTAAGTATCCCGCTCTTCCCTCAACTGGATCCAAGACCTCTTTAATGCCCCAATGTCAGTAGGCATGTATGGATGGAGGACAATATGAGGAACCCCTTTTTCATCAGCATGCTCTAGAATCACTGGTAAGACAGCTTCGTATGGCATCCCTAGCTTTTGGGCACGGGCCCGAACCCACCGGAGATACGGTTACATCGGAAGAGAAGTATTTTCCCTTAGCTCATGCGGATCAGACCTGTTCACCCTATCCCAAGCTTGTATGAACCTACGGCGATGTCCCTCAACATGCCCCTGGAAGTCAAATACAATGTTTAGGAGCAGCAACTCATGAGGTCCGTCCCTCCTAGCTCACCCAAACTGTCGTAAGGCCAAACAAGGATTATAGGTGATCCCTCTTCTGATTCCAAACAGTGGAACATTGGGGTATTCTCTGCACTGGTCAATGACAGCTACCTCTTCCATGTCCTTAGTACTCCAAATGATGTCCGTGTGAGCAAGGGACATAATTCTGTAGGCCCAACCCATGCCTTCCTCGTTCTTCAAAACAGATTTGGAGAGGTGAGAAATAAACCACCTTGCCAGTAATGGTGCACAACACATAAGGGTTCCCCGCTTCCGAGCAGTACGGGCATAAAGAGCATGCAGAATGTCACCTAAGAGAGTAGGCACTGGGTTACGGGACATGAAGACCTTGACTGTGTTCACGTCGATGAAAGAATCTGAATTAGGGAACAAAACCAATCCATAGATGAGAAGTGATAGGATGTCTTCAAATTCTTGAAAGTCCAAACTGTCCCAAAATTGTTGAGCCTGATCAATCAAGAACTTAGCCATAAAGCATTTAACCCCACTCCGTATGTCCCAGTTAGACATTACATCAGCCTTTGTCAGATGTAGGGCTGTAGCAATATCTTCTGGCCTAGGAGCTACCTCCAATCCTGTAAAGGGTGTCTGCTCTAGAATAGAAATACC
The DNA here is from genome assembly GCA_948472305.1 of Vicia faba. Lineage (NCBI taxonomy): Eukaryota > Viridiplantae > Streptophyta > Magnoliopsida > Fabales > Fabaceae > Vicia > Vicia faba. Next base: position 877,051,447 of record OX451735.1, read on the forward strand.
AAGTAAATCAGAGAACTCCTCTAAAGTAGGGACCAACTGATAGTCCGGGAAGGTGAAACAGTGGTGCAATGGGTCAAAGAACTGGAACAAGACACTCATTATTTGTTCATCTAACTTGGAAGTGACCAGGCTAAGGAGATGACCATGTCTTCTGACAAAGGAGGATGTATCTGGAACTTTAGAAACCAACTCTCTAAGTTGAGCAGGGATTTGTACGAAGCTGATGCGAATAATATTTATGTGCATAGATGCCATGATCTGCAAAACAGAACAAAGATGAATCCCCTCGGTCTTTGAAATGGGTTAGTCTAATGCAATGTCATGATGCATGATGTCATGATAGAAACACACCACAAGTATTCATTGATAGCAAACATGATAAGGGCAAACAAGTCACACAGTAGCCCTTAAATTTCAGGCTGGCATGGAGTTTAGGTATTACCCTCTTTCAGTTTAGTTGGTTCAACCTGTCCTAGTAATAGTAACCGGGTTTTAGAGGATCTCAATATCACTAACCATCCTCGATCGGTCATAATTCCAGTTTAGCAAACTTTTCTTGCAGCCGGAATCATCGCGAGAGTATAGTCTCAATGAGTGTAGCATACTGCTACTTTTATATGGCCAAGTTGGTCAATTATAGGTTCTAAGGTCAGTTGATGCTTAATGACCCCTTAGCAGCCCCATACTCTCCTTGTTCCGCCACATGGGATATCGGTACTAACTAAAGTGTCACACCAACGTAGCTACTGCTTCAACCGTATCGGTCTACACCGTACAATTCCCTCACAGTCTATTGCTACTTACCTAAAAGGTGTCCCCAGATCCAGGTTAAGATCTATAGTAACTCCGATACAAGCCACAAAGATAAAGCAAACAGATGAAACAATTGAAAACAATATAATGAACTATTCCTAAGGTACACCCCACTTATTAAATCCCCAGTAGAGTCGCCAGTTATGTGATACGGTGGCCAGAACTGGGATCGTGGTTTCCCTATTTCGTTAAGGAAATTTTGCTGGTTTGCGTTTTGCGTTTGTGTTTGCAAAATGTCGCGGTAAGCAAGATTCACCACCGTCTTTTATTTTATCCAACAAGGAAAGGAAAAAAGCACAGAAAAATTCCTTTTTCGAGATATTTCTGAGTACGGGGGGTGGATTATGAAAGGGAAGGTATTAGCACCCTTTCTATCCGTAGTTATCTACGGGCTCTTAGGTACTTGCTCATCATTTTTAAAAAAAAAATTTCTTTGTGTTTGTGAGCTTTGAAAAGTTTTTGTTTTGACTTCGATTTAACTCTTGCTTCTGTCTTCAAGAGTGTAATGAAGTGTTTTTGAAACTTTGTTTATAAAGGAGTGTAAGTGTGAAAAATTGTTTGTTTTGGATGAGCAAGTATCTAAGAACTAATATACCTACTCGAAAAAAAGAATCGTTCTATGCTTATTTCCTTTAGACAATGCTATCCCACTATTAATGAGTAGGTAGCACCGTCGTTGGAGTTTGAGGGTCAATTAGAAAGGGATGTACGGTCACTAAAGCAATGTTAGGACGTCTTAGTAATAACCCTAATGTCTTAGATCATTTATCCAAGGAAATAATATCCGAGGAAACCTTTCCGAGGCAACTATGATCTTTGGACAAAAGGAAGACCACTAAAGCATCCTATACTCAATGACCGTTTACCGAAGGCAACCAAGTGGGAGTGTATCCTAGGAGTGCGCATGTCTGAGTGTGTCAATTTCAGATTATTTTATCTTTGCACATTTAGGGTGATCTGACTGTTTTAAATTCAGACATTCATTCTTGTCATGCAAACCCTATTATCAAACATCTAACAGTTAAATATTTGCAGAAATTAAAGTGTGGAATTTAAACTAAGCTATTACAAGGCTTTGGGTATTTACATAGCAAAAAACAAACCCTTTGAAATTAAAAGCGGTAAAAATAAATAAATGCCCTAATTAAATTATTACGAACCGGGAGCAGATACAATAATTGGGCAAAATAATAATAAAACGCGTGAGAAAATTAGATTGAATGCGAAGCTAGGGTTTTGACCCTCCTAACCTAATTAAAAGAGAAAATTGTTTTTTTGTTGTTTTTAATAAAAGAAATAAGTTTTTCTAAATTAAATGCTAAATTAATTAGTTATTAAATTAATTAATGAAAATAATTAAATGACATATTTTTTATTTTTTGGTTATTTTAGGGAAAAAAATAAAATAATTAAGTTAGTAATAAAAACCTATTTATTCTAATTAATTTTAATTATTTCCAAAATAAATTAAAGTTATCTAATTGAACAAACCTAATTCAATTAATTAATTTATTGATGAAAAAAATAATATTCTAATTTTAATTGGACATAAAAATATTTTGGTTATTTTTTGATAACAAAGAAAATTAATTATTGGTTAGTAAAATAAATAAAATAAAATAAATAAAGGAAATATAAAAAGAAAAGAATAAGAGATGGGCCTTAATTGGGGTGTGCCAATAGCAAGTTCTGGGCCCATTAATGCTGGAGTCCATTTGACTTTCTTGATCCTGTGTATTACGCTGACCCTGGCTCATGGTGTTCCTTCCTGGATGGCCATCAGATCTGGCCATCCAACCACTTGGCCTAATTGATGATAAAGGCATATGGTGGATCTCCTGGCTTAGCTTGCAATGAATCACCTGAAAATAAATGGGATAATAGCAAATGATGGAGGCAGGGATCGAACCCCTGACCTCCAGCCTCTAAAGCCTTAAGCACCTACGTGGCCACCACTACGCCATTTTGTTTTCATTGTACATTAATGGAATAATAATAATAATATGAGAAAACGAATGTTAGTGGAAAAAAAAAGAAAAAGCGCGATGGAATATGAATGGGCCAGTAGGGGAGTGACAACTCATCGTCCCCTTCCTCTCTCCGTGGGTAAAAGTCTCAGACTTTTACCTACAGACATTTTGTCTGTCGCTACAGGCAGGGCTCCTTCCAAAATCCTCTACAGGCCATGGAAATAATATCTAAAGCCATGGTTGTGTCCCTCTCGTCCTCCTGATCACAACCGTACCATTTACAGAGGCCAATTGTCCCTGCAATCAAAAGCCCTAAAACCAAACTCGAAAACCTAGCAATGGTGATTAACGCTACAGACCATATAAACGCAATTGAATGATACAAAAAGTTTGCAAATGCTTCATAGATCAAGAATGTATAATTAATTTAACCTAACAATGCTTAAAACATGAGATTCAAATTCAAGAACAGGGGTGTATCGTGAACGACTTACAGAGCGATTAGGGACTGGAATGGACAGGTTCTTGATGGCTTTAGCTTCTAGAGAGTCCCAGGAAGCAATTGGGATAGGTAACAAGCCTTGAGGATACCTCTAAGTGGGATTTCAATCTCACACTTTTTCCTTGATTTTTTAGATTTTGTTCTCTCTTATACGCCTGTTTCTAACCTCTCTTTTGGTCTGCCTTTCCTCCTTATGTATTAGTGAAGGGATTAGGGTTGCAAAACTGGTCAAAATCTTTCGTCTTCAATGCTTTTTGATTTGATTTGATTCCCTTTCAAAATCTTTTCAAACATGGATTTTTTCAATCTTTTTGTGCACATATGCCTTTACACGAGTTTGAATGCTTTGCTAGCTGTAATTGGAACCTGAAACAATCACAAAATCTCTTGTCATCAATGTTTTGGATTTTATTTGATTTTATTTGATTTAAATCAAATTAATTCAAATTAAAATCAAAATAAATAATAAAAATAAGATATGGACAAGTGGAAAAGGCTAGAGCACTTGGGCTATGTTTTCAACTCAAAACAAGTGAAAAAGATTGGACCCATTTGGCAAAATTTGAAGATTTGGGCATAGTTGACTTTTGGCAATTTCGCAAAAAAGGTCAACTTCACCAATGCACAACCTCCTCAATTTTGAACCTTTGGAGGTTTTCTTGGACTTTTTAGAAAGCTTGAGATGTCATCTAATCAACCCTTTTGGTCTCATATTAATTTGATATTCCATTCTCATGTATGAAGTTTTGACAAAAAAGGTGCTTTTGTTGACTTTTCAAAATGACCTATAATGTCCAAATTCATAACTTCTTGCGAGTGCATATTTTGAACTTGGGAGATGAAGATGGATTGTAGGGAATTGCATACTCTTCAAAATAAGATTTGGATGGGTTATTTATAATAAAGTATGAGAAAGTTATGCTTGGTCAAAGTTGAGTTGACTTTTCCTACAAAACCCTAATTTAGCAACTTTTGAGTCTTGATGAATTATAAGGAATCCTTGATGAATCATGATCAACCCTTGATAAAATGATGAAATATACTTCAAAATGAGTATGTTGACCAAAAATCTTGAAGTTTGACTGTATGTGGGCCACAATTGACTTTTGCCCTAGCACAATCGATTTTCAGGCCTTTGAGCAATTGACTGAGCAAACTTCCTCTGCAAGGCTTGAAACTTGACATGGATGATCTTGAGAACATATTAGTACAATGTTGTACATTTGGGACCACTTGGACTCAAACATCTTGATGCAACATGAAAACCTAATTTGAGGTAGACTGTCTTAGGAGAGGGCTTGTCTGGCCAACCCTTGGACTACCTTGAGCAACTTGGAGATCTTTCTTGCAATGTCTTGAGAAATATGGGAGGGAAAATTTTGGGGTACAACATATGTTTTGAGTTTTATTGCAATTGTTGCAGATAGTAAGAGTCTCCACCAACTTTTCTTTTATTCAATAAAGGAAAGGGTGAAAAGAACATGAAATACCTTTTGAGAATTTTCTTGAGTTTGATAGGTAGGTTATGAAAAGAGAAGGTGTTAGTACCCTTTTCATCTATAGTTATCTACAGGCTTTTAGTTTCTATCTCACTTTAAAATACTTTGTTTAAAATTTATTTGTGATTGGTTTTGAAAGTATTTTTGAAAAGTGCATTCGTTTAGGCAAACTTTGAAATGATTCTCGTCTCTATAAGAATGCATACAAAGAGTTGTCTTTTGAAAATATTTCATTTGAAAATGTTGGTGTGTTTGAAATATGTTTTGAAGATGGTTGTGAGCAAGCAACTATGAACATTCTACCTACTCAAAAAGTCTTAGTTCTTCTCCTCCTCCTTTAGATATTTCTATCTCACCATTGATTGATAAGAAGCCCTATCATTAGATGTGAAGGGACGGGTGTGGGTCATCGCATAGTCATAGATAGCCATATTGTAGGATACCTTAGCAATTTTTGTAAGGGTCTAAGATTATTTATAAAGGCAACATATGAAGGGTCATCGAGGGACTATGATCTTGTTTTTGGTTGTTTTTCTAAAGTATCACACGTTTGCGTAACATGACTATTTTTATCTTAGGAAATAAGTGAGGTTAGCCCTAGAGGTGCAAGTGTGAAAGGTGTTTGTTTTTCATGCATTTTTGTCTTGAATTAGGGTTTTCTACTTGTTGATTTTATGTCTTTCCATACAAATCCTAATTACTAGCCATTATATTGAAAGCGATAAATTGCGGAAATGTAAAATTCTACGTTATCACATCATTTGGGGAAGGGCGTACAAATTTACAAATGGGGGATGAAAGCAAATAAACCCTAATTTACTATTACAACCATATTGAATATACACAAATAATGTACAAGGATGTATGATGATATACAAAGAAAAGGAAATTGTTCTTGTTTGAGTTTTTGTATAAAGGGCTTAATATTATCCTATTTAAACTATAAAAGTGAGAAAATAATTAATTATGTCTAGGTGGATTAAATAAGAACTAAATCTAAATTAAATAGAAAAATAAATTAGATTAGTTAAGAGAGAATTTTTTAGGTTTTTTTAAGAAAAAGGTTTTAAAGTTAACCTAATTAAACCTAATGAAAGAGATTAATCAAAATTCCTAAATTCTAAGTTAATTAAATTAGAAAAGAAAACTAAAACCTAATCTAAATTAAATTAATTAAAAAAAATTGTTAAGAAAATGTTTTTAATCCTTTGCTTTAAAAGAAATAAAATAAAATGAAATACTAAATATTCTAAATAATAAATATAAAATATTTTTGGGTTTTTTTTATTAATAAAAATAATAAGAATAATAATATTAATAATAATAAAAATAAAAATAGAAAAATAAAATTATATATCAGAGGGTAAGAAAGTGAAAATAGTGGTTTGGAAGAAAATCATATTTTTGTTAGGCCCAAAAGCCTATTTTTGTTTTGTAATCAGAACAAAATAAAATAAAAACAAGTGGACTGCGTGTATGTAAGCAAACAGGGGGTGCTGTTGAGTAAAGGAGAAAGGCACAGTCCAAGGGAGGCTTAAGGCGTGCTGTTTCAAACAAAAAAGGAAGTGAAAACAATAGAAAAAAAATGCAAAATGGATGTTGGGGCTCGAACCCAGGTCCAAAAGATAACAGGCGTGCGCTTTAACCACAAGGGTGGTAATACATTCTTTTATTAATACAAAACCATAAAGATATATTTGAAAACCCATCCTAGGCTTGTGTCATCTTCTTACTCGCGCCAACTTCCATGAACAACATTTTTGAATTCTGTAACTTGCTCATTTCTCAATCATTCTCAAAAGTGCAAACATCAAACTTGTTAGAAATTTTACCATGATTCCAAATATGTAAACTAATTAACCTAACTCTCAAATATGAACACGAATTTTATTAGTACCAAATTTTGACCTAAATATTTCATAAAGTTCAAAATTGAAATTCACACTACTCAGGCAATATAAATGAAAACTAAGGGCATGGTTAGCTTCAGGGCTATGACGTCTACATTTTTTATTCACAAAGGAACCACTAATTATGCTTGTATGAAGAGTTCAAAGTCAAGAAAACTTACCTTGAAACTGAAATTCGTGTTTTGACTTAGAGCAACTATCAAGGTGTTATGATGATCTGGTTAGCTTCAGTGAACCTCCATGAAGCTAATGCAATGATTAGTTTGGTTTGAGGATGGATGAATTATGCTGGAGAAGTCAACATGCAGCACCCTGTTTTTGGTTATGGAGGATGGGGATGGAGGTGTTACATTTGTGTAACAAGTGTTGGGATGGGTTATATTTGATGCGAGGAAGCTTTAGGATTGATTTGGAGAAGAAACGCGCGAGTGGTTTATGAGATGGAAGTTCTTAGGCAAAAATGACAAGTTATGGTATTTTTAGAGCAATTTCTGGTTTGAGGGAGATTCAGGGTGTTTGAGAGATTCTCATTTGGTGTCCCAGGTTGCATAATAGTTTCTTAACATATAGGAAAATGTTTGGAGGCTTGTAGAAGTAAGAAGTACAATATCACATGTTTGTGGATTTAGACTTGTTTTTGAAGCAACATGTACAAACATGGTTTCAAGGCAAGGTAGGATGGTTGATCCCTTTAAACATTCTTCTTATGAGCTTATAGACTTAGTGTGTGTAGATGGAATAACTACAAAGCTCAAGGAGAGTGGACTTTGTGATTAAAGCCACTTTTCCAAAATGGAAGTGTGAACTTTCTTCCATTAATGGCAATTTGGTTTGGATAATGGTTCTATCAGTTGGATAATGGCTCAAACATTTGTGTAAACCATTAATTATGGAGTAAAACACAATTTAGAAGCCTGCAAAGCAAGATTATGCAGCATGGCTACAGATTTGGTCAAGTGTTCTTCATGAAGAATGCCTTGTAATTCAAGTTTGAAACCCTAACTTCATCTCTTCGATTATCCTAGCTCAAGAATGATCTCAATGAGTTCTTAGACATTTTGAGAAGCTTGGAACATTATATACAACTTTCTTGTTGTCCATTTTTGAAGAATCAATTTGGAACTATGTGAAAAAATTCCATGAAGTTAGGTCAAAAATCTGCCTAAACGAGGTCAAATTGTCACTAAGTGTTTTAAGAAAAAGTGCATGACTTTGTGAATTTATAACTTAAGATCCAAGCATTTCTAGGACTTGATCAAAAAATAAAAGTTGTATATATCATCAAGATCTACAACTTTCATGTTGGTATATTTCTTTGAATCATCTTGCATCTTGGTGAAAAGTTGGCATGAAGTCATGAAAAAATAAGACTTAAAAACACTTAGAAAAATTTCTAAGTCTTAAAGACTTTGACTTTTCAAAATGACTTTTGACTTTCTTGATTTCATGATGATCAAGTTTCATATTTTTGAATTTCTTGATGAAATGTGATCTTTGAAACTCAAATTTGATCAAAAAGTCAAAGTTTAACTTCTGGTGTATCAATTGACTTTTCATCAGTTGACTGAATTTCAACTATCAATCAATTGATCTTGAGCAATGAATTGAGATATGCAATTAGGTAAAAATGATACATTTGAATCCTTTAGATCATGTTTCAAACCAATAACTCATGTATTAGGTCAAAAGTCAAAGATTAGTCATTCTTAGTCAAAACCCTAATTTTGACCATTTTGCCCTTTTGGTGATTTGAACAATTTTCTTGGGGAATTGTGATCCAAAATTAATCAATTGATACATATGACTTCCAAATGTTGATATTGGTCCAAAATCTTGAAGTTTGACTGTAGGTTGACCTCATTTGACTTTTTACCCTATACAACTGATTTTGGGTCATCTAATCAATTGATTGGGAAATTTTGTGATCCAAGACTTGAAACTTGACATGAGCAATCCTGAGGGTCCATAATGATCCATGAAAGTCATTTGGAGATTAAAAGTCCAATTTTCCTTGTGCAAACTCAAACCCTAATTTGAAGTATCAGTGTTGAGGAGATGGCTTTGACCTAGTCAACCCTTGTGCAAGCTTGAGCTTTTGAAGATCTTTGTGAGAAATGTCTTGAGAAAAGAGAGGGAAAATTTAGGGGTACAACAACTGCCCATGTTCAATCTTCATAAACCTGAAGAGTTAGATTGGCTAGTCCTCCATTCGTGACTTAAAGGTGGAAGATGATTGAACACTAAAGTTCCCAGAAATTTGCACTCGATTGTGTGGTAGTTAATTATGTCAGGAATAAGCTTAAAGATTCCATTTGGAGAAGTGATGAAAAATTTGTCGGAGATGGGCTTACATATGCCATTCAGAGTGACTGTTGGTAGAAATTGGGGCAAGCATCAAAATAAATCTTTGGTCGATTTATACTGGAACGCTAGATGACTTTTGCCTATTTTTAACTTGAAGAGATAAATATAACCAGAAGAGGTTTGTTATTTGGCGACTTCACTGGGAAAATAATCCTAACCAGAAGAGGTATGTTGATTTCCTATCATTAACTGGAAGAAATAAATCTAACCAGAAGAGGTTTGTGGATTTCCTATCATTAACTGGAAGAAGCAAATCTAACCAGAAGAGGTATGTTGTTTGCCTATAATCAACTAGAAGAAGTAAATCTAACCAGAAGAAGTCTTTGTTCGCCTGTCTTTAATCTGGAAGAAATAAATCTAACCATAAGAGCTCTTCGTTCGCCTGTATTTAACTGGTAGAAATAAATCCAATCAGAAGAGGTCTTCGTCTGCATGTCTTTAATCTGGAAGAAATAAATCTAACCAGAAGAGGTCTTTGTCTGCATGTCTTTAACTGGTAGAAATAAATCCAACTAGAAAAGGTTTGTTAATTTCCTATCATTAACTGGAAGAAGCGAATCTAACCAAAAGAGGTATGTCGATTGCCTATCATTAACTATAAGAAGTAAATCTAACTAGAAGAGGTCTTTGTTTGCCTGTCTTTAATCTGGAAGAAATAAATCTAACCAGAAGAGGTCTCTGTCTGCCTGTTTTAATCTTGAAGAAATAAATCTAACCAGAAGAGATCTTTGTTTGCCTGTCTTTAACTGGTAGAAATAAATCCAACTAGAAGGGGTCTTTGTTTGCCTATCTTTAATCTGGAAGAAATAAATATAACCAGAAGAGGTCTTCGTCTGCCTGCCTTTAACTGGTAGAAATAAATCCAACTAGAAGAGGTCTTCATCTTCCTATATTTAACTGGAAGAAGTAAATCCAACCAAAAGAGGTTTGTCGATTGCCTCTCTTTAATCTGGAAGAAATAAATCCAACCAGAAGAGGTTTTTTGTTTTGTTGATTGATTTTTCCTTCCAGGAAGAGGGTTAGTTGCATACATATGTATGCATGGGATAATGATGTTCTCAAAATAAATGAGATTATGTTGTATGCATTTGTCATGTATGTGCTATGATGTATGAATGTGAAACATTGAAGTGCATCCTTGTCTGGAACATAAATCCTTTACAAATTGTTGGGGAGTATTGGGAAGCCGAATTCTGGACTATCGATGGAGATGAAGAGTATGTGTATCTTCAACCTTGTTTAGAATGTTTCTGCTGGAGATTCCGATTTTGTTATTCGGGAAAATTCTACGGGGAATGTTAATTTCTGCTTGAGGGATAGAGTTCAGGAATCTTAGTTGTCCATTACTCTACTGGGGAATTATAACTTGATTGGGGAGTGTAAAAGTTAACTGGTATCTGGTTGAATTCCAGGCTTTGCGGCAACTTTCTGGGGATAATAACGACTCTGCTGGGGACAAAGGGGTTTTTTCCGTTGATTTGTAATGGTTTGAGAAAAGAAATCAAGCTGGGGAATTTGTAGTCTATTGGGGAATCTACAGTTTGTTTGGAAAATAAACCCTGTTGAGGAAAGCACTTTGAAGACCTTATTGGGGAGATGAAATCTTTTTGAGACGAACTTCGCAAGGTTTCTCTTGTAGCTTAGGACTAACTCAGCTGAGGAAATGATTTTCAGGAGATTGGAACTCTGGATGGATACTGTATGAATTCAAGTCTGTGGGGATAATTTTTTTGAAGTAACTTTGTGGGATATCCCGAATCCTTAAGAAAATGTTTATTAATATTTTTAAACATACATTTGCTAACAGTTAATCATGTTCATATGCATATGTTCATTTAATTTTAGTCATTGGATGTATTTTGCACTTAAAACAGAAAAAACAAAAAGTTTGCACTTCAAAGTATATTTGTATTGATGTTTTTCCTATAAGCAGGCGTTTTTGTACAAGGAGACAAAAATCCTAGTAAGAGGAAATCGTCAAAAGAATGAAAAGACTACAAAGTGAAAGTAAAATAATAGCCATGTGGAAGTAATCTCATTGGGTTCCAACTCCACCACTGCCCCTATGTCTTCGAACATCATCCCTTGCCGCTGAAAGAAGTCCATTGAATTGATCTTATACCATTGAACTTGGACCTTGATGATAAAGCTGGTTGTAGTGACTTCACGGGACATAGTCATACGCTTTGATCCTTAACTTTTACCTGGACCGCCCTTTCGAGTTTTCACCCACCAGAAAATCCTTTTTTTCCCAAGCCGCCCTTTCGGGTTGTCGACTTGCCGGGTGTACAATCTTTTGAATATATCCCTAACTTTTTCCCGAATCTTTTCGATTCGATAGGATGCCCTTATTTTCCCTAGGTATGTCAACCTAGCGGGTCACTCTTATGTGTAGTATTTTTTTAACTATGTATATGTTCACAGGATGCAGAAAATCTTCGCCATCTATAGTAGTTAGCATCATGGCACCGCTAGAGAATACTTTCTTAACGACAAATGGCCCTTCGTAAGTGGGAGTCCATTTGCCCCTGGGATCGCCTTGAGGAAGAATGATACACTTTATACCAAATCTCCAGTATGATACACTTGAGGTTTGATCTTCTTGTTGAAAGCCTTGATCATACGCTTTTGATACATTTGACCATGACAAACAGCAGCCAGTCTCTTCTCGTCAATTAAGTTCAACTAATCCAACCTAGTCTGAATCCATTCATCTTCGCCTAAGTCTGCTTCTTTCATAATCCTTAAGGAAGGAATCTGAACTTCCACATGTAAGACCGCTCCCATGCCATAGACTAAAGAGAAAGGTGTTGCCCTAGTTGATGTTCGTGCCGAAGTACGGTATCCATGGAGAGCAAATGGTAACATCTCGTTCAAGTCTTTATAGGGTACTACCATATTTTGCACAATCTTCTTTATGTTTTTATTGGTAGCTTCCACTGCGCCATTCATCTTAGGTCTGTACAGAGAAGAGTTGTGATGCTTGATTTTGAACTGAGTGAAAAGTTCCATGATCATATCATTGTTGAGATTGGTTCCATTATCAGTGATGATCCTTTCAGGGATGCCATACCAGCAGATGAGGTTATGCTTGATAAACCGGGCTACAACATTCTTAGTGACTGAGGCAAATGAAGCAGCTTTGACCCATTTGGTGAAGTAGTCGATGGCAACAAGGATGAAACAATATCCATTAGAGGTGGTGCGTTTGATTTCTCCAATCATGTCAATGACCCACATTGCAAATGACCATGGAGCAGTCATGACATTCAAAGGAATTAGAGGCACATGAACCTTGTCGGCATAGATTTGACACTTATGGAAAGTTCTCGAGTGATGGTGAAAATCACTTTCCATAGTCGACCAATAGTAACCAGCCCTCAGAATCTTCTTGGCCATAGTGTGACCGCTAGAGTGAGTTCCAAAGATACCATCATGCATGTCCTCCATGATTTTCTCTGCCTCCTTCTTGTCCATACATCAGAGTATATTAGAATTGTAGTTGCACTTGTACAAGATTCCATTGCTTAGGAAGAATTTGGCTGAGAACCTTCACAGGAATTTATTGTCATTGACTGAAGCTCCTTCAGGATATTCTTGCGCTTCAAGATATATCTTTACTTCATGATACCGAGGCTTCTCCTCATCAGTGTCAATCTCATAACAGTATGTAGGTTCGTCAAATCTTTCGATAGTAATTTTGGGAGCTTCATTGTCCCAATTGACCTTGAACATGGATGACATTGTTACTAAGGCATCCGCTAACTGATTTTCTTCCCTTGGTAAGTGTTCAAAGGTGATCTCCTCAAAGCATGGGATCAAATTTAACACAAGCTCTTTGTAGGGGATCAATTTTGGATGCTTAGTATCCCATTCTCCTTTAACTTGACTGATTACTAAAGCTGAATCTTCGTATACGCTTAAGAATTTGATTCTTAGGTCAATGGCAGCCTTAAGACCTAAGATGCATGCTTCATACTCGGCCATGTTGTTTGTATAATCGAAGCATAGTCTGGTAGTGAAAGGAGTATATCCACCTTTCGGGAAAAAATCATAGCACCAATTCTGTTACCTAAAGCATTGGAAGCTCCATCAAAAACCATAGTCTATTGGGATTCTTGTTCAGGTCCGTCTTACGGTCCAGGCTTTTCACAATCAATTATCAACATGATATTCTCGTCCGGTGTAATACCCCAAATTTGTCCTACCATTTTGCTTTTATTTGGCTTATGTATTACTGTGCTTTTCTCATGTACATAACTCCATTAGGTCATTTAACATTGCATACATTCACTAACAACATAACTTGGAAAGGGGTCGAGAACCTTCAATAATTAGGGTTTCAATATTGGTTTTCAGTGGAGATTGCTTTAAGCTAGAGTTTGGTTCCTCTTCACCATTTCAAGCCTCATCATCAATCTCCAAAAGTTATTTAAGGCATTTACATTGTGTGCTCCGCAAGTCAAGATATCTTTGAAGATTAAGGTGCAAAAGCATTGAGTTATGATACAAAGATGAAGAGGTAAGTTCACTACGAACAAGGCATTATTGTCCTCTCAATTGCTTATTTCTTGTAGAGCAATATAATATAGATTTGAGATCGAGGTTAGGAGTTTTGAGAAGAAGGCAAGTTGATTTAGGTTTTTGTTTATTAAGAATTAAAGTCGATTTGGATTCATTGAAACTACTAATTGTGCTCAAGATTAATATTAGCTCAAGGTCTCAATTTCATGATGTGGCAATGGTTGATTCAAAATAAAGTTAGAAGATTCGTTCATGTGGTTCATTTGGTGTACAAGTTATGAATTTGCAAAGAATTACAAGTCATAACATCATTCAAGGTTATTCATTTAGTTTTGTTCATCAAGACTCATCAAGATCCAAGGGTTCATGTTCATTCAATGATATAATCTTTACAAGTTCTAAACATCACGCATGATTTGTCAAAGGGTTATCCAACTTCGTTCTCATTCATTCAAGGTTATAACCATGCAAGTTACCAGATATGTTATTGGATCATTACAAGAGAAAATTACAAAGGCCATTTACATCCAAGATTACTAAATCAAAACAAAAATTTACACTAAATCTTCAAGTGGCCTAAACCTAAAGAGTCCCAAATTCCAGGTCTCCATCATTCATTTCTAAGCTTATTCATTTTCAAGCCATTATCTTTCAAGACTTCTTTATGCCCACTTGGTTATGTCGAAGCCTTGGTCCATGTTTCATGCCAAAAGAAAACTTGCAAAAAAAGTCATAAACAAAAGCAATTAAGCATCACAAATCTATGACCGAATTCCAGATCTGCATTCATCAATAACCAAAGAAAAACAGAAAAAAAAGAGAAGAGCCTCTTTCGAATTGATGAGAAAAGAGCAAACTGAAAAGCTTAAGATGAATCCAGACAAGAATAAAGTGGATTTTGACCATTCTTCACTTATCGATGATAATTCAAAGAGGCTAGTTGCTGGAAGCAATGAGTCAATGGAGCCTCCTTTGACTTTAGCCGCTTTAAGCAATGATGAGAAATCTTCTTCCCATTCACATGCTTCAGCAAGACCACTTGTACCCCCTGGTTTTGCAAACAAAATGTTAGAAAGGAATATGGGTACCAAAATATCCCCCAACACTCATGTAGCAGAGGCTGGGATACCTGAGCCTAGAGATACCCGAGGTAGCCATGTATTCAGTATAAATCCTGAAAGTAAAGAAGGAAACTTATCAACCATGCAAGTGGATAACAATCAACAGAATCTTCAAAGGGCAGATATAAATGTTTCAATCAATAATGAGAAAGAAAATACTTTCAATTTATCATCTTCTATGGATATCCCCAACGTTAAGATTGGAATTAATGATTAACTAATAAAGATATTTGCTCTTTCAGAAGCCTTGGAAGCATCAGATGACAATACATTTATTCCACTTAAGGCTGAAGTGAGAGGAAAGGAGGTCGTAGGAGCAGCTTTCAATCCTGAGAGTTGAGTCTATCCTATACAAGCTTTTCGGTAATGCTTCAATGCTGACTAGTGGCATATCTACTAGTATTGTTGAGCAGCCTGATCATAAAGCAGATGAGACATAGAGTCCACATGCCTTCCAAACTTTGAAGTTTGCTCATTGGTTTGCTGAAGAAGAAGAGAAGTCAATGGATGACTTAACACGTAAGCCAAATGACCTGCTCTCGCTTATTGTTGGCCGTGAAAAGGGTGGGCTGCAGAGTTTCAATGTAGAGACAACCCATCATGTTGCACCAAATTTTGGTTTCCAAAATCCTGAACCTGCTGGTGAACGCTTACCAAATGTAACACATACCGCTATTAGTAACTCTAAGCTATCTTACAAGAGCGATGTACTTGAGATTTTACCCGCAGTTCTTATATGTGAAGATCTCAAACAGTCAATTCTATCACAAGTTAGTGAAAATGGCTCGTCATCTCAGCAGCGCAGGCAGGACAAAGATTTTGGTGCAAAGGCTGGGCAGTCCAATTTAATTGATGGTCATGCTTCCGAGCACCTTATTTCTTTGTTACAAAAAGGACCCTGCAGAAAAAATCCCATAACAGATTTTATTAATCCAAGGGTTGAGATTTGATTCCATCTAACTAACTTTTTAAAATCTAACAGCTCAGATTCATTTTCATGTAACTAACTTTTCCTAACAGCAATAACATCATAAAACAGAAAACTCACCAGAATTTTTTTGGATTTCTTCATTCTGCAAAAAATATCACACCTTCTTCCTCCATTGATCCTTCTTCATTTCTCCATCTCCATCTTGATCCACCAAAAAAAGTAGAACAAAAACTCTATCATCTTCTCTCTACATTCTTCTTTAACCTTCCAAAAATATTCACTCATCTCAGAAACTCTCTCTTCGCTCGGCTCCTTATCCATAACCATCATTCTTCTATAACCTTTTACCTTCAAGTTTCTGCAATAAACTCTATCGCTGCATCTTCAATCATCACCTCTCCAATCATCATCATCCTTAAATCTACATCGCCATAAGTAGATCTTCTATGGCTTTATTCTTCATCATCCTTGCTCATCTTCATCGCAGCCTTCAAAAACAACAACATCAATAAACGCTTCTACTTCGTAAACCTCGACGAATCTACAGCATCTTCAATGCGCTGAATCCAAAGCAGCTTCAATGCACATTTCTTCCTTGCACCATCACAACAGCAACTCGGTGAGACATAAATCAAACGAAGAAAGAGGTGGAAGAAGAGAAGTAGAAGAACAATGATAGAAGAAGAAATAACAGAATCGGAGAATAAGAATCGTACCTGAAGATATCTTCTCTAGACTTCTTATGTGTTGCTACTGTGAAGAACTACCAGAGTTCTCCGGAAGGTAAGCTTTTACAGTTTCCAAACTTCTGCGCGTAAATTTGTGGCATGTGTGTTATCCTTCATTGGAATCAATGCGGTAGTGGCACCACAGTGAGAAACGCAGTGATACGGAGGGGAGGTTGAGCCACCGTGATTTGAACGAAAAAAGAGAAGATGCCATTGTCGCAACGGTTGAGAGAGAAGAGAGGGAGGAGCAATTTCGACGAAGAAGATGAAGGGTCAATATTCTTGAACCCTAATCCCTTTCTTTTAACAATTAAATTGTTTAATTTTTTTCCTCAATTCAATAATAAGAATAAGATGGACTAAACCTACTTAATTTTGGACCATGGATCGAAATTGAATTCTTAGGCCCATTCTATTTTTTTATTACATGATTGCCTTGCTGGAAAATCTCCTGGACCTTCAATGGGCCTAACACCTCGTGCTTCTTGCACCCTAGGAAGGCCTGTTACACCATTTTTGGGAGCCTGTTAACATTGTACAAAAAAATAGCATTATTGATCGAGCCTAGCACATATCTGCTACAATACACCACTGGGGCCAGCTTTACACCCCCTGATTCTTCTAACTCTTTGTAGAATTTAGGACTTTCTTTAATTTTTTTTCTATACTTTTGTTAGGATAAAATTGTAATAAAATCAATAAAAATTGCCAGACCTCTTAGTTGATTTTAGAAGTTAATTCTTTAGTTTTTGATAGAATTTTCCTCATATGAATAAATAATAAAAATACTTTTTCTTTTTAGTTGTCATCCGTATTTTCATGCCGTTTTGCTATAGTATTTTGGAAGCGTTTGTTCATTGTGTAAGGAGCTTTCGATTATGCATTGCATCCGCAATACGCGTTTGCCTTTATCTTAGTTGGAGATTATTTCTAACTCTGTTTGTTTCTTGGTGAAGCTTGCTCGACGCGTATTCCCTGCTTCTCTAGCGCTTTCGTCTGCTCGTGACGACTTGCTCCCTTTGGTAGTCTCCGCTACTACCCTTGTACTTCTTCTCACTTTATTGCATTTTATTATCGCTTTCTAGATATCATTTGAAGTAGGAAATAAATAGCATGTGCTCGAAGTCGCTGTTTAAAGACCTGTAGCAGGAATTCCGCACTTCATTTTCTATATGTGTTGTGCTTGTGTTTGTTTATTTTCTTGTTGATCGATGAGTCACTCAATTTAGGAATTGAGATCACGACTTCGCTCTCAGTGCATGCTCCCCATAGGATTTTATCAATTTCCTTTATTTCTTGTTGATCGATGAGTCACTCAATTTAGAAATTGAGATCACGAATTCGTTCTCATTGCATGTTCCTTATAGGATAGTTTTGTTAGACTTTATTTGGCATGCTAACTTAGATAAGATCTCTTTAGGCGTACTCTCTCGAGTTTAGTGGCTTGCTTGCTTTATCCTTGTACATACCATGTTCCCTTAGGATGCGCTTGCTCCGTTCGGATGCAAGTTAGACCTTAGGTTGTAAACCATGCATGCTAACAGTAGGTAGAAACTTCCCCTTCATCCTTGACATAGGACTACCATTGTATGATAACATTATGGTTAGAAATGGGCTAGTCTTCTTTAGACTCTTTTCTTCCCTTTTTGCATCCTTGCATCTAAAACAAAAACTCATTTTCTTAGAAAATCAAAAACATGCTAACCATACTTAAACCCTTTTTCAAGGTAATAAAACACAAATCAATTTAAATCTTTTATGCGCTCGAGCACCTTTCTCTAAAACCTTTTTCAGGTAAGGACATGATTAATTTACTTCTGTGCCAACGCATAAGTCTCCAAAGGTCGAGCTGTGGCAGAAGGCGAGATTAATATTGTCCATTAAAAAAACATAAACAAACAAAAACATATGAGCCAAACTACGATAGCTCTGATTCCTCAAAACGGATACGTAGGCATTGGGGTAGGGCCCAAGCAAGCATAATTTTATTTTACCTACATTATTTTTACCTTTCTTTTGCATACATTCTCCCTTCAGTGGTATAGTAAACAGTAAGCATAGATTGAACACACCCATAAGATAGACAACAAGAGTGGATACCGTAGAGTACTACGGGCGTGTGGGGTGCTAATACCTTCCCCTCGCGTAACAGACTCCCTTACCCAATCTCTCGGTCGCAAGACCGTGACTTCTCCCTTCTCAGGTTTTCTTGATGTTTACCTTTACCTACATGTGGGGTAAAAGAATTTCGATGGCGACTTCATTGTTTGATGATTTTTAGCAGTTGTTTCAGCTGGCGACTTCACTAGGGAAAGGTCGACCAAATGTTGGTCCATCCCGGAGTCGCTCCTAGCTCTTGATTTCTTTTCTCTCGGTGTTTATTTTTATGCTTTCAGTTTATTCACTCATTTTGTATATAATTGAGAATATGTATGCATTGCATTTTACTGTCTTCCATATACTACTGTTGTACTGGATCAGCTTCTTATTGGGTGGGTGTTACTATGAGGTAAAAGGCCCTATACCCAGGCCAGAGTTGTATACAATAGGAACCCTAGGAATAGAGTGGAACATGAATGGCTAGTTGACTTAGGTCTCACTATCGCCCCCATGTCGTCCATGCTCAGATGAGGTACAAATGAGGGGCTATCATTTTCACGTAGGTGATACGGCGATAGTTTTTCAGGAGTACCCTCAATTCTGAGTTACCATTGCCTTACCCTGACCTAGTTTTCACCCGTGAGTGAGGAGGGAATTATTATCACAGGTACAGTTGGCGACTATGTTCAGATGATTGCTCATATTCAGATGGTGACCATGCTCAAACAGTGACTATTTGTTCTAATGGTTATGTCCTGGATTCTTATCAGTAACTAGGGGAATCTCATATTTATTTTCTGGGCTCCAAATATGTTCATGAGGTTCTTTGGTTTATGTCCCGGACCTATGATCTTGGTACTCACAGACTCTAGAAACAGTACAACAGAAACCTATATCATGGAAGTAGTAAACCCATGATCATTTGCACTCACATCATATCATATTTATTTTTTAAAATAAATGTTAGAAAAATAAAACTATATACTAACCCTGCATGTGCACGTCCATTCCAGGTTACTTCACGATGTTATAGTTCCTGTCAGTGACGTCTAGCAACAATGATGTTCTCAAGAGGATCAGGAGGGACGATTGTACTTATCCGTGCTACCCAAGCTCTCCGCTCAAGTTCTTGGCCTTTTTTAAAGAGTTTAAAAGACCATTTAGTCCATCCTAATGCAAAAATCTTATTGGAAGACATGGTGGTGCTTTGATTCTACCCCAGTTTTACGACCATGAGTTACACTGTTTCACCTTCCAGGACTATCAGTTTCCAACTCCGAAAAATACTCTCGTCTGTTCAAGATTATCGAGCACACACTTGTTGCTAGTCCGAACGGGCATGATTTTGAAACTATCACTGAGGCACTTTATTTGGGCCTTGATGATGTGAGATAGAAATGGAAGAAGAATGGTAGCCTACATTCAGACTGATTATTATATTGTCACTTCAATCACCGACAAGCTTGTTAAAAGGAGTTGCTCATCTTGTACTCCCATAACTTTCGTGTATTCAATTTTGCGGGAATTTCTCTTGTTTCTGGATATTTTCTTCATACGGTCATTCTTATCATCATGTTGCTCGATTACTAATGACGGTAATGGAACCGTGAAAAAACCGGAATGGACAATCATTTCATACATCATACATATCATGCATTTCATGAATTGCATGTTTTCTTGCAGGATTTTTATCTGATGGTTTTGCCTCTTATTATCAGAATCTACAAGACGACTTCCTTACATCCTTACCGCACTCGAGCCAACAAGTTGAGGATTATGGAACAGATTGAGAAGAACCAGGCCGCTCTCTGCAAAGACATGGACACCATGGGTGATCGAATGAATTAGCTCATGGAAACTCTTCATGCCGTCATCCAAGGGCAAGAAGAGCTCAAAATAAGCGTTACTAAACTGGTAGACAGTGCCTCCATGTTCAAGAATGGTGGACCCAGGAATGACCACGGGGGGATTCCTAAGGAGAACCCACGATTGATTATGGATGACCACCATGATGTTATCGATCTCGATGACCCTCCAAAGGATTCTACGGCTGATTTGTCGGAAACTGCTAAGATGTACAAGGCTTTGGAAGAATGCTTGAAGGCTATGGAGACTTCTAAGAAACCAGGATTCAGTTCTGCCGCTATGTGTTTGGTTCCAGGGGTTGTGATTCCACCAAAGTTTAAGGTACCTGATTTCGACAAGTATAAGGGGGTTACATGCCCAGAGACTCATCTCTGATCTTACTGCAGAAAGATGGCTGCTTATGCTAGCAATGAGACATTGCTTATGCATTTCTTTCAGGACAGTCTGGTTAAAGCTCCATTAGAGTGGTAGATGCAGTTGGAGCAAACTCATGTTAGTAACTGGGGTGAGCTTGTTCATGCTTTCTTAAAACATTACCATTACAACACCGCCATGGCACCTAGTCGTGCACAGCTGCAGAGTATGTCTCAAAAGACTGGTGAGTCTTTCAAAGAGTATGCCCAGAGATGGCGCAGTTTGGCTGCAAGAGTTCAACCTCCTCTCCTAGATCGGGAACTGGTAGATTTGTTCATGAGTACCCTCCGAGGCCCGTATTTGCAACATATGCTCAGCAGTACTTCTGATTCGTTTTCGGATATGGTCATCATCGGGGAGTGGGTTGAAATGTCTATTAAAATAGGGACTATTTCAGGTGCATCTGGCACGAATGGTAACAACAACTCAGGTGGTGGGAAGAAACCGTACTCTGGCGGCTTCGTCAAGAAAAAGGAAGGAGAACTGAGAAATGCCTCTGATGATAAGGGGAAAGCTATTGTACAGGTTCCATATTACCAAAATCCTGTTGCTGCTCCACAACAACAATACGCACCACCGCGAAATTATCAACAGAACCAAAGTCCCCAAGGACAAAGGGATCAACAAAGGCCGCAAAAGTATCCCGAGAGGAGGTTTGATCCAATCCCGATGTCGTATGCTCAATTACTCCCACAATTGCTAGCTGATCAGTTGGTACAACTTCAAGAGTTATCTCCCCCACCGGCAGAACTTCCAAGGGGTTATGATGTTAATTCACATTGTGAATTTCATTCGGGTGCTCCAGGTCACTCGATTGAAAACTGCAGAGCTTTAAAATACAAAGTTCAATCTATTTTGGATGCCAAGGAGCTAAGCTTCGCGCCTATAGGCCCTAATGTTCAGAATAATCCTATGCCTCCTCATCATGGGGATGCTATCAATGCTATTGAGTTGGATGTTGGCCTTGATTTAGTGACTCACGTTGAAGAGATTCAGATGTCAATAACAGTTTTGAGAGAGCATCTTTTAAAGCAAGAAGTTCTACAAGAGCTTCACGACTTTTGTTTGAAATGCTCTTCCAATCCGGACGAGTGTGAGGATTTGAAAAATTCCATTCAGAGACTGATGGATGATGGGGTTGTTAGAGTTGAGAAAGTCATACCAGAAGGTGATATCGCTATCCTGGAGATTTCGTATTATTTGGCCAATGTTCAGAGGAATACTTCAAGAGTCCCATTGGTTATATAGGTTCCAACGCTCCCTGCGCCAAATCAGAATCTGGTTGCTCCCCTACCAACCCAAGCATCAACACATCCAAGTTCGGTTCCCGATCCGTTAACTGATAACAGAGTAGTTCCATGGGTATATAATGTCGTTTACATTCGGGGAAATAAAGTTGTTTGTCAACCGATTGAAAATAAGGATGTAACAAACATTGTCGGGACTAGTAGAATAACTCGAAGCGGGAGAGTCTTTGCTCCTACTCCACCACCTCCTGAAGAAGTTACTCGAAGAGATCCCTGTGAGAGATAAAAGGAAACAGGTAGTTAATGATTCTCCTGAGACGTCATTTGAACAACAAGTGGAGCAGCTAATCAAGGTAATCAAGAAGAGCGATTTCAAGGTGGTTGACCAACTGAATCAGACGCCTGCAAAGATCTCAATCTTATCCCTCCTCCTATACTCCGAAGCTCATCGCACCGCCTTGATGAGAATTCTGCATGGTTCCCATGTGAATCCTGAAATTTATGTGGCCCAATTTGAAGGGGTTGTTACAAATATTTCTACAGGAAACTGTCTGGGCTTCAATGATGATGAGCTCCCTCCAGAGGGCCGAGCTCATAATAAGGCGTTGCATATTTCCATCAGGTGCTTAGACACTATAATGTCTCGAGTCCTAGTAGACATTGGGTCTTCTTTGAACGTGATGCCTAAGCATACTTTATTCAAGCTGAACATGGACGGGGTTATGATCAAACCCACTACGGTGACAGTTAAAGCTTTTGATGGGTCGAGGAGATCTGTGGAAGGGGAAGTTGACTTACCCATTAAAATCGGCCCCCACGTGTTCTACCTATCATTCTATGTCATGGACATTCGTCCATCTTACACCTTCTTACTGGGACGCCCATGGATCCATATGGCAGGGGCCGTTACCTCAACCTTGCATCAACGTTTGAAGTTCATCGTCCAAGACAAGGTCATCATTATTGGCAGAGAGGAAGATGTCGTGATCAACAATGTTACTTCCATCCGTTATGTCGAAGTGGATGGGGAAGTTCATGAAACCCCTTTCCAAGCTTTAGAAATCATTTCTGTTGACAGATTCCCCTCCCTGCTGGAAACTACGAAGAAGTCTGGAGTTCCAATGGTTTCTTTGAGGGATGCTAAAGCCATTGTGGAATCTGGGATTCCTAATGAAGACTGGGGCAAAGTGATAGAGGTGCGCGAAAAGCAGGACAAGTCTGGACTTGGGTTCGGGTCCTCTTTTTCAGACCGTGTTGGTACGGGTCCAATTGTGCTCAAAGGAAAACAAGTTCCTCCGCTTTCAGAGGTATTTGTTAAGGCCGGTCCGAGGGCTCAAGGACAAATCCATGCAGTGGATGATGAAGACGATGCATACATGGCTCAATACATCTACCAGATTGCACCTGATCAAGAGCTCGGCAATTGGACTGCCACTGATATTCCCTAAGTGGTTTTCTTTGACATGTAATGTTCTTGTTTTAAATAAGTCGCGTGCTTTTTCCTGAAGCATGTTGACCGCTTGTGAAAAGGGCCCCCTCATGTTTCTATGTTTGTTTAAAAATTGAATAAAATGTCATTTTTGCATACAATTTTTGCTCTCTATCTTTTCTTATTTTCGTAAAATAAAAATGGTAATGTTTTTCCTTCTAACTCTTTAACCATTTTCCAATTCGCATCCATATTATAAAATAAGGCATGATTCATCAATCATGCAGGTCTGCCTCGAATTCCATAAAAAATGATGATGTTACAGTTCCTTGCACCAATATCCTTGGAAATTCAAATGACCAAGCCGATGAGGGTAGTGGGGAAGATTGTGAAATTCCAGAGGAATTAGCAAGGCCGTTGAGACAAAAAGAGAAAATGATCTTGCCTCATCAAGAAGTTGTCGAAGTCATCAATCTCGGCACCGACGCAGTAAAAAAGGAGGTCAAGATAGGGGCCTCTTTGCAAGATGACATAAAGAAGGGGTTGAATAAGCTTCTCAGAGAGTACTCCGACATCTTTGCCTGGTTGTATGAAGATATGTCTGGTCTAGATACGGATATACTCATGCACCACCTACCACTCAAACCAGAATGTCCTCCGGTAAAGCAAAAGCCGAGGAGAACTCGTCTAGATATGTCTCTTAAAATTAAAGAAGAAGTTGAAAAGCAGTTGAACGCAGGCTTTTTGCTGGTATGTGAATACTCATATTGGATTGCCAACATCGTACCTGTCCCTAAGAAATATGGGAAGGTGCGAATGTGTGTAGACTATCGAGATTTGAACAAAGCAAGCCCAAAGGATGACTTTCCATTACCATACATCGATGTATTGGTTGATAATACAGCTCAGTCCTCGGTTTTCTCCTTCACGGATGGTTTTTCGGGATACAATCAAATAAAGATGGCCCCGGAATACATGACAAAGACGACATTCACTACTCCATGGGGTACTTACTGTTATAAGGTCATTCCTTTTGGCCTCAAAAATGCTGGTGCAACGTATCAACGTGCCATGGTGACGCTCTTCCATGATATGATTCATAAGGAGATCGAAGTAGATGTTGATGATATGATTGCAAATTCACAAACCGAGGATGAACACTTGGTCTATCTGCGAAAGTTATTTGCGCGTCTGCAAAATTTTAGACTAAGGATCAATCCGAATAAGTGCACCTTCGGGGTGCAATCCGGCAAACTACTCGATTTTATCGTAAGTCAACAAGGAATTGAGGTAGATCCCGACAAAGTAAAACAATACAGAATATGCCAGCACAAAAAAAATGAAAAAGAAGAGGGTTCCTTGGGAGGTTGAACTACATATCCAAGTTCATTTCTCATCTCACAACTATTTGTAAATCCATCTTTAAATTGTTGCGCAAGAATCAAGATGGCCGATGGGATGATAATTGCCAGGAAGCCTTTGAAAAAATCAGACAGTACCTCCAAGAGCCACCAATCCTTATCCCTCCAGTGCCTGGGAGGCCACTCATCATGTACTTGACGGTGCTGGAAGGGTCCATGGGTTGTGTGCTCGGGCAGTAGGATGAAACAGGACGTAAAGAGCACGCCATTTATTATCTGAGTAAAAAGTTTACCGATTGCGAATCCAGGTATTCTTTACTTGAAAAAACTTGTTGTGCACTTGCTCAGGCTGTTCGACGTTTGAGGCAGTATATGCCGACATACACGACCTTTCTAATATCAAAAATGGATCTGATAAAGTATATCTTTGAGAAGCCATCACTCACAGGAAGGCTTGCTCGATGGCAGATGCTTTTATCTGAATATGACATTCAGTATGTTACACAAAAGGCTATCAAAGGTAGCATTCTTGCGGATCATCTTGCTCATCAGCCGTTGGAAGAGTACCAATCAATGAAATTTGACTTCCCTGATGAAGATGTTATGAAGCTTGATGATTATGAGGGGTTGATCCATAAGAGCGATGGACTCTTACGTTTGACGGCGCCTCGAACGCTGCAGGCCATGGCATTGGGGCAATACTAACTTCTCCATGTAATACTCATACACCGTTTACGGCCCAGTTATGTTTCGATTGTACAAATAATGTGGAAGAATATGAGGCATGTGTAATGGGTCTAGAGGCAGCCATTGACCTTAAAATCAGAATCCTTGAAGTCTTTGGAGACTCTGCTTTGGTCATACATCAGGTACGAGGTGATTGGGAGACGAAACACCCTAGTTTGATTCCGTACAAAGATTACATCTTACAGCTAATACCCGCTTTTGATGAAATCACCTTTGAACATATTCCCAAAGACGAAAACCAGCTGGTTGATGCTTTAGCCACACTAGCATCTATGTTTTCGGTGAGCTTTCCAAATCAGGCACCTAATATACGCATCCTCAGATACAAAGAGTCGGCACATGTCTTTCCTGCCCATTGTCTCTCAACCGAGGATATGTCTGATGAGAAGCCGTGGTATTACGACATTAAACGGTACCTCGAGAAGCAAGAGTATCCCAAAAATGCTACAATTTGTGATAAGCATACGCTTAGAAGGTTAGCATCCAAGTTCCTCTTATCAGGAGATGTCTTGTATAAGAGAAATTATGACTCGGTTCTGCTCAGATGCATGGATAGACACAAAGCAGAGTCGATCATAAAGGAAATCCATGAGGGTTCTTTCGGGACTCATTCGAGCGGACATTCTATGGCGAAGAAAATCCTACGAGCAGGATATTTCTGGATGACAATGGAGAGCGATTGTTGCGTATATGCAAAATTGTGCCACAAATGCCAAGTATATGCATACAGAATTCATGTCCCTCCAACTCCTCTGAATGTTATGACCTCCCCGTGGCCGTTTGCGATGTGGGGAATTGATATGATTGGGAGGATTAAACCAAGTGCTTCGAATGGTCATAGATTCATCCTAGTGGCTATTGACTATTTCACTAAATGGGTGGAAGCAACTTCTTACAAGAATGTAACCAAATAGGTCGTTACCAACTTCATCAGGAAAGAAATCATATGCCGTTACGGAGTTCCTCATAGAATCATCACTGATAATGGTTCTAATCTTAACAATAACATGATGAAGGAATTGTGTGAAGAGTTCAAAATTGAACATCACAATTCATCGTCGTATCAACCAAAAATGAACGGTGCAATCGAAGCCGGTAACAAGAACATAAAGAAGATCGTCCAAAAGATGGTCAGAACGTACAAAGATTGGCATGAAATGCTGCCTTTTGCTCTACATGGATACAGAAAGTCTATGCGCACTTCAACAGGGGCAACTCCATTTTCGCTTGTCTATGGCACGGATGCCGTGCTTCCCGTCGAAGTAGAAATTCCTTCGTTGAGGGTTCTGATGGAGACCAAGCTTGATGAGGCAGAATGGGTTCAGACAAGGTTCGACCAACTTAATCTGATTGACGAAAAGCGTCTGGCATCCATCTGTCATGGCCAGTTGTACTAACAAAGGATGAAAAGGGCTCGGCAAAAAGATTCGTGTTGTACCCAAAAAATTTCCCTCCCATATTCTCTAAGATTTGTCAAGAATCAGTCGAACATAATTTTTCTTGTCAGTCTAAGCAAAATTAGGGTTTTCATGGCTCTAGAATAGTTCAAGCAAATTACTAGGGTTTGGTTGATTTTGGCTCAAGTTTTGATCAGGCGGACGCTTCTTTGACATTTAACCAAAAACCAGGGTTTTGTGCGCGCATTCTCAGAAAGAATTAATTTTACAGTTCTTTTCAGTTTACTCTGATATTTGGATTGAAGCATTTGAATTGAGAATTTGCAGTTGTTTTGTTCAATCAGTAAAGACATATGGACGTTGTTTGATTTGACTGTGCATTGTTGTGGCTATTTGAAACGCCAGGTTTATTAATTGATCGATGCTAAAACCACAGTGTTTATTAATTGTTTATTTATTCTAAGTTAGGATAATTGGAATTTATTTCCATTTATTATAATTTAAGAATTTATAAGTAATTAAATAGACAGCTAAAAAAAAGGGAATTAACTGATCAAAAAGGATTTTTATTTATTCATCTTTAATTGTTTTGTTACAAATTATTATTTGAACAACGGTAAATTTATTTACATTTTTGTTTACAATAATAATTTTACAAATGATTAAATTTGAAATAAAACTATCCTAAAAATTCCTAAGTCTTCATCTTCTATCCATTGCTCCTTTGCTCAATTATCTTCACCTGCAAAAACAAAGAAAAACAAAAGTCAAATGCAGATAAAGTAATTAAAGAGCAGACAGATAAAAAATGAATTCATCATTAAAAGCAACTGGCCAGAATCAGTTTGCCCTCTCTGCAAATCACGAGATTTCTCCCGGTTCACAAAGAGGGATAAAAATGCTTGCAAATAAAGTATGAATGCACAAAGTATACAAAATTGCACAATTTCAAAGATTGTCAAACCTACTGCATAATTTCAAAATTGCCAAACAAACTACAAAATCCAAAGTCAACTAGAGCTGCCCAAAGCCAAAGATAATCAAAGTTGTCCAAAAGGATATGGAAAGATATCAAAGTACAAAGGGCTGTCAAAGAAGTACATAAAGTATGCAGAGTAAACCAACTAGTGCAAGCAAAGATTCAATATCATCATTTTCAGGCCAGTGCTTTTTCAGTAAAGTACAGATTTTAAACAATATTTTATGCTTTAATCTGTACTGGAGAGAGAGAAGAGAAAAAAGAAAGGGCTTACAGGCTTTAGGCTTGAAGAAAGAAAGATATAAAAACAAACTGTTATCAATACAGTACAGGGGGGCACAGATATCACAAAAAAGAGAGAGAGTTACAAACTGTAACATTTGAAACAGATAACCTGTCCAGCCTCCAAACAAGAAGCATGACAAAGCCAAACCTTGAAGCTTAAACCTGTTACTACCCTCAAACATCCTGTATAAACCTCACACAGGCCTGCAATATAGAAATCTCAAAACAAGCATAAGCTTGAAACCTGCATTAAAAGCTTCCAAAGCCATAACCTGTTTCATCAGTCTGAAACACATCAAGCCTCAAACCCTCAACCTGCATAAACCAGTAAAGCTCCAAACCTCACCAAAACCTTACCTGATGCAAACCTAAACCTGTCAAAGGCCAAGCCCTTTCAAGACAGTGTTAAGCCAACAAAGCCTAACCTGTCTCTAAATACCTAAAGCCAGTAAACCTGTTACAGCAAGCCAAAGCCTGAAGCAAGCCAAAGCCTGAAGCCCAAACCAAACACAAGCTCTAAACTGCTCAGCCTAAACATATCCATAAAATCCAATCAAAACTCTAAACCCTCAGAATGTTGTCATCACTGGGTTAACATACAGGGGCAAGCATCAATATCAGCATACAAGCATACAAGGCAGTAACCAACATATCAGGTATCTCAGCAAGCCAACAAGAAGAAGAGGAAAAGGCAACTCAAGCATACTCAGAAACATATCAGAAATCAGCATATCAAGCATATAAGTTTGCAAACATACAAGGCAACTGAGGCAAAAGGTAGAAGAGGAAAAGGCAAATATATCAAACATTTCAAGGCATCTCAGATAAATCATCACTGAAAGTGTGTCAAGCATAGCAACGTACAGAGGCAAACATCCAAGCAGACAAGAAGAGGAAAGGAAGTGGTTATACAAAGGTTTTCAGTTTGTTCATCATTAAACCTAAAAA
Source organism: Vicia faba (assembly GCA_948472305.1). NCBI lineage: Eukaryota > Viridiplantae > Streptophyta > Magnoliopsida > Fabales > Fabaceae > Vicia > Vicia faba. Next base: position 877,080,582 of record OX451735.1, read on the forward strand.
AGCAAAGCAAAGGTACCAGGAAGCAAGCTAGCTCAAACATCACGCGTTCCTCCGCCTCCGGCCATCCTACGCGCCTCCAAATTCGCTCCTCCTCCTCTCCAAGTAACGATCTACAAAGGTAGTATTCCTCTTCTTTTTCCTTCTTTCCACCACCTCAAACAGAAACAATAACAAACGCTTAAAATCAGAATCTGAAACGAATGAAAGCATGCAAAGTGTAAAGACGTACAAAGCATCAAAACCAAACCTTTTTCGTAAGGTCACCGTGCCCGACTATGGAGGAAGGAGAGAGGGATGATGGCGCTGGTGGCCATGCTTGGAGGCATTCAGAAAGCTCAAGGATGAAGACGAAGTGATGAAGGAACGACAACGGCGCTGTAACTCACAAACCCTAACTCCCAAATGAAAACAAACTCCAGTAACCCTAAACAAAACTTGTGTCAAACGCGTGGGCCTTGCCCATTTGGAACGCCTAAGCCCATTAACGTTGGTGCATCCCCCTCCTGGCGCCTCACCTTCCTTTTACTTGCTGCTTATTTCGTTTTGGGCCTTAAACCCCCTTCAAGCCCATTCATTTCCTTCTTTTAACATCTTTTTTTTACTTACCATTTCATTTTTCTTTTTATAACTTAAACTAATACATTTTCTTTATTTTGTCAAATAAAACAATACTTCATTTTATACTAAAAATTGTCTATTATTTTGTAATATTAAAAAGAACACATAAATATTAGATTGAATTAATAGATTAAAAACTCTCTTTAATAAATCTTTTCATACAAATTTTACTGTTTGTTTGTTTTTATTTTTATTACATTTTAAAACATAAATATTAATTTTCTTAAATTTGAACATTTTTTGTTTAATTTAGACTTTGTACATAAAAATACTAATTAAAATACATTAATTTTAATACATAAAAAATAGAACTTAAAACATTCTTTTCTTTTCTTAAAATATTTTGTTTTGTACATATTAACAAAAATACAAATATCCAAAAAGAATAAACACCATACTTAATTTCTCATTAAGTTAACATTTCTCAACCTTGTAAATAATCATACACTTACACAAATACCTTGATACATACACATTTGCTTATTCTTATACATTGATACATATTACATTTGAGATCGCAATTCGATTTGGTTGTAATTTATTTGGACACTACTCTCCTATTAAGTCTCATCCCCATTTGTAAACATTTGTACCCCCACTCTCGGATACTTATTTGTAATAGCGTAGACTTTAAATTCCCGCAATTTATCGCTTTCAAATATACCATGGTTAGACCTAGGGTTTGTATGTACATAAAATCAAACGCTAGATAACCCAATACAAAGTCAAATACATGAAATCAATACACAATTCACACTTGCGCCCCTAGGGCAATCCCGCTTGTTGCCTTCCAAAATGGGCCATGCTTGCATGTTGAGTATCTTTGGCAAAACAAAACAATTCAAATGATCATAGTCCCTCGATGACGCTTTCGAAAGTTGCCTATCAAAATGATCATAGTCCCTTCAAGCAAATTGCCAAAGACACTTGGCACCATTGCATTCATGGTCCATACGATGACCCGCGCATGTCCCGTTAACATCCTAAACGCAAGATTGTCCACCAAATACAATGGTGGAACAAAATTGTTAAAAGGGTTAAAACATGAGGAAAACCTTTGAGTAAATTTAGGGGTAGACAACTCTTAGTTACTTGATCCAACTTGAAAAACACACTTGCCTACTTTTCAAACCACACTCCACAAACACTTTCAAAAACAAACTTCCAAAAACATTTGAAACATCTTTTCGAAAAGATACACACCTTTGTAAAACACTCAAACACGAGTCATTACAATGGTTGCCTAAGACAAGGCATCTTCTTCAAAACATTTTCAAAACACACACACACGCACACCATTTTAAAGCAATTGAAAATCAAAGGCAAGTGATCTAAAACAAGTAACTAAGAGCCCATGGATAACCATGGATGAAAAGGGTGCTAATACCTTCCCTTTTCATAATCTACCCCCCGAACCCACGAAACATCTCAAAAGGTTTTTCCTGTGCTTTTTAACCTTTCCTTTAGGATAAAATAAAAAGTCGGTGGCGACTCTTGCTAAACCGAACAAGTGCGAATACAAACGCAAAACTCAAGTCAGTTCTCCCACCGTATCACAGAACTGGAGACTCTGCTGGGGATTCTCTTAAAAGTGGGGTTACCTTAGGGTTTAGATCACCTTTTGTTTTCAATTGCTCGCTTTGTTTGCTTTTATATTTGTAGGCTTTGCATCGGAGTTTCATAGATCCTAACCCGGATCTGGGGGAATACCCTTTAGGTAGCATAAGCTGTGAGGGACTTGTCCGGCGTATACCGACATGGGTGAAGCAGTGGCTACGTTGGTGTGACACCTTGGTCTGTACCGATATCCCTTGTGTTGAAACGAGGAGAATATGGGTCTTCTAAGGAGTCATTAAGCACCAACCGACCTTAGAACCCTAAATTGACCCAACTTGGCCATAGAACGGTAGCAGTATGCTACACTCATTGAGGCTAAACTCTCGCGATGGTTCCGGCCGCAAGAAAAGATAGCGATGCTGGAGTTATGACCGATTGAGGGTAGTCAGTGATATTGAGATCCTCTAGAACCCGGTTACTTTTGATAGGACGGGTCTTAACCAACGAAACTGAAAGAGGGTACTTACCTACAACCCCATGCAAGCCTAAACCTAAGGACTTGTTTGCTTTGTGTGAATATGATTGCCTGTATATACACTTACTTACTTGCATACATGTACATAACATCATGACATCATACCATAGCATTTTCAATAACCATTTCAAGGATCTCGAGGGTTCTTTTGATGCAGGGTTACGTTGAACCAGACGTCTACCAAGGGGCAAGAGGTTTTCTCCTCTAAACAAATGCCATCAAAGATCAAGTGCAACAACTTGAAACAGAGGCTATGACCCACTTGACATGGTGAGCTTGATTCTCGTGGAAAGACATCCACCGGTGCAAAGTTCTCTAGTCAAAGATCAAAGTTCAACCTCTAACATTCTCTTGTGTTTACCCCAAGAGATCCTTGAAAGCGTGCATCCACATATCATGCATTGCATCTTGACAATTTTTCCTTTTTTAGGTTTCCTTACTCTCATACTGTTTATTTCAGTAAGAGATGGCTCTAGAGAGGAATGTCAAGGATATCCAGGACCAAAATGCTCAGCTTCAGGAGATGTTCTTGAACCTGTCTCTGGGGCAAGAAGAAATGAAAGCTCTCCTCACAAAGGGCTTGGTCCAGGAGACTTCCAACAATGCTAGGAGTGATCAGTTGGGGGAACTGCAGTTTGATTTGGCAACATTGAGGATCCAAGTGATGGGGCAGCTAGTGGGCCAGATGGCTCTCATCCAGGATTTGTCTAAAAGACAAGAGGAACTCAGAGTTCTCGTCAACCAACTGCTTCGGAACAACCAACTGGGGCAAACATCTGAGGTTGAGGAGCAAGTCACCATTCAACCCCCATCCAGACAAGAAGACAAAGGGAAGGCTCCCTTGCTGGTTTCAGGGTCACAAGCCCAACAACAACCTCGTCAGCGTCAACGGGGTAATCGACGTAATCAAAATACGTCAGAAAGACAGTTCACGGAGACTGACATACTGTCATCTCTGATACTGGAACGTTTGTTGGAGGTCAATCTGACTGCTTTGAGGGATCCTATTCGGAAGCCCAATACCTCCGCTCCTAACTATCATCCCGACGCATTTTGTGTGTACCACTTCTACAGCCCGGGACATGACACCGACGACTGTTGGGCCTTGAAGAACAAGATTCAAGATCTGATTGACATTGGAGTGCTAAGGTTCATGCCAGACGGCGAGATGAAAATCTTCCGTTAAGGAGTTCTCCACCTGGAGTGACAAAGCTCAAACTGAGAGACTTTTGCTTCATTTGAATTTTCAAAGTTGTAATTTCTTTTGTCATTCAAACAATTATCTGTTGATGTTAAACTTTGTTTCATTAATGCATTGCATATGTTTATCTTGAATTCATCCATTCGTTTTCACTACTCTTATGCTTTCTTTATGATATTTGACTCTTGATAAAAAGCTGCAAGCCTTTAGAGGGAGGATGACAAAACAATACCATAATCTCATACAGTATGCTTTTGAACAGACCTTGCTGATGATGTACATGCATTTCTTTCAATTCCCAAACACTGGAGTCATAAGGAAGATAATCCCTAGTCAACCCCTTCGAGCCAAAGAAGGAGGAGTTTTCTGTTCTAAACGAATCAAAACCTTTGATATAAACCTGGGGCAGGGTAGTCTCTCAGTTCATTCAAAAAAAAGGTGCGCATTGAAGTCACAAACTCTAAGTTCGTAATACAACGGATGAAATCAAAAGCATTCCTTTGGAATCACAAGACAGTGATGGTTCCCTATCACCCAGGCAGTCAATCTCTCAAAAAAAAGAAAAAAGTCCACTAAGTCAAAACCTGTAAAGGAGGCTTAAGAAAGTTGGGGCATCCCGTTGACTGTAATCTCAAAAACGGGAACAGTCAGGAAAAAGTTAGGGATAACAAATCAAAATCAAAATAGAGAGGTCATTACAAATCCTCAACAACATGGAAAAAATGTTGCAAAAGAAAAAAGGAGATGATGATTGTCTTCCAAAATTCAAATGGTGAGCCATCACCCAAAAAGTCGTTCCTAACTCGAATAGAGTGCGGCGCACAATTAACTGAGCTTAGGATTGAAGAACATCACGAAGAGCAGGTGGGTACAAATACACTTTGAGCCTTTATCCTTTGTTTCTTAAACCGTGAACCAAGCCACGTTACAACCCTTCAAAAGTCCTAATTGAAGCATGGGTTAGTTCGAAAGCATACTGTTACAAAAGGTATCCTGACTCCTGTAAGGCTTTGCTCTAAATCTTGTGTTGACTTGTCTTATAAAAAGTTTTCTACTAAAAAACGCATTTTTCAAAACTTCGAGACAAACATAAACTTTGCATTGTTTGAATATCATTGTTTGCATTTGGTTATTTGTTTGACAGCGAAGAAATTCATACAGCGAATGTTCGGAGGAACGAAAACTCTCTCAGTGAACAAAATCACTTCAAAAGGATGACACCTCCATTACAAAAGTCTCCTATCAACAAGGGGAATGACATGTCGCCATTCAGTTAACCTGGGGCAGTCCAGTCAAGGTTTCAACAGATCTTTCAAAGTTCAGTTAACCTGGGGCAGTCTAGTCAAGATTTCAAGAAATCTCTCAATTTGCAGAGTAATCTGATTCAAGACTCCTTCATCATCACTTGGGGCATTCGAATGTCAAAAGTGTCCGAAGATTCCTTCATCACCTGCTGGAAGTTACAACCACCAACAGAATAACGACCAATTCCAGATTCGATACCTGTATCTAGCCAGGGCATATCTGTGAGTATTTGATTGTGGATTCGATACCTGTATCTAGCCAGGGCATATCTGCATGAAGAGTTTAGAGATTCGATACCTGTATCCAGCCAGGCCACGTCTGTAAACAACCTTTTGAAGTTCCAGATTCGATTCCTGGAACAAGCCAGGAAAATATCTGTGGACGACTGATTATGGATTAACACCTATAACAAGCCAGGAAATTATCTACATGAGGAGATTTAAGATCAACACTTGTAACAAGCCAGGAAAATATCTATGGACGACTGATTGTGGATTAACACCTATAACAAGCCAGGAAATTATCTACATCACCACTTGGGGCATTCGAATGTCAAAAGTGTTCAACAATTCCTTCATCACTTGTTGGAAGATAAGGTCCAGATATGCTCCAGACACGGTTGCCATTCCGTCACATTTCTTAAGTTCCAGATCAACACATGTAACAAGCCAGGAAAATATCTGTGGACGACTGATTATGGATTAACACCTGTAACAAGCCAGGAAATCATCTACATGAAGAGATTGAAGATCAACACCTGTAACAAGCCAGGGAACCATCTTTCTTCCTCAGGTCAGAGATCAACACCTGAAACAAGCCAGGACAGTATCTCCTCGACCAACATTTCTTAAGTTCCAGATCAACACCTGTAACAAGCCAGGAAAATATCTGTGGACGACTGATTGTGGATTAACACCTGTAACAAGCCAGGAAATCATCTACATGAAGAGATTGAAGATCAACACCTGTAACAAGCCAGGGAACCATCTTTCTTCCTCAGGTCAGAGATCAACACCTGAAACAAGCCAGGACAGTATCTCCTCGACCAACATTTCTTAAGTTCCAGATCAACACCTGTAACAAGCCAGGAAAATATCTGTGGACGACTGATTGTGGATCAACACCTATAACAAGCCAGGAAATTATCTACATAAAGAGTCTCCTTCATCACCACTTGGGGCATTCGAATGTCAAAAGTGTTCAACAATTCCTTCATCACCTGTTGGAAGATGCAGTTTTACACGGACTCATCATTAGGAAACCCTACACCGGTTCCTTCTCAAACTCAAAAGATTCTTATTCAAGATCTAGAGATAGTTCAAAATGTGACCCAGAGATGGCGACATTCTATAACTTATTCAGATTTGCTTCCAGAATTAGTTCAGATGTGACCCAAGATTTGGCGACATTCCGATACTTATTCAAGAGATAGTTTAGATGTGACCCAAGATTTGGCGACATTCCGTAACTTATTCAGAATTTCCTTCTAGATATAGTTCAAGATGTGACCCAAGATTTGGCGACATTCCGTAACTTATTCCAGATCAATACCTGCAACGATCAAAAGATTCTCGACTTCCCCAGCCAGAGAGCTTTACAGAATCTAACTCCCCTCAGAGTCAAGTTTCAAAATCCTCAGCGGAGCTAAAACTTCCAACTATCAATCTCCAAGCAGAGTGAAGACCCTCATTCTCAGCACCTCACAGAATATTCGAATATTCTCCAGTGAAGATCCCCTCAAGACAAGAATCCTCAGTAGATTGGCATATAACCCAAGCTCCGGATTCCCCTGCAGCAGTCAAGGATTCACTTTCCCCGATAGCAGTCAAGATTCTTTTATCCCCAGCGGAGTTCATCAAATTTCCCCAACATAACTTATCAGTGGAATCCCCAGCGGAGCTCTCATCAAAATCTCAGCGAAGTATATCTTCCCACAGAGTAATTCCCCTCAGAGTAACCTCTCCAACAAGTTTATTCCCCAACAGAGTCATCTTCTCCTGCCGGTTTATTCTTGCAACCATCATCCCCAGCGGAAACAAAGAACTCTACTCTTCAGAACATCAGCCCAGGATTCAACAAGTTCCCGACACTCGTCAAGGATTTATTTTCCTAGACGAAAATACATTCATAAACATTTCACATTTTATACATCCATGACGCATGCATATACGCATCATATCACACAATCTCATTTATTTTTGAGAACATCATGACATCATGCATCTCATACATCATGACATTGCATACAGCTAATGTTTTGCCTTTTCAGGAAAAAGTTCAATCCAAAGATGATTACTATCAACTGTCACAATTCCATATTCGATTCCTGTATCTAGCCAGGGCATATCTGTGAGTAACTGATTGTAGATTCGACACCTGTATCTAGCCAGGGCATGTCTGCATGAAGAGTTTCCAGATTCGATTCCTGTATCCAACCAGGGCATATCTGTAGACGATCAATTCCAGATTCGATTCCTGTATCTAGCCAGGGCATATCTTTGAGTAACTGATTGTAGATTCGACACCTGTATCTAGCCAGGGCATGTCTGCATGAAGAGTTTAGAGATTCGATTCTTGTATCCAGCCAGGGCATATCTGTAGACGATCATTTCCAGATTCGATTCCTGTATCTAGCCAGGGCATATCTGTGAGTAACTGATTGTAGATTCGACACCTGTATCTAGCCAGGGCATGTCTGCATGAAGAGTTTAGAGATTTGATTCCTGTATCCAGCCAGGGCATATCTGTAGACGACAATTTCCAGATTCGACACCTGTATCCAGCCAGGGCATATCTGTAGACGACCAATTCCAGATTCGATTCCTGTATCCAGCCAGGGCATATCTGTAGACGATCATTTCCAGATTCGATTCCTGTATCTATCCAGGGCATATCTCTGAGTAACTGATTGTAGATTCGACACCTGTATCCAGCCAGGGCATATCTGCATGAAGAGTTTAGAGATTCGATACCTGTATCCAGCCAGGGCACATCTGTAGACGACCAATTCCAGATTCTATTCCTGTATCCAGCCAGGGCATATCTGCATGAAGAGTTTAGAGATTCGATACCTGTATCCAGCCAGGGCATATCTGTAGACGACAATTTCCAGATTCGACACCTGCATCCAGCCAGGGCATATCTGTAGATGACCAATTCCAGATTCGATTCCTGTATCTAGCCAGGGCATATCTTTGAGCGTTTGATTATGGATTCGACTCCTGTATCTAGCCAGGGAATATCTGCATGAAGAGTTTGAAGATCAACCTCTGTAACAGGCCAGGAAATTATCTTTCTTTCTCAAATACGCAAGTTCTCGCTAAGGAATCTCTTACGCGATCGACACCCCGGATGGCATCTTTAAGCCCATTTCCACAACTATCCATTACACTTTCAAATGGCATCTATAAGCCCATTCCCGACAAGGTTCTGTCACATCCCTAGATGGCATCTTTAAGCCCATCACCAAATGGCATCTGTAAGCCCATTCCCTATACTATGACATCACCGAGTGCAAATTTTTGGGCACTCTAGTGTCCAATCTCCTTTTACCTTCGAGTCGCGAACGCAAACTTGCCAATCTAACTCTTCAGGTTCAAGAAGATTGAACAGGGGCAACTGTTGTACCCCAAAATTTGCCCTCCCATATTCTCCAAGATTTGTCAAGAATCAGTCGAACATAATTTTTCTTGTCAGTCTAAGCATAATTAGGGTTTTCATGGCTCTTGAACAGTTCAAGCAAATTACTAGGTGTTGTACCCCAAAATTTGCCCTCCCATATTCTTCAAGATTTGCTAAGATCATGCTTCAAAATCTCTTAAGGGTTGCACAGGCCAATTGCCTCCTAAACAGTCAAAAATTAGGGTTTTGGTGCTGGCAAAGAATTGAAGTTTCCAAGGGTCCAAACAATTCCCACATGCCTATAAACATTGTCAAGCATCCATATGACAAGTTTCAAGACTCACAACATCAGATTGCACAGTCAAAAACCCTAATTGCTCCACAGTCAACTGCAGGGGCAAAATGGTCATTTGACAGTTAAAAGTCAAAAAATTTGGTCAACATCTTATTTTTAAGCCACAAACATCATTTGATCAATTCTTGATCATGATTCTCAAAGCATGGCTAAAAAAGTCTCAAGATGCAAAAGTTTCTATTTTTGGACAGTTGGAAAAGTCAACTGCAAATTGACCAGGGCATAACTTCCACATGGTTTATCAGAAAAATTCCATCCAAAGCTCATTTTGAAGAGAATGAAATTTCCTACAACTCATATTCACACTTAAATTCCAAGAAATGCTCTCACAAAAAGTTATCAATTTCAACATTATAGGTCATTTTCAAAAGTCAACAAAAAGACACTTTAAGTCAAACACCATAACTTGAAATTGGTAAATCAAAATGACATGGGACCAAAGGCATTGGTTAGAGGACTTCAAGACCTTTCCAAAATGTCCAAGAACATGATCAAAGCTTAAAAATTGAGAAAGATATGCCTTGTGGAAGTTGGGAAATTTTTGGGAATTTTAAAAAGTCAACTCTACTTCAAATGCCTCAAAATTGCTAATGGGCCTCAATTTCTTCCATGAATCATCATCCAAAAGCTATGCACGACCCATTGACTTTAAAGGGAGTTATTTTCTTATTTTTTATTAATTAATTGAATTTTTAAACTTATTAATTCATTTAATTGAAATTAATTATGAGAAAAATACTAAATCATACTTTTCAAATCTTTTTGTGCATAGAATTCACTCAATATTTCGTGCATCATTCAATAAGGAAAGTTTCTACATGATTGGAAATGATTGGCATAAGATTGGTATGGAAAAGATTGAAAAAAGATCATGAAAATCAAATATTCAAAAATCATCAATGCAAAGGCTTTGGGCTTGGTCTTTCTGACCTAATTCCTTCCACATATATGCACAAACATAAACCTAATGCAAAGAACAAGAAAGCTGCGCAGAAACTCATAGAACAACATTGCATTTTTTCACAAAAAATCTCAAAACTGTTTTCATAGCTAGAGCTTGTTTCAAAGATCAAAAACCATTCCAATACACTCCTGACACATCCAGGAAGCTTTTTCAATCAAAACCACGCCTCCATACTCAAGGAATTGGTAGATTTAAGTCTCACTTTTCATAAAATTATTCTTAATCGTGTTTTGATTTCTAGACATTTTCCATGCATTTTAATGATTGATTTATACTAACATGATCTCTCTGAAGCTATTGGTACCATCCAATTGAATTATTAAGCCCTGTACACGAATCCACCATGAAAGCTTCTTAGGGTTTCAGAGCTCCAATTTTGGGGTTTCTTTCATATGGAACAATTGGCCATTCAAACCTATACTATTGGAATCAGGACCTCCCAACGAACGGAATCCACCCATCGCGCCCTTTTTCTTTTTGACTATACGCTAATCGCTATTTTTCAGGTTTAGGGTTAGTGGGGGTTTAAAACCCCCGCTATCTCTTTGTTATTTTCAGTCAAAACGAAGGAACAAGGAAGGAGACGCTGAGTTGTTGGACTATGGTTGGCCAGTTTGAATAATTGGCGCCTTTTTTATTGTCCAGCATAATCTTACTTTTTCACATATATTGATCACGTTCCCCTAAACTAACAAATATACGCGTTGGCTCAGCTGGTTGGTGTGTTGTCCTTCAAGTATTGGGACCTGGGTTCGATTCCCAGGTCCCCCATTACTTCCATAATTTTTTCATTAATGTGCTTCTATGTAGCGCCCATCATTCAACCCACCATATGTCCTAGTGCTGAGGCTTGCCAAGTGTCTCTGAGGCTCCATCCAATGGCCAGGACATGCAGCCTGCCATACACGTTCAGTCAACCACAAGCATAGGAACATGGAAAGTCAAAAAAGGCCTCATTCTGTTGTGCCAAATTGCTCTTGCATATACCTCCTAATTGGGCCAGAAAACCCCCTATGGTTTGCATATTTTTATTCCTTATTTTAATTTTCCTTTACATTCTTTTATTTATTTTATTGTTTTATTTAATTCACAAAATAATTTTCATAAAACCAAAAAAATCAGAAATCATAAAAATAAAAATATTTATTTAATATTTAATGCATTAATATATTTTGTAAATAAATTTTCAATAATCAATTTAGTTTAAATTTAGGTTTTCAACTTTAATGTTTTTTTTCTAAATAACTAAAATACATAAAAATTAGGTTTTTAGCATTTTTATTCTTTTCTCATTAAATAAATTTTCCTTATTATTACTATTAATTATTAATTTACTTTGTAAATACTTGTAATTAATTAATTAGGGTAAATTAGGTTAAAACTTAAACATTTTTTCTTTAATAATTAAAAACAATTTAGAACTAGGGTTTTATTTAATTTCAAATTTTAATTAATTCTCTTTATTTCCATTAAATACAAAAAAACATAAAAATAACTTCTTTCCTTATTGAATAATTAATTAATTTTCAATTTCATTTAATTTCTTTAAAGGGTCCAACGCCCTCGCACTCGATTCTAATTTCTTTTCGCACGTTTATTTTTATTTCCTTTTTAAATATAATGTAATTGCCCCAAAGCCTTGTAATAGTAATTAGGACATTTACTTTCCGCATTTTAATTAAAATCGGGTCTTTGTTAATTTGGCGATGTATAGACTCGTGCCTTGTAATAGCGTAGGACCTTTATTTTTCTGCATTTTAATTTCCGCACCTTTTAACTGCTAATCACATGAAAGAATGAATGGCCCAAATAAAATCAAAGCGTAGATCACCAAAAGCATGACAAGATAACAATACTTGAAAACAATACAAAAATTCACACACCACTCTTAGGGTACGCCTCACTGTTGCCTTGCCCCTCGAAACGTGGTCGTCGAGTATAGGACGTCTTAGTGAGTCCTTATGTCCATTGATCTAGTTGCCTCGGAATGGTTGCCTCAGAATAGTTGCCTCGAAACGGTTGCCTCAGAATAAAAAGGTCAATGGCATAAGGGTAGCTTCTAAGGTGTCTTACGGTTGCTATGGTGACCACACTGTCCCTACAAACTCGAGTTGACCCGAACACCTCCAACGGTGGTGCTACCTATCTCTCAATGGTGGGATGGCACTACCTTAAGGACATTTACACAGCCTAATTCCTTAGGGTAGGTAGATGATTCGTAGATACTTGCTCTAATTCAAAACAAATCAAAAACTTCTTTTCACACCGACACTTTTCAAAAAGCTTTCAAAAATAATTTTTCAAACACTCTTGAGGACTGATACAAGAGTCGATCTGAAACTTTAAACGAAACTTTTTTCAAACTCACTCACACCTTGAAAAGCAAACAAACATTTTGAAAACACAAATGAGCAAGTATCTAAGATCCCATGGATAACCATGGATAGAAAGGGTGCTAACACCTTCCCTTTCTATAAATCTACCTCCCGAACCGAGAAACTATCTCAAAAAGGAATTTTTTTGTGCTTTTGTCCTTTCCATATTGGAGAAAATAAAAGACGGTGGCGACTCTTGCTTCCGCGACATTTCGCGAACCAGCGTTAAACAGTCAGTTCCAGATCCACCGATCACAGAACTGGCGACTCTGCTGGGGACTCTACTAAAAGTGAGGTGTACCTTAGGATAGTTCATAACTATGTTTTCAATTGATGTGCTTTGTTTGCTTTAAATTGTGGGTACTGTCTTGGGAGTTCTATAGATCCTAACCCGGATCTGGGGATACCTTCTTAGAAAGTAGCAACAAGGCTGTGAGGGAACTGTGTGGGGTATACCGACATGGTTGAAACAGTCTGCTACGTTGATGTGGCACTTTGGTGTGTACCGGTAACCCTTGAGTTCAGTCAAGGAGAGTACGGGGCCTCCGCGTGGTGTCGTGAAGCATCAACTGACCTTAGGAACCTTAATTGAACCATCTTGGCCTCTTTAGGGTAGTGAGATAACTGACTTTGGTGCAGTCCGAGGTTGGTTGATACTCGATACTACACTCAATTAAGGGTTGTTTTCTTGGAATATTTCGGTCGCCAGTTCAGTGGCTAAATCGAAACGATGAACAATGAAAGCAATCCAGTGATATTGGGACCCTTAGAACCCTGTTACTTCTGATAGGACAGGTCTTAACCCACAAACTGAAAGAGGGTAATACCTAGACCCCATGCTGGCCTAAACTCTAAGGGCTATGGTGTGACTTGTGTGCTTTCATACTTGACTACTTGCATGCTTGTTATCTGACACTTGAGTTTCTTGCAGGTTTTGTTTATAGTCCTTAATTGGGACTCATAACAGGGTTTACCTATATCACCCCATGCATAGCATAACATCATACCATTGCATGCATCCCACATAAGGACTAACCCATTTCAAGGATCTCAAGGGCTTGTGATGCAGGTCATGATGAACCAACATGTCTGGCAAGGGGCAAAGGGGATTTATTTTCCTCTAGCCAAGGTTGTCAGGGGCTATGACCCACTGGATATGGTGAGCCTTTGACCCTTGAAGAAGGACTCTCAACAACATGAAGTTCCTTCAATCAAGCTACCGGTTTCCAATTCTAACAATCTTCTAGTTTACCCCGCGAGGTCCTTGAAAACATTGCATGCATACATACATTGCATTACAGGTACCCTTTTACAGGTCTCTTACTTTCTTCGCTGTTTATTTCAGCAATGGCTTCCCAACAAGATAACCAGGGTCTTCATGCTCAAGAGACTTAGTTCAGGGAGATTTTCTTAAGCCTATCCAAGGGGTAGGAAGAGTTGAGGACACTTCTCATGGGGACTGTGGTCAGGAACAGCGCTGAGGATGATAAGGACGAACAGCTGAAACGTCTACAAGATGAAGTAGATACATTGAAAACCCAGATGCTGGGGCAAAGGGCTCTCATCCAAGGTTTAGCTCGGGAGCAAGAAGAGTTGAGGACCATGATCAGTCAACTCCATCAAGACAGGTACGACATGAAGCAACCACTCCAAGTCAGGGACCAAGTCATTAATCAGCCTCCAAGAAGTCAAAGGTTTGGTTTAATGAACGGGCCTCTCCAAGCTGCTACTACTTCACAGGTCCAACAACAACCTCGCCAAGAACAACGGGCTGATCAGAGCAAGCCAGACAAGCCTAAAAGGCAGTTCACCAAGCTCAACGTGTCACCGTCTCAAGCTTTACAACAATTGTTGAGGTTGAATCTGGTGACGTTAAGGGACCCTCCTAAGAATCTCAACACAACCTCCCTAAAGTACAATCCTGAGGAAAGATGTGCATACCACTCTGACAGTCCAGGACATGACACCAACGACTGCTGGGCTCTGAAGAATAAGATCCAAGACCTGATTAATGAAAGAGCCGTGGATTTTACCCAGATGGGCCAGGCTGAATGCTCCTGCCATCCCTACAAGATGCACCAGTCGAAGTAACAAGCCCTGATACTAGAAGACTTTTGTTCATTAGAATTTTTCAAGTTGTGATTTTCTTTTGATTGTTCAAACATCTATTCATGTTAAACATTGGTTATTTCATTAATGCACTACACATGTCTGTTTTGAAGTAATTATTTCGTATTCACTATTTAAAATTGCTTTCATTTTTTGTGATGTTCAATGCTCGATTAATAATTCTAAGCCTCTTGAGGGAGGATGACGAAAACGATACCGCAATCTACAGTATGCTTTTGAACAGACCCCACTGATCAGGTACAGGCATTGTTTCAATCCCTAAACACTGGAGTTATAAGGAAGATAATCCCTCGTCAACCCCTCTGAGCCAAAGAAGTAGGAGTTTTTCTTTTCGAAAATTAAAACCCTTTATCATAACCTGGGGCAGGGTAGTTCTCTCAGTTGATCCAAGTGCATAACAAATGGCACCAAAGAGGTCCTTACAAAAAAAAAAAAAGAAGACAGTGATGGTTCCGAACAATCATACAGACAGGCAGTCATTATATCTCAAAAATAAAAACCCAATAAGTCAAAACCTATGAAGGAGACTTACAAAACTGGGGCATCCCGCTGACTGTAATCACAAAAGAAACAGTTCAGGCAAAATTTAGGGATAGCGAAATCAAAAAGAAAGAGGTCATACAAACCCTAAACCAAACAAAAATGACTGCCTATTCAAATAAACGTTCAACATCCGAACCATCACTGAAATTTCAGAGCAAAGACTCAAACAAGGTCTAACGCACGATCAACTGAGTTTAGGTTTGAAGAACATCACGAAGAGTGGGTGGGTACAAATAATTTGAGCCTTTTATCCTTTGTTTCTTAAACCGTGAACCAGGCCACGTTATAACCCTCAAAAGTCCTAGCTGAAGCATGGGTTAACTCGAAAGCATATTGTACAAAGGTATCCTGACTCCTTAAGGCTTGCTATAAGATATTGAGTTGACATCACATTTTACAAAAATTGTTGGTTTTACTGAAAAATGCATTTTTCAAAAACTTCAAGACAGACATAAGCTTTGCATTTTTGACATAACTCTGTTTGCATATGACTTTTTGTTTGAACAACATAGAAGTTCGCACGACGAATGCCTAATGAACAAAAGCACCTCCAATCAAGGGGCATGGCCTAATCATTGTCCATCATCTGGGGCAGTTAAGTCAAGATTCAAAGAATCTCTCAAATGCCAAAAAGCCAGGGGCAAATCTCCATCTGAGTCACTTGGGGCATTGGACATAAATTCCAGCAACGAATCTTGCCTGATCAAACATCTTCTGGTGGCATGGCAAAACACTTCTAACAGGGGCAACTCCCTACATTCTGAGAGCGTGGACATAGTCGAAAAAAATTTGCGCATAATCAAAGACCCGCTAGGTTGACACACCTAGGCAAAAATAAGGGCTTCCCGGTGAACCAAAAGGGTTCGGGCAAAAATAAGGGATGAAATGAAAAAATCTGTACACCCGGCAAGTCGAAAACCTGAAAAGGCGGCTTGGGCAAAAATGGGTATCCCGGTGGACTGAAAACCCGAAAGGGCGGTCCAGGCAAAATTAGGGATTTAAGCGTACGACTATGTCCCGGCATCTAGTCACCTGCCTACCAGAAGATTTGTCAATCGGCAGTTATCAAGACCCCACCAGTATCTTCTCCCACATCAGAAACAGGGGCAATAATGAGGTGTCTAAGCAATCTAATGGTTCGGTCCACCAAGGTACCAAGGTAAGTTCGGCTGAAGAACGTAACCCAGATACCTTCATTCCCCAGAGAGTGAGCCAAGATTCAACAATTCTCCCAAGCAATTAGTCTCCAATCAGCCCTAAAAGGCACAAATATCCCCTAAGCAAGCCAATTCACTCTCCCGAAGCAGAGTTATACTGTCACCCTTAAGGAAATTGGGTATCCCCAGCAGATCTCAACATTCCTCAGCGCAATATACAAACATTCTTAACAAGCATCCCCGGCAGTCTTGATCTAAGATTGTTCCCCGGCGAAATACAGACATTCGGCGGAGCCACTTCCCCAATATATCTCAAAACTTTCCCCAGGAGACTCCAATCCAAGAATTTCCCCAGGAAAGTCCAGTCCAGAAGCTTCCCCAGGAAAGTTGAATCATCTCCCCAGCAGGAAGCTTATCCCCAGTAGATTCTGGAAGCTTATCCCCTGCAGAGCACGAACGCATCCCCGGGCTTTATTCAAAGGTTATTTCCCTACCAGGATATAACTGGGTTATCCTCAGCCAAAAGCCACGGAAAGATCGTCCCCGACAAAGTCTTCCTATCCCCAGCGGAGTCTATCAAAACTTCCAACATAACAACGGTATCCCCATCGAAGTTATCATCAACATCCCAGCAAAGTACCTCTCGTCCCACAGGGTATTGTCCCCCAGCAAGGTCGCTAGAGTAATTTCTCCCCACAGAGTAATCTTCAAGTTTATTCCCCAACAGAGTCATCTTCTCCTACCGGTTCATTCTTGCAATCTTCATCCCCAGCGGAAACGAAGAACTCTCTTCAACCATCAGCCCAGGATTTAACTCCCGGCATTCGTCAAGGATATATTTTCCTAGACAAAAATACATTCAAAAACATCACATACCTCATGATGCATGCATATACGCATCATATAACACAATCTCATTTATTTCGAGAACATCATTTGATCCATATCATGCATTGCATATGAATGACCTTTACCTTTCAGGAAAGATGCAGTTAAATTTTGAACTATGTTGAAGACCTTCTCTGGTTCAGTCAGATCGATGCTAAGATCTCCCTGATTCTTATTCCAGTTGAAGATATTCCAAGACTTTAGTCTGGTTCAGTTAAATCGATTCTAAGATTTTTCTGATTCTTATCCAGTCAAAGTTAATCCAAGACCTTCTCTGGTTCAGTCAGATCGATGCTAAGATCTCCCTGATTCTTATTCCAGTTGAAGATATTCCAAGACTTTAGTCTGGTTCAGTTAAATCGATTCTAAGATTTTTTCTGATTCTTATCCAGTCAAGGTTAATCCAAGACCTTCTCTGGTTCAGTCAGATCGATGCTAAGATCTCCCTGATTCTTATTCCAGTTGAAGATATTCCAAGACTTTAGTCTGGTTCAGTTAAATCGATTCTAAGATTTTTCTGATTCTTATCCAGTCAAAGTTAATCCAAGACCTTGCCTGGTTCAGTTAAATCGACTCCTAAAGATTTTTCTGATGCCGATCCAGTCAAAGGCCTTCTCTGGTCCAGTTAAATCGATTCCTAAAGATTTTCCTGATGAAGACCCAGTTGAAGATTCCAAGACCTTGTCTGGTTCAGTTAAATCGACTCCTAAAGATTTTTATGATGCCGATCCAGTCAAAGGCCTTCTCTGGTCCAGTTAAATCGATTCCTAAAGATTTTCCTGATGAAGACCCAGTTGAAGATTCCAAGACCTTGTCTGGTTCAGTTAAATCGACTCCTAAAGATTTTTCTGATGTCGATCCAGTCAAAGGCCTTCTCTGGTCCAGTTAAATCGATTCCTAAAGATTTTCCTGATGAAGACCCAGTTGAAGATTCCAAGACCTTGCCTGGTTCAGTTAAATCGCCTCCTAAAGATTTTTCTGATGCCGATCCAGTCAAAGGCCTTCTCTGGTCCAGTTAAATCGATTCCTAAAGATTTTCCTGATGAAGACTCAGTAGAAGACATCCAAGATTCCTTCATCATTCTGTTGAGGTAGCAATCGCCCAAGGTTCTCTCATTGTTACTGTTGAGGTAGTAATCGCCCAAGGTTCTCTCATCGTTACTGTTGAGGTAGTAATCGCCCAAGGTTCTCTCATCGTTACTGTTGAGGTAGTAATCGCCCAAGGTTCTCTCATCGTTACTGTTGAGGTAGTAATCGCCTAAGGTTCTCTCATCGTTACTGTTGAGGTAGTAATCGCCCAAGGTTCTCTCATCGTTACTGTTGAGGTAGTAATCGCCCAAGGTTCTCTCATCGTTACTGTTGAGGTAGTAATCGCCCAAGGTTCTCTCATCGTTACTGTTGAGGTAGTAATCGCCCAAGGTTCTCTCATCGTTACTGTTGAGGTAGTAATCGCCCAAGGTTCTCTCATCGTTACTGTTGAGGTAGTAATCGCCCAAGGTTCTCTCATCGTTACTGTTGAGGTACGCAGGTTCTCGCTAAGGAATCTCTTACGCGATCAACACCTAGATGGCATCTATAAGCCCATCCACATACTGACAGTCTCCAAATGGCATCTATAAGCCCATTCCCGACAAGACCCCTTCACCACACCAGATGGCATCTATAAGCCCATCCCCCTATCCAGCATCTCTCCAAATGGCATCTGTAAGCCCATTCCCTGCATCACATTGCTGATACTCTACTATGTGAGTGCAAATTTCTGGGCACTCTAGTGTTCAATCATCTTCCACCTTCGGATTACGAAAGGCATGTCAGCCAATCTACATCCTCAGGTTTAAGAAGATTGAACAGGGGCAACTGTTGTACCCCAAAATTTGCCCTCCCATATTCTTCAAGATTTGCTAAGATCATGCTTCAAAATCTCTCAAGGGTTGCACAGGCCAATTGCCTCCTAAACAGTCAAAAATTAGGGTTTTGGTGCTGGCAAAGAATTGAAGTTTCCAAGGGTCCAAACAAGTCCCACATGCCTATAAACATTGTCAAGCATCCATATGACAAGTTTCAAGACTCACAGCATCAGATTGCACAGTAAAAAACCCTAATTGCTCCACAGTCAACTGTAGGGGCAAAATGGTCATTTGATAGTTAAAAGTCAAAATTTTTGGTCAACATCTTATTTTGAAGCCACAAACATCATTTGATCAATTCTTGATCATGATTCTCAAAGCATGGCTCAAAAAGTCTCAAGATGCAAAAGTTTCTATTTTTGGACAGTTGGAAAAGTCAACTGCAAATTGACCAGGGCATAACTTCCACATGGTTTATCAGAAAAATTCCATCCAAATCTCATTTTGAATAGAATGACATTTCCTATAACTCATCTTCACACTTCAAGTCCAAGAAATGCTCTCACAAAAAGTTATCAATTTCAACATTATAGGTCATTTTCAAAAGTCAACAAAAAGACACTTTAAGTCAAAGACCATAACTTGAGATTGGTAAATCAAAATGACATGGGACCAAAGGAATTGGTTAGAGGACTTCAAGAACTTTCCAAAATGTCCAAGAACATGATCAAAGCTTAAAAATTGAGCAAGATATGCCTTGTGGAAGTTGGGAAATGTTTGGGAATTTTAAAAAGTCAACTCTACTTCAAATGCCTCAAAATTGCTAATGGGCCTCAATTTCTTCCATGAATCATCATCCAAAAGCTATGCACGACCCATTGACTTTAAAGGGAGTTATTTTCTTATTTTTTATTAATTAATTGAATTTTTAAACTTATTAATTCATTTAATTGAAATTAATTATGAGAAAAATACTAAATCATACTTTTCAAATCTTTTTGTGCATAGAATTCACTCAATATTTCGTGCATCATTCAATAAGGAAAGTTTCTACATGATTGGCAATGATTGGCATAAGATTGGTATGGAAAAGATTGAAAAAAGATCATGAAAATCAAATATTCAAAAATCATCAATGCAAAGGCTTTGGGCTTGGTCTTTCTGACCTAATTCCTTCCACATATATGCACAAACATAAACCTAATGCAAAGAACAAGCAAGCTGCGCAGAAACTCATAGAACAACATTGCATTTTTTCACAAAAAATCTCAAAACTGTTTTCATAGCTAGAGCTTGTTTCAAAGATCAAAAACCATTCCAATACACTCCTGACACATCCAGGAAGCTTTTTCAATCAAAACCACGCCTCCATACTCAAGGAATTGGTAGATTGAAGTCTCACTTTTCATAAAATTATTCTTAATCGTGTTTTGATTTCTAGACATTTTCGATGCATTTTAATGATTGATTTATACTAACATGATCTCTCTGAAGCTATTGGTACCATCCAATTGAATTATTAAGCCCTGTACACGAATCCACCATGAAAGCTGCTTAGGGTTTCAGAGCTCCAATTTTGGGGTTTCTTTCATATGGAACAATTGGCCATTCAAACCTATACTATTGGAATCAGGACCTCCCAATGAACGGAATCCACCCATCGCGCCCTTTTTCTTTTTGACTATACGCTAATCGCTATTTTTCAGGTTTAGGGTTAGTGGGGGTTTAAAACCCCCGCTATCTCTTTGTTATTTTCAGTCAAAACGAAGGAACAAGGAAGGAGACGCTGAGTTGTTGGACTATGGTTGGCCAGTTTGAATAATTGGCGCCTTTTTTATTGTCTAGCATAATCTTACTTTTTCACATATATTGATCACGTTCCCCTAAACTAACAAATATACGCGTTGGCTCAGCTGGTTGGTGTGTTGTCCTTCAGGTATTGGGACCTGGGTTCGATTCCCAGGTCCCCCATTACTTCCATAATTTTTTCATTAATGTGCTTCTATGCAACGCCCATCATTCAACCCACCATATGTCCTAGTGTTGAGGCTTGCCAAGTGTCTCTGAGGCTCCATCCAATGGCCAGGACATGCAGCCTACCATACACGTTCAGTCAACCACAAGCATAGGAACATGGAAAGTCAAAAAAGGCCTCATTCTGTTGTGCCAAATTGCTCTTGCATATACCTCCTAATTGGGCCAGAAAACCCCCTATGGTTTGCATATTTTTATTCCTTATTTTAATTTTCCTTTACATTCTTTTATTTATTTTATTGTTTTATTTAATTCACAAAATAATTTTCATAAAACCAAAAAAATCAGAAATCATAAAAATAAAAATATTTATTTAATATTTAATGCATTAATATATTTTGTAAATAAATTTTCAATAATCAATTTAGTTTAAATTTAGGTTTTCAACTTTAATGTTTTTTTTCTAAATAACTAAAATACATAAAAATTAGGTTTTTAGCATTTTTATTCTTTTCTCATTAAATAAATTTTCCTTATTATTACTATTAATTATTAATTTACTTTGTAAATACTTGTAATTAATTAATTAGGGTAAATTAGGTTAAAACTTAAACATTTTTTCTTTAATAATTAAAAACAATTTAGAACTAGGGTTTTATTTAATTTCAAATTTTAATTAATTCTCTTTATTTCCATTAAATACAAAGAAACATAAAACTAACTTTTTTCCTTATTGAATAATTAATTAATTTTCAATTTCATTTAATTTCTTTAAAGGGTCCAACGCCCTCGCACTCGATTCTAATTTCTTTTTGCACGTTTATTTTTATTTCCTTTTTAAATATAATGTAATTGCCCCAAAGCCTTGTAATAGTAATTAGGACATTTACTTTCCGCATTTTAATTAAAATCGGGTCTTTGTTAATTTGGCGATGTATAGACCCGCGCCTTGTAATAGCGTAGGACCTTTATTTTTCCGCATTTTAATTTCCGCACCTTTTAACTGCTAATCACATGAAAGAATGAATGGCCCAAATAAAATCAAAGCGTAGATCACCAAAAGCATGACAAGATGACAATACTTGAAAACAATACACAAATTCACACACCACTCTTAGGGTACGCCTCACTGTTGCCTTGCCCCTCGAAACGTGGTCGTCGAGTATAGGACGTCTTAGTGAGTCCTTATGTCCATTGATCTAGTTGCCTCGGAACGGTTGCCTCGGAATAGTTGCCTCGGAATAAAAAGGTCAATGGCATAAGGGTAGCTTCTAAGGTGTCTTACTGTTGCTCTGGTGACCACACTGTCCCTACAAACTCGAATTGACCCGAACACCTCCAACGGTGGTGCTACCTATCTCTCAATGGTGGGATGACACTACCTTAAGGACATTTACACAGCCTAATTCCTTAGGGTAGGTAGATGACTCGTAGATACTTGCTCTAATTCAAAACAAATCAAAAACTTCTTTTCACACCGACACTTTTCAAAAAGCTTTCAAAAATAATTTTTCAAACACTCTTGAGGACTGATACAAGAGTCGATCTGAAACTTTAAACGAAACTTTTTTAAAACTCACTCACACCATGAAAAGCAAACAAACATTTTGAAAACACAAATGAGCAAGTATCTAAGAGCCCATGGATAAGCATGGATAGAAAGGGTGCTAACACCTTCCCTTTCTATAAATCTACCTCCCGAACCGAGAAACTATCTCAAAAAGGAATTTTTCTGTGCTTTTGTCCTTTCCATATTGGAGAAAATAAAAGACGGTGGCGACTCTTGCTTCCGCGACATTTCGCGAACCATCGTTAAACAGTCAGTTCCAGATCCACCGATCACACTAGGGTTTGGTTGATTTTGGCTCAAGTTTTGATCAGGCGGACGCTTCTTTGACATTTAATCAAGAACCAGGGTTTTGTGCGCGCATTCTCAGAAAGAATTAATTTTACAGTTCTTTTCAGTTTACTCTAATATTTGGATTGAAGCATTTGAATTGAGAATTTGCAGTTGTTTTGTTCAATCAGTAAAGGCATATGGACGTTGTTTGATTTGACTGTGCATTGCTGTGGCTATTTGAAACACCTAGTTTATTAATTGATCGATGCTAAAACCACAGTGTTTATTAATTGTTTATTTGTTCTAAGTTAGGATAATTGGAATTTATTTCCATTTATTATAATTTAAGAATTTATAAGTAATTAAATAGACAGCTAAAAAAAAGGGAATTAACTGATCAAAAAGGATTTTTATTTATTCATCTTTAATTGTTTTGTTACAAATTATTATTTGAACAACGGTAAATTTATTTACATTTTTGTTTACAATAATAATTTTACAAATGATTAAATTTGAAATAAAACTATCCTAAAAATTCCTAAGTCTTCATCTTCTATCCATTGCTCCTTTGCTCAATTATCTTCACCTGCAAAAATAAAGAAAAACAAAAGTCAAATGCAGATAAAGTAATTAAAGAGCAGACAGATAAAAAATGAATTCATCATTAAAAGCAACTGGCCAGAATCAGTTTGCCCTCTCTGCAAATCACGAGATTTCTCCCGGTTCACAAAAGAGGGATAAAAATGCTTGCAAATAAAGTATGAATGCACAAAGTATACAAAATTGCACAATTTCAAAGATTGTCAAACCTACTGCATAATTTCAAAATTGCCAAACAAACTACAAAATCCAAAGTCAACTAGAGCTGCCCAAAGCCAAAGATAATCAAAGTTGTCCAAAAGGATATGGAAAGATATCAAAGTACAAAGGGCTGTCAAAGAAGTACATAAAGAATGCCGAGTAAACCAACTAGTGCAAGCAAAGATTCAATATCATCATTTTCAGGCCAGTGCTTTTTCAGTAAAGTACAAATTTTAAACAATATTTTATGCTTTAATCTGTACTGGAGAGAGAGAAGAGAAAAAAGAAAGGGCTTACAGGCTTTAGGATTGAAGAAAGAAAGATATAAAATAAACTGTTATCAACACAGTACAGGGGGGCAGAGATATCACAAAAAAGAGAGAGAGTTACAAACTGTAACATTTGAAACATATAACCTGTCCAGCCTTCAAACAAGAAGCATGACAAAGCCAAACCTTGAAGCTTAAACCTGTTACTGCCCTCAAACATCCTGCATAAACCTCACACAGGCCTGCAATATAGAAATCTCAAAACAAGCATAAGCTTGAAACCTACATTAAAAGCTTCCAAAGCCATAACCTGTTTCATCAGTCTGAAACACATCAAGCCTCAAACCCTCAACCTGCATAAACCAGTAAAGCTCCAAACCTCACCAAAACCTTACCTGATGCAAACCTAAACATGTCAAAGGCCAAGCCCTTTCAAGACAGTGTTAAGCCAACAAAGCCTAACCTGTCTCTAAATACCTAAAGCCAGTAAACCTGTTACAGCAAGCCAAAGCCTGAAGCAAGCCAAGGCCTGAAGCCCAAACCAAACACAAGCTCTAAACTGCTCAGCCTAAACATATCCATAAAATCCAATCAAAACTCTAAACCCTCAGAATGTTGTCATCACTGGGTTAACATACAGGGGCAAGCATCAATATCAGCATACAAGCATACAAGGCAGTAACCAACATATCAGGTATCTCATCAAGCCAACAAGAAGAAGAGGAAAAGGCAACTCAAGCATACTCAGAAACATATCAGAAATCAGTATATCAAGCATACAAGTTTGCAAACGTACAAGGTAACTGAGGCAAAAGGTAGAAGAGGAAAAGGCAAATATATCAAACATTTCAAGGTATCTCAGATAAATCATCACTGAAAGTGTGTCAAGCATAGCAACATACAGAGGCAAACATCCAAGAAGACAAGAAGAGGAAAGGAAGTGGTTATACAAAGGTTTTCAGTTTGTTCATCATTAAACCTAAAAAAGCAAAGCAAAGGTACCAGGAAGCAAGCTAGCTCAAACATCGCACGTTCCTCCGCCTCCGGCCATCCTACGCGCCTCCAAATTCGCTCCTCCTCCTCTCCAAGTAACGATCTACAAAGGTAGTATTCCTCTTCTTTTTCCTTCTTTCCACCACCTCAAACAGAAACAATAACAAACGCTTAAAATCAGAATCCGAAACGAATGAAAGCATGCAAAGTGTAAAGACGTACAAAGCATCAAAACCAAACCTTTTTCGTAAGGTCACCGTGCCCGACAATGGAGGAAGGAGAGAGGGATGATGGCGCTGGTGGCCAGGCTTGGAGGCATTCAGAAAGCTCAAGGATGAAGACGAAGTGATGAAGGAACGACAACGGCGCTGTAACTCACAAACCCTAACTCCCAAATGAAAACAAACTCCAGTAACCCTAAACAAAACTTGTGTCAAACGCGTGGGCCTTGCCCATTTGGAACTCCTAAGCCCATTAACGTTGGTGCATCCCCCTCCTGGTGCCTCACCTCCCTTTTACTTGCTGCTTATTTCGTTTTGGGCCTTAAACCCCCTATAAGCCCATTCATTTCCTTCTTTTAACATCTTTTTTTTTTACTTACCATTTCATTTTTATTTTTATAACTTAAACTAATACATTTTCTTTATTTTGTCAAATAAAACAATACTTCATTTTATACTAAAAATTGTCTATTATTTTGTAATATTAAAAAGAACACATAAATATTAGATTGAATTAATAGATTAAAAACTCTCTTTAATAAATCTTTTCATACAAATTTTACTATTTGTTTCTTTTTATTTTTATTACATTTTAAAACATAAATATTAATTTTCTTAAATTTGAACATTTTTTGTTTAATTTAGACTTTGTACATAAAAATACTAATTAAAATACATTAATTTTAATACATAAAAAATAGAACTTAAAACATTCTTTTCTTTTCTTAAAATATTTTGTTTTGTACATATTAACAAAAATACAAATATCCAAAAAGAATAAACACCATACTTAATTTCTCATTAAGTTAACATTTCTCAACCTTGTAAATAATCATACACTTACACAAATACCTTGATACATACACATTTGCTTATTCTTATACATTGATACATATTACATTTGAGATCGCAATTCGATTTGGTTGTAATTTATTTGGACACTACTCTCCTATTAAGTCTCATCCCCATTTGTAAACATTTGTACCCCCACTCCCAGATACTTATTTGTAATAGCGTAGACTTTAAATTCCCGCAATTTATCGCTTTCAAATATACCATGGTTAGACCTAGGGTTTGTATGTACATAAAATCAAATGCTAGATAACCCAATACAAAGTCAAATACATGAAATCAATACACAATTCACACTTGCGCCCCTAGTGTAATCCCGCTTGTTGCCTTCCAAAATGGGCCATGCTTGCACGTTGAGTATCTTTGGCAAAACAAAACAATTCAAATGATCATAGTCCCTCGATGACGCTTTCGAAAGTTGCCTATCAAAATGATCATAGTCCCTTCAAGCAAATTGCCAAAGACACTTGGCACCATTGCATTCATGGTCCATACGATGACCCGCGCCTGTCCCGTTAACATCCTAAACGCAAGATTGTCCACCAAATACAATGGTGGAACAAAATTGTTAAAAGGGTTAAAACATGAGGAAAACCTTTGAGTAAATTTAGGGGTAGACAACTCTTAGTTACTTGATCCAACTTGCAAAACACACTTGCCTACTTTTCAAACCACACTCCACAAACACTTTCAAAAACAAACTTCCAAAAACATTTGAAACATCTTTTCGAAAAGATACACACCTTTGTAAAACACTCAAACACGAGTCATTACAATGGTTGCCTAAGACAAGGCATCTTCTTCAAAACATTTTTAAAACACACACACACGCACGCCATTTCAAAGCAATTGAAAATCAAAGGCAAGTGATCTAAAACAAGTAACTAAGAGCCCATGGATAACCATGGATGAAAAGGGTGCTAATACCTTCCCTTTTCATAATCTACCCCCCGAACCCACGAAACATCTCAAAAGATTTTTCCTGTGCTTTTTAACCTTTCCTTTAGGATAAAATAAAAAGTCGGTGGCGACTCTTGCTAAACCGAACAAGTGTGAATACAAACGCAAAACTCAAGTCAGTTCTCCCACTATATCACAATTCGTCCTTGAAAGTTTTATCCTGGCGATTTGGTCTTGAGAAGGGTCATCGTGCAAAGCCATTCCGACCCAAGGGGCAAATGGACTCCCAATTACGAGGGACCATATATCGTGAAGAGAGATTTTTCAGGAGGTGCTCTAATCCTGACAGACATGGATGGGGAAGACGTTCCACTCCCAGTCAATTCATACCCAGTCAAAAAATTCTACGCATAAAGAGACCCGCTAGGTCGAAAACCCGAAAGGGCGACTTAGGTAAAATATGGGCATCCCGGTGGACATGAAAGTCCAGGCAAAAGTTAGGGATAAAATGAAAAAGATAATAACCCGCTAAGTTGAAAACCTGGAAGGGCGGCTTAGGCAAAAATGGGTATCCCGTAGGGTCAAAAACCTGAAAGGACGATCCAAGCAAAAATTAGGGATCTTAAGCGAGAGGTTGTAGTCTGAATGCTCTTCACGGATGACACTTGCATATCTATAGCACCTTGGCAGCGAATTGACCGGTCCAACTACTACTCTTCAGAGGCAAGGCATTGAGACAACTTAGGGTATGGGAGCTGTAGCAATACCGGTTTTAATGGAAATTCAAGCATCTCTCATTGCCATTTATACCTGTTGTATTTTTCATTTCTATTTCGTAGCTACCTCATATAGGAGTTGCTTCCTTGTACAAATGCCTATTCAGAGGCCAATCAATAAAATCTGCTTTCATCAAAGTTGTCTCTTATTATCATGAAATGTTTTCGTATGCAGAATGTGTTTTATTTGTTATTAAACATTGCATTAGAAACACGGGGAATAAAAATTTGCAAGCCGAGATGAAACTTGACTTTACGTCGATGTATAACCATGTAGGAATGTCGTATGCATTCCAAGTGATGTTGTTCCTTACAGGTAGAAATTTGTAACGGTCACCTTGACCTAGCCAGTACACGAAGCCGCCTTCATCCACTGCAGACAATTTCAAACCTGATTCCCCAAGTGAATTTGGAAATTCAGAGTCGTCGTTTGACTCAGCATGCGCAAGTGCATCCTCAGTGGAGTTAATCAAGAACATCCCCGGGTGGAGCTAAACTGGGGCATTCGCAGAGCTAAACCGGGGCATTCGCGGGTGTATATGCCCATCTCTTATCCCCAAATAATTCAAGAGATAATTCCCCAGTGTGCGTAAACTTGGGACATGTATTCGGAGAAATTCACATGGTGTTCGGCATCCACTCTTCGGTATATTCAGTCCTATCATCCTCTCAACGGTTTAGGGTGTATGGAAGTCTGGCCAAATTATCTCTTTCCTAACGGTACAATTCAGAATTCAGCAGCGTATCTGAAGGCTCGCTTTGTCAGCGATTCAGTCTCCAGCAGAGTCATCAACAATCTTCGATATCATGGGCTCCCCAGTGTGTACTCTTATCAGTATCCCCAGCGATCTTTGGTACTGCAGACTTCCAGCGTCGACATGAATTGGTATCCCCAGTAATGAGCAATGGTTCCCAGCAAGCTTTCGCTTATCCCCATGAAGTCTATTTCTTGTCATTGCATATAAGTTATCACTGCATAACATTGCATCCTCAAAAGTGCATAGCCGATCCATCAGAATGGATCTTTATGGAAAAATAAATTCAAACATGCATACGGAGCATAAGACAGATTAGGTACCTTACACGAAAGACCTAAATCATTCAAGGACAACAATACGTCCCTACGAGAGGGTATCATTCCCAAAATCCCCATTTGATTACTTTCATCTTTTCATGCCCAACAAGGTCAATACGTCAAGTCTAAACCCAACACTCGTCTGTGTCGGTCTCCAAACACTCGTCGTGTAAATTCCTAAACATTCGTCCGTATTAATTCCTAAACGCTCATCCATGTCAGTCTCTCGAACACTCGTCCGTGTTTAAAACTTTTGATACTCGTCTGTATCTCCTTTCAACACTCGTCTGTATTGATTCCAACACTCGCCCGTGTTATCTCTACCTTTGATACTCGTCTGTATCTTCTTTTAATACTCGTCTGTATTGATTCAAACACTTGTCCGTGTTTAACCTTTGATACTCGTCTGTATCTTCTTTCAATACTCGTCCGTATTGATTCAAACACTCGTCCTTGTTTAACCTTTGATACTTGTCGGTATCTTCTTTCAATACTCGTCCGTATTGATTCAAACACTCGTCCGTGTTTAACCTTTCGATACTCTCCTGTAGCTTCTTTGAATACTCGTCCATATTTATTAGAACACTCCTCCGTGTTTAACCTTTTAATACTCGTCTATATATTCTTTCAATACTCGTCTGTATTGATTCAAACACTCGTCCGTGTTTAACCTTTGATACTCGTCTGTATCTTCTTTCAATACTCGTCCGTATTGATTCAAACACTCTTCCATGTTTAATCTTTTGATACTCGCCTGTATCTTCTTTCAATACTCGTCCGTATTGATTTAAACACTCATCTGTGTTTAACCTTTGATACTCGTCTGTATCTTCTTTCAATACTCGTCCGTATTGATTCAAACACTTGTTCGTGTTTAACCTTTGATACTCGTCTATATCTTCTTTCAATACTCGTCCGTATTGATTCAAACACTCGTCCGTGTTTAACCTTTTAATACTCACCTGTATCTTCTTTCAGTACTCGTCCGTATTGATTCAAACACTCGTCCGTTTTTAACCTTTGATACTCGTTTGTATCTTCTTTCAATACTCGTCCGCATTGATTCAAACACTCATTCGTGTTTAACCTTTTGATACTCGCCTGTATCTTCTTTCAATACTCTTCCATATTGATTTAAACACTCATCTGTGTTTAACCTTTAATACTCGTCCGTATCTTATTTCAATACTCATCTGTATTGATTCAAACACTCGTCCGTGTTTAACCTTTTGATACTCGTCTGTATCTTCTTTGAATACTCATCCGTATTAATTCAAACACTCGTCCGTGTTTAAACTTTTGATACTCGTTCGTATCTCCTTCAATACTCGTCCGTATTGATTCAAACACTCGTCCGTGTTATACCTTCCTTGTATTGGCGTCACGCCACGTTACAAGTCGAACCTCCGTTTTTACTATAAAAAAACAAAACAAAAATTCTAGTATATACCACAAAAATAAATAAACACTCACGCTCCCTCTCAGGACAAATTTTTGGCATTGGTATTTAATCATCTTCAACCTTGAACTTCCGAAAGGCATGCCCCAATCGTACTTTCAGGTTTAAGACGATTAAATATGGGTAGCTGTAATACCCCAAATTTGTCCTACCCTTTTGCTTTTATCTGGCTTATGCATTGTCGCGCTTTTCACATGTACATAACTCCATTAGGTCATTTAACATTGCATACATTCACTGACAACATAACTTGGCAAGGGGTCGAGAACCTTCAAGAATTATGGTTTCAATATTGGTTTTTAGTGGAGATTTCTTTAAGCTAGAGTTTGGTTCCTCTTCACCATTTCAAGCCTCATCATCCATCTCCAAGAGTTATTTAAGGCATTTATATTGTGTGCTCTGCAAGTCAAGATATCTTTGAATATTGAGGTGCAAAAGCATTGAGTTATGATACAAAGATGAAGAGGTAAGTTCACTGCGAACAAGGCATTATTGTCCTCTCAATTGCTTATTGCTTGTAGAGCAATATAATATGGATTTGAGATCGAGGTTAGGAGTTTTGACAAGAAGGCAAGTTGATTTAGGTTTTTGTTTATTAAGAATTAAAGTCAATTTGGATTCATTGAAACTACTAATTGTGCTCAAGATTAATATTAGCTCAAGGTCTCAATTTCATGATGTGGCAATGGTTGATTCAAAATAAAGTTAGAAGATTCGTTCATGTGGTTCTCTTGGTGTAAAAGTTACGAATTTGCAAAGAATTACAAGTCATAACATCATTCAAGGTTATTCATTTAGTTTTGTTCATCAAGACTCGTCAAGATCCAAGGGTTCATGTTCATTCAATGATATAATCTTTACAAGTTCTAAACATCACGCATGATTTGTCAAAGGGTTATCCAACTTCGTTCTCGTTCATTCAAGGTCATAACCATGCAAGTTACCAGCTATGTTATTGGATCATTACAAGAGAAAATTACAAACGCCATTTACATCCAAGATTAATAAATAAAAACAAAAATTTACACTAAATTTTCAAGTGGCCTAAACCTAAAGAGTCCCAAATTCCAGGTCTCCATCATTCATTTCTAAGCTTATTCATTTTCAAGCCATTATCTTCCAAGACTGCTTTATTCCCACTTGGTTATGTCCAAGCCTTCGTCCATGTTTCATGCCAAAAGAAAACATGCAAAAATAGTCATAAACAAAAGCAATTAAGCATCACAAATCTATGACCAAATTCCAGATCTGCGTTCATCAATAACCAAAGAAAAATAGAAAAAAAGAGAAGAGCCTCTTTCAAATTGATGAGAAAAGAGCAAACTGAAAAGCTTAAGATGAATCCAGACAAGAATAAAGTGGATTTTGACCTTTCTTCACTTATCGACGATAATTCAAAGATGCTAGTTGCTGGAATCAATGAGTCAATGGAGCCTCCTTTGACTTTAGCAGCTTTAAACAATGATGAGAAATCTTATTCCCGTTCACATGCTTCAGCAAGACCACTTATACCCCCTGGTTTTGCAAACACATTGTTAGAAAGGAATATGGGTACCAAAATATCCCCCAACACTCATGTAGCAGAGGCTGGGATGCCTGAGCCTGGAGATACCCGAGGTAGCCATGTACTCAGTATAAATTTTGAAAGTAAAAAAGGAAACTTATCAACCATGCAAGTGGATAACAATCAACAGAATCTTTAAAGGGCGGATATAAACGTTTTAATCAACAATGAGAAAGAAAATACTTTCAATTTATCATCTCTTGTGGATATCCCCAACGTTAAGATTGGAATTAATGATCAACTAAGAAAGATATCTTCTCTTTCAGAAGCCTTGGAAGCATCAAATGACAATACATTTATTCCACTTAAGGCTGAAGTGAGAGGAAAGGAGGCCGTAGGAGCAGCTTTCAATCCTGAGAGTTATGAGTCTATCCTATACAAGCTTTTCGGTAATGCTTCAACACTAACCAGTGGCATATCTACTAGTATTGTTGACAGCCTGATCATAAAGCAGGTGAGACATGGAGTCCACATGCCTTTCAAACTTCGAAGTTTGCTCATTAGTTTGCTGAAGAAGAAGAGAAGTCAATGGATGACTTGACACCTAAGCCAAATGACCGGCTCTCGCTTATTGTTGGCGTTGAAAAAGATGGGCTGCATGGTTCCAATGTAGAGACAACCCATCATGTTACACCAAATTCTGGTTTCCAAAATCCTGAACCTGCTGGTGAACGCTTACCAAATGTAACACATACCGCTATTAGTAACTCTGAGCTATCTTACAAGAGCAATGTACCTGAGATTTTACCCACAGTTCTTATATGTGAAGATCTCTAACAGTCAATTCTATCACAAGTTAGTGAAAATGGCTCGTCATCTTAGCAGCGCAAGCAGGACAAAGATTTTGGTGCAAATGCTACGCAGTCCAATTCAATTGATGGTCATGCTTCCGAGCACCTTCTTTCTTTGTTACAAAAAGGACCCTGCAGGAAAAAAATCCCATAACAGATTTTATTAGGGTTGAGATTTGATTCCATATAACTAACTTTTTTAAATCTAACAGCTCAGATTCATTTTCATGTAACTAACTTTTCCTAACAGCAATAACAACATAAAACAGAAAACTCACTAGAATTTTTTTGGATTTCTTCATTCTGAAAAAAAGATCACACCTTCTTCTTCCATTGATCCTTCTTCATTTCTCCATCTTCATCTTGATCCACCAAAAAAAGCAGAACAAAAACTCTATCATCTTCTCTCTACATTCTTCTTCAACCTTCCGAAAATCTTCACTCATCTCAGAAACTCTCTCTTCTCTCGGCTCCTTCTCCATAACCATCATTCTTCTACAACCTTGAACCTTCAAGTTTCTGCAATAACATCTACCGTTGCATCTTCAATCAGCACCTCTCCAATCATCATCATCCTTAAATCTACATCGCCATAAGCAGATCTTCTATGGCTATATTCTTCATCATCCTCGCTCATCTTCATCGCAGCCTTCAACAACAACAACATCAATAAATGCTTCTACTTCGTAAACCTCGACGAATCTGCAGCATCTTCAATGCACTGAATCCAAAGCAGCTTCAATGCACATTGCTTCCTTGCACCATCACAACAGCACCTTGGTGAGACAGAAATCAAACAAAGAAAGAGGTGGAAGAAGAGAAGCAGAAGAACAATGATAGAAGAAGAAATCACAGAATCGGAGAAGAAGAATCATACCTGAAGATATCTTCTCTAGACTTCTTGCTTGTTGCTACCGTGAAGAACTACCAGAGTTCTCCGGAAGGTAAGCTTTTACAGTTTCCAATCTTCTACACGTAAATTTGTGGCATGTGTGTTATCCTTCGTTGGAATCAATGCGGTAGTGGCGCCACAGTGAGAAACATAGTGATACGGAGGGGAGGTTGAGCCACCGTGATTTGAACGAAAAAAGAGAAGATGCCATTGTCGCCACGGTTGAGAGAGAAGAGATAGAGGAGCGATTTTGACAAAGAAGATGAAGGGTCGTTATTCTTAAACCCTAATCCCTTTCTTTTTACAATTAAATTATTTAATTTTTTTTCCTCAATTCAATAATAAGAATAAAGATGGACTAAACCTACTGAATTTTGGACCATGGATCGAAATTGAATTCTTAGTCCCATTCTGTTTTTTTATTACATGATTGCCTTGCTGGAAAAATCTCCTGGACCTTCAATGGGCCTAATGCCTCGTGCTTCTTGCACCCCAGGCAGGTCTGTTACACCATTTTTGGGAGCCTGTTAACATTGTACAAAAAACAACATTATTGATCGGGCCTAGCACATATCTGCTACAATACACCACTGGACCCAGCTTTACACCCCCTGATTCTTTTAACTCTTTATAGAATTTAGGACTTTCTTTAATTTTTTTATATACTTTTGTTAGGATAAAATTTTAATAAATCAATAAAAAATTTCAGACCTCTTAGTTGATTTTAGAAGTTAATTCTTTAGTTTTTGATAGAATTTTCCTCATATGAATAAATAATAAAAAATACTTTTTCTTTTTAGTTGTCACCCGTATTTTCATGCCGCTTTGCTATAGTATTTTTGACGCATTTGTTCATTGTGCAAGGAACTTCCGATTATGCATTGTATTTGCAATACGCGTTTGCCTTTATCTTAGTTGGATATTATTTCTAACTTTGTTTGTTTCTTGGTAAAGCTTGATTGACGTGTATTCCCTGCTTCTCTAGCGCTTTTGTCTGCTCTTGACGACTTGCTCGCTTTGGTAGTCTCCGCTACTACCCTTGTACTTCTTCGCACTTTATTGCATTTTGCTATCTCTTTCTAGATATTATGTGAAGCAGGAAATAAAGAGCGTGCGCTCGAAGTCGTTGTTTAAAGACCTGTAGCAAGAATTTCGTACTTCATTTGCTATATGTGTTGTACTTGTGTTTGTTTACTTTCTTGTTGATCGATGAGTCACTCAATTTAGGAATTGAGATCACGACTTCGCTCTCAGTGCATGCTCCCCATAGGATTTTATATCTTTCCTTTATTTCTTGTTGATCGATGAGTCACTCAATTTAGAAATTGAGATCACGACTTCGCTCTCATTGCATTTCCCTATAGGATAGTTTTGTTAGACTTTCTTTGGCATGCTAACTTAGATAAGATCTCTTTAGGAGTACTCTCTCGAGTTTACTGGCTTGCTTGCTTTATCCTTGTACATACCATGTTCCCTTAGGATGCGCTTGCTCCGTTCGGACGTAAGTTAGACCTTAGGTTATAAACCATGCATGCTAACAGTAGGTAGAAACTTCCCCTTCATCCTTTACATAGGACTACCATTGTATGATAACATTAGGGTTAGAAATAGGCTAGTCTCCTTTAGACTCTTTTCTTCCCTTTTTGCATCCTTGCATCTAAAATAAAAACTCATTTTCTTAGAAAATCAAAAACATGCTAACCATACTTAAACCCTTTTTCAAGGTAATAAAACACAAATCAATTCAAATCTTTTGTGAGCTCGAGCACCTTTCTCTAAAACCCTTTTCAGGTAAGGACATGATTAATTTACTTTTGTGCCAACGCATAAGTCTCCAAAGGTCGAGCTGCAGCAAAAGGCGGGATTAATATTGTCCATTAAAAAAACATAAACAAATAAAAACATATGAGCCGAACTACGGTAGCTCTAATTCCTCAAAATGGATACGTAGGCATTGGGGTAGGGCCCAAGCGAGCATAATTTTATTTTCCCTACATTCTTTTTCCCTTTCTTTTGCATGCATTCTCCCTTTAGTAGTATAGTAAACAGTAATCATAGATTGAACACACCCATAAGATAGACAACAAGAGTGGATACCGTAGAGTACTACGGGTGCGTGGGGTGATAATACCTTCCCCTCGCGTAACAGACTCCCTTACCCGATCTCTCGGTCGCAAGACTGTGACTTCTCCCTTCTCAGGTTTTCTCGATGTTTACCTTTCCCCACATGTGGGATAAAAGACGTTTGATGGCGACTTCATTGTTTGATGATTTTCAGTCGGTTGTTTCATCCGAGAATTCATAGTTCATGGATTGGTAGTCGTCAATAGCTTGATGGGCTAAATGATCTGCCAGTACACTTCCTTTGATTGCTTTTGTGTGGTGTATTAGATGTCATATTCGGTCAAGATCATTTTCCATCTAGCTATTCATCTAGAGAGAGCTGGCTTCTCGAAGATATACTTGATGGGGTCCATCTTAGAAATCAATAAAGTGGTGTGAGTCAACATATACTATCTTATCCGTCGAGCAGCCCATGCCAGAGCGCACCAAGTTTTCTCGAGCAGTGAATATCTTGTCTCACAGTCGGTAAACTTTTTGCTCAGGTAGTATATTGCATGCTCTTTTCGGCCAGACTCGTCATGTTGGCCCAACACACACCCCATTGAATTCTCTAATATTGTTAAGTACATAATCAGAGGTCTTCCTTTAACTGGAGGCATCAGATTGGGAGGTTCTTGAAGATATTCTTTAATTTTGCAAAAGGCCCCTTGGCAGTCATCGTTCCATCTGACTACTTGATCTTTCTTCAACAGTTTGAAGATTGGCTCACAAGTAGCAGTTATGTGAGCTTTGAATCGGGCAATATAGTTGAGTCGACCTAAGAAACCCCTGACCTCCTTCTCAATACAGGGAGCTGGCATTTCTTGTATGGCTTTGACTTTTGCAGGGTCGACCTCAATACCTTTTCCACTGACAACAAACCCTAAGATTTTTCCAGATCTTACCCTGAAGGTGCATTTGTTGGGATTCTACCTTTGCTTGTATTTCTTTAACCTTTCAAACAACCTGTGAAGATGATCAAGGTGTTGTTCCTTAGTTTTCAACCTTGAAATCATATCATCAACGTACACTTCTATCTCATGATGGATCTTATCATGAAATAGAGCTACCATAGCTCATTGATAGGTTGCCCCTGCATTCTTCAAACCGAAAGGCATGACATTATAGAATAAAGTCCCCCACTGTGTGACAAAGGTGGTCTTCTCCATGTCCTCGGGAGCCATTTTGATTTGGTTGTAGCTGGAGAATCCATCCATGAAAGAGAAAACTTTGTGTTGGAAAGTGTTGTCGACCAAGACGTCAGGATTGGCCCTATTAAAATCTATGTAGTCTACGCATATACAGACTTTTCTGCCTTTCTTCGGTATTGAGACCACATTTGCAACCCATTAGGGATATGACGTAACTTCCAGAAAACCTACATCGAACTATTTCATTACCTTAGCTTTTATTTTCTTAGACATGTCTGGCCGCAAGCGATGAACCTTTTGCTTGACTGGAGGACGATCTTCCTTTTTTGGCAGACGATGATCCACAATGTCAGTATCAAGTCCCGACATATCTTCATATGACCAAGCAAACACCTCAACATAGTCGTGCAACATCTGAACTAATATGCCCTTGACACTATCTTCCAAGTTAGCGTCGATCTTGACTTCCCTCTTGACTGTCTCAGTACCTAGGTTGATCACTTCAACTGGTTCCTCATGCGGTTGAATGACCTTTTCCTCTTGCATCAGAAGTCATGCTAGTTCCCTGGGTATTTCACAATATTCTTCGCCTTTGGCTTGGTAGATTGGATGTTCAAAGTCATAGATAGCAATAGTAGAGTCGTTGTCAATGAGATCCGGAGTGGATGTGGATCTGCAATTGTGTGTGTGGGCATGTAAGGTCACATGGCTATTTTGAAGATGCAATAAAGTGAAAGAAAGACAATGAGCACAAAACTTGAATGCAAAAGAGTCTAATGTTTTTCATTAAATGATCATATGGCATATAAAAATGAACAGACCCTTAACAAATGGACCATGGTACCCCGGGCATGGCACATGGCTTAAAGTCATTGTTTCAATTAAAATTACAGACAAAGTTCTTAAATTAATAAAACAGTAAATGGTAATTACTCCTTGTTGAAGAAGATGGGAATGAAATCTTTGGCATGCCAGTTGTTGAGTCCTTCCTCGGTAGTCGGGTAGATCCATTCATTAAAGCCACAGTTATTGTCGGAGTCTTCAAGAGCATCCAATTCATGATTACTGATGTGAAGAGGTGGTTTCTCCGCACGAGCATGTTTGACCTCCTTTTGGGCTTTGGCAGTGAAACCAAAACCACATTTATCTGATTTGAATGGAATTTTAGGAAGTTTCCCCCAAATGGTACAACCTTCATCTTCAATCACAACGTGAGAATCTTTGAGGAAACCATTCTAGGCACAACTTTAACAGCTTTAGGAACATCAGGAGTAGCCTTGGAAGCAGCAACCATCAGAGAGACCACTTTGAAGGCTTGATAAGGAGTTCCTATGAACTCTCCGTCCATCTCAACATATTTAAACAAATTTAGATGGCTAGCCATAAACTCTTCTTCACCACAAACA
This sequence comes from Vicia faba, assembly GCA_948472305.1. Classification (NCBI taxonomy): domain Eukaryota; kingdom Viridiplantae; phylum Streptophyta; class Magnoliopsida; order Fabales; family Fabaceae; genus Vicia; species Vicia faba. The sequence continues at coordinate 877,118,745 of OX451735.1, forward strand.
GTAACAATCTTTCCTTTGATTGTATATTTCAATTTTTGATGAAGAATGGATGTTATTGCTCCTGCCCCGTGTATCCAGGGGCATCCAAGTAGACAAGAGTGGGCAGTGTTAGAACAAGATTGGTTCTGATCATATCTCATAGTTTTGATGATAATAATAAATTATATTTTATATATTTGATACTCTAATGAACGTATTTAATTGTTTCAGATAATGTTCTGACAGAAGCATCTTGAAGTGCTGAGCTAAAAATAAATGAAGAAGTTCTTTGATGAAAGAACTATTTGTTTTAGCGTAAGTATTGATGTTGTCTCTGATAATGTTCTGACATAAGTATCTTGATGTGCTGAGCTGAAAATAAATGAAGAAGTTCTTTGATGAAAGAACTATTTGTTTTAGTGCAAGTACTGATGTTATCTCTGATAATGTTCTGACAGAAGCATCTTGATGTGCTGAGCTGAAAATAAATGAAGATGTTCTTTGATGAAAGAACTATTTGTTTTAGCGCAAGTGTGATACGGTGGGAGAACTGACTTGAGGTTTTGCGTTTTATCGCAAATGTTGCGGTTAGCAAGAGTCTCCACCGACTTTTCTTTTATCCAAAAGGAAAGGTGAAAAAGCACAGGAAAGACCTTTGAGATGTTTTCTTGAGTTCGGGGGGTAGGTTATGAAAAGGGAAGGTATTAGCAGCCTTTTCATCCATGGTTTTCCATGGGATCTTAGTTACTTGCTTAGATCACTTGCTTTTGTTTGTTTGAAATTGTGTTTGGTGTGGTTTTGAAAGTATTTTATAAAAGAGGCCATTGTTAGGCAATCTTTGTAATGATTCTCGTTCGTAAGAATGTATACAAAGATGTTTGTCTTTTTTGAAAATGTTTTCAAGATTTGTAGGATGTTTTTGAAATGTGTGTGTTTGTTTTGAAAATAGCAAGGTTGGTTGTTTGAAATGGAGCAAGTAACTAGAAGTAATCTACCTACTCAAATGTATTTCTTGTACATTTTCTATTCCTTTGACATTGTTGTCTTACCATTGATTTGGTAAGAAACCCTATCTTTGGATGTAAACGGGACGGGCGTGGGTCATCGTATAACCATGATTAGCAATGTTTGCAAAGTATCTTAGCATTTTGAGGGACTAAGATCATTTTGTAAGGCAACTTTTGAATAGCGTCATTGAGGGACTATGATCTTATATTTGTTTTGTTTTGCCAAGATACTTCGTATGCGTAATATGGCCATTTTTGTTTTAGGCAACCAAGTGGAGAAACCCTAAGAATGCTTGTGTGCAAGTGTATCATTTTCATGCTTTGATTTTGTCTTGTATTTAGGGTTTTCTATTTTTCTTTGTTTTATTCTTGTCATACAAACCCTAATTACTAATCATGGCATATAAAGCGATAAATTGCGTAATGTAAATATTTCTAAGCTATTACAACAATTTATGGGAGGGGGGAATAAAAATTCGAATGGGGATTTACAAAAATATAAACCTAAATAAATTATTACAACCAAATCGAATTTGTACGAATTAGAATAAATACAATACAATATTTAAAAATGCAATACAATGTATATGTAAGAAAAGATTTTTTTGTGTCTTGTTTTTATGTAAAAGAAAATTTAAATCTAAGCCTAAAAATGTAAGGAAAAGAAATTAATTTTTAAAAGGGAGGCTTAACCCTAATTATTATTTTAAAAGGAAATAAAGTTTTAATATGTATTATTTTATGTATTTTCTTGTATAAAAATAATAGATAATATTGTATAAAAAAATAAAAATTTTATATATGCAAAAATAAATGTTTATATGTATGAAATAAAAAATAAATTAAACTACACATGTTTTAATTATATTTACAAGTTTATTAAGAAAATAAATGATATCTTATTAAAATAAAATATATTTTTATGTGAGAAATAAACTTAAAAATAAAATAAAAGTGCAATTTATTAATTTATATATTTTTGGGATTTTTATGTATTAAAGAAATATTTAATATAAATATAAATATAAATGAAAATAAGATAAATAAAATAAAAATAATAAAAATATTAAAAAAAAACTGGCAAGGAGGTGATATAGTAGATTAGTAGTAATGTTAGCAAAAAATGCTGGCCCAAAAGACTAAGCCCAACCTGCAAAAAATAGCAAAAATGGAAAAGGGAAAAAATGTGAAAAAACACAAAAGTAACGTCCAGGTTCAAACCCAGGACATGAGTCTCACCAGCGCGCTATTTTGCCACTGGGGTGGCTATACTTCCATTGTCTTAAGGAAAACAAAAACAATATAACCCAAAACAAGTCTTTGCCCTGTATTTCATCTTCTTCTTCAAACTTGGCCAAACATCCTGTAACTCTCTCATACTTCCATGAAAATGAAAACTCATAACATGAAAGTTGTAGTACTTGAGCTCACAATTCCAACCATATAAGTTATGTGAACTATCAATCAAAAATCAAAGAGAATTTTAACAGCCCTAAATTTTAACCTAATATTTTCAGAAACTTCAAGTTCCAAATTCTTTCAACTCAAGTAAAATCAATGCAAGATAAAGATATGTACAGTTTCGTTATGATGAGGACTACATTTTTTATTCACAAATCGTGGCCTATGGTTTCCTGTACAAGGAGATAGATTTTGAGATTTTACCTCCTTCAGTTGGAATCATGGATGGAACTGGAGTGAGTTTGATGGAGGCCTGATGCTTGTTTGAGCTTCCTTGAGCTTCCCTGAATGTGTTCCAACCCTTGCCTTGCTCTGAAAGTATCTGAAACTCCTTGGCCAAGTCAAATTGCAAGCTCTGAAATCAACAATGACAGATGATGGAAAAGTGATTACAGAACAGGGATGAAGGTCTGGATTGGTTTAATATCAATTATGTGAGATGTTTGAATGATCAAAACTTAAAACGCACGAGCCAAATGAAAGATGAGTATGCTTATGCTAAGACTGCAGGTTTGGACAGATTTTTGGTGTTTTTCTGGTTGGGAGTGTTTCAGGCCTTTGCTCACCGTCCCTTATGTTTCATAATGTTTGTATATTAGTATAAGATCAGTTTTCTATCTTCCCTTCAACAAATGTGCCAGTTCTAGCCTTTTGGCCACCTTTCTTGCTTTTGAAGCAAAGTGAACGGACAAGGCTTGCCATGCTTGTACTTGCTCTCTTAGGGTTGGTATCAGCTTGTACAATTTACTTTATACCTGTGAAACTTGTATGTACAACGGAGACAGGTCCAATGCTCAAGAATTGGAAAGTGTTAAAAGTTGTGCTTTTCCAAAATGGCAATGGTTACTTTAAGCCATTTATGGAATTACAAGTTGGATAATGGTTCTAAGGCATGGATAAAAGCTTTGTCGACTGAGTAATCATTTAATTAAGGAGTGAGGAACAAGTTTGGGACCTGTAAATCATGGATTAGCCAGCATAGGTACTGATTGCAACTTCGTTCTTCATGAAATGGCTTGGACAAAAAGTGAGAAATTGCCAACTTCATCTCTTCGATTCTCCCTACTCAAAAATGATCTTGAGGAGTTCTTGGATATTTTTTAAAGCTTGCAATATGCTCTATAACTAATTTTTGAAATGAATTTTGAGATACCTCTTGGAACTAGGTGAACAATTTCCATGAAGTTGGGTCAAAAACCTGCCTAAATTAGGGTAAAATTTCACTAAGTTATTTAGTTCATGACCATGTATTCATAAATTTATATCTTGAGATCCAAGCATCTTTAGGGAAAAGTGTGTGAAGAAAATTTGTAGGTTTCGTGGAGGTCTACAACTTCCATGTTGGGAACTTTCCTTGAATCATTATGCATCATGGTGAAAAAGTGGCCTAAAGTTGAGAAAAAATAAGAAAATTTTCTATACTTAGAAAATTTCTAAGTTGGTGATTTGAGGAATTATGATCCAAACTTGACCAAATGATACATATAAGTTTAAAATGTTGATGTTGATAAAAAATTATGAAGTTTGACTGTAAATTGGCCATGGTTGACTTTTTCCCCAATACAACTAATTTTTAGGTCAATTATCCAATTGACTGATCAAAAATGTGGTTCAAGGCTTGAAACTTGTCATGAGTGATCTTAGGGATCCATAATGATGTTTGAAATTCATATGAAGCATTGATAGTCCAAAAATCCTTGTGCAAACTCAAACCCTAATTTTGGGTTATCAGTGCAAGATGAGATGCCTTGAGTTGACCAAACCCCAATCCAGTCTTGAGTCAAAGGAATCTTGTGAGAAAAGTATTGATAAATGAGAGGGCAAATTTTGGGGTACAACAGCTGACCCTGTTCAATCTTATTAAACTTGAAGAGTTAGATTGGCGAGCTTTGCCATTCGTGACTCGAAGGTGAAAGATGATTGGACACTAGAGTGCCCATAAATTTGCACTCGGTGATGTGTAGTTGAGGGAATGGGCTTAAAGATGCCATTTGGAGAAGTGATAGAATCTTGTTGGAGATGGGCTTATAGATGCCATCCAAGAATGTTTGTTGGATTGTAAATTGTTGGCTGAAAGAATGAGTATCAAAATGGTGTCCGCGTCTGGAACGTATTTGAGTTCTATCTGAACTTGAAATCTGAATGAGTATCAGAATGGCACCCGTGTCTGGAGTGTATCTGAACTGTATCTGAACTTGAAATCTGAATGAGTATCAGAATGGCATCCGTGTCTGGAGCGTATCTGAACTGTATCTGAAAGTCGAATATGAATGAGTATCAGGATGGCATCTGTGTCTGGAGTGTATCTGAACTGTATCAAAAGGTTGAATCTGAATGAGTGACAGAATGGCATCCGTGTTTGGAGCGTATCTAAACTGTATCTGAATCTTGAAATCTGAATGAGTAACAGGATGGCATCCGTGTCTGGAGTGTATCTGAACTGTATCATGATTTCATATTGTTAATGGTAGTTGTTAATCTCTTCCTGAAAAGGGTAAAATGTTAGCTGGAACACAAAATTATGTTGCATGAAATGTATGCTGCAATATATGTGTTTTATCAATGTTTATGATATGTGGATGTAATGTATGCGCATGTAAGCTGATTTGCTGTATTGCTGAGGAAAATAAATCCTTGACTACTGCTAAGGATATGTGGATTCTTCATGTCTTGAAGTTAGAGTATTGACAAAAATTCTGTTGTGAGAGCAATGTCGTATACTTCTTGAGGAATCTACTTAGGGAATCCAGAGAATTTTGATGACTTCTACTGGGGATTAATAAATGGGAGTCTTTGTTCCGTTGGGGAGTATCAGAAGTCAGCTATTATCCTGGTTGGATTTCAGGCTTCAAAACAACTTGCTAGGGAATTTGGAGAAACTGGATGGTTTCCATCGGGGATTAATAGTTTGAAGTTTTAGTTCTATTGGGGATCTAAATGACGTACTGTGGGGTTTGCTCATGAAATAGCCTAAAGACGTTTTCCTATTCTTTCAACCTGCCAGTAATTGTCTTTTTTCAATTCGTTTATTTGTAAACGGTAATTATGTTCAAATGCTTATGTTCATTAATGAATCATTGGACGTTTTTGCAAATAAAAACACAAGTGTAAAGAAAAAGGAAAAATAGTTTTCTGTACTTTAAAAAGATATCTTTACATTTACTTTGAATAAGTATTTTGTACAAAGGAGACAAACATCCTAATAAGAGAATGGTGCCATAAAAATAAGAAAAATTTGTACAAAGAAAGATAGATATGTGTGATAATCCCATGGGGTTCCCATTCTGCTATAACCTTCGTATCTCCGAATATCTTGTCTATTTGTTGCTTCATCCGAAGATGATTGAATTGATCAGAAACTCTGAGTTTGTCAGTGAAGAGATTGTCCTCAAAGTGATCCGACGGGACATAGTCATACGCTTTAGTTCCCTAACTTTTACCTGGACCGCCCTTTCGGGTTTTCAGTCCACCAGGAAACCCATTTTTGCCCAAGTCACCCTTTCGAGTTTTCAACTTGCCGGGTGTACAGATTTTTTATATTTTATCCCTAATTTTTTCCCGAACCTTTTGGTTCACCGGGATGCCCCTTTTTTTTGCCTAGGTGCGTCAACCTAGCGGGTATCTTATGCGTAGTATCTTTTGACTATGTCTACGTTTGCAGGGTGTGGTAGGTCATCGTCGTCCATGGTGGTTAAGATTATTGCCCCACCGGAGAAGATGTTCTTGATTACAAATGGTCCTTCATAGGTAGGAGTCCATTTTCCCCTGGGATCACTTTGTGGCAAGATAATGTGTTTGATCACTAGATCTCCAACTTGATATACTTGGCGTTTGACTTTCTTGTTGAAAGCCTTGATCATCCGTTTTTGATACATCTGACCATGGCAAACAGCAGTAAGTCTCTTTTCATCAATTAAGTTTAGTTGATCAAGTCGAGTCTGGATCGAATCCTCCTTATTCAAACCTGCATCTTTCATAATTCTCAAAGAGGGGATCTGAACCTCAATAGGCAAGACAACCTCCATGCCATAAACCAAAGAATAGGGTGTTGCCCCAGTTGATGTACGAGCCGTGGTACGGTACCCGTGGAGAGAAAATGGAAACATATCATGCCAGTCCTTGTAGGTGACTGTCATTTTCTGTATGATCTTTTTAATGTTTTTATTTGCAGCTTCAACGGCACCATTCATCTTTGGCCGATAGGGGGACGAATTGTGATGCTGAATTTTGAACTGCTCGCACAAGGCAGTGATCATAGTATTGTTAAGGTCTGTACCATTATCAGTGATGATCCTTTCTGGGATACCGTACCGGCAAATGAGATTCTGCTTGATGAAACGGGCAACAACATTCTTAGTAACGGATGCGAAGGAAGCTGCTTCGACCCATTTTGTAAAATAGTCAATGGCCACTAGAATGAAGCGGTGTCCATTGGATGTTGTAGGCTTGATCTCCCCAATCATATCGATTCCCCACATAGAAAAGGGCCAAGGAGTTGTTAAGACATTCAGAGGAATCAGAGGTACGTGCACCTTGTCTGCATAAATTTGACACTTATGACAGGTCCGAGAGTGTTGATAGCAGTCTGCTTCTATGGTAAACCAATAATAGCCTGCCCGTAGGATTTTCTTTGCTATCGTATGCCCACTGGAAAGAGTGCCAAAGGTACCTTCATGTAATTCAGCCATGATCTTTTCTGCTTCAATTTTATCCACACAACAGGGCAGAATAGAGTCATGATTCCGTTTGTACAGGATGCCATTACTCAGGAAGAACTTAGCAGAGAATCTCCTTAGGAACTTTTTATCAATGATTGAAGCTCCTTCTGGATATTCTTGAGTCCCGAGATACCTCTTGACTTCATGAAACCAAGGCTTGTCCATTATTTCTTCAGTATTAATCTCGTGATAGTATGTTGGTTCATCCATTCGTTCAATGGTGATCTGGGGAGCCTCGTTATCCCAATTAAGTTTAAACATAGATGACATTGTGGCTAGAGCATCTGCTAGCTGATTTTCTTCTCGCGGGAAGTGCTCGAAGGTAATCTGTTCAAAATGTGGTAGCAATGTCAAAACATGTTCTTTGTAAGGGATAAGGTTTGGGTGCTTAGTGTCCCACTCTCCTTTGATCTGACTGATGACCAAAGCTGAATCTCCAAAAACATCTAAAGATTTGATTCCTAAGTCTATGGCAGCCTTGAGACCAGAGATGCATGCTTCGTGTTCTGCCATGTTGTTCGTACAGTTGAAGCAAAGTCTGGAAGTAAAGGCAGTATTACACCCTTCCGGAGATATGAGTACAACGATGATACCATTACCAAGTGCATTGGATGCCTCATCAAAGAACAGGGTCCATCAGGATCCTTGTTCAGGTCCGTCATATGGTCTGATTTCTTCACAGTTGTCTAATGTCATGATGTCTTCATTCGGGAATTCAAACTTCATGGATTGATAATCTTCTACAGCTTGATGAGCAAGATGATCAGCTAGCACACTACCCTTTATAGCTTTCTGGGTAGTTTATTGTATGTCATATTTTGTTAAGATCATCTGCCATCTAGCTATCCTCCTAGACAGAGCAGGCTTTTCGAAGATGTACTTTATCAGATCCATCTTAGATATCAACAAAGTGGTATGAGTCAACATATACTATCTTAGCCGGCGAGAAACCTATGCCAGAGTGCAGCAAGTTTTCTCGAGCGGTGAATATCTGGTTTCACAGTCGGTAAACTTTTTGCTCAGGTAGTAAATAACGTGCTCTTTTCGGCCAGACTCGTCATACTGCCCCAATACACACCCCATTGAGTTCTCTAAAATGGTCGGATACATGATCAGTGGTCTTCCCTCGATTGGTGGCATCAAAATAGGAGGCTCTTGTAAGTATTCTTTGATTTTGTCAAAAGAAACCTGGCATTCGTCATTCCATCTGACTACTTGATCTTTCTTCAATAGTTTGAAGATTGGCTCACAAGTAGCTATCAGGTGAGAAATGAATCTGGAAATATAGTTCAGGCGTCCCAAGAATCCTCTGACTTCCTTCTTAGTACGAAGAGCAGGCATTTCTTGTATCGCTTTAACCTTGGAAAGATCAACCTCGATTCCTTTTTTGCTGACAATGAAACCTAAGAGTTTACCGGACCGGACTCTGAATGTACACTTGTTTGGATTCAACCTTAACTTGTACTCCTTCAATCTCACAAACAACTTTTGCAAGTGATCAAGGTGCTCCCCTTCAGTTTGTGATCGGGCTATCATGTCATCTACATAGACCTCTATCTCATGATGTATCATATCATGAAATAAGGCTACCATGGCGCGTTGATAGGTTGCCCCAGCATTCTTCAGTCGGAATGGCATCACTTTGTAGCAGAACATGCCCCACTGTGTGACAAATGTAGTTTTCTCCATGTCCTCAAGTGCCATTTTGATTTGGTTATAGCCTGAGAATCCGTCCATGAAGGAAAATACTTTGTGTTGGGCCGTATTGTCAACCAGGATGTCGATGTGGGGAAGTGGAAAATCATCTTTAGGGCTAGCCCTATTTAAATCTCTATAATCCACACACATTCGTACTTTTCCGTCCTTTTTAGGCACGCTAACAATGTTGGCAACCCATTGAGGATAGGAAGTGACAACTAAGAATATAGCATTGAACTACTTCATGACTTCCGCTTTGATCTTCTCTGACATGTCAGGTCTCATGCGGCAGACTTTTTGCTTCACTGGTGGACAGTCTTCTCTTGTGGGTAGACGATGTACCACGATGTCTGTATCAAGTCATGGCATGTCTTCGTATGACCAGGAAAAGATCTCAACATAGTCATGCAATAGCTGAATTAGGTGTTCTTTGACACTCGGCTCTAGGTTGGCACCTACCTTGATTTCCTTTTTATCTTCCTCGGTACCCAAGTTGATTGTATCTAACGGTTCCTCATGAGGTTGAATAGTTATTTCCTCTTGTTGTAGTAGTCTGGAAGTGAAACCTTTATGCCCAAAATGGAATTATTCATTGTGCCAAGCCTTGTTGATCAGAATAACACCAATGATCAATATATTTGCATTCAATTTTTGAGTGTAAATTGGTTTAGAGACCTGTAATTAAGTACAAAGCTAGTTTGGTCAGATTTTGCAACTTGTATGAACATGTATTGGCCATGGTTACAAAGTGAGTTTTTGCCAACTTCAAGCATTTGATTCTCCCTAACCACAAATGTGTTTGAGGAGTTCTTGGATAATTTGGAAAGATTGCAACATGTACTATAATCCATCTTTGAAATGAAACTTGAGAATCCAAGTTTAACTATGTGAAAAATGGCAAAGAAGATGGGTCAAAATCCTGCCTAAACTAGGGCAAAATTTCTCTAAGTTAAAAGTTTTAGGGACCCTTGTTCCAAAAATCATAACTTGAGATCCAAGCTTCTTTTGAGAAAACTTTGTGAATCAAAGTTGTAGAATTTGTGGAGGACTACAACTTTCATGTTGTAAGTTTTGTTTTAATCCATTTGCATCATGGTGAAAATGTGGGGCAAAGTTAGGAAAAATTAAGAAAATTTCATAACTTAGAAAATTTCATAACTTAGAAAATTTCTAAGTTATGAAATTTTTTTCAATTTCAAACCCTAATTTGCAATTTTGGGTTTCTTGATGAACAAGTTTCAAAATTTGAAATATCTTGATGAAAAATGACCCTTGGCACTTGATTTTGACCAAAAAGTCAAAGTTTAACTTTTCAGTGTACAGTCAAATTTTAATCAGTTGACTGAAAAATTCATCTATCAATCCAATGCATTTGAGATCTTTTGAACTTGTTGAATAGGTCAAGATAATTTCATTGATTCCTTGAGTCCATGGTTGAGCTTAATTTTCCATTGGCTAGGTCAAACAGTCAAAAATTGCCTTTGTACAGTCAAAACCCTAAAAATGACCATTTTGCCCTTTTGGTGATCTGATCAAATCTCTTGTGGAATTATGGTCCAAACTTGATCAAATGGTTAATATGAGTTCATAATGTTGATGTGGGTCAAAGTTCATGAGGTTTGACTGTAAATTGGTCACAATTGACTTTTTCCCCAATATAGCTGATTTCTAGGTCAACTGTCCAATTGACTGGGCAAAAATTTGATTCAAGGCCTGAAACTTGGTATGGACAAACTTATGAGTCCAACATGAAGTGTGAAAGTAAATTTGGACATTGAAGGTTCAAAAATCCCTGTGCAAACTCAAACCTTAATTTAGGTCAGCAGTGCAAGGAGGTGTCTTGAGCAGAGCAAACCCTTAGCTTGATCTTGAGTTCCAAAAGCCTTGTGATGAGAAAAGTTGATAAAATGAGAGAGAAAATTTTGGGGTACAACAGTTTCCCTTGTTCAATCTTCTTGAACCTGAAGAGTTAGATTGACAAGCTTGCCTTTCGTGACTCGAAGGTAAAAGAGGATTGGACACTAGAGTGCCCGTAAATTTGCACTCGTCAAAATATTGTTGAGGGAATAGGCTTAAAGATTCCATTTGGAGATGGTAGAATCTTGCTGGAGATGGGCTTAAAGATGCCATCTAAAATTTGTTTGTTGAAAATCAGTAGAATGAACATCAAAATGGTATCTGTATTTGGAATGTATCTGAGTTGTATCTGGAGACTGGGTTTGTATGAGCAAGGGAATGGTGTCTGTGTTTAGAGCGTATTCGAGATGTAACTGTATTTGATCTTTGAATGAATATCAGAATGACTGTCGTTTCTTGAGTGTATCTATATTCTGAATGGATAACAGAAAAACATCTATGTATGGAGCAACTGTGTGCCAGGGATAAATTTTGAATGAGTGACAGAATGGTAGTTGTGTTTGGAGCGTATCTGGACTGTATCTGAAGTTGAGATCTGTATGAGTAGCAGAATGACTTCTGAGGCGACTGCACTGGGGAGAATCAAATTTCTGGTGTAAGGGCCAGAATGGAATCCGTGTTTGGAGCGTATCTGAACTTGAAGTTGATAATTGAATCTGAATGAGAAATAGAATGGTCGTCGTGTCCGGAGCGTATCTAGTCTGTATCGGATTGCTGAAGTCTGAATGAGTAGTAGAATGACCACCGTGTCTGGGGTGTATCCGTACTGTATTTTGACTTGAAATTCTGAATGAGTAATAGAATGACCGCCTTGTCTGGGGTGTATCCATACTGTATTTGAATAATTGTTAACGATGGCCTTTTAATCTTATCCTGAAAAGGGTAAAATGTTAGCTAAAACACAAAGTTATGTTGCATGATATGTATGATGCAATGGAATGTGTTTCATCAATGTTTATGATATATGAATGTAATGGATGGTGCTATGTAAGCTGAGTAGCTGTTTTGCTGAGGAAAATAAATCCTTGATAATTGGAGATAATGAAATCTTAGACTGCTGCTGGAGAAAGTAAATTCTTGACCGATGTTGAGGATTCACAAATCTTTGATTGTTGAAGATGAGGAATCCTTGCTGACTACTTGGGGATTGAAAATACTTGGTGACTTGTGGGGATTTAACAAGAGCTCTGTCAATTGCTGTGGGGAATGAGAATCCTTCATGACTTTCCTGGGAAATAAGGAGAACTCTGAAGACCTCTACTGGGGAATTAGAACCTGGGAGGTTTATGCTGGAGAAATGAGACCGAGAATCTTCGATCTGCTGGGAAATAAATCTATAGGGAGAGTGTTTACTCGGCCGGGGAAATCAGGAGCTTGGGTTGTATGCCAAACTGCTGGGGAATCATCCTGGTTGGGGATAAGCCAAGAAGTTAACTGTTATCTGCTTGGTTTTCATACTTTTAAGATAACCTGCTGAGGAAGTTGGTGGAAGTTGAATGATTCCCATCGGGGATTGATAGTTGGAAATTTGACTTCGCTGAGGAAGAAGGTTTAGAATATAATGGCTCCACTGGGGTTATGTATTTCAGGGTTTTCAGGCTCCACTGGGGATCGGGAGTTTGGAGACTTAACTCTGATGGTAATTTTGAAACTTAACTCCGCTGGGGAATAAGGTTTAGAATATACTGACTCTACTGGGGACCTGGAAATTTATCTCCGCTGGGAATATATACTCCAAGGTTTTAGCTTGGTTGAGGATCTGAATGATGTACTGTAGGGGATTTCTTTTGGAATAGCACAAAGACATCTTCCTACCCTTTCAATCTACCAGTAATTATCCTTTCTCAATTTCGTTTTATTTGTAAGCAGTGATTACATTCAAATGCATATGTCTATTTAACAAAAATTTGGACGTTTTCAAATAAAACAAAAGTGTAAAAAGAAAAGAAGGGCAAGCAATTTTCTGCACTTTGAAATATCTTTGTATTAACTTTTGTAAGTATCTTTGTACAAAGGAGACAGACATCCTAGTAAGATAATATTGTCGTAAAAATTGAGAAAAAATTTATACAAAAAGAAAGATGGCTATGTGTAACAATTCTATGGGGTTCCCATTCTGCTATAGCCTTCACAACTCTGAGTATCTTGTCTGTTCGCTGCTTCATCCGCCGATGATTGGATTGATCAGAAGCTTGGAGCTCGTTGGTGAAGAGATTGTTCTTAAAGTGATCTGATGAGACATAGTCATACGCTTTAATTCCCTAACTTTTGCCTGGACCGCCCTTTCGGGTTTTCGATCCACCGGGAAACCCTTTTTTGCCCAAGTCGCCCTTTCTGGTTTTCAACTTGCCGGGTGTACAAATTTTTTGTTTATCCCTAATTTTTTCCTGAACCGCCCTTTCGGGTTTTCGATTCACCGGGATGCTCATTTTTGCCCAAGTCGCCCTTTCGGGTTTTCAACTTGTCGGGTCATTTTATGCGTAGTATCTTTTGACTATGTCTGTGTTCGCAGGGTGCGGCAGGTCGTCGCCGTCCATGGTGGTCAGAATCATTTCCCCACCAAAAAATATGCTCTTGATCACAAATGGTCCTTCATAAGTAGGGGTCCATTTGCCCCTGGGATCACTTTGCGGCAAGATGATCCACTTGATTACAAGATCTCCGACTTGATATACTTGACGTCTGACTTTCTTGTTGAAAGCCTTCATCATCCGTTTTTTATACGTCTGACCATGACAAACAGTAGTAAGTCACTTTTCGTCGATCAAGTTAAGTTGATCAAGCTGGGTCTGAATCCAATCGTCTTCACTCAAACCGGCATCTTTCATAATCCTTAAGGAGGGAATCTGAACTTCCATAGGTAAAACAACTTCCATGCCATATACCAAAGAAAAGGGGGTTGCCCCTGTTGAAGTACGCAATGTGGTACGATATCCATGCAGAGCAAACGGTAACATCTCATGCCAGTTATTGTAGGTGACTGTCATCTTTTGAATGATCTTCTTGATATTTTTGTTCGCGGCTTCAACAGCACCGTTCATCTTCGGCCGATAAGGAGATGAATTGTGATGATAAATCTTGAACTGCTTGCACAGAGAGGTGATTATGGTGTTGTTCAAATTTGTACCGTTGTCCGTGCTAATCCTGTCGGGGATACCATACAGGCATATGAGGTTCTGTTTGATGAAGCGGGCAACCACATTCTTTGTAACTGAGGCGAAGGATGCTGCTTCGACCCATTTGGTGAAGTAATCAATAGCCACCAGGATGAAACGATGTCCATTGGACGCCGTTGGCTTGATCTCTCCAATCATGTTGATTCCCCACATTGCGAATGGCCAAGGAGCTGTTAGCACGTTAAGAGGAACAGGAGGAATATGTACCTTGTCAGCATAGACTTGGCATTTGTGGCAAGTACGGGAGTGTTGATGACAATCAACTTCCATGGTAGACCAGTAGTAGCCTGCCCTTAGAATCTTCTTAGCCATCGTATGTCCGCTTAAGTGGGTGCCAAAGGTGCCACTATGTATTTCGGTCATGATCAACTCTGCTTCAACCTTGTCCACACAACGAAGTAGAACACAATCATGGCTGCGCTTATAAAGGATACCATTGCTCAGGAAGAACTTGGCAGTAAATCTCCTTAAGATCTTTTTGTCATTGACTGAAGCTCCTTCAGGGTATTCTCGAGTCTGGAGATACCTTTTGATTTCATGAAACCAGGGTTGTTCCACTACTTCTTCGGTATTAATCTCATGATAGTGCGCAGGTTCGTCCATTCGCTCGATGGTGATTTGGGGAGCCTCATTATCCCAGTTGAGTTTAAACATGGAAGACATTGTAGCCAGAGCATCTGCTAGCTGATTTTCTTCTCGCGGGAAATGCTCGAAGGTAATCTGCTCAAAATGAGGCAGCAATGTCAGGACATGTTCTTTGTATGGGATAACATTAGGATGTTTAGTGTCCCACACTCCTCTGACTTGACTGATAACCAAAGCCGAGTCCCCAAATACGACCCAAGATTTGATTCCCAAGTCTATAGCAGCCTTGAGACCAAAGATGCAAGCTTCATATTCAGCCATGTTGTTGGTACAGCTGAAGCAAAGTCGGGCAATGAAGGGTGTATGGCAACCTTCCAGAGAAATGAGTATTGCACCGATACCGTTGCCAAGTGCATTTGAAGCACCATCAAAGTACAGGGTCCATAGGGATCCTTGTTCAGGTCCGTCATATGGTCTGTTACCTTCAATGTTGTCCAATGTCATGATGTCCTCGTCAGGGAAGTCGAATCTCATAGACTGGTAATCTTCGACGGCTTGATGAGCTAGATGGTCAGCTAGTACACTCCCCTTTATAGCTTTTTGGGTAGTATACTGGATATCATACTCAGTCAGGATCATTTGCCATCTAGCGATTCTTCCAGATAAAGCAGGCTTCTCGAAGATATACTTAAGCGGATCCATTTTGGAAATCAGCAAAGTGGTATGAGTCAACATATACTGCCTTAGCCGGCGAGCAGCCCATACCAAAGCACATCAAGTTTTCTCGAGCAGTGAGTAGCGAGTCTCACAGTCGGTAAACTTTTTGCTAAGGTAATAAATGGCATGCTCTTTTCGGCCAGACTCGTCATGTTGGCCCAGTACGCACCCCCATTGAGTTATCCAAAACAGTTAGATACATGATTAAGGGCCTTCCTTCGACGGGTGGCATCAAGATAGGAGGTTCCAGCAAATACTCCTTGATCTTATCAAAAGAAATTTGACAATCATTGTTCCATTCAACTACCTGATCTTTTTTCAACAGTTTGAAGATTGGCTCACAGGTAGATGTTAGGTGAGATATGAACCTTGCAATATAGTTTAAGCGTCCCAAGAAACCTCTAACCTCCTTTTCAGTGCGGGGGGCAGGTATTTCTTGTATAGCCTTGACTTTAGCAGGATCAACCTCAATGCCTTTGTTGCTGACAATAAATCCAAAAAGTTTACCAGACCTGACTCCAAAAGTGCACTTGCTTGGGTTTAGTCTGAGCTTATACTCTTTCAATCTGACAAACAGCTTTTGCAGATGATCAAGGTGTTCTTCTTCTGTCTGTGAATGGGCTATCATTTCGTCTATGTAAACCTCAATCTCGTGATGTATCATGTCATGAAACAAAGCTACCATGGCGCGCTGATAGGTTGCCCCGACATTCTTCAGTCTGAATGGCATCACTTTGTAGCAGAAAGGTACCCCACTGCATAACGAAAGTAGTCTTCTCCATGTCTTCGGGGGCCATTTTGATCTGGTTGTATCCCGAGAACCCATCCATGAAGGAAAATACCTTGTGTTGAGTTGTGTTGTCAACCAAGATGTCGATGTGTGGCAGTGGAAAATCATCTTTAGGGCTAGCCCTGTTTAAATCCTGATAGTCCACACACATTCTAACTTTGCCGTCCTTTTTAGGCACGGGCACAATGTTATCAACCCATTGTGGATAGGAAGTAACAGCCAGAAAGCCAGCGTTGAATTGCTTCATTACCTCAGCTTTGATCTTCTCAGACATGTCGGGCCTCATTCGGCGGACCTTTTTCTTGATCGATGGACAGTCTTCTCTTGTAGGGAGACAGTGAACCACGATATTTGTATCTAGTCCCGACATGTCTTCATAGGACCAGGCGAAGATTTCAACATATTCGTTCAACAACTGCACTAGACCCTCTTTGACACTTGGTTCCAGGTTATCACCCACCTTAACCTCTTTCTTGTCTATCTTTGTTCCCAAGTTGATGGTTTCTAGCAACTCTTCATGGAGCAGAATAGCCCTTTCCTCTTGTTGCAGAAGTCTGGCTAGTTCACCAGGCACTTCACAGTCTTCCTCACCTTCGTACTCAGCATGATTGACCAAATCTTTAGAGTCACCGAAGGCTAAAGCAGAATAGTCACCCATGGAATCCGGAGTGGATGGGTTCCTACATTTTGTGAGTGTGGGTGTGTGTAAGGTATAGCCATCCTTAAAAAAAACAAAATGCAAAAAGGAAAGAATATGAACACAACAGTTTATAGATGAAAACGTCCAATGATTCATTTAAACATGGCATATGATAATGAATAAATCAAGCCCTTACAAATGGACCTATATGCCCCGGGCAAGGCATAAGGTGAAAATTGTTTGTACAAATTGTTTAATTATTACAGACCAAAATAGGAAATTGTTCAAAGATAAATTACTGGTTGATAAAAGTGATGGGAACGAATTCCTTCGCTTCCCAGTTGCTTAATCCTCCTTCGACGGTTGGAAAGATCCAATCTTCAAAGTTTTCTTCTTCATCATCATCTTCTACAGCATTAATCCCATGGTGAGTGATTTTTACGGGTGGTCCTCCAGCCCTAGAGCGACGCACAGCTTTCTGGCCAGCAGCAGTAAAACCAAGTCCGAACTTGTCCGTCTTGTGAGGAAAATCAGGCAGTTGCCCCCACACTATAATCCTTCCTTCTCTGATTACAGCCTTCGCATCCTTGAAAGATGCCATCCTAGACATCGGCTTGGAAATGATAGGCACATCTGTCATTGTATTTGCACTTGCGACCTCAGGAGAAACTTCCTCAAAATGTTGGAAAGGCGTTTCTATGAATTCGCCATCCAACTCTACATAGCAGAAGGAGTTGAGGTGACTTATAATGTACTCTTCCTCACCGTGAACCATTATAATCTTACCCTGAACACGATATTTTAGCATTTGGTGCAAAGAGGAGGTAACTGCCCCAGCATAGTGGATCCACGGCCTTCCCAATAAGCACGAATATGAAGGACGGATGTCCATCACATAAAAGGTAGAGTTGAAGGTCTCGGTGCCCACTTTGATAGGAATGTCTACTTCCCCATGAACCATCCTCTTAGAACCTTCGAAGGCTCTAACAACGATGTTACTGGGCTTGAGGGTCAATCCTTCGCAGTACAATCAGTCTAACGCTTTTTCGGCAGCACATTCAAAGGTGAACCGGTATCAACTAGGACATGGGCCAGGGTGGTTCCCCTGCATTCTACTGAGACATGCAGCGTGTCGTTGTGCTTCCTTCCCTTGGGGGTCAAATCAGCATCGGAAAAACCAAGACCATTATCAGCGGTAAGGCTGGCCACGCACTCTTGAAACTGGCCAGCCAAAGTTTCTTGAGGCACGTGTGCCGTCTTTAAAAATTTGATTAAGGCCTTAGCATGGGTCTCAGAGCAGAGTAGAAGAGCCAACATGGAGATTTTGGAAGGGGTATGCCCTAGCTATTCCACGACATCGTAGTCGCTCCTCTTGATTATCTTTAAGATTTCTTCCATTTCTTTCTGGGTGGTCTCGGGGATTACCACAGTCTGAGTCTTCATCCTGACAGACGCTTCTAGTATCCCCTTACCTTTGGTAGTAGCATCAGAGGGTCTAACTTCAAGTACATCAATTTCTTCAATTATCGGGCTTTTTACAGATGACTTAACAGGCACAGAAGCTTTCGAGGGTCCGAAAACTGCTCGTGGAGGAGCAATCTCCAGAGAGAAAATCCTTTCGCTGCGAGTTATCTTGCTTGTTCCCGCAATGTTCCCTATATCAGGGGTTTCATCATCAGAGTTCTCTTGGACTGATTCAATATGTTTGATACCATGATAGAAGATTTCTCCTCCGTAGTTCCATGGTATCGTCTTGTTAGATTTATACGGGACAGGCCCCGGCATGGTGATTTTCAACGGCACAAACTTAGGATCAGGCGTAATCTTGACAGGCCTTTTGCAAGCCTTGGGAATATTGTCGGAGATGGTTATTATTGCAATGTCATTGGTTGTAGTATCAAAGGTAGCAGGGGTAACAGGAGTGAAGGTATCAACAGGAGTCTTTTGGAAGAGTATCTCTTGGGTTTCCATCAGGCGTTGGATGCCTGATTTCAACAGTGGGCAGTCAGCTCGTATGTTTAAACAAAAGTAACAGTCTTTTCCACAGCCTGGGAATATCCCTACTCTCATCAAATTCACTTTAATCACTGGTAAGGGAGTCAAAAGGTCAGCAACATTGGTAACATGAAGATCTTCCATAACGACATGAACATTATGACCGTGCTTGGGCATTGGGGCGGAAATATCATTTGGCTTTTCGAGCGCATCGAATTCTACTTCCTTGGCGTTGATCAGGTATTGGATTTTGTTCTTAAGAGCCCAACAGTTATTGGTATCATGCCATATACTGTCAGAGTGGTATGCACACTTTGCATTGGAGTGGTAATAAGGAGAAGAGGTATTAGGGTTCTTTGGCGCTTCCTTCAAATTGGTAAGATCCAGTTTTAGCAGATGAGGGAGTACTTGAGCTGGTGTCATGTTGATTCGGGTGAATTGCCGTTGTGGCCTTTCTACCCTTTTCTGATTAGATCTTGGGTGATTGCTGCGAGGTTGATCATTTGAAGAGTTTTGAATCATCACAGCCCCTACCGTTGGTCGGTGCTCGATTCTTCCTTGGCTTTTCTGAGAATAAAGAGCGGAAGCTTCCTTCTTAGCTGGGAAGGTCTTCTTAATAGCAGTGGACGCGGAGTCATCTTTCTGAATCTTACCACTTTTAATGTCGGCCTCGACCCTTTCACCGGTCAGAATTAATTCGGTGAATCCTGCAGAGGAACTCCCGATTAAATGATTGAATAAAGGGCCAGCCAGGGTCCCTAAAAACATGTCAACCAGCTCTCTATCCGACAATGGTAGTTGCACCCTTCCAGCCAGATCACGCCACTTCTGGGCATACTCTTTAAATCCTTCATTAGAAGCCATACCCATACTCTGTAGCTGAGTACGAGTGGGCGCTAAATCAGCATTGTATTGGTATTGATGGTAGAAAGCAGCAGCTAAATCTTCCCAGTTATGAACCTATGATCTCTCGAGTTGATAGAACCAGTCCAATTGTGTGCCTGACAAACTGTCTTGGAAAAAATGGACCCAAAGATCCTTATCAGATGAGTGGGGTTGGATCTTCCTGACGTAGGATCTCAGATGCATTTTTGGACAGGACAAACCGTCATACTTAGCAAATGTAGGTACCTTGAAATTTGGAGGAATGACCATCCCAGCGACCAACCCTAGTTCTTCGAAATCTAAACCAGGTACCCTTTGCAACTCCATGGCTGCCAATCGATCCTCAAGATTTTTAAATTTATCATCTGCCGGGGGATATTGTTTCTCGGAGTAATCTTCGTCCGCTTCTTCTTCTTCCTCTTCAACTTTAGATTCAGAAGGTACCGCAACTCCTTTTCCTTTACCAGCCCCTTCATCAGATGTTGAGGGGAATTCAAGAACTTTTCTAGCATTGCTTTCAAACCTTCTTCCCATGATGACTACACCAGGTCTTTTCTTCTTTTTCTCTTTATCTTTCTCCAACAGTGCTTTAAGGTCCTCTTGACCCTTTGCTAAGGTCATGAGGAGTTGCTGGAATTGCGAATTCTGTGCTTGCAGATCCTTAACCATCTGCTCCAAGTCCATCTTGCTGAAATAAACAGCAGAAAGATAAGGAAACCTGGTGTGAAGACTTGTTTATGCATATGATGAATGATATGTTATTCATGTAATGCATTCAAGGATTCAGAAATTCAAATTTGTTGCAAACAAAAAGAACACACGTCATATTAAGAAGAAATTTGTTAGTACATAAGTGCCCCATGGACGAAATATTACAAAATTCTTAATGTAAAAAGACATTGCGCATCCTCTTTGGTGCGATGTAAGTGTTGAGAGTTTCCTCCTCATGAAGTCGACGGGTAAGCTCCAAAACCTTCTTCTCACTGGCATAGAAGCTGGCTTCAAAAGTATTCCGTTCTTCTTTGAGTTGGATCCAACTCTTTTGTAATTCTTCCAATGATGTTGGCATGTCTGGATGTAGGAGGGTGTATGGAACCTCTCCTTCCATAACAGGCTCTTTGATCACGGGCAGAATGTGAGGGTATGGCACCATAAGATTCTGGGCGCGGGTTCGTACCCACTTGAGATAAGGCTCAAGGGGGATGGAATTCTTGTGCCCCAGTGTCTTACTATCCACTTTGTTGGGTATCCTCCAAGCTCGGATAAACCTTTGTCGAAGTCCTTGTGCATCATTGTCAAAGTCAAAAACTAGGTCAGGAATCAACATATCATGAGGGCCATCCCTCCGAGCATATCCAAACTGCCTTAGAGCTAAATAGGGGTTGTAGGTAATGCCTCCCCTAATGCCAAGTAGTGGGACATTAGGGAATTCTCCACAACAATCAATGATGATGACATTTTCTCTGGACCAAGAACACCAATGCACATCAGAATGTGTTAAGGTCATCAACCGTTGTGACCACCTTAAACCCTGCTCATTCTTCAAAACTGATTGTGGAAGGTGAGAAATAAACCACCTTGCTAGAAGAGGAGTACAGCACATGAGAACACCTCTTTTCCTCATTGTTCGTGTGTAAAATGAGTGTAGGATGTCCCCAAGCAATGTAGGCACAGGGTTCTGCGATATGAAAATCTTGACAGTATTCACATCTATAAGTTGATCAGGGTTTAGGAACAAGACCAACCCATAGATGAGGAGTGCCACAATCTCTTCAAAAGCTTGTAGATCTAGAGAATTCCAATAGTCTTGTGCCTTCTCAAACAGAAACTTTGCCAAGAAACCCTTGACACCGCTTATGGTTTCCCAATGACCCTTGATATCAGATGGTTGCAAGTGTAATACTTGAGAAACATCTTCAGACTTTGGTTATTTTTCCGTACCATTGTAGGGTAGTTGATGAAGAATAGGAATCCTCAAGAGTTGAGAAAATTCCTCCAAAGTAGGTACTAGTTGGTAATCAGGGAATGTGAAACAGTGGTGTAGGGGGTCAAAGAACTGGAAGAGAACTTTCACCATGTCTTCTTGAATGTTGTAGTTGACCAAGTTGAGAAGTCTACCATGTCTTTCACTGAAGAGAGAATTTTCTGGAATCTTGGAAGTAAGCTCCTTGAGTTGAGGAGGGATTCTCACAAGGTTGACTTGAATTGTTTTCCTGCGAAGAGATTCCATGACCTACAAAACAAGAACAAAGATGAAGATCCAAACCCTTGAAATGGTTAGTGGATGCATATGATGTTTTATGATGTTCATGATGTATGCACAAGCACATGTACAAACAAGTCACACAAGATCCTAGTTTCAGGCTTGCATGAGGTTTCATAGGTAAGTACCCTCTTGAGTTTAGTTGGCTCATACCTGTCTTATAAATAGTAACCGGGTTCTAAGGAGCTCAATATCACTGGATTATTTTCTGTTCATTGTTTTGGTTTAGCCACTTAACTGGCGACCAAAATATTCTAAGAAAACAACCCTCAATGAGTGTAGTATCGAGTATCTACCAACTTTGGACTGTACCAAATCCAGTCATCTCACTACCCCTAAAAAAGGCCAAGATGGTCAAGTAAGGTTCTAAGAGTTCATTAGTGCTTCATGACATCACTCAGCGGCCCCGTATTCTCTTTGATTGACTCAAAGGCTACCGGTACTCACAAATATGTCGCACTAATATAGCTATTGCTTCAACCATGTCGGTATACCCCGCATAGTTTCCACAACATATTGCGACTTACCTATGAATGTTTCCCAAATCCGGGTAGAGGATTTCAAGCCCAAACAAGAGAACCAAATGTAAAGCAAACAAAGCGATCAAGATAAGCATGCAAAGTTGATCTAAGCCCTAAGGTTACTTCCACTTTTAGAATATTCCCCAGCAGAGTCGCCAGTTCTGTGATACGATGGGAGAACTGACTTGAGGTTTCGCGTTTGTGTTCGCAAATGTTTCGATTTAGCAAGAGTCGCCACCGACTTTTATTTTATCCTAAGGAAAGGTTAAAAAAGCACAGGAAAAACCTTTGAGATGTTTTCTTGGGTTCGGGGAGTAGATTATAAAAAGGGAAGGTATTAGCACCCTTTCTATCCATGGTTATCCATGGGCTCTTAGTTACTTGTTTAGATCACTTGCTTTGCTTTTCAATTGTTTGAAATGGTGCTCTTCAATTGTTTGAAATGGTTCTTTGTGTGTGGTTTTGAAAGATGTTTTGAAAAG
This sequence comes from Vicia faba, assembly GCA_948472305.1. NCBI lineage: Eukaryota > Viridiplantae > Streptophyta > Magnoliopsida > Fabales > Fabaceae > Vicia > Vicia faba. The sequence continues at coordinate 877,141,579 of OX451735.1, forward strand.
AGGCCATCATTGTGGAAACCTTTGTAATGATTCTTGTTTGAATGTATACAAAGGTGTTTTTGTCTTTTGAAAAGTTTTTCAATGTTTTGAAAGTTGGATTTTGAAATTGTGTTGTGAAGTGTGTTTGAAAATAGCAAGGATGTTTTTGCAAGCTTTTGATCAAGTAACTAAGAGCTATCTACCCTATTTTACTCAAAGATCTTTCTAATGTTTTTAACCCTTTTAACAGTATTGTTTCACCATTGTATTTGGTGAACAACCTTGTGTTAGGATGTTAAACGGGACAGGCGCGAGTCATCGTATAGACCATGATAGCAATGGTGTCAAGTATATTTGGCAATTTTCTTGAGGGACTTGATCATTTTGTTTAGGCAACTCAGATAGCGTCATCGAGGGACTATGATCTTTTGTTTTGTTTTTGTTTTGCCAAAGTACTTGACATGCATACCATGGCCCATTTTTTAAGGCAACAAATGGATTGTAACCCTAGGGGTGCAAGTGTGCATTGTGTTTCTTTTTCATGTATTTTTGTCTTTGATTAGGTCAAACTATTTGTTAATTTGATTTTGGCATACAAAACCTAATTATCTAATCATGGCATAATTGAAAGCGCTTAAGTGCGAGAAATTAAATTCTAAGCTATTACAACATGATTATGGGGATGGGGGTACAAGTTTTGAATAGGGGGTATTTGACAAGAAATATAAACCCTAAGTTATTACAACCAAAATGAATTTACAATGCATAATATTTAAATGTACAATTATTTAAATAAACAAAATAAAAAAATGTTAAATGAAAAGTATTATGCAAAAAAAAAAGTTTTTATTTTTATTTATGTTGATGTATGCAAAGTATTTTTTAATATATATAAAGAAAAAGGTGTAAAGAAATAAAATAAAAAGAATTGATTTTATTTAATTAAGGGGTAAACCCTAATTTTTCTTAAGAAAATAATATTATATATTATTTATATACAAAAATATATTAATATGTACAAAAATGAAATATATTGAAGAAAATGTATTTTTTAGTATAAAAAAATAAAAAGGTAATATTTTTATATTTTTATTCTAACTATTTAATAAAATAAAAGTATATATATATATATATATATATATATATATATATATATATATATATATATATATATATATATATATATATATATATTCAAGAAAATATTTTCAGTGTGAGTAAACTAAAATATATATATATATTAAGTTTGTATAAAATAAAATAAAATATTTACAAAAATAAAATATATTCAAGAAAATATTTTCAGTGTGAATAAAAATAAAAGTATTATTTACATTATTTTAAATTTAAACAAATAATATAAAAGTATCAAAAATGTTTTAATGTTAGAAATAATTAAAATAAATACCAAATAAATGTAAAAAATTATGAAAATACTTTTTAAGCATTTTTTATGTTTGGAAATAAAATAATAAAGTCAGAAATGAAATTAAAATGCAAAAATAATAAAAATACAAAAAAATGGGCCAGGGGGTGCAAAAAGAAAAGAGGGAGGTGCAAAAAGAATAACAAAACAGGCCCAGCCCATTTCCACTTCATCTTCTTCCTTGTGACAAAACGTGCGTTTTGCCCTGTACAAACTGCTAACTCCTGAAAACGTGATCTTTTGCCAAAACTCAAAACATGAAACTTGTAGAGCATTAAACCACGATTCTAACCATATAAAAAACTTGATCTAACTCTCAAAGACCAGAGAGAATTTCTCAGGCCCTAAAATCTGACCTAGTTTTTTCAGCATGTTCATGGATGAAATTCTCTTAGCACGTTTAATATAAATGAAAACTGAGCATATGTACATCTTAAGGGATATGAGTACTACATTTTTCATTCATAAACCTAAGCCTAATGATTCCTAAATAGAGAGATAGGAAGTTGCAAAATACCTGTTTCAGTTGGACACGAGTATGACAATGCAACAGCTTTCAGTGAGGCCTGAGGTTCTGTTGAGCTTGCTTGATGTTCCCTGGATCCTTCCCAATGCTCAGCTTGCTTTGAAATGGCCTGGATGCTCTATAGAACTCAACCTGCAAAGCTTCAAAGCAAAAATGGTGATGTGTGTAAATGGAGTTACAGTGACTTGGGAATGGTTGGGATAGTTTAGGTATATAGTATGGAGTGTGTTGGAATTGATTGCAAGCAAAACGCACGAGTGGATTGTGATTTGGCTTGTGATTTGCAGATCCTGCCCTATTTTGGCAGAAAATGGCGTTTTTGGTGTACAAGGGTGTTTGAGAGGTTGCTAGCTCGTGTTTCTGACTTAGCGTAATGTGAGAAACTTGTTTGAAATGTTGGCTTGAGTTGAATATATCAGATGTGTAAGTTATGGACTTTTGGCATAATTACTTGATTTTGAAGTAAAAGTGAGAATTGACAATGCAAGGGTTGTACTGACTTGTACCCTAGCTGTACAAAGTGGTTGAGCTTTGCCTGACATTAGGGAGCCTTGTTTGCAGCAAAGGGTTTGGTGTATGTCTCAAGAAATGAAACTTGACATAAAGCATGCTTTATGTAAATGGAAGTGAAACCTTTATGCCCAAAATGGAATTATTCATTGTGCCAAGCCTTGTTGATCAGAATAACACCAATGTCCAATGTATTTGCATTCAATTTTTGAGTGTAAATTGGTTTAGAGACATGTAATTAAGTACAAAGGTAGTTTGGTCAGATTTTGCAACTTGTATGAACATGTATTGGCCATGGTTACAAAGTGAGTTTTTGCCAACTTCAAGCATTCGATTCTCCCTAATCACAAATGTTTTTGAGGAGTTCTTGGACAATTTGGAAAGCTTGCAACATGTAATATAATCCATCTTTAAAATTCAAATTGAGACTCCAAGTGAAACTATGTGAAAAATGGCCAAGAAGATGGGTCAAAATCCAGCCTAAACTAGGGCAAAATTTCTCTAAGTTAAAAGTTTTAGGGACCCTTGTTCCAAAATTGATAACTTGAGATCCAAGCTTATTTTTAGAAAAACTTGTGAATAAAAGTTGTAGACTTTGTGGAGGAATACAACTTTCATGTTGTAAGTTTTGTTTGAATCCATTTGCATCATGGTGAAAATGTGGGGCAAAGTTAGGAAAAATAAAGAAAATTTCTAAGTTATGAAATTTTTTTCAATTTCAAACCCTAATTTGCAATTTTGGGTTTCTTGATGAACAAGTTTCAAAATTTGACATATCTTGATGAAAAATGACCCTTGGCACTTGATTTTGACCAAAAAGTCAAAGTTTGACTTTTCAGTGTACAGTCAAATTTTGATCAGTTGACTGAAAAATTCATCTGTCAATCCAATGCATTTGAGATCTTTTGAACTTGTTGAATAGGTCAAGATAATGTCATTGAGTCCTTGAGTCCATGGTTGAGCTTAATTTGCCATTGGCTAGGTCAAACAGTCAAAAATTGCCTTTGTACGGTCAAAACCCTAAAAATGACCATTTTGCCCTTTTGGTGATCTGATCAAATCTCTTGTGGAATTGTGGTCCAAACTTGATCAAATGGTTCATATGAGTTCATAATGTTGATGTGGGTCAAAATTCATGAGGTTTGACTGTAAATTGGTCACAATTGATTTTTTCCCCAATACAGCTGATTTCTAGGTCAACTGTCCAATTGACTGGGCAAAGATTTGATTCAAGGCCTGAAACTTGGTATGGACAAACTTATGAGTCCAACATGAAGTGTGAAAGTCAATTTGGACATTGAAGGGTCAAAAATCCCTGTGCAAACTCAAACCCTAATTTAGGTCAGCAGTGCAAGGAGGTGTCTTGAGCAGAGCAAACCCTTAGCTTGATCTTGAGTTCCAAGAGCCTTGTGATGAGAAAAGTTGATAGAATGAGAGAGCAAATTTTGGGGTACAACAAGAACATTACAAGAAATGGCCAGAACCATGATCAATGAGACTAATGTGGCTAAGCACTTTTGGGCAGAAGTTGTGAACACAGCATGTTATATTCAGAATAGAATCTCTATCAGACCTATTCTTGAAAAGACTCCCTATGAATTGTGGAAAAACAGAAAACCCAACATTTCTTATTTCCATCCTTTTGGATGTACTTGTTTTATTCTGAACACTAAGGAAAATCTGAACAAGTTTGATTCTAAAGCACAAAAGTGTTTTCTGCTTGGATATTCTGAACGCTCAAAAGGATATAGAATATACAACACAGAAACTCTAATTTTTGAAGAATCAATCAAAGTCAGGTTTGATGATAAGCTTGGCCAGCAACAGCCAAAGCAAATTGATTTTTCTGTAGGTACAGAAGATCATCCCTCAAACTCTGAAAAGTCAGAAGCAAAGGAAGACTCTGAAGCAAAGAAAGACTTAGAAGCAAAGGAAGACTCAAAAGATCATCCTCTTGGCAATGCTCTGGGTAATCTCAGAATCTATGAACAACTCACTCAGAAAAGGTTTCCTAGAATCTCTTCAGCTCATAAAGAAGACGTGATCATTAGAAGTAAAGAAGATCCCATCAGAACAAGATCCTCTCTCAGAATCAATGAAGAATCATTGTTTGGGTTGGTATCTCTGATTGAACCAACTTCTATTGATGAAGCTCTGGAAGACAATGATTGTATCTTAGAAATGCAAGAGGAACTCAATCAATTTTCCAGAAACGATGTATGGGACCTAGTTCCAAGACCCAAAGGATTCAACATTATAGGAACCAAATGGGTTTTCAGAAACAAACTGAACGGGCAAGGAGAGGTGATCAGAAACAAAGCACGACTGGTTGCACAGGGTTATAGTCAACAAGAAGGAATTTATTATAATGAAACATTTTCCCCAGTCGCCAGGTTAGAGTCTATTAGATTATTAATTTCTTTTGTTGTTCAAAATAACATTTCATTATATCAAATTGATGTTAAAAGTGCATTTTTAAATGGCTATATAGAAGAAGAAGTTTATGTCCATCAACCTCATGGCTTTAATGATTCAAAACATCCAGAACATGTTTTTAAATTAAAAAAGTATTTGTACGGTTTAAAACAAGCTCCTAGAGCTTGGTATGATCGTTTGAGTAATTTTCTTTTAGAAAAATATTTTACCAGAGGGAAGGTGGACACAACACTATTCAGAAAGACATTTAAAAATGATATCTTAATTTGTCAAATTTATGTTGATGATATTATTTTTGGAACCTCTAATATCTCCCTTGGAAAATAATTTGCTGAGACCATGCAGGCAGAATTTGAGATGAGCATGATGGGAGAATTGAAGTTCTTTCTGGGAATTCAAATCAACCAGACTCCAGAAGGTACTTACATACATCAGATGAAGTATGTCAAAGAACTTCTTAAGAAATTTCAGATGCCAGAAAGCAAATATGCTAAGACACCTATGCATCCAACATGCATTTTTGGAAAAGATGAGGTAAGTATGAAGGTAGATCAAAAGCTCTACAGAGGTATGATTGGATCCCTTCTCTATTTGACTATATCTAGACTTGATATATTATTCATCATTTGTTTATGTGCTAGATTCCAATCAGATCCTAGAGAATTTCACTTAACTACTGTTAAGAGAATACTTAGGTATCTGAAAGGTACTACTAATTTGGGTCTGTGTTACAGAAGATCAAAAGATTTCAGACTAGTAGGTTATTGTGATGCTGACTTTGCTGGAGATAGAATTGAAAGAAAGAGCACCTCTGGAAGCTGTCAGTTTCTGGGTGGCAATCTAATCTCGTGGTACAGCAAGAAGCAAGCAACAATTGCACTTTCAACAACAGAAGCTGAGTATATATCTACTACTGGATGTAGTTCTCAGATGATTTAGATGAAAAGTCAGCTAGAAGATTTTAATCTTTATGAAAGTAAGATTCCTATCTTCTGTGACAATACTTCTGCAATTTGTCTTTCTAAAAATCCTATTTTACATTCTAAAGCTAAACACATTGAAATTAAATATCATTTTATAAGGGACTATATTCAGAAGGGAATTTTAAATCTAAACTTTGTAAACAGACCATCAATGGGCTGATATTTTTACCAAACCCCTTTCAGAAGATAGATTTAAATTCATTTTGAAAAATATTTGTATGGAATTATGTCCTGAATAAAATAATATTTATCCTCTGTGCTTGACTTCAGAATATTCTGTAATGAATGCTCTGATTAACAACTCTTCAGAAGTTAGAAGAGAAGTTACATCAGAAGTTATATGTAATGTTCTGAAATGTTCTAACGTTTCAATTCAAGTATAGCTCAGAAGGTCATTAGATCAAACAGATGTCCCATGTAACCTTCAGGAGATGAACACTTGGTGTGTTTCTGAAAGGTCACGCGTGCTAAGCTATTGACGCCATTCTAGGTAATTGTTTTGATTTGATTAAAATCTCACGCTTTCCCCTTACTTTTCAATTTCATTAAATGTTAAGTCATTTTTACAGCTTTATTTTTTAAAACCTATTTTTAAAACCTATTTTTAAAACCTTTGTAAAAACCCTTCTCACTTGTTGTTTTGTTGAACCTCTGAATCTTTTATTATAAAAATTTTACGCTCTTCAACTATTTTTAGATTATACTTTTTTATTATGCCAAAAAGGGGAGAAAATGAGTATTTTGATTAATCTCTAATTAAAAGTTATGGGACTAAGTCAAACATTCTAACAAAATACAAGATTTCTTTCTATGCTTTAAAGAACTTTGAGGGTATCATTTAAACTCTGGAAGTTTATTTCAAATGAACATTATTTTCAAAAGAACCTGATGAAGAAATCTCAAAAGAAAAATTCCAAAGCTCTGATGAAAATTCTCAGGAAGTTTTTTCTTATAGAAATATTTATTTCAGGGGGAGATTCCTATCTCTTATTCAAATTTATTTCTATATCTGAATATATTTTTGTCATCATCAAAAAGGGGGAGATTGTTAGAACAAGATTGGTTCTGATCATATCTCAGAGTTTTGATGATAACAATAAATCATATTTTATATATTTGATACTCTGATGAACATATTTAATTGTTTCAGATAATGTTCTGACATAAGCATCTTGAAGTGTTGAGCTGAAAATAAATGAAGAAGTTCTTTGATGAAAGAGCTATTTGTTTTAGCACAAGTACTGATGTTGTCTCTGATAATGTTCTGACAGAAGAATCTTGATGTGCTGAGCTGAAAATAAATGAAGAAGTTCTTTGATGAAAGAACTATTTGTTTTAGCGCAAGTACTAATGTTGTCTCTGATAATGTTTTGAGAGAAGCATCTTGATGTGCTGAGCTGAAAATAAATGAAGATGTTCTTTGATGAAAGAACTATTTGTTTTAGCGCAAGTGCTGATGTTGATGCTGACTCTGGTAAGATGATTATTTTAAATACATCTTCTAACGCTTAGCAAGTTTTTGTGTAAGCTATGTTTCAGAAGTTCTTTGAAAGCAAGTGTTATTCAGAAGTACCTTGAAAGCAAGTGTTGTTAAGAAGTTATTTGAAAACAAGCGCTGATCAGAAGTTCTTAGCAAGCAAGCGTTGTTTAGAAGATATGAAATCATGTTCTGAATCAAGACGTGAAGCCAAGTTCTTAATGAATATAGAAGCTAACAAGTCTTGTCAAGGATCAGGAAACATGTTCTTACATAGTTTCGTTTGCTCATTTAATGCAAAGACGTCTACATGCACTCAAGTGTCTACGCTAGTGCATTGGAAAAATGGAATAGTGAAAGGAAGCACGCAAACATTTAATGCTCTCCATTTGAAGGCAACAACGGTCATGTTTCTTCATGCTATATATAGAAGAACATTAATTGCAAGCCAACTACTAATTTGCTCAACCAAAATACTGAAAGACTGAACAACTGAAGTTCTGAATAGAACTAAACAAATTCAAAAGAAGCAAAAGTTACGCAAAAATATTCTGGGCTCACAAACAAATTTCATACACTTTGTGCAATATTATTCTTAGTGAAAAATCAAAGTTGTAATATAGCTTTATTAGAAGCAAACTTTGTTTCACTATCTGTAAAGATTTATATCTTGTAATTGTTCCTTGAGAGACCAAGTTTGGTCAGATTTCTTAAGTAGACTAGGAATAGTTTAAGTATTAGTGGTGTGAGTCACTTGTAAGATTACTTGTGCATTGTTAGTCACAACAGTTGTTGTGTGATTATAATCAGTTGATTATAGTGGATTAAGTCCTTGTTGAGAAAGGCGAAATCACCTTGGCGGGTGAACTGGAGTAGTTTGAGTTCAAATGAACCAGGATAAAAATAACCTTGTCTTTCCATTATTGTTGAGCCTTTAAGAAAAATAAAAAAGAGAAACTTATTTAACCCCCCCTCCTTCTGAGTGTTTTCTCCACCTTCAGGCAGGACGGATGTTCATCACATAGAAAGTCGAGTTGAAAGTATGAGAACCAACTTTGATGGGGAGGTCAACCTCTCTAGGTACCATCCTATTTGATCCGTTGAAAGCCCTTACCACTATGTCACTTGGCTTCAACACCAAACCCTCGCAATCCAACCGATCTAGGGCACCCTTGGGTAAGACATTTAGAGAGGACCCATTATCCACCAATACAGGGGCTAGAGTACTTCCTTTGCATTCAATGGAGACATGCAAAGCCTTGTTGTGATTTCTTCTGGCGGGAGTTAAATCATCATCCGAGAATCCCAATCCATTATCGGCGGTCAAACTCGCTACATAATTTTTAAACTGATCAATTGTAGTCTCATGAGGAATATGAGCTTTCTTCAGAAATTTTATCAATGCTTGAGCATGCGCATCAGAGCAAAGTAACAAAGATAGCATAGAAATCTTATAGGGCGTTTACCCCAATTGCTCTACTATCTTATAATCACTTTTCCTTATAATCTTCAAAATCTCTTCCATTTCTTGGGTGGAGGGTTCCCCAGCAGTAATCTCTTTGGCAGGCGCCTCCGTCCCGACAGGCTAAATCATCTTTTCTTTTCCCTTAGCATCAGTACTAGGTTTATCAATAGTAATGAGAACTGGTGTGGTTGTGGTGGTTGGAGGTGAAATATCAGGAGAGAAAATTCTCCCCGTTCTAGTCACCTTGCTAGACCCAACAATGTTGGTAATATCAGCAGTCTTGTCTTCATCAATCCAGGAGTCTTGTCTAATACCATGGTAGTATACTTCAGCACCATGATTCCGAGGTACCGCCTTATCGGAAGAATAAGGGACTGGCCCCGGTGTGGTAATTAACAATGGAGCTATCTTTGGTTCATTGTAAATCCTAATAGAACCTTTTGAAGTGATCCTAATAGGTTTGTTGTAGATAGTGATGATGGATATGTCTTCAATTTCTCGAGGCACAACTTCAGTCAAACTTTTTGTGGATGGAGTTCTTTCGAATAGGATCTCATAGATGTCCATTAGGTGTTGAACACATATTTTCTGCCATTCACAGCCATTGATTTGCACAGCAAAGCAACAACAATCTTCAAGGCAACCAGGGAAAATCCCAGATTTCAACAAATTGTTTTTAACAAACTTCAATGGAGTGGTCAAGTCATTAACATAGGAAACAAAAGCAATATCTTCAATAGCATTGACACATTTGCCATGATTTGGCATAGGTGTGGTGATTACATTCGGAGTTGAAGGAGGATAAAATTCAATGGTCTTGTTGTCAATGAGGTCTTGGATCTTGCATTTTAATGCCCAACAGTGATCAGTGTCATGTCTGCGACTACTGGAGTGGTAAACACATTTTGCATTCGGGTTATACTTTGGAGATGAAACATTGGGATTTGAAGGGGGATCGCGTAATGTTACCAAATTATCCTTCAACAGGTGTTGTAGGGCTTGAGATAGTGACATGTTGATCCTTGTAAATTGTCTTCTTGGAATATCAGGTCTTTGGTAGCCAACTTGTTGTTGTGGTCGTTAAGTAGAGGTTGGACTAGAGATCAGAAATACATTTACAGATTTACAATGATCATTCTTGATATGGCCCCTTGACCCATACACGACATTAGTTTCTTTTTTATCGGTAAAATATTTCTTCATAGTGTTTGATGTAGAGGCAGAAGCCATGGGAATATTTCAACTTTTAATACCACTCTCGACCCTTTCACCAGTCAAGATTAACTCAGTGAAACCAGATGATGAGCTCCTAATTAGTAAGTTGAAAAATGGCCCAATCAATGTTCCCATGAACATATCTACCAAATCCCTGTCAGTTAATGGTGGTTGCACCCTGCCAGCCATATCTCTCCATTTTTGTGCGTATTCTTTGAAGCCTTCATTGGAACCCATGGTCATTCCTTGTAACTGTACTCTAGTTGGCGCCAGATCGACATTATACTGATATAAACGATAGAAGGCGGTGGCCAAGTCTTCCCAGGTATGGATGTTGGAACCCTATAACTGGTAAAATCTCTCCAATTGAGTCCCAGACAGACTCTCTTGAAAGAAATGCACCCACAACTTCTTATCAGTGGTATGCGGTTGCATTTTATGAACATAAGATCTCAAGTGAAGCTTCGGGCACAAAACGCCATCGTATTTGGCAAAAACTAGAATCTTGAATTTGTGGGGGATTGCCACCCCAAGAACCAAACCCAAATCACCAAAATCTAGGCCAGACACAGCTTGAACTTCCATAGCCTTCAATATGTCCTCCAGTTGCTTATACTTGTCTTCAGCCGGTGGATATTGTTCGTCAAAATAGTCCTCATCCTCAAAGATTGGATTGTTACCACCCCCAGCACGGGTGCTACTTGCACTTTCATCCCGATTCTCATCCTCCTCGAAGGAGTCTTCTACCACTTCAACTTGTCGAACAGGGCCATTGAATCTCTTCCCCATGTTGATCAAAGCCTTCTTTTTGGTCTTTTTCTTAGCCACCAGGAGTGACATCAGTTCTTGTTGCCCTTTGGCCAAGTTGAGCATGGTTTCTTGAAATTGAGAATTTTGTGTCTGTAAGTCCTTCACAGTCTGCTCGAGATCCATCTTACTGAAATAAACAGTAGAAAGATGAGGAAACTCATGTCGGAAAACCTGCTTATGATAATGATGCATGTAATGTGAATGCAAATATTTTCAAGGACCTTTTAAGATTTAAATTTTTTTAAACAAAGGAGGAACAAACATTAATTGTATTAATAAGTTCAAATGATTTACAAAAATGCCTCTTGGGATTACAATGGAAGAAGCAAAAATAATACAAAATAAACTCCTAAAACAGAAAGGACTCAATTTTCCTATTAGCGCATCCTCTTTGGTGCAATGTAGGCGTTCAAACTTCGCTCTTCATGAAGCTGTCTCGTGAGCTCTAAAACCTTTTTCTCGCTTGCTTAGAATTGGGTCTCAAAGGTGTCTCACTCCCCTTTGAGTTGAATCCACGATCTTTGTAACTCCTCGAGAGTAGTAGGCATGTCAGGATGAAGAGTAGTGTAGGGAACATCTCCTTCGGAAATAGGTTCCATGATGATAGGTAGGATGACCTCATATGGCAACATGAGGTTTTAAGCGCGAGCTCGCACCCACTTGAGATAAGGCTACAAAGGAATGGATTTTTTATGCCCCAACGTCTTACTATCAACTTTGTTCACCATATCCCAAGCTCGTATAAATATTTGACGATAACTTTGGACATCGTTCTCATAGTCAAATACAATTCCTTGGACAAACTCGTCATGAGGGTCATCCCTCCGAGCATACCCAAACTGTCGTAGAGCCAAGCAAGGATTATAAGTGATACCTCCCCTAATTCCAAGGAGAGGTACATTAGGGAATTCCCCTCAACGGTCAATAATGATAACATCCTCCAAAGACCGAGAACACGAATGAATATCAGAATACGAGAGTGACATCAACCTACTAGACCATCTCATGCCTTGATTATTCTTCAAAATAGATCGAGGAAGGTGCGAAATAAACCACCTAGCCAACAAAGCTGTGCAACACATAGGAATTCACCTTCTCTTCATGGTGCGAGTGTGAAGAGAATGCAAAATGTCTCCAAGTAAGGTAGGCACCGAATTACGAGATAGAAAAACTTTGATCGTATTCACATCTATGAGTTGGTCCGGGTTAGTAAATAGTACCATCCCATATATTAGAAGAGCCAAAACGTCTTCAAAAGCTTGCAAATCCAGAGCATCCCAAAATATTTGAGCCTTCTCAAATAGAAATTTGGCTAGAAAACCCTTAACACCACTTCTCGTTTTCTAATTTTCCACAATGTCGGATTGTTGCAAATGTATAGCTCGAACAATATCCTCAGGTCTTAGGTCTCTCTCAATATCGGTGAAGGGTAGTTGATCAAGAATCAGTACTCCTAATAACTGAGAAAACTCCTCCATGGTAGGAACTAATTGGTAATCAGGAAATGTAAAGCAATGGTATTTAGGGTCAAAGAATTGGAAAAGCACGTGTACCGTGTCCTCTTCAAAGTTTGAGGTAGCCAAGTTGATGATACGACCATACTTCTTGGTGAATGGAGAATCATTTGGAACCCTTGACGCTAAATCCTTGAGTTGAAGAGGCACTTTCACAAGGTTAATTCGGATGGCATTTCTTCGCATGGAAGCCATGTCCTACAAAACAGCACAAAGGTAAATCCCAAAAGTCCTTGAAATGGTTAGTATAAAATTCCATGGGTATGATGTCATGATGTTATATACAAGTAAACATATACAAGTAAAGCAAATAAGTCCTTAGGTTTAAGCGGCATTAGGTTCATAGGTAAGTACCCTCTTGAAGTTTGGTTGGTTCAACTTGTCCTAGAAATTAATCGGGTTCTAGGGAATCTCAATATCATTGATCTTTCTTCATTAGGAATTATTTCAGCGCAAGCCTCTTTATTGGCGACCGAAATATCCCAAAAGTATGATCTCAATGAGCGTAGTATCGAGTATCAACCAACTTCGGACTGCACCAAAGCCGGCTATCTCACTACTTTCTAATGGCCAAGTTGTTCAACAAAAGGTTCTAAGGTCAATTAGTGCTTCATGATACCACACAGCGGCCCTGTATTCTCCTTAATTCTCCATAAGGGATACTGGTACCCACAAATGTGTCACACTAACGTAGCTATTGCTTGAACTATATCGGTCTACACCATACAGTCTCCACAATCTTTCTACTTACCTAATAATGTTCCCATATCCTAGTAGAGGATCAATACAAAACCCAAACAAGGACCCAAAAGGTAAAGCAAACAAGTCAAACAATGAAAGAATTTAAAAGTGATCTAGTCCCTAAGGTAAACCCACTTTTAAGTATGTCCCCAGCAGAGTTGCAAGTTCTGTAATACGGTGGGAGAACTGACTTGGGTGTTTTGCATTTTATCGCAATTGTTGCGGATAGCAAGATTCGCCACCGACTTTTCTTTTATCCAATAAAGGAAAGGGTGAAAAAAACAGGAAAGGCCTTTTGAGAATTTTCTTGAGTTCGAGGGGTAGGTTATGAAAAGGGAAGATGTTAGCACCCTTTTCATCCGTAGTTATCTACGGGCTCTTAGTTCCTTCCTCAGTTTAAAATGATTTGTTTAAAATGTGTTTGTGGTTGGTTTTGAAAGTATTTTTGAAAAGTGCCTTCGTTTAGGCTAACTTTGTAATGATTCCCGTCTCTATAAGAATTCATACAAAGTGTTGACTTTTGAAAATATTTCATTTGAAAGTGTTGGTGTGTTTGAAATATGTTTTGAAGATGGTTGTGAGCAAGCAACTACGAACATTCTACCTACTCAAAAAAACTTAGTTCTTTTCCTCCTCCTTTAGATATTGCTATCTCACCATTGATTCATAAGAAGCCCTATCATTAGATGTGAAGGGACAGGCGTGGGTCATCACATAGTCATAGATAGCCATATTGTAGGATACCTTAGCAATTTTTGTAAGAGTCTAAGATCATTTATAAAGGCAACATTTGAAGGGTCATCGAGGAACTATGATCTTGTTTTTGGTTGTTTTGCTAAAGTATCCCACGTTTGCGTAACATGACTATTTTTATCTTAGGCAATAAGTGAGGTTAATACTAGAGGTACAAGTGTGCAAAGTGTTTGTTTTTCATGCATTTTTGTCTTGAATTAGGGTTTTCTACTTGTTGATTTTATGTATTGGCATACAAACCATAATTACTAGCAATTATATTGAAAGCAATAAATTGCGAAAATATAAAATTCTACGATTTTACATCATTTAGGGAAGGGGGTACAAATTTATAAATGGGGGATTAAAGCAAATAAACCATAATTTACTATTACAACCATATTGAGTATCAACAAATAATGTACAAGGATGTATGGTGATATACAAAGAAAAGGAAATTGTTCTTGTTTGAGTTTTTGTATAAAGGGGTTAATATTATCCTATTTAAACTAACAAAGTGAGAAAATAGTTAATTATGTCTATGTGGATTAAATAGGAACTAAATCTAAATTAAATAGAAAAAGAAATTAGATTAGTTAAGAGAGAATTTTTTAGGTTTTTTTAAGAAAAAGGTTTTAAAGTTAACCTAATTAAACCTAATGAAAGAGATTAATTAAAATTACTAAATTCAAAGTTAATTAAATTAGAAAATAAAATTAAAACCTAATCTAAATTAAATTAATTAAAAAGAAATTATTAAGAAAATGTTTTTAGTCCTTTGCTTTAAGAGAAATAAGATGAAAAAATACTGAATATTCTAAATAATAAATATAAAATATTTTTGGTATTTTTTTATTAATTAAAATAATAAGAATAACAATATTAATAATAATAAAAATAAAATAGAAAATAAAAATAGAAAAATAAAATTATATGTCAGGGGGGTAAGAAAGTGAAAATAGTGGTTTAGAAGAAAATCAAATTTTTGTTAGGCCCAAAAGCCTATTTTTGTTTTGTAATCAGAATAAAATAAAATAAAAACAAGTAGGCTACGTGTATGTAAGCAAACATGGGGTGTTGTTGAGTAAAGGAGCAAGGCTCAGTCCAAGGGAGGCCCAAGGCGCGCTGTTTCAAACAAAAAAGGAATGAAAACAATAGGGAAAAATGCAAAATGGACGATGGGGCTCGAACCCAGATCCAAGAGGTAACAGGTGCGCGCTTTAACCACTGGGGTGGTGATACATCCGTTTATTAATACAAAACCATAAATATATATTTGAAAACCCATCCTAGGCCTGTGTCATCTTCTTCCTCGTGCCAGCTTCCATGAATAACATTTTTGAATTTTGTAACTTGCTCATTTCTCAACCATTCTCAAAAGTGCAAACATCAAAATTGCTAGAAATTTCGCCATGATTCCAAATATGTAAACTAATTAACCTAACTCTCAAAAATGAGTGCGAATTTTATTGGTACCAAATTTTGACCTAAATATTTCAAAAAGTTTAAACTTGAAATTCATACTACTTAGGCAATATAAATGAAAACTAAGGGCATGGTTAGCTTCAGGGCTATGATATCTATATTTTTTATTCACAAAGGAACCACTAATGATGCTTTTATGAAGAGTTCAAAGTCAAGAAAACTTACCTTGAAACTAAAATTCGTGTTTTAATTTAGAGCACCTTTCAGGGTGTTGTGATGATCTGGTTAGCTTCAGTGAACCTCCAGGAAGCTAATGCAATGATTAGTGTGGATTGAGGATGGATGAATCGTGTTGGAGAGGTCAATGTCAAGCACTATATTTTTGGTTATAAATGATGGTGATGGAGGTGTTACAGTTGTGTAATAGGTGTTGGGATGGGTTAGATTTGATGTGAGGAAGCTTTAGGATTGATTTGGAGAAGAAACACACGAGTGGTTTATGAGATGGAAGTACTTGGGCAGAAATGACAAGTTATGGTATTTTTAGAGCAATTTCTGGTTTGAGGGAGATTCAGGGTGTTTGAGAGATTCTCATTTGGTGTCCCAGGTTGCATAATAGTTTCTTAACATATAGGAAAATGTTTGGAGGCTTGTAGAAGTAAGAAGTACAATATCACATGTTTGTGGATTTAGACTTGTTTTTGAAGCAACATGTACAAACATGGTTTCAAGGCAAGGTAGGATGGTTGAGCCCTTTAAACATTCTTCTTATGAGCTTATAGACTTAGTGTGTGTAGATGGAATAACTACAAAGCTCAAGGAGAGTGGACTTTGTGATTAAAGCCACTTTTCCAAAATGGAAGTGTGAACTTTCTTCCATTAATGGCAATTTGGTTTGGATAATGGTTCTATCAGTTGGATAATGGCTCAAACATTTGTGTAAACCATTAATTATGGAGTGAAACATGATTTAGAAGCCTCCAAAGCAAGATTATGCAGCAAGGCTATGGATTTGGTCAAGTGTTCTTCATGAAGAATGCCTTGTAACTCAAGTTTGAAACCCTAACTTCATCTCTTCGATTCTCCTAGCTCAAGAATGATATCAATGAGTTCTTGGACATTTTGAAAATATTAGAATATTATCTACAACTTTCATGTTGGACGTTTTTGAATAATCAATTTGGAACTATGTGAAAAATTTCCATGAAGTTAGGTCAAAAATCTGCCTAAAGTAGGTCAAATTTTCACTAAGTGTTTTAAGAAAAAGTGCATGACTTTGTAAATATATAACTTAAGATCCAAGAATTTATAGGACTTGGTCAGAAAAGCAAAGTTGTATATCTAATCAATATCTACAACTTTTATGTTTGAAGTTTTCTTTGAATCATCTTGCATCTTGGTGAAAAGTTGGCATGAAATCATGAAAAAATAAGACTTAACAACACTTAGAAAAATTTCTAAGTCTTGAAGACTTTGACTTTTCAAAATGAATTTTGAATTTATTGATTTCTTTATTATCAAGTTTCATATTTTTGAATTTATTGATGAAATGTGATCTTTGAAACTCAAATTTGATCAAAAAGTCAAAGTTTGACTTTTGGTGTATCAGTTGACTTTTTATTAGTTGACTGAATTTCAACTATCAATCAATTGATCTTGAGAAATGAATTGAGATATACAATTAGGTAAAAATGATACATTTTAATCCTTGAGATCATGTTTCAAACCAATAAGTCATGTATTAGGTCAAAAGTCAAAGATTAGTCATTCTCAGTCAAAACCCTAATTTTGACCATTTTGCCCTATTGGTGATTTGAACAATTTTCTTGGGGAATTGTGATCCAAACTTGATAAATTGATACATATGACTTACAAATGTTGATATTGGTCCAAATTATTGAATTTCTACTGTAGGTTGACCATAATTGACTTTTTACCCAATACAGCTGATTTTGGGTCATTTGATCAATTGACTTGGCAATTTTGTGATCCAAGACTTGAAACTTGACATGAGAAATCCTGAGGGTCCATAATGATCCATTAAAGTCGTTTGGAGTATTAAAAGTCCAATTGTCCTTGTGCAAACTCAAACCCTAATTTGAAGTATCGTTGTTTAGGAGATGGCTTTGACCTAGTCAACCCTTGTGCAAGCTTGAGCTTTTGAAGATCTTTATGAGAAATGTCTTGAGAAAAGAGAGGACAAATTTTTGGGTACAACAGATGACTTAATTGAAATTCTTGAGAGTCGTTTCGTAGAGACGATGGAGAAGCAAGGGGATTTATTTTCCTCTAGAGCTCAGTCAGGACCTAGCTGCTCACTTCTTGACTCTGGTGATTGGAAAAGGGTCGCCGACAGGTATGCAGAAGAGAACAAGCAGTTGAAGGCTCAAATTGCAAGACTCACGGGAAAACGTCAGTGTGTGGGGTGATATTCATCATCTTTTCCTTCTTAGTATTTTATATTCTATTTTCTCTTGTGCTTGGGATTGTTGAAACTTGTGCTAAAAGTTGTAATCCATTTTGAAGTTATTACAATAAGATTTTTCAGTATTTTAAAATGTGTTAGTACTTTAGTATTTGCAAATTGTCTATAAATCTTGTAGTTCCTTGAAATATTAATAACGATAAATAAATCATGTGCATTGCATATCATGCATCATCTTGTACATATTTCTTGCATTTCTGTTCATACCCAGGTGTCTTACTGTGTTTCTTTACCTTGTTCAGAAGCTAGTTGTCTCACCAGTATAATACTCGGGCTAATTCCAGGAATAAAATGGAGAATCTTGAACAAGAAAATTGCAAGCTACGCGAAGAAGTTACTGCTTTGAAGGCCGATATCGCCAATCTGACTTCTTTGATGGAACCCTTGGTGGCTGCTCAGAATTAGCCACCACTTGCTCAACCACAACAAACAACAGTTTCTTATAAAGGTCCATCAATTCCTATTTTCATTACTCCAGTTACTGCTACACAGAACCGTATGCCTTAGGGTTACCCGTGGGGAATTCTAGAAAAATTTCATGCCAGAAAGACACAATTTTGATGCTGAAGTTTCTCAAGATGCTGCTACTCCTGCACCTCTTGTGGTGCATGTCACTCTTGCTGCTAGAAATGAGATCCATTATACTGCACCTCCTTCGGTAAATGTTGCGCCATTTGTCAATGATGAATTTTATCGTTTTGTTCCTCCACCAAGTGAAAGTATGGGTTTCTATGACGGATTGGATGACTTTCAAGACCAGTTCAATGAGATGCAAAAGGAAATGAAGGCCCTTCGAGGAAAAGAATTATTTGGACAGAACGTCAGTGAACTCTGCTTAGTTCCTAACATATAGGTTCCAACAAAGTTTAAAGTTCCGGAATTTGAGAGGTACAAGGGCAACTCTTGTCCTCGTGACCACCTGGTGATGTATATCAAGAAAATTTCCACCCATACTGATGATCAGTGTTTGCTTATTCATTTCTTCTAAGATAGTTTAACTGGTGCCGCCCTGAAGTGGTAGCAGTATCCTCACCTTCAATGATCTAGGTGAATCCTTCATCAAGTAGTATAAGTATAATATGTTCATGGCACCAGACTATGACCAGTTGAGGCCAATGGCTCAAAGAGATAAGGATTCATTCAAAGAATATGTCCAGCGTTGGCGCGAGATATCTGCCCAGGTGGTGCCATCTATGGGAGAACAAGAAATGATCAAGATCTTCCTGAAAACCCTTGGATCATTCTATTATGAAAGGATGGTTGCCAATACGCCGAGTGATTTCACTAAAATGATGAGCATGGGTGTTCGTTTAGAAGAAGATATCAGAGAAGGGCGCTTTACAAAAGATGAAGGGACAAAGAAGTCGTCATACGGGTTCTCTCGAAAGAAAGAAAGTGAAACGAATGTTGTTATTTGGGAAAGGAAGATTAAACCACCTAGAAGACATTGTCAATACCAGCAACAGGTTACTTCTGTGACTCCAGTTGTTAATGTAGCTCTAACCACTGTTGCCTATCAGAGACCATCTCCTCAGGGGAATCAAGGGCAAAGTCAGAAGAGAGAGGCCTTTGACTCTATTCCAATGAGCTATGCAGAGTTATTCCTAACTTTGATTCAAAAGAAGTTGGTTCAAACCAGGCTTCCCCCTGCTATACCTTTACCTTTACCCTAGTATTATAAGGCAGATCAAACGTGTGATTTCCATCAAGGAGCCCCAGGGCACAACATTGAGAATTGTTATCCTTTGAAATCTGAAGTACAAAAGATGGTGAGGTCTGACCTCCTATCTTTTAAAGATGTTGGCCCTAACGTGAAAGATAATCATTTGCATAAACATGGAGGAGCAAATGTTGTAAATATGGTTGCTAGTTTTCTTGGGGACTTCCAGATTTTTGATATCAACCTAGTTAGAGGAGACTTGGTAAAGATGCATATTGACCTCTGCAAATTCAGCTATTATACACACGACAATGTTGGTTGTAGTATTTTCAGTACAGATATCCAGGGATGTGATAAGATAAAAGTTGACCTTCAGGAAATGATGGACGAAGGCTTCATTCATATATTCAGGCCAAGGGCAGAGTGCGAGGAAGGTGTGAATATGGTCTATGGATGTCTTGGAGAATTTCGTATTTTTGACGTGAATTATATGAATAATTATTTGGTGCAGTTGCACGCTACCTTCTGTCACATGGATGGCCAAGAAGAACACCATTATGGGTTTTTCCAGATCTGCTGCAGGGATTCTCGTGGTTGTTCCATTGTGAAAAGGGGTGTTCAGTTATTATTGGATAATGGTACTATCAAAGTATCGGGTAATAGAGACGATTACAATGGAATTAACATGATTGAAGGTTGCTCGACTAAGATTGTGTTAGATGATAAATATGTTTCTGCAGATGAGTTATTTTCTTCTGATGAATATATGTTCTCCAACAATGATTCTGTGATGTCTAAGTATTCTAAAGAAGGGGTGAATGTTATTGTGCCTTGTTTTTGTATTCCCGCCCCTATAGAGATTGAGTACCATAGCAAGCCAGCTATTGCTCCAGTGGTTATTTGCCTTCCAGGCCATGTACCATATGAATCAGACAAGGTCGTGCCATATAAATACAATGCGACAATCTTGGAGGATGGTGTGGAAATTCCCATCTAACCTTTGTCTGATGTCAAGAATATTCCTGAAGCCGATCGAGTGACCCACAGTGGCTGTGTTTTTGCACCTGTCAATCGAGGGAATGTTAATTCTGATGAAAAGATTGTTGAAAGTACTGAACCTAAGAAAGAAGTGGGGGAATCTAGTGGTGTTGCTTTGGAAAAAGATGTGGATGAACTATTGAAGATTATCAAGATGAGTGACTACAAGATAGTAGATTAATTGTTGCAAACTACATCTAAGATATATATTCTAGCCTTGCTAATGAACTATTCTGCCCACATGGAATCTCTTATGAGAGTATTGGATCAAGCTTTTGTGGAAATTGATATGTCTCTGGGTCAATTCAGCAGTTTTGTAGGGAATATTACATCTTATAATAACCTGGGTTTTTGTGATGAAGAATTTCCCGATGAAGGAAGGAACCACAATCTGGCTCTCTATATCTCCATGAATTATAAGAGTGACTCTTTGTCCAATATGCTGATTGACAATAGGTTTTCTTTGAATTTCATATCGAGGAGCACACTCATAAAGCTGAAGTACCAGGGAACTCCCATGCGCCCGAGTGGCATAATTGTGAAAGCTTTTGACGGTTCGAGGAATTCTGTCATCGGAGATGTAGATTTTTCCTAGTCACATAGGCCTGCACTTATTTCAGATTACTTTCTAGGTTATGGATATAGTTTCCGCTTACAGTTGTTTATTGGGATGACTATGGATCCACGAGGCAGGGGTTGTTACTTCAACTTTGCACCAGAAGATGAAGTTTATTTGTGAAGGAAAGGCGGTCATCATAAATGGAGAGCAAGCTTTGTTAATATCTCATTTTTCCTATTTCAACATTGTGGAAGCTGATGAAGTTGTTGTTGGAACTCAATTCTAAGCTTTATCCATTGATAATGTGAGGGAAAATGAGGATTCTATAGCCTCATTTAAGGATGCTCAACAGGTAGTGCATAATGGCCCTAGTAAGGCGTAGGGGAAGATTGTTGATCTACCTGTTAATAAGAATATAGTTGGTTTAGGTTTCTCCGTGAAGAATAATAAAGGTGAGATTATGAAGCCAAAGTCTTCTTTGAGAAAATATCAAGACATCTTTCACAGCAGGGGTTATCCTCATCCAAAGATCAATGCTATTCTGGAAGGTGAATCAGAGCAAGAGATGCCTAACTATGTGACACATGGAATCAGACTCCAAAATTGGATCACTATTGATGTTCCTTCTTGCATTCACATTTCAAAGTATTTTTTTTTTGTTAATCTTTTCAAAAATCTTTCACTCTGCCCAAGGTGAAAGTATTGATATTGTATGGGAATATATGTTGTTTTGATCTTTAAATTCATTAATAAAAGTTGTTTTTGATTCCCAAATTGTGCCTTTATTCTCTGATCTTGAAAAATGGTAATCATCAAAAAAAACTTTTAAAATAAGTAATAACTGTGAATGAATCTGCATAATCACTTATTATATGTGTCAGTTTCTAAAATCAATCATAAATCATATGTGCAGATTAATTAAAAAATCCATTTAGTATAATGACCCTGCACCCTCTCCTAACTTTGAATATCCTGCAAATATGGTCGAAGAAGAAGAATATGATGAAATCCCAGAAGAGGTTTCATAGTTGCTTGAGTGCGAGGAGAGTACCATTCAGCCGTATAGAGAGTCTTTGGAGACGATTAATTTAGGTTCAGAGGAAGATCCAAAAGAAACCAAGATTGGAGCATTGCTTCATCCTAAGGTAAAGAGCAGGTTGATTGAATTGTTAAAAGATTATGTGGATATATTTGCTTGGTCTTACCAAGACATGCCGGGGTTAGATACTGATATTGTGGAACATCATTTTCTGCTAAAGCCAGAATGCCCGCCTATCAAGCAGAAGTTGTGAAGAACTCACCCTGATATGGCAGTGAAAATTAAAGAAGAAGTCCTAAAGAAAATTAATGTCGGTTTTCTTGTGACATCAGTGTACCCTCAGTGGATTGCCAATATTGTCCCAGTACCAAAGAAAGACGGAAAAGTTCGCATGTACGTATATTATAGAGATTTAAATAAAGATAGTCCAAAAGATGACTTTCAATTTACACATATTGATATGTTGGTTGACAATACAACAAAATTCAAAGTATTCTCGTTCATGGATGGATTTTCTGGATATAATCAAATCATAATGGCTCCTGAGGACATGGAAAAAACAACGTTTATCACACCCTGGGGAACATTCTGTTACAGAGTGATGCCCTTCGGGTTGAAGAACACTGGTGCAGCGTACCATAGAGCAATGATAACCCTATTCCATGATCTGATGCACAAGGAAATTGAGGTATACGTTGATGATATGATTTCCAAATCCCAGACTGAAGAAGGGCATATAGAATATTTGTTGAAATTTTTTCAGCGTTTGAGGAAGTATTGTCTCCGCTTGAATCCAAATAAATGTACCTTTCATGTTTGATCAGGAGAATTATTAGGTTTCGTTGTCAGCCAAAAGGAATTAAAGTTGATCCTGATAAAGTCAATGTGATTCAAGAAATGCTTGCACCAAGAACGGAAAAGCAAGTTAGAGGCTTCCTCGGGTGTTTGAATTGCATTTCCAGATTTATCTCTCATATGACTGCAATGTGTGAACCGGTATTTAAGTTGTTAAATAAAGATCAAGATTGTGTGTGGACAGTTGATTTCCAAAGGGAGTTTGAAAGTATTAAAGAGTATCTGCTTAAACCTCATATCTTGCTCCCTCCTATTGAAGGAAGATCATTGATTATGTATCTGACAGTGTTAGATAATTCTATGGGTTGTATTTTGGGACAACAAGATGAAACATGGAGAAAAGAATATGCCATTTATTATCTCAGCAAGAATTTTACTGACTGTGAGTCACGGTATTCTATGCTGGAAAAAATCTGTTGTGCTTTAGCCTGGGCGGAAAAATAGTTGCGGCAATATATGTTGAATAATACTACTTGGTTGATTTCCAAAATAGATACAATTAAGTATATTTTTGAAAAGCCTACTCTTATTGGGAGAATTTCTCGTTGGTAGATGTTGTTATCTGAATATGATATTGAATACCGTACTCAGAAGGCTATAAAAAGAAGTGTGTTGGCAGATTATCTTGCTCACCAACCGATTGATGATTACCAGTCCGTTAAATATGATTTCCCTTATGAGGATGTGATGTTCTTGAAAATAAAAGATTGTGATGAACCTTTTCTTGGGGAAGGTCCTGATCCTGAATCCCGATGGGGCATGGTGTTTGATGGAATTTTAAATGCTTATGGGAAAGGAATTGGTGCTCTGATTATCACTCCTCATGGATCGCATATCCCTTTTACTGCAAGATTGGCATTTGATTGTACCAATAATACGACAGAGTATGAAGCTTGTATCATGGGTCTCGAAGAGGCTATAGATCTTAGAATTAAAATTCCAGATGTATATGGAGATTCAGTTTTGGTAATAAATCAGATTAAAGGAGAATGGGATACTCATCATGTTGGCTTGATTCCCTATAAAGACTATGCTAGAAGATTATTACCCTTCTTTAATAAAGTTGAATTCTATCATATTCCCAGAGATGAGAATCATATGGAAAATGCTTTAACCACTTTGGCTTCTATGTATCAAGTAAATACTTGGAATGATGTGCCTCGTATCACAGTACGACGTTTGGATAGACCAGCTCATGTGTTTGCAACAAAGGGAACGTCAGATGAAAAACCTTAGTATTATGATATCAAGCATTTTCTCCAGACTCAAGAATACTCGGCTGGTGCATTAAACAAAGATAGAAAGACATTGAGAAGGTTGGCAGGCAGGTTTTTCCTTAATGAAGATATGCTATACAAAAGAAATTATGACACGCTCTTGCTCAGATGCACAGGTAGACACGAAGAGGACATGTTGATGCATGAAATTCATCAAGGTTCCTTTGGTACTCATGCCAATGGATATTCGTTGGAAAAAAAGATGCTTAGGGAGGGTTACTATTGGCTGATAACGGAATATGACTGTTACAAATTTACAAAGAAGTACCATAAGTGCCAGATTTATGTTGACAAAATTCATGTGCCTCCAACACTTCTTAATGTTATTTCTTCCCCATGGCCTTTCTCTATGTGGGGTATTGACATGATTGGAATGATTGAACCCAAGGCGTCGAATGGACATCATTTGATCTTGGTTGCAATAGACTACTTCACCAAATGGGCGGAAGAAGTTTCATATGCTAATGTTACTAAGCAGGTGGTAGTACGCTTTATCAAGAACAATCTTATATGTCGGTATGGTGTGCCAAGCAGGATTATCAATGACAATGGCTCGAATATGAATAACAATATATTGAGATAACTTTGTGAAAAATTCAAGATTGTCCATCACAGTTCATCTCCTTACAGGCCAAAGATGAATGGGGTTGTTGAAGCTGATAATAAAAATATTAAGAATATCATCTAGAAGATGGTTGTAACCTATAAGGATTGGCAAGATATGCTCCCTTTTTCTTTGCATGGGTTCTGTACATCTGTTTGCACTTTAACACGGGCAACCCCGTTCTCTCTCGTGTATGGTATGGAAGCAGTGCTCCCCATTGAGGTTGACATCCCCTCTTTATGTGTGATAATGGAAACCAAATTTACAAAGGCATAATGGGTCCATAACAGGTTTGACCAATTGAATTTAATTGAAGAAAAGAGAATGGCGACCTTGTGTCATGGTCAGTTATACCAGAAGAGAATGAAGAAAGCTTTTGATAAGAAGGTCAAACCTCGTCCATTCAGACAAGGAGACCTCGTGCTCAGAAAAATCCTGTCTTTTAACACTGCTTCTAGGGGCAAGTAGACTCCCAATTTTGAAGGCCCATATGTTTTCAAGAAAGCCTTCTCTGGTGGTGCACTAATTCTTGAAACAATAGATGATGAGGAGTTCCCACGTCCTATGAATGCTGACGTAGTCAAGAAATACTTTTCCTAAAGAAATAAAAGAACAACTCTCTAATTCGAAAACCCGAAATGGAGGCTTAGGTAAAAAAGAGCATCTCGGTAGGCTGAAAACCCGAAAGGACGGTCTAGGCAAAAATAAGAGGCACAGACAGAATAAATTCTTCCCGTTATGTTGAAGACCTACAAGGGCAACCTAGGTAAAAGTTATGGATTTCTTGGCAAGTAACTACGTCAGACAAGACTTGATCATTGAAGCAACGATCTTCTCGGATCCTCACCACACTTCAACAGAAGTCACCGCTCAGGAATTCAAAGTTGTTAGGGAGAATAGTGGTCATTGTATTTCAATGTATCTTTTCCAATATATTACCATTTTCTAAACTTTGTAATCATCTATGGGGTCTCGCCATTCGCAAACTACCATTCTATTAATAAAGTTTGAGCTTTTATCCAATTCTTTATAATTCTTATTTTATTCTGCTTGAAAAGATTTCATTTATTATTGATAGTAATTTTTAAAACAAAAATATTAAACAACAAAATTGTTTTTGAAAATAATTTACGAATTACTTTTTACTTTAGATTTTTGTGATTCAAGAAAATCAGAAATAGTGATTCCAAGGATGGATGAACTCTGAAATTTTGGAAGTATATATTCCCCAGGAAAGTTCTCTCAGGTCACTCTTGATGGTATGCGCATGATCTCATTGTGTTTCTCAAATAGTTGGAGATAATACTAATTGATGTATGGTGCGGTGTTGGATTTGTAATCCCATTTCCCCAGTCAAGTCTTGATCTAGCTTTTCTCCAGGTTGAATATTTTGATTTCAGGTTTTGCATGGTCTGAAGCCTCTATCCCAGATTCTCCAATGAGGTCTTCGCTCATTTGACAAAAGTCCTTTCTCCCTTTGAGTGTTGAGGAAGAATCATTTATAAAACACCGCCATTTTGCAATAATGGCATTATTGTTGTTGTTTGTCTCCTATGCAACTAGGCAAGGGCAATATCTTTTCTAAGAAGTATTGGAACAATTGTCAATTTTTTGGGTTTTCTCCCGCCAAGTGCTAGGTTTGAATTAAAACCCTCATAATTTTGATTTCTTGCAGTATTGTTTGACTTCTTGAATCCCCAAGTAAAGCTAAGATAATGTTTCTCTCTAGAAGTTGTTATCCCCATGTGGTTTCATGATTTTTTTCCCAGGGAAGTTGGTATAATCGTCACTCTTGGTATTGAAGAATGTATTTTGGGCTCCCCGCGATAATGTAGTATTGTCCTCCCCAATGAAGTCAACGCAAAATACCCAGTTGATGTCTCGATGATTTGGCTTTCATCTTCCCCCAATGAAGTCAGTATTATATCTCCAATGGAAATCTAGACGTTGACACAATGTTTTCCCCCATTGAAGTCTGTGTGATGTTGCCCGGTGAAGTCTGGAAGAGGGAGTTATATCCATGTATTTGTTTTAATTCACTGTTTCGATTTGATAGTTTTCGGATTATGTTTCTTCCTAGAGGAGTTAAGCCGTGAAATAGGAATTTATTCCCTCAGTTGGTGTTTACTTTCTTATGAAATTTTCCTCCTGGATGTGATTTAGTCGAGTATTGACTTTACCCAAGCTGGTTTTGTCTGGTTATTCCCGGTGTTGTATGTCTGTTTTGTCAGCATACACATGATAACATTAATACATTCATACATACATGATGCATAGCTGAACTAAAACCCATTGCTCATTTGCATTCATTAATATTTTGTTGGCCTATCACCCTATTTTGTAGAGTTATGTTACCTCTCTCCAATAGAGTGTCGACTTTAAGCAAAAAGTGTATATTCTTTCAATTTCCCCACTGAGCTATCGCTCGTGGAAGAATTTTGCTTCAGCCTTCCTATTCATCTCATTGCCTAATTAGATTTGTGTTTCTCTTTTGAGTTTATTTCTCATCAGGTGCTATCTCAGTTGACTGTTTCACTTTGGTTTATTTCTATTTTGAACCAGTGGTCCCCAAAAACATTATTATTATGATTTATGTAGGCTTTGAGCCGAGTGTGCGAATGTGCGTTTATTTTGGCACGAGAAGACTCTATCTCCTCAGTAGGAATATATTGGCATTTCCCCAGAGAATTCATATTTCTTTTCCCAACACGCTTCTTATAACAACAGATGACATGTCTCTTTATTTGAGCAACCTGTACTTCCCCGGTAAGTCTGTTAGTTCCTAGAGAAGATTCATGTTTGTTTACTCCGATGAATGGTGGTCTCGTCATTATGCGAGATAGTTCATTGTTGAGATGTTTACTGCAATGAAAGATAGTCTCATAATTAGGGGAGATAGTTCGTTGTTGAGATTTTTTTACTCCAATGAATGGTGGTCTCGTCATTATGAGAGATATTTCATTGTTGATATGTTTACTCCAATGAACGGTGGTCTCCTCATTATGCAAGATAGTTCATTGTTGAGATGTTTACTCCAATTAATGGTAGTCTCGTCATTATGGGAGATAGTTTGTTATTGAGATTTGTTTACTTCATTTAATGGTGGTATCTTCATTATGGGAGATAGTTCATTGTTGAGATGTTTACTCCAATGAATGGTGGTCTCATCATTATGGGAGATAGTTCATTATTGAGATGTTTAATCCAATGAATGGTAGTCTCTTCATTATGGAAGATAGTACGTTGTTGAGATTTGTTACTCCAATGAATGGTAGTCTCGTCATTACGGGAGATAGTTCGTTGTTGAGATTTTTTACTCCAATGAATGGTAGTCTCGTCATTATGGGAGATAGTTTATTGTTGAGATGTTTACTCCGATGAATGGTAGTCTCGTCATTATGGGAGATAGTTCATCGTTGAGATTTACTTTGATCTGAATAATTCATTTGTTTCCAATCATAAGTACTAATGCAGGTCATTTGTGACCTACCCTAATATTGGTATTTACTGGTATTATCCTACCATTTCTTTCCCTTGTGGGTCGACGTTACCTTTTTTTTGCTATCTTCTTAGTGAGTGGATAGTTTACAGTTATCTGTCGATCATTGTTATCCTTTACTTTCTCTCCTCAATATTTGAGTTGATGATGATTTATCTCCTCCTTGGGCTTTACCCCAATATATTTGAGTCTTATGTTCACCAGTGATTTATTTTCCTGGTCGAGTTTTCTTTTGATTCTCTACCCCCCAATGGTGTCCTGTGTCACCTTTGGATTTGTTTGCATGCATAATCATAAGCATTGCATGGCATCTTAGGGCCAAAAATAGGTTTTTTTATATATTTAAGTATCTTCAATCGCATCGACACGAATATTTTAACCTTCGTATCTCCGGATAGAAGACACTTAAACAAGGGCAGTTGTTGTACCCCAAATTTTGCCCCTAAGATTCCTCTATCATCTCATATCAACTAAATCATATCAAGATCACAATTGGGTTTGTTTCTCCTCCCTATCTCTAGGTTTGCTCATGAGAGATCACCAAGCACTTTGAGTTGTGTATTGTGATCATAGTTGACTTGTGTTGACTAACTTTAACTAACAAATACAATAAATGTTTTCTCAAAATGATGATCATATAGGTGAGGGCACAACATATTTCATTAGGTTGATTCATAGGTTCATGAGTTTATTTCCATGCCTTCTTCAACAAAGCTTCGTTGAGATTCAAGCTTCATCATTGAGAGTTCTTTAAAGTAATATCATGGCAAGGTCTACTATGATTCAACATGCCTCAATT
Organism: Vicia faba; assembly: GCA_948472305.1. Lineage (NCBI taxonomy): Eukaryota > Viridiplantae > Streptophyta > Magnoliopsida > Fabales > Fabaceae > Vicia > Vicia faba. The sequence continues at coordinate 877,170,633 of OX451735.1, forward strand.
TGTCAAAAGAAGTCAAATGATGCAAGAGTTTATTGAAGAGGTTTGACCTAATTGGAAAAGATCTTGATTCTTTGATCACAAGTCCATAATTATCTCAGTTATTAATATTTGGAAGTGGTTATTGTTGACATTGGTTCTTATTATCATCCACAACAACTTCTATTCATATGGAAAATGTGATTATGCTAGAAAGATTGTCAAAGTTGAAAGGGGTTTCCAAGTCATTTTGGTGCTTTAGAAGCCAAGGTTTTTAACTTCTAAGGGCTATATCCTGTTCATATTTTGAGATTTTTGAGTGATTCCAAATATATGCTTCTCTTTAAAGGTTTATAAATAAATCACTTCAAAAGTTTCAAGCAAGTTTTGTGTGGAAGATTCCTAATGATTGGAGAAATATTACAACTCCTCTAGATAGGCCATCAAATTCCCTTATGTGAATTCAAAAGATCATAACTTGGTCAATTTTTATATTATTGAGCCTATTATTTTTACATATTTATCTTAAGGATGTTAACTCCAACTCTTCTTTTATGTGCAAGACTTGAAAATGGTTAGAAGATGCCTCAAGGACTCAAAAGATTATAGGTTACCTCATGGATTTTCCCCAATTTCACAAGGCCATAACTTTTTCAATATTTAGTATTTTTGAGTGATTCAAGTTTCAAAATGCTCTTTGGGAAGTCCAATTCAAGCTAGAATCATTGATAAAAGCAATATTTTAAAAGAAGGCCTTGTTTGGAATCAAAACATTATAAGTCACTTTTGAAGAAAAAACATAGAATTTTTTCGAAGTACAAAAAGTCAACATCTTTTTCTCAACTTTGACTCATCATAACTCTTAGCTCAAGCATCCATTTGATCTCACTCTTGGAAAATTGCAAATATGGTGACCTTATCTTTCAAATGCATCAAGAATCAAGTCCTAAGGTTCCCTCACGCACACCATGAATTCAAAGTCAGCAACTTGAAGTTGAGTTTTCCTTCCAAGTCAAAATTTGAAATCCATATTGTGCCTTCTAAACACAAAGTTTTCACGCGTTTTTGCTTATAATCATGTTTAACAACTTTCCAAAAGCATTTAGCATCATGAAATGTAGGTTTTGGCTGAGTTTTAATGTTAAACAAGTCACACATTTCTCATGCTTCAGGTTCACACGAATTCACTCAATTACTCTTTCATTTGCATGCTTAAGCATTGCCTTATACTTTATTATAAATAAGATGCACATTCCACCTATTTTCAGAAGCTTTTGATAGCGAATTGACCTATGTTCAGATCCCACACGAACTCTGAATTTGAATTTCTGATTTCTTTCATTCTCACTCCAAAACACCAAAAACTCCATTCAGTTAGCTCCATTGAACTTCTCTGAAGCTAACCATACTCTTACCTTCAAGAATCGTGACCTATATTGATCTACAGAAGTCCAAATTCAGAGCCTTTTTTTGCTACTTCGTTCAGGTAGATTTCTTAGTCAAATTAATCCAAATAAAAGACTAATCTACTCTCTTCATCCTTCTGATTCTCATGCTTCTTACAATTTGTGATTTCATTGAGATTTGAGTGAGATATTCTAGAATTTCATGCTCGCTATTATTTCTGCTTTTTCTCAATTCAAACCTTTCTCAGTTTATATAAATTTGGCGCGAGGGTGCCATTAGAATGGTCTTGAAGAGACGAATCTAATGGTACAGACCTGGTCCTCTAATTTTACATTTTGAGGAACTCCAATCTAGGGTGTCCGGAGGTTGAAGATGACCTACGTGTCGTGCTTCAACCAATGATGGTGTGACATGTAATTTTTTTGAATCCAATCCAGTGTGTTTGCTTTATCATACACGCGTTTTGAAAACCCTTGGATCTGATTACTTCCATTAGTCAGCCTCCATCCAACGCGCCTGAATTTTAGTTGTTTCAAATTATTAAAAGGTGTTCTGGTGCAATTTTCAAAGCTGACCATGATATGCATAGCATGTCTGATTCTTTGGATCTGATTACTAGCGCGTTTTGACTCTCATCCAATGGTCAACATTTTTTTTAACTTTATTTTATTTTCTATTTTTTACATCAAACTTAAAAAAATCATAGAAAAATTATTTCAGACTCAAAAATTATGAAAAATTTTACAAAAATTTTCAAATATTCTCTTTCTAATTTTTATTTTTTCATGATTTTATTTTAAGATTTGATATTTTTTATAATTTTCCCTTTATTTTCACTTGTTTCTAATTATTTAAAAATACTTTTTGGTATTTTTAGATTCTAAAAAAATTCATGAAAAATCATTTTTCCTATTTCTAACTTTCTGAAATTTTACTAGAATTTTATTTTGACTTCTACTATTTTTGATTTTTTTCACTTATTTGAGTGATTTTAATTAGTTTAAAAATATTTTTCCGTTTTAAAAAATTACCAAAAATTTTATAAAAATATTTGAGATCATTTCTGATTTTTCTATGGTCTCTTTTAATTTTTATTTGATACTTTGAATATAGTTTGCTATTTTTCCTTTTATTTTTATTTTAAAAAAAAAATTAAAATCATCTTCCTTTTTTTATTTTGTTTATTAAATGCAATTTATTTTTGAATATATTTTGGCTATGTGATTTTTTATCATGAACTTCATTAACATCATTGGATCTTGGGTTTGAGTTTAACTCCACCAAAATGGATGAATGATTTTAATGATAGTTTGATTAAAATCTTTGATTCAAATACATCCCCTCCATCCTCATCTTATCCCTTTCTTACATGTGCTACATGTTGTTAGAGGATGATCTACATATCATCTCTCCAAACATATGATACATAGATTGCTATTGACCAACCTCAAAATAGGTGCGACTTCTATATAAGTCCACTTACGATTGCTTAACATAGCGCTAAATTTTGTCCTGATTCGAGAAATGATCATTTGTGGCCCAAACCTATGTTTGCAAGCCCAAGTGTGTTTAATTTGAAACCCTTGATCCAATAACCTTGAGGTTCATTGTTAGGAGGCTTTGGTCTTATCAATCCTCTAATGAACCTTTATAAACTTTGGTCTAAGTGAATCATTTAAACATCGTTGATCATTTTTTGTTGTCTCGAGAATTTGAAATGAATGATATACTTGACAAAAAGCAAATGAAACTTGTTGTCGAGAGGCTTTGATTTTATCAATCTTATAATGAGTTTTCAAATGCAAGTTTCAAGATCGTCATTCAACTAACCTCTAATTTATAACTCATTAACAACTGACTTTTATTTTTATGATTTTACTTTACGCCTTTACTTTTACGCACAATTTATTTTAGCATTTACATTTCATGCTATTTTCATCTTTGCTCACTTGAGCATTTATCTTTATGTCATTTTGTTTTGCTTAATTGAGCTTTTCATTTTCTTTTTAAAGATACCTAATAACCAACTTGAACAATAAAAAGCTTTAAGGTTGCTTGGACTATTTGGTTATTATCCTTGGCATTTTGGAGTTATGGACTTCTTGGACTTAGGAGTAGATACCTTGACCTACCTTGTGACTTCTATTTCTATTTTGTCTGGAGTTCTTGGGGTTTACCCCAAGATATTGGGTTGTTTGTTTTCTTTGTGTGCAGGTTATTCTGATTATATGCTTTGTCTGTGATTGGGAATTCATCTGTATACAGTCGTTACTCTGCCCAATTTTTGTGAAGACTTAATGCATTTTAAATTTGTTATTCTTAAGAAATTCATTATCTTTGATTGTTTGGTTTCAATCCAAATGATGGGAATTCTACATTGACTCATTGTGTCAAGTGTCAGCTTCTTGTTGGTTAGATGGTTCTTTTCCCTAGCTTTTACCTTATGCTTTAGGATAATCCCTTTATATCCTCCCATCTTCTTTAATTTCAAAAATCTTCTCCCCTCCTTTCGAAACTATTCTTGTTTTCTAAACTTGAACCGTATTCACAATAAACTTGGATGTACATCCATGCATTTTCAAAAATATTTTCTTAATAAAATTTTAATTAACTTAACAATACTTTGACATTTTTTGTGAGAAGACTAAAAGTCAACCAATCTCATTCAAACCACTTTGCCATTTTGGCTTTTTATCTTAAAATTTTCTCGAAAGATTATACTCTTGTCAATCCTTGTAGTGATGCAAGCTACTATACTTCTACGATATGTAGTGAAAGTGAGATATTTTCCACTTGGGTGTAGAGTGAAGCTTTGTTGATTTTAAAATCCAAGCTATATCCTCCACTTTGAGATGATACAAATTATCCTTTCTCATGGTTGTGGGTAGTAAGTATGTTCTTTCACTCGGAGATGACGATGATGTCTCGTCTCTTAAAATTAACCAACACATTTGTGTTTTAAAATTTTTTAAAGGTGAACTACGAGTACCTTGATCCCCTATTGCACGAAAGGTGGTACATAGGCACTAAAGGTTCGCAACCGCGGTAGGTGAAAAATTGTAAAATATACTTCTTTTCCCATCTCCGCCGTCTATTTCGTATACAACTCTTATAGCCAAAATACACAAATTTTCAAAGAGGTTCCTGCGGAGTACCGTAGATGTTTAGGGTGCTAATACCTTCCCTTTACATAACCAACCCTTATACCTAGATTCTCTCCCCCTCTTTTTTGGGTTATTCTCTCTTTTCCCATTCCTTTGGAAACAATAAAGCGTTGTGGAAATTTTTATTTGATATGTGCGAGTCAAGTCAATCCAATGGTTTAGTCTTAACATTTCTACTGCTACACTGAACATATAGCCTTTCTCACCCTCAGGCTTTCCCATTTCTTGTTTTGCACAGGATCCTTTACCACAACTCAAGATTTCATACCTCTGGGGATTCAACTCCATGAGGGACAAAACATCTCGCTGGGGAAGCTTTTTCTGGAGGCTCTTTACCAAACTTTGGGCAATGCTTCCACGCAATTATAAGAACTCTCTAATCATGACAATGGCTTCACTCTTTCAGGACCCTTTTGGCTTTTGAAACACTGGCTAAATGCCACATTCGAATTTCAATTGGGTTACCCTGTTTCCGGAAAAAAATTGTTCCTTAACAAAGTTACATCTGTAATTGCAAGCTTCCCAAGTCATATTTAAAGCATGTGTTTTGATGAAGACAACATGGACATCAACATTCAAAGGATGTGCAAAAAGCTTATCAACATCATATAAAAGTCTTGAAGATTATTGAAGAATTATTGAAGAATCATCAAATGTCAAATGGTATAAATAATTCTTAATCTTGAATATAGATGTTCACAAAAAATATATGCATTCATAATCATATACATATCCAACATGTTTTCACTTAAGAAAAACTTTGTTTAAAATCTTTTTCAAAAAGAATTTTTGAAAATTAAATTTCAGGAACCGGTTCCTCCCTAACAGGGAACCGGGTTCCAAAACTTGTTCAAAAACATGTCCCTGGAATTTGTACCAGGAACCGGGTTGTACCAATATGGGAACCGGTTCCTGCGTGATATTTTTTGAAATCTGACTTATAACGTTCACTAAGAACCGGGTTCTGTTAGTGTCGGAACCGGTTCCTAGCGAAACAGTACAGATTTTCTTTTGGTTTTTAAACATTTTTCAAGTGGTATCTTTTCATGAATGCATTGCAACTTTTCATATGAATTGGCATGAATGAAGAGGTTCTTGTGATTTTATAAAATGCTGCAGATTTTCTTATTTCAAAAAAAAAAAACAATGCTTCAATTTTCAAATTAACAATTATACTTCTTCAATAAACAATTTTTCATCATTCACATTTGAATTCATATTTTCATGTGTTCATAATTTTGTGAAACTTGCCATATACACTTTCATTATCATTACAAGTTTCATACATACATTGTGAACATTTATATACATTGTTTGAGAATTGTTTATATCTTGAAGAAGAAGATCAATTGAAGATTGATAAAGCTCTCCATATACTTCAAATAAATCATTGTATTACTTAAAGAAATTATTCCCTTACTATCCAGTATTGTTGGAAGTAAGTGTTGTGATTTGAAGAGGATTGTTCTTCATTCACATTAGTGTTTGTTTGGTCTTAAAGGTGTTAAGAACCTTTGATCACCCTATAGGTTAGATAGTAAGCATAGGCTGTACAATCATTCTAACTATAGTGAAATCTCTTTCGTGTTGGAAAGGGGACTGGAGTACTCTCGGATTGTGAGGGGAACCAGGATATATCACCGTGTTCTTTACTTTTCCGCATTTATCGCTTTCATCACCATAATCAGGAAAAGATAAAGATATAATCAAAATCTTCAAACACTTAACCAAAAAATTACTACCAAGCATTCTCATAAAACCGAATAAATTTTATAAGACCTAATTCACCCCCCCCCCCCCCCTCTTAGGCACTCTGAGACTTACAATTGGTATCAGAGCAAGTTATAGGTAACTTGTTCCTAAAGATCCAGAATGGCTTCCGCAAATTATCAACCAGTTTTCAGAGATGGTGGTAGTAACAACAAGCCTCCTCTATTCTGTGGTGAATATTTTGACTTCTAGAAAATACGCATGAAGGTGCATTTAGAAGCGCAAGGAGAGGAAGTATGGGATGCTGTTGAAAATGGTCCATTTATCCCGATATCAGTAATCAATGGCATTGGTTCTGCAAAGCCCAAAACTGCATGGGACGACGATGATAAAAAGAAAGTTCTCTATGACAAAAAGGCAATAAACCTTCTTCAAGGTGCACTCAGTATGGATGAATTTTTCCGTGTCTCGAACTGCAAAACAGCAAAAGAAATATGGGATACCCTGGTTCAAACTCATGAAGGAACGACTGAAGTAAAAAGATCAAGGCTAAATACCTTGAGTCAAGAATATGAACTATTTCGAATGCAGCCCGGAGAATCCATTCTTGACTTACAAAAGAGATTTGTGCATTTGACAAATCACTTAAATGCTCTTGGTAAAACCTTGACAAATGATGAACTCAACTTGAAAATCCCTAGATCATTGACTAGGGAATGGCAACCAAAGGTAACGGCAATCTCGGAAAAGAAGAGTCTCTCCGCAATGACTTCCGCTACATTATTTGGCAAACTTCAAGAATACGAAACGGAACTCGGTAGACTTGAAAAACATGAAAATTTATAGAAGAAATCCAAAGGCATTACTTTGAAAGTTGATTCAAAAGAAAGTCAAGATAAAGATGCATCAGAGGAAGATGAAAACTTCTTGCTTCTTGTAAAAAGGTTAGGAAAATATTTTGGTCATAAAAATAATCTTCATAATGCTAACTTTGTCAAAAGGAAGAAATTTTATAATCATAAAGATAAAGAAGCCTCCACATCAACACAAGATGTCACATGTTATGAATGTGGAAAGCAAGGTCACATAAAGCCGGATTGTCCAAAACTCTCCAAGAAAAATGCATTCAAAGGCAAAAAGGAGTTCAAGAACAAAAAGGCTTATGTTGCATGGGAAGATAATGAGATAAGTTCTTCATCCGATTCGGAAAGCGACGAATGTGCAAATCTAGCATTAATGGCTTCACATCACTCCGACGATGAAGAAGAGGTTAGTAATGAATTTAATCTTTTTGATGATGATGTTCAAGATGCTATTGATGAACTCTTGAAAGAATGCAAAAGTTTATACAAAAAAGTGTCAAATCAAGAAAAAGAACTTCTAATTTGTTTAGAAAAAATTGACACCATGACTAAAGATTTTGATCTTCAAAAACAGAATTTTATTAATGAAAAAGAAAACTTTGCATGCTCCAAGTGTGAATCAAATGTCTTTCAAATTGTTCAATTGAAAAGAGTCATTGAACAATATGAAAAAGGACAAAAAGGATTGGAAGGATTACTAAGCCAACAACGTTATCCAAATGATAAAAGGGGTCTTGGTTATGTGAATTCTAAGAAACCAAGTAACAATCCCACTATTTTTGTAAAGGCTAGTAATAGTTCCAATCCCAATAAAGTAGAAAAGAAGCAAGTTGTTCATAATCATCAAAAGAAAAAGGCTAATGTATCGAAAAGGAAAACATTTCCTAAGAAGAAATCTTATCCTTCTAGATATAGAAGTAACTTTGAACCTACTTGTTTTTATTGTGGTATTAAAGGCCATACACCTAATGCTTGCTATGTTAGAAACTTTAGTATAGCAAGTGGGCATTATGTATGGGTGAAAAAGGGAACTAACAATGAAGGACCCAAGGCAAATTGGGTACCTAACAAAGAATAATTTGTTTGTGTAAGTATGCTTGAAATCCACATCAAATGTTTGGTATCTTGATAGTGGATGTTCAAAGCATATGACAGGAGATGTACACCAATTTTCATATCTAGTACATAAAGCCAAAGGGTATGTCACCTATGGAGACAACACCAAAGGAAAGATTCTTGGCGTTGGAATAGTTGGCACACCTCCATCCATTCAAATTGAGGATGTTCTCTATGTTGAAGGATTAAAACACAACCTTCTTAGCATAAGTCAACTTTGTGATAAAGGGTTCAAGATCAAATTCAACAAAGAAGAATGTCTCATTATGGATGAGGCAACCAATGAGGTAAAACTCAAAGGTATAAGATCTAACAATATTTTTATGATTACTTTAGATGATTTGTCTCTGGAGGTACAATGTCTTATGGTAAACAACAATGACGCTTGGTTATGGCACAAGAGGATTGCTCACATTCACATGGAGCACTTGAACAAATTGGTTAAGCATGACTTAGTTATTGGTCTACCAAAGATGAAGTTCATCAAAGATAAATTATGTAGCGCTTGCCAAAAGGGAAAACAGACCAAAACAACTTTCAAATCTAAGAATGTGGTGTCTACTACAAGGCCACTACAATTGTTGCACATGGATCTCTTTGGTCCATCAAGAACAAAAAGCTTCGGAGGTAATGTATACGCATTGGTTATTATTGATGATTTTTCTAGATATTCTTGGACTTTGTTTCTTGTGCAGAAAAGTGATGCTTTTAAAGCTTTTAAGAAGTATGCTAAGCAAATCCAAAATGAAAAATCACTAAAGATTGTATCCATAAGAAGTGATCATGGTGGAGAATTCCAAAATGCACAATTTGAAGAATTTTGTGAAGAACATGGTATCTCTCATAATTTTTCAGCACCAAGAACTCCACAACAAAATGGAGTAGTTGAAAGAAAGAATAGGTTTCTAGTGGAACTTGCAAGAACAATGCTTAGTGATGCAAATCTTCCTAAATATTTTTGGGCGGATGCAGTTAGTACGGCTTGTTATGTTGGAAATCGAGTTATCATTAGACCTATAATAAAGAAGACTCCATATGAACTCTTCAAAGGAAGAAAGCCAAATATTGCTCACTTTCACATTTTTGGATGCAAGTGCTTTGTTCTTAATAATGACAAAGACAATCTCGGTAAGTTTGACGAGAAATCCGACGAAGGTATATTTCTTGGTTATTCGCTTTCTAGTAAAGCATATAGAATTTATAATAAAAGAACTTTAACTATTGAAGAATCTATGCATGTATCTTTTGATGAAACTAACCCCTCCAAGGAGGAAGTAGTTGTTTGTGATGATGATGATCCTATAGATTTACACCCGGAAGATCTTTCAATTGATCAAGTTGTGAAATCACCGGAAAATCAAGAAAACATTGTACAACAAGATTCGAATATCAATGATCTACCAAAAGAATGGAGAACTCATAGAGACCATCCTATTGACAAAATTATTGGTGACATTAGCCAAGGAGTATCAACTAGATTGAATCTAAAAGATGCTTGCTTAAACATGGCGTTTGTTTCTCAAATTGAACCTACCAAAGTTGATGAAGCCTTAGGAGATGATCAATGGATTATTGCTATGCAAGAAGAATTAAATCAATTCGAGAGAAATCAAGTTTGGGAACTTGTTCCTAGACCAAGTGGTAAACACATCATAGGTACCCGATGGGTGTTTAAGAACAAACTTGATGAGAATGGTCTAATTGTTCGAAACAAAGCAAGGTTGGTTGCCCAAGGTTACAATCAAGAGGAAGGAATCGACTTTGAAGAAACATTTGCTCCGGTTGCAAGGTTAGAAGCTATACGTCTTTTACTTGCTTATGCTTGTTCATTAAATTTTCAGCTTTTTCAAATGGATGTCAAAAGCGCATTCTTGAATGGATACATCATTGAAGAAGTCTATGTCAAACAACCTCCGGGATTTGAAGACTTCAAACATCCTACACATGTCTTTAAGTTGAGAAAGGCTCTTTATGGCTTAAAGCAAGCACCAAGAGCATGGTATGATAGACTTAGCAATTTTTTGTGTGAAAAAGGTTTCGAAAAGGGGAAGGTTGATAAAACCTTGTTCATTAAGAAAATCCAAAGTAACACTTTATTGGTTCAAGTCTATGTTGATGATATCATTTTTGGATCGACTAACAAAGAAATGTGTGAGGAATTCTCATTGATGATGCAAGGAGAATTCGAGATGTCTATGATGGGAAAGATGAACTACTTTCTTGGACTACAAATCAAGCAACTAGAAGATGGAATCTTCATCAACCAATCTAAGTATTACAAAGAATTATTGAAAAATTTTGATATGGACAATTGTAAAGCAATGAATACTCCAATGGGCTCCGGTACATATGTTGATCAAGATGAACCCGATACTCCAATTGATATTACAAAATACCGAGGTATGATTGGCTCCTTATTGTATTTGACGGCAAGTCGTCCTGACATCATGTTTAGTGTTTGTCTTTGTGCTCGCTTTCAAGCAAATCCAAAGGAATCACACCTCATGGCAGTTAAAAGGATCATGAAGTATCTAAAAGGATCAACCAATGTCGGCTTATGGTATCTGAAAGGTAGTATTTGCACTTTAATTGGTTATTCTGACGCGGATTATGCAGGTTGTAAAACTGATCGTAAAAGCACAAGTGGTACTTGTCACATTATTGGAAATGAATTAGTATCATGGGCTTGTAAAAAGCAAGCATGTGTTGCTCTTAGCACGGCCGAAGCAGAATACATAGCAGCAGGTAGTTGTTGTGCACAAATTCTTTGGCTCAAGCAACAACTCCGTGATTACGGACTTGATCTCGGATGTATTCCTCTTCGATGCGACAATACAAGTGCTATCAATATTACAAAGAATCCGGTCATGCATTCAAGAACCAAACATATAGATAGTCGACATCATTTTCTCCGTGATCATGTTCTTAAAGGAGATGTCGAAGTCACTTTTGTGGATACTCATAACCAACTCGCAGATATCTTCACAAAACCGCTTGCTCGAGAACCATTCTTCAAAATCCGAAGAGAACTTGGTATTTTGGATGAAGGTGATATCTAAATGTTTCTCATAAGATGCACATCTTAATTTTTATATGTATTTGTTTCACTCTTTTTCCCCATCCTTTTTTATGTTAACAAAGGGGGAGAAGAATATGCATATGTGTTGTTTTGTTTCAAAGAAATTGCAGGCCCAAATAAATATCAAACTCACTCCAAAATTCAAAGAATCATGGACTTAGGGGGAGCATATAATTTAGGGGGAGCATATAATTTAGGGGGAGCCTTGCATTTGCTCAACATGTTTACTACACAAAACAACATAAAACATTTCAAGAATTGTTTTCAAGACTTGGTTGTCATCATCAAAAAGGGGGAGAATGTAATTGCAAGCTTCTCAAGTCATATTTAAAGCATGTGTTTTGATGAAGACAACATGGACGTCAACATTCAAAGGATGTGCAAAAAGCTTATCAACATCATATAAAAGTCTTGAAGATTATTGAAGAATTATTGAAGAATCATCAAATGTCAAATGGTATAAATAATTCTTAATCTTGAATATAGATGTTCACAAAAAATATATGCATTCATAATCATATACATATCCAACATGTTTTCACTTAAGAAAAACTTTGTTTAAAATCTTTTTCAAAAAGAATTTTTGAAAATTAACTTTCAGGAACCGGTTCCTCCCTAACAGGGAACCGGGTTCCAAAACTTGTTCAAAAACATGTCCCTGGAATTTGTACCAGGAACCGGGTTGTACCAATAGGGGAACCGGTTCCTGCGTGATATTTTTTGAAATCTGACTTATAACGTTCACTAAGAACCGGGTTCTGTCAGTGCCGGAACCGGTTCCTAGCGAAACAGTGCAGCTTTTCTTTTGGTTTTTAAACATTTTTCAAGTGGTATCTTTTCATGAATGCATTGAAACTTTTCATATGAATTGGCATGAATGAAGAGGTTCTTGTGATTTTATAAAATGCTGCATATTTTCTTATTTCAAAAAAAAAACAATGCTTCAATTTTCAAATTAACAATTATACTTCTTCAATAAATAATTTTTCATCATTCACATTTGAATTCATATTTTCATGTGTTCATAATTTTGTGAAACTTGCCATATACACTTTCATTATCATTATAAGTTTCATACATACATTGTGAACATTTATATACATTGTTTGAGAATTGTTTATATCTTGAAGAAGAAGATCAATTGAAGATTGATAAAGCTCTCCATATACTTCAAATAAATCATTGTATTACTTAAAGAAATTATTCCCTTACTATCCAGGATTGTTGGAAGTAAGTGTTGTGATTTGAAGAGGATTGTTCTTCATTCACATTAGTGTTTGTTTGGTCTTAAAGGTGTTAAGAACCTTTGATCACCCTATAGGTTAGATAGTAAGCATAGGTTGTACAATCATTCTAACTATAGTGAAATCTCTTTCGTGTTGGAAAGGGGACTGGAGTACTCTCAGATTGTGAGGGGAACCAGGATATATCACCGTGTTCTTTACTTTTTCGCATTTATCGCTTTCATCACCATAATCAGGAAAAGATAAAGATATAATCAAAACCTTCAAACACTTAACCAAAAATTACTACCAAGCATTCTCCTAAAACCGAATAAATTTTTATAAGACCTAATTCACCCCCCCCCCCCCCTCTTAGGCACTCTGAGACTTACAACATCTATTGAAGTCCTGAGAATATCCTTGACCACTCCCTTCCACAAACTTGATCGATTTATGTTCATGAAGTATATCAATATGTTCGTTGAAACAAAGATATTTCTCTCATCCATGTCCTCTTTTGTGGAATGATGATTTGGCTCAGAATGGTTTTGAGGACCTTTTCCTAACACATCTCCAAATACCGCTCGTATAAATGCAATCTGGAGGGCCTTTCTAACACCTACAGTGCTTTTTTATTGAATCAACATCAGCTCGACAAGGTATGGTTTCATGAGTTACCAACCAAACTTGGTATCTCGACAGTTGAGACTCAGTTAAATTCTACCTTCGTCTTTGTTCTACCTTCATGCTGATATTGTCTGGGTGGGTAGACAACTCACTACTGAGGAACATAGGGCCTACCTTAAATTCCATCGAGCCACTCAAACTCTTGAACTTCCAGTTTTCGACATCGAACACTCCTTCTTCACTTTAAAGCTTTTCGACCAATTGTGGCTCCAATATCAACATAAATATTTATCCATACCCAACTTTATTCAAAGGCTCATCAACACCTTTAGTTCTATGGAGACTCAACCACCTCCTGCATTGTTGTCCCTCAGGAACAGGAGTGCCATTCGCCGGTTGAATTAAACAAAACTTCACCTTCTAGACAAGTACAAGAAACGACTCCATCCTTCTTTGTAGGCTCAATCTCACAAAAGCACAATGTTGTGTCACTAAACTTAGCGGTATCTCTCTTTCTTTTTTGTTTTTTTCTTTTAATCTTGTTCTTCATGCTAACTTGAAAATCCTCCCCTGGGCCACCTTGTGCATGCAACGTTAAGCTGAATCCAACTAGGAACACTCCTATTGGTGACAACATTGTAAAGTCCAGTCATCCAGCTTTCGTCAAACCTACCTGTCACATTTTGAATGATACTCCATCCCTCGATTCTACCACCCAGAATGAGATCGAAGTGTTGAAGAAACAAGATCGAATGGCAACAATTAGGAAGATTCACCTTCTTCGACATGCCCCAGTTGCTTCACCAAACCTTGGTTCGACATCTCTACCCATTGCTGAACTAGACGATGAAGTAGTCCACGCGCTTCACTAACTAAGGTCTCATCTATTTGAAAGTGGATTTTTAGCTGTTGAAGATGAGGACGCTTTCATTGAAGCTGCAATTTTTAAACTTCTCGAAACCATATCTCAATATCCTCTTCCCGATTCTTTGGCTAAGTACTTAATCAATTTTGAGGCCTTCTTCAACTGACTTGCAAAAGATCTCTCATTCTTCCGACACACCGACCTCCAACTTAAAACCAAAGCAAATGAAATGAGAGGTGAGTGGGATTTTAGCGAAATTTACGTGCAAAAGGATAATGATCTCGAGGCTAAGATAAAAGACTATCTGGAGCAGCACTCTGCTTTGGAACAGGAAATCCTGAGTTATCAAAACCAAATCGCAACGCTCAATCAGAAGGTTGTCGACCTCGAGCGTCAGAGGGCCCTATTGGATTCATCTAATGATCCTTCATTCAACGCTGTTCAACAATCTACTCTTGAGGGAATAGCTCATGGCGAGAAAGCCCTTCAGCTTAGGAGCAAGACTCGCCACTTAACAACCAAGAGGGTTCGTCTCGACCAAAAGATTACCTACGAGAGAGCCCACTTGGAAAACCTCAAATCTAGGTTTCCTTTGTAATTTCATTGTTATCCATGTTTCAACTGGGATTTCTTTTTTGCATATGTAACCCCATTGGGAAATTTTAGTAGCCATTTTTGCACTTGTCCATTTTGGCTAACGATATTTTGAGACGCTCTATTTTGCAATAATTCGAATATCTTGAAGCATAGGTTTATACTTTTTCAAATATTTACCGTTTACTTTCAAGATTATTTGATCGAATCCTAACTCTTCGATCTCATATGCATTATTGGTGAACGTCTATAGTACTTGGAGTGGTCTTTCCTAATTTGGTGACCACTTCCCAAAAATTCTATCTTTCATATCCATGGGAAGAATAATTTTCCACACGTATTCTCCAATTGTGAACGTCTTTATTCTAGCCTTTTTATTGTAGGCCCTTGCAACCTGCTCTTTTTATCGAATTAACATATCCAATGCAACTAATCTTTCTTCATCTAGGTCTACTATTTCGTCAATCATCATATTCCAATATTGTTTTGATGAAAGTTCGCGTTGTCGGTGTACTCACACTGATTGTAAGTGTATTTCAACTGGAAAAATCACATTGTGTCTAAATACCAATCGAAAAGGCGTTGACCTAGTTGCTTCCTTGGGAGATGATTGACAAGCCCACAAAACCTGATCCAACGTCTTATGCCAATTCTTGGGTTTCTTAGAGACGTGTTTCTTAATTAACCCAATTATTATTTTATTGGAAGCTTTGACCTGACCATTGGCTTTAGCATAATAAGGCATGGATGTTACCCACTTGAAGCCTATTTCAGACGTAAACTCTTGTATCTTACGCCCAATGAAAACTGACCCTTGATTTGTAGTGATTGTCTCAGGAATTCCAAATCTATAAATGATGTGCTTTTGAATTAAGTAAATCACTGCTTCTTGGTCGACATTGACCAATGGTATTGCCTCTATCCATTTAGTGAAGTAGTCTATCCCTACCAGGATGAATTTTTATTGTTTCGACGAGGCTGGTCGAATCTCTCCTATGATATACAACGCCCATCCTCGAAACGACCACAACTTAATAATTGTGTGCAATTCACTTGCATGAACATGTTGAATCCCTTCGTTCTTTTGGAATTCTTGACACTCTTTGGTAAACTCAATACAATCTTTCAGCATACTTGGCCAATAGACTCCCTATCGGAACAACAGGAATTTCATTTTATGGCCAGCTTGGTGGTCACCATAAGCTCCACTGTGGACTTCGACTATCGCCAAATACGCTTAAGTATCTCCTAAGCACTTGAGCAAAACCCCTCAGGAGTCTTCTTGAACAACTCCATGCCCATGCACATGTAGCTCAAAGCTCTATACTTTATTTTCCTATCGACATTTCCAACCGGATTGTCCAAATAATTCATAATTGCCTTTCGCCAATCCGTGTCTCACAAATTGTCAATGGCAAAAACATCAAATTTTTCAAAATTGTCAGAACTTTCAAATCTTGCCAAGCTATTTCCCCCGCCCCCTGGTTTTTGGGATTGACAATATTGATTGAAGTGTCGAAACTACCTTTTCCCTTACCTCAACAAAACTTTTCAATTTTTCAATTGATACCTTGTAGCCAGAGGCAATTTGTGCCAAGTCATTAGCCACTTGATTTTCCAATCTGGGCACATGTGTAATGCTTACAACTTCAAAACATTCCAACAATTGATTAACTACCGCAAAATACAAAAACAAATGTTCTTTAATGCACTTATATTCTCGAGTTATTTTCTTAATCACTAGCTCTAAATCACCTTTGATTTTGACCTTCTTCGCGCCTAAATCTTTTAAATGTTTAAGCCCAATAATCAAAGCCTCATACTCTGCTTCGTTGGAGCATTTTCCATCTAGCCTAAATTTGAATTTTGTTGGCACTCCTTTTGGAGAAATAATTAGAACTCCAACACCAGTTCCATTCTTATGGATTGACTCATCGAAGTATAATTTCTAAGGGTCAGTAGCTATCAGATTTATTGATGGCTCTATTATTGCATGATTGACTATGAAGTTTGCCACAATTTGGCCTTTCATGGCCTTCAAAGGCATATAAAACAATGAAAACTCAGTTAAGGCTAGTGCCCACTGAAACAACTGACAGAAATCATTAAAGATAAAATTCAATGAACTCCCCATCGAATGTCTTTTATCCCACAAGATGGGAAAGGTAAACATCGAGAAAACCTGAAGGGGTGTAATCACGATCTTGCGACCATAGAGATCGGGTAAGGAAGTCGTTTACGCGAGGGGAAGGTATTAGCAACCCACACGTTTCTAGTACTCTACAAGATCCACTTATGTTGTTCTAATCTAAGGGTGTGAATTCTATGTCTAAAGCTTAAGAGTTGAGAAGAGATAAGAGGGGGAATGTATGAAAAAGAAAATAGAAAATAATGTAGGGAAAATAAAAGGTTGTACTCGTTCGGGCCCTACCCCAATGCCTATGTGTCCCTTTTAAGTAATTAGAGCATCCGTAGTACGACTTCAAAAGTCTTGTTTATTTTGTATCTTTTAATGAACAGTGTTAATTTCTCCTTCTGCCGCAACTCGACCTTTGGAGACTTACGTGTCATCACAAAACTGAATTAACATGTTCTTTTGAAAAGAGTTTGAAAGAAAAGCCCAAATGAAAAAAGAGTTTGTGTTGGTTGGTGTTTTTGCTGTGGATGAGAGCTAGTTGATCTCAAGAGAAAGATATTAGCCACTTCTCCATTTATTCATGAAATATGTCTTTGAGACTTGAACCACACCAAAGCTTAGAATGGAAGAGCAATAAGATCGAGAAGAAACCCGCTTATCATTCTTGTGCTCAACAAATGTATGATTCTCATCAGTATTTTTTAAGTGTTTTGAAGTTTGCTAGAATAAGAAGTTTTTGTTTTAAATGTAAATGCAAAGAAGAAAGAAAAGTTTAAGGGGGGACTAGAATAATAACCCTAAAGTTGTCATGAATTATTTGTACTATAGTTGAGGATAAAAGAGTGAAATATCTACTTAACATTGGCATACATGGATATAAGCTTAAGGTCTATTCAGCTCAAACTTAGAAAAGAATGAATTGAAAATCCTATGGGGAGCATGGCAAAGAAAGAAAAGATGGGGAAAGAGATGACAAAACTTCACACAAGGAAAAACTAAGCCTTAAGTATGATCAACATCTTTACAAACACAAGTTATGAGTGGAACTCTTAAACACACCAAGAGAGGTGGATAAGAGAATATTCTAACTTTAAAAGGGAGGGAAACCCTAAATCCAAATTAGGTTTAAAAAATTATTAAAAAAAACAACTTGCAAAAATTAAAACCAATGAACCCTATCTTGCTAAAGACTTATAAAAGTCAAAGACATAGTTTAAATCTCTTGGATTAATTTGAAGAGGTGAAAATGATTGAGAATCTTCAAGACTAGTAGACAAAGTGATCAAATTAGAGAGTTTTAGCAAAATATTTGTGAAAAAATGTAAAATCAAAAATTAAAATTCATAAAAAATTATTTTTATGATTTTAAGTCATCCAAGAAATTTAAACATATCTTCTTTGATTTTTATAAGTAAAGGAAATTACGATTTCAAAAGTTTCTTCTAGCTTAAGCAAAAAGAAAGTCCAAAAACTATCATTAGTTTCTAAAAATTAGAACAAAGAAAAATTAAAATGTAAATTCAATTAAAAATTATATCAAACTAGTTCAATACCTAAGAAATAGTAAAATTATTTTTATGGAATTTTTTTGTTGGAGGAAGATACCAAAAGAAAATTATTTGCACACAATAACCACAAAAAAAGGAAACAAAAAGATATTATCAAAGATTGATTTTATTTTCTTATCACTAATTTTTATAAAATAAAACAAAAATTATTTTTATGAATTACATTAAAAATGAAACCTAATATATTTTTTTGGGGATTTTTCAGCTTAGTACAAAATGAAAAATAAAATTCTAAAAGTTCAATGGTGAAGAAAACCCTAATTTGATTAATTGTGTTATTTAATTTTCTAAAACAATTTTTTTTTAAAAAGAATAAAATTCAGAATATGAAAATATACGAAAGCATAAGCCTAATATATTTTTTTGGTAATTTTTGGATAAGATAAAATATTAAAACAAAAATAAGAAAACAATTAAAAATGGATTAAAAATTCAAAAAATGCCAAGGCTTATTACATCTATTAAAGCCAAAATGCGTTGTAAAAGAAAATCAAAACCATGTTCAATAGATGCACGCCACGTAATCGTCCCTACCACTGAACCATGCCCTAACACATGTTAATCAATATTTCATGCCGGATTCAGATCATGATATCTCCTTCAATTCTTGATGAAAACACACGAATTTGTAATCAAATTAAAGATCTCATGAAGTAGATCAACATAGGATCAGAGATTTTTAAGAATGGATCATGAATCAGAGAGAAAAATGCACGCAAAAGTTACTAAAATCAACACATTTTTGAACTTGTAAAAACAAAATTCATCAATCCAAATTTAGATCCACATATCTCATTCATTTCTTAACCAAACCACTTGATGTAAACATATGTGTTCATTATGAAAATGCAAGGAACAACAAGGTGAACATTAATTTCACAAATAATGCAAGATTAAACATAGATTTGAGCATGAAAGCATTGTTTCAATCAAGTTCCAAGCAACTTGCAGAGCACGATTTTCACATCAATTCACAATAGATATACATCAGATCTAAGATTTGGCCAGCTAATCCACGATGCACATGATCTTCAATAAGAATGAAAACTGAATCGCGAATTAGAGTTCAATGGTGCTTACCTCAATTTGTGAAAAATAAATTCACAATATCCTCTGAACTTAGTGAGAAACCTGATGATTCTTCTCATTCAAGCTTCAATGATGTGTAACTATGCAGGAATTAAAGCTTTGAGCAAAACACTTAAGAGAAAATTTGCACAAGAAGATTCTGTTTTTAAAAGAGAGGATTAAGCTTTGAGGAAAGTTTTATCAGAGATTTGTTGTGAATACCAATCAAGCCTCCTGAAATGAGAATGAATAGGAGTTTATATAGAGGGATGAAGTGTGTTGAAGAATTTTTGCAAGGGTATGGAAGTCTTTTGTAGTTTGGAGTTGTTGGGGATAATCTTGTGACTTGTTGGGTTTTGTGTTGTTATTGTTTGAACTTACAATCGTTTTGGAAAGAGGTGAGGGAAGTATGAATGATGACCTGACTTATACTAGCACATGGGAACAACTTGATTGTAGGCCAAACATGTTAATCGACCCACTTTCTTTTCCACTTTTTTATTAATTTGCTTGTGCAATTCCCTTGCTTAAGAGGCCTTTGGAAATCCCTTCTAACGTAGATGATTATAGAGATTTGAATTATTGAAATTAATGCCTGGAAGTGAGAGATGTTTTAGTGAGAAGTTTGGAAAAACAAAGCCTAGAAGGCCAGGGTGCACGCGTGTGTATGGACATGCATGACTTGCCAGAAATGCAACTTTGAGGTCTTCACTTTGATTGATTATATCTTGCTCAATAATGGCTCAATTGATGTGATTCAAAGAGATAAATGAAAACCATATAACAATCTTCAACATGCTTCTCTCAAATTTTTTAATTGATACTTGAATCACAAGAAATTTACTCATGAAAATGGCACACCGACTATTTATGGAAATGCCTTGCTTATTATGTGTGTGACTTGTTACTTTTGACAACCTTGTGACCTATCCTTCTAAGCTCCATATCTCACAAATGATTCATTTATGGGACTTGAACACGCACTGACAATCTTGTAGGGTTTTTCTCAAGCTTTCCTAGCATATACGATTTGCCTCCATTGGATAAAAAATGAGAAAGTTATGAATGTCCATAATTCAGTACTATAGGGCTTAAGGACTTAGAATTTTTCTAAATGTCCAAATAACTTCTTGAACAAGTTATCTCCAATTTGACTTCTTCTCTTGATTTTGTGATACCAATGATCATGAAATATGAAAAAAGGATACTTGAATTGATAGTTGACCAAAAGTCCACTTGGACAACTTTGACTTTGGTTGACTTTTGGTCAAAATGACTATTTTGCCCCTTTTGATCAATTGAACTTCTTTTGCTCAAAATTAACACCCAATCTCTCAATCATAGGTGCTTATTAACATATAGAGAGGCATGGAATTAAGTCTTGCCTAAAAACACAGGGATTTCTTGATTAAAATCAAAACCCTAATTTAGCCCTCTGTGTTAGGAGATAGTGACCAACCTTCATTGTCCTTGACAAATTGAGAAATTATTTGAACAAATATGTCGTATATGATGATGAGGAAATGATGCTTCACACATTTGTATTTTACAAGCCTCAAACTCTTCATCTGGTCAAAACCCTAATCTTGAGAGATGAACAGTGGAAATGTGATTCTTCCCCAAACTTTGCAAACTTCCAGCTTCTAATAATTATATGGGACAAATGAGATATCTTGCAACATAAGAAACCTTTGTAGCTTAAGAGAGTTTAAATATTGAAGACATGGATACTCAAATTCTTGATACATAAGATAGGTTATACACCGACTCTTATTCATACTCCAACGGCGAGGTAAACATGAATTGAATAACCAAAGACTTGCAAGGGCAAGAATAAACCACAACTTACTGGAAAAATGGAGAATATCAAAGACTCGAATGGTGGTAAATCAAACATACCGTGTTGGGGAAACAAAATAGGATCACCCTAAGCTTGCTGCAGAGATAATTCATCTTTGAGCGCGTAACCATCCGGTTACCAAAGGTGAACACAATTGGCTTACACTCATACATGTTTGAATTTTTATAGCGTAATGCTCCATATAATGGAAATGCTATGCGTTTTGGTAGATTCAATGAAATTATGCATGTTTTAGCGATGCATGATGAACATCCGGTAACAAACAACTATTGAAAAGACAATGAATTCCCGAACGAAGATCTTCGCATATCTGATCAACCTGAATTTTAGTGGGGAATCATAATTCGGACTCAATCAAACTCTGAAGATCGCTATTACTGGTCAAATAACTTCCCGGGGGAGAAAACTGCAAATATAAATCGCAGTTCTGACAGAATCTTGAAAATTCTCAATTCCTCGGGGAACAAATCCAATCTCCTCCAGATGAGGAAAACTTCACTGGGAATCACATAAATTCTTGAATGAAAAGAAATCTAATTAAGCCATTATGGGGATAACAAATAGAGGTAATAAAATCCACTTGGGGAAGGAAAGAAAACCTCTCAACTTCGAATTGAAATTTGGAGCTCCATCGGGGAATTCTCCAGTGATACTCTCCTACTAAAGATAAGACACCCTTGAAAGAAAAACGTCAATGTATATTGCTTCAGGAAAAGCCAGGAACTTGACCCATTGGGGAATAAACATGCTTGATGATCAATCACTTCTTCAAGACACTTGATAGGGAAACATTTCCTAAGGAAAGACAAACTTCACAAGGAGTCAAACATCAACCTTACCGGGGATAGCACCAATAGGATAGAAATCTTTACTTGGGAAGAAACAAGCATCTTAGGGGCAGAAGTTCCATCGGGGATATCTCCACAAAATCTTCTACCATCGGGGATGAAAGAGTTATAACTGACATTCCCATGTACATCACACTGGGAAGACAGGGCACTTTCTCCCCTAGGGACAAACAACTTGCTCCACTAGGGAATAATAGATAAATTACTCTGGCAGGTCTTCGAAATTCGACTTTGACCGGGGAGCAGAAATCAATTTAAATCGAGCAGAATGAAACGCCTCCATGGGAATACAAAATCATAATCTCCAACGATTAATTAGGAATCTTTTCAAGAAAACTCTGACATGGGCAGATTGCACTGGGGAAAAGCGTGCAAACTTGACTGAGGATTAACATGCGTACTTCAAGGAGAAAACGAGCGCTAACCTCACCAGGGAAACCCCAAATGTCGAATTCAATGGGAGGATGTCAATAATCCTTTATTAAAGGCCGAGTATGAGATGTATACCTTAGACGTTATATCAGACACTTGAAATTTCTAAGCAATTTTTATTTATCGGTATCACGTGCTATAAATTCCTTAACATTTTAAATGCAAAGTTTATCAAAAATGTTGAATGTATTTTGCAATCAAAACAGTAAACATAAAATAAATTCCCACAGTTTGAAAAAACACTTTTATTGATTGATTGGCCTGTAAATAGGCATTTACAGCAAGAAGCAATTCCTCAAAAGAGGCAATTGCATACAAAGTATATAGAGGAGAAAACAAAGATGGCAATGTGAGTGCGGGTTTATCAAGGACAACTCTGCTATAGCTCTTATGTCCTCAAAACTCCTAAGTATCTTGCTTTCTGAATAACTGATTGGACTGCTGCTTCCCGAGCCAACCTAACAACAATGTAAGTTGATATTACAGATGCAATGCAGACTATAGTATTCGCTTTTAATCCCTAACTTTTTCCTGGATTTCCCTTTTGGGTTTTCAATCCACCGGGATACCCTTTTTTTCCTAAATTGCCTTTGATAGGTTCAACTTAGCGGGTGTACAATTATTTTTCACTCATTCACTCTTTCTTTTGTCCCTAACTTTTGTCTGAACCTATGCTCGCATAGGTTTGCCGGGATGCCTTTTTTGCCTGAGCCAATCAACTCAGCGGTCATCTTATGCGAAGTACTTTTTCACTACATTTATGTTGACGAGGTGAGGAAAATCCTCTCCATCCATAGTTATGAGCATCATGGATCCTCCTAAAAAGACTTTCTTTACAATATACGGTCCTTCATAATTAGGAGCCCATTTACCCCTAGTATCTGTATTGTTGGGAGGAAAGATTCTCTTTAGCACGAGATCACCAGCTTGAAAGTTCTGTGGACGTACCTTCTTGTCAATAGCTTTCTTCATCCTTCTCTGGTATAAGTGTCTGTGGCAAATAGCTATCAATCTCTTCTCCTCAATGAGATTCAGCTGATCAAATCTATTATGAACCCATTCAGCCTCATCCAACTGTGCATCTGTCATTATCCATAAGAAAAGTATCTCCACTTCCACAGGAAAGACTGCTTCCATGCCATAAACAAGAGAGAAGGGGGTTTCCCTATTTGAAGTGCACGCAGTGGTATGATAACCATCCAAAGAAAATGGCAACATCTCGTGCCAATCTTTATAGTTGACAACCATTTTCTGCACAATCTTCTTGATATTCTTATTAGTTGCCTCAACCGCGCCATCCATCTTGGGTCGGTGTTGTACCCTAAAATTTCCCCTCTCAATTATCAAACATTTTCTCACAAGATCTTCTATGGTTCAAGACTACACAAGGGTTGATCAGCTCAAGACATCTCCTTAAGCACTGATGACTGAAATTAGGGTTTGAGATTGCACAAGGATAATTGATATTTTAATACCTCATATGACTTTCATGGATCATTATGGACCCTAAATATTTCTCATGTCAAGTTTCAAGTCTTGGATCACATTTTTGCTCAGTCAATTGAGCAGTTGACCTAAAAGTCAGCTATATTGGGGGAAAAGTCAGTTATGGCCAATTTACAGTCAAACTTCATAATTTGTTATCCATATCAACATTATAAAATCATATTTATTACTTGATCATGTTTGGACCATAATTCCTCAAGAAATTTGATCAGATCATCAAAAGGGCAAAATGGTCAAAATTAGGGTTTTGATTGAGAAAGGGCAATTACTGATTTTTGACCTAGAAAATGGTTGATTGGTTTGAGGAATGATATCAATAGTTCAATTGCATCATTTTTACCTAATGGAATGACTCAAAACATTTCTCAAGGTCATTTGATTGATAGTTAATTTTCAATCAACTGATCAAAAGTCAATTGTACACTGAAAAGTCAAACTTTGACTTTTTGGTCAAAATCAAGTGTCAAAGATCACAATTCATCAAAACATGTCAAAATATGAAACTTTTTCATCAAGAAATCAAAAAGTCAAGATTTCATTTTGAAAAGTCAAAGTTTCCGAACTTAGAAATTTTTCAAAGTGTTTGAAAACTTCATACTTTTTCACAACTTTGAGCCAATTTTTCACCATGATGCAAGATGATTCAAAATAAACTTTCAACATGAAAGTTGTAGATCTCCATGAGATATAAAATATTGATTTACACAACTTCTCCTATAAATGCTTGGATCTCAAGTTATTAATCCATGAAGTCATGGTCATGAAACTAAAACACTTAGTGAAATTTTGAGCATTTTAGGTCAGGATTTTGACCTAACTTCTGACCCAAGTTTCACATAGTTCCATTTAGATTTTGCAAAAGTGATTCAAAGAGGGGTTGTAGAGAAGATTACAAGCTTTCCAAAATGTCATAGAAATCCTTGAGATCATTTGTGAGCAAGGAGAATCAAAGACCAGAAGTTAGGGTTTCAAGTTGTTTTGCAAGGCAAAATTTGTGATGCAACATGAACCAAGTTCGTAGCCATGCTGCACAATCTTCTTTGCAAGCCTCTAAACCTCAAGATCTCTCCCTAATCCGAATATTACACTTGCTTTTGAGCTATTATCCATTTGATTCAAGCTTTATCCAAGATGATTTTCCATTAATGGCACAAAGGCACCATTGCCATTTACATAAAGCAGGCTTTATGCAAAGTCAACTTGCATTGAGCTTTGCACTTGTCCCTTCTGCACAAACTTCCTCTACAAAGTCAGATAAGCATGTTTGAAGTTGGTAACCACTCTAGATAGCTTTGTACTATGCATTGAAACCATGTTTGTCAACCTTACTTCAAAAACAAGCCAAGAAACCAAAACATGTGATCTTATACGTCTGACCACCTCAATATCCAAACCTTTTGCTTACATATACACAAGTTGTTTGCAAGAAAACACACGCATGCACAAGCCCAAAAACACACAAGAACTCAAAATTGTATCAAAAATCACCATTGTTGCACATTCTGACCAAAAACTTGAAACTCACATCTCCCTCGTCCGTTTTCAAGCCTTTTAGTTCCTAAAGCTTCCTTACATCAAATATAACCCATCCTTGTCCCTGTTACACGACTGTAACTCCATTTCCTTCATCCTCCATTGCCAAAAAAAGAGAACTTCACATTGACTTCTCCAAACCATCTCAGCCACTCTCAACTCAAGCTAACCATTACATTAGCTTCCTGGGAACTTGAGGAAGCTAACCTGATCATTGCAGCACCTTTAATCAAGCTCATTTGCATTTCATGATTTCCAGTTTTGAGGTATTTTTCTTGAACTTCTATCTCATTACTTGGGCATTGTTAGGCTTGCATTTGTGAAGATAAAATGTAGACATCATTGCCCTGAAGTTGTACATGTCCAAAGATTTTATTTATATTGATTGAGCTAGGAGAATTTTAGGATTGAACCTCTGAAAATAATAAAGTCAGAATTTGTTACTTTCAAAAATTCTCAATCATCTTTAATTTATAGCTTATGATATTTATATGGTTGGATTCGTATGGAAAAATGGAGCAACTTTCATGTTTGCATATTTCATTTTTATTGAGAAATGGTAAAGTTACAGATGATCTGGCTGGAGGTTGAAGATGAAGTGTATTCATGACTCATTTTGTATTATATATTTATCATTTTAGTTAAGTTAACAGATGTATAGCCACCCCAGTGGTAAGGTAGCGTGCTGGTAACCAAGAGGTCGTGGGTTCAACACCCAGCGCGTTGCCTTTTGCATTTTTTTCACATTTTTTGTCATTTTTTTGTTTCAGGAAGCACTTGGGCTTCCATCCCATGGGCCTGACTTTTTTCTTCTTAACAATACTCCCTGTTTCACTTTCTAACCTCCCTGACTTTATTTTCTTTATTTTATTTTATTTTCATCTTTTATTATTATTATTATTATTATTATTATTATTATTTTTACTAATAAAAAAACTCAAAAATATTTATATTTTATCATTTATATTTATTTAGTTTATTTTCTTCATAAATACTAAAAAGAACAAAAAACATTTCCCTTAATAAATTAATTTACTTTTTAAAATACTTAGATAATTAGTTTTAATTATTATATTTTTATATTTTTTTCTTATAAATTTAAATCAAATTAGAATTTAGGACTTTTATTTGATTAATTTTATTTACTAATTAAATTCACAAAAACCCTAAAAAAAACTAGTTTTCTTTAAATTAATTTATTTTACTAACTTAATCTTAATTTTCTTATCTTTAGTTAATCATTTTATTTTAGTTAACTAGGTCAAAAACCCTTTTCATGAAAATCAAACAAAAATCACATTTCTTTTTACATTTTATATTCTTGCATTTTTATCTTCATTTTTGTACATTTATTCAAATTTAATATGATTGTAATAGATAATTAGGGTTTTAATTTCTTGCAATTCCCCATTTGTAATTTGTACACCCCTCCCCTAAATGATATAATAGCTTAGTATTTTTATTTTTCGTAATTTAAATGCTTTATATACAAATGCTAGTAATTAGGGTTTGTATAGAAAGATAAAAATCAACAAATAGCAAACCCTAATCAAGACAAATCAAACATGTAAACCAATACACTTGCACACATACACCCTTAGGGTAAACCCACTTTGTTGCCTTACAAAAATGACCATATTATGCATGTGAGGTATCTTAGCAAAAACAAGCAAATACAAGATCATAGTCCCTCGATGACGCTATCAAAGTTGCCTTTCAAAAATGATCTTAGTCCCTAAAGAAAATGCTAAGATATCTTACAACATTGCTAATCATTGTTATACGATGACCCGTGCCCGTCCCTTTTACATCCAAAGATAGGATTTCTTACCAAATCAATGGTAAGATAACAATGTCAAAGGAAAGAGGAAATAAACATGAAAGACTTTTGAGTAGGTAGATTGTTCCTAGTTGCTTGCTCAATTTCAAAACCAAAACATCCTTGCTATTTTAAAAAACAAACACCAAACACTTTCAAAAATATCTTTCAAACTTGAAAACATTTTCAAAAGATCAACACTTTATATACATTCTTACGAACGAGAATCATTACAAAGTTTGCCTAAAACGATGGCGCCTTTTCAAAATACTTTCAAAAACTACACAAAGCACATTTTCAAACAAAAGCAAGTGATCTAGCAAGAGCCCATGGAAAACCATGGATGAAAAGGGTGCTAATACCTTCCCTTTTCATAATCTACCCCCTGAACTCAAGAAAACATCTCAAAGGTCTTTCCTGTTCTTTTCAGCCTTTCCTTTTGGATAAAAGAAAAGTCGGTGGCGACTCTTGCTAAACCGCAACGTTTACGATGAAACGCAAAACAACCAAGTCAGTTCTCCCACCGTGTTACAGAGTTGCCGACTCTACTAGAGATACTTTTAAAGTGGGTTTACCTTAGGGTTAGATCACATTTGTTTGCTTTCATTGTTTGACTTGTATGATTTACATTTTGATTCTTTGTTTGGGTGTGAATCCTCTACCCGGATTTGGGATACCTTATAGGTAAGTAGCAATACATTGTGGAAATTGTGCGGGGTATACCGATATGGTCTAAGCAAAAGCTACGTTAGTGCGACATATTTGTGGGTACCGGTAGCCCTTGATTAGTCAATGAGAATACGGTGTCGTTGAGTGATGTCATGAAGCACTAACTAACTTCTAGAACTTTTACTTGACCAACCTGGCTATTAGGACGTAGTGAGATGACCGGATTTGGTGCAGTTAGAAGTTGGTAGATACTCGATATTACGCTCATTGAGGTTTGGTTTTTTGGGATATTTTAGTCGCTATTAAAGAGGCTTGCGCTGAAACAATGACCGAGAAAACAAACCAGTGATATTGAGCGCCTTTAAAACCCGATTACTATTGATAGGACAGGTTTGAGCCAACTAAACTTCAAGAGGGTACTTACCTATGAGACTCCATGCAAGCCTAAACCTAAGGACTTGTTTGTTTTGTTTGTATATATTTACTTGTACATAACATTATAAACATCATAACATCATACTCATACTCACTAACCATTTCAAGGATTTTGGGGTTTATTTTTATTCTGTTTTGTAGGACATGGATTCTATTCGCAGGAAAACCATTCAAGTCAATATTGTAAGGATCCCTCCTCAACTTAAAGAGTTAGCATCAAGGGTTCCTGAAAATTCTCCATTTACCGAAAGACATGGTCGCCTCCTAAACTTGGTTACCTCCAACATTGATGAGGACATGATGAAGGTGCTCTTCCAGTTCTTTGATCCTTTACAACATTGCTTCACATTTCCCGATTATCAACTTGTGCCAACTTTGGAAGAATTCTCCCAACTCTTGAGAATTCCCATTCTCAATCCACTACCCTTCAACGGTACAGAAAGAGATCCAAAACTAGAAGAGATTGCTCAAGCCCTACACTTGCAACCATATGATGTCACAACTAATTGGGAAACAAGGAGTGGTGTCAAAGCTTTCTTAGCTAAGTTCTTGTTTGAGAAAGCTCAAAACTGTTGGAACTCCTTGGACTTGCAAGATTTTTAGGAAATTGTGGCTCTCCTCATCTATGGGATGGTTTTGTTCCCAAATCCTGACCAACTCATAGACATAAACACCGTCAAAATCTTCATGTCTCGTAACCCGGTGCCTACTTTGTTAGGAGACATCCTACATTGTTTTCACACTCGCACTATGAGGAAAAAATGGTATTCTTATGTGTTGTACTCCTCTCTTGGAAAGATGGTTTATTTCGCATCTTCCTCAATTTGTATTGAAGAATGAGCAAGGTTCAAGGTGGTCACATAGGTTGATGACACTCAAACATTCAGATATTCATTGGTGTTCCCAATTTGTGGAGAATGTTACTATCGTCGACCATTGTTGAGAATTCCCTAATGTACCCTTACTTGGCATTAGAGTAGGCATCACCTATAACCCCTGCTTAGCCTTAAGACAGTTTGGTTATGCCCGAAGGGATGGTCCACATGAGATGCTTATTCAAGGGTTGGTATTTGACTACGAGAATGACGATCAAGGTTATCGCTAGAGATTTATCCGAGCTTGGAGGATGTTGAACAGGGTAGATAGCAAGACATTGGGGTATAAGAATTACATCCCTCTTGAGCCTTACCTCAAATGGGTACGAGCTCGTGCTTAAAGTCTTATGATGCCTTACCCCTCCATTCTCCCAGTTATCATAGAGCCTGTTATGGAAGGAAACGTCCCATACATTATCCTTCATCCTGACATGTCCACCTCTCTCGAAGACTTGCAAAGGGATTGGATACAGCTTAAAGGGGAGCGAGACACTTTCGAGGCCCAATTCTATGCCAGCAAGAAGAAGGTCCTGGAACTCACCAAGCAGCTTCATGAGGAGCGGAGTCTGAACGCCTACATCGCACTAAAGAGGATGCGTTCAACTTTTTATCTTAGAGTTTTTGTATTTCTTTGTAAGCCCAAAGAGGCATGATGTACTCAAACTTTGATTTATTAATATAATGTGTGTTCCTTTTTTGTCTAAAGCAAATTTAAGTCTCTAATTTCCTTGAAATCATTGCATATGCATATTCATTCATCATAACATAAGCAGGTTTCTTACCATAGGTCTCCTTATCTTTCTACTATTTATTTCAGTAAGATGGATCTTGAGCAGACAGTAAAAGACCCGCAGGCGCAAAATGCTCAGTTTCAACAAATGTTCTTGACTCTAGCCAAAGGACAAGAGGATTTGAAAACTTTGTTGATTGAAGAAAATAAGAAGAAAGCAAAGAAAGCAATTGGTGTTCTGAATCTAGGAAGAAGGTTCCCAGGGCCAGCTAGACGAACCCTAGACTTCACAATATCATCTGGTGAAAAGGATAATCAATAAGGGAAAGGCAAGGAAGTGACTGCCCATCCAGAATCTGAAGAGGAAGAAGAAGAAGATTACTCTGAAGAGCAGTATCCTCCGGCTGACGACAAATACAAACATCTAGAAGAACGTCTAAGTGCAATGGAGATTTAGAAAGTGCCCAGGCTGGACTTTGAAGAGTTGGGTTTGGTGTATGGGATTGTTATTCCACCAAAGTTGAAAGCACCAGTGTTTGCTAAGTACGACGGGGTTTCATGTCCCAAAATGCATATTCGATCTTATGTGAGGAAGATACAGCCTCACACTGCTGACAGAGATTTGTGGGTCCACTTCTTTCAGGATAGTCTATCCGGGACTCATCTAGATTAGTTTTATCACCTGGAAAAAGCCAATATACATAATTGGTAAGACCTTGCTGCTGATTTTTATAAATAATATCAATACAACGCATACCTTTCTCCCACCCTTACTCAACTCCAGAGTATGGCTATGGTTTCAAGCGAAGGTTTCAAAGACTACGCTTAGAAATGGAGGGACTTAGCAGGAAGAGTCCAACCTCCCCTATATGACAGAGAGCTAGTAGACATGTTTCTGGGTACCCTATCCGGTCCTTTCTTTAATCATCTAATTGGAAGCTCCTCAGCAGGCTTCACTGAATTAATCTTGACCGTGGAAAGAGTGGAAGCTGGGAGTAAGAGTGGAAAGATCCAAAAAGACGCATTCTCCAATGTTGTGAAAGAACCATTTATTGGGAAGAAAGAGGTTGGTGATGTGTACCCTCAAGGGAATCAGGACAGAATTGAACGACGTCCAACAGTAGGGGCCATCATGATCCCTAAGCCTACACCTGATCAACAAAGGAGCAACCAGCCTAGAATAGAAAGACCGGTAAGACAATTTACCTGGATAAATATGACGTTATATCAAGTCCTGCCACATTTGTTGAGATCTAATCTGGTAACTTTGAAGGAAGCCCCGAAGAATCCCAACATCGCCTCTCCTCATTACCACCCTAATGCTCGATGTGCTTACCATTCAAAAAGTCCAGGCCATGATACCAATAACTGTTGGGCTTTGAAAAACAAGGTGCAAGACCTTCTCGAGGCAAAAGAAATTAAATGTGATGCTCCTGAGATCCCAAATGTTATCACCGCTCCTATGCCCGAGCACGGTCGTGATGTTAACGATGTTGAAGATGATATGTTTGTTACTGTTGTTGATGAACTTGTTACTCCTCTCCTGACCGTCAAGAAGAACCTGTTGAAGGTCGGTTTATTTTCGGGCTGTGGCGAAGGTTGTCACCTCTATTTATCCCTACCAACTGGTTGTCATTTATTAAAAGCAGGTGTCCAGCGCCTAATGGATGACAAAGAGATTTTGTTTGAAAAGACTCCCGTTCCAATCATTTCTTACAAAGATGTTTCAATAGTAAGCATTTCCGCCAATCCTTCCAGGGTCTCCACCAAAAGACCCGTTAGGATTATATCTGTTCCTAAAGTAAATCCACTGATAATAACTATGCCAGGGCCAATCCCGTACTCCTCAGATAAAACTGTCTCATGGAACTATGGGGGCGACGTCTACTATCACGACATCAAGCAGGATTGGTTGGCTGATGAAGACTCAATTCTTGAGAAGGCTGACCCCGACATCAACAACATTACGGGAACCAGGAAGATAACCCGAAGTGGAAGAGTATTCCCTCCCGAGATTGCTCCTCCAAAAACTATTACCAGTCCTGTGATCATCCCTGCTTTTGTTCCTGTTGACACTACTACTACAGTCCATATGGTTACCCCTGCTGACACCCCTACCATCGAGTCGACCAAGACTCGGGGCAAAGGCATTCTGGTTGAGCCTGTACGGATGAAGGCGCAATCAGTATTTATCCCAGAGGCCTCCTAAAAGGAGATGGAAGAAATTTTGAAAATTATAAAGAGAAGCGACACAACGTAGTCGAACAGCTAGGGCAGAGTTCGTCAAAGATTTCTATGCTAGCTTTACTATTGTGCTCCGAGGATCATGCGAAGGCTTTGGTGAAATTTCTTAAAATTTCCCATGTGCCACAAGAAACCTCTGCTGATCAGTTCCAAGACTGTGTGGCCAGTTTAACAGCTGACAACGGTTTAGGCTTTTCTGATGCTAACCTGACACCTAGAGGGAGGAAACACAACGAGGCGTTGGATGTCTCTTTCGAATGCATGGGAATAACTTTGGCCCATGTCCTGGTTGATACTGGTTCGTCTTTGAATGTGCTGCCTAAGAAGGCTTTGGATAGACTAGACTATGAAGGTCTGACCTTAAAACCCAGCAACATAGTGGTAAGGGCCTTCGACGATTCAAAGAGAATGGTGCATGGGGAGGTAGACATCCCCATAAAAGTTGGAACTCAAACCTTTGATTCAACTTTCTATGTAATAGACATTCGCCCTTCTTATTCCTGCTTATTGGGCCGACCTTGGATTCATGACGCTAGTGCCGTCACCTCTACATTACATCAAATGCTGAAATACCCAACCAAGGGAAAAATCATTATTGTTCATGGAGAAGAGGAATATATGGCCAGTCCCTTGAACTCCTTCAGATACGTGGAAATGGATGGTGAATTCGTTGAAACTCTGTTTCAGCATTTCAAAGAAGTTCCACAAACAGTGGCAGCAACCAAGACTGTTTCCCAAGTCCCAAAGATTACAAGGCCTCCGCTAAAGATGTCTTCTCTGAAATATGCCAAGGTAGTAATAGAAGAAGGTGGGTGTACTATTTGGGGCCAACTCCCGGATATCCCTTACAAATATGAAAAATTTGGTTTGAGTTTCACTTCAGGAGCCCAGAAAGTTGTTCTTCGTGCTCGTGCCAAGGGACCACCTTTACGGATTAGCAACCACAAAGTCAACACAATGGAGGATAGTGATGACAACTACGTCCTGGAAGAATGGATTTTCCCAACCATCAACGGAGGACTTAGAAACTGGGAAGCTAAAGAATTTGTCCCAATTACTTTTATCCAACAGTAATTGTCGTAAAATTTTTGTCGGACCTGTAATAATTAAACAATTCAGACTTTTAAAACCTTCTGTCTTACCCGAGGCACAGCGGTCCATTTGTAAGGGTTGTTACTTCATTTTCATATGTCATCAATGAATCATGGACGTTTTTGCATACAAACTTTACGCTCTTTGTTTTTATTTTTCTACATTTTTATTTTCTTTCAAAGATAGCTATACTCTTACACACACTCACATTCAAAATGCAGATCTACATCCACTCAGGATCCCATGGGTAACGATTCTGCTATGGCCTATTGTGACTTTAAAAATATAATCTACCAAGTCGAAGACAAAGGCGAGGAAGATTTTGAAGTGCCAGGGGAACTAGCCAGGTTACTACAATAGGAAGAAAGGACCATACAACCCCACGAAGAACCAGTGGACACAATTAACTTAGGTACTGAAGAGGACAAGAAAGAAGTCAAGGTAGGAGCCAATTTGGAACCTAGTGTCAAGAAGCGTTTAATTCAGTTACTACATGACTATGTTGAGGTCTTTGCATGGTCGTATGAAGACATGCCAGGACTTGATGCTGATATTATGGTCCATCGTCTACCGACAAAAGAAGACTGCCCTCCAGTAAAACAGAAACTCTGTCGCATGCGGCCAGACATGTCAGAGAAGATCAAGACTGAAGTCATGAAATAATTCAACGCAGGATTCTTAGTCGTCATCTATAATCCACAATGGGTCTCCAATGTTGTTCCATTTCCTAAAAAGGATGGCAAAGTACGCATGTGTGTGGATTACCGAGATTTGAATAGGGCAAGCCCTAATGATGATTTCCCACTTCCCCATATCGATATTCTGGTTGACAATACCGCACATTATAAAGTGTTCTCATTTATGGATGGTTTCTCAGGCTACAACCAGATCAAAATGGCACCTAAGGACATGGAGAAAACAACTTTTGTCACACAGTGGGACACATTCTGTTACAAGGTTATGCCATTCGGGTTAAGAATATTGGGGAAACTTATCAGCGTGCCATGGTAGCTCTATTTCACGACATGATCCATCACGAAATATAGGTCTTTGTGGATGACATGATAGCCATATATCAAACTGAAGAGGAACATATTGACCATTTGCAGAAACTGTTTGAGAGGCTAAAGAAATACAAGCTGGGGTTGAACCCGAATAAGTGCACATTTGGGGTGAGGTCCGATAAACTCCTAGGCTTCGTTGTCAGCGGTAAAGATATCGAAGTGAACCCTACCAAGGTGAAAGCAATACAAGAAATTCCCGTTCCTCGCATCGAGAAGGACGTCGTAGGATTCTTAGGACGGCTTAACTACATTGTCAGATTCATTTCTCATTTAACTGCTACTTGTGAACCAATCTTCAAATTACTGAAGAAAGATCAAGTAGTCAAATGGAATGATGAGTGCCAAGCTGCCTTCGACAAGATCAAGGAGTACCTTTAAGAGCCTCTTGTTTTGATGCCTCTAGTCGAGGGAAGACCTTTAATCATGTATCTAACTGTCTTAGAAAATTCAATGGGGTGTGTGCTAGGGCAGCATGACGAGTCTGGCCGAAAAGAGCATGTTATTTATTACCTAAGCAAAAAGTTTACCGACTGTGAAACCAGATATTCACTGCTCGAGAAAACTTATTGTGCTCTGGCATGGGCTGCTCACCGGCTAAGACAGTATATGCTGACCCATACTACCTTATTGATATCCAAGATGGATCCAATTAAATACATATCCGCGAAGCCTGTCCTCTCTGGGAGAATAGCAAGATGGAAGATGATTCAGACAGAATACGACATTCAATACACTACCCAAAAAGAAATAAAGGGCAGTGTACTAGCCGATCACCTTGCTCATCAAGCTGTGGATGACTATTAGTCCATGAAATTCGAGTTCCCGGATGAAGACATCATGATGGTTAACAATTGTGAAGAATTCAGACCATATGACAGACCTGAACAAGGATCCCGATGGACCATGGTTTTTTACGGAGCCTCCAACACATTCGGAAATGGCATAGGTGATGTAATCATATCCTCCGAAGGATGTCATACTCCCTTCACTGCAAGACTTTGCTTCAACTGTACCAATAATATGGAAGAATACGAAGCATGCATTTTTGGACTGAAAGCTGCCATAGATTTGGGAATCAAGTCCTTAAGTGTATTTGGAGATTCAGCCTTAGTCATCAGTCAGATCAAAGGAGAATGGGACACGAAGCACCCTAACCTCATCCCCTACAAAGAACATGTGTTGACATTAATCTCACATTTCGAGGAAATTACCTTTGAGCATTTTCCACGAGAGGAAAATCAATTAGCAGACGCGCTAGCCACTATGTCATCCATGTTTAAACTCAAGTGGGGTAACGAGGCTCCCCAGATCACCATTGAGCGGATGGACGAACCAGCTTACTGTCACGAGATCGATACTGAAGAAGTAGTGGACCAGCCTTGGTTCCATGAAGTTAAGAGGTATCTCGAGGCTCAAGAGTATCCGGAAGGAGCTTCAGTCAATGATAAGAAGTTCCTAAGAAGATTCTCTGCTAAGTTCTTCCTCAGTAATGGCATTCTCTACAAGCACAACCATGACTTTATTTTACTTTGTTGCATAGACAAGGTTGAGGCAGAAAAGATCATGGCTGATCTACATGAAGACACTTTTGGCACCCATTCCAGTGGGCACACGATGGCTAAAAAGATCCTATGGACAAGGTATTACTAGTCTACCATGGAAGTAGACTGCTATCAGCATTCACGAACCTGCCACAAGTGTCAGATTTATGCTGACAAAGTGCATGTGCCTCCAGTTCCTCTAAACGTCCTGACTGCTCCCTGGCCATTCGCGATGTGGGGCATCAATATGATTGGAGAAATCAAACCTATAGCTTCTAATGGACACCACTTCATCTTAATGGCCATTGACTATTTCACGAAGTGGGTTGAGGCGGCTTCTTTTGCTTCTGTTACCAAGAATGTTATGGCCCGGTTCATCAAACAAAATCTCATTTGTCAGTACGGCATCCCAGAGAGAATCATCACAGACAATGGTACGAATCTCAACAATACTATGATCATCGCACTGTACCTACAATTCAAGATCCAGCACCATAATTCTTCTCCTTACCGTCCAAAGATGAATGGTGTTGTCGAGGCCGCAAATAAGAACATCAAAAAGATCATACAAAAAATGACAGTAACCTATAAGGACTGGCAGGAGATTCTACCATTCGCTTTTCACGATTACCGTACCACGGTGCGCACATCAACATGGGAAACTCCCTTCTCCTTGGTATACAGCATGGAAGTTGTTCTACCAATTGAAGTCCAAATACCTTCTCTAAGAATCATAAAAGATGTAGGGCTGAATGAAGATGAATGGATTCAAACTCGGCTTGACCAGTTGAACTTAATTGATGAGAAGAGGCTTACGGCTGTCTGTCACGGCCAGGTGTGCCAAAAACGTATGATCAATGCATTTAACAAAAAGGTCAGACGTCAGGTATATCAGGTTGGTGACTTGGTAATCAAGCGTATTATATTACCACAAGGTGATCCTAGGGGAAAATGCACTCCTACATATGAAGGACCATTTGTGATCAAAAGCATATTCTCTGGTGGAGCAATGATCTTAACCACTATGGATGGCGACGACCTTCCGCGTCCTGTAAACGCAGACATAGTCAAAAGATACTACGCATAAGAGACCCGCTAGGTTGATATGCCTAGGCAAAACAAGGGCATCCCGGTGAACCACAAAGGTTCGAACAAAAATTAGGGATAAAATACAAAAAAAAATTATACACCCGGCAAGCTGAAAACCCGAAAGGGTGGCTTGGGCAAAAAAGGGTATCCCGGTGGACTGAAAACCCGAAAGGGCGGTCCAGGCAAAAGTTAGGGAATTAAAGCGTATGACTATGTCCCGCTGGATCACCTTACAAACAACTTTTAGCATCGACTGACAAACTCAAATGGTTCTAATCAATCCAATCAGCTTCGGACAAAGCAGCAAGTGGACAAGACGCTCAGAGACACGAAGGCTATAGCAGAATGGGAACCCCATGGGATTATTTCACATAGATATCCTTTCTTTGTATAAAATTTCATTTTTACAACGACATCTCTTACTAGAATGTTCGTCTCATTGTACAAAAATACTTATTCAAGCTAATACAAAGATATCCCTTTGGAAGTGCAAAACTATCTGTTTTTTCTTTTTCCGTGTTTTATTTGCGAAAACGTCCAACAATTTATTTTTGAACATATGCATGGGAACATAATTAATATTTACAAATGAGAAAAAAAAGGGAATAGAAAATAGAAAGACAATCACTAATGGCTTTAAGTAATAGGATAATATCTTTAGACTATTCCATAAAATCCCCCGCAGATACTTTTCCAAGAAGAACGGAAACCAGGGCATCCCGCTACAGGATCGCTAACATATCTCCAGTGTGAAGCTTAATGGTATCAAGCTCTCTCACATCCCAGACAGAATAAAACTTCCAGTTACCGCTCCTAAGTTTCCCCAGTGAAAGTCGCTCAGTTTCTCGGGATTCCCCAACAGGATTTCATGAGGTCAACAAATACATGGCGTTTACCTTACACAACAGAGTTTATTTCTCTAACA
This sequence comes from Vicia faba, assembly GCA_948472305.1. Classification (NCBI taxonomy): domain Eukaryota; kingdom Viridiplantae; phylum Streptophyta; class Magnoliopsida; order Fabales; family Fabaceae; genus Vicia; species Vicia faba. The sequence goes on from OX451735.1 coordinate 877,208,693, forward strand.
AATGGAAGCTCATCAACACTTCAACTTCAAAATATGAAGACTTGCATTCCTCATAACCAGTAATGCTCAGGGATTTATTTTCCCCGACTCCAGCAACACTGCAACATAATAATTAATGTGTCCATACATTGCATCCATACGTCATAACATTGACAGCACAAATACATGTGACACAATCTAATTTATTTTGAGAACATCATTGCACCATGCATTTCATACATCATGACATTGCATACATCTAACCTTTCATCTTTTCAGGAAAGATCAATCAACATAAAATTATCGTCAAATTTCAACAAGAAAATTACAGACCAACTCCCAAGAAAGGACTGATCAACCATCTACATAACAAATATTTCTTTCAGACCCTTTCCGGTTCAATTTAAATATCTCAATGGTTTATCCTGATTCTTTCTCGCAGACGTCTTTTCTGGTTCAGATAAATCTCTCAATGATTTATTCTGATTCTTCTCCAGATCCCTGCCAGTTCAGATAAATCTCTCAATGATTTATTCTGATTTTTTCCCATAGACGTCTTTCTCTGGTTCAGATAAATCACACAAAGATTTACTCTGATTCTTTCCAGTTAAAGAATATTCAATATCTCTTTTGGTTTAGTATAAACCCCTTAACGGTTTATCCTGATACTTTCCAAAGGAACACTTCTGGTTCAGATAAATATCTCATTGATTTGTTCTGATTCTTCTCCAGATCCCTGTCGGTTCAGTTTAAATCTCTCAAGGGTTTATTCTGATTCTTTCTCGCAGATTCTTTCTCTGGTTTAGATAAATCGCACAAAGATTTACTCTGATTCTTTCCAATTAAAGAACATTCAAGATCCCTGTCGGTTCAGCTTAAACCTCTCAACTATTTATTCTAATTCTTTCTCGCAGACGTCTTCTCTGGTTTAGATAAATCTCTCAATGATTTGTTCTGATTATTCTCCAGATCCATGTTGATTCAGTTTAAACCTCTCAACGGTTTATTCTGATTCTTTCCCGCTGACGCTTTCTCTGGTTCAGATAAATCACTCAAAGATTTAATTTGATTCTTTCTAGTTAAAGAACATTCAAGATCCCTGTTGGTTCATCTTAAACCTCTCAATGGTTTATTCTGATTCTTTCCCGCAGACGTCTTCTCTGGTTCAGATAAATCTCTCAATGATTTATTCTGATTCTTCTCCCGATCCTCGTCGGTTCAGTTTAAACCCCTCAACGGTTTATCCTGATACTTTCTAAAGGAACACTTTGGGTTCAGTTTAAATCTCTCAACAGTTTATTCTAATTCTTTCCTGCAGACGCTTTCTCTGGTTCAAATAAATCATTCAAAGATTTACTCTGATTCTTTCCAGTTAAAGAACATTCAAGATCTCTTTTGGTTCAGTTTAAACCCCTCAACGGTTTATCCCGATACTTTCCAAAGGAACACTTCTGGTTCAGATAAATCGCTCCAAGATTCATTCTGATTCTTCCCAATCAGACAACATACAAGACTTCTTCTGGTTCAGATAAGTCACTCCCAAAGATTTATTCCGATTCTTTTCCAGTTGAACTCAAGTTCAGGATTAGTCCATCCTCTGTCAATGTTCACCCTTGGATGGCATCTAAAAGACCATCTCCGGAAAATCTCCATCATTCCTCCAAATGGCATATATAAGCCCATTCCCATTTCATCTTCGAGTGCAAATTTCTGGGCACTCTAGTATCCAATCATCTTCCACCTTCAAGTCACAAATGACGGATCCGCCAATCTAACTCTTCAGGTTTAAGAAGATTGAACAGGGGCATATTTTGTACCCCAAAATTTTCCCTCTCATTTATCAAACATTTTCTCGCAAGATCTCCTTTGGTTCAAGACTACACAAGGATTGATCAGCTCAAGACAGCTCCTTAAGCACTGATGACTGAAATTAGGATTTGAGATTGCACAAGGATAATTGAGCTTTTAATGCCTCATATTACTTTCATGGATCATTATGGACCCTCAAGATTTCTCATGTCAAGTTTCAAGTCTTGGATCACATTTTTGCTCAGTCAATTGAGCAGTTGACCTAAAAGTCAACTGTGTTGGACAAAAAGTCAACGGTGACCAATTTACAGTCAAAATTCATAATTTTTTATCCATATCAACATTATAAACTCATATGTATCATTTGATCAAGTTTGGTCCATAATTCCTCAAGAAATTTGATCAGATCATCAAAATGGCAAAATGGTCAAAATTAGGGTTTTGAATGAGAAAGGGAAATTACTGATTTTTGACCTAGCAAATGCTTAATTGGTTTGAGGCATTATCTGGAGAGTTAAATTTCATAATTTTGACCTAATTTCATGACTCAAAACATTGCTCAAGGTCATTTGATTGATAGTTGATTTTCAGTCAACTGATCAAAAGTTAATTGTACACTGAAAAGTCAAACTTTGACTTTTTGGTCAAAATCAAGTGTCAAAGATCAAAATTCATCAAAACATGTCAAAATATGAAACTTCTTCATCAAGAAATCAAAAAGTCAAGATTTCATTTTGAAAAGTCAAAGTTTCTGAATTTAAAAAATTTTCTAAGTGTTGAAAACTTCATACTTTTTCACAACTTTGAGCCAATTTTTCACCATGATGCAAGATGATTCAAAATAAACTTTCAACATGAAAGTTGTAGATATCCATGAGATATAAAATATTGCTTTACACAACTTCTCCTATAAATGCTTAGATCTCAAGTTATTAATCCATGAAGTCATGGTCATGAAACTAAAACACTTAGTGAAATTTTGAGCATTTTAGGTCAAGATTTTGACCTAACTTCTGACCCAAGTTTCACATAGTTCCATTTAGATTTTGCAAAAGTGATTCAAAGAGGGGTTGTAGAGCAGATTACAATCTTTCAAAAATGTCAGAGAACTCCTTGAGATCATTTGTGAGCAAGGAGAATCGAAGGCCAGAAGTTGGGGTTTCAAGTTGTTTTGCAAGGCAAAATTTGTGATGCAACATGAACCAAGTCCGTAGCCATGCTGCACAATCTTCTTTGCAAGCCTCTAAACCTCAAGATCTCTCCCTAATCAGCATATTACACTTGCTTTTGAGCTATTGTCCATTTGATTCAAGCTTTATCCAAGATAATTTTCCGTTAATGGCACAAAGGCACCATTGCCATTTACATAAAGCAAGCTTTATGCAAAGTCAACTTGCATTGATCTTTGCACTTGTTCTTTCTGCACAAACTTCCTCTACAAAGTTAGATAAGCGTGTTTAAAGTTGGTAACCACTCTAGATAGCTTTGTACTATGCATTAAAACCATGTTTGTCAACCTTACTTCAAAAACAAGCCAAGAAGCCAAAACATGTGATCTTGTACTTCCGACCACCTCAAGTATCCAAACTTTTTGCTTACATATACACAAGTTGTTTGCAAGAAAAACACACATACACAAGCCCAAAAACACACAAGAACTCAGAACTGTATCAAAAATCACCATTGTTGCACATTCTGACCAAAAACTTCAAACTCACATCTTCCTCTTGTGTTTTCAAGCCTTTTAGTTCCTAAAGCTTCCTTACATCAAATATAATTCATCCTTGTCCCTGTTACATGACTGTAACTCCATTTCCTTCATCCTCCATAGCCAAAAACAGAGCACTGCACATTGACTTCTCCAAACCATTTCATCCACTCTCAACTCAAGCTAACCATTGCATTAGCTTCCTGGGAACTTGAGGAAGCTAACCTGATCATTGCAGCACCTTGAATCAAGCTAATTTTCATTTCATGATTTCTAGTTTTGAGGTATTTTTCTTGAACTTCTATCTCATTACTTCGACATTGTTAGGCTTGCATTTGTGAAGATAAAATGTAGACATCATTGCCCTGAAGTTGTACATGTCCATAGATTTTATTTATATTGATTGAGCTAGGAGAATTTTAGGATTGAACCTCTGAAAATAATTAGGTCAGAATTTGGTACTTTCAATAATTCTCATTCATTTTTTATTTATAGCTTATGATATTTATATGGTTGGATTCGTATGGAAAAATGGAGCAACTTTCATGTTTGCATATTTCATTTTTATTGAGAAATGGTGAAGTTACAGATGATCTGGCTGGAGGTTAAAGATGAAGTGTAATCATGACTCATTTTGTATTATATATTTATTATTTCAGTTAAGTTAACGAATGTATAGCCATCCCAGTAGTAAGGCAGCGCGCTGGTAACCAAGAGGTTGTGGGTTCAACACCCAACACGCTGCCTTTTGCATTTTTTGTCCCTGGCTTTATTTTCTTTATTTTATTTACTTTTCATCTTTTATTATTAGTATTAATATTATTATTTATTTTTTTACTAATAAAAAAAACCCAAAAATATTTTTATTTTATCATTTATATTTATTTAGTTTATTTTCTTCATAAATACTAAAAGAACAAAAAATATTTGCCTTAATAAATTAATTTACTTTTTTAAATACTTAGATAATTAGTTTTAATCATTATATATTATAATTTTTTCTTATAAATTAAAATCAATTTAGAATTTAGGACTTTTATTTGATTAATTTTATTTACTAATTAAATTCACAAAAATCCTAAAAAAAACTTGTTTTCTTTAAATTAATTTATTTTACTACCTTAATCTTAATTTTCTTATCTTTAGTTAATTATTTTATTTTAGTCAACTAGGTCAAAAACCCTTTTCATGAAAGTCAAACAAAAATCACATTTCTTTTTACATTTTATTATTCTTGCATTTTTTTCTTCATTTTTGTACATTTATTCAAATTCAATATGATTGTAATAGATAATTAGGATTTTAATTTCTTGCAATTCCACATTTGTAATTTGTACACCCCCTCCCCTAAATGATGTAATAGCTTAGTATTTTTATTTTCCATAATTTAAATGCTTTATATACAAATGCTAGTAATTAGGGTTTGTATGAAAAGATAAAAATCAACAAATAACAAACCTTAATCAAGACAAATCAAGCATGTAAACCAATACACTTGCACACATACACCCTTAGGGTAAACCCACTTTGTTGCCTTACAAAAATTGCCATATTATGCATGCGAGGTATCTTAGCAAAAACAAGAAAATACAAGATCATAGTCCATCGATGACGCTATCAAAGTTGCCTTTCAAAAATGATCTTAGTCCCTAAAGAAAATGCTAAGATATCTTACAACATTGCTAATAATGGTTATACGATGACCCATGCCCATCCCTTTTACATTCAAAGATAGGGTTTCTTACCAAATCAATGGTAAGATAACAATGTCAAAGGAAAGAGGAAATAAACATGAAAGACTTTTGAGTAGGTAGATTGTTCCTAGTTGCTTGCTCAATTTCAAAACCAAAACATCCTTGCTATTTTCAAAAACAAACACCAAACACTTTCAAAAACATCTTTCAAACTTGAAAATATTTTCAAAAGATCAACACTTTGTATATATTCTTATGAACGAGAATCATTACAAAGTTTACCTAAAACAATGGCACCTTTGCAAAATACTTTCAAAAACCACACAAAGCACATTTTCAAACAAAAGCAAGTGATCTAGCAAGTAACTAAGAGCCCATGGAAAACCATGGATGAAAAGGTGCTAATACCTTCCCTTTTCATAATCTACCCCCTGAACTCAAGAAAACATCTCAAAGGTCTTTCCTATTCTTTTCAGCCTTTCCTTTTGGATAAAAGAAAAGTCGATGGCGACTCTTGCTAAACCGCAACATTTGTAATAAAACGCAAAACAACCAAGTCAGTTCTCCCACCGTGTTACAGTCAGTAAGGAGAAGAAATGTGATGCTTTATCTTAAAGCTCTCACACAACTCTTTCATCATCTTATTATTGAGATTCGACCCATTGTCAGTAATATTCTTCTCAATAACCCCATATCGACAAATGATATTATGCTTGATGAAACGAACAATCACCTGCTTAGTGACGTTGGCATAAGATGCCGCTTCGACCCACTTAGTGAAGTATTCGATGGCCACCAGAATGAAGCGGTGCCCGTTGGAAGCAATCGGCTTAATCCAACCAATTATATCAATACCCCATATTGGGAAGGGAAAAGGGGAAGTTATGATATTCAGAGAATTGGGCGGCACATGCATCTTATCAACATAAATCTGAGTTTTGTAACAGATCCTGGAATAGTTGTAGCAATCCTTTTCCATTGTTGACCAATAATAACCTGCTCTCAAGATTTTCTTGGCCACAGTATGCCCGCTGGAATGCGTCCCGAAGGAACCTTCATGAATTTCCTCTATAATCTCGTTTGCTTCGTGTCTATCCATGCATCTGAGCAAAACATAATCATGGTTTCTCTTGTACAAAACATCCCCATCGAGTAAGAATTTGGCGGCATATTTCCACAGAGTCTTCTTGTCAGTGATAGAAGCATCCTCTGGATATTTTTTCGTCTCAAGATACCTCTTGATATCTTAAAATCATGGTTTCTCATTAATGAAACCCTCTTCTATTTCATAAAAAAAAAATGCTGGCTCATCCAACCTCAAGATGGTGATAGATGGGGCTTCATTTTCCCATCTAACTTTAAACATGGATGACAGGGTAGCCAAGGAGTCTGTCAAGTTATTCTCTTCTCTTAGAATATGATTGGAAGCAATCTCATCAAAATAAGGGGTCAACTTTAACACATGCTCACGATATGGAATCAAATTTGGGTGACGCGTCTCCCATTCTCCATTGATTTGATTAATCACAAGAGCATAATCCCCATATACTTCCAAGATTTTGATTCGTAAATCAATAGCAGCTTCTAACCCAAAGATACAAGCTTCATACTCAGCCATAATGTTTGTACAATCAAAGCAAATTCTGGAGGTGAAAGGAGTATGGAAACCTTCAGTAGAAGTAATCACAACACCGACACCATTTCCCAACGCATTGGAGGCACCATCGAACACCATCTTCCATCGTGATCCTGGTTTGGGTCCTTCTTCTAGGCCTGGGATGTTACAATCCCGTATGTACAGGATGTCTTCATCAGGAAATTCAAATTTCATCGTCTAATAGTCATCTTTCATAGGATGATGAGCAAGATGATCAGCGAACACACTACCTTTGATAGCCTTTTGGTTAGTATACTGTATGTCATACTCAGTTAAAATCATCTGCCAACGGGCTACTCTTCCCGTGAGAGCTAGCTTTTCAAAGATGTACTTCATGAGATCCATCTTAGAGATCAACAAAGTGGTATGAGTCAACATATATTGTCTTAGTCAGCGAGTAGCCCATGCCAAAGCGCAACAAGTTTTCTCAAGTAGTGAGTATTTTCTCGATTCAACATATTGCATGCTCTTTTCGACCAGAATCGTCATACTGCCCCAACACACACCCCATTGAATTCTCTAACACTGTCAGATACATTATCAGGGGCCTACCTTCCACCGAAGGCGAAAGAATTGGATGTTCTAGCAAATATTCTTTAATTCTATCGAATTCCATTTGGTAATTGTTATTCCACCTATCCGTCTGATCCTTTTTTAACAATTTAAAAATTTGTTCACAAGTGGTTGTAAGGTGAGAAATGAATCTGGAAATATGGTTCAATCTCTCGAGAAAACCATGAACCTCTTTATCTGTGTTCGGCACAAGCATTTCTTGTATAGCTTTGACTTTTCTATGATCAACCTCAATTCCTTTTTTTCTTATAATGAAGCCCAGTAATTTTCCCGATCTCACCCTGAAGGTTCACTTATTAGGATTCAACCTCAGTCTGAACTTCCTTAATCTTTCAAATAATTTTAACAGGTGGACAAGATGTTCCTCTTCTGTCTGGGACTTGGAAATCATATCATCAACATATACCTCAATCTCCTTATGCATCATGTCATGAAAGAGAGTGACCATTGCATGTTGATAAGTTTCCCCTTCATTTTTCAAACCAAAGGGCATCACTTTGTAACAAAATGTTCCCTAAGGTGTAATAAAAGTAGTTTTCTCCATGTCCTCTGGTGCCATCTTGATCTGATTATAGCCAGAAAAACCATCCATGAAGGAAAACACTTTAGCTCGAGCAGTATTGTCAACCAGGATATCAATATGTGGTAAAGGGAAATCATCTTTAGGGCTTGCTTTGTTCAAGTCCCTATAGTCCACACACATTCTAACTTTACCATATTTCTTCGGTACCAGTACAATATTCGCGATCCACGACGGGTAAGAAGTTACGTTCAAAAAACTGTCATCAAACTATTTCTGAACCTCCTCTTTGATCTTCTTAGACATATCTGGATGAGTTATGTGAAGCTTTTGTTTGGCAGGAGGACACTCTTCTCTAAGAGGCAGTTTGTACACAACAATATTTGTATCCAGCCCAGGCATATCCTCATAAGTCCAAGCAAAGATATCTTCATACTCATGGAGCATTTCAATCAATCTTCTCTTGACATTACCTTCTAAAGCGGCCCCAATCTTGACTTCTCTTCGGTACCCAAGTTGATCAACTCAGTAGTCTCTTGGTGCGGCTGAGTGACCTTTTCTTCTTGCCTCAACAATCTAGCTAACTCCTCAAGAAGTTCACAATCTTCCTCGGCTTCTTCTTCAGCTTGATAGATTTGATTTTCAAAGTCATAAAGAGCCATAACATAATCATTCTCGACATTTTCCGGGATTAACGGGGGACATAATCTGCATGATTATTTTTATTTTTAGTTTTAGATTTAAAAAAAGAAAAATAAAAACTCACATTTTGCCAAAAATAAAAAAGAAGGACAAGGAGCGAAATATTTGAATGCAAAAGACGTTCTTTATTGATGATAAATTTGTAATGAAAACATTGTGGTCTTACAGCATGTCCACTATGTCTTAGGCGGGACGTAGGGATTATTGCATGATAACAAATAAAATAAAAATTACTCTTCATAACGGGTGACTTCAATGACGTCCTCAACAAACCAGTTAGAAATCTTTTTACTTGGCACGGTAGGACGAACCCACCTTTCCATCTCGCAATCACTGTCACCATGCTCACTCACATCATGAGTTTCTTCATGGATAACCCAATTGCTGACAAACTGAATTGGTGAGTGAATACCTTAAACCTTGGGAGGAGTAGCAGTTGACACGCTTCGACCAGTCACGAAGCCTAAACCTTTCTTATCTGTTTGAGTAGGGAGATCTAACACTATTCCCCATCCTTCTGGATGACTATATTTAACAATCACTTGTGCCTGACGATAAGATGACATAGAGATCTCAGACTTCTTATCCTCTTGTTAGGGAGCTCTGACAACTTGCACAGTCTCAAAAGCTTGGCACCGAGTCTCATGGATTTCTCCCTCCACCTCGACATAGCAAAAGGTACTCAAATGACTGACAATGTAATCCTCCTCACCGCAAACGGTGACCACCTTCCCATTCATCATGAACTTCAACTTTTGGTGCAGAGTGGAGGTGACAGCGCAAGCCCCATGGATCCATGGACGACCCAACAAACAGTAATAGGAAGGACTAATGTCTATGATAAAGAAAGTGACTTCAAACATCTGAAGACCTATCTTGATTGGTAAGTCGGCCTCCCCAAACACTATTCTCTTTGACCAATCAAAAGCCTTAACAATCAAATCACTTGGCCTCAACAAAAGCCCATCGTAATCAAGCTTCAAGAGAGCGTACTTGGGCAATACATTGAGAGAGGAACTTGTATCAACCAGCACACGGGATAAGGTAGTTTTCGTAATTTCCATGGAAATGTGTAATGCTTTATTGTGCTTCCTCCCCTCAGGGGGTAAATCAAAGTCTGTAAAACCCAGCCCATTACTCGCAGAAATACTATTCACAATCCCTTCAAATTGATTTATCGATATCTCTTGAGGAACTAAAGAGGTTCCCAACAGCTTCATCAGTGCATTTCTATGGGATTCTTAATCCCTAAGTAAAGCAAGAATTGATATCTTTGAGGGTGTCTGACTTAATTGATCAATGATCTTGTAGTCACTTTTCTTAATGTACCTCATCAACTCGGCTACATCCTTAGCCATTTCAGCATCCAAAGCAGGAATAAGGGGCCTAGTTTATCACTATTGACCATAATCTGCTTACCCCTGGCCTTAGTTGCAGCACCTGCGCTACTTTCAGGTTGTTCTCGTGGAGAGAAAATCCAACCGCTGCGGGAAATTCTACTTTCATCAATGATGTTATGAATCTCAGACTACTTTTCTTCGAAGTCATCCCTTTCATACTTCTGAGTAACAAGCTTCCGTCCTTGTTGATAACTTTCACCACCATAATACCAAGGAATTCTTTGTCACTGTCATACGATATTGGTCCGGGCATGGTGATAGTTATAGGTGGCTTTCTGGCAGGTATCGGAATTGTAACAGGTACTTGAGTGGTTTTTTCCTTGACAGGAATTGTTATCACATCAACCTCGTCATTACCCACTTTAGTCTCAACAACTACGCGATCAAATTGTAGAACTCCTTGGGTAATCAAATCCTGGATTGTATCCTTCAACAATGAACAACCATCTAGTTGTTTAAAGCAATCGCACAGTCTATCTCATAGCCCAAGAATATACCTTTACTCTACAACTATTCTTTCATAAATGAGAGAGGTGTCGTCAATTGATTAACATCCATAATCAAATTCAAATCTTTATCTCCCATGATTGCACCAACTGTGGCACCGTCGTGAGGTGGCAAAGGCTGGTTTATAATATTGGGCGTTGGTCCAAAGTTAATGGCCTGAGAGTCCAATAGGTCTTAGAATTTGTGTTTGAAAGCATAACAATTCTCAATAGTATTCCCTTGCCCGCCAGAGTGGAAATCACATCGGGAATTGGCGTCAAAGTTGTATGGCAACCTTTATGGATCAACCTTCTAAGGGTGTAACTCAATTAGATTCAACTCGAGTAACTGAGGTAACAACTCGACACAAGACATCATAAGTGCATCAAGTTTCCTTGGAGGACGCCTTTGGCCTTGTTGATTTCCTTTCTTAGGCCCATAAGCTTGCCTCTGAGGTGCAGCAGTTGGTATCGTTACAGCAGCAATCTGATAATCTGAACCCTGGTATCTACCTTTCCCTTTTCGGGAATAGATTGTGTTAGATTCACCCTCTTTTTTCTTTTGGTGGCCACCAAAAGGCTTCTTAGTGTTACCAGCGTTATTCCCAGCAACAACATCTTGGATCTTTCCTAACTTAATTTTGATTTCAATTCACTCTCCATGTGTTACCATCTCGGCAAAAGTACTTGATGTACTGCAAGTTGTGTAGTACTGGCCTTGTAATATACTACTAAACATTTCTACCATCTCCCGCTCTAACATGGGCGGTTAAACCTTCGCAACCATATCTCGCCACCTCTGGGCATACTCTTTAAAAGACTCATCCCGCTTCTGGGACAAATTCTGCAATTGAGTTCTTGTGGGGGCCATGTCAGTGTTATATTGATAGTGCATAACAAAGGCTTCAACCAATTCTCTCCATGTATTGATGTGACTGCTTTCCAACTGCATGTACCACTCGAGTGGGACACCTGTTAAGTTGTCTTAAAAGAAGTGCATCAATAGCTTCTCGTCATCAGAATATGCAGACATCTTCTGGTAGAAAGACATAACATGGGTCTTTGGACAGGAAGTACCTTTGTATTTCATGAAATCAGGAACCTTGAACTTTGGGAGAATCTTCACCCCATGCACTAAGCCCAAATCATACGTGTCAAAGCCTATCACACCTTGACTTTCATACCTGCATATCCGCTCTTCAAGCATATGAAATTTTTTGTCAGATTTTGTTGGTTCATCAACATTAGACATCCAATCTTCCCAGTTATCTTCTTCCACTGGCCTAGCAGGAATAAGAATAGGCCTCAGCGATATAACGGTTTGTTCAACACTCTGAAGAATATGAGTAGGTGGAGGAGGGTTCCCCACAACTTGAACCACAGGGATACCTTGGTTATTTGCAGGACCGCCAAGATTTGCAGGTTGACTGTTCTAAATATTCAGACCGACATTCGAATCCAGATTCCCATTTTTGAGCACCTCCTGGATTCCCACTCACATTCTGAGTACCCAAAGTATCATTAGGATTGTTGACGACAACCCCTGGTAGATTTGTATTCAAAGTTTCACCACCATTATTTAATGCTTCAGCATGCCTCATAATCTTGGCCCTCATTTCATTGGGAGTGTAATTCTCATCATCACAAGGCGCTACATTCTCCAAGTGTTGGTCGAAAGATTTCTTTCCACCTTTTATCTCATCGACCTTATAATAGATCTGATCAGCTTCTATATTTTCCACTACGCCATCTTTCTTCCAAATGGAAATCCTTTGATGCAAAGTCGAAGGGACTACACCAACTCCATGGATCCATTCACAACCAAGTAATAAATTGAAGTTGGCTTTGGAATTTTTGACCATGAACATAGTCGACCTGGTTGTTGTTCCGACAACCAATTTGACTTGAATGACACCCAATATGCTAATGGTTTTTCCTTCATAGTTTGATAAAACCATGTTATAAAGTCGAAGCTCTGACCCACACTTCCCCATTTTCTTAAATAAAGCATGTGGCCTTAGATTTACAGCTTCCCCACCATCGACAAACACTCTGTTCACTGGAATGCCATCTACCTTAGCCCTTATGAATAAAGGCTTGAGATGATACATCATCCTTGGGCTTGGTTTCTCAAACACAACCTTTTTTTCTTCAACCATGCTAATTTTCATCACATAGTAACGTAGAGGCTTTTCATCAGCCACTTTGTCAGAGGTAAAATCTTCTTCATTTTCTGATACCTCTGAGACCCTGTCATATTTTGCAGGCAGAATCAAAACAATTTCACAATTAATAATGAAGTCTTCACCATAATCATAGTCATCATCTACCATATCATCTTCTGGCGAAGGTTCATAATCAGGTTCTTCCTCTTCTTCACCTTCAGACGTAGGATTATACTCAGGTATAAGAGTATATCCAACACTTTGTGTTGCCACCAGTTCATTGTCACCTAAAGGAGCTACCTTATAGCCAACCTCTGATTATCAGTAACCTTTTCTTTTTCAGTTAACCGTGACCTTAGATAAGATGTTTTCTGAACTGGAACTTCACCATGCTTCGCAATTTCTGCTGGTTGCGTGCTCTCGACACGCTTAGTATTCTTGACAGGTTTTGACTGGGAATTCGAAGCCTCCTTTGCAACCTTTTTCTTCCTATGATAAAGCCTCAATTGAGTCCTTGTCATTGTATTTTTCCCCTTATAATTAGGAGAAACCTGATAACCCTTTGATTCAACTTTCCTTTGTTAGGCCTTAGCTTCATGCAAAATTACCTTCCACTTTGGCCTTTCCCCCCCCTTCTGGCTCACTGGTTCCACCCATTTTTCTTGTGGGGTGTCCGGTGGAGGGCGAAAAGTTTTTGGTCGTGGTTACTGGAACAATCTTCTGTATTCCTTGTTGCGTCGATGCACTCCTTCCTTGTCGGAAAAAAATCTTGGAACTGGAGGCTTCTCTTGCTTAAGAGCCTTTTTTTACAACTTCACATTTCTCAGTTGCTTCTTCATCAAACACAACATTGCATCTTAGGCATAATTTTGCCTTCGATCCTTTCACTCTGCATTTCTCTTGAAAGTCAGACAAGCTTTCTTCAGGATGAGGGTACACTGCCTGTAATCCCCCTTCCATCTTTTGGCTGAAACTATCATTAGTTCCAACCATCATGACTTCTATGTCACCAATCATTATGACTTCTCTGCCGAGGCCTCAGTAGCTTCGACTATCATGAAATCTAGAGGTTCTGAGTATAAAGCCTCCTCCACCTTCAAAGGATCAGTGTCAACTTGCATCTTTGGCTTTTCGCCAAACTGAAGCCTTCCATCTTTTAAAGCTTTCTGCACCAAATCCTTAAAAAGCACACATTGAGAAGTTTTATGACCAAGAAAATTATGAAATTTGCATAATCCCCTTTTCTTCTTTTGTTCAAGTGAGGGATTCTTCAGGCCCTGAGGGACCACAACTTGACCATCAGATACTAATAAATCAAATATTTCATCACATTTAGTTATATCAAAAGTATATGTCTTGGTGATGGCTTTGCCATTCTTTTCAATTTCGACGGGTTTTTTCCCGTTCGACGGTTTCAAAAGTATACATGCATAAGGGGGTCCAGGCTGGAGTTCAGCCATGTTAACCTCTATTTCTTCCCCTAACTCATTTTCGTCAGAAAAATATTCATCAGTTGCCACATAAGCAACTTTACCTTTCTTATGATACTTGTTTGACTTTGTTTTTTTAGCTTTCAAATGTTCGATCAGTTGAACTTTGATAGATAATTGATCCATATCCTTCAAAGACAGAGTATCCAACAATTTCTCCCTAATGGAATACTCTAACCCATTTGCATCCATTTTGACCAACTCGTGTTCAGGGAATTGTGTAAAGCACTGCACTTTCATAAGTCTAAACCTGTTAAGGTATTGATCTATTGACTCAGTGCTTTTTTGTTTTACATTGGACAATTCTGTTAAGCTTATTTTTTACTACCTCGTGTGGAATTGTTCATGAAATAATTTCTCTAACTAGGTCCACATGTGGACTGACTGTGGGAGAAATGTTGTAAACCAAGTAAACATATTCTTTGTAAGGGAATTTGGGAAGTACTTCATCCTTAAATCCTCATTCACTACTAATTCACCAAGTTGTGTTTGGTATCTGGTAACATGTTCGACAGTAGATTCTTCGACATCCCCTGTAAATTTAGTGAACTTTGGGAGTTTCTAACCTCTTGGTAACTCTGTTTGTAGCATGAAATCTGGAAATGGAGAAACACACATAGTCCTCTGACAGTCAGTATTCATCCTATTCCTAACCATAATCCTTTCGACAATGGCTTCTAGGTTTTATTCCCCAACCACTACTTCTCATCGAACCTGCTTGACCATTTGGTCGGCATTCTGGTTTTGGTTCGATATTACTACTGGGGGTTGCTGTACTATCCTAAGTATAGGGTCGACACACTAGGGAGTTGGTGGTTCTTGTTCGACTGCTTCGTCGACCACCTCCTCGTACTGCACTGGTTTCTCACGTGAGGGAGGTGCAGCTTGTCGAACTGGCGCTCTTGGGGCACCAAGGATGTCTCTGATACAAGTCATTTGAGTCGCTAACATCTGATAACTCTGCACTGAATTCTCAATCAACGGTCTTAATATGATAATCATTTGTTGAGTCAGCATATTGACCATTTCATGGTTACTTTCATTCACTTGTTTCCTCATTATAGAAACAGTACTTGGGGTGAAAGTATGCATAATTTGGTTGGAGAATCCCAACCCAATCGAATGCCCAAATTGGTTTCCTGATAACCCCGAACCACGATATAGGCAAAATGCAGAATTTTAGCCAAATGTCAGTCTGCTAGTATGCAGTCCTAACATCATTGTTGGGGCATTCCATACTCATGTATATTTCTTGAAAAACTAGGCACATATTTCCCAGAAGTTGGAATCACACCATCGTGTGTTTCTCTTGCAAAACTAGATACATATTGGCCAGAAGTTGTGACCATTGGTGGTCTTGCAGTTACTGATTTTGTTGTGGTAACTATGGTTGGTGAATTCGAAGACACGACAACCGGAAAAGAACCTACACTCGTAGTTGCTCTGGTATTTCCTCCCGGATTTTGATTCCTTTCATGAGTTATAGGATCTACCATTCTTCTAGCACTTCTTAATTTCATGCACGAAATAAGAAGACTCAAACACAAATGTGTCCTACTGAGCGTGCCAATCTGTTTCTCCGTGAAACAATCGCTAGCCTCTTATTAAAGTTTACTTATAGAATCGGATAGAATAATCCTAGACTTAGTTTTTTGAGTGTTTTTTGGATTGAGAATTGTTTTATAAAAGGTAAAAGGGCAAAAGATAAAGACAATTACAAAGTAGAGAAATTAAAGGCAAGACTTGTAATTTCAAAGTAAAAACTGGAAATTACTATGAATTTTAAGGTGGAAGCATTCATACATTGTTAAGCCTGAAACTCATTTCTCTCTTAGATGTGGAAACTTTGAGTGTAATGCTCTAAATGTGAAGAAATGTAACATTTGACACAAATACAAACATTTTATTAAATAGAAATCCTAACTATGTAACCATCGACGGTTACTAGCCCACGTTGGACTTCGTGAAAAACTGTTTTGAATATTCCCACGTTCTCGCTGACTTGCACGTTGATAACTGTTTTCGCTAATATAACTCCTTGCTTCGTCGACCTCTGTTTCTGTCGACAGCTGCCTCTGAACCTCATGTACTCTTCGACTAGCTCCCTTGGTCGATGTCCTTTCCCTTGCTCGACATATCCTGTTTTTTCCTACAAAACTCATGCCTTTTTAGCTCTTTAATTTTACAGCTTAAAGGAATATTTCCCTAGTCGAAAATTGTTTGTCAACAGTACCCAAGATAGATTAATATGACATATCTTGATGGTCCTAAGTATATTAACTTAACCCGGTCATAGGTTTCGATTAACTTAACTTATTTCCTAGAAGTTTCTATTTACTTGGACTTTTTTTCTAGAGGTTCTTATTTACTTGGACTTTTAGCCCGAGGTTCTTATTTACTTGGACTTTTTTCCATATGTTCTTATTTACTTGGACTTTTTTTTCCAGAGGTTCTTATTTACTTGGAATTTTTTTCAAGGAGTTCTTATTTACTTGGCCGATTTACCCCTGATGGATGTCTTGTGTTAAATGCCTTCAGTGGAAGTCTTGGGTTAAATGCTCCAGTGAAGGTCTTTATTGTTCTCGACCCTCTCTCTTGTTGGAGAGTAAGTCTTTATTCAGGCTTTGTACCTGATGAGTGACATGTAAATTTTTAAAAACAAAAAACACTTCATAATACTTTGAAAATGTTGTCAAATTCTACATCAGATTATTGTCCTGACCATATCGATCAAATTGTCTTATTTTGATTTGTTTATTTTGTGTGACATCTTAGTTTCTCTTGACTACAGTGTGAGCTGCTCCTTTATGAAAATCTGAAACTCTTCAATAGGCCTATAACCATCCTACTTAAGTTTACACGTTTAGAAAAGGTGTGGTGCCTCTCGTCCATGTAGGGGAAAAGGAGCGACAATTGTTACTTCACAATGATTTTTTAAAAGATATATTTATAGACAGCAGCCACAATATCTCTCTTTTTTCCACAATAAACATAGATTTACACATTATCCGCCATTTGATCCTACCGGCAATGTGATTATGCTTTCAAGGCATGAACTGAAATGCAAATTGCGCCTCATATAAAAGCAAGTGCATTTTCGGGAATTTCCGAAATAAATTTTATCGTAAAATAGGACAAATCTCAAAAACGAATAAATTATGTGTGCATGGATGCACATTAGAAATATATTTCTGATTTTTTAGGAGTATTTTAGAAAACACGTAGGGTATTTCTTTATACTATATGGTGTAAAAAGAAATTCCTTTTATTTTCTCACTTAGAAATGGGCCCCACTAACTCAACCAAACTTAAGATTATAAGATGAAATATTATCCACTGCTTCTGAAGCTTCTATGTGGATACCTGTATCTAGTGCGAAAGAATTCAAGGCTCATTTCTTAGGCTTTTTCTTCTTCTTAGAAATGAGTTCAACTAGCTCAACCAGATTTTTTATTTTCTTTACCTTTGGTAACAAAATCTTCTGATCTCAACGATGAACACTCAAGCTCTTTGCTATGCTCCTGGTTAAACCATCCTTTCTCCACTAGATATTCTAAAATTATATTCTTAAATGCATACTTGTTAAAAATATTTGCTATTAGTTAAGAAAACATAAATGTAACTTAACAATGTTAGTTGTTGTCATTGTTGTTAAAAATATTAAAACTCAACAACATTAAACATTTTAATCGACACAGCAACAATAACTACATTTATACTTTCCTAACAACATTAAACAATTTTAACACATGTGTTGAAGAAAATTATTTTAATAATTACAAGAGAGAAAAAAATTATATTAAGGAACCAACTTTGATCAATTTGTTTCTCATCTCGTACAATCCAGTCTTCGTTATGCCGTGTATCAAATCGAGGTAAATGCCATTTTTCAGCCGAAGTAAAAATCATTTTTTGTAGTAGTGTTTACGTTTTCTTGGACCATTTTTACATGTGCTCATGAATAACATACTTAAAAAAAGCTCACAAAACTAATGTATCATATTTTAACAATAAATTGAGGTTATTTCATGTGATTTCTTGTATTTTATGTAAAATAAGTAAAATTTGCACTTGTTAGAGTCATGTCAAACTCGCAAATATTAGTAATTTTTAAAATGACGTGAATATGATTTATTATAAATAATTTTTATTAAACAATTTAGTCTTGTTTTAAATATTCTAATAAAAACGCTATAATCAACAAATCACAGTACCTTTGTTTTTTAAATCCATTTGTTTAAATATTATGTATTAAAATACTATAATATATTTTTTTAAGTAATTTTTTTAACAACGTTACAAAAAAGTATTTTTCATATATTTCGAGTCAATCCTCTCATACTCACACCTTCACAATCAATAGTCAATACACAACTCAAACCACACTTAAAATTTTTGATCAATCTCAAAATCAAACAAAATCTGTTATAGCACGTCAAAACAACAGTTACACACGTTCGATGAAATAATTTATATGAATAAATTTGCAAGTTGCTTATATATTCAATGAAATACTAAACCTACATGAGAATTGTGCAATACTGTGAAGTGCACAGAGTTCAAATTTCCAAGGAATTTTAGAAAGCAGACTATAAATAAGCCACCATTTTTCATAAGCAAGGGGGGCATCCATTCAGTCCTTTGGCCATTAATAGCACACACAAGTGCCTACAAATTCATTTCTTACATTTATGAGGGAGATGAAGCCTGGGATATTGAGGCACATTCAATAAGAACCTCCTCAAATTATAACAGCGAAGAGCATATTACAAGAGAAATGGTATTTTGACAACAAATATGTTGTCAAACACCGTATAAATAAACTGGTTTATGTTTTTATTTATTTCTTCTGTCTCTTCCAATCATGTGGACAGTTGTCTTGGGTATATTTTATTCCATGTCCATACACATGGTAGTTTCTTTATATACCTTCTCCAAAAAAACCAATGTTATATAACCATGGTAAGTTATGTTCAAATCAAGAAATTATTCACCTTAAGTTTTATTCTTCTTGATCAAGGCAATGGCATCACTGTATATAGCCACAGCATTTGACAAGACTGCAAGGATTATCATAAGTATAGCCAGAATCCTGTCTGTTTTAGTTGCTATGTTGTATTTATCCCTGTAAGAAATGAAATGCTTAATCATAATTGTTGAGATAACCAATCATCAACAAAAGCATGAATAATAAATAATCTTCTGAAAACTACTTCAAGGGAATGATAGGTATTTTAGAATTCTTAAACCATTACCCTGCGCTGTTTAGTAAAACTTTTAGTATGCGTCTGTTTCAAGCTACGAGTATATTTTTTCGGAAATGTACCAGGAATATTATTTTCATATTCATTCAATAAGTCTGTTTAGTACGTGAATAACACTCTCAAGAATGAATAATACTCACCTAAGAGTGATTGCAGCTGGACATATGAATCCTACACAAGCAGCAGCAGTTGCTCCAGTGAACTGGAAAATATCCCAAATGCTAGGTATGAAATTTGCTCCCAGGAAGATAGAGACAACAAGACCAATCGTAATTGATGAAAATCTGAAGTTATCGGCAACCAAAGGCCTTCTTGACGAGGGAAATATCAGACCAGCAATGTTGACCCTTAATCCATAGAAAACTACAGGAAATACAAGCACAAGATGCGCAGCATAGCTAATACGAACAATGTCATTGAGCACAGAACCAAAAGGAATTCCAAGATTTGCATCAAAATTGGCAAGCACGTCATCAAGAGTTTCTTCCCCAAATAGAAGGAACGTAAAGAAGCTTGTCAGTACGTAGACTGAAGAGCACAGTGTAAGGGAAGTACGAACAACCCCAGGCATCCATGAAGAATCCTCCAGTTCATTATCTATGTTATGAACTGCAAATCCATAAACAACTTAGAATTACACAAGTTTATTCTGAGTAAAAACATTAAAACACGGGAACCAGGTTCTATGAAAAGGATTCAAACATTTTCGTACCATTGTAGTGACAGATATAGGCTGACATCACCACAGGGGTTACAGTGAATAGATCAAAAACCGAAGCTACATCAGTAATGATTGGGAAGAGTCTTGGCATCCCAATGCCTCCACTTATAATCTTAAAAATTGAGATCCCCACAGCAATGATAAGGAAAACAACTGCTAACCCAATTGACAATGCAGATGTGAATCTCAACGAATCTGCAACAACCAGAGAATGAATACCGGTATTGATATGGGCAGTATACTAGTGTACCACGAAACATCTAAAACCAAGGTACAGAAATTTAAACACTGAGTATTAAAATCATAATATGATTAGAGTCAGCTTCCTAACATTGTTGCCTAATCTATGATCGATTCAGTGATAATTTTCTTAATAAGTGACACAGTTATATGTTTCTAATTTTTTCCGTCAATTAATGCAGGAGAAGTACAGTCACTCACCAATTCGCTTAAGGCTGACCAAAGGTGCAAACACAGCAAGTGTTGTGAAAACAAGAACAAATGTACGCCCAGTCCACCAATGAACACCAAACCATCCTTCAAGGATACCAGAATGGTGAATTTCACTTGAAGCAGTTCCAGAAATCACATCACCTACAAATATGAACAAAACAAAACTGAATAGAACCTAAGCTCTTGTCTGAACAGACTAATCAACTAAAACTGAAACTGATGGTAACAGTAAAAGTACATCCATATAAATTCTGAAGTAAAAGATTTAAGAATACGGTCTCACCAATAATAATCATGTAAACAATTAGAATACCAACGTTAGCGATTACAACACATGTCTCTATCAGTGCTTTTCCGTATTTACCAAAGGCATCCCCCATAAGACTTCCATAGGAAGAAAGATTTCCGGCCCTTGAAAACCTGATCATGAACTCAATTGACTTCCCAGTCAATAATGCTGTTAGGATTACGGCAAGAAGACCGGGCACCATCCCCAACTTTTTGACGCAAGCAGGCAAGCCCATGATCCCAGCACCAATAACTGTGGTGGACAAATTGAAAACAGCCCCAGAAAATGAAGCTCCATTAAATTCATGAAATTCGCCATCTGTTTCTTGAGACTTAGGTAACAAAGGTGCATTCACATCACCAACTTCTCTCTTCTTCCTTATTTTCATATTCTCTGCCTCAGGTGCAAGACTTCCAATTGTCATTTTCACCTCTCACTATAAAACAAGCTTCTCTTTCTCTAAATTTCAAATCACCTTCCTGATACTCTGTCAAAAACTATATTGTATCAAGATTCAAAACCCATATACCAATATTGAATAATTAATGTATCTGATTCATTCGGAATCTATATTAATATAATGATTAGATACCTTCCTTATTCAATGTATCTAAAATTTAAATTCAAATTCTTGTCACTGAATTGAATTCCACACAATCACACTATTACAATATCAATGGCCGTCCAATCTTTGATTAGCTCATAAAAAACATATACAATTTTGTATTTCATAATTCTACTCATGAAGAATAAAAAATTGGGTGAATTATACAAATTCACCAAATACAATAAAATCAGTAAATAAATGCAATTAATAAAGGAAAAACGAAAACGAAATCAGAATCAGAATCGTTTGAGTACTTTCACTTCCAATTTCAATTTCAATGGAACTAATTTGTGAATAATGAAAAACCTGTTTGGTGCGAAAGATTTGGAGAACAGAGAAAGCGAGAATAAGCGATTCCACCGAATAAGTTACTACCATTTTTCTACTTGAATGAAATTGTTGTGAATCATGCACTAATCTAATAATCATTCAAATCCATGACATAGGCATTTAACAATTTATTGTATTTTAATTTTTATATTATCAGTGAATTTAGAGAACACCGATTTTACATAACTGTAAGATTTTTTAACGAGAAAAAAATGATATGCAAGGACAATTTAAAATAATTTTATATTATCAATTTGTAGCAAAATATTTCTTTAAAAAACATCATTCTTCATTAAATATCTAAATATGAAAAGAGTTAAAGGATACGGACAGTATAAAAATACTTTATATGAATATGTTAAATCATTTAAATTTTTTTAAATTATCATTTAAAAGCTAACATTAAAAAAACTACGTGATTCTAAATAGGAACTTGTACATCTTAAAAAAAAGATCGCTATAAAATTTTCTTCTCTGAATCTATCTTTGTCACTCTACTTTGTTTTCTTTCTCTGTCTCTTATTCTCCACTTGTGTATACGTAACTTCTTTATTTGGTTCATGAAAATCTTATCCGGCACCTTATAATAATTATATTTGTCATTCTCACACATTTTTATAGATGAAGGTTAATATGGTTTTTGGTTTATCACGGTGAATTATTAAAATACTTCGATTAGTAGGAGTAAGTTTTTAGACAATTTATATAATTATCCAACAGATTCTTTAGTTACATTAGTATTTTTTATAATATAACCCATCAAATAATTTTCATCTAGAATAATAATATTTAAAGCCTTATATGTGATACTAAGTATAATTAGTGTCTAGATGATATCCAAAACACTTCTAATACAAGATTTTATAATATAGTATGTATTAGTAAAAAAGTACAGGTGTGTATGTTTCTCTTGTAACGTTAAGGAGACTCAGTGGTCTTAGTAGATTTATAATACAATATAATGGTGAGGACTTACCTACGACGACGAGAAGTCTTGTACGGTGGTATTTTGAGGTGATTTATGAAACATGCTTCTCTTGCAACGTCAAGGAGACTCAGTGGTCTTAGTAGATTTATAACACAATATGATGGTGAGGACTTGCCTACGACGACGAGAAATCTTGTACGATGGTGTTTTGAGGTGATTTATGAGACATGCTCGCGTGAGGTGAGATGCTCTATAGACGATCGGTGATGCTTGGTAGCAAGCATATAATTATCGGATATTGTGTATTAAGGTTATATATAGTATTATGCTCTTTAGGGTGTAGAGAATATGTATCAATTGGAGTTTGTCTCTTCTTCTTGAGAGAAGATGTATTTATAGAGGTATCTAGGACCTAGGGTTTCCTTGGGAAGGATCACCACCCACTTAATCAATAGTGGACAGTTGAATCTATATTTCCAAAGGATTCGTGGCCCAGTTAATGACATTGACTCTCTTTTTTCCCGAGAAACGTCTTATCCTACGTTTCCCACGTAGGGGGCGAGGGAAGACTACGGGGCGAGGTGATACCTCTCTTTGGGCAACCTTCTATTGTCGCCACTTCTAGGGTGGTCTAAGGGAATTGTCCTAAGTGAGGTATTTTACAAATATAACATTACATAGTTCCTTAAGAATGAGGCCTTTGGTAGAAGACAAAGTCTTTTTTCAATCGCGACTTATGGAAGTATCCCGAGAACCGGTACTTCCTCTCGCGAGATCTTAGATATCCTAGGGAATTCAGCTGAAGAGACACTAAATCACTCAGACGAGGGTTTAATTAGTCTATAGAATCTAAGTCTTTCATACGTAATTGTTTATAGCCTGACTGAAGAGACTATCAGTCTCTCAGGCGAGGCATTTTACCTATTGGGCAGGACTTCCACCAAGCCCTCAGGCAAGATTTGTTATCAAGTATCTCAAGCTGGATATTCATCGCATCTTCTAAGCGTGACCCTTGAGTTTTGTCCCACCCGAGGAGACACTAAGTCCCTCAGGCGAGGATTTAACTAGCCTGGAGAATCTAATTTTTCCAGATAGAATTGTACATAGCCTGTCTGACGAGATTATCAGTCCCTCATGCAAGGCGTTTTACCTACTTGGGCATAACTTCCATCAAGCCTTCAGGCAAGACTTGTTATCAAGTATCTCAAGCTGGATATTGTAAGAACAAAATTTGGTTCTGCAATATTATCTGAGTTTTTATTATAACAAATGAGTATGATTGTATGAACAATTTTTTTGTACTAATGTTTTTTATTGTTGAGTACTTAACAAACAGGTTCTACTTCTGATGGATGGCGTGGCCAAGACATTAGAAGAGAATTGATTCCATTTCTCCGTTACACAAGTTATGTTGAACAGTAGCAAGACACTCCATAAGGCTCTGAAGTGTAAGCTCTGATGTTGTTCTAAAAAAACAATCAGAAGATCTGAAGACTCAAGTTTCTACTAAAGTCTAGATGTTAAAGACTCAAGCTTCTAAAGACAACATGTTCTAAGGAAACAGTTAAAAGATCTGAAGACAGAAGTTGTCACTTAAGTCCAGATGCTGAAGACTCACATTTCTAAAAGACAATGTTTTTCAAAGAAACAAAGTTAGAAGATCTGAAGACAAAGTTTATACTGAAGTCCAGATGCTAAAAACTTAGTTTCTAAAAGACAAATTGTTTTAAAGAAGACAAAGTTAAAAGATCTGAAGACAATGTTTCTAAATAAAGTTCAGATGTTGAATACTTTGTGTTTTTAATAACAAGGTTCTAAAGACAAGGATTCTTAAAGAACCAAGTGCTAAAGACTCTAAAGACATAAGGTCTGAATATTTCAAAGACTTGAAGTTCTAAAGGTCCAAGGTTATCTACAATAGGTTCTCAAGATCAAGTGCTGAAGACTATAAAGACGTGACTCTTAAGACTCTTAAGACTTGACACTCTTCTGATCCAAAGGTTCATTACAACGGGTTCTCACGACCAAGTGCTGAAGACTCTGAAGATGCAGTTCTGAAGACTTGAAGTTCTGAAGACCTTATGTTACGTTTCCACTTCTAACTTCATGCTCGCAGAAGCCTATGAATTGCAGAAGGAAAAAATATAACGGTAACATAGTACAATAGTACACAGTACGAAAAGCTTTATGCCACTACCTCTCCACTAACTTGAAGTGTGGAAGAGATAAGGACGTAGCAGTATTATTTGTAACGACTCTTTTTCAAATAGCCAACGACTCTATTTTGCTTGGCTATATAAGAAAAAGAATTGTATGTTTAAATAGTTTATGAGCTTGTTGTATGTTAGTTGGTTGTTTGCTCAAGACTGCAAGTTGCAAGTTGTTGATGTTCAATGTTAAAAAGGAAAGCTACCATTATCAGAAGACAACCAAAAAGCTATCATCCACTATAACAATATGAATAATTCTACAAGATGTTATTCAATCTACCAATCATATACATCTTGATAGAATTATGAAGAAGCAAGGAGTTGTTGATCATAGCTTGCTAAACAATGAAGATGAAGACAAGAATACTACAAGATGCTGCAATTAATTTAGATTTTATTCATCCTTGTAGAAATATGTAAAACACAAGAGTTATTGCTCATATTGTGTTATTGCTTAAGATCTTCATGTAAATTATTTGTACACAAGAGTTTTTGCTCAAAATCGTGTCAAACAATAGGTACTTAAATTAGGAGTAATCTGCTTGATAAGAAGCACTCATGTAAATTATGTTTAGAATTGGTTGGTTCTTCAAGTGATCGAGTGAAGATCATAAGACTTTGGCTGCGGCCATTGTAGATGAAATCTTGGTAGTGGATTCTATTGGGTTAATGGTAGTCATATCTCAAATGGGACTGAGTGAAGGTCAACCTTCTAAGATCACTGATGGATATCATTTGAAGGAAATCCTGATAGGAGATTCTGGAGAATCGGATTTAGTTGGGTCAATGAACATTATATCCGATTTGGATCCCTGAACGCGTCATTGGATGTTAGTCATCGGCAGTTGCCCGTGCGATTGTAATCAGATTGATTATAATAGATTAAGTCATTGAGATCAAGGCGAAATCACCTCGAAAGGGTGGACTGGACTAGCTTGGGGATTTCTCAAGTGAACCAGGATATATCGCATGTTCTTTACTTTTTCTTATGCTTTAGAGTTTATGTTTTCTGAACTTAATTAGAAGCATTACTTAAAAGTAACAATCAGAAGCATTGTTCAATGAATAATGCTTAGAAGCAAAAGTTATACAAGGAAACCCCAATTCAACTGCCCCCCCCCCCCTTTCTTGTGTTTTCTTCACACCTTCAATTGGTATTAGATCCAGGTTCTATTATTGATGGATGATCAAACACCTAACAGTGTCAGATAAAGATCCATACGCTTTGTGAAGAAATACTCTAAGATGATAGTTATTCAATTTTCAACTACTGTCTAAATCCAGAAAATTGAAGAACAAGCTAACAGGAAAAGATTCATCAGATAAGAAGTTATATCTGTTGAACCCTTTTGATTAAGTTCCTTGAGAAGTATGAGATGTTTTCAAGAAACGAATTAGTCCACCCTTGTCTTTATCATAAGGTCTCGTTAGGAATCTTTTCAAAAGAAGAAATAATGTTATCTTATGATATAAAAGAACTTCATGATAAAATCGTCTATTCAAGCAGAATTTTTTTTAGATCCAATCATTGGTTCTGTCAGAAGAGACTTTGCAGAAGACAAGACATTGTTGAGGAAAGAACGCTCATTGATTCATCTGAAGTATGATCAATGACTAACTCTAAACAAGTTAGCTCAGCATTGCAAGAACAAGATTATCAATTAAAATCATCAAAGTTTGATAATATTTGTATTAGAATAAATTTTACAATTTGTTCAAGAAATTAAAATTCAGAAGACAATAGGCAATGATAGTTAACTTTCTATCGAGCACATAACTTCTCAGATGTTTATGAAATATTTACCTTCTAAAAAATAAGCATGTGTTCAAAGAAAGCTTGACAAACAGATGGATGATTCTGATAATAAAAGATCAAAATATTTGTGCTCTGAGGATTCTCTCAAGAAGTCAGACGGGTAATTCTAAACAGAGGATTGAAGAAATCATCTGAAGAGAAGACTCTGCTCCAATTCTCAAATTAGAGATTAGAATTCATAAGAAGATTACTCTTCTCAAATCGGAAAACTAAGAATAAGAGGAATCAATATGAAGATATTCTTCAATTCATATTCAGACTCGTAGAAGTGAAATCTGGAAAGCTCCTTCTTCTGATATTGTTGATAGTCCTTCTAATCAACCTCAACCAAGGAAGAACATAATCACATGCTCTCATCCTGAAGATCTCATTCTTGGAAGTAAAGATGCTCCAGTCAGAACAAGATCAACACTCAAACCTTCTGATGAAGTGCTTCTGGGATTAGTCTCCTTAATAGAACCTACATCAATTGAGGAAGCCCTTCTGGATAAGGATTGAATTCTCACCGTGGAAGAAGAACTAAACCAATTCTCAAAGAATGACGTATGGGATCTTGTTCAGAAACCTAAAGGTGTCCACGTCGTTGGAACCAGATGGGTGTTCATAAACAAGCTCAATGAGAAGGGTGAAGTTGTCAGAAACAAAGCTCGACTTGTTGCACAAGGTTATAGTCAACAAGAAGAAGTAGCTTGGTATGATAGATTGTACAATTTTCTGTTAGAAAATAAGTTTACCAGAGGAAAGCTAATGAAGGCTGGGTTTGAAATGAGCATAATGATAGTCATGAAGTTCTTTCAATGAATCCAGATTGATCAAAAACCAGAGGCTACTTACATACATTAAAGTAAGTACACCAAAGAACTTCTGAAGAAATTTAAAATCACAGACTGCATTATAGCAAAGACTTCAATGCATCCTACATGTATTTTGGAGAAATAAGAGGTAAGTGGAAATGTTTGTCAGAAGCTTTAACGTGGTATGATATACTCTCTTCTTTATCTGACTGCATCTAGACCTGGTATTCTATTCAATGTTCATCTTTGCGCTAGATTCCAATCTGGTCCTAGGGAATTTCAATTAACTACCATTAAAAGGATTCTAAGGTATCTAAAAGGAACCCCTAACCTTGGCTTTATGTATGAGAAAACATCATAGTATTCTCTTTATGGATTCTATGATGCAGATTACGCTGGAGATTGACTAGAGAGGAAAAGCACTTATGGATATTGTCAGTTTCTAGGAAAGAATCTACTCTCATGGTCAAGCAAGAGGCAATCAACAATTTCTCATTCAACAGCAGAAGCAGAGTACATATCAGTAGCACTATGCAACACTCATATGCTATGGATGAAGAGTCAACTGGAAGGTTACCAAATATATGAGAGTAACATTCCTATCTTCTGTAACAATATCGCTGTTATTTACTTAATATTTAGGCATTATAAATTCACCAAGTCTCCAATAAAATTGTCACGCATGCGTCTCCAGAGCATAGGTTAGGTTTTAAACCTTTGATGTTTTTGCAGTTACCTTATACACGTGTTAGAAGATAGTTATTTAAAGTTATGAACAACTTGGTATACCCTCATAAATAAGATCAACTGTTTTGTTTCCTTTCCCATACATATGTAGACACTCACAACCTGATTCAAAGATATCAATTGTTACTCATTTATCTCTCTTATCAAATCTTAGGAGTTATTGTTGCCCTCCTGACTTTCCTCAGTCATTTATTATTGAGTCTCCCAAAATTTATTACCTTACATAAGGAAAATCATTTCTCTTGTCAATACATATCTTCTCGTTTCTTTTTATACATCATGTATACTCTCTGCCTCTCATAACAAGTAATCTCTAACCATTGATAACAAATGCCTTCTACTTCATTCTCTTTCTCTTTTCAACATGACTTCAACAAATTCTTATGAAAATGATGATCGCTTGGGAGTTATCTTTGAAAGACATCCAAGACTCTTCGATGCGAGTCCGAAATTCCATATCAGAATTCATGCTCAAAACTGGAATTGCTATCTCTCTTCACTCGTAGGACCCATTTTTTCAAATCTTGTCAAGATTTTATGGAAAAATGCTTCCATCAATCGTAGTGGGACTTCAATTTGTTCAAACATCTATGGAGAGGATGTTTTCTTCACTGCTGAATGTATTGCTGAAATATTTGTTTGTTCTCGAGTGGGTATCACGACTAATCGTGTCTCTCTCGACATCATCCTTGATGGTCAAATTAATTCCATCTTTAATGCATCCTCTGAGTTTGTCTCTACTAATCCTGGGAGTCTTAAGCATTTTTCCAAATATTGGTTTCGCTTTATTCTGACAAATCTTTTTCCGCGGGAAACTAACAAAAATGTCCTAAACAAGGAGGATAAGACTCTAATTTTTCTGTCTAATCAACATTATTCCGATCAACCTTCCTCAAGTGATCCTCAATCATCTTAAAAGAACTATCACTTCTTCTGAAAATTTGAACAAAACCTTTATTCCTTATGGAAGAATATTGTCAGATTTTTTTTTCTTCAAAATAACATTTTGAGAATCCTTCAAAGGATTCCTGATGGTCCTAGTGATGCTCTGCATCAAGAGAAGTGTGAGACGTTTGATGATCAGTGGTTCCCATAGGATTTTATTTTGTAATTTGTTTAATTCTATCATCAATGTAACTATTTTTTATGAATAATGTAATTTTGTTATCTTTTAAATGTTTTTCATGAATAATTATCTTTTTGATGATGTCAAAAAGGGGGAGAAGTATAAAGATTTTGATGAACCTAGAGAAATACAAAAACTCATTATAATAGTTTTGATATAAAATAAGCATTTAACCACTAACGTGTGCTTGTCTGTTTGATAATTAATCAAGGAACTATGAACAAGTTCAGTTGGCATTCTAAGGCAGGTCAAAATGAAAGAACTTTATTAAAGCTCTTAATAACTTATTGTTCATATATTAGAAGATGTATACTCTATGAACGTATGATCAAGAATCAGATAGACATAATATTGTTCAGAAGTTGATAACTTTCTGAAAGTTAAAGTTATCTTGATTTTGATATCATAATGTTTAGAAGATGTATAATGTCTGAGAACGTGATAATCAGAACATAAGAATCAAAAGCAGAAGCATATGTCTTCCAGAATAATAGAGAAAATCAGAAGCTGAAGACTGCATGAAATTCCTGAAGTTAAGATTCTCAAGATCTCGATATCTAATCTATTGGAACCACGGGGAGTTTTACTCAAATGGTTCAGAGTCAGGATATTCGATCTTTATCAAGTCATTAACTCAGGGGGCTATCATAAAAAGGATAAGTATTTATTACCCTTCTAATTTCACTGATTATGATTATATGTACAAAACTGTGTCATCAAAATACATAGTTTTGTCATCATGAAAAAGGGGGAGATTGTAAGAACAAGATTTGGTTCTGCAATATTTTTTAAGTTTTTATGATAACAAATGAGTATGATTGTATGAACAATTTTTTTGTACTAATGTTTGTTATTGTTGAGTACTTAATAAACAAGTTCTGCTTCTGATGGAGGGTGTGACCAATACATTAGAAGAGAATTGATTCTGCTTCTATGCTACACAAGTTCTATTGAACAGTAGCAAGACACTCTAGAAGGCTCTGAAGTGTAAGCTCTAATGTTGTTCTAAAGAAACCAGTCAGAAGATCTGAAGACTCAAGTTTCTACTAAAGTTTAGGTGCTAAAGACTCAAGCTTCTAAAGACAACATGTTCTAAAGAAATAATTAAAAGATCTAAAGACAGAAGTTGTCACTTAAGTCCAAATGCTAAAGACTCACGTTTATAAAAGATAGTGTGTTTCAAAGAAACAAAGTTAGAAGATCTGAAGACAAAGTTTCTACTAAAGTCTAGATGCAAAAAACTTAGTTTCTAAAAGAAAACTTGTTTTAAAGAAGACAAAGTTAAAAGATCTGAAGACAACGTTTCTAACTGAAGTCCAGATGCTGAATACTTTGTGTTTCTAATAACAAGGTTCTAAAGACAGGGATTCTTAAAGAACCAAGGGCTAAAGACTCTAAAGACAGAAGGTATAAAGATTTCAAAGACTTAAAGTTCTAAAGGTCCAAGGTTATCTACAATAGGTTCTCAAGACCAAGTGCTGAAGACTCTAAAGACGCAGATCTTAAGACTCTGAAGACTTGAAGCTCTTCTAATCTAAAGGATCTCTACAACGGGTTCTCACGACCAAGTGCTGAAGACTCTAAAGACGCAATTTTGAAGACTCTGAAGACTTGAAGTTCTAAAGACCTTATGTTATGTTCCCAATTCTAACTTCATGCTCGCAGAAGCCTCTGAAGTGCAGAAGGAAATAATATAAGGATAACATAGTACAATAGTACACAGTACGAAAAGCTTTATGCCACTACCTCTCCACTAACTTGAAGTGTGGAAGAGGTAAGGACGTATCAGTATTATTTGTAACGACTCTTTTTCAAATAGCAAACGACTCTATTTTTCTTGGCTATATAAGAAAAATAATGGTATGTTTAAATAGTCAATGAGCTTGCTGTATGTTGGTTGGTTGTTTGCTCAAGACTGCAAGTTAGAAGTCGCAAGTTGTTGATGTTCAATGTTAAAAAGGAAAGCTGCCATTATCAGAACACAACCAAAAATCTATCATCCACTATAACAATATGAAGAATTCTACAAGATGTTATTCAATCTACCAATCATATACATCTTGATAGAATTATGAAGAAGCAGGGAGTTAAGGCTCATAGCTTTCTCAAAGATGAAGATGAAGACAAAAAGTCTACAAGATGCTGCAATTAATTTAGATTTTATTCATTCTTGTAGAAATATGTAAAACATGAGAGTTGTTGCTCATATTGTGTTATTTCTTAATATCTTCATGTAAATTGTTTGTACACAAGAGTTGTTGCTCAGAATTATGTCAAACAATATGTACTTTTAAATTAGGAGTAATCTGCTTGATAAGAAGCACTCATGTAATCTCCAGAAAAACAATTATGTTTAGAATTGGTCGGTTCCTCAAGTGATCGAGTGAAGATCAGAACACTTGAGAAGACTTTGGTTTTGGCCATCGTAGATGAAATCCTGGTAGTAGATTCTATTGGGTCAATGGTAGTCATACCTCAAAGGGGATTGAGTGAAGGTCCGCCTTCTGAGATCACTGCTGGATATCATTGGAAGGAAATACTGATAGTAGATTCTGGAGAATCGTATTCCATTGGGTCAATGAACTTTATATTCGGTTTGGATCCATGAATGCGTCATTGGATGTTAGTCACCAGTAGTTGCCCGTGTGATTGTAATCAGATTGATTATAGTGAATTAAGTCCTTGACATCAAGGAAAAATTACATCGAAAGGGTGGACTGGACAGGCTTGGGGATTTCTCAAGTGAACCAGGATATATCACGTGTTCTTTAATTTTGCCTATGTTTTAGAGTTTATGTTTTATGAACTTAATTAGAAGTATTACTTAGAAGTAACAATTAGAAGCATTGTTCAACGAATAATACTTAGAAGCGAAAGTTATACAAGAAAGGAAAACCCAATTCAAGCCCCCCGCTTTCTTGTGTTTTCTTCACACCTTCAGATATTCGCCTCTCCTCCCATATGTGACTTTTGAGTTTGTCTTGCCTGAGGGTACACCAAGTCCCTCAGGCGCGGAGCCATATGTCCTACCCGTGTTTCCATATGTGGCAGTAACGATCTTCACTATGAGGTCCATCAAAGGAGATGTTGCCTTGATGGGAAACAAGGATCTTCACTATGAAGTCTAGCAAATAAATGTTACCCTGAGAGGCGGAAAGGATCTTCACTATGAAGTCCAACAAAGGAAATGTTACGCTGTGGGGCGGCAAGGATCTTCACTATGAAGTCCGACAAAGGAAATGTTTCCCTGAGGGGCAGAAATAATATTCAATATAAAGTAAATCATAGGCAATATTGCCCTAAGTGGTGGCAAGGATCTTCGTTATGTATTCCAGCTAATAAAATGTTTCCATGATGGGTGGCAATGATCTTCACTATGAAGTCCAACATACAATAATTTTAGAAAGGACAACCCTGTTGAGAATAAGTCACTTAATAATTATTTAGAGGTACAAAGACATAATACTAATATATAATTACAAATAACTATAATTGTAATAGTATCTAATATGAAGAGTATTCCAGGTTCTGGGCAAAAGCGGCCATTCTAGTTCCTGCAGCTTGCACACTCTGCGTGGGAGCTTATGATATATGTGATATGATCATTGCCTATTAGGTTCTATCTTTCCTTGCTGGGCGGGAAGAACTACTTCTTACAAGACTAGTTCGTCCTTCTACACATCTCTCGATTTAACTTTGGAGTTATATCTTCTAGAGGCCCTATGTTTGATGGAGAACTCTCAAACGTATGTAGTTTCCCTTACTTCTTTGACCAAGTCTAATCGCACTTTAAGCATGTCTTGTTCGCCTCTTTATTGAACAGGGATCATCACCACAAAGGTGTTTCAATCTCCACAAGTAGCATGGAATCCATTTCTTAGACCATGGAAAATGGGGTTTCCTTAGTGGTGGAATGTTTAGGGGTGTGGTATAACCATAATATCTTGAGGAGTAGTTATGCCCATAAGTCCTTGGCATCGTCAAGCTTATTTTTGAGTCCTTTAAGAATTACTTGGTTCACCGACTCAGCTTGACCGTTGGCTTGAGGATGTACCGCAAATACAAATTTCGTTTGTACTCCCAAATCTTTACAGAAGTCGGTGACTATAATGCTCGCAAATTGGGTCCCGTTGTCAGAGACGATGGCCTTAGGGATCCCATATCTGCACATAATCTTTTGCAAGTAGAAACGGCGCACTCTTTCTGTCGTAATCTTGGCTACTGCTTATTCATCTATCCATTTAGTAGAGTAATCAAGTCATACTATTAGGAACTTCAGTTGACCTGGTGCTAAGGGGAAAGGGCCAAGAATTTCAATGCCTCATTGATAGAAAGGCCAGAGAAAAGTCATCGATTTGAGGATGCTATCTTGACAAAGGAGATAAGGTGTGAATTTAGAAGATTTATATCAGGTTGATCTCCAACCTTAGTAAGCTTTTAACACCAGGATGAACTTGAACCGAAAAGAGGTTTTACACAGAATAACCACCAACCAAGATGAGATTTTAACCACTGGATGATCTCAAACCGAATGAAGACTTTTGAACCAACAGAGCCTTCAAACCAAATTAGCGACTTAATAACTAAATCCCCAAAACCAAGCTTTTAACGAGTTTAGCTTCGAACCCAAACAAATAATCCCTAAATGGATGAATTATTCACCAAGGTAAAAATAAAGCTTCCTTGGAGAATTTACAAATCTAACCTTCTAGAAATACAATTGCCTCACTTCAAAACGACTTTATCGAAAGTGCTACGGCTAAATTTTAGTGAGAGAAATTAAAGAAAATACTTTCGAAAGAGGAGTGATGAATGAAATCTCATGTTTTATGGATGTGAAAATATGTGTGAAGGGATCTCTATTTATCGGCTAGAGGTTGACACAAAAAAAGAAAAAATTTATGGCCAAAATTATTGAATCAGTCGATTGGCATCATGCACTAATCAATAGGTTGGCCTACAAGTAATCGTTTGGTTTATTTTAAAAGGCATAAAAAGATCTATAGTCGTTAACACTCATTAAGATATTGTCCTAAATTTTTAGGGTGCATTTTTGCACTGACCCAATTGTCGTAACCGACAAAAAACACGAGTCGCTACCACTACTTTTATCCTAAGGATGAGGGAATAATGGATAATCCTAATTTGTACATATATTTTAAATTCGTGAGTTAGTTAGATAAAGGGAATATGTTATGCACAATTTATCTCCCTTGTTCTCAAGGGGCTCCTCTTCTAAATCTTAGGGGTAAATCGGGAGTTTCTATTTAAAAGTTGTTGTTTCCATATGTTTAAGAAAATGATTTAATTTTTTAATAGCAGGACTCGCCTTGGTTTTAATCGCGTGTCTACGTATCTCCTTGCGAATAATCAGAGTCCAAATTTGTATTTTGTATGGGTTTGGTTAGTTTTTTTTTATGGATTGTGTAAATGCTTTCGAGTTATCCTTAAACCTTGTCTAAGTTTCAAAGTAGCAGAGTCATAGACGTAGTTCACAGTTAATTTTAAAAACAAATCCACAATCCTTTTTTGAAATAATATTGAATTTGAAATTATGTTAGTTAAAAAAATGTTAAGTTTGATGGATTAGCTATATTGAATGCAAGATGAGATTTTGAAAATATTTGAATGATATTTGAAATTAGCAAGAAAATATGTATAATAAATATATTGAAGTTATTATTTTTAGAAAATAGTTTATAATTATTAAAAATATGATTATTCATTTATCAAAATAAATTATATATTTTTAATAATGTTAAGAAAAATTATTTTTAATGCAAACGTAGATAAAACGATGTAGAAAAAATAAATGCTCAAAATAAATAATGTGTAAATAAATAAAATATTTAAATAAATAAATGAATATAACAAATAAATAAATTAAGTAAATTAAATAAATCAAATAAATTAATTAATTATTAATTTAATAAACAAGGAGTGTAAATTTCTCAATTTAATAACTACTGGGGTATGTTAATAGAAAGGACTTAAACCCAGATATTTGTTTTGATCCAATATGCCAGGGGGTGTGAATTATGTTGAGGAAGTAATCTGGAAGGGTGCTAATAGAACAGGCTTGGCCCAAAATATATTTGTTGGATCTGTTAGCCAGTTTGTGAGGAGGTGCAGAGAATTACGACGTGCAAGCAAGATCAAAGCCATTTGATTTAGATCATAGGGCCACCAGAGGTTAACTCTAGAGCGTTGATCTGAAGTATAACCAACAAACGGCTATGATCAAGCATTGACTGAGGGAGCATAATAGTGTGTGTACACAGAGAGACTGAGGTGCTATATATTCATTTTTCTTCAGAACTTCTCAGTTTTCCCTTCCTCCATCTCTCTCTAAACTTCCCACTATACAAAATGTAGAGAAAGAGAGACTCTGACCTCTCTCTAGAAAACAGCCCGTCGGAAATCGCTTTGGCCGTGTCGGTCATCGCGAATCACCCCAAACACCACCCTTCTTGCCAGATTCTGGTTGAACTTCAACCGGAACATTCAAACAGTCATCCATACCAACCCAAATCCCATGAACCCTAAGAGGCGCCACCATGTATGGTCGTTGAGGCCACCGTCACAGAGGAAGGTTCACCGGGAACCTCATATGTTATCCAGAAAACCAAGAACCATACCCTAACCTTAGAACCCTAACCCTAAGATGGATGAACCTTAAACCTAGCGAGGAAACCTAACCCTAGAATTTCCATAAATTCAAATTAAACCCCAAATCCCAGAGATCAACAATACAATCATACATGCAGAAAAACCCTAAGCTAAGTGATTAGGCTTACTTGAATTGTAGTGATACTGGTCGTAATTCCTTTGATTCCTTCTCTAATTCTCCTTCTGATATCCTTATATCTTCTGCTTGCAGGTATCAATTAATGACTGCTTAGCTCAAAAGGGTTTAGGGTTTCAGTTGTGAAACCCTAATCTTTCAAGGTGAAGAGCTTTAGCGAGGGGTGAGAATTCGCAGCAACTGGATGCAAAGGTTCCTTAATTTTTTTATCCTTTTTTAGGTTTAGAAATTAGGTTGATATTGGTTTTAGGAATTAGTTAGATTAGGAAAGTTGTTAGTGATTTCTGTTACAAATTAGATTGATTGGAAATTATAATTAGATTTAGGATCTGATTTGTTGTGGATTAGGTTTTCTGATTTGTAATTAGTCCCATTTTTGTACATATTCATTCAATCAATAAATAAAAACTCAAACTAATATTCAATTTGATTTCATTTGACTTTTTTAGTCTTTTTTCCTGGAATTTGGGTTTTGGATTACTTAAGTTTGAAGGTGAATGAACAGGGCGCGGCTAACACAAAGGGTTCAAACCCTAAATTGACTTAGTCAACAAAATAATAATACTAAAAACAATAATGGTTAAATTAAAAAATAATAAAAAATAAAAAATAATAATAGTCAGATGTTTACATTGGTCAACCACCTCACTAATAGAATAAAAATAATAACAATAACATGAATATATGTTGACTTAGATGCATATTAATTTAAATAGTAAAACTAATAAATCTACTTGGAAACCAATTAGATTACCTCTAAGTTTATTTATTTTCAAGAAAGAAAAATGCAAAACTAATAACTAACTTTAAGCCCCTAAATAAATTAAACTAATGTTAGTGCTACCTAAATGTTAGTGAATAAATTTCTTGGAGTGACCTACCTAAGGTAAATTAGACTGTTAGCACCTAAGACGGACAAATTTGGAGTATGACAGCTGCTCCTATTTAATCACTCTTAGATTGAGGGTACGAGAATATGAAGGTCTCGTACATTCAGATCGAATGGTTATTAAATAATGAAGGACTCAAATACTGGCCAAAAGATTTGGAAAAGATAAACGATAAGATAAATCAATAAGTAAACAGGTAAGGATGACACAATTAACTTACCAATGCCTTGAGGATGAACCTATATGACCTAGATGTGACGACACAGATAACCCGTCGACACCTAGAAAAAGTTATCGCAAATTTTGTGTATTTACCATAACCTAGGAGGTAAATAACACGGAGTTTGAAAATAAATAACTCATTGCTGCTTTGAGACTGATGCAACAAGTTATATCATAGTTATTGCATATTTACCACAACCTAGGGGGTAAATAACGCAGTTTTGATAACTCATAGTTGCTTCAAGACTAACACAATTAATTATATCACAGATTCTCCCACATCTA
Source organism: Vicia faba (assembly GCA_948472305.1). Classification (NCBI taxonomy): domain Eukaryota; kingdom Viridiplantae; phylum Streptophyta; class Magnoliopsida; order Fabales; family Fabaceae; genus Vicia; species Vicia faba. The sequence continues at coordinate 877,246,362 of OX451735.1, forward strand.
CCATAACCTAGGGGGTAAGTAATACGAATTTTAAAAATAACTTACTAACGCTCTGGAACTAACATAGTAAGCTACATACCCCGATTTTGGCCTGTGGGATCAATATAGTTCTTTTGCCTTGCGCAAATACCCTAATCATCCACTTACCTTTTATAAGTTGGTCCCCTTACTGCCTTTTGCATATGGGATGCTTCATACCTCTTTTGGTCTGTAAGTCCATACCAGATGGCATTTAATATTCCGTCCATTTTGTAAGTCCACATCAGTTGGCATCTAGGATACCTTTTAAGTCCATACCAGATGGCATTTGATATTTCATCTATTTTTGTAAGTCCATGCCAGTTGGCATCTAGGATACATTTAAAGTCCATAGCAGATGGCTCGATCTTGTTCTGATTGGATCATCTTTCTTTCTCAGAATCATGTTTTCAGGATGTGCTAAGTTTCTTCTGGATTGTCTTTTCTGGATGGAATCTTAAAATACTGATGTAATATTTGTGATGTCTTCTTCTATATTTGGATGAATTTCTAAACTTTTATTTTCTGAAGATTTGTCTTTAGTACCTGTAATTTGAAATTCTATATCTGTAAAAGATTTATCCTGCTTTGAATTTTGAGAGCCAAGCTTATCATCAAATCTAACACTAGTAGATTCTTCCACAATTCATGTTTCTATGTTATATACTCTATAAACTTTTGAGCGTTCAGAGTATCCTAACATGAAACACTTTTTCCTTAGAATCAAACTTGTTTAGATGATCTTTAGTGTTCAATATAAAACAAGTACATCCAAATGATGGAAATAAGATATGTTGGGCTTTATGTTCTTCCACGATTCATATGGAGTCTTTTCCAGAATATGTCTTATTGAGATTCTATTCTGAATATAACACGATGTGTTAACTACTTCTGCCCATAAGTTTCTAGCTATGTTATTCTCGTTGGTCATGGTTTTGGATATTTCTTGTAAAGTTATATTCTTTCGTTCAACAAATCCATTTTGTTGAGGAGTCCTAAGACAAGAGAAATCATGAGAAATTCTATTATCATTAAAAAAAGTTTTCAAAACTTTTATTTTCGAATTCCCCACCATGATCACTTCTAACTTTAACAATTTTAAACTCTTTTTCATTTTGAACTTGGTTACAGAAAGTAGAGAACATATAGTGTGACTCGTGCGTGTGTCTTAAGAGCTTTACCCATGTCCATCTGCTATAGTCATCGATGATCACTAATCCATACTTCTTGTCACTAATGGATATAGTTTTCACTAGTTCAACAGATCTATATGCAAAAGTTCTAATGGTCTAGAGGTAGAAACGATATTTTTTATTTGAAAGAGGGTTTTGCAAACTTGCCTTTTTGACATGCTTCACACAGAGAATCTGAGCTGAACTTTAAGTTAGGAAGTCCTCTAACCAGATTGAGTTTGTTAATCTGAGATATTTTGCTCATACTAACATGCCTTAATCTTCTGTGCCAGACCCATTGCTCATCATTAACACACATAAGATATTTTACATTCTGACTTTTTAGTTCAGAAAGTTTTATTTTATAAATGTTGTTCTTTCTCTTATCGTTTAAAAGTATAGTTCCATCTTTCTGACTAACTGCTTTACATGACTTTTGATTAATGATTATATCATAACCGTTATCACTTAATTGACTTATGGATAACAGGTTATGCATTAATCCATATACTAACAAAACATTAGTTATAAAGGGAAGTGTATTATTACTTATGGTTCCATAGCCAATAATTTTTCCTTTCTGATTGCCTCTGAAACCTACGTATCCTCCAAATTTAAGTTACAGGCTTTGGAACATATGTTTTCTTCCCGTCATGTGTCGAGAGCATCCAGAATCCAAGTACCAATATTGGTGTTTGAACTTTGTTGTTAAATATATTTGCAACATAGATGATTTTATCCTTAGGTACCCATATCTTTTGGGTCCTTGTTTGTTAGAGTCTCCAAAATTCTGTTTGAATTTTGGTTTTGCAGAGTAAGAATCAGTAGTATATTTTATATCATGTAAGTGTCCATATGTAAAGTGTGAGTTTAAAAGTGTGTGTTTTATAACTATATCATCAACTTTCTTTAATTTATATGATTGTTCTCCTCTTGGTTTCACATATCGTACGCCTTTTTCTGTCGTTTTTGCTAACTCCATAGATCATTGAAGCCATCTTGCTTCTATCTATGTTTCTAGCTAGAAATTTTTGAAAGTTGTGATCATATTCTTTTATGAGTTATCAACATTACTTGAAACTTATGAAACAGATTCTTTCTGAGATTTCTATAATTAACTTTTAAGTTTAGAATTAATTTCTTTTAGCCCAGAGTTTTCTGTTTTTTGTTTCCTAGTTTCTTCAGTTTCATATACAAGAATGCATTTCTGGCTCTTATATTTGACTCGAATATGCTGATATCTTTCAAGAGTTTCAGACAGAATTTCTTCTAATTGAGATCTAAAGAATTTTGAAAATACCTCTTCTGAATCTGATTCAGATTCTGATGTATCTGTGTCTTCTGATATGTTGGCCATTAAAGCTATATTGGCTCATTCATATTCTGATTCTGTTTCAGCTTCTGAAGATTCTGAGTCATCCCACGTTGCCATAAGACTTTTCTTCTTTTCTTTAGAGAACTTATTCTTAGGATTTTCTTTCTGAAGATTTGGGAAGTCTCTTTTGTTGTGACCTGGATCTTTGCATTCGTAGCATACAACATCTTTGTTTCTAGATTTCTTGTATCCAGAGGATGATTCATAGGGATTGCATGTTCTTCTGGGGTTTCTGAATTTCCTCTGTCTGTGCTTCTATAGCTGATGGACTTTTCTGGAGAGAAGAGATAGTTTGTCTTCTTCTGACGAAGATCTACCAGAGTTTTCTTCTTCTGCCTAAAAAGCTTTAGTTTCATATTTTTATTAGATTTAAGAGCAAGAGACTTACCTTTCTTCTGGGGCTCATCTTCTTCCAGTTCTATCTCATGACTTCTCAAAGAGCTGATAAGTTCTTCAAGAGATATTTTGTTCAAATCTTTGGCTAGATTTAAGGCTATGACCATTGTTCTCCATTTCTTGGGTAAGCTTCTGATGATTTTCTTTACATGATCTACTATTGAGTACCCTTTTTCTAGAACTTTTAGCCCAGCAACCAGAATTTGAAACCTTAAGAACATTGTCTCAACTGTTTCATCTTCTTCCATTTTGAAGGCCTCATAATTCTGAATGAGTGAAAGAGCTTTGGTCTCTTTGACTTGCGTGTTGCCTTCATGTGTTATTCTCAGAGATTCAAACATGTTCCTAGCTGATTCTCTGTTTGTGGTCTTCTCATACCCGGTGCATTAGACAGCACTCAAGAGGATTATTCTGGCCTTGTGATGATTATTGAATTCTTTCTTTTATTGATCTGTCATTTTCTTTTTGCTGATCTTTTGACCTCTTTCGTCAACTGGATGAATGTAGCCATCAGTTACCATATCCCAGATATTAGCGTCATGAGCTAGAAAAAAACTTTTGATTCTGTCTTTCCATTAATCGAAGTTCTCACCATCAAAGATTGGAGGTTTGTCGTTGATTCTTTCTTTCTCATCATAGTTATCATTGTTGTTTATCTGACTTGGTCCTACCATGGTGTTTTTCTTTCTAGGATCTTTTTCTGACACGGTTAAGTGTTAGCACCCAGAACCAGACGCTTTGATGCCAATTGAAGGATAGAAAAACACAAGAAAGAGGGTTTGAATTGGGGTTTTCAAAAATTAAAACAGTATGACAAGTTTGGTTATCCTAGTTCGTTTGAACTCAAACTACTCCAGTCCATCCGCCAAGGTGATTTCGCCTCTCTCAAACAAGGTCTTAATCCACTAACCAAAAATTTTGATTACACAATCACAATGATTACCGTCAATGTCTTCTTGAGACTAAACCACAACTTGGTTTCTCAAGGTATTACAAAATATGAATAAAAAATATGTACAATGGCATTTCTAGAAAAACTATATCACAACGATGATTTATACTCAAGGTTTAAAGCATAATGAATAGACAAGAGAGAGCTAGTGAAGGTATATCTTTGTATGCGTAAGTGTATTTGATCATTTCTTCAAGACTCTTTTATATAAGCGAAGCATATGAAACATGAGAAGATGATTTTGGAAGGTTGATAAAGAGTTGTTAATGTACTTTTCAAAAATAAAGATCTTGTCTGGTACCAGCCGTTACTCTTTGATTTGTAATGATTGAATTGTAACGTATGAGAACTTGCTTCTTTAACCGCTGATCAGAATAAGAATGTTAACGTTGAGACTTTAGATCATCAGATTATTTACTTCATCAGAGTTTTAGCATGCACTTTTGGTGCTTCAGAAGTTTTAGCATTTAGAACTTCTTTGAGCGTGATATTTCAATAGTTGTACACAAATTCTTATCAAATCTTCTTAGCGTAATTTTAGTCGTCAACTTTTGTGCTTCTTTATCAGAACTTCTCTGCATATTAAAATAAATTATTTAGAGAGCATATTTGTTCTTATATATATATATATATATATATATATATATATATATATATATATATATATATATATATATATATATATATATATATATATATATATATATATATATATATATATATATATATATATATATATATATATATATATATATATATATATATATATATATATATATATATATATATATATATATATATATATATATATATATATATATATATATATATATATCATGTATTTTTTATCATCAAAACTGTTTCACCAAACTATGTTCTAACAAATACCAACACAATAAGCATATCTAAAGTATGTCAACCACCCTAGAAAACTTATACTTCACATTGGAACTATGAAATGGCCATGTATCTTCACTTACGATCTAACTAAGCCAACTTTTGTTCTACAACTCCAATTGAACCAATTCCTTTTCTCACAAATCAGAAATATTGCCTATAAATAGAGGGTTTTGCTTCCAAGTTCAAACACACCTCAATGCTCAAAGTCACTTGCGCACACAAAGCTTAATTTTTGCACAAAGTCACAAACTTGTGAATTTGCAAAAACTCTCAAGTCCTTTGCAAACCAACCATCCAAACACTTCATATACATCCTATAAAATCTATCCAAACCATCATTTGGCTTCTATAACATCATCATCATCCATTTTCACTTTGGCCATTTGCAAGTGGAGTTGGTTAGAGAGATTCATGAACTTTTAGAACAAAGTAAGCATACCATTAGCTTTCTGAAGGTTCAAGCAAGCTCAATACATCCTTATTTCATTTCTGGAAGTGCGTTTGAAGGTGCAACATACACACTCTGTTTGGTAAAAAATTTATATTTTGAACTTTATCCTTCAAGCACCATTTTGAATATTTCTTGATACTATTCTGCTCGTTTAATTGCCATGAATAAAAACCCTATGAAAATAGGCATTGGTTGAGCTTGTGTGAAATTTAATTTAACTTTGAAAAAAAATTAGGTTTTTCTGATTTTGATCAAAATTCGTGAGTTACAGTGGAAATAAATAAAAACTAATTACATATTTGAAATCTTTATGAAATTTGAGCAACTTTCATTTTTACATCATTGAAATTGGTTGAGAATTGGAGAAGTTACAAATTTTGGTCATATTTATTATAGTTATTATAACAAGTCGTGAAAACAAGGAATAAGAAGATGATGTAGCGCCACATTCTGTTTTCAAAAATGTTTTTATTACTTATTTAATGGTTTGTGTTATAAACATTGGATGTATCACCACCTCAATGGTTAGTGTGTGTGTGTTTTCAAGTCTCTTTGTTTCCAAGGACGTGGGCTTGAATTCCCCCTTTTGCATATTTTCTAATCTTTTTGTTTTCTGAGCATTTAGCACTTGTTTTTAAATATATTTTTATGGGTGAGTTTGTTATCACCATTGAGTGTGTGGCTTAGTTTGTAGTATTTTGTGTGGTAATCATAAGGGCGCAGGTTTAAGCCTTAGCAGCCCCTTTGGTTAATTTTTCTTTTAATTAATCCAATATGCAAATCAACTTGTTTTAAGCTATTTTTTTGCATATTCCTTATTTGTTTACCCTATTTTGTGAATATGTAAAAAAAAAACCAAAAAAATTTATTTATTTTTCCTTTTTCATATATAGTCCTTTTTAGTATTTTTTTTAGGGTTTCATCCTTGTTGTCCTTGTTGATTTCTCAATCAATTTCATTTTAACATGACTTGTGGTGCATAAATTTGTTGGACATTTAAATCAACCATGTTTCAAAACTTATTCTTTTTTTTAGGATATATTTCCTTCATAAACTCCTTTTAACCATAAACCATTTCATCAAAAACATGTCTTGCATCTTTCTACATTTTGTCACAACTCTTACTTGATAAACATGTTTGTTTGAATCCTTTATTCGATTGTCCATTACTTGTGTGAATACCATGCTCCCTTAGGCTTGCTTGATTCATCTTAAACCTTTGGTAAAGATTCGAATCAAGATAGACATTAGGACTTTAATCCAAGTATGACAACATTAGGATAGAGATTCTCCATTTCAATCCAAACCCTAAGTCCATCATTGCATGACAATATTAAGTTAGATTCCCCATAATCTCAACTTTAGATCTACTTGCATGACAACATTAGGATCACAAGTCTCCTCATTAGACTTTTTCCTTTTCCTTTTGCATTGCATCATTAAGACTAAAATATTTTTTCAATCAAATCTCAAAACACTTAACAATATTCAAAACCCTTTTAAAACTAAAGGTGTGAAAGTGATTGGTGTCTCCTTGTATGAGGGTCCACTTGCCCTTCTTCCTAACAAAAACACCAACCAAATCCAAATCCTTTTGCCTTAGGAGTATTTTACTTTAAAACATTTTCAAAAAGGATATGTTAACTTCATTTTACACTAAACAACGAAACGTAGTCTCCAACGGTCGAGTGGCAACGTTAACTGTTAGAATGTGAATTTAACATCATTCACAAAAAAAACACAATAAACAAAACATTTTAAAGAAGAACTACGGTATTCCAATTCCCTTGTGGATACGTAGGCATGGAGTTTCAATGCTCAGGCGAACGCACTAATAAAAACCTTTTATTTTTCCCAATGAATTTATGCATAAATTTCTCTTTAGCAAGTTTTAGATATACACACCCATTGATTAAGATAATAAGAGTGGATCTCGTGGAGTACCACGAACGTGAGGGGTGCTAATATCTTCCCTTTACGTAATCGACTCCCTTATTCAAGATTTGGTTGTGAGACTATGTTCTTTTCCCAATATCAAAGGTTTTCTCTATATTTTCCTTTCCCTATATTTTTTGGGATAAATAAAATTAGGTGGCGACTCTGTTTGTTCCATCCAAAATTATTTGTTTTATTTTCGAGTAGCTTCATATGACTACCACCACGTGGTCGGACTTAGGAGCCAAAGACCTCAATATCTTCGAAACAACACCTCTTATTGTTAACGCTTCTCCATATACCTTGATTTAATTCACTAGTTTTGTAATCCTAGTGAAGAAATCAGACATGCTCTCGCTATTTTTCATCTAAAGCAATTCATACGTTTTTTTGTGAGTTTGTAACTTCACCTCTTTCACCTTTTCTGCGCCTCTAAAAGACTTCTCAAGGATCTCTTAAGCTTCTTTTGCAGATTCTGAATCACTCACCTTTTCTAATTTTCTGAACTCAGACATTGATGAATTATAAAGAGTGCTTTATAACTCTTCTTCTTTGATTTTATGTGTTCTTTCTTTTCATCTTCTGAAGCGTCTTCTCCAAGCGCTTCTAATCCATCCTTTACAAGATCTCAAAGACCTTGATACCTGAATATAACCTTCATTTGTTTGCACCAAATCTCATAGTTATCTACTTTCAGAATTGGAAGACTTGTTGGATAATTCTCATTCCCATAATTCACCGTCATCGTGATTTCTTCTTCTTCCCTTGATCGCTCAACCGAAGCTTTTAATATCAGATGTTGGAAATACACCAAAACCTATGATGAATATCTATCAATCTTGATGAATATCTACCAAAATCGAAGCTCTTAATAACGATGAAAAGAAAAAAAGGAATTTAAAGAAGAAAAAGATTAGGGTTTCTGTAGAGTTTCTCTCTGTCCACAAATTATGGAGAAAAAATTATTCACTTGCAACTGCAAATACTATAAATGACTGAAATACAAGAATAAGGGTTACCCCCTCTATTTATAGCTTTAGATTAGCTTGCTTTCTAATCAAAAATCTCAAAACTATAAAAGCGCAAAACAATTACTTAAAATCCAGTTCAACACGATTGTATCAAACATGTTAAAGTAGATCAACATTTCATTAAATAAAAATTGGAGGCAAAGTTCAATTTCCATTTATTAAATCTAAAGACCAATTAGCAAATATACTTACGAATTGTAGTTGGGGGAATTTTTACGATCACTCAATAAGTTAGTCTGTAAAGATATATTTGCACCCACTCGAGAGGGAGTATTGTCGTGAGTTGGCATGAGAGATGTTAGGGATATATGTTTTTCTTAATATTTATTATGATTAGAAGTTATAGGAGATTCTACTCAATTGGATTGCATATTTAGTAGATTTGTATTCTTACCGTCCTACTGTCATAGTTTCCTAGAATAAATTTTGTTCCAAGAAATCCACTTCCTTGCAATTTCAAAGGTCGTTGAAATAGTACTTTTCTAAAAAAATCCTTTTTAAAGATTTCACATGTAATTGTAGTCGTTTATTGTTTCTAAATGTTGGTGTATTATTCAACCAATGTTAAGTTTCTTCAAACAACATCTAAGAGCCAAAGAACACCTTCTGCTCATTTGTACGTGTCATCACCTTGAAAATCTTTTTAATTTTCTAAATCCATTTGATCGAGCACGGTCTAGATCATATCTTCCTCTAAAAATAGGTGAATTATTCTTTTAGAATTTACTTAATCCTAGGAACTCATCAACTCCAGTGTTCATATTCTTATTACCCTACCAGGCTTGTGTGGTTAGTGCTATAATGTCGATTATTTCCTCGAGGGCATCAACTATTAGACAATAAACCCTACCAACCATTACTAACCGCATAAACCAGATATCAATAACCAGATCCATAAAGTAAAAGCAAAATATCATTATCTAAATATTCCTTCTAGTCACTATTATAAGTAAAAAAATTCTTTTTAAATTTATTTAATTATTTATGTATCTAACCTTCCATTTATCTTCCACCTTCAAATTATTATATTGTTGCGTGATTAATAAGATGAGTGAGATTGACTCAAAGTCACCTTGACTTTCCCGCCACAAAGTTAGAGAATCTCAATCTAATAATACTATCAAAGTTATCACAATTCTACAAAGTGCAAGTAAAGAAATACTAGACACATAACACTCATTAGTCTAATGGACAAACCACACTCTAATACCAACTATATGACAACTTTAACCAAAAAAATTTACAATATTGCATTAATCACTTTTAACTCTAAAAAAAAAAACCACTCTAAAATAATACAATAGATATCATCGGATTGTGATTGTCTCCGATGAAAAATCCCAACCATCAAATCATTTTTAAACTATTTTTATAATATTTAATCGAAAATAATAAAGGAATCAGATTTCACTACATAGAAATGTGATTGGAGACAATCCCCATAATCTATGTATATGTGTTAGTAAACGCACGTAGGAAATTAAAAATAAATAGGAACTCTATGACTCATATATGTGTCACTAAATACATGTTAGAAACTAGAAATAAATGGGAAGTCTATGATTAGAAGAAATTAAATGATCCATATTATAGAAAAATTAACTTGTCGTTCCCTAATTTATATATGACAATCTTATTTTGCATGCTTTTATCTGACAATCAAATTTCAAAAAGTACGAGTATTTATTAAAAATTTTAGAATTTCCATTAAACACTCTCTCATAATTATTACCAAAATTTGTAAAATATATGTTTTCAAAAATTTTGAATAACCTATGGTAAATTCCATTACTGAAAATTTTGAATGCACTATCAGCTATTTCGTTCGAACTTTTTAACTCAAATTTATCCAAAAATAAGTTTGGCATTACGAAAATATTAAGAGATGTGAGATTCAAATTTTAGAGTAACAAGTTAAATTCTCATTATAGGTTACATCAGTCCGCACAAAACTATAATTAACAATTTTGGATAGTAAAATCAACTAAACTATAGAGTGTAATAATAATAGTGTGTAATAATAGTAAAAGTAGGAGTATTTAAACAACCATCATAAAAATAATAAGTATGGAATAGTGAGACATTGTGAAGAACATTAGGAGATCTAAAAAAAAGATTTTCAGTAGCTACCCGACAAAAAAAGAAAAAGGATTAAATGCCTTTTATCTCTTACAATATGTATCTCTTACAATAGTAGTGTTACATTCAACCACTGCATTTCAGTTTATACATTATTCACTTTGAATACTACTTTAATATATTTATCATAATATATATATATATAAATGAAAAGTGATTCAGTTCCACGGCCCCATGGTTGTTCCATTTGAATATATATATAACATTCGATGGAGTTGATAACAATGGTTATTGTCAATCCAATATGCCATAAAAACTCACGCTAGCAGTGATACTTGGCAATGTCCCTGCTTCTATATTGTATGATGAGGACGAAAAGTAGCAAAATAGCCCAGCAAAACACGTTGAGACTGTATTGTTGTTTATCCTTGCTAATAGAATTCAGTCTAGGTGGACTTTGCAAAGGAGTAATATCAAAGCAGGGAATAAAGCTGCAATTATTTGTTCTACTTACTTTACTAAAAAAATAACAAGACTAAAAAGAAATAAGTACCAAATATATATATGTTTTTACTAAGTAACTAATAAAATAAAAATAAATTATTATAATAAATATATTAAAGTAGCATCCAAAGCGAGTACTCTACAAATTAAAATAATTAATGCAGTGGTTGAGTGTAGTGTACAAATTAAAATAATTAATGCATGCAGTGGTTGAGTGTAGTGCTTGCAAGTAGAAGATCATTATTATTATAGAGGTAGAAGGCATTTAATCCAAAGAAAGGTAAGCATTAGTAAATAGAGTCTAATCCCTCAAGCTATAATTGAAGAAATTGCCAAATTAATGGTTAAAGAGAACATTTATATTAATCCTAAAGAAAGCTACTCATCTGGAAAATCAGCAGGCAAAGATTATGACAGATGTCAACAAACTGGTGGTGGCAAAAAGCCCCTAAGATTTTAACTAGAATAAAAAGTGACAGGTTAAGACTAGTGCAGAAGTTTACAAAAAATAGTATGTGTTCTATAACAGTCACAGTATTTGATACTAGTGTAGAAGAAATCAACGACTCAAACCATTAGCAATGTTGATCATCAAAGAACACTTACAACAGAGCTTTATGTAACTTGGACACTATCCCTTCCTGATTCTTTTCCATACAGAACTTTATGTAACTTGTACACTATTCTTTCCTGATTCTTTTCCATACAGAGCTTTATGTAACTTGTACATCATCCCTTCCTGATTTTTTTTCATATATCCAAGAGGTTCTGACACGTATACCTCTTCTTGTAACAGACCGTTCAATTTCACATCCAGATGCATCAAAGGCCAATTTTTATTCGCAACTATAACAATCACCAGTCTAATTGTTTCATGTCTGGTTACAGGTGCAAACACCTCAAAGTAATCTAGCCTAGGTTTCTGAAGAAAACCTCTAACCACTAGCCTGACTTTGTGCTTGCCAATTAACCCATCTGACTTAAATTTTATCTTGAAAACCAATCTGACGTTGATGGCTTTCTTCTCGTTTGGAAGCTTAGTGAACTCTCAAATCTTGTTTCTTTCTATAGCCTCAAGTTCTTCTTTCATGGCATTCAGCCATACTTTCTTCCTAAGAGCTTCTTCAATATCCACTGGTTCAGAATCTACTAACATAGCACACTGAATCACGTCTCCTTCGAAATCTACTTCAGTGTCTTGCAACATGTCAAACTCTACAAACCTTCTTGGTATTTGTTTGATTCTTTGTGGCCTCTGAATCTTCTACAGAACCTGAAACAACGTTAGCTTCTGGACTTAGTCCAGAACCACTACCTTCAGAAGTACCACCTTCAGAAACATGATTACCTCCAGAAGCTTGTCCTCCAGACCAACATCTTCAGAGTTTTCTCTTTCAGAAACATGATCACCACCAGATTCTAGACCATCGTCAAAATCTAGATCAAAATCAGATTTACCATCTGATTCATATTCAGAGTCTCCAGAATCATCTTCTGACTCTTCTTCAAAGTTCTGACTCATCTTCAGAACCTTTTGAAGTATCTTCAAAAGTTATCTCTGGTGTTGGTACTACACCAGAAATGGATTGAGACTTACTTCAATCCCATGCTTCTGACTCTTTTACAATGACGTCTCTGCTGACTTTGACTTTATTAGTTTCTGGACAATAAAGCTTGGACGGACCCACCAGTAACATCACTTTGCTTTTATCATCCAGTTTTGTCTTCTAGCTTCTGAAACATGTTTGTAACATACATAACCAAACACCTTCAGATGGCTAACACTTTGTTTGTCTCCAATCCACTTCTCTAAAGAAACAATTTCTTTTAACTTCTTCGTTGGACACCTGTTGAGCACATATGCTGCGATGGCAGTAACTTCTCCCCACAAAGTATGAGGTAGCTTCTTCTCTTTCAACATATTTCTCGTCATATCAAGCAAAGTACGATTTATTCTTTCAGCAAGACCATTGTGTTGAGGAGTATAAGGAGCAGTAACCTCATGCTCAATTTCATTCTCATCACAAAACTTCTGGAATTATGTAGAGTTATACTCACCTCCACCATTCGTTCTGAGAATTTTCAACTTCTGATCACTTTATTTCTCAGCCTTCACCTTGAACTTCTGGAATTCGGTAAACACCTCATGCTTAAACTTGATAAGTGTTGTCCGCGCCATTCTTGTAAACTCATCCACAAAAGACAAAAAAAACTTATTTCCTCCAAGTGAAGGTACTGAAAATGATCCACACACGTCAAAATGCACTACTCCTAAAGCATGTTTTGCTCTTGGGGCTACTTCTGAGACAAATGGCAATCTGGGTTACTTGTCTTTCATGCATACCTCACATGACTTATCAGGCTTCACAATCTTCGGAATATCACACACGAGCTTCTTAGAACTCAGATACCCCAAACTTCTGTAGTTCAGATGCCCCAACCTCTTGTGCCACAGCGTGCTATTACCTTCAGCGCCTTCTGCACTAAGACACTCTGTTTCAGCCATTTCTGCATTCACCTTGAATGTTTTGTTGCTTCCCTGCTCAGATTGCATAATCAACTTCTGATTGGAATCGTACAACTTCAAGAGATTACTCTTCATAATCACTGAGAAACCTTTCTCAATGAGCTGACCCACACTCATCAGATTGCTCTTAATTTCAGAAACATATCAAACATCCTTGACTAGAACAGTCTTCTCATTCTTCACTTTAACTTTGACATTTCCCATACCTTCTGCATTAAGGTACTTATCATCAGCACATTTGATATTTATCCTCCTTCTGGAGTCAAAATCTATCAATCATTGTTTGTTTCCAATCAAGTGATTTGAACAGCCAGTGTCTATATACCACCAGTCTGCAAAACATCTTCCATCAGACTCAAAAGCTATCAATAGCACAGGTTCATCATCAGAGTCTCCTCTGACTATATTTGTTTCTTCTGATTTCCTTCCCTTGTTTGACCAACAATCTTTAGAAAAATGGTCAAACTGCTTGCAATCAGTAACATTGAACCTTCTTCTTGTCGTACTTCTCCTTTCCCTTATGATGTTTCTTCTCATCAGAAGTAGAGGTTTCTGACTTCTGAAATCTACCACCATATCTCTTCTTAGTTTCTAACAAAGAATGCTCCTGGTCCTTCTTGACAAAAGAAGCTTTTAGAGCCTGCTCAACTTCCCTCTTAGAAGTTCTTTCAATCAGACGCAACTCTTGCGCCTCTAGACTGTTTTGCAACTCTTCTATTCTCATGGTGTCCAGATCTTTAGAATGTTCAATTGCTACATGCTCAATTGCTACAATAATGTAATCAAATTGAGGGGTAAGAGACCTCAATATCTTCTCAATAATTACTTGTTCAGAAAGAGTTTCTCCACAAACTTTTATCTCATTAGTGATCAGAATCACTTTGGAGATGTACTCAGATACCTTCTCGTTGTCTTTCATGTTGAGATTCTCATATTGCTTTCATAGAGACTTAAGCTTCACCTTCTTCACTAATGTGTCACCACCGTAACACCTAACCAGTGTGTCCCACGCAGCCTTCGTCGTCGTCGAATCAGCGATTTTCTCAAACACGTTCGCATCCACACACTGATGAATGTAGAACAACGCCTTCTGATCTTTCTTCCTTTTGTCTCTCTGCGCGGTTCTCTATTCTTCCATAGCATCTGCAACCGGAACGTAGCCTTCAGTAACAAGCTCAAGAACATCTTGAGCATCAAATAACACGCGCATCTGAATCATCCATCTATTCCAGTTCTTATCATTGAAAATTGAAAGTTTGGTGTTCAAATTACCATTTTCGTTCATCTTTAACCTTGTACGAAACTCTCAGATCTCACTAAGCACAGTGTTTGCCAATCTTGTAGAATCAGAAAATATGATTCTGTTCCGATTTTGTTCAAGATTCAAACACGAATTCAAGAACCAAAATCAATCACACAACGCTTCACCGTTTCACTCGTGTTTCTCGTGTTTCCCCGTGGATCCGAATCGAAGCTCTAGATACCAATTGTTAGTGCACAAGATGATGAAGACAGAAAAAATGAGAGAATATATTTATTACTCTGTAATGACGACTACAAAAGTGCAAAAAATTGATTTAAAAGACAACTACTACTAGTCTATTTATACACAAAAAACTATAGTCACGTAAGCAACATACTAAAATACTAAATTATCCTTTAATAAACTATGCATCGAACACATCTAATACCGCACCCTTCACAAAAGCATCATCTTGAGAAATTGTGCCTGACCTTGCCAGTAAATAGAGCTTTCACAATAGTCAATACACTCAACTCCGACCTCATTGAGAAATTTTGACAAATCTCAACCTAACTAATGTTCCCGACTATAGCACGTCAAAACAACATTTACATGTGTTCAATGAAATAGCTTATATGAATAAGTTTGTAAGATGCTACTTGCTAATATATCCAATGAAACACTTAATCCAAAAATCTATGATTTCACAAGAACCGCGCAATACAACGAATTGCACCAAATGTTCAATTTCTAGGAAAATTTACAACAACAAACTATTAACATCAGCAAAGAGCATAATAGAAGAGAAATGATATTTTAACAACATACATTGTTGGACACTGTATAGACATGTCGACAGTTCTCTTATATAAACAAGGTCGAACAAGTTGCAGACCTTCACACACTTTTGAAGAATATTTGCACACATGTTTTGTTTATATAATAATCAACCCATCAGACCTATCAAAAAAATTAATTTTATATCGCAAATTAAGTTTCTTTCATCTGAAAGAACGGAAATACCTACTGTGAGCTATCAAATCAAGAAATCACTCACATTTTTATTTTTGTTGATCAAGGCATGGGCATCACTGTATATAGCAATAGCATTTGACAAGACTGCCAGGACTAGCATAAAAACAGATAGTATTTTGTCTGTTTTAGTTGCTATGTTGTGTCGATCCCTGTAAGAAAAGAAGAAACTGCTTAATGATAATTGTTGAGTTGATTATTTATAAGCTAAAACATGAACGGAAATCCTTCTATAAACCTACTTAAGGGAATGATACGTATCTTAGAATTCTAAAATCATTACTTCAGGCTGTTCTGTAACACTTTTAGTAGGGGCTTGTTTCAAGCTATAGAATCATATTCCCAGGAATGATATCAAGAATATTACACTCAGATACATTCGACACAAATGTTTGGTAAGTAAATGAAATTCTCAGGAAATAATTTTAAAATTTTATGTAGTTAAATTAAAAATGAAAATTTAAAAATAAACAAGTGTGTGAAAAATGTATCAAAAGTGGGAATTTGTTCTTGGTTAGGCTTTAAAGTCATTACAGAACTAAATAAAATTGGTGATCAAACTCACCTCAGAGTGACTGCAGCTGGAAATATGAATCCTAGACAAACAGCAGCAGTTGCTCCAGTGAACTGGAAAATATCCCAAATGCTAGGTATGAAGTTTGCTCCCATGAAGATAATGCCAACGAGGGAAATAGTAATTGATGCAAATCTGAAGTTATCAATAACCAAAGGCCTTTTCGATGAGGTAAATATCAGACCATCTACGTTGACCCTTAATCCATAGAAAACTACAGGAAATACAAGCACAAGATGTGCAGCATAGCTAAAACGAACAGTGTCATTGAGCACCGAACCGAGAGGAATTCCAAGATTAGTATCAAAATTGGCAAGCACGTCATCGAGAGTTTCGTCACCAAATAGAAGGAATGCAAAGAAGCTTGTCAGTAAGTACACTGAAGAGCATAGAGTAAGGGAAGTACGCACAACCCCCTGCATCCATGAGGAATCTTCCAGTTCATTATCTATGCTGTGAACTGCAAATCAAGAGTGCACACAATACAACCACCAAATTATACATCTATGAAGTGAACAGGTAAATCTAAATAGACAACTGCAATGATGTAATGCTCCCACATAACTTAAACTTTTGCAGTAGTGGCCAGTGTTTATTAATTATCACTTGTGAATAAGCTTAAAATTTATATGCAAACTCAAGCAGCCAAGCCAAGCCTAGCATGCATTATGTATACCCTAATGATTTTAGAAATTTAAGCGAAAAAAGGATAAATGAGTTCTAAACAAAGGTCTGAAATTTTTGCATACCATTGTAGTGACAGATGTAAGCGGTCACCAGCACAGGAACAACAGTGAATAGATCAAAAACTGAAGCTGCGTCAGTAATGACCGGGAAGAGTCTGGGCATTCCAATGCCACCACTAATAATCTTGATAATTGAGATCCCCACAGCGACGATAAGGAAAACAACAGCTAACCCAATTGACAATGCAGATGTGTATCTCAATGAATCTGCAACAACCACAGAAGATGCAGGTAAGCCAAAAAACTTGTACACAAATTTTGAAAGGGGGAGAGTACGGGTGTACTACAAAACATCTAAAACCAAGGAACAAAAACATAAACAATAAGTATTCAAATCCTAATATAAATACAAATACAATTTTCATTGTTCTAACTCAAGGAAGCCAAAACAACTTAGTAACATAGCATGATTGAATAGATAGCCCAATTTGTACTTGAGGGATTATTTATGGGTAGTAATTTTCGGTAATTTGTAATTTAATAATTGATACAACTAATGATATGTTTCTGATTTTCACATCGAGTAATATAAGAAAAGTAGAATCACTCACCAATTCGCTTAAGACTAACCAAAGGTGCAAACACAAAAAGTGTTGTAAAAACAATAACAAATGTACGCCCAGTCCACCAATGGACACCAAACCATCCTTCAAGGATACCAGCGTGGTGAATTCCACTTGAAGTTGTTCCAGAAATCACATCACCTACACGTATGAACAAAACAAAACTGAATTATACAATCTTCAGTTCTTTTCTAAACAGATTGATGGGCAATCAACTATGTACATGTTTCCATTAATGTTGGGTTTAATGAAATCACGGTAGACCACCACAATTTTGGAAAAAATTATACTTTGTAACTTTAACAAAATCACAATGTCATAGTGATTTCACACCCATCCAAACCCTTGAAGCACTGACACAGAAACTTGACACGACACTGGTAATAATTTGAAATGTGAAAGTAATTCAATATAATGTGATGGTGTGTCATGCCAGTGTCAGCTGAGACATGTCGGAGACCAAAAAAACCTTCAATCTAAAGCACCGGTTCTACATAAGTCCGAACACACACTAAAACCAAATTAGTGATAACACTGAAAGTAAATTTTTAACTACTAGACTTTTAAGAATAAGGTCTTCACCGATAATAATCATGTAGACAATCAAAGAACCAGTGTTATGGATCACAACACATATCTCCAACAAAGCTTTTCCAAATCTCCCAAAAGAATCCCCCATAAGACTTCCATAGGCAGAAAGATTCCCCGCCCTTGAAAACCTGATCATGAACTCAAGCGACTTCTCCGTCAACAATGCTGTCAGGATTATGGCAATAAGACCCGGCACCATTCCCAATTTCTTAACACAAGCAGGCAACCCCATGATTCCAGCACCAATAGTTGTGGTTGCCAAATTGAAAACAGCCCCAGAAAACGAAGCTCCATTAAATTCATGAAACTCGGAATTCGTTTCTTGAGACTTAGGTATCAAAGGCTCATTCTCATCAACAATTTCCCTCTTCTTCCTTGTTTTCTTATTCTCAGAAACAAGATTCCCAATTGTCATTTTCAGCTTCTTCGAACTGTCAAAAACAATACACACTCATTTCATTTCTCAATTTCAATGAAAAATTCAAACTTTAGAATAACCCAAAAACTAAATTCAAAGCATGATACCTAATAAAGGTTTAACAAACCCAAAAACTACATTGAATCATAATTAAAAACCCAAAACAAAACAAAAAAACTATCAAAATAAGCACTTTTTCCAACAATAAATGCAATTAACAGAGGAAAACGAAATCATAATCATAATAATTGAAGTAATTAATTTCAATTTCAATGGAATTCGTTTGAAGAAACCTGTTTGGCGCGAAATAGTTGGAGAACTGGGGAAGCAAGAATGAAGGACCGTAACGAGTTTGTTACCGTTTTCCTAATTTGAAATTGAAATTGAAATTGTTAAAGATTAATCTTGAAAATGAAAAACCTAAATTGCACATAAAAAACAACACAACTTAATGGATAAGAATGGGAAAACCAAAGAATCTATTCAACAAAAAATAGACTCTATTAATTTATTGTTCTAGAAGATTATAGATACAAGAATTATGTTTGTTATAAAAATTGATTTATTATATAGAAACCTCTATCTATTATTATAGAGGATTATAGATATAAGAATTATGAAATATGAGAGATTATTTATTCTACTTTAAGTTTAAGTTTAAGTTTCATAACATCTATAATAAGAGACTACTTACGTTATCAAAATATTTTTTAAATAAATAAGATTTATCATTAAATTCAATATGTAAAATATTTAATTTAAATATATATTTCTAACAAATATCTATTTTTTCCGTTTTCATATTACTAGATAAATTCACTTTTTATATTTATTGAATAATTAATATATTTGATCTACATATAAATCAAATAGATTAATTATTCAATAAATTTAAAAAATAAATTTATGTCATAATATAGGATATAGAGTATAATATAAGAAAATGATATATTTTAAATTTTCTATTCCAGCCTTTGTTTTTTATTCTTTCACGTCATTGATTTTAGAGTTTTTCATGTCTTAAATTTATTTTTTCAACTAATTTTACTTTGTGGTACCAACTTAACATGTCATTGCAAGAATCAAACTAATTGCATTTATTTCATTCTTATTGTTTCAATTGAACTGAGGCACGTTGCTTCTATTCCGCTAGACGCTTCTTCATCTTAGAGATCATAGGGTTCCACCACGACACCCTCATATGATTAGAACTAATGGGAATTCCCAGAAAAGAGAAGTGATCATTCTCAACCTACAAAAAAGAAAATTTGTTGTCGCCAAAAGAAAATGCAAACTCAAATTTATACCGATAAGGCTACTCTTGTGAAAGTTTACCCCTAAACTCGACACCATTTCGAATCCACGTAATACCGCCTTAAGAGACCATAGATGCTTCCAATCACTTTTTCCCACTAGCAATGTATCATCCGCAAACTGAAGCACATCAACCATACTTTTACCTTCTACAGAAAACAAGAAAACTCCCCCATCTGAACACACTTCTTCAATAAACTAGTAAGACCTTCCGCTATGATAGCAAACAAGAACGGCGATAGAGGGTCGCTTTGTCTAAGCCCCCTACCAACCTTGAACTCCTTAGAAGGACTCCCATTAACAAGAACCAACATCCAACTAGAAAAAATGGTAGCTTCCATCCATTTCACCTAAATATCACCAAAACCCATTCTTCTCATCATATATCTAAGAAAAATCCAACTCACCTTATCGTACGCCTTTTCAAAGTCAACTTTAAAAAGTAAACAACCTTTTTTACTCTTCTTCGCATAATCCACCACTTCATTGGCAGCCACAACTCCGTCTAAGAGAAACCTACCTGGGACAACATCGCTTTGATTACTAGAAATAAGCAAGTTCAAAATCCTTTTCAATCTAGAGGCCAAGAGCTTCAAAAGGGCTTTATAAAGACAAACTACCAAGCATATCAGTCTGTAGCCATCTATGTTTCAGGGATTAGATCTCTTAGGAATCAAGGAAAGAAAAGAAGGGGAAATTGACTTGGATAACCGACCTGCAGTGTGGAATTCAAAGAAAATCTGAAGGATATCCTCTTTAAAAATCGGCCCGCACTTACGAATGAAATTAAAATTGTAACCGTCCGGCCTGAGACTTTTAGAACCCCCACAAGCCCAAAAGGCCTCTTTGATTTCCACCTCCAAAAAAGTCTCCTCCAAAAAATCCATGTCAAAGGGAGAAAGAGACTTAAAGGCAATACCATCAAGCAGAGGACGCTCATGATCAATTTCCTAGAATTTCTGTTAAAAATGCTTCCAAACCGCCTCTTTGACATCTCTCCCATACTCCACCAACCCTTTGTTTGTTTCAATATGACTAATCAAATTCCATCTTCTCCCTGATTTCAACATACAGTGAAAATGCTTATTGATAACATCACCTTCACTATCCCATTTCAACCTAGATTTTTGAAGAATCATATTTTCTTTGATCCTCGTCCGAGTCCACATCTTACTAGTCGCCTCGCTCATCATGGAAACAACTCCATCCATCTCATCCTCCTGATACAAAACCAACAAAGCATCCACCTTATTCAACGTCGATATTCCATCTTTAATCTCTTAATCTATTTTACCAAAAACATCAACATTCCACTTTATGTAGCTGAATTTAAGTAATCTTAACTTTTCTTTCAACACAAAGTCTCCTCTGCCCTCAACTTTAAAATTCCCTCATTCCTTCGCCACAAAGGGAATAAAGTCCTTGTTATCAAACCAATTGTTATTAACCATGAACGGTTTGGGCCCCCAATCCTCCTTATAAATCACAATCTAAATAGGACAATGATCAGAGATATATCTATTCCCAATCAATTGGCAGGCGATGCCCCACCTACTGATAATAGAGTCATTCACCAAAAAGTGATTCAGCCTGCTCATAGATTTGTCATCGCTGATATACCAACTATAATAGTTTCCTTTGCAGGGAATATCGATCAAGTTATTATCAGATATAAATAAAGAAAAATGCCTCATTTCGAAACAGTTGGCTACACTTCTACCTTTCCTCTTCCTTTCGTTCTTGACAGAATTAAAGTCTCCGCCCATAATCCATTCACCATCTCTAAACTTCTCTTGAAGCAACATAATATCCCACCACAATTTCCTCTTCAAATGCAGAGCACATAGAGAGTAAACATTAAGAATGTAATAAAATTTGTCCTTCCAACACAGTTTGATCCCAATAAACCCTTCGCTGATAAAACTATTGATAACATTGCAAGAATCCTCCTTCCATAAAATAATGAAACTTCTAGACGCTCCCCTGGACTTGGAAAAGGACCAACCTATGTTATCCTTGTCCCAAAAGCTACCTGCTAAAAATTGTCTAGAACCTCCAACTTGGTTTCCTGTAACAAAAAGATATATGCAATACCGCTTTTTATAATATGGTTTATCCTCTTTATCTTTAAAGCATTACCACATCCCCTGATATTTATTGAACCAATAATCATGGCACCCCTTTGATTAACGCCTTATCTCCCTGCTTTCTTTCCCTATCAGTACTTTCCAATTCATCTAGTTTACACTTAATATCCCCTTCTGCTCCCTGTGTTGTAACCCCTAGTTTAGAAATGGCAGACCAGAGTTTCCCTCCTATGTTCGATTCCACTTGTTTGTTAAATCTAAAATTGCACAAGTCCATATTTGCATCTGATAAACTCCCTCCACAAACCATTATACCAGCCGAAAAACCCTCACAGGAACTGGAAACATCACTACAAATCAGATTTAAGACGGGTTCATTGCAATTAGTTTTCAAGGTACCCCCTTTTCTAGGGTTTTTAAGATAGTAAGTGTTCGAGATTGCTGGCTTTCTACGTTATACTTGTATTCATTTACTTTCACAACATATTTTAATCATGGTGATCATATTAAAGTCGATAAAAAAGGTTTGTAAGGATGTTTCAGGCGAGTGTGTGGATCCAGAGATGTTGGGTATTGTTTCCTCTTTTGTTTGTGAAGATGTCTTTAACTAAGTTTTGGATAACGTGGGTCCTATAATTGACTAAAGAGTGTTTCCCCCATATGAATACAAGAGGGTTCATAGTCAATATGATGGGTGCACAATCCCTTTTCATGAACGTCTATTTTCTCTCATTGGTCATCGTCTTTCTTACAATGATTTTGAAGTTGATAGATTTAACCATTTTCTTATCGCCCCTTTGTAATCATATTGTTGGGCCTTTGTTAAATTTTTCCATCATTTGTGTGAGTATAAGGGAGTAATATGACTATGACATTATTTTTTTCATTTTTTTCAAAACTCAAAACAACCTTAACAACATGAATGGTTCTAGTTTTTTCTCCTTGAGGGAAAGTATTTGATATTCCAAGGCTTTTTGATAGAGTTAAGCATTTCAAAGATCGCTTTTGTGTGGTTACTCATCTTAGTAAAAAAGTGTGGAACTTGGTCCTTCACAAATATTCATGAATGTCTTTCGTAAGTATTGGACTCAGAGTCATTACCTAACAAGGGTGGGATTGTATCTCTACAAGGAAAGGGACATGTCCCAGAAGGATCTATAATTGAATAACCAGTTGGTGGCTTTTATAAGGATATTGGAAACATTGGTGGAGTTTTCTCACATGACGGGGTGTTACGAAATTAGTTGAAGATATGCATTCAGACCCGCTGGCTAATGGACACCAAACTAAAAGAAGAAAGGAAGATAATCTTCGGTAAGTGGCACCAGGGCCTTATTTTCCCTGTTTTATTTTCTTGAATCTCCTATGATATCTCATTTCTTGATTGCGTATTTATGATGAATAACGAAGATGATATGCGATAATTAAGGAAGGAGATTTAGGTTGTTGTTGCCTTAGTCGAAATTCTGAGTACGCCTTCTGCTGGGGGGAGTTTTTACCATGGGTACACCCGTAAGGACGCCTCTGGTCTGGATGTCAGGCGTGTTATTTAGACTACCCCCTCCTCCGGGTCAAACATAAGTCTAGTTTCCCTTGATCGAAATGAGGTAGATGAAGTCTTACCATCTTCGCGGTAGGAAGACAAAGAAAGTTCGACTTATTTTCCAAAGTTGGAAGAGATTCAGGTTAAGACACCTCCTCATAAGTGCCCTAAACTTAGATTTGTAATAGGCGTTTTGGACATGTGACTTCACACACAAGAGGAGATTGTGTGGTTCAGAAAAACTTGGTTTTGAAAAACTTTATAAACTAAAATCATAGTTTAAAACATTTTGAAAATATTTAAATATTAAGTAATGGAAAATGAATTGCAGAATATAAATTATGGAAAATTAAAAAGTTTAGGGAAAGAGAAGAATACCAATAATTATAGAGGTTCGGTGAAAAAAAAAAAGGACCTACTCCTCTCCTAAGAAATGATTTTGAGAGTATCCAATAAATGTTGAGAGATTTTAGTAGAAAGTACTCACGAACCCCTTTATATAAGGAAAATGATTGACTTCAACCAAATAGTAACACTAGGAATATAGCAGTTGAGTCTTATCTTCTGGAATGGTGGGTGAAAGTGGTTAGTCCTCTTTATACTCGGTAGATTGAAACGGTAGTCTTATT
This sequence comes from Vicia faba, assembly GCA_948472305.1. Lineage (NCBI taxonomy): Eukaryota > Viridiplantae > Streptophyta > Magnoliopsida > Fabales > Fabaceae > Vicia > Vicia faba. The sequence goes on from OX451735.1 coordinate 877,270,442, forward strand.
TCCACAAGAATCTTGGAGCGATTAGTCTTCAAGCTTCTAAACAAACTTTGTAAGCTTTCATCACAGACTGAGCTCACAAACCTTAAACTTTGGTTTTACATGGGCTAACCAATAACATAGGATATTTTAATATCGGACTAATATCTAACATTATCAAGATTTTAGCATGGGATAAGCTTTAACCTAATCTTGGATTTATCACGGGCTAACCGAGAACCTAAAGAGATTTTACCACAGGCTAATCTCAAACCTAAATAAGGTCTTGATCACACAATCCCCAAATCAAAGCTTTTTATGGGTTTAGCTTCTAACCCGCAAATAATCCTAAATGGATAATATTCAACCAAGGTGTATATAAAAGATTTATTTGCTGAATTTTGAAATTCTACCCTTCCAAAAATACAATTATCCTCACTCTCAAAAGGAATTTCTCGCAGAAGCATTTTGTCTAAAAATATTAGTGAGAGAAACTAAAAGAAAAAGTTCAGAGAGATAGGGATAGAGTGAGAAGTGTTAAAATACATTTATGGATGATTTGAAATGAGGGAAGGGGAGTCTAATTATAGGCTAGAGGTTGGCAATTTTTTTTGAAATAAATTCTTTTTAATATATTATAATTAATTAGTACCTAATGTCAATTGATTAGATATTCAAAATATAATTGTTTGTATGTTCAAAATAAGAAAAATAGATATCTAGACATTGCACATCATTAAGATGATGTTGTCCTAATCATTTGGATCTCAATTTAGAATGATTTAATTGATTAAGTCAATATGATAATCGATTAGATAAGTTATAACTTTTCCTGCAACAATTCTGACAGCTCTTAATTCATCCGGGATAAATTCAAGACATTGTAAAAAACTTATTCTTAAGAAAAATCAGTTTGAAAAGATGTTTTCAGTGTGTGTGTATGTGTGCTTTTGCCACATACTTTTAGGAGAACATACTTATGCTTTACAAAGTATTCACTCACACTAATTAAGGTAGGGATATATTGCACTTCAAGACTCTGTCAGATGCTTTCTTTAGTAGTCACTTGCTTGAGTTCACTTGAGACGAGGCTTGATCATATATTCCATTTGGTTGCCATCATCGGATAGTCAAGTCCATATGTCACAACCGGTAAAAAAATAAAGAGTTGTTGCCATTAATTTTTATCCTAAGGATGGGGAAATAATAGATAATCCTAATTATTTAGAGATTCTAAGTTCGTGAGTTGGTTAGACGAAGGGAATGTGTTAGGCATCCTTCATCTCCCTTGTTCTAAAGGGGCTTCACTTTTAGGTCTAAGGATAGATCGGGAATTTCTATTTAGTATGTTATTATCAATTGTATAGGAAAATGATTTATATTGTTAGTTCTGGACTCACCTTAGTTTTAACCGCGTGCATATGTATCTCTTGCGAAGAATCAGAGTTCAAATTCGCAGTTCATATGTGTTTGGTTAATTTTTTTATGGACTATGTAAGTGATTTTGAATTATCCTTGAACCTTGTATGAATTTGAAAATAGCATGGTCGTAGACGTAGTTCACAGTTAATTTAGAAAATAAAGCCACAGTCCTTTTTAAAAATAAAATTGAATTTGAAATTATGTTAGTGAAAAAATTCTAAGTTTGATTGGTTAGCTATATTGAATGCATGATGAAATTTTGAAAATAGGTTTAAATGATAAAAAATGTTTGATGTATTGAATAAAAAGGGTTAGTGTTTTAGAAAATAGTTAGTAAGTAATTATTTTCTTATTATTTATAAATATATTAGATATTTATAATAATAGACAAATAGTTTTTTATCAATATGATTATTTATGATAAAAAAATATTATTTTAATGTAAATGATAAAAAATGACATGAAAGGAAAATTGATCGATACATAAATTAAATAAATATAGTAAATAAATAAATAACATAAATATATTAAATAAATCATTTAAATAAAGAAGGGGATGTATTTTTATTTAATGGTTTAATGTTGGGGGTTTAAATAACAAGGGCGTAAGTCTAGAATTTTAATTGAGCCCAAAGCACCAGGGGGTGTAAACTGTGTTTGCATAGTAAATTGCAGGGTGTCAATATTAAGGGCTTAAGCCCATCCAAAGTTTGAGTCCATCAACGCCCAGGGGGTGCAAATTATGTTGAGAGAGTAATTGATGGGTGTGTGAAAAGCATTGGGTCAAGCCCATCCAACTTATTTGATCTGTTGGACAAAGCATGGAGAGGTGCAGGGTGTTATGATGTGCTAGCGAGATCAGGAGAGTTCAATCTTGATCAAATGGCCTCCAGAGGTTAACTCTGGGGCGTTGATCAAGAGTATGAAGAACGAGCAATCAGGATTCATTTATTGACTATGGAGTATGATAGCGTGTGTACACAAAGAGACGGAGGAGTTATATATTAATTTTCTTCCCATTTTTCTCTTCTTCATCTCTCTCTATACTCCATTTATTCTCATTTAGACAAACCTATATAAAGAGAGGCTTTGACCTCTCTCTAGAAAACTTCCACTGCAAATCGCCTTGCCCACCATGGCCGCTGCGGATCACCATCTCTTTCCAGTTTTCTGGTTGACATTCAATCGGAAACTTCAAACCTTCATCCTTAACCACCGTCCTGAACCCAGATCTTCATCCAAACCAAGAACCCTAGGTAGCGCCACAGTGGGTGGCTGTTGAGGTCGTCGTTTATAATGAATTTTCGTCGGGAAATTCAACATCTTTTCCAGAATCCAAAGAACCCTAACCCTATACCTTAGAACCCTAACCTAGAATGAATAACCATAAGAAATATTTACCCTAATCCCATGAACCCTATCCCAGAATAACAAGGTAGATGAACCCTAACCCTAAGTGGACGAACCATAACCCTAAAAACCCAGAAAAATCCCCAAAATTCCAGAAACACAACAACCTTACATCAATCACGTAGACATCACAACAACTGTTAAAAGCCTTAAAGCCAAGTTCTCAGCTTACCTCTCATTGTCATGAATCTTGTTGTATAATTCCTCTTCTGATTTCTCCAGGTCCCTCTTCTAATCTCCTTCTTCTTTTTTTGCAGGTACGGTGGATGAGTGGAGGCTTAGCTCAAAGGGGTTAGGGTTCTAATTATGAACCCTAATCCTTTTATGGATGAAGAGCTTTACTAATGATGGGGAATGTGCAATAACAAGGGTTTTCTCCAAGTTTTTTATTCGTCCTTTCTTAGGTTTAGAAGTTAGGTTTATATAGGTTTTAGAATTATATAGATTAGGAAATTTGTATTTGATTTCTGTTACAAATTAGATTGATTGAAAATTGTAATTAGATTGATTGAATCAAAGATTTGATTTAGTTAGATCTGTTTGTAAAATAGGAATTAGGGATTGTGCAATCTGAATGTACTTGGACGTTTTATATACTGATTCGTGATTAAATCAATAAAAAACAATTTTCTCAATCAAATATTCTAAAAATATTTGATTCACAACCAATGGAATTATGGGCTTTGTGCGCTTAACTTGATAAAGAAGAGTCCAAAAAGGGCGTAACATAGAACAAAGGGTTGAGAAACCCTAATGTTGACTTAGTCAACATTGTAACTATTTTAATAATAAAGAATAAAATATATAATAATGAAGATAAAAGAAATTGAATATGGCTTATATGTTGGTGTAAGCCCTAGAGGCTAATACTTTTGGTACTTGTATTGAATTATTTATTAATAATAAAAGACATTTCTTTATTATGTTTGCTTTTCCAAAATAATAAAGTTTCTAGAAAAGTTCGTCTATTTAATGAAATGTTAAGTGAGACTTAATCATGAGATCACATTAAACATAAGTACATTATTCTTAAAGTATATGTAGTCGAGCTTTATTGTGAAGTGGGATAACATTAAAGCATTGAGATTATTATGAAGATAGACTGATGATCATATCTCATGGATCATGGATAAGGAGTTATCAAGTCTTGACATAAGTATAAATATTAGGAGTAATATTTTTACTGGATTAACCCTCTATGAGAATACTATATAGAACATTATGCAAGGCGTCATAAGTTATTCTCATGGTGATAATGGTGTATACCACCGCTCGACCTGAAACCACTACGGAACCTAGATGTAGAGTTAAGTACTTTACTGCTAATCAAACGTTATTCATAACTGGATGACCATAAAGACAGTTGATGGGTACTTCACAAAGCATGTTAAGGGACATGAGTGACCTAGATGGAATTTTCACATCCTGCATAATAGATAAATGTCTAAGGGCCCAATATTGAACTGGACAAGGGTGACACGGTATATGCCTTGTGTTCAATATAGACATAAGAGCAAAGGGTAATTGTACACACAAATATTATCGCGGAAAGGTTTTGTCAAACCACATGACATTTTAGTGACTTGGTATCAGTGATATGTTGCTAGATACCGCTCACTATTTATTATGTTAAATGTGTGATTTAATATAATTGTCAATATCACGAAAACCTACAGGGCCACACACATAAGGACGGGTTGATAAGAGATAGAGTAAACAAGGAACACCATAAGATACTGTGCACTTAAGTGAATTGTAGAACACGGTAAGGTACGATACACTTAAGTGAATTATGGAATGTGGTAAGGTACCACATGCTTAAATGATATGCGGTATATCATAAGGTATGATACTCGTATGCTTAATTGGGCTTTTAGATTGCAGCCTTAATTGGGCTTTTAGCTTGCAGCTCACGCAAGTGGTTATATAAATAGAGAAATTGTTATGAAGTATTTCACTTGATGAAAATTCGGTCTTGAAATCCTAGCCGTATTTTCTCTCACTCTCTCACTCAAAGTTTCCGTTCGTAAGTAGCTAGCACTGTAACCGGATGCGATTTGTTCCTGTGGACTGAGTAGAAGCGTTGTTCTTCATCAACGCTCGTGATCACGACATCAAAGGTCTGAATCTCCACAAGAGGTAATAGTTTCTATCATTGACCATGCCCATTCGCAAGAATCACTAAAGGAAAATCTTAATTTACGCTGCATTTTGGATGACAATTTTCTTTCAGTGGTATCAGAGCCACTTACGGAATCATGGATCTGATAGTTGTTTATTATTTGTATGTTCTGTATTAATCCTATTAAAACACATAATAAATTGAAAAATAAATGAGTAAATTAAATTTTGGCATCATGGTGTGTATGATTTGGACAAATCGATGTTGACTATGCTTTAGAATCCGACGCTAGTATGGTGAAACAATGATACATCGATCATCCATAAGTTACACTAATATGATCGATCGACTTTATATATGATATAAATAATTCTAGTGCAAAGATGGTATATTGGATATACTGTTTCGATTTCTTCCATTCAATCATATAATGATTGTTATTATTTTGAAAGATCGTTGTTCATTCCCTTCGGAATTCGATGTTAGTATTGTGAAACAATGACATGTTGATTGATCATACTGAATTATCAATCACATTGTGTTTGACGGTATGAAATTATTTGCATTAGGGTTCATGACGGCACAAGGGTTGTGCTGTTGGAAAGTTATGCGGTTAGGGTTGTGTAATGCCCCAAATTTGTCCTACCCTTTCACTTTTATCTGGCTTATGCATTTTGTGTTTCTCATTCCATCTGCATACCCTCCATTAGGTCATTTAACACATCATGCATCATTAATCAGTAAATTTAGCATGGGAACAAGGATCTTGAAGTTAGGGTTTTATATGTGCTTTTAGACTCTTATCTTCACTCAGGCTTGAATAAATTGGTTTCTCATTAACTGTGGTTTGTGGAGATAGGGTTTGGATTCTTGATCATTGAGAACTTCTTTCTCTCATTAAGCTACAAGGTTGTCATCTTCATCAAGGGCAGGATCATTAAGGTTTCACTAAAGGTTTAAGTAAAGACTATGTGAGCTAGGGTTTAAGGTCAAAGTCATCTTGAATATTTTCTTCAAGGATCCAAGACATTGTTATTCTATTACTCATACAATCGAGACATGGTACAAGATGCAGATTGTAATCAAAGCATCATTGTTTCAAATTGTTTGTTGCTTGTCATGCAAGTTAATTTGGATTAAGGTTGAAGTGTATTTAAATGATTCAATGGATTCAAACTTGGTTCAATTAATCAAAGTTGTTGGAGGTTTGTAAGGTTGGAAAGGAAACACATTTGGATTTCTTAAGATTTAAGTAATGAGGTATACAAGTTCAAGTTTATTCAAGCATTATTCAAGATACCAAAGTTAATTTAAAAAGAATCATGAAAATATCAAATTCAACATCTTTCACTATCCTTCAGAGTTCATCGAAATCCACTTAGGGATTCAAGCAATTTCCCACCATTTCATCCATCATCTAACATTATTGTCCATGGCTCGCAATTTTAAGATTCAAGTCCATTCACATGACAGTTTACAAGTAAAGCTCTCTCAAAATATAACCATTCATATTTGAGTATGAAAGTTTGTCCAACTTCTAAGTATCAGTCCATTCGAAGTATTACATGAAGGAGAAGGAATTACTAGCCATTAAAAAATACTGTAACCTCACTATAATTTACATTATAGTTTCCAACATATATACCATTACACACATGGAACTTTACACAACAATTAGAACCTATTATAATCCCGATCATCCTTCATGTTTCAAGCCCTAACCGAGCGTCGTGCCATGCCATACAGATCCATCTCCATGTCCATCATTACCATAAAATGTCGTGCTTCTAACTTTGCACCAAATGCCTTGTACCCTATCTTTCAGTCTTGTCTTGCTAATGGACTTCAATGCCATGCTTCTTTTGAAAGTCAATCCCAACTTGTATCCTTTCCATAACAACCTGCATATAGCCAATAAAAAAACATCACATCAGTTACAATATCATTACAAGACATGTATTTTGAGCTAGTGACATATGAAACTCAATGCAAGTCATGAACAAACCGCAACATATATGGTCAGGTTAATGCATGTAATATCCATTATTGATATGAGGATTTAACGTATGGACCAAGCTAGAAGTAAATTGCAATAAAATATCAGTATGTTCCACAACTTGTCATGACCAAATTGCCGCATGCTACTGTAGTAACGTCAGAATCTGGTTCAAACTTGATATAACACAAAATAATTATCACAATCACACATATAGGTGAACCATGTTTAGTCCAGAATATACAGAGAAAACCTGTTATTGAAAGGATTGTTTTTGCACTAGTTCAAAATTTGGCAATTGTTCTAAGGACGAAGAGGAAGCGTGCTCACCAGGCTTATACACAAGTCGCTTGTAAAGTTGTCAGTTAGGACATGAACTGAATATCAGTAGATATGCTAAAAGACTTGAATTCCTCTGTAGCAGCTTCAAAGAAGCCTTAGGCTGAACTTGAAAAAACAGGTTCTTGTGAGTGTTTATGGTCAAAATGTCGGAAAAACCTGTTATTGCGTCGAACCAGAACCTGCAACAATTAATAAACAAGACAAAATAAATTACTCACTCAATAATTCGATCCAAGTGTGAAAGGGATGAAAAAGCCAACGTCAAATACAATTCAATAACATAAGTAGTTAGCGATGAAATGGTTGAATAGGGCACTCTGAAAACCAATTTCTAACAGTTTTTTAGTAACCTAACTAACTTTTCTAACTGACTTCCCAACCTTCCAACCTCTTAACAGAAACTTCCCAACTACCTAACTAACCTCTAACAGAACCATATAACCCTGTAACAGAAACAAACTTCTAACAGAATCTTAACCAACCTTCTAACAGAGCTAACTTTAACAGAAAAACTAAACTAAATCATAACTACCAGGCCTAGTTAACTCTCTCTTACCCCTAACCTTTAACAAAATTGACAACCAACTATTAATAGAATCTCAACTGACAAAGCTGCTAACAGAAAGTGGCAGTTTCAATTTCCTAACAACTATAACTAATTTCCCCTTCATCAACGTCTATATAACACTCTCCCTCCAATTAAGTTAAGGGATCTCCTCTTTTCCATTTCATTCTGCCTTCATCCTCTCTTTCTCAATTCATCATCTCCTTTGTTGAGCATGGGAGATGATAAGCGAGTCTCTTCTCGATCTTATTGTTCTTCCACCCCAGGCCCTGGTATGGTTCAAGTCTCAAAGCCCATTTCATGGATAAGTGGAAAAGTGGATAATGTCTCTCTCTTGAGGTCAACTAGCCATTATCCGCAACAAAAAACACAAATCAATCAAATGTAGAATCTTGCCTTGAGGGAGTAACTCGAAACTATTTTCAGCAAGGACATGCTTGATTTACTTATGTGCCAATGCGTAAGTCTCTAAAGGTCGAGCTGCGGCAGAAGTCAGAATTAACATCGTCCATAAAAAACCCAAAATAAACAAAAACGTGTGAGCCGAACTACGATAGCTCTGATTCCTCAAAAAGGATACGTAGGCATTGGGGTAGGGCCCAAGCGAGTACAAATTTATTTTCCCTACATTATTTTCTCCTTTCTTTTGCATGCATTCTTCCTCAACAGTAAACAATAAGCATAGATTAAACACACCCATAAGATAGATAACAAGAGTGGATACCTTAGAGTACTACGGGCATATGGGGTGCTAATACCTTCCCCTTGCGTAACAGACTCCCTTACTTGATCTCTCGGTCACAAGACCGTGACTTCTACCTTCTTAGGTTTTCTCGACGTTTACCTTTCACTTCATGTGGGATAAAAGACGTTCGATGGCGACTTCATTGTTTGATGATTTTCAGTCGGTTGTTTCAGCTGGCGACTTCACTAGGGACAGGTCGACCAAATGCTGGTCCATCCCGGAGTCGCTCCTAGCTCTTGTTTTCTTCTCTTTGGGTGTTCATTTATATGCTTTATGACTTATTCATTTTGTATATACATGAGCATATGTATGCATTGTATTTTACTGTTTTCCATATACTACTATTGTATTGGATCTGCTTCTTGATTGGGTTAGGATGTTACTATTGAGGTAAAAGGCCCAGTACCCAGGCCAGAGCGCACTATCTAGGAAGCCTAGGAATAGAGTGGGGGCATGACAGCTATAGGATGTGGTCCGACTAGTGCAGTCATGTCATATACCACACTCAGATGAGGTTCAATTGGAGGTATTTTGATCATGCACGTCTGTGTTATGATGATTTTACTTTCAAGCGAACCCGTGATTTTCGAGTTACCCTTGCCTTACCTTGACCTAGTCTTCACCTGTGAGCAGGGAGGGAATTATTATCACAGGTACAAATAGTGACTATGTTCAGATGGTTACTCTTGTTCAGATGGTGATTATTTATTCTAATGATTATGTTCTGGATTTCTGTTGGTGACTAGGGGGTTCTCAGATTTATTTTCTGAGTTCTGAATCTGAGGTTCATGAGGTTCTTCCGGTTATGTTCCAAACCTATAATCATGGTACTAGCAGACTATCCAGAGACAGTACATCGGAAATTTGTATCATGGAAGTAGTAATCCCATGATCACTTGCACTTGCATTATAGTATGTTTATTTTTTTTTAAAAGTCAGAAAAATGAAATTATATACCAACCTTGCATGTGCATGTCCATTCCGGGTTATTCACGAAGTTATAATTTCCGTCAGTAATGCCCAGCAATAGTAATGTTCTCAAGAGGACCAAAATAGACAATTATACTTATCAATTTCGCTTAAGTTTTCCGCTCAAGTTCTTGGCCTTCTTTGAAGAGTTTAAAAGACCGTTTAGTTTGTCCTAATGTAGAGTCTTTTAGTGAAAGACATGGTAGCACTTTGACTCTACTTCAGTTTTACGACTATAAGTTACACTATTTCACCTTCCAGGACCATCAGATCATTCCAACTTCGAAAGAGTACTCTCATTTGTTCAAGATTACCGAGCACATATTTATTGTTGTTCTGAATGAGCCCGATTTTGAAGCTATTGCTAAGGCACTTTATTTGGGCCTTAGTGACGTGAGATAGAGATGGAGAAAGAATGGTATCCTACCTTCAGACTGATTATTATATTATTGTCTCGATTACCACCAGGCTTGTTGGACAAAATCACTATCTTGTACTCTCACAACTTTCTTGTATTAAATTTCGCGGCAATTTCTCCTATTTCTGGATATTTTCTTTATGTGGTCGTTCTTATTATCATGTTGCTCGATTATTACTAACATCGATCGAGATGTGAAAAACCGGAATGGACTATCATCCCATATATCATACATGTCATGCATTTCATGAATTACAGGTTTTCTGGCAGGAATTCTTATCTAATGGTTTTGCCTCTTATTATTAGAATTTATAAGACGACTTCCTTACATCCTTATCGCACTCGAGCTAACAAGTTGAGGATTATGGAGCATATTGAGCAGAACTAGGCCACCCTCCACAAAGACATAAACACCATGGGTGATCGAATGAATCAGCTCATGGAAACTCTTCATGCCGTCATCCAAGGGCAGGAAGAACTCATACTGAGTGCTACTAAGATGGTTGACAATGCCTCTATGTCCGAGAATGATGGACCCGGGAACAACAGTGGGGTAATTCCTAAAGAGAACCCTCAGCTAATTGTGGATGATCATCATGATGTCATCGATCTCTATGTCCCTCTAAAGGATTCTACAGCTGATCTGTCTGAAACTGCTAGAATGTACAAAGCTTTGGAAGAACGTTTGAAGGCTATGGAGACTTCCAAAAGGTCAGGATTCAGTGCTGCTACTATGTGTTTGGTTTTGGAGGTAGTGATCCCACCAAAGTTCAAGGTACCACAATTCGACAAGTATAAGGGGGTGACATGCCCATAGACTCATCTCTGATCTTACTGAAGAAAGATGGTCGCTTATGCTAGCAATGAGTCGTTACTTGTGCATTTCTTTCAAGAAAGTCTGGCTGAAGCTCCATTAGAATGGTACATACAGTTGGAGAAAACTCATGTTAGTACTTGGGGTGAGCTTGTCGACGCTTTCCTAAAACATTATCATTACAACACCGCCATGGCGCCTAGCCGTGCAGAGTTGTAGAGTATGTCTCAGAAGACTAATGAGTCTTTCAAAGAGTATGCCCAGAGGTGGTGTGGTTTGGCCACGAGGGTTCAACCTCCTCTCCTGGACCAGGAACTAGTAGACTTGATTATGAGTACCCTCCGAGGTCCGTATTTGCAACATATGCTTGGCAATACTTCTGATTCATTTTCAGATATGGTTATCACCGGGGAACAGGTTGAAATATGTATCAAAGTAGGGACTATTACAGGTACATCTGGCACGAATGGTAACAATAGCTCAGGCAATGGAAAGAAACCGTATTCTAGTGGTTTTGTCAAGAAGAAGGAAAGAGAGGTGAGAAATGCCTCTGTTGATAAGGGGAAAGTTGTTGTACAGGTTCCATATTACCAAACTCATGTTGCTGCTCCACAACAACAGTATACACCGCCATGAAACTATCAACAGAATCAGAGGCCCCAAGGCCAAAGGGGTCAACAAAGGCCGCAAAGGTATCCCGAGAGGAAGTTTGATCCAATCCCGATGTCGTATGCCCAATTGCTTCCATAATTTCTTGCTGGTCAGTTGGTAAAGCTCTGAGAGTTAGCTCCTCCACCGGCAGAACTTCCAAGGGGTTATGATGTTAATGCGCATTGTGAGTTTCATTCAGGCGCTCCAGGCCATTCGATCGAAAACTGTAAAGCTTTAAAGTACAAGGTGCAAGATCTTTTGGATGCCAAGGAGTTAAGCTTCGCTCCTATAGGCTCTAATGTTCATAACAATTATATGCCTCACCACCATGGGGCTGCTGCCAATGCAATCGGGTTCGATGATGGTCATGACTTGGTAACACAAGTTGATGAGGTTCATATGTCAATGAGGTTTTTAAGAGAGCATCTTTTGCAGCAATAATTTCTACAAGAGCTTCATGACTTTTGTTTGAAATGCTCATCCAATCCGGACGAGTGTGATGATTTGAAAAATTCCATTCAGAGATTGATGGACGAAGGGGTTGTTAGAGTTGAGAAGGTCATCCCTGAGGGTAATGTTGCTATTCTAGATATTATGTATTATCTGGAAAATTTTCATAGGAATGCTTCAAGAGTTCCATTGGTTATACAAGTTCCAGCGCTCCCTGCGCCAGATCAGAACCCCGTTGCTCCCCTACCAACCCAAACACTGGCATCTCCAAATCTAGCTCCCGTTCTGGTAGCTGATAACAAGGCAGTGCCATGGGAATACAATATTGTTTACATTTGTGGAAAGAAAGTTGTTTTTCCTCCAATTGAAAATAAAGACATAACCAACATTGCTGGAACTAGCAGAATAACCCGAGGTGGAAGAGTCTTTGCTCCTACTCCACCTCCTCTCGAAGAAGTTATTGAAGATATCCATGTGAAGGATAAGGGGAAGCAAGTAGTCAATGATTCTCTCGGGATGTCTTTTGAACAACAAGTAGAGCAGTTAACCAGTGTGATCAAGAAGATTGATTTCAAGGTGGTTGACTAGCTGAATCAAACACCTGCAAAGATATCGATATTATCCCTCCTTCTGTACTCTGAAGCACATCGAACCACCTTGATGAGAATTCTTCATGATTCTCATGTGAATCTTGAAATTTCTGTGGACCAATTTGAAGGGGTTATTACAAATATTCCCGCAGGGAACTGTCTGGGTTTCAGTGACGACGAGCTTCCTCCTGAGGGTCGAGCTCATAATAAAGCGCTGCATATTTCCATCAGATGTTTAGACACTGTGATGTCTCGAGTCCTGGTAGACACCAGGTCTTCTTTGAATGTGATGCCTAAACATACTCTATTCAAGCTGAACATGGACGGGGTTATGATGAAACCTAGCATGCTAATAGTCAAAGCTTTTGATGGGTCAAGAAGATATGTAGAGGGGGAAGTTGACCTACCTATCAAGATTGGTCCCCACGTGTTCTACCTGTCATTCCATGTCATGGATATTAGTCTGTCTTATACTTTCCTGCTGGGACGCCCGTGGATCCATATGGTAGGAGCTGTAACCTCAACTTTACACCAACATTTGAAATTCATCATCCAAGACAAGGCCATCGTCATTGGCGGAGAGGAAGATGTCGTGATCAACAATGTTACTTCCTTTCGTTATGTTGAAGTGGACGGGGAAGTACATGAAACCCCTTTCCAAGCCTTGGAAATCATTTCTGTTGACAGAGTCCCCACCATGCTGGAAACTACAAAGAAGTCCGTAGTCCCAATGGTTTCCTAGAGGGATGCCAAAACCATTGTGGAGTATGGAATTCCCAATGAAGACTGGGGCAAAGTGGTCGAAGTGCGCGAAAAGCAGGACAAGTCTAGACTTGGGTTCAGGTCCCCCTTTTCAGACCGTGTTGGTACTGCTCCAACCATGCTCAAAGGGAAATACACCCCCTCCACGCTTCCAAAAGTGTTTGTTAGTGCTGGTCCAAGTGTTCAAAGACAAATCCATGCAGTCGATGGTGATGATGAAGCCGGTGCAGATATATCTCAGTATATTTACCAGATTGTGTCTGATCAAGAACTCGGCAATTGGACCGTTATTGATATTCCTGAAGTGGTTTTATTTGACATGTAATGTTATTGTTTTAAATAAGTCACATGTTTTTCCCGAAGCATGCTGACAGCTTGTGAAAAGGGCCCCCTCATGTTTCTATGTTTGTTTAAAATTGAATAAAAATTGCATTTTATGCATACAATTTTTTGCTCCCTGTCTTTTCTTATTTTCGTAAAATAAAAAATGGCAATGCTTTTCCTTTTAACTCTTTAACCATTTTCAAATTCACATTCACATTCTAAAATAAGACATGATTCATCAATCATGCATGTTTGCCTCGAATTCCATTAAAAAGGATAATGTTACAGTTCCTTGCACCAATATCCTTGGAAATTTGAATGACCAAGCCGACGAAGATAGTGGGGAAGATTGTGAAATTCTGGAGGAGTTGGCAAGACTGTTGAGACAAGAAAAGAAAACGATCCCACCTCATCAAGAAGCTATTGAGGTCATCAACCTCGGCACTGATGCAGCGAAAAGAGAGGTCAAGATAGGGGTCGCTTTGCAAGACGATGTAAAGAATGGGTTGATTGAACTTCTCAGAGAGTACTCTGACATCTTTGTCTGGTCGTATGAAGACATGCCTGGTTTAGATACTGATATAGTCATGCACCATTTGCCACTCAAGCCAGAATGTCCTCCGGTAAAGCAAAAGCCACGCATAACTCTTCCAAATATGTCTCTCAAGATCAAAAAAGAGGTTGAAAAGCAATTGAATGCAGGTTTCTTGTTGGTTTGTGAATACTCTGATTGGATTGATAACATCTTACCCATTCCCAAGAAAGATGAGAAGGTGCGAATGTATGTCGATTATCGGGATCTGAATAAAGCAAGCCTAGAGGACGACTTCCCATTACCTCACATTGATGTATTGGTCGATAATACGACTCAGTCCTCAGTTTTCTCCTTCATGGATGGTTTTTCAGGGTACAATCAGATAAAGATGGCCCCGGAAGACATGACAAAGACAATATTCACTACTCTATGGGGTACTTACTGTTATAAGGTCATGCCTTTTGGCCTCAAAAATGTTGGTGCAACGTAATAACGTGCCATGGTGACGCTCTTTCATGATATGATTTATAAAGAAATTGAAGTATATGTTGAGGACATTTTTGCAAAATCGCAAACCGAGGAGGAACACTTAGTCCATATGCAAAAGTTGTTTGCGCGTTTGCAAAATTTTAGGCTAAGGCTTAATACGAACAAGTGCAACTTTGGGGTGCGATCTGGAAAACTACTTGGTTTCATCGTAAGTGAGCAAGGAATTGAAGTAGATCTCGACAAAGTAAAAGTAATACAGAATATGCCAACACCGAAAAATGAAAAAGAAGTAAGAGGGTTCCTTGGGAGATTGAACTACATAGCCAGGTTCATCTCTCATCTCACAGCTACTTGTGAACCCATCTTTAAATTGTTACGTAAGAATCAAGATGTCCAATAGGATGATAATTGCGAAGAAGCCTTTGAAAAGATCAAACAATATCTCCAAGAGCCACCGATCCTTATTCCTCCAGTGTCTGGGAGACCACTCATCATGTAATTGACAGTGCTGGAAGGATCTATAGGTTGTATGCTTGGGCAACATGAAGAAACAGAACATAAAGCGCACACCATTTATTATCTGAGTAAAAAGTTTACCAATTGTGAATCTAGGTATTCTTTGCTTGAAAAAACTTGTTGTGCGCTTGCTTGGGAAGCTCAATGTTTAAGGCAATATATGCTGACATACACAACATTTCTGATATCAAAGATGGACCCGATAAAGTATATCTTTGAAAAACCAGCACTCACAGGCAGGCTTGCCTGATGATAGATGCTTTTATCTGAATATGACATTCAGTATGTTACACAAAAGGCTATCAAGGGTAGCATTCTTGCGGATCATCTCGCTCATCAGCCGCTGGAAGAGTACCAATCAATGAAAATTGACTTCCCTGATGAATATGTTATGAAGCTTGATGATTATGACGGGGTTGATCAGGAAGAGTGATGGACTCTTATGATTGACGGTGCCTCGAACGCTGTAGGTCATGGAATTAGGGCAATACTGACTTTTCCACGTAATACTCATACACCATTTACGGCCCGGTTATGTTTCGATTGTATGAACAATATGGCATAATACGAAGCATGCGTGATGGGGCTCGAGGTAGCCATTGACCTTAAAATCAAAATCCTTGAAGTCTTTGGAGACTCCACTTTGGTCATACACCAAGTACGAGGTGATTGGGAAACAAAGCACCCCAGTTTTATTCCGTACAGAGACTACATCCTGCAGCTGATACCCACTTTTGATGAAATCACCTTTGAACATATCCCCAGGGACGAGAATTAGCTAGCCAACACGTTAGATACTTTAGCATCAATGTTCTCAGTGAGCTTTCCAAATCAGTCGCCTAATATACGTATCCTTCGTTATAAAGAGCCAGCATATGTCTTTCCTACTCATTGTCTCTCGACCGAGGATGTGTCTAATGAGAAGCCATGGTATTACGACATCAAACGGTACCTTGAGAAGCAAGAGTATCCCGAAAATGCTACAATTTGTGATAAGCGTATGCTTAAAAGGTTAGTATCCAAGTTCCTCTTATCAGGAGCCGTCCTGTATAATAGAAATTATGACTCGATTATGCTCAGATGTATGGATAGACATGAAGCATAGTCGATCATAAAGGAAATCCATGATGGTTCTTTCGGGACTCATTTGAGCGGGTATTTTATGGCAAAGAAAATCATGCACGCAGGGTACTTCTGGATGATGGTGGAGAGTGATTGTTACGTATATGCAAAATTGTGCCACAAATGCCAGGTGTATGAAGACAAAATTCATGTTCCTCAAACTCCTTTAAATGTTATGACTTCACCATGGTTGTTTGCAATGTGGGGAATTAACATGATTGAGAGGGTTGAACCAAGTGATTCAAATGGTCATAGGTTCATTCTAGTGGCTATTGACTATTTCACTAAATGGGTGGAAGCAACTTCTTACAAGAATGTAACCAAACAGGTCGTTACCAATTTCATCAGAAAGGAAATCATATGTCGTTACAGAATTCCTCATAGAATCATCACTGATAATGGTTCCAATCTTAACAACAACATGATGAAGGAGTTGTGTGAAGAGTTCAAAATTGAACATCACAATTCATCGTTATATCGACCAAATATGAACGGTGCAGTCGAAGCTGCTAACAAGAACATAAAGAAGATCGTCCAGAAGATGGTCAGAACATATAAAGATTGCAATGAAATGTTGTCTTTTGCTCTGCATGGCTACAGAACGCCTGTGTGTACTTCGACGGGGGAAACTCCATTTTCTCTTGTCTATGGTACGGATGCAGTGCTTCTTGTCGAAGTAGAGATTCCTTTGTTGAGGGTTCTGATGGAAACCAAGCTTGATGAGGCGGAGTGGGTTCAGACAAGACTTAACCAAATTAATCTGATTAACGAAAAGCGCCTGACAGCCACCTGTCATGGCCAGTTGTACCAACAGAGGGTGAAAAGAGCATTCGACAAAAAGATCCATCCTTAGAAGTTTTATCCTGGTGATTTGGTCTTGAGAAAGGTTATCGTGCAAAGCCATTCCGATCCAAGGGGCAAACAGACTCCCAATTACGAGGGACCATATATGATGAAGAGAGCCTTTTCGGGAGGTGCTCTAATCCTGAAAGACATGGATGGGGAAGACGTTCCACTCCCAGTCAATTCAGACTCGGTCAAAAAATACTACGCATAAAGAGACCCGCTAAGTCAAAAACCTGAAAGGGCGACTTAGGCAAAAATGGGCATCCCGGTGGACATGAAAAGTCCAGGAAAAAATTAGGGATAAAATGAAAAAGATAATAACCCACTAAGTTGAAAACTCGAAAGGGCGACTTAGGCAAAAAGGGGTATCCCGTTGGATTGAAAACCCGAAAGGGCGATCCAAGCAAAAGTTAGGGATCATAAGCGAGAGGCTGTAGACTGAATTCTCTTCACGAATAATGCATGAACATCCATAGCACCTTGGCAGTGAATCGATCAGTCCAAATTCTACTCTTCAAAAGCAAGACATTGAGAAACAATTGCTAAAACACTGGGTCAAACTTAACTAAACAAATTATAATAAGATTATACATGTTTAGAAGTAAGAGTTGGGAATGATTCATATGATGGATTAGAATAAGGAGTTATTCACCCTACTGAAAATATTTGAGAGTTGTATGAGATACAATTGGAAGGAGTTCCTACCTAAATAACCTAGTTTTGTGTAATTAGCCTAACGCTGACTTAAAACAAAGTGAAATATGGATCTCGACCCACTAGAAAATATTCCAATGGGATTTTATGAATCAAATGGTGAGGGTCATTTGATTTCAGTAAAATAGTGGGAGCATATTTGATTAAAGGCCTAATTGAATATGTTGTTTTAATGATACTTATATTTTCATATTTTTCTTGTAGATTACCATGACAACAAACACCTCTAACAACATTTTAAGATCAATCCTTGATAAGAAAAAATTGTATGGGACAATTTTTTTGGATTGGCACCGAAATCTGAGGATTATCCTCAAGCATAATAAGAAGTTGTATGTCTTGGAGACACTTGTTCCTGAAGTGGAACCTCCTAGTTCTGCACCTAAGGCAGAAATATATGCTTATAAGAAGCATGTTGATGATGCCAATGAAATCATTTGCCTTATGCTAGCTACCATGAACTCAGAGTTGCAAAAGCAGCATGAGAATATGTTAACGTTCGATATGATCAGACATCTGAAGATGCTCTATCAAGAGCATGCAAAAAATGAGAGGTTTCAGGTTTTAAAGGCCCTTTTTAATAGCAAGTTAGCTTAGGGAACCCCTGTAGGTCCCCATGTACTCAAGATGATTGGGTATGTGAAAAACCTTGAAAGGTTAGGGTTTCTCCTTGGAAAGGAACTTGCGACTGATTTGATCTTGCAATCATTTCCAGAGAGCTTAAGTCAATTTATCCTGAACTTCAACATGAATGACATGGACAAAAGTCTTCCAGAATTTCTAAGCATGTTAAGAACTGCTAAGCAAAATGTGAAGTCAAAAGGGAAGTCCATTCTGATGGTCGGTAATGGAAAGAAGCTGAACAAAAGGCCCACCAAGCAGGTTGGTAAATGGAAAGGCAAGGAAGTTTCCAAACGTAAACCTATTGTTCCTTCTTTAAACCCTAGTGGAGGCATAGAAAAAGAGGACACTTGCTTCCATTGCGGTAAGACCGGACACTGGAAGAGAAATTGCCCAAAGCACCTAGAAGATAAGAAGAATGGAGTAAAGACTTCAAATCCATGTATTTTTGTTATAGAAATTAATTTATCTACTTCTTCATCATGGGTATTAGATACTGGATGCAGTTCTCACAGTTGTACCAATGTGCAGAGGCTTGAAAGGAGTAGAGATTTGGCAAAAGGTGAAGTTGACCTACGAGTTGGCAATGGAGCAAAGGTTGCTGCTTTAGCCGTAGGAACTTATGTTTTAACTTTACCTATTGGTTTAATAATTCAGTTAGAGAACTATTATTATGTACCTGCAATTAGTGGGAATATCATTTTCGTTTCTTGTTTGGACAAGTTTGGTTTTTCATTCATAATAAAGAACAATTATTGCTCCATTTATTTGAATGATATATTCTATGCTTCTATACAAATGAACAATGAATTGTATGTCTTTGATCTTAAAATGTTAATTTATAACATTAATGCTAAAAGGATTAATCCTAATGAGTTAAATCCAAGTTACCTTTGGCATTGTCGCTTAGGCCACATAAATGAGAAACACATTTCCAAACCCCATAAAGATGGACTCTTGGACTCTTTTGATTATGAATCATATGAGACATGCAAATCTTGTTTAATTAGAAAGGTGACAAAGTCCCCATTCACAAGAAAAGGTGAAAGGGCTAATGATCATTTGGCCCTCATAAATACTGATCTATGTGGACCACTAAACATACCACCAGAGGAGGTTTTCAATACTTCATCACATTTACTGATGATTTCTGTAGGTATGGTTATGTGTATTTAATGAAACACAAATCCGAAACCTTTGAAAAGTTCAAGGAATTCAAGAATGAAGTACAAAACCAACTAGGTAAGAATATTAAAGTTCTTTGATCAGAACGAGGCGGTGAATATTTAAGCCTAGAGTTTGATGACCATTTAAAGGAATGTGGGATTCTATCCCAACTTACTCCTCCAGGAACACCATAATGGAATGGTGTATCTGAGAAAAAAATTAAACCTTGTTAGACATGTTCTAATCTATGATGAGTCACGCCGATCTTCCAAACTCCTTGTGGGGACATGCACTATTGACAGGAGCTTACACACTTAACCGTGTTCCATCCAAAAAGGTTGAGAAGACACCATTTGAGATATGGAGTGGTAAGAAACCACATATGTCTTACATGAAGATTTGGGGTTGAGAAGTTTATGTGAAATGACAAATTTCAACTAATCTTGAGCTCAAATATGACAAATGCTTATTTGTGGGGTATCCTAAAGAAACAAGAGGGTATTACTTCTATAATCCTTCTGAGGGCAAAGTGTTTGTCACTTGAACTGGAGTTTTTCTGGAAAAGGACTTTATTTCCAAAGGAATCAGTGGGAGGAAAGTAAATCTTGAAGAAATTCAAGAATCACAAAGCATTGATACACCTATGGAGGAATTAGAGCAGGAAAGATAAGAAGTTGTGGAAGAGTAACCTTCTCAAGTAGAACAAGACCAGCATAGGTCAAGCAGGATACATCACCAACCTGATAGATATGGATATCTCATAAGTGATCAAGGTGATGTATTAATTATGGATCAAGATAATCCCATGACCTACCCAGAGGCCATAACTGGTCCTGAGCCTGAGAAATGGCTAGAAGACATGAAATATGAAATGGATTCCATGTACACAAACCAGGTTTGGACCTTGTTAGAGCCTCCTATAGGAGTTAACCCTATAGGATGCAGGTGGATCTTCAAAAAGAAGGCTGACATGGATGGTAAGGTACATACCTATAAGGAAAGATTGGTGGCAAAAGGATATAAACAAATTCATGGGGTTGACTATGATGAAACATTTTCACCAGTTGCAATGCTTAAATCTATTCGGATTTTACTTGTTATTGCTGCATATCATGATTATGAAATATGAAAGATGGATATTAAGACTGCTTTCCTTAATGGGAATCTTTTGGAGGATGTGTGTATGACATAACCGTAAGGATTTAACATACCAGAAGAAGCCCAAAAGATATGCAAGTTACAACGATCAATCTATGGATTGAAGCAAGCTTCCAGAAGCTGGAATCTTCATTTTGATGAAACAGTAAAACAATACAGATTCATCAAGAATGAAGATGAGCCTTGTGTCTATAAGAAGGTTAGTGGGAGTATGATTGTCTTCCTGATATTATATGTAGATGACATATTACTCATAGTGGGTGCTTTTCTATGAAGGACCTACTTGAAGCAGCCTATATTAGGAATCAGGATCTATATAGATAGATCATAAAAACTGTTCGGCCTAAGTCAGAGTACATACATAGACAAAGGGTTAAGATGCTTTAATATACATGATTCCAAGAAAGGATTCATACATATGCAACATAACATATGTCTATCAAAAACACAATCCCCTTCAACTAAGGAAGAAAGGGATCACATGAATAAGATTCCATATACATCTGCAATAGGATATATCATGTATGCCATGCTATGTACTTGACCAGATATCTCGTATTATTTAAGTGCAATGAGTAGGTACCTATCTAATCCCGATGATGCTCATTGGGTAGTTGTCAAGTATATCCTTAAGTACTTGATAAGGACTAAGGACTCATTCTTGATATATGTAGGTCAGGAAGAGCTTGATGTAATTGGATACATCGATGCTAGCTTCCAGACAGATAAGGTTGGCTTTAGATTGTAATCTGGTTATGTGTTCTGCTTAAATGGTGGCGCTATAAGCTGGAAAAGTTCAAAGCAAGATACAATTGTTAATTCTACAACCGAGGCCGAGTATATTGTTGCCTCAAATGTAGTAAAGGAAGTTGTTTGGATCAAGAAGTTCATTAGTGAACTTGGCACAGTCCTTAGCATTATGAATCCCATTGATCTCTATTGTGATGACAATGGTGCTATCACATAAGCTAAGGAGCCTAGATATCACCAACGATCCAAACACATACTTAGGCTCTATCACCTCATTCGAGAGATAATTGATCAGGGAGATGTGAAGATATGCAGAGTATCTACACTTGACAATGTTAGTGGCCCACTAACAAAACCTCTTGCATAGTAGAAGCATGATGGCCATACTAAATCTATGGGTATTAGGGGTATGCCTGATTGGATCTAGTGCTAGTGAGAGATTGTTGGTGTAATCCCTAGAGGCCAATACTTTTGGTACTTGTATCAAATTATTTATTAATAATAAAAGGAATTTCTTTATTATGTTTGATTTTCCAAAATAATAAAGTCCCTATAATAGTTCGTCTATTTAATGAAATGTTAAGTGGGACTTAATCATGAGATCCCATTAAACATAAGGACACTATTCTTAAAGTATCGGTAGTCGAGCTTTATTGAGAAGTGGGATAACATTAAAGCATTGAGATTATTATGAAGATAGACTAATGATCATATTTTATGGATCATGGATAAGGAGTTATCAAGTCTTGACATAAGTATGAATATTAGATGTAATATTTATACTAGATTACCCGATATGAGAATACTACATAAAATATTATGCAAGGTGTCATAAGTTATTCTCATGGTGATAATGGTGTATACCACCCTTCGACCTGAAACCACTATGGACCATAGATGTAGAGTTAAGTACTTTATTGATGATCAAATGTTATCCGTAACTGGATGACCATGAAGACAATTGATGGCTACTTCACAAAGTATGCTAAGAGATATGAGTGACCTCGATGGAATTCACCCATCCTACATAATAGGATAAATGTCTAAGGGCCCAACATTAAACTGGACAAGAGTGAGACAATCTATGCCCTGCGTTCATAGACATAAAGGCAAAATGGTAATTGTATACACAAATGTTATCACAAAAGGTTTTGTCGGATCATATGACATTTTTGTGACTTAGGTAGCAGTGGTGTGTTGCTAGATACCCCTCACTGTTTATTATGTTAAATGTGTGATTTAATATAATTGCCAATATCATGGAAACCTACAGGGTCACACACATAAGGATAAATTGATAAGAGATAAAGTAAATAAGGAACACCGTAAAGTACCATGCACTTAAGTGAATTGTAGAACACCATAAGGTACGATACACTTAAGTGAAATACAGAATATGGTAAGGTACCACACGCTTAAGTGATATGCGGTATATAATAAGGTATGATGCCCGTACGCTTAATTGGGATTTTAGCTTGCAGCCTTAATTGGGCTTTTAGCTCGCAGCTCACACAAGTGGTTTTATAAATAGAGCCCTTGTGCTGAAGCATTTCACTTGATGAAAAATTTGGTCTTGAAATCCTAGCCTTATTTTCTCTCACTCTCTCACTCAGAGTTTTCGTTCGTAAGCAGCTAGCACTGTGACCGAAAGCGATCTGTTCGTGTGGACTGAGTAGAGGCGTTGTTCTTCATCAACGCTCGTGATCACAACATCAAAGGTCTGAATCGCCACAAGAGGTATTAGTTTATATCATTGACCATGCCCATACGTAAGGATCACTAAAGAAAAATCTTAATTTCTGCTGCATTTTGGATCTCAATTTTCCTTCAATATGGGCATGTTGACCTTAGGTCAACCTGAAAAATAATAATAGAATTGAATAATAATTTAAAACAAACGTTGACTTCAGTAAAAAAATTATAAAATTAATATTAAAAAAAATATATCCTATTGGACCTCCTAAAACATTAATTGGCCAATTAGACTCATTTGATAATTGTGAAACACACACCCCAATGATAAAAAAAACAACGATTTTAGAACAACCAATACAAAATATATAAGTTAGCATTATAATTTCAAACAAATGCGTAGTAACACCAAAATTTGATAGAAAAATGATAAAATAAAATACATAGACTGTTAATACCAGTAGGGAAAATTTAGGGTATGACATATGCCCTTATTTAATTACTTTTTGATCGAAGGGGTACGAGAATATGAAGGTCTCGCATATTCGGATCAGAGAGTTGTTAAATAATGGAAGACCCCAAAATTTGACCAAATGATTTTTTGAAAAAAAGATAAACTATATGATAAACCAAAAAGTAAATAGGCACTGATGACACAATTAACTCATCAATGCTTAAGAATGAACATAAATGACCTAGATATGACGACACAGATAACTCGTCAACACCTAAAAAGAGTAATCACATTTTTTGTGTATTTACCATAATCTAGGGGGTAAATAATGCAAGTTTGAAAATAGATAACTTATTGCTTCTTCGAGACTAATGCAAAAAGTTAAATCATAGTTATTGCTTATTTTCCACAACCTAGAGGGTAAATAACACAAGTTTGATAACTCATTGTCGCTTCGAGACTAACACAATGAATTATATCGTATATTCCCACACATCTACCACAACCTAGGGGGCAAACAATACTCATTTTCGAAAAAGTAACTTACTAAACCTTTGAGACTAGCATAGTAAGATACATTGTAGATTTGCAACATTTATCACAACCTAGGGGATAAATAACGCGGGTTTTAAAAATAGATAACTTATTGCTGCTTCGAGACTAATGCAACAAGTTATATCATAGATATGCACATCTACCACAACCTAGGCATAGAAAACGCGAATATCAACTCTATTTATGCCATGAGACTAATCTAATAGAGTTAGGTTCGCTAACAAACTAGCTAAAGCTTCGAGACTAATATAGCGAGTTGTAATGTAGACTTGCATATTTATCACAGCCTAAGGGATGAATAATGTGGGTTCGATATTTGAAATATGAAATGTTTGAAAATTTGAATAACTAGGTTATGAGTATGATTCACAGATATACTGCCTACTGTAATTCTTGGTTCACAGTATATCTACATGTTGTGTTTGTTCTCAACTGAGGTATTTGTTGCTAATGACGTGAAAAATGCTAAGGTTTGAATTTTTTATTCTCACAAATGTCTTACCTGATAATAGGCCCCAAGATACTTTGTAGTATTCTTGGCCTATGAAGCTTGAGATGCGATGTATAATGTGTATGTGTAATTCCCAAATTGATATGATTCCTAATGATAATCGACATGGATATATATGATGTCCAATGATAATTGATGTATGATGCCCAATGGTGATGTTATTGATATGATACCCAAGTGTTTCATATGTATATGCACCAAGTGTTTCGTATGTATATGCACCAAGTGTTTAGTATGTATATGCACCAAGTGTTTGTGAATGCTTTTGATAATTCTTTCCTTTTAGACCATTGGGTTTTCTAAGCCACCGACTTCCTAACATTGTCTGTTATTCAGTTATGGTGTCTACAAGTTGATTTGAATTTTGATATATTACGATGAACAGCGTCACTGCAATATTGATAATTGTATCCTAAGCATAGGCGTAGGCGTAGGAACATACGTGAATTTCTTTTGATGTTTTTCTAACCAAAGCGTTTTTTAATGTTCTGTTAATGCTTTTGTTTTTGTGAATTTTCCCCAAAGTAATTTTGATGCAATGTTTACAAGAAATAATCATAGTATTTTGCAAACAAGTCACAAAAAGAAAAGAAAAACATAATTGAATAAAAAGTGAAATGTTTTATTGATGAAAATGTCTTTGAATAGGCGAGAGTATAAGATGCAATTCCTAAAAAGAGGTAATTACAAAAAGTTTAACAAAAATTGAAAATGGCAATGGAAATGATAATCATACTGCTATTTCTCCAATGTTCTTTGATAGCTCCAATCTCCTTTAATTCAGAGTATGATGTTTTAGATTAATCTTTCCCTTTCGTAGTCATGGTAATGCAGTCTATTAGTTCATTTTTTGAATAAAATCTCTAACTTTTTCCTGGATCACCTTTTCGGGTTTTCAATCCACCGGGATAATGATTTTGTTTATATGTCCCTAATTTTTGTATGGATCACCCTTTAGGGTTTTCAAACCATCGGGACACGCCTTTTTTCCTAAGTCGCCCGTTTAGGGTTTTCGACTTAGTGGGCCTTTTATACATAGTATTTTTTTACTGCGTCTGAATTCAACAAATATGGTAGTTCTTCTCCATTCATTATTGTGAGGATAATAGCTCCTCCTGAGAATGTTGTTTTAACCATATATGGACCTTCATAGTTAGGTGTCCATTTACCACATGAATCTAGACGACGTATCAAAATCTTCTTGAGCACTAGATCCCCTTCATTGAATACTCGAGGACATAACTTTTTATCGAATGCTTTCTTCATTCATTTTTGATACAACTGACCATGGCACATAGCTGTTAAGCATTTTTCTTCAATGAGGTTGAGCTGATCAAGTTGTGTTTGGACCCATTATGATTCTTCAAGCTTGGTTTCCATTAGGAATCATAGTTATGGGATCTCTACTTCACCAGGGAGTACAACCTCCATGCCATGGACAAGAGAGAAAAGAGTTGCACTTGTCGAAGTACGCACTGAGGTATGATAGCCATGTAGAGTGAATGGAAGCATGTCGTGCCAATCCTTATATGTCATTACCATTTTCTAAATGATCTTCTTGATATTTTTATTAGCAGCTTCAACGACCCTGTTCATCTTTGGTCGGTAAGGTGATGAGTTATGATGCTCAATCTTGAAATCATCGCCTAACTCCTTCATGATTTTGTTGTTTAAGTTGGACCCATTGTTTGTGATAATTATGCTAGAGACCCCATATCTGCATATGATGTTCTGCTTGATAAACCGAGTAACCACTTGCTTTGTCAAATTTACATAAGATGCAACTTCCACCCACTTGGTGAAGTATTCAATGGCAACTAGTATGAATCGTTGTCCATTAGAAGCCTTTGGTTCGATCATCCCTATCATATCATTTCTCCGCATCAAGAATGGTCAAGGTGAACTTAGGACATTCAGAGGAGTCGGTGGTACGTGCACCTTGTCAAAATATATTTGGAACTTGTGGCATGTCTTCATATAATGGTAGTAGTCAACTTCCATAGTTAACCTATAGTAACCTTCTCTTAAGATTTTTCTAGCCACGACATGTCCATTTGTATGAGTCCCAAGGTTCCTTTATGCATCTCTCTCATAAGCGTATTTGCTTCATGTTTCTCCATGCACCTGAGTAGCACCATATTGTAGTTTCTTTTGTACATTACGTCCCCATTTAAGAAGAACTTTGCTGCTAGATTTCATAGAGTTCGCTTGTCAACTATTGAGGCATTTTCTGCATATTCTTGTTTCTCCAAATACCTCTTACTATCATAGAACCAAGGTTTGTTATCTGGTTCTTCTTCAACTGCGAGATGATACATAGGCTCTTCAAAATGTCATATCGTGATGCATGGTTCATGATTTGGCCAAGTTATTTTGAACATGGCTGACAAAGTTACCAAGGCATCAACCATCTGATTTTCTTCTCGCGGAATGTGAGTGAAAGTAATCTCAATGACTTTCGTAGCTAGATTAACAAGATAATCTCGATATGGAATTAATTTGGGATGTCAAGTGTCTCATTCATTGTTGACTTGGTATATGACTAATGCCAAATCTCCATATACTTTAAGGTATTTAATCCTTAGATCTATAGCAGCTTCTAGATCCAAGATACAAGCTTCGTATTTAGCGATATTGTTGGTGCAATCTAAACATAACCTTGCAGTATAAGGTTTATGAAAATTCTTTGGAGATGTCAGTACTGCCCCGATTCCATGTCCTAGTGTGTTTGAAGCACCGACAAAGAAGAGTGTCCAACGTGCCCCTGGTTCAGGTCCTTCGTCAGGTCTTGGTATTTCGTAGTCACCTATAAACATGATGTCTTCGTATGGAAAGTCAAACTTCATTGGTAGATATTATGCTAATGGGTGATGAGCCAGATGATCATCTAATACACTACCCTTGATGGCCTTTTGAGTAACATATTGGATGTCGTATTCAGATAACAATATCTTCCATCGAGCAATTCTTCCTGTGAGAGCTGGCTTTTCGTAGACATACTTCAAAGGATTCATTCTGGCTATTAACCACATGGTGTGAGTTAACATATATTGTCTAAGTCGTTTAGTATCCCAGGCTAGAGCATAACAAGTCTTCTCGAGGATTGAGTATCGAGTTTTGCAGTTAGTAAATTTCTTGCTTAGATAGTAGATTACATGCTTTTTCTACCTATTTCATCATGTTGACCCAATACTCATCCCATAGATCCTTCAAGCACTGTTAAGTACATAATAAGTGGTCTCTCGGGAACTCGTGGCATCAAAATTTGTGGATCTTATAAATATTGCTTTATTGTTTCAAAGGCTGTCTGATAGTCTTCATTCCACTCCAATGATTGATCTTTTCTGAGTAGTTTGAATATAGCCTCGTAAGTGGCAGTTAGGTGTGATATGAACCGTGAAATATAGTTCAAATGTCCTAGGAAACCATAAACCTCTTTTTCTATCCTTGAATTTGGCATTTCTTGTATGGCTTTTACCTTGTTGGGGTCCATCTTAATACCTCGCTGACTTACAATAAAACCCAATTGTTTACCTGATCTGACACCAAATATACATTTGTTCGGATTCAACCGCAATCTAAATTTTCATAGACGTTCGAACAATTTATACAAGTGAATGATGCGATCCTCCTCCGCATGGGTGTGACATCCCTATTTTATTAGTATGAGAATGTATATGTATATGTAGAGTGTTAAGAGATTTAATGGATTAGTTGGTATCTAAAGAGATTAGCTAGAAATAAACCAAGTATCAAACTAGTAATATTGGTTTAGTTAGAGGACATATTAGACATTTATCATTGTTGCATGGATCCTTAAGACTTGTTTGGATGGAGGGACATTATGCCTTGTAATAAATCATTTCTTGGAAGAGCTTATGAGCAAGAGTGAAAAGAAGGAAGTCATATTCATCATCTCCAAATGTATTTTTGCACCTTAAGGACAACTCTCACTAAATAGGTAATATCTCTTTGCTCGAAACTTTGTTTGAGCTTATTCTGGACTTTTTGGTAATATTACGAAATTCCCTATATTTTGCATATATACTTTTGTAATACGGTGGGAGAACTGACTTGATTGGTTTTGCGTTTTATCGCAAATGTTGCGGTTAGAAAGAGTCGCCACCGACTTTTCTTTTATCCAACAAAGGAAATGATGAAAAGAATAGGAAAGACCTTTTTAAAGATTTTGAGTTCGGGGGGTAGATTATGAAAAGCGAAGGTGTTAGCACCCTTTTCATATGTGGTTATCTACGGGCTCTTAGTTGCTAGCTCACTTTGAAAATGCTTTTTTTTGTGTAAGTGTATTTGAAAATATTTTTTAAAAGACGCCTTAGTGCGGCGAACTTTGTAATGATTCTCGTATCGTTGAGAATGCTTACAAAGTGTTTCTTGTCCTTGAAAATATTTAGAAAAGAGAGTGTATGTATGAGAAATTTGTTTTGTTTTGTGACCAAGCAACTACAAGCTATCTACCTACTCAAAAGATCTTTGTTCTTTTCCTATTTTCCTTTAGATAGTGTTATCCTACCATTAGTTGGCGGGTAGCCCTATCATTGGATGTTTGAGGGGCAAGCGCGGGTCATCGTACAGTCATAGAGGCAACTCCTATGACACTTTAGCAATTTTATCGTAAGGGACTAGATCATTTACTGAAGGCAGCATCAGAGGGTCATCGAGGGACTATGATATTTTTGTATTGGAGGGACTTTGTTAAAGCGTCCCCACGTTTGAGGGACATGACTTTTTTTCCCGAAGACAACCAATAGATGTACCTTAGAGGTGCGCGTGTGCGAAGTGTGTTGTGTTTTATTTATGTTTATCTTGAGTGTTAGGTTTGTTAACGTGTGTTTTTAAGTCTTTCCATACAAGCCTATTAGCATACATCTAGCAGTTAAACATATACAAGTATGAAAAATAAAATGCAGAAAATTGAATCTATGTTATTACATCACTTTGGGATGGGGGAATTACAAACCAAAATCTGGAAATAAAGAAAAAAAGTCCTAGTTAAGCTATTACAACCCTTTGTACAGTTACAACTATTCATGAAAATAATGTGAAAAAGGTAAACAAAACGCACAGAGAATGGAAAAGAGGAAATATCCAAAATCTTAAAAAATTTTCTAAGTATAAGAAAAAGTCTTTCTTTTTGGTATTTTTATTGTTTAAAAAATGAAAAATGAATTATGAAGTCCTAATTCTACTTAATTTTAAATTAATAAAATAAACTTAGAAGGGTTAAGTTAAATTAATTAAAATTAACAAAAACTAATTTAATTAAAAAAAACTTAAATCTAATGTTTTTGTGGTTTTCTGATTTTATGATTTTTTTTTAATTTTATGATTATAAAAGAAAAGATTAAAGAAATTTAAATAAATAAATTTTAAAAAAAAGAAAGAGAAATGGGCCAATCATGACACTTCATTCTGCCACGCCTGTGTTGACCTCCTCTGCGTTTTTCAAACCACCATGGAGGGTGGAAAACACCATCACCTTCGATGGGGGGTTTTTCTTCAAAACCTGCAAAATCAATCAAACAAAAAAAAGCAAAACTCTAGATCCATTATATTGGAGCCCGCGATCTCAATGGTGCCATTAGTTTGGCCTAAAGACGACTGTAACGTGAGATCCAAATCTTTAAAAGCTTTGTGCCCTAACAATGGCACGATCTTATTTCTGCATCAAGACTCACATGTAAAACGTCAAATACATTCTAATGATGCATATGAACAGATTAATTATGTCAACAACAGTTAATAATGCCCGAGACCAAAGTTTCAAATCTTCACCACACTTGGAAGCCTCAGGAATGTGATTTGGCCGTTTGTTTGGATTGATAGCGCCTGGAAATGTAGTTACGAATTTTTGCAACTTTGAGAAATTTTGAGAAATTTTGAGAGATTTTGGAGAGCTTTTGGAGGGATTTTTGTGCAAATATTTCGTGGTTCATTCTTCTAAATGTATTTTGTATTTATAAAGTGAAATAGGAGTGTGAGGGTGAACCAATATGGAAGAAAATAATACATTTATGGCTTATGAAACAAAAATCCAACACATTGAAAACTTGCCATGTTTGAGATATTGCTTGCCTCTTTTGAATTTGCAAGAATCTGGATATATTGTGGCATGGCTTTCACGAATTTGTTGGTCTTGCAAAATTTTGTTGGGCTTGCAAAAGGTTTGAAATCCAAAGGCCTAAGTCTTCACATTTTATTTTCATCTTTTTATTCAAATTTATTCATTTTTAAATGAATAAAAAATCAAATAAAAGCAATAAAAATAATGATCATGTGTGAATGTTTTTTATAGGCCTTATCACATCTTATAAACATGTTTGAATATAAAAAACTAGGCCCATTAGTTCAAAATTGCAATTTTGCTCCATTTGCATTTCATGAATTTCTTCAAAATCTCCCAACTTGTGAAACTCATAACTTGCTCAATTTTAATCTTTGGAAGATGATCTTAGACTTTTTAGAAAGCTTAAGATGTCCTCTACAATCTCTATGTTGATCAGTTTTGCTTTTGAAGACTTTATCTTGACGTAAGTTGCCTTGACAAAAAGTGTCTTTTGTTGACTTTCAAAAATGACCTATAATGTATGAGATCATATCTTCCAAATGAAGTATTTTTTGGACTTGAGAATAAAAGCAAAGTTGTATAGACTTGAATTTCCTTCAAAATGGGCTTTGGTTTGGAAAAAGTTGATGAAACATGTGAAAGTTATGCCTGGTCAAAGTTTAGTTGACTTCTCCTAAGGAAACCCTAATTTGGCAATTTTGACTTTTGATGATTTGAGGGTTTCCTTGAGGAATCATTATAAACCCTTGACCAAATGATGAATATCACCAAAAGTATTGAAGTTTGACTGTATGTTGACTATAATTGACTTTTTGACCAATACAGTTGATTTTCAATCATCTGAGCCATTGACTGAGCAAACTTGTGATATAGGGCTTGAAACTTGACGTGAACCTTGTTAAGGACCTATGAAGAACCATGGAAGACACTTGAGACTTTTTCAAACCAAATTTCCTTGAGAAATTCCAAACCCAAGTTATAGGCTTTTGGCTTAGGAGGAGCATCTTGACTAGTCAACCCTTGAGTGTCCTGAGTGTCTGAGAAGCCTTAGAAGAATGCCTTGAAGAAAAATGTGAGGGAAAATTCTGTGGTACAACAGCTGCCCCTGTTCAATCTTCTTAAACCTAAAAAGTTAGATTGGCATGTCTGCCTTTTGTGACTTGAAGGTAGAATATGATTGAACACTTAAGTGCCCAGAAATTTGCACTCGCCAGTGTAAGATGGTAAAGTTGTTGGTTGATTGTATTGGGAATGGGCTTATAAATGCTATTTGGAGAGGTGATAGAGAGTCATTGGAAAGGGGCTTATAGATGCCATCTAAAGGTGATAGAGAGTCGTCGGAGATGGGTTTATTGATGCCATCCAAAGTAACTGTTGATAGAAATATAAGAATAAGTTTATGCTTGACTTGGTCTTTAGGAGATGTATCTAAAAGGGGTCTACGCCCGACTACTACTTCAATAGGTAATGGAAGGAGTCTACACCTGACTACTACTTCAATAGGTATCAGAAGTAATCTATGGCGACTACTACTTCACAAGGTACTGGAAGGAATCTATGGCGACTACTACTTTAAAGGGTACCAGAAGGAATCTATGGGGACTACTACTTCAAAGGGTACCAGGAGGAATCTATGGCGACTACTACTTCACAAGGTACTAGAAGGAATCTATGGCGACTGCTACTTCGACAAGGTACTAAAAGGAATCTATGGCGACTACTACTTCAAAGGGTACCAGAAGGAATCTATGGCGGCTACTACTTCAAAGGGTACCAGAAGGAATCCATGGTGACTACTACTTCAAAGGGTACAAGAAGGAATCTATGGCAACTACTACTTCAACAAGGTATTGGAAGGAATCTATGGCGACTACTACTTCAAAGGGTACCAGAAGGAATCTATGGCGACTACTACTTCAAAGGGTACCGGAAGGAATCTATGGCGACTACTACTTCAAAGGGCACCAGAACGAATCTATGGCGACTACTACTTCATAAGGTATTGGAAGGAATCTATGGAGACTACTACTTCAAAGGGTACCAGAAGGAATCTATGGTGGCTACGACTTCAAAGGGTACCAGAAGGAATCTATGGCGACTACTACTTCACAAGGTACTGGAAGGAATCTATGGCGACTACTACTTCACAAGGTACTGGAAGGAATCTATAGCGACTACTACTTCAAAGGTACTTGAAGAAATTTATGGAGACTACTACTTCAACAAGGTACTTGAAGTAATCTATGGCGACTACTACTTCAAAGGGTACCAGAAGGAATCTATAGCGACTACTACTTCAAAGGTTACCAGAAGGAATCTATGGCGACTACTACTTCGAAGGGTACCATAAGGAATCCTCGCTTGATTTCGTCTGAATGATGCACTAGAAGATGTCTACGCCTGACTTCATCTAGAAGAGATATTTTTTAGAATGACTTTCTGGGGAAAGTATTTGAGGGAAATACTTGTCAGAATTTATTTTCTAAAGAAATTTGTCTGGTCATGTAGATAGTTGATGATATTCGTTTGTTTATAGACTTTACCTGAAAAGATAAAGGGTTAGCTGTATGCAATGTCATGATGTATGAAATTCATTGCGTAACGATGTTCTCAAAATAAATGAGACTGTGATATATGCGTTTCGTATGCATATGCTATGGTATTGGTAAATGATGGTGAATGTGAAATATTATTGAAGTGCATTCACAAATTTGAGCAGCATTTTATTCTGGGGAAAATAAATTCCTGATTGTTGCTAGGGATGAAGAGTATGTGTACCTTCGATCTTCTGGGGATTGTTTCTGCTGGGGACTCATGCTTTCTTGTTTGAGGAAACTCCACTCAGGAACATTGATTTCTTGCTTTTTGCTTAAGGAAACTCTGTTGGAGAGTGTTAATTCCTGCTTGGGGAGAAGAGTTTAAGAACATTGGTTGTTCATTGCTCTACTTGGGAGTTCATACCCTAACTGGGGATAAAAGAGATGAATATTCCTTCTGACTCGCATGGGGAGGATAAAGTTGACTGACATATGATCCGGTTTCAAATCCTGTAGCAACTCCATGGGGATAGTGACGACTTCACTGGGGAAGGGAGTTTTGCCGGTGATTTATGGTAGAAGCACACTCTAGATGGGGAGTGTCAAAATAAATATATGCCTTGATTGTATATGAGGATGTATTGAATGGGTATCAGAATGATATCCATATTTGGACTATATCTGAACCGTATCTAGAAGATGTACTAAATGAGTATCAGAATGACATCCATATCTGGATCATATATGAAATGTGTCTGGAAGATGTACTGAATGAGTATCAGAATGACATCCATATCTGGATCATATCTGAACTGTATCTAAAATGAGTGTCAGAATGAATCTATATTTAGATTGTATCTGAACTGTATCTAGAAATGGATCTGGAATGAGTGTCAGAATGAATCTATATTTAGATTGTAACTGAACTGTATCTAGAAGTTAATTTGGAATGAGTGTCAGAATGAATCTATATTTAGATTGTATCTGAACTGTATCTAGATGATGATCTGCAATGAGTGTCAGAATGAATCTATATTCAGATTGTATCTGAACTGTATCTAGAAGTGGATCTAGAATGAGTGTCAGAATGAATCTATATCTAGATTGTATCTGAACTGTATCTAGAAGAGAATCTGTTTAGGGAAATAAACCCCGTTGATGGAGAAATACTCTTGTTGTGGAAACACCCTTGTTAAGGAAATGAACTCTGCTGGAGAAAAGAAGTCCGAAGGGGTCTTACAATCTTGGAGGAACAAGCTCAGCTGGGGAAGAGAAACTCCATGAACTGCACTGGTCGGAACTCCATAGGTTGGTGATATTTATGGGGAGAAGATCATACTCCTTTATCAGCCAGAGCAATTTGCCTTGGAAATTATAGGGAATGTATGAACTTGTGAAGATTACCCTGTAGGGATAATCTCATGGAAGTGGCTCTGTGGGGATCCATGGAGACTTGAACATACCTCTACTTCTAGAGCCCTTGGTGAATGTTGATCAGGGCGACAAATCTTCTACTGATAGATAGGTGACGAGATGACGGGGCATAGTCGTATGCTTTAATCCCTAACTTTTGCCTGGACTGTCTTTTCAGATTTTCAGTCCACCGGGATACCCTTTTTTGCCCAAGCCGCCTTTTCGGGTTTTCGAATTGCCTGGTGTACAATTTTATTTATATATCCCTAATTTTTTACGAACTCTTTTGGTTTGCCGAGATGCCCTTATTTTTGCCTAGGCCAGTCAACTTAGCGGGTCTTTTTCATGCGTAGTATTTTCTGAATATGTCCGTGTTCACTGGATGCGGAGAATTGTCACTATCCATAGCAGTAAGTGTTGTAGAACAGCCAGAAAAATGTTTGCTCGATCGTACATGATCCTTTGCTGGAATTCATGTCCAATGCCCCAAGTGATTCATATGGAGATTTGCCTCAGGCTATTCGACACTTTTGAGAGATTCTTTGAATCTTGAATCGACTGCCCCCAGATCAGTCGGACACCATGCCATGCCCATTGATCATGAAAGGCCTGTTATTGGAAACGTCTTTCCATCTAAGGTGATTCTGTTCATTGAGAGGATTTATGTTCATTGAATATTCGTCGTGCAAATTTCTCTGCTGTCAAACAATTAGTCATATGCAAACAATGTCATTTAAAAATGTAAAACTTATGTCTGTCTTGAAGTTAAAAAAAATGCATTTTTAGTAAACAAACAAAATTTTGTAAGAATATGAATTCAACTCAGGATTTATAGTAAACCTTACAGGAGTCAGGATACCTTTTTGTAACAGTGTGCTTTCGGACTAACTTGTGCTTCAATTAGGACTTTTAAGGGTTGTAACGTGGTCTAGTTCATGGTTTAAGAAAAAAAGGATAAAGGCTCAGACTTTGTTTGTACCCAACCCATTCTTCATGATGTTCTTCAGTCCTATACTCAGTTAATTGTGTGTTTAGATCCCAATTGAGTCTGGAATCTTTGCCCTGATATTCCGATGATGGTTCAGATACTGAAAGTTTATTCGATAAAATAGTCATTTTTTGTAACCTTTTTTCTTTTGTTGAGGAGTTGTAGTGACCTCTTTTTATTATTTTATTATCCTTACCTTTTTCCTGAACTGTTTCTTTTGTGATTACAGTTAGCGGGATGCCCCCGTTTTTTTTCTTAAGTCTCCTTCATAAGTTTTGAATTAACGGGATTTTCTTTTGAAAAATAATGACTGCCTGTTTTAGTGATTACGGGGAACCATCACTGTCTTTTGATTTAGAAGAGCATCTTCGTCACTATTCGTTGTGTATGAAGGTAGAGCTTGCGACTGAATGCACATTTGAATTAACTAAGAAATTACCCTGCCCCAGGTTATGATTAAAGATTTCAATTTGCGTGAAAAAGAAAACTCCTACTTCTTAGGCTCAAAGGGGTTGAATAAGGATTATCTTCCTTATAACTCCCCTATTTAGAATTTGAAACAATGCATGTACATCGTCAGCCAGGTCTGTTCAAAAGCATACTATAGAGATTGTGGTATCTTTTCGTCATCCTCCCTCTAAAGGATTACAATTTTTTAATTGAGAGTTGAATATCACAAAAAGTAAGTAAAAGCATAGTATAAATATAGTGAAAACAAATGGATTAATTTAAGACAAACATATGCAATGCATTAATGGAATAATAAAGTTTGACATAAAATAAGTGTTCGAACAATCAAAAGAAATTACAATTTGAGAATTCAAATGAAATAAACACTCTCAATCTTGGCCATGATTTGGAATGGGAGTAGTGATCATATTGAGAGCCTTAGGAGGGTCAAATTCAATCTCCTTGTTGTTAATCAAATATTGAATCTTGTTTTTCAAAGACCAGCAGTTGTCGGTGTTGTGCTTAGGACTATTAGAATGGTAGGCACACTTCACATTTGAATTGTACTTAGGAGAGGAGGTATCGGGGTTTTGAGAAGGATCCCTGAGTGTAATCAGTTCTGCTTTTAGCAAATATTGTAACGCTTGAGACAATGGAATATTAATATTAGTGTACTCCCTTTCTTGAAACTTTATCCTATACCTATTTCCCCGTTGTTGTTGAACAAGTGTAGGATTAGAAATTAACACCGCTCCCACAGAATGATGGTGGTCATTTTTACTATGGCTCCTTTAACCATAGACAACAT
The DNA here is from genome assembly GCA_948472305.1 of Vicia faba. NCBI lineage: Eukaryota > Viridiplantae > Streptophyta > Magnoliopsida > Fabales > Fabaceae > Vicia > Vicia faba. Next base: position 877,307,409 of record OX451735.1, read on the forward strand.
TAGTTTCTTTTTTACCAACAAAGGGCTTCTTCACATCATTAGAGGTTGAGGCCATTTGGATCTTCCCACTTTTGATACCGCTTTCAATCCTTTCCCCAGTCAGAATCATCTCTGTAAAACCAGACGAAGAACTCCCAATCAGCATATTAAAGAACGGGCCTTTCAGAGTGCCCATGAACATGTCTACCATTTCCTGATCAGTCAGAGGAGGTTGCACCTTTCAGCTAAATCCCTCCATTTTTGTGCATATTCTTTGAATCCTCCCCTTGAGCCCATGGACATATTCTGCAATTGCACTCGAGTTGGTGCCAGGTCAAAATTGTATTGGTATTCCTTGTAGAAGCAGCATCCAAGTCTTCCCAAGTATGGATGTTGGTTCCTTCCAGCTGATAGAACCATTCCAGTTGAGTGCCAACCAAACTTTCTTGGAAGAAATGGACCCATAACTTCCGGTCAGCAGTGTGAGGCTGGATCTTTCTGACGTATGACCTCAAGTGATGTTTAGGACAAGAGACCCCGTCATATTTGGCGAAGACATGGACCTTGAACTTAGGTGGGATGACCACCCCTGGAACCAGCCCTAGTTCACCGAAATCCAATCCCGGTATCTTCTGGACCTCCATAGCCTTCAGCCTATCCTCCAACTGTCTGTACCTATCATCAGCATGAGGGTATTGTTCATCAGAGTAATCCCCGTCTTTAGAACCCTGGTTATTCATGTCTTCCGACTTAATGTTTCTATCCTCTCCATCTTAGTCGTCATCTTAATCAGAGGAGACTTCAACAACTTGAATCAGTTGGGTCGGACCTTTGAATCTCCTTCCCAGATTAAGGACAGTAACTAGCTTCTTAGTCTTCTTCTTCTTCTTGGCAAGGAACGTCATTATTTCTTGCTGCCTCTTGGCTAGATTCAGAAGGGTCTCCTGGAATTGTACATGCTGAGCCTGGAGATCTTTGACATTTTGTTCGAGGGCCATTTTTCTGCTGAAATAAACAGCGAGAAAAATGAGAAACCTGTACTGGAAAACCTGTTCATGAAATGATACATGATATGTAGATGCAATGTTTTCAAGGATCTCGCGGGATAAACAAAGAAAATGGTAGAATCCGACTGCAACTTTGACTTAAGAACTTCGTATCGTTGAACGTCCTTCCACAAGAATCAAGCTTACCATGTCGAATTGGTCGTAGCCTCTGACTCAAGTTATCGTGCTTTAGTCTTTTGACAACATTGGCTAGAGGAAAATAAATCCCCTTTCCCCTTGCTAGACGTCGATTCATGATACTTTGGCGACATTTGGTTAGAGGAAAATAAATCCTCCTGCCCCTTGCTAGGCGTCTGGTTCATGATAACCTGCATCACAGGCCCTTGAAATCCTTGAAATGGTTAATGAAAATTCTATGGCATGATGTCATGATGTTATGCACCAAGAAAAGGTGTAAGGTGATGAAAAAAAGTAAGTCTGCAAGAAGTCTCAGTTATTGGATAATAAATACAAACAATTCCTGCAAGGAGTTCAAGTTGTTAGATAATAAATGCAAACAAGTCACACAAGTAGCCTTAGGTACAGGCATGTATGAAGTTTGTAGGTAAGTACCCTCTTGAAGTTTAGTTGGTTCAACCTGTCCTAAAGAAAGTAATCGGATTCTAAAGGATCTCAATATCACTGATCTTTCTTCATCGGGCATTGTTTCAGCTCAAGCGATCTTTTCTCGCGGCCGAAATATCCCGAAAGTCCAATCTCAATGAGTGTAGTATCGAGTATCAACCAATCCTCAATTTTGCACCAAAGCCGGCTATCTCACTACTTTCTAATGGCCAAGTTTGTTCAACTAAGATTCTAAGGCCAGTTAGTGCTTTATGACACCACACAACGGCCCCGTATTCTCCTTGATTCAACACAAAGGATACCAGTACCAACAAATGTATCACACCAACATAGCCATCACTTCAAACATGTCGGTATCATGCCGCACATTCCCCACGATCTATTGCTACTTACCTAATGTGCCTCAGATCCGAGTATATGATCTACACAAGAATATCCAAACATAAACCCAAAATGTAAAGCAAGCAAGTCAAACAAGTTAAGAATTTTAAATAAGATCTAACTCTAAGGTAACCCCACTTTTAGTGTCATATCCCCAACAGAGTCACTGATTCTGTAATACCGTGGGAGAACTGACTTTATTGGTTTTGCATTTTATCGTAAATGTTACGGTTAGCAAGAGTCGCCACCGACTTTTCTTTTATCCAACAAAGGAAAGGGTGAAAAGAATAGGAAAGACTTTTTTTAAATATTTTGAGTTCGGGGGGTAGATTTTGAAAAGGGAATATGTTAGCACCTTTTTTCATCCGTAGTTATCTACGGGCTCTTAGTTGTTAACTCACTTTGAAAATGCTTTTTTTGTGTGTAAGTGTATTTGAAAATATTTTTGAAAAGACGCTTTAGTGCGGCGAACTTTGTAATGATTCTCGTATCGTTGAGAATGCATATAAAGTGTTTTTTGTCTTTGAAAATATTTAGAAAAGAGAGTGTATGTGTGAGAAATTTGTTTTGTTTTGTGAGTAAGCAATTACAAGCTATCTACCTACTCAAAAGATCTTTGTTCTTTTCCTCTTTTCCTTTAGATAGTGCTATCCTGCCATTAGTTGGTGGGTAGCCCTATCATTGGATGTTTGAGGAACAAGTGAGGATCATCATACAGTCATCGAGGCAAATCGTAGGGCATTTTAGAAATTTTATCGTAAGGGACTAGATCGTTTACCGAAGGCAGCATCAGAGGGTCATCGAGGGACTACAATCTTTTTGTATTGGAGGGACTTTGCTAAAGTGTCCCCACGTTCAAGGGACATGACTGTTTTTCTGAAGGCAACAAGTGGAGGTACCTTAGAGGTGCGCGTTTGCAAAGTTTTTTGTGTTTCAGTTATGTTTATCTTGAGTGTTAGGTTTGCTAACGTTTGTTTTTAAGTCTTTGCATACAAGCCTATTAGCATACATCTAGCAGTTAAATATATACAAGTACGAAAAATAAAGTGCGGAAAATTGAATCTATGCTATTACATCGCTTCGGGATAGGGGGAATTACAAACCAAAATGGGAAAATAAAGAATAAAAAGTCCTAGTTAAGCTATTACAACCCTTTGTACAATTATAACTATTCATGAAAATAATGTGAAAAAAGTAAACAAAACGCACAGAGAATGGAAAAGAGGAAATATCTAAAATCTTAAAAAATTTCTAAGTATAAGAAAAAGTCTTTATTTTTGGTGTATTTATTGTTTAAAAAAGGAAAAATGAATTATGAATTCCTAATTCTACTTAATTTTAAATTAATAAAATAAACTTAGAAGGGTTAAATTAAATTAATTAAAATTAACAAAAAATAATTTAATTAAAAAAAACTTAAACCTAATGTTTTTGTGGTTTTCTGATTTTCTGATTTTTTTTAATTTTATGATTATAAAATAAAAGATTAAAGAAAGTTAAATAAATAAGTTTACAAAAAAAAGAAAGAGAAATGGGCCAATCATGACACTTCATTCTGTCATGCATGCGTTGACCTCCTCTGCATTTTTCAAACCACCATGGAGGGTGGAAAACACCATCATCTCTGATGCGGGTTTTTCTTCAAAACCTGCAAAATTAATCAAACAAAAAAAAGCAAAACTCTAGATCCATTATATTGGAGCCTGCTATCTCAGTGGTGCCATTAGTTTGGCCTAAAGATGTCTGTAACGTGAGATCTAAATCATTAAAAGCTCTGTGCCCTAAAAATGGCACGATCTTATTTCTTCATCAAGACTCACATGTAAAATGTCAAATACATTCCAATAATGCATATGAACAGATTAATTATGTCAGTAATGGTTAATAATGCCTGAGATCAAAGTTTTGAATCTTCATCACACTTACCAACTGGCGTGAATGGGAGGAGGCGTTTTAGACTTGAAAGGGCTTGGTTATGAGTGTGGTTCAATTCCTAGAAGCCTCGAGAATGTGATTTGGCTGTTTGTTTGGATTGATAACACCTGGAAATGTAGTTACGGATTTTTGCAACTTTGAGAAATTTTGGGAGCTTTTGGAGAGCTTTTTGGAGAGCTTTTGGAGGGCTTTTTGCGCAAATATTTAGTGGTTCATTGATTCTAAATGTATTGTGTATTTATAGAGTGAAATAAGAGGGTGAGGATGAACCAATATGGAAGAAAACAATGCATTCATGGCTTATGAAACAAAAATCCAACACATTGAAAACTTGCCATCTTTGAGATATTGCTTGCCTCTTTTGAATTTGCATGAACCTGGACATATTGTGGCATTGCTTTCACGAATTTGTTGGGATTGAAAAAGTTTGTTGGACTTGCAAAAGGTTTGAAATCTAAAGCCCCAAGTCTTTACATTCTATTTTCATATTTTTATTCAATTTTATTCATTTTTGAATGAATAAAAAATCAAATAAAAGCAACAAAAATCATGAGTATGTATGACTATTTTTTAGAGGTCCTATCACATATTATAAATATGTTTGAATATAAAAAACTAGGCCCATTAGTTCAAAATTGTAATTTTGCTCCATTTGCATTTCATGAATTTCTTCAAAATCTCCCAACTTGTGAAACTCATAACTTGCTCAATTTTCATCTTTGGAAGATGATCTTAGACTTTTTAGAAATCTCAAGATGTCCTCTATAATATCTATGTTGATTAGTTTTGCTTTTGAATACCTCATGTTTATGTAAGTTACCTTGACATAAAGTGTCTTTTGTTGACTTTCGAAAATGACCTATAATGTATGAGATCATATCTTCCAAATGAAGCATTTTTTGGACTTGAGAATAAAAGAAAAGTTGTATATAATTGAATTTCCTTCAAAACAGGCTTTGGTTGGGAAAAGTTGATGAAGCATGTGAAAGTTATGACTGGTTAAAGTTCAGTTTACTTCTCCCAAGGAAACCCTAATTTGGCAATTTTTGACTTTTAATGATTTGAGGGTTTCCTTGAGGAATCATGATCAACCATTGATAAAATGATGAATATCACCAAAAATCTTGAAGTTTGATGGTATGTTGACTACAATTGACTTTTTAACCAATACAGTTGATTTTCAATCATCTGAGCCATTGACTGAGCAAACTTGTGATGTAGGGATTGAAACTTGACATGAATCTTGTTAAGGACCTATGAAGAACCATGGAAGCCACTTGAGATTTTTGAAAACCAAATTTCCTTGAGAAATTCCAAACCGTAGTTGTAGGCTTTTGGCTTAGGAGGAGCATCTTGACTAGTCAACCCTTGAGTGTCCTGAGTGTCTGAGAAGCCTTGGAAGAATGCCTTGAAGAAAAATGTCAGGGAAAATTTTGGGGTACAACACTTTTTATTCTGGATATTTGTGATCATGGAGAAAAACGAGTTTTTAGTTTGGTGATTCTTGCAGAAAATGGGTGTTATAGAGCTACAGGTTTGATGGTGTTGGAGGTGAAGTTTGACCATGATGGGAGCTCAATTCCAGCATGAATTCCATCCTAACCTTCTTAGTTGCAAGGTGAGTCTCATAGTTAAAAACCTTGGGGGTTTTGTGGGTATTTTATGAATGTATGTTGGGATAAGGGTTTGAGTGAAATGTGTTCATCAATAATCCTTGATCATGCATGAAATGACCTATTCTTGTATTATCTTATACATGCATCTGCTCTGTAACCTGTATTTCATTTGTTGTTTAATGCATGTTGTATTAACCGATTTAAAAATAAGAGTCCCCACCCTTAATTTTTATCCTAAGGAAGGGAATATAAAGGATAACCCTAATTCAATCAGAGATTCTAAGTTGTTGGACTCGATTTTAGACGAAGGGAAGGTGTTATGCACTCCGAATCTACCTTATTCACAAGGATACTAGGGTTTAGAATTACAATTTTTAGGAAATAGGTGTAATACAGTGGGAGAACTGACTTGGGTGTTTTACGTTTTATCGCAATTGTTGCAGATAGCAAGAGTCGCCACTAACTTTTCTTTTATCCAGTAAGGGAAGGGTGAAAAGAACAGGAAAGACCTTTAAGATATTTTCTTGAGTTCGGGGGTAGGTTATAAAAAGGGAAGGTGTTAGCAACCTTTTCATCCATAGTTATCTATGGGCTCTTAGTTGCTTGTTAGATCACTTTTGAAATTGCTTTGTTTGAAATGTGTTTGTGGTGGATTTTGAAAGTATTTTTGAAAAGCGCCTTCGTTTAGGAAAACTTTGTAATGATTCTCGTCTCTATAAGAATGCATAAAAATGTTGAACTTTTTGAAAATATTTCATGTTTTGAAAATGTTTGGTGTGTTTGAAAAGATGTTTGTTTTTTGAAGATGGATCATGAGCAAGCAGCTAAGAACGTTCTACCTACTCAAAAGTCTTTTGTTCATTTCTTCCTTCCTTTGATATTGCTATCTTACCATTGATTGGTAAGAAGCCTTATCTTTAGATGTAAAGGGACGGGTGTGGGTCATTGTATAGTCATAAATAACAATGTTGTGAGATATCTTAGCATTTCTCTTAAGGGACTAAGATCATTTGTAAGGCAACATTCGAAGCGTCATCAAGGGACTATGATCTTGTATTTTTTATTGTTTCCGCTAAGATGTCTCACATGCATATCATGACCATTTTCTCAAGGAAATAAGTGGAGTTAACCCTAGAGGTGTAAGTGTGCAAGTGTTTATTTTTTCATGCTTGGTTTATCTTGAATTAGGGTTCTCTAAGTATTGATTTTATCTTTCCATACAAACCCTAATTACTAGCATTTATATGAAAATGATAAATTGCGGAAAATAAATGTTCTACGCTATTACATCATTTGGAGGATGGGGTATACAAATTACAAATGGGGATTGCAAGAATTTAAACCCTAATTATCTATTACAACCATATTGAGTTAAATGTACAAGAATTAAAATGAACATAATGTACAAAGATAGAAATGGAAAGGGAATGGATTTTGTTTTTTTTGGATTTTGTTAAGAAAAGATTTTGACCTAAATAACTAAATAAGGGTAATTAATTAAAATAGGAAAATTGAACTAAGTTTAAAATGAAATTAATCAAAGGTGCAATTTTAGGGTTTTTTGCATGAAAATAGTTTTGAATATTAATTAAACTAGTAAAAATTAATTAATTAAAAGAAAACTTAAGTTCTAATTTAATTTTAATTAGAAGAAAATACGTTAAAACCTAGCCTAATTATTAATTAAAAAAGGATTAAATTTGTATAAGAAAAATATTTTGTCTTTCTGAAAGGGAAAAATAAAATATAAGTATATGTATATAGTATGAATAATAAATAAAATATTTTATCCTTTTTTATTAATAGAAATAATAATAATAATAAAGAAAATAAGAAAGAAAAAATAAAGAAAATAAGTCAGGAGGGGGGTGAAAGTTGAATTTAAAGTGTTTTTGTATAGAAAATAATTTTTGTTTGGCCTGGCTCAATAATCATTTAATTAGAGAACTAAAAAAAATAAAAAATGGGTTGCATTGCTGAAGTAAAATGGGGGGTCAGAAAAATAAAAATGTCAAGACCCAGCCAATGGAGGCCGAGGCGCACTTCTTGCAAACAAAAAAAAGTGAGAAAATTTGGAAATATGACAAGAGGTCTCGCTGGGGCTCGAACCTAGGACCTTCTACATGGTAAGGCTTTAGTGCGCGCTGTTTGTACCATAGGGGTGGTCTGTTTCATCCGTTCATAAGATAACTTCAATTAAATATAAATGAACTTATTTCTGAATGTTTGAAATTCCTAGCTTCTTCTTCCTTGCGCGTGCAGGCCATGATAACTCCATTGTTAATCTTCTAAAAGCTTCGTTTCTCAGCCAAATCAAAAAATGTAAACATCAAACCTGCCTAAAATTTGAATACAAATCTAACCACATAATTTTCAAAAGTTATGCGTCAAAGGTTAGCATGAATTTTGTTCAGTACCAAAATTAAGACCTAACTGATCATAGATGAAATTCTCAATGTATAAGCAATGATAATCAAAACTATGGACATAGTCAGCTTCCTAGACATGATATCTACATCTTTTCTTCATAATGTATATACAAATGACGCTTGAATAAAGAGTTCCAAGTTTGAAAAAATTACCCCTTGGAGTGAAACTCGAATGACTTCTACACAACTTCTAGAAATGGTTTGATGATGGATTAAGCTTTCCTAGACCTCCATGAAGCTATTCCAATTGTTAGAATGTCTTGTAGCTTGCCCAACTTCTCTGGATAAGTCAAGCCGCAATGGTGGATTTTAAAAATGGTGGATGAGAAAGGAGGAGTTACAGAAGTGGTTTAAGGGTTGGGATAGTTTCTATGTGGTATATGGAAGCTTAGTGAATCAAAATGCCAAAAACGCACGAAGGGATTTGAGATTTTGTGCGTAAATTCAGGATGTGCCAAGTTTTGTGCTTGCGTGCAGGTTCTGAGTTTTTGAGAGTTTGGGAGTGTTCTAAGGCTTGTAATCTCATGTTCTCTTCTCTCTACTCCTTTTTTCTCTTCCTTTTTTCCCTCCTTTTTCTCCTCCTCCCCTTTTTATGCTTGTCAAAGACTTGTATATATGTATGGAAAAAGGTTAGAGATTGCTTGCATACCAGATTTGAGTTCTAATCTTTTGGCTCTATAACTTGAGTTTTTCAAGGAAAGTGAGAAGACAGGTCCCAAAGTATTGTACAAGCATGATCTGAGTTGGTAGCAGCCTTAGACATGCTGCTTTTAGTTTGTAGGGGTTGTGTGTGCAGAAAGAACAAGTGCAAGGCTCAATACAAATTGACTTTGTATAAAGCTTACTTTTCTAAAATGGCAATGGTAACTTTGTGCCATTATGGGAAAATTGGCTTGGACAATACTTTAAATATTTGGGTAAGAGCTTAATTAATTGTGTAAACAATTAATTATGGAGTGAAACATAAGTTTTGAGGCCTGCAAAGCAAGATCATGTAGCATGGCCTATGGATTTGATCAATGTTCTTCAAAATTCCGTCTTTAACTTGATTCCTTCTATAAAGATCTTGAATATCTGTAGAACTTTGATCTTTTTCTTACTCTGGTTTTCAACAAGCATCTTGAATCTCTTAAATATGTCAAATACTCCGTCATTTCGTTTTGATCACATAGATCCATAACTTTCAACCAAACTCATCAACAGATAAAACAATATTTGTTTCCACCAATTATGTGTTCTTCGAATGGACCACATTCATCTGAATGTACCACTTTGAGTATGCAAGATGATCTCATTGGCATAGTCGAAACAAAAGAATTTCTAGATTGCTTTCCTACTAAACAAACTTCACAAAGTTTTTTCAAGTATCTCAAGACTTGGAATACCAGTAACCATAACTTGAGTAATCAGTTGATTAAGTGGTCAAAAGTTCAAATGTCCAAACTTCAAATGCCACAACCAACTATCCTTGTGGTCGAACAATTTTCAAACATTGAACTTCTGTCGAATTGATCATTGTCTTAAATGTCCTATTTTTCGACAACGGAGATTTTATGACAACTGAGAAACTTTTTTCGACTAGTTGTCCAACACTTAGCAAGTTGTACTTTATTCCAGGTACATAGAGCATATCTTTAATCATAACTTTTCCTCCACTACTCATTTGAAAGACTATGTTGCCAGTACCTTCTTCTTGCAATGAACTATTATCAATAAGTTTTTTGTTAAATTGTAATTCATAGTGTCGAAACTATGTGCATCGAAGGGTTTAGAGGTGGATCGAAGCAGGTTGCTCGAAGGAAGCCATTGCCAGTCGAAGCTTTTGGATCGAAGCAAGCATGAAGATAGACAACATGTCAGCTATCAATCTGGCGAAGAACCCAATAACACATGGTTGAAGTAAACACATCGAAATGAGGTTCCATTATCTCCGAGAGCAAGTAGAAAATGGGAAGATGAATTTGGAACATTGCAGAACTGAGAATCAGATTGCAAACATCATGACGAAGGGAGTGCAGGTCGAAGTATTCAGAAGACTAAGAACCATGATGAATGTAGATTGTTTAGACACAATGAATTAGGTGGTGTGTTAAATTGTAATTCATAGTGTCGAAACTATGTGTGTTGAAGGGTTTAGAGATGGATCGAAGCAGGTTGTTCGAAGGAAGCCATTGCCCAATCGAAGCTTGGGGATCGAAGCAAGATTGATCTTCTTCGACTTGTCAAAATATTCCAACCACTCCTTTTGATCAGTCATGTGGTTCGAACATCCTGAACCAGATTTTGAATTCGACATGGTTATCTGCAATTGCACACCTTTTTTTATCTGCTTTGCCCTTTCTACAGTTTCCTCTTCCTCCTTTCGAGGATTCATAAGTTCCATCTTCGACTTGATGCTTGAGAGCCCAATATGATCCATGGAAACTATATGGGGCATTAAAAGTCCAATTGTACTTGTGCAAACTCAAACCCTAGTTTTGATTCATTAGAGTTTGAGGAGGTGTTTTGAGCTGATCAAACCTTGTGCAGTCTTGGATCAATGGAGATCTTGAGAAATTGAGAGGGAAAATTTTGGGGTACAACAGCTGCCCCTGTTCAATCTTCTTAAAATTGAAAAGCGAGAATGGCACGTCACCGTTCATAGATTAAAGGTAGAAGATGATTGAACACTAGAGTGCCCAGAAATTTGCACTCAACTATGTGTTAGTTAATTGTGTAGGGAATAGGCTTAAAGATGCCATTTGGAGAGATGATGGAGAGTTATCAGACATGGTCTTATAGACTCCATCCAAAGGTTATTATTGATATAAATTAGACTAAGTCTAAGCTTGACTATAACTAGGAGAAGTATCAAAATAAATCTTTGGTCGATTTAGTTCTGAATGACATGCTGAAATGGACCCGCGTTAAGCCGTGTTTGGAAATGTATTAGAAGGAATCCGTGTAAGACTACTTCAGGATGAATCCGTGTGGGACTGTATCTGGAAATTCATGAGAAGGAACCTGTGTATGGCTGCTTCGGAATGAGTCCATGTGAAACTTTATCTAGAAATGTATGAGAAAGAGCCTTGGTAGGGCTGCTTCGGGATGAGTGTGAAACTTCATCTGAAAATGTATGAGAAAAAATCTGTGTAAGATTGCTTTGGGATGAGTCTGTGTGAAACTGCATCTAGAAATGTATGAGAAGGAGCCTGGGTAGGGCTGCTTCGGGATGAGTCCGTGTGAAACTTCATCTGGAAATGTATGAAAAGGAGCCTGGGTAGGGCTGCTTCGGGATTAGTCTGTGTGAAACTTCATCTGGAAATGTATGAGAAGAAATTTATGTAAGATTGCTTCGGGATGAGTCCATGTGAAACTACATCTGGAAATGTATGAGAAAGAGTCTGGGTAGGGCTGCTTCGGGATGAGTCCGTGTGAAACTATATCTGGGAATTAGAAGGAATCTGTGTAAGATTGTTTCAGGATGAGCATGTGTAAAGCTGTATCTGGAGATATATGAGAAGGAATTCGTGTAAGATTGCTTCGGGATGAGCCCGTGTAAAGCTGTATTTGGAAATTTTGAGAAGGAATCCATGTAAGATTGCTTCAGGATGAGCCCGTGTAAAGTTATATTTCAGGATGAGCCCGTGTGAAGCTGCACCTGGTCGCATAGATAGTTGCTCTGTCTTATTTCAGGAACTACTCTTGGACCTGCTGAAAATCATTAATGATAATTATCTGTCGATTGATATTTCCTAAAAAGGTAAAGAGTTAGATGTATGCAATGTCATGATGTATGAAATGCACTGTGTAATGGTGTCTCAAAATAAATGAGATTGTGCTATACACGTTTCATATGCATATCCTATGACGTATGAATGTGAAATGTTATTGAAGTGCATCTTTGTATGGGAAAATAAATTCTTGACAAATGCTGGGGAGTTTTGGGAGATTAAATCCTGGATCAATGTTGAGGATGAATAGTGTATGCATCTTCAAACCTTGTTTACAGTGTTTCTGCTGGGGGATTCCTGTTGCGTTGAGGATAATTCCACTCAGGAATGTTGATTTTTCTTGAGAAGACTCTATGAAGAGTGTTGATCTCTGCTTGGGGAAAGAGTTCAAGATTTCTAGTTGTCCGTTGCTCTAGTGGGGAATTATCTCTTGAAAGTTGGCTATTATCTGGTCGGATTCCAGGCTTCACAACGACTTGATAGGGATAAAGAAGTTAATTATTACCTGGTCAGTTCCAAGATTTACAACAACTCACTGGGATAGTGGCAAACTATATTGGGGGAGAAGGATTTTTGCTAGTGATCTATAAGAATTAAACTGTTATCTGGTCGGGTCCAGGTTTCAGTAATTCGAACTGTTATCTGGTCGAGTCCAGGTTTTAGCAATTTGATCTTGAGGTTAACTGGTATCTGGTCGGGTCCAGGCTTTGCAGTAATTATTATCTGGTCGGGTCCAGGCTTTAGTAACTTAAAATTGAGATTTACTGTTATCTGGTCGGGTCTAGACTTGAATTGTTGACTGGTCGGGTCCAGGTTTCAGAAACTCAAATTGTTATCTGGTCGGGTCCAGGCTTTACAATAACTTTCGGAGATAACAATGAATCTGTTGACGACTTCACTAGAGACTAGGGGTTGTAGTCCCTTGGTTTGTAATAGTTTGAGAGGCAAACTTAAGTCGGAGAATTTGTAGTTTGTTGGGGAAATAAACCCTGTTGAAGAGAACATTTGACAATCTGTTAGGGAGGTATCTCTTTGGCAGAACTCCTCGAGGATTCTTCTTAAGACAAACCTAGCTGGGGAGAGGTTTTCCGGAGACTTAAACTCTGGCTGGGGATTGCATGGATCCAACTTTATGGGGATATCCGTGAATTTGGCCTTGTGGGGTTTGTACCCTTATCTGTGAAGATTATTCTGTGGGGATAATCTTATAGAGGTGGCTCTGGAGACTTCAACGGATATGACCTTATGAAAGGGACTTTATGGGGATTTGTCACTGTCTATAGTAGTAAGTATTTTAGCGCTGTCAGAAAATGTGTGCTTGGTCGTACATGACCCTTTTATGGGAATTCAAGTTCAATTCCCCAAGTGATTCAGATGCAGACCTACCCCTGTTATTCAGCACTTCTTGAGAGATTTCTTGGAATATCGACTTGACTACCCCATATGAGTTGGATAATAACCTATCATTCTCCCTTGATTATGGGAGATTTGTCATTGGAAGCGTCTTCCAATTTTGAAGTGGTCCTGTTTCTTGGGAGAATTTTCGTCCATTGGATGTTCGCCATGCGAATTTCTCTGTTGTTAAACAAATAGCCATATGCAAACACGGTATTCAAACAATGCAAAGTTTATGTTTGTCTTGAGGTTTTGAAAATGCTTTTTTAGCAAATAAAATAAATATGTAAGAATATGAATTCCACTCAGGATTTACAACAAGCCTTACAGGAGTCAGGATACCTTTTGTAACAATATGATTTCGAACTAACCCATGCTTCAATTAGGACTTTTAAGGGGTTGTAACGTGGCATGGTTCACGGTTTAATAAACAAAGGATAAAGCTCAAAGTTTATTTGTACCCAACCCGTTCTTCATGATGTTCTTCAACCCTATACTCAGTTAATTGTGCGTTTTGAATTCCAATTGAGTCTGGAATGGAGTTTTGGTGATGGTTCAGATACTTGAGGTTTATTTGTGAAGGCAGTCATTTTTGCAACATTTTTCATGTTGTCGAGGATTTGTAACAACCTCTTTTCGATTTATTATAACTGATTTTTGCCTGACTCTTTTTTGTTGTTTTTGAGACTACAGTCAGCGGGATGCCCCAATTTTTTTAAGTCTCCTTCGTAGGTTTTGACTTAGTAGGATTTTTCTTTTGAGAGATAACAACTGCTTATTTTACGGGGAACCATTGTCGTCTTTTGATTCTGAAGGATATCTTCTGATGTTATTCGTTCTGTATGAAGTGAAAGCTTGTGACTAAATGCGCATTTGAATTAGCTGAGAAAGTACCATGCCCCAGGTTATGATTAAAGGTTTCAATTTGTGCAAAAAAATAAAACTCCTACTTCTTAGGCTCAATGGAAGTTGACTAGGGATTATCTTCCTTATAACTCCACTATTTAGGAATTTAAAAAACGCCTGTACATCATCAGCAAGGTCTGTCCAAAAGCATACTGTATGGATTATGGTATTGTTTTCGTCATCCTCCCTCTAGAGGCCTACATCTTTTAACCAGAGTTAAATATCACAAAGGGAGTAAAAAGCACAGTTTAAATATAGTGAAAATGAATGGATTAATTCAAGACACACATATGCAATGCATTAATGAAACAAAGTTTGACATAATAGAAAAGTGTTCAAACAAACAAAAGAAATTACAAGTGAAAATTTGAAAATGAATTGGAAACTCTCAATGATTTGGCATGGGAGCAGTGATCACATTGGGAGTCTTAAGAGGTCCGAATTCAATATCCTTGGCATCAATCATATTTTGAATCTTGTATTTAAGCGCCCAACAATCATTAGTATCATGCCCAAGACTGCCGAAATGATAGGCACATATTGCATCAGGATTGTAGTTAGGAGAAGAATTTTTGGGGTTTGGATGAGGTCCTATCAACGTAATCTGATTCATCCCTAACATGTATTGCAATGCTTGAGACAATGGCATGTTGATTTTGGTAAACTGTCTCTTGGGATCGTCTTGCCTTCGCTGGTTTCCCCGTTGTTGTTGTCGCGTCGGTGTAGGATTAGATATCGGGACTGCCCCCACGTACTAGTCGTGGTTACTCTTGTTACAATCCTTTTGGCCGTGCACAACATTGGACTCTTTCTTCCAAATGTACGTCTTCTTTTCAGTACTTGAAGATGTAGCCATCTGGATTTTTCTGCTTTTATTCCGTTTTCGACTCGTTCCCCAGTTAGAATCAGCTCAATGAACCCAGCTAAGGAGCTTCCGATTAGGTGATTGAAGAAAGGTCCTGTCAAAGTTCCCATAAAGATATCAATCAACTCTCTATCAGTTAAGGGTGACTGCACCCTGCCAGCCAAGTCTTTCCATTTTTGGGCGTATTCTTTGAAGCCCTTGTTGGAACCCATGGTCATATTCTGTAACTGTACACGAGTTGGTGCAAGATCAGCGTTGTATTGGTACTACTTGTAGAAAGCAGCAGCTAGATCCACCCAGGTGTGGATGCAGGAACCTTCCAATTGATAGAACCATTCAAGTTGAGTCCAAGCTAGACTCTCTTGGAAAAAGTGGACCCAAATTTTTTTGTCAGTAGTGTGTGGCTGAATTTTACGGATATAAGATCTTAGATGAAGCTTTGGGCAGGAGACTCCATCATACTTGGAAAAAGCATGGATCTTGAATTTGTGGGGAATGACCACCCCAGGAACCAAACCCAAGTCTCCAAGGTACAAGCCAGGCACATCTTGGATCTCCACAACCTTTAGTCTGTCTTCTATCTGCTTATATCTATCGCCGGCTGACAGGTATTGCTCATCATAATAATCCTCGTCTTCAGAGATTTGATTGTTTCTACCCCTAGAACGGTGTAGCGGTAGAAATGTTTAAGACTAAGCCATTGGATTGACTAGACTTTATACAAATCAAAATAAAAAATCGCCACCGTGCTTTATTGTTTCCAGAGGAATGAGAAAAGAGTGAATAACCCAAAAAGAGGGGGAAAGATTAAAGGTAAGGGGGTTGGTTATGCAAAGGGAAGGTATTAACACCTTAAACATCTACGGTACTCCGCAGGAGTCTCTTTGTAAAAATCTGTATATTTTGGCTATAAAATAAAATGTTGTATAAAAAAGGATGGTGAAGGTGAGAAAAGAAATATATTTATTTTATAATTTTTTGCACCCGCCATGGTTGCGAACCTTTAGTGCCTACGTATCACCTTTTCGTGCAATAGGGGATCAGGGTACACGTAGTTCCTATTTTAAAAATTTGAAACACAAATGCGTTGGTTAATTTTATGAGATAAAAAATCATCGTCATTGTATGTGTGGAAAACATACCTACTACCCACAATCATGAGAAAGGAGAATTTGCATCATCTCAAAGTGGAGGATATGGCTTAGATTTCAAAATCAACAATGCCTCACTCATCACCCAAGTGGAAAATATCTCTCTTCACTATATATTGTAGAAGTATAGTTGTTTGCGTCACTACAAAGATTGACAAGAGTTCAATCTTTTGAGAAAAGTTTAAAGATAAAAAGCCAAAATGGCAAAATGGTTTGAAATGAGATTGATTGACTTTTAGTCTTCTCACAAAAAATGTCAAGGTATTATTAAGATGATTGGGGTTTATTTATGAAAATGTTTTGAAAATACATGGACATAAGTCCAAGTTTATTATTAAAGTGGTTCAAGTTTAGAAACAATAAGAGTTTTTTTAAAAGGAGGAAGAAGATTTTTGAAATTAAAGAAGATGGGAGGAGAAGAAGGGACTATCCTAAAGCATAAAATAAAAGTTAGGGATAAGAACCATCTAACCAATAAGAAGCCAATACTTGACATTATGAGCCAAGATAGAATTCCCATTCCTTGGATTGGAACCAATCAAGCAAAGAAAATACTAGACCTCTTGAGAGAACCAAACTTCAAGTGTATTAAGTCTTCATAAAAAATTGGGCAGAGTAACGGCTGTACACTGGTGAATTCCAGATTACAAACAAAGGGTGTAATCATAAAAAAAACTGCACATAAAAATAAACAAACAACCCAATATCTTGAGGCAAACCTCAAGAACTCCAGACAAAATAATTAGATAAGGTCACAAGGTCTCCCAGATAGGCCAAGGTTTCTAATCCCAAGTCTAAGAAAAGTCCCATGCTCCATAATGCCAAGGACAGTAACCAAATAGTCCAAATACCATTAAAGATTTTTTAGGGTTTATGTTGATTATTAAGTATCTTAAGGTAGGAAAAGAAAAGCTCAAGTGAGAAAAATGAAAATGGCAAGAAAGTAAATGCTCAAAAGTAAATAGTACATAAATCATAAAAAAGAATAAAAGTATAAGGTAAAACAAGTCAATAATTAGTGGTTAGTTGGATGACCATCTTGAAGTTTGCATTTGGAACTCATTAGAGGATTGGTATAACCAAAGCCTCCATACAACAAGTTGTATTTGATTTTTGTCAAGTATATCATCCATTTGGAATTCTCATAAGTACCATTTAATGATCAACAATGTTTAAGTGATCCGCGTTGATCAAAGGTGTTGTAGATCCATTAGAGGATTGGTAGAACCAAAGCCCCCACACAATGAATCTCAAGGTTATTGGATCAAAGAGATTAAATTAACATACTTGGGCTTGCAATCATAAGTTTTGGCCACGAATGATCATTTATTCAAATCGGGACAAAATTTAGCGTTATGTTAAGCAATCGTAAGTGGACTTATATAGAAGTCGCACCTATTTTAAGACCAGTCAATAGCAATCTATGCACTATTTGTTTTGAGACATGATATAGAGATCATGCTCCAACAACATCTAGTGCAATAAGAAATGGATGAGATGAAGAGGGATTGAAAAAAAATACAAACCACATTTGAATTAAATTTTAACCATACTATTATTAAAATCATTCATCCATTTTTGTGGAGTTAAACTTAACACCATGGATCCAATGATGTTAATAAAGTTCATGATCCAAAATCTAACCCAAGATCAGCCAGAAAATAGTCACAAAAAAATATCACAAAGGGGTTTAAAAATGTTTTAAAATAGAAAATAATGAGAAAAATATCAACTATGTTCAAATTAATCAAGAAATGAAAAGTAAGACCATAGAAAAATCAGAAAAAGGCTCAAATAATTTTACAAATTTTTTGGTAATTTTTTAAAGTCAGAAACTATTTTTAAAATTAAAATAAATGGGTAGAATAAACAAAAAATGGTAAAAAATGGTAAAGTCAGAAACAAAAATAAAATAAGGTCACCAATATTTGTCACAACATAATTGGATCATTCCATATTTTTTTCATAATTTAAAAATGTAAAAAAGTATTTTTAAACATTTAAAACAAATCAAATAAGTGTAAAATTTATAAAAAATACCAAAACACAAAATTATATTGTGAAAAAATAAAAATCAGAAGGAGAATAACCAAAAATATTTTTCATAACTTTTTCAGATTTTTTTGGACTAAAAATGAATTTTCTATGATTTTTTGAAATTTAAAACAATTAAAGTATAAAAATCAGAAAAAGAAAATAAAAGTAAAATATGTGGACCATTGGATGAGAGTCAAAACACGTTAGTAATCAAATCCAAGGGTTCTGGCGTGCTGTGCATATCATGGTCATTAGTGAATATTGTACAAAATCATTAATTAAATCAGAATTTGAAAAATACAGATGACACACCTTCATTGGTTGGAAGATGACACGTTGGTCATCTTCAACCTCCAGCCATCACGAATTGCAGGTCTCTCAAACTGTAAAATCAGAAGCTCAGACCTATGCCATTTGCTTCGTCTCTTCAAGACGAAGACAACCACACCCTCGCGCCAAATTTATATAAACCATAGCTCAAGCAATTTGGAAGGAAAGTTTTGAAATTTCATGGTCAAAACGTGTTTCCAGTAAAAGGTAAGTGTTGCGACTAGAACCAGGGCTATGAGAGCAACACAATGATATCAGAGTTTTGAAGAAATGATGAAGGAATCTACCTATTGAAGTTGAGTTGCAGAGCTCTGAAATTGAACTTCTATGGAGCAGTATATGGCACAATTCTTGAATGTAATCATATGGTTAGCTTCAGGGAAGATCAAGGAAGGTGAATTGGTGGAAAAATTGGATTGAAAAAGGCTCGAGAATGGATTTTGAAGTTGCTGAATTCTGAGTTATGGAACAAGTTTGGCAGGGTGATTCTGACTATCCAAGCATGGGAAAATGAATGGGATAGTTCATGTATTTATAGGAGAAGCAAATAGGATAAAAATGAAGAGTGAATGATGCGTTT
The DNA here is from genome assembly GCA_948472305.1 of Vicia faba. Taxonomy (NCBI): domain Eukaryota; kingdom Viridiplantae; phylum Streptophyta; class Magnoliopsida; order Fabales; family Fabaceae; genus Vicia; species Vicia faba. The sequence continues at coordinate 877,326,357 of OX451735.1, forward strand.
TAGAGGGAATTCATGCAAACCTGATGCACGAGTGAAGTGTGATCCAAACTTCATCAAAACTCATCCAATTCTTGCGTTTTGATGCGCTAATCCACTTGGGAAAGTTGGATAATCATGTTTAGACCAAAAACGCTTGTTAATTTAAGGTTTATAGGTTGTAACATGAAATTCAAATTCTGACTTGCAAGGAAACTTCAATTCCAAGTTACCATTTTTGAAACCATGACATTCTCAGCTCAAGGGGTCTTAAGGCATGATTCTTGATGCTTTAGAAAGATGAGGTTACAAGATTTGCAATGGAAAAAGAATGGAGTTAAATGGATTCTTGAGATGAAAGTTACATTGAGTCAAAGTTGGAGAAAAAGGGTTGACTTTCCATACTTAGAAATATTTCAAATTCTTCTTCAAAAATGACCTATAATGTCTTGCATCCAAACATGGCCTTCCACTTGGAATTTGCTCTTGACCAAAAAAGATGGCATGAAGTAGATCTCTTGAATGACATTTTGAAACTTGAATCATTCAAAATATCCAAAATTTGAGCAAGTTATGACTTGTTGAAGTTGGCAAAAAATCATGAAATGACCTATAATCGTTTGCATCTTTAAGGAAACTTCCATCCATTTTCCCACTTTGCACATAAAAGAAAGCATAAAGTTCACATCTCCAAGATCATTATGGAAAAAGAATGGACTCAAGGTGATAAAAATTGACCAAGTTATGACCATTTGAAGTCACATATGGAAGATTGGGGATTCATATGGAGGACTTATAATCTTACTTCCTCATCAAGTCTCTTCCTCATAAAAAATCCTTGGAACCTTTGAAGTGATTTGTTAATAAACCTTTGGAGAGAATGATGTCTTTGGAATCACTCAAAAATACAAAAAGGTGAGCAAGATATACTCCTTTGAAGTTCAAAACCCTAGCTCCTAGATCAGGAAAATGCTTTGAGGAACTTTGACAAGCTTGAACAAACTTCTTGTACCAACATTCTTGATTTGTGAATAAAAGTTGTTGAGGATGATAATGAGGACTCATAGCCACCAAAAACACTTACATATATTGAAATCTGAGAGAAATATGCTCTTGTGACCAATAGGAACAAGGCCTTGTCTAAACATGACAACTTTTCCAATCAACCCCTTGTACTTTTGAGTCAAATCTAATAACCTTGAAATGTGATGAACCAAAGTAACCTTGCCATGCCAATTCTTCCAAAACCAATCCAATGGTGAGGTTTTAACTTCTAAAGCTTTATTGACTAGGGCATGGAAATAAACTCATGAACCCATGGGGTAGCTTGTTAAATCTCATTGCCTTTACCTACATGGATAACAAGCAAGACACACCAACATTTAATTTTATTAGTTAAATGAAGAAATAAAAACAATATTCATGATCACAAAAGGAACATAAGTCAAGGTGCTTGGTAATCCCTCAAAAGGGCATAACTAAATGTAGAGAGGGGAACCAAGAGTCCTAGTGTGATCTTGTTGTGAGTGAATCAACATGGTATGATGAAGGGATCTTAGGGGTAAAAATTGGGGTACAACAACTGCCATTATTTAAGTTTCTTCTATCCGGAGATACGAAGGTTAAAAATCTTCGTGTCGACGCGATCGAAGATACTTAAATATAAAACAAACCCTATTTTTAGCCCTAAGATGCCATGCAAATGCTTATGATCATGAATGCATATGAATAGGACCAAAGAGACGCAAAACATCACTCGAGATGCAACAATAATAAAGAAATAAAGGAGAAACCCCACCAGGAAAATAAATCACTGGTGGACCAAAAGAACTGAATCAGAGAGGATGGTAGAATGGTCAAAGGATACACCAACTTCTACCAAAGGCGAAGCTACCAACGTTTACTGAAGGCAGAGAGAAAGATAACAAACATCAACGTTCACTGCCGACGTCCTACAAACTTTCACTGAAGGTAGAAAGAGAATATATCATATCACCACTGTTCACTGACGATGAACTACCAACGTTCACTGAGGGTAGAAAAAAGATAACAAGCATCGAAGTTCACTGCTGATGGTCCACCAACTTTCACTGAAGGTAGCAAGAGAATATATCATAACACCGCCGTTCACTGACGATGAACTACCAACATTCACTGAGGGTAGCAAAAAGATAACAAGCATCAACGTTCACCGCCGATGGTCTACCAACTTTCACTGAAGGTAGAAAGAGAATATATCATATCACCGCCGTTCACTGATGATGAACTACCAACATTCACCGAGGGTAGAAAAAAAGATAACAAGCATCGACATTCACTGCCGATGGTCTACCAACTTTCACTGAAGGTAGCAAGAGAATATATCATAGCACCGCCGTTCACTGACGATGAACTACCAACATTCACCGAGGGTAGAAAAAAGATAACAAGCATCAACATTCACTGCCAATGGTCTACCAAATTTCACTGAAGGTAGCAAGAGAATATATCATAGCACCTCCGTTCACTGACGATGAACTACCAATATTCACCGAGGGTAGCAAAAAGATAACAAGCATCGACGTTCACTGCCGATGGTCTACCAACTTTCACTGAAGGTAGAAAGAGAATATATCATATCACCGCCGTTCACTGACAATGAACTACCAACATTCATTAAGGGTAGAAAAAAGATAACAAGAATCGACGTTCACTGCCGATGGTCTACCAACTTTTACTGAAGGTAGCAAGAGAATATATCATAGCACCGCCGTTCACTGACGATGAACTACCAACATTCACTGAGGGTAGCAAAAAGATAACAAGCATCAACGTTCACTGTCGATGGTCTACCAACTTTCACTAAAGGTAGCAAGAGAATATATCATAGCACCACCTTTCACTGACGATGAACTACCAACATTCATTGAGGATAGAAAAAGATAACAAGTTTCCCCAAGGTTCTGGTGTTTCACCTAGAACGGGTCTCAACTTCTTCTTTAACCAAGGCACTCCGCCTGGAAAGGATAATATATAAGCTGTCTCAAATAAAGAGACTTGCTACTTGCAAAGATTTCTCAACAAGCTGTTTCTGGGATATTGAAAGATTCTCCATCCACTAGCGTAAACTGACGATGGACTCCAAACTATCCACTCATAGAGGAGATAGCAAAAAAAAGTTATGTCGACTTTTACAGGGAAGCACAAGTTGCTCAAATAAAGAGACCTGCTACTTATTGTCACAGAAGATTGTAAAAGGAAATGGCTTTTTGGGAAGGAGGTATGACTTACTGGGGAGATTCCATGATATTATTGCTGAGGGGATAAAGTCTTCTCATGCAAAATAAATGCACCAAACAAAGCTTGGAGTTTTCAGCAATCCAAAGTGAATAACATTGTCGGGGAACCACAGATCCAAACCAGAAATAAACTGGGATGAAACATTCAACCACAATACCTCCTTTGAGAAATAAACTCAAGATGGAAAACCAAATCCGTCCAAACAAGGAACTGTACCGGAAGGCTAAAGCAAAAAATCTTCTATGAGGGACAACTCAGTGGGTAAATCCGAAGAAAATACGCTTTCTACTTAAGACCAACACTCTATCGAAAAGAGGGAAACGCAACTCTATAAAACAAGGTAATATGTCAACAAAAATATTAACAAATGTCAATGAACAATGACTCACCAATTTTTAGCTATGCATGATGTATGTATGAATGTATGAGTGTTATCATGCGTATGCTGACAAAATAGATATACAACATGGGGAGCAACCAGGCAAGGCTGCCTCAGGCACTAACAACACTCGGCTAAACTTCATCCAAGACGATCATTCCAAGAAAGATAAAGGCCAGCTGAGGAAACAAAACCTACTGCCTGCTTTAACTTTTTTGAGGAGAAACATAATCCGGAGGTAGACAAATCAAAGTGATAAAATAATACGGATACCGGGATAGAATATCCTTCTTCAGGCTTCATCGGGAAAAATAGTGTTTTTTCTAAAAGTAACATGCCTACTGGAGATTGCAAGACCAGTCTCAAATAAAGCAGGCTGACACCGGAACATCCAAACTTCGCTGGGGAATTCAGGCCTACTTCACTGGAGAAAATGCGGATTGAAACTTTACATCATAAAAACTCAGAAAAGAGGAGAAATGAATCCAAACTTGTCCGAGGATACCGGAATCATAAACCCAATATGGCGAAAACATCCCGAGTAGACCTTCCCGAGAGGAACAAAAGCTTCTCAAAACAACTGGAGTTTGTCCATTCCTGGGATCACCATTTTTGTTGTCATTTTTTCATCACAAATCTCAAAGTAAAAGTAAATTGTAAAAATATTTTTTTTTTGAAAAATCAATTTTGTTATTTAATCTCTCTGCTTTGAAAGTTATTATCAATAATAAATGAAGTCTTTGCAAGTTAAATAAAATAAGAAGTACAAAGAATTGGGTAAAAGCTCGAATTTCATTAATAGAATGGTAGTCTGTGAATGGCGAGACTCCATAGATGATTACAAAGTTTGAAAAATGGTAATATATAATGAAAAAGATACATTGAGATAAAATGGCCACTATCCCCTCTAACAACTTTTGAAATCCTGAGCAGTAGCTTCTGTTGAAGTATGGTGAGGATCCGAGAAGATTGTTGCTTCAACGATCAAATCTTGTTTGACGTAGTTACTTGCCAAGAAAATCCCTAACTTTTACCTAAGCTGCCCTTGCGGGTTTTCAACTTAGCGGGAAATTTATTCTGTTTAGGACTCTAATTTTTGCCTAGACCTCCCTTTCAGGTTTTCGGACTACCGAGACGCTCTTTTTTTGCCTAAGCCGCCCTTTCGGGTTTTCAACTTAGCGAGCTGTTCTTTTATTTCTTTAGGCGAAGTATTTCTTGACTGCATCAGCATTCATGGGACGTGGGAACTCCTCGCCATCCATAGTTTCAAGAATTAGTGCACCACTAGAGAAGGCTTTCTTGACAACATATGGGCCTTCAAAATTGGTAGTCCACTTGCCCCTAGAATTAGTGTTGAAAGACATGATCTTCCTGAGCACGAGGTCGCCTTCTCTGAATTCACGAGGTTTGACCTTTTTATCAAAATCTTTCTTCATTCTTTTCTGCTATAACTGGCCATGACACAAAGCTGTCATTCTCTTCTCCTCAATCAAATTCAATTGGTCAAACCTGTTCTAGATCAATTCAGCCTCTGTCAACTTGGTTTCCATTATCACACGTAACGAGGGAATCTCTACCTCGACTGGGAGTACAACTTTCATTCCATATACTAGGGAGAATGGGGTTGCTCCTATTGAAGTGCAGACAGATGTTCGATATCCATGCAGAGTAAAAAGGAGAATTTCATGGCAATCCTTATAAGTAATAACCATCTTCTGGATAATTCTCTTGATATTCTTATTAGCAGCTTCAACAACCCAATCATCTTTGGCCTGTATGGAGATGAATTGTGATGGACAATCTTGAATTCTTCACACAGTTCTGTGATCATCTCGTTGTTCAAATTCGAGCCATTGTCAGTGATGATTCTGCTCGACACACCATACCGACATATAAGGTTATTCTTAATAAAGCGCACAACCACCTACTTAGTAACATTAGCGTATGAGGAAGCCTCCACCCATTTGGTGAAGTAATCAATTTCTACCAAGATAAAACGATGCCCATTCGAAGCTTTGGGTTCTATCATCCCAATCATGTCAATACCCCACATAGAGAAAGTCCATGGGGAGGAAATCACATTGAGAAGTGTCGGAGGCACATGGACCTTGTCTGCATAAATCTGGCATTTACGGCACTTCTTTGCAAATTTGTAACAGTCAGATTCCATTGTCAGCCAATAATAACCTGCCATTAGCATCTTTTTAGCCATCGAATGTCCATTGGCATGAGTTCCAAATGAACCTTCATGAATCTCATGCATCAACATGTCTGCTTCGTGTCTATCCACGCATCTGAGCAAGACGATGTCATAATTTCTCTTATATAACACATTTTCATTGAGGAAGACACTGCCTGCCAATCTTTTCAATGTCTTTCTATCTTTCTTCGACGCACCAATCGGGTATTCCTGAGTCTGAAGAAAAAGCTTGATATCATAATACCAAGGTTTTTCATCTGGTACCTCCTCTGTTGTAAACACATGAGCGGGCATATCTAGCCGTCGAACCGTAATTCAGGGTATATCATTTCAAGTATTCACTTGGTACATAGAAGCCAAAGTTGCCAGAGCATCTGCCATTTAATTTTCATCTTTAGGGATGTGATGGAATTCAACTTTATTGAAGAATGGTAATAATCTTCTAGCATAATCTTTGTAAGGGATCAAGCCGGGGTGACGAGTATCCTATTCTCCTTTAATCTGATTTATTACCAAAGCTGAATCACCATATACATCTAGAATTTTGATTCTGAGATCAATAGCTTCCTCGAGACCCATGATACAAGCCTCATACTCTGCCATATTATTAGTACAATCAAATGTTAACCTTGCAATAAAAGGAATGTGCGATCCATGAGGAGTGACAATCACAACACCAATTCCTTTACCATAAGCATTCACAGCTCCATCAAATATCATACTCCAATGAGATTCAGGGTCAGGTCCTTCCTCAGGAAATGGTTCATCACAATCCTTCACTTTCAGGAACATCACATCCTCATCGGGGAATTCATATTCTACAGACTGGTGATCCTCCACTGGTTGGTGAGCAAGATAATCTGCCAACACACTACTTTTGATAGCCTTTTGAGTGCGGTATTCGATATCATATTCAGATAACAACATCTGCCAGTGGGAAATTCTCCCAGTAAGAGCAGGTTTTTCAAAAATGTACTTGATTAGGTCCATTTTGGAGATCAACCAAGTGGTGCGATTCAACATATACTACCGCAAACGCTTTGCCGCCCAGGCCAAAGCACAACATGTTTTTTCCAGCATGGAATACCGAGACTCACAATCAGTGAATTTTTTACTGAGATAATAAATGGCGAACTCTTTCTTCCCTGTTTCATCCTGTTGTCCCAGAATATAACCCATGGATTTATCTAACACTGTCAGATATATAATCAACGGTCTTCCTTCTACGGGAGGGAGAAAGATAGGAGGTTCAAGCAGATATTCCTTAATAATCTCAAATTCCCTTTGGCAGTCACCCGTCCATACACAACCTTGATCTTTATTTAACAACTTAAAGATCGGTTCACATGTTGCAGTCATGTGGGAAATGAATCTGGAAATATAATTCAAACGCCCGAGGAAACCTCTGACTTGCTTTTCAGTTTTGGTGTTGACATTTATTGAATTGCTTTGACTTTATTAGGGTCAAATTCAATTCCTTTCTGGCTAACAATGAAACCCAACAACTTCCATAATCAAACACCGAAGGTGCACTTATTTGGATCCAAGAGGAGACGATACTTCCTCAAATGCTGAAACAACTTCAACAAATCTTCTATATGCCCTTCTTCAGTCTGGGATTTGGCAATCAAATCATCAACATATACTTCAATTCCTGTGCATCAGATCATGGAATAGGGTTGTCATAGCCCTCTGGTACGTTGCACCAGCGTTCTTTAACCCGAAGGGCATCACTCTGTAATAGAATGTTCCCCAGGGTGTGATAAACGTTGTTTTTTTCCATGTCCTCTGGAGCCATTCTTATTTGATTATACCCGGAAAATCCGTCCATGAACAAGAATACTTTGAATTTTGCTGTGCTATCCACTAACATGTCGACGTGTGACAATGGAAAATCATCTTTTGGACTAGCTTTATTTAGATCTCTGTAATCTACGCACATGCAGACTTTTCCGTCTTTTTTTGGTACTGGAACAATATTGGAAATCCATTGAGGATACACTGACGTCATAAGAAAACCAGCATTAATCTGCTTTAGAACCTCCTCTTTGATCTTTACTGCCATATCTGGGTGAGTTCTTCTCAACTTTTGTTTAATTGGCAGACACTCTGGCTTCAATGGCAAACGGTGCTCGATAATATCTATATCTAGACCAGGAATATCTTGGTACGACCAAGCAAAAATATCCACATACTCCTTCAACAGCTCAATCAACTTTCTCTTCACATCGGGATGCAACAATGCTCCAATCTTGACTTCCTTTGGATCTTCTTCTGAACCCAAATTGATCACTTCCAAAGGCTCTTTATATGGCATAATGGTATTTTCCTAGTGCTCAAGTAACCATGAGACCTCTTCTGGAATCTCATCTTAATATTCTTCTTCAGCCCCAAACACAAGACATTCAAAATTGGGAGAGGGTGCAGGGTCATTGTATTCAATGAGTTTTTTAATTAATCTGCACATATGATTTATGACTGCTTTTAGAAACTGACACATATAACAAGTGATCATGCAGACTGAATTTCAGTTATTATTTATTTTGAAAGGTTTTTCCTGATTACCATTTTCCAAGAAAAAGCAGAAAATAAAGACATAATTCGAGAGGTAAAGACAACTTTTATTAATGATCTTAAAAGTCACAGCAAACAGATAAGCCCTACAACATTAATACTTCCACCTTGGGCAGGGTGAAAGCTTTTCAAGAAAAAAAAGATTAGCAAATCAAATTACTTCGAGACATGTATGCAAGAGGGAAAATCAATGGTGATCCAGTTCTGAACCCTTACTCCGTGCGTCACATAATTCGGCATTTCCTGCTCTGCTTCATCCTCCTCAATAACATTAACTCCAGAAACAATTGGATGGAGGTAACCTCCGTTGCGGAAAACATCATGATAGCTGCTTATAGTAGACTTTGACTTCAAATTTTCGCCTTTGCCATTCTTCGAAGAGAACCCCAATCCAGTTCTGTTCTTGTTCACGGGTGGATCCATAATTCGTCCCCAAACTTCATTATGACCATTACGCACAACCTGTTGCGCATCATTTAGTGAAACCATGTGATTCTCATTTCCCCTTATGTTATCAATGGATAAGGCTTGGAACTGGGTTCCAACAGCAGCTTCATCTACTTCTACAATGCTGAAAGAGGACAAATGAGATATCAACAATGCCTGCTCCCCATTTATGATCACTACCTTCCCTTCACGCACAAATTTTAGCTTCTGGTGTAAAGTTGAAGTGACAGCCCCTGCTTCATGTATCCACGGCCATCCTAGAAAACAACTATAAGCGGGAACAATCTGCATGACCTGGAAGGTTATCTGAAACAAATGTGGTCCTATATGGATAGGTAAGTCCACTTCACTGATGACAGATTTACTTGACCCATCAAACGCTTTGACAATGATGCCACTAGGGCGTATGAGCGTTCCTTGATATTTCAACTTCCTGAGAGTACTCCTCGGTATACCATTTAACGCAGATCCATTATCAATCAGCACATTGGATAGTGAATCATTCTTGCAGTTCATAGAGATGTGGAGGGCCAGGTTGTGATTCCTCCCTTCATCTGGTAATTCATCATCACAGAAACTCAAGTTATTACATGACGTAATGTTTCCTATTACGCTGCTGAATTGATCTATTGGCATATCGCTCTCCATAAAATCTTGGTCCAGTACCCTCAACAAGGATTCTCTGTGAGAAGATGAGTTCATCAATACAACCAAGATAGATATTTTTGAAGGAGTCTGCAGCAGCTGATCTACAATTCTGTAGTCGCTCATATTAATTATCTTCAAAATATCATCCACTTCTTTCTCTAATGTAGCTCCACTAGTCTCTCCCGTAGCCTTCTTAGGTTCATCACTCTCAACAACTTTCTTTCCAGCATCAATATATCTTCGAACAACTGGCGCAAACACACGACCGCTATAGGTCACCCTGCTATTTTCAGCTATATTTCCAACATCAGGCATTGGCTGGATGGGAACTTCCACTCCATCTTCTAAGATTGTAGCGTTGTATTTGTAAGGCGCAGCCTTATCTGATTTGTAGGGAATAGGACTTGGAAAACTAATCACCAATGGGGTAAATGCTGGCTTGCTATGGTACTCAACTCAAAATGGGCGGGTGCACCAAAATAAGGCATAATGACGTTTACCCCTTATTCAACACAATCGGTCATTAATAAGTCATTTCTGGAAAACAAATCTTCTTCTGAAGAGAAATACTCATCTGCGGAGACATACTCTTCATCTAACTCTTCTCCCGTTAAACAAACCTCAACCATATCAACTTCATGGTAATCATCCCTCTGACCTGTGATCTTGATAGTCCCATTGTCTAACAACAACCAAACACCCTTCTTCATGATTGAACATCCTCAGGGGTATCGGCAGAAAACTAGGCAAGATCCATATTGGTGTTCCACCTGACCAGCTGTATAGCAGAAGGTAGCGTGCAACTGTACGAGGTCCTCATTCATATACTCCACATAAAAAATTCTGAATTCACCAGGACATCCAGAAACCATGTTCACTTCCTCTTCATACTCTTCCCTAGGCCTGATTATGTGGATGAGGCCCTCATCAATCATCTCATGTAAATCAACCTTTATCTTTTTGCAACCCTGTATGCTTGTACCACAAATAGCACAACCAGAATGGTCATGTGTATAGTAGCTAAATTCACAGAGGTCTGCATAAATTTTCACCAAATCTCCTCTAACCAGATTAATATCAAAAATCCGGAAGTCGCCTAGACAATCGGCCATAATATTCACAACATTTACTCCCCCGTGCTTGGGTAGAGGGTTATCTTTCACATTAGGTCCCACGTCCTTGAAAGATAGAACACCAGACTTTTCCAATTTCTGTACCTCAGTCTTCAAAGGATAACAATTCTCAACATTATGCCCTGGTGCTCCTTGATGAAAAGCACATGTTTGGTCTGCCTTGTAATAATACCAAGGCAATGGTGATGGTATGGCAGGATGTGGTTGTGTTTGAACCAACTTCTTCTGAATCAATGCCGGTAGTAGCTCTGTATAGATCATGGGAATAGGGTCGTAACTATCCCTTCTTTGATTATGCCCTTGATTACCCTGCTGGGACGGTCTCTGATAAGCAACGGTAGTTGGAGCGGCATTCATAACAGGAGTAATTGAGGCGACTTGCTGATGACACTGATAATTCCTTCTAGGAGTGTTTATCTTCTCTCTTGTATAACAACATTTGCATCTCCTTCTTTCTTCTTGGTAAAACCATAAGATGGCTTCTTCACACCTCCGGATCCTTCACTCTTCGTCAAATGACCTTCTCTTACAGCCTCTTCTAAGAGGATACCCATTCCTACCATCTCAGTAAAGTCACTTGGCGCACTTGCTACCATCCTCTCGTAGTAGAAAGCACCCAGCGACTTCAAGAAAATATTAGTCATCTCCTTCTCTTCCATGGGAGGAATCACTTGGGAGGCTACCTCACACCATCTCTGTGCATACTCTTTGAACGATTCCATGTCTTTCTGAACCATGGCCCTGAGTTGATCACAGTCAGGTGCCATGTCCATGTTGTACTTGTATTGTTTGATGAATGCTTCCCCCAAATCATTGAAAGTATGGATATTGGCGCTGTCCAAACTCATATACCAGTTCAACGCAGCATCAGTCAAACTATCCTGAAAAAAGTGAATCAACAGACGTTAATCATCAGTATGGGTAGACATTCTCCTCACGTACATCACCAGATAAGCACAAGGGCAAGTGTTGCCCTTATACTTCTCAAACTCCGGGACCTTAAACTTAGCAGGTATCTTAACATTCAGGACCAAACATAGCTCATTCATATTCTGCCCAAATGACTCTTTTCCCTTGAGGGCCTTCATCTCTCTCTGCATCTTGTCAAACTACTCTTGAAAATCATCCATTCTATCATAAAGAACCAAGTCTTCACTCGGTAGAGGGAAAGGACGACACACATCATCATTAACAAATGGAACCATATTTACCGAAGGAGGTGCAACAAGAAAAACATGCACCACAAGAGGTGCCAGAGTAATAATAGTCTGAACCACTAGAGTATCTTGAGGACCAAGATTGAAATCTTCAGGTGCAAAATTCTCTGGCATTCCCCATGGATAACCTTGAGGCGTGCGAATCTGAAAAACAGTAGGAGTGGCAGATACGAGAACATTCAGAACTTCAGTAGTTGCCCTTGTTGGTTGAGGTTGAACACTCGGTGGATGATTCTGAGCAGCCACCAGAGCTTCCATCAGAGTAGTCAGATTGGCCATGCCGGCCTTCAAAGCAGAAACTTCCTCGCGCAGCTCGCGATTCTCTTGTTCTAAGTTGTCCATCTTCTTTTTGAAATTAGCCCGAGTGTTGTAGTGATGAGTCAGCTTGCTGAACAAAGTAAAAAAGGTCGGTAAGACACCTGGGTATGCATAACAAATGTAAGAAATATATGCAATATGATGCATGATATGTAATGCACATGATTATTTTTACTTTGTTACTTAATATTTCAAGGGACTTAAAGTTTATAGACAAATTGCAAACATCAAAGTAATAACGCTTTTGAAATACTGAAAATTTTTCATTATGATAACTCCAAAATGGATTACAAGTTTCAGTGATCCCAAGTACAAGATGAAAATACAGTCTAAAACCTTGAGAAAAGGAACTGATGGAGATCACTCTATACGCTGGCGCTTCCCCATGAGCCTGGCAATCTGAGCCTTCAACCTCTGGTTTTCTTCCGCATGTCTGATGGTAACCTTCTTCCAATCATCTAAATCAGGTAGTGAGTGATCAACACCTGATTGAGGCTTAGGAGAAAATAAATTCCCTTGCCTCTCCATAGATTCTACTTCTCGACTCTCAAGGATCTTAATCAAGTCGTCTTTCTCCTTCAGGTCTGCTCTGTAGGAACTCTGTAAAGTTTGAAACTTGTTCTTCCAAGCATCCCTTTCCTGTTGCATCCTAACCAAAGTAAGCTGCAGCTCTTCTAGATCATCTAATAAGGAAGGAGTGGTCTTCACAAATAGATCAGGCATGGGTGTATCCTGGGTATACGACATCTTTAACTGAATGGCTCTCGATCGGATCCACTGAAGATATGGCTCCAAAGAAACAACACCCCTAGGTCCCAAATCCTTCCTACTCTTCTTATGAATGTGACGCCAGACCTTCGCAATCTGCTCCTTAGCTTCCCTATAGTCTTCTCCTTCCTTCAGAAAGAAACTACTCAAATGAATACTGTTCGGTTTATCCCTCATTGGATAACCAAGCTGTCTCCGTGCAAGAACAAGGTTATAGTTAATTCCTCCCTTTGTACCAAGAAGAGGTACATTGGGGAAACTACCACAACTGTCAATAATCTCTATATCCTGGTAAGCTCGATGATACCAATCAATATCCGAGTGAGTAAGTTCCGTGATCTTAGGAGCCCAATGAGGTTCCTTCTTGACATTCCAAAAAGCATCAGACTGAGGCATATGAGAGATAAACCACCGGTACAACAGAGGCGTGCAACAGATAATCATCCCCCCATGATAAGAATTCCGAAGATGAATAGAGTAATAAGCATCACCCAACAATGTAGGAACTGGGTTTCCAATCATGAAAATCCTGATAGCATTAATGTCGACAAACTTGTCCACATTAAGAAATAAGAACAACCCGTAAGCAAGTAGAGCAAAGATGGCCTCAAAAGAAACTGTACTCTTCATTCTGGCAAAGTAACGAGCTTTCTCAAATAAGAACTGAGTTGGTAATCCTTTAATCCCTCCTTTGGTAGTCATGTGGGCTTCCACCTCAGACTTCCCCAAGTGAATCAAGGCAACAATCTCATGTGGTTTTGGCTCACCCTCCAAACCAGTAAAAGGAACATGATCAGTAACAGGTAAGTCCAACAGATAAGAATACTCCTCTAGTGTAGGCATCAACTCATAATCGGGAAAAGTAAAGCAATGATACATCGGATCATAGAACTAGACCAAGTTCGAGAGAATACCCTCCTTCATCTTCAGCTTCATGAGAGGAATAATGGATCCATACTTCTTCCAAAAGTCTGCAGAACACTCGATCTCGGGAATTAGACTGATCAATTCATCTATCTTGGGATCCTTGAAACTGTATTTCCTGGTCTTTCTATTTCCAGAATCCATGGTCAAAAAGTACCAGAGAGATTCACAAATAGTCAACCTTTAAGTCCCTTGAAATATGGTTTCTTCAAAAGATGCTTATGAGTGCATGGATGCATGATGAAACAATCACACACAAGATCACACATATAGGGTTCATAGGTTCAACGTCACGAGCATGAGGTCGAAGGTACTACCCATAAGGTGTTGGTCTAAAAAGTTATCACCTGCCGAACAAGGTTCTAGAGGTTCCCAGAGTCTACATCCTTCCTCCGGATATTACCAACTTCCCGATTAACTCGGTAATTAGTAATATTCTCAAGAAATACTCCATCATAGCTTCCGCACTACACCTAAAAGGCCAAGATGGGTTTGGTATTCTACGGTCCTCAGTTTCAGTAGGCTCGCAGGTCGAAAGCAGTACGTCTTCCTGATTACTCGATAAACAACACTACAGTCAAAGGGGCCTCCACTGAGTGGGGGATCTCATGCCTCCTTTTTTGGGATTACTCCCTCAAAGTTAACATGACTATACCGCCCGTCCTATCTTAAAGTTTGCCCAAGTCCGGGTATAGGACTTATGAGTAATCACCAAGCACCCTGAAAACCAGGAAAATCCAGACAAACATATATACAACATATAACACAAAAAAACAGTAATATCACATATACAGATATAAACAAAGATAGGCTTAACCCACTTAGGGATGGACCAGCAAGAGGTCAATCTTTCCCCAATGAAGTCGCCATTTTTCTGTAGCGGTAGAAATGTTCAAGACTAAGCCATTGGATTTACTAGACTTTATACAAATCAAAAAAAAAAAATCGCCACCGCGCTTTATTGTTTCCAGAGGAATGGGAAAAGAGTGAATAACCTAAAAAAAGGGGGAAAGATTCAAGGTAAGGGGGTTGGTTATGCAAAGGGAAGGTAATAACACCCTAAACATCTACGGTACTCCGCAAGAGCCTCTTTGTAAAAATCTGTATATTTTGGATATAAAATAAAATGTTGTATAAAAAAGGATGGTGGAGGTGAGAAAAGAAATATATTTATTTTATAATTTTTTGCACCCGCCGCGGTTGCGAACCTTTAGTGCCTATGTACCACCTTTTCGTGCAATAGGGGATCAGGGTACACATAGTTTCTCTTTTAAAAATTTGAAACACAAATGCGTTGGTTGATTTTATGAGATAAAACATCATCGTCATTGTCCGTGTGGAAAACATACCTACTACCCACAATCATGAGAAAGGAGAATTTGCATCATCTCAAAGTGGAGGATATGGTTTGGATTTAAAAATAAAAAATTCCTCACTCAACACCTGTTGTACCAAAAAATTTTCCCTCTCACTTATCAAGAATTTCCTCACAAGATCTCTTTGACTCAAGACTGCATTAAGGTTTGACCAGCTCAAGACATCTCCTTATGCACTGATGACCAAAATTAGGGTTTGAGTTTGCACAAAGATTTTTGGACTATCAATGCTTCATATGAATTTCAAGGATCATTATGGACCCCTAAGTTTACTCATGTCAAGTTTCAAACCTTGAATCACATTTTTGATCAGTCAATTGGACAATTGACCTAAAAATCAGCTGTATTAGGGAAAAAGTCAACCATGGCCAATTTACAGTCAAAATTCATAATTTTTGATCCACATCAACATCTTAGACTCATATGTATCATTTTATCAAGTTTGGACCATAATTCCTCAAGAAATTTGATCAAATCATCAAAAGGGCAAAATGGTCAAAATTAGGGTTTTGACTGAGAAAGGGCAATTTCTGATTTTTGACCTAGCAAATGGTCAATTTGTTTGAAGCATGATTTCAATAGTTCAATTGCATCATATTGACCTAATGACATGGTTCAAAACATTACAAATCCATTGGATTAACAGATGAATTTTGCAGTCAACTGATCAAAAGTCAAATGTACACTGAAAAGTCAAACTTTGACTTTTTGGTCAAAATCAAATGCCAAAGATCATAATTCATCAAAACATGTAAAAAGGTGAATTTTCTCATCAAGAAACCAAGGATTTAAGATTTGGTTTTGGAAAGTTGAGAATTTTAACTTAGAAATTTTTCTAAGTATAGAAAATTTCTTATTTTTTCTCAACTTTGAGCCAAATTTTCACCATGATGCAAGATGATTCAAAGGAAACTTCCAACATGAAAGTTGTAGATCTCCATGAAATCTACAACTTTTATTCACACAATTTCTCCTAAAAATTCTTATATCTCAAGATATAATTTTGTGAATACATGCTCATGAACCAAAATAAGTTAGTGAAATTTTGCCCTAGTTAGGCAGATTTTTGACCTAACTTCATGCCAATTTTTCACATAGTTCCAAGGGGAATATTCAAAAGTAATTCAAAGATGGATTATAGAGCACATTTCAAGATTTTCAAAATGTCTAAGAACTCCTTGATATCATTCTTGAGTATGGAGAATCGAAGAGATGAAGTTGGTGATTTATCACTTTGATTTCAAGCCATTTCATGAAGAACAAAAATTCAAATCCTCAAGCATGCTGAACAAATCTTACTTTGAAGGCTCCTAACTTGACTTTCATTCCATAATTAAATGTTTTCACAGATGTTGGAAGCTTTAAGACAAACATTAAATGCATTGTACAAGAACAATTCCATTTTTGGCACAAAGGTGCCATTTCCATTTTGATAAAGCACTACTTTTGCAATTTCCCACTCCTTGAGCCTTGCACTTGTTTTCTCTGCACACAAGAAAAGCCAAAACCAAAAGCAACTTGCCTGAAGCCTCTACCAAACCATACCATGCTTGTACAACACTTAGGGACTTGTCTCCTCACTTTTCTTCAAAAGCAAGTAATAGAGCCAAAAGGCTATAACTCAGAAATCTTGAGAAAGCTTGATGTCTAATCTCTTCCATACTAATATACAAGTGTATTTCAACCTAACACACGAATTCTAAGACTCATAAACACCCCCAAACACTTTGCCATTAAAAATCTTCCATAGCTTGACATTTTTGAACTTTACACATCCATCTCCAAAACCACTCGTGCGTTTTAAGTTTTAACCACCTAAACAGTTAATATACTTCATATCTACGTGATCCAGACCCCTGTTCCCTCACTGTAACTCCTTCTCCTCCATCCACCATTTTCAAATATCAAGCTTGCAGGTTGACTTGAGTAGGGAGATTCAGAGACTTTCGGGACAAGGTAAGGATTGGAATACACTCAGGAAGGTCCAGGCAAGCTAAAGAGATCCTCATGCCTTCTCAAAACCTGCCCAAACTCCATTCACGATCTCAACTGAAAGAGGTAAAAACTCAAACTTCTATCTTTTCATACAAGCATCCTTTGGTCTTGATTTGTGAAAGAAAAATGTAGATATCCTTGCACTAAAGCTAACCATGTTCATAGATTTCATTTATATTAACTATGCATAGAGAATTTTGGATTTGAAATTTCTGTAAAAATTAGGTTTCAAATTAGGGCAAGTAAAATTAACTTTGATCTTTGATTGTTAGTTTACATAAATTATATGGTTGAAATCGTGGGAAGAAACTCCATAATTTTCATGTTTGGACTTTCCATTTTCATGGAGAAATGAGAGAGATACAGGTGGTCCGGCCATGGCTCAAGGTTAAAGATGAAGTTTCCTTCAGGGGGCGTTTTCTAATATATATTTATCTTTGTGTTTCTATAAACAGATGTACGACCACCCCAGTGGTAAGGCAGCGCGCAAAAATGCCATAGGTCACGGGTTCGAGCCTTGGCGCCTGCCTTTTGCAATTTTTCTCACATTTTGCCATTTTTTGTCCCATTTGCAGCGCTGGGCTTTTTGTTGCATTTTTTGTATGGAAAGATAAAACCAATCAAATAGAAAACCCTAATCCAAGACAAAATCAAGCATGAAAATGACACACTTGCACACAAAACACCTTTAGGGTAATTCCACTTGTTGCCTTATAAAAATGGCCATATTAGGCATGTAAGGTGTCTTAGCAAAAAACAAACAAATACAAGATCATAGTCCCTCGATGACGCTATCCAAAGTTGCCTTACAAAAAATGATCTTAGTCCCTAAAAAATGCTAAGATACCTTGCAACATTACTAATCATGGCTATACGATGACCCACGCCCGTCCCGTTTACATCCAAAGATAGGGTTGCTTACCAAATCAATGGTAAGACAACAATGTCAAAGGAAAAGAAAATGACCAAGAAATACATTTGAATAAGTAGATTGCCTCTAGTTACTTGCTCCATTTCAAAACAAATATCCTTACTATTTTCAAAAACAAACACCTACACATTGTCAAACATCTTACAAACATTGAAAACATTTTCAAAAAAAGATCAACATCTTTGTATACATTCTTACGAACGAGAATCATTACAAAGATTGCCTAAACAATGGACTCTTTTACAAAATACTTTCAAAAAACCACACAAAGCACAATTTCAAACAAAATCAAGTGATCTAGTAAGTAACTAAGAGCCCATGGAAAACCATGGATGAAAAGGGTGCTAATACCTTCCTTTTTCATAATCTACCCCCCGAACTCAAGAAACAATCTCAAAGGTCTTTCCTGTGCTTTTTCACCTTTCCTTTTTGGATAAAAGAAAAGTCGGTGGAGACTCTTGCTAACCACAAAATTTGCAATCAAACGCAAAACAATCAAGTCAGTTCTCCCACCGCATCACAGAACTGGCGACTCTGCTGGGGAAATTTCTAAAAGTGGGGTTACCTTAGGGATTAGATCACATTTACTTGCTTACATTGTTTGACTTGTATGCTTTACATTATGGTTATTTGTTTGGGTTTGAATCCTCTACCCAGATTTGGGATACATTATAGGTAAGTAGCAATACGTTGTGGAAACTGTGTGGGGTATACCAACATGGTCTAAGCAATATCTATGTTAGTGCGACATATTTGTGGGTACCGGTAGCCTTTGAGTTAATCAAAGAGAATACAGGGCCGCTGAGTGATATCATAAAACACTAATGAACTTCTAGAACCTTTACTTGACCAACTTGGCCTTTAGGATGTAGTGAGATGACCGGCTTTGGTGCAGTCCGAAGTTGGTAGATACTTGATACTACACTCATTGAGGTTTGGTTTCTTGGGATATTTCGGTCGCCACTAAAGAGGCTTGAGCTGAAACAATGACCAAGGAAACAATCCAGTGATATTGAGCTCCTTAGAACCCATTTACTATTGCTAGGACAGGTTTAAGCCAACAAAACTTCAAGAGGGTACTTACCTATAAAACTCCATGCAAGACTAAACCTAGGATTTGTTTCCTTTTTTTGTATATGCATACTTGCGCATAACATCATGGACATCATGAACATCATATACATCCACTAACCATTTCAAGTATTTTTGGATTCATCTTTGTTCTTGTTTTGTAGGATATGGACTCACTTTGCAGGAAAACTATTCAAGTCAATCTTGTGAGAATCCCTCCACAACTAAAGGAACTAGCTCCAAGGATTCCTGAAAACTCTCCATTCACCGAGAGACATGGTCGCCTACTCAACTTGGTCACCTCCAACACAGATGAGGACATGATGAAGGTGCTCTTTCAGTTCTTTGATCCTTTGCACCATTGCTTCACATCTCCCGACTATCAACTTGTGCCTACTTTGGAAGAATTCTCCGAATTCTCGAGGATTCCCATTCTCAATCAACTACCTTTCAACGATACAGAAAGAAATCCAAAGCCAGAAGAGATTGCTCAAGTTCTACACTTGCAGTCTCTGATATCACAACTCATTGGGAAACAAGGAGTGGTGTCAAAGGCTTCCTAGCAAAGTTTCTGTTTGAGAAAGCCCAAAACTGTTGGAATTCTTTAGACTTGCAAGCTTTTGAGGAAATTGTGGCTCTCCTCATCTATGGGATGGTTTTGTTTCCAAATCCTGACCAACTCATAGATGTGAACACCGTCAAAATATTCATATCACGCAACCCGGTGCCTACATTGCTAGGGGATATCCTACACTCTTTTCACACTTGCACAATAAGGAAAAGAGGTGTCCTTATGTGTTGCACTCCTCTCTTGGCAATATGGTTTATTTATCATCTTCCCCAATCAGTATTAAATAATGAGCAAGGTTCAAGGTGGTCACAAAGGTTAATGACGCTCAAGCATTCAGACATTCATTGGTGCTCCCGATCCAAGGAGAATGTTATCATTGTTGACCATTGTGGAGAATTTCCTAATGTCCCTTTACTTGGCATTAGGAGAGGAATCACCTACAACCCATGCTTAGCCTTAAGACAGTTTGGTTACGTCCGAAGGGATGGCCCGCATGAGATGCTGATTTAAGGTTTGGTATTCGACTATGACAACGACGATCAAGGTCTTCGCCAAAGATTTATCCGAGCTTAGGGGATGCTAAACAAGGTAGATAGCAAGACTTTGGGACACAAGAATTCCATCCCTCTCGAGCCTTACCTCAAATGGGCATGAAATCACGCTTAGAGTCTTATGATGCCTTACCCCTCCATTCTCCCGGTAGTCATTGAGCCTGTCATGGAGGGAGACGTTCCATACACTATCCTACATCCTGACATGTCCACATCTCTTGAAGACCTCCGAAGGGATTAGATACAACTCAAAGGAGAGCGAGATACTTTCGAAGCCCAATTCTACGCAAGCGAGAAGAAGGTTTTGGAACTCACTAGGCTACTTCATGAGGAGTAGACTCTGAATGTCTACATTTCATCAAAGAGGATGCGCACTACTTTTCTATCTTAGAGTTTTATATTATTTTGACCAAGGGGCATTGATGTACTCAAACTTTATCTTATTAATATAACGTGTGTTTCCTTTTTGTCTAAAACAAATTTGAATCTTTGAAATCCTTGAAAACATTGCATATGCACATATCATTCATCATAACATAAATAAGTCTTTTGCAACAAGTCTCCTCATCTCTCTACTGTTTATTTCAGTAAGATGGATCTCGAGAAAACAATGAAAGATCTCCAAGCTCAGAATACGCAGTTTGAACACTTGCTCATGACCCTAGCCAAGGGGAAAGAAGAGTTGAAGACTCTGCTGGCTGAAGAAAGGAAGAAGAAAACAAAGAAGGTATCCAGAGTCTTAAACATGGGAAGAAGATTTCATGGGCAGACAAGAAGGACTTTGGACTTTGCAACAACATCTGGTGAAGGAGAAGGGAAAGGCAAGGAAACAGTTACCCTGTCGGAATCGGAAGAGGAGGAAGAATAAGAGGACTACTCTGAGGAACATTATCCTCCAGCTGATGACAAGTATAAACATCTCGAAGAGCGATTGAGCGCGATGGAAATCCAAAAGGTACCAGGCTTGGACTTTGAGGAATTGGGACTAGTGTCGGGGATTGTGATTCCTCCGAAATTCAAAGTTCCTACATTTGCCAAATATGATGGAGTGTCATGCCCTAAAATGCATCTCCGGTCATATGTGAGAAAAATCCAACCCCATATCGCTGATAAAGACTTATGGGTTCACTTTTTCCAAGACAGTCTGTCTAGAACACAACTCGACTGGTTTTACCAACTAGAAAGAGCCAACGTCCATAATTAGGAAGATCTTGCCACAACTTTCTACAAGAAATATCAATACAATGCTGATTTGGCGCCTACCCGTACTCAAATCCAGAGTATGGCCATGGTTTCCAATGAAGGTTTCAAGGACTATGCACAAAAATGGAGAGATTTGGCTGGAAGAGTTCAACCCCCTCTGTTTGAGAGAGAATTGGTAGACATGTTATTAGGCACCTTATCTAGTCCCTTCTTAAATCATTTAATCGGAAGTTCACCTGCAGGGTTTACTGAACTAATATTGACCAGAGAGAGGATAGAAGCCAATATAAAGAATGGAAAGATCCAGAAAGACACATCTTCTTCAACAGCTGTAAGGAAGCCCTTTATCGGAAATAAAGAGGTGGCTGCCATATATCCGCAAAGAAACCAAGATAGGGCCGAACGCCAACCAATGGTGGGGGCTGTTATGATTCCAAAGCCTGCGTCTGATCAGCAAAGAAATAATCAACCAAGGGTAGAAAGGCCAGTCAGGCAGTTCACCAGAATCAACATGACTCCGTCTCAAGTATTACCACATCTTCTAAGATCCAATTTGGTAACCTTGAAAGAAACTCCTAAAAACCCCAATACAAAATCCCCTCATTATCATCCCAATGCCCGTTGCGCATATCACTCTGAAAGTCCTGGTCACAATACTAATAATTGTTGGGACTTGAAGAATAAAATACAAGACCTCATTGAAGCAAAAGAAATTGAGTTTGATGCGCTCGAGAAGCCAAATGTCATTTCTGCTCCTATGCCCAGACTGAAGGTTTGAAAAACACAAGAAGGGGGGGGGGGGGGGGGGGTTGAATTGTAAAACTTAAATCAAAAGGCTTAACAACACAGTATTTTTTATCCTGGTTCGTTTGATCTCAAACTACTCCAGTCCATCCGTCAAGGTGATTTTGCCTCTCTCCAACGAAGTCTTAATCCACTATTCTCAAAGGATTACACTAGCTACTTTAACAACTGTTAAAGTCTTCTTGATTATAACCACAATCCGATTAATCTCAAGGAACTTCTTTTACAAATGAATTGAACAAGTGTGTGTTGTTATTTTCTTACAAAACTGTATATCACAACTGTGATAATTACACAAAATAAGCTTGGAATAAAATGAATTTGCTAAAGCTTTGAATATGCGTGGTTTGGATAGATTGGAAAATTTTGAGTGCGTACGTACATGCTTCTTTTCACAAGCAGACCTGTTTATATAGGCAAGCAAGGATACGTTGTCCATAAAGCATGTTTAATGATAATAATGCACTTTCCTTTTGTAGAAGATCTTTGTCTTAAGAAAGCCGTTAGCATTTAATTATGTCTTGAATAACCAGTAACGCTTCAGAGTCTTCTTTGATGTACCTGCTGATAACGCTTCAGAGTGTTGATGAATTGGTAAAGATGTCTTTGATCATAGTCAGGGTATATTTGTTTAGGCGCAAATTCTGGTCATCAACCTTCAGCGTGTAATCTGGTAGCTTCAGCGTATAACACATATTCCTGATCTTCTGATATTGATTCCATTCTGATGTTGATTCCATCAGAACTTCTGCATATACAAAACATAATTTCTAAGGAGCATAATTGTTCTTTGTATATATCTTTGAAATAATTTATTCTTTGTATTTTGTTATCATCAAAACTCTAATCAAGGGTTATAGAATCAAACTATTTTCTAACAATCTCCCCCTTTTTGATGATGACAAAAACCAGATTTTTCAATTAGAAATCAAGAATAAAAAATATAGAATTAAGAAGAAAAACTCCCCCTGAGTTGATTACTTCCTTTAAATTCTTTGATCTTTGAGCATCCGAATTTGACTACGTCTTTCATCAGAGTTGTGTACCTGTTCAAGCTTTTCAGAAGAGAGAAATTAAGTAGATCAAAATGTTTGAGACTTATGTCTCAGTAATACGTTATTGAAAATATCTTATTCTTTCTCCCCCTTTTTGCCAGTTATCAAAAAGAACATATAATCAGAGTCAAAAGGAGTTTATATTAAAATCAGACTCAATGATAAGTTGCAGCAATGTAGAGAATATTACAGATAAATAAATTTTAAAACAAAGGAAAATCTAAGAGGGAAGAGGAATACGCGTGAACAGAGTTTCCAACAAGCCCTGGATCTGAATGTTGGTTTCCTATTGCTTGGTTAACATGCTCTTGATTTCTGAAATTTTGTCATCCTGTTTATCCATTCTTGCCTGCATCAAAATATCATATCTCTTCAGGTCTTCCAGAGTCTGCCTTTCATAGGAGGAAGCTTTAGGATCTTCAGTAATTGGATGCTTCTTAGAGCATTCTGCAATGTCATCTTTTTGACCTAGTTCTTCTGCAAGAATCATCTGCTCTGGAGTATCAGTTAGAATGAGATCTTCTGATTCTGGTTGAACTTTGTTTGTTGGACGATGTTCTAACCAGGGAGCATTGTTCAGAGGGAGAACTTCTTCCTTTAGCAGCTGGCTCAGAACTTGGTCTTTAATTACCTTTAGCAGATTACTGAAGTTCTGTTGAACTTGTCCGTAGCTCTGTTCTTGCATCTTATGAGTTTCAAAACATACCCATTTTCTGAAACTTGTCCAAAGATAATCTGATGCAGCAGGATCAATCAGCTCAAGACTGACTTGCTTTAGGGAAGTTATCCACTTCTTCATTTCTGTTTCAAATATCAATAAACTGGTACCAACATCTAGTGTAGGTTCATATGGTTTTGGTTTTGGAATGGCTGTTTTGTGGGTTATGGCAGCAAGGCGTTCAAAAACAGTTGAATCAATGACAGTTTTTGCATTATCATTTGGATTGATCTTTGGTGAGGGAGTGGGAGAGTCTGGAATGATTATTGGACTAGTTGGGGAGTTTGGTGGAGTTGATTCTAGTGAAGAGGGAATTTGGGGAATATCCAGAATGGTTAGGGGTATACGGGTGGCCAGAGGTTCAGTGATTCCAGGAATGGGAATAGGATCAGAATCAACAGTTTGGTTGGATTGAACATGATGAGGTTCTGGTTCACATGATTCAGAAGGTTGGACCTCAGAAGTTTGAACTTCTGGTTGTAATAGTTCAGGTTGTGGAGAAGGTGGATGAATTTCTGGTTGAGGAGATGGAGGTAGTGTTGTTTCTGGTTGTGGAGAGAGAGGAATTTCTGGTTGTGGTGCTTATGAGGTGGTTTCAGAATTTGGATTTTCTGGTATGGGAGCAGAAATATGCTGGTCAAAGGTTTCAATATCTGATAGAACTTTTGCAAGTTGTTATTGAGTTGGTTCAATATTTGGATTGATAGGTAGGGAGTGAGATCCTCTAAGAGTTAAAGTTTTTGAGAGGTCAAAATCAATGTCAAAATCATCAAATGTTTGTGGGGTAGGAATTTCTGATTGGGTAGGGATTGGTACAGATGTTGATACAGATATTGAATCTAAAACAATTACAGAAGAAGGATTACCTCTCTTTTTAGCTGCTTTGGGAGTTCGCTGGGATGATCCTTCTGCTGCAGCCTTCCTTTTCTTGTTCTTCTTCAGCACAACTTCTAGAGCCTTCTGCTGCAGATCCTGAATGTTTAAATCTGGTGCTGTACCATCTGTCTTGCATGCATTTAGATATCTGACTATAATCTCAGGCTTAGAATCAATCTCTGAGAACATGGGAAAGTCATCCAGAGGGATTCTTCAGCTGGTGATTGTTACAAAAGAAGCAACACTGGGTTCCTTCTTAATGTTATCAATAATCTTCATCTTCTTCAGATTCTTCGCATTCAAAGGCTTTCCAACAGTTGCCTCTAACGTGCTGATTTCCCGTGCTTCTGTTAGATGATCTATCAGCTTATTCTCTGTCAAAATATTTGATATGAGTCTTCCAAGGGGTACCCAATCCCTTTTTATGCGCTCCTCTTCTCTGGTCTCCTTAACACTAGTCCTCAGATGATTGAACAACAAATGAGCTAGATTCACCTTAATCTTCTGGGAGATGAAGTAGATCAGAAACTGTTGATCAATGTTGATGTAGTCAGGAGAGCTGGTTGGCTTCCCGTGGTTTATGCATCCCAGAATAATCTTAGCCCATATTCTGTGATGGTCTTTTAGATCCCTTATCTTGCTGGAGGGAAGACCCAGAGTGAAGATTTCTATAGCAATTAAGGCGACATCAGCACATCTTTCAGCCATGTCTATGCATCTTACACCACCACCACTATAACCTATCAATCTTGCAATAAGGTCTTCAGTTATGACTATCTTATTCCCCATTATATATGAAGTAACTTGATGGTTGGAAGATGAAGCATGAATCCAAAATTCCTTCACAAGGATTGGGAACGTTGGACCTACCAGACGGTCAAAATACCTGTTCCATCCTTGAGCCTTTACTTCTTCAGAGAGATTGAACCCGTTCTCTTGAAGACTGTTAAAGTCCACAATCAATTCTGAGAGTACTTCTAGGTTTTTAATGGGCGTGAAGAGAGTTCTGAATGGTTCTTCATATTGTTCTGTGGATTCTGTTCTCTGAGTACTGGAAGTTGGGTTGCTTGACGAAGCCATGTTCACACAGAAAAAATTGAGAAGAGAATGAAAGGGTTTTTGAAAAAGATGTAAACTGTAAACAATTAGATTGAAGAGAAGGTGAAAGTGAAAGAGTGTAAAGAATGAGAAATGTGTTTAAATATATTTTGAAAACATAAACGACAAGAGAGAGAAATAAATTGTAATGATTATGAGCATTAATGACAGCTGACTTTGGGGGATTCAGAAAGATATTGGAACGGTTACCCATGACATGTGTCTCAATGCATCCAATCAGCACTTTTGATCTTTCAGAAAAATGAACGCGTGTTCAGCCTCAGAAGGCAGCTGATGAATGGATGGCAACTGTTTGCTTACGTGAACAATACACTTCTGTCCTTGAAATGAAGCGCTCAGATCTTCATGATTAGATTCTGATACAATCTGGACTTCTAAAAATCTGAAGGCAGGTTGATCAGTAGTTCACAGAAAATAACCAAAATTCTGAAGGTTAAGATATGAAAACAAAACTGTTTTATTCTGGGCAAGGCTTCATGCTAAGATGTTTCAGAATGAAGTTAAACCTATCTTCAGAAAGAGGTTTTGTAAAGACATCAACCCATTGATGGTCCGTGTTAATGAATTTTAAATTAAGAATCCCTTTCTGAATATAGTCCCTAATAAAATGATGTTTTATTTCTATATGCTTAGCCCTAGAATGCAAAATAGGATTTTTACTGAGACAAATAGAAGAAGTGTTGTCACAGAGGATAGGGATGTTACTCTCAAATATATTGAAGTCCTCAAGTTGACTTTTCATCCAGAGCATTTACGTGCTAGATCCAGCTGCTGCTATGTATTCAGCTTCTGCTGTTGATAGAGCTATTGTGGACTGTCTTTTGCTGGACCATGAGATTAGATTTTCTCCCAGAAACTAGCAGCTTCCAGAAGTGCTTTTACGTTCAACTCTGTCTCCAGCAAAATTAGCACCACAGTATCCTACTAAGCTGTAATCACTTGATTTTCTATAAAACAAACCCATATTAGCAGTACCTTTCAGATATTGGAAAATTCACTTAACTGTTGTTAAGTGATATTCTCTAGGATCTGATTGGAATCTAGCATAAATGCAAACACTGAATAGAATGTCAGGCCTTGAAGCCGTCAGATAGAGAAGAGAGGCAATCATACCTCTGTATACCTTCTGTTCTAACTTTTTACTTATCTTTTCTTTTTCCAGAATGCACGTGGGATGCATTGGAATCCTTGAGGGCTTACATTATGAGAGATCAAATTTCTTTAGAAGTTCTCTGACATATTTGCTCTGATGAATGTAAGTTCCTTATGGAGTTTGATTAATCTGAATGCCCAGAAAGAATTTTAGTTCCCCCATTAGGCTCATCTCAAATTCTGCCTGCATACATTTAGCAAAATCTCTTCCCAAAGAGGGTTTAGTGGATCCAAATATAATGTCATCAACATAAATCTGACATGCTAAAATGCCATTCTTAACTGTCTTACAGAACAAGGCTGTGTCCACTTTCCCTCTGGTGAATTCCTTTTCTAACATGAAGTTACTTAGTCTTTCATACCAAGCTCTGGGAGCTTGTTTCAGACCATAGAGTGACTTCTTTAGTTTGAATACATATTCTGGATTTTTAGAACTTTCAAAACCAGGGGGTTGGTGCACATAAACCTCTTCTTCTATATAGCCATTTAAGAATGCACTCTTGACATCCATCTGATATAGAGTGATGCCTTTATTAACAACAAATGAAATTAAAAGTCTGATAGATTCTAACCTGGCGAATGGAGCAAAGGTTTCTGTATAGTCTATCCCCTCTTGCTGACTATAACCTTGTTCTACCAGCCGTGCTTTGTTTCTGATGACTTCACCTTGTTCGTTCAGTTTGTTTCTGAACACCCATTTTGTACCTATGACGTTGAATCCTTTTGGTTTGGGAACCAGATCCCATACGTCATTTCTTGTGAATTGATTTAGCTCCTCTTGTATTGCCAGAATCTAGTCATTGTCCAGAAGTGCTTCATCAATTGTTGTTGGTTCAATCAGAGAAACCAGTCCCATGACGGATTCTTCAGAGTTTCTGAAGGTAGATCTTGTTCTGATTGGATCTTCCTTCCTTCCTAAGATTGTTTCTTCTGGGTGATCAATTCTGCTTCTGGATGGTCTTTTCTGGAGTTGATCAACAAAAGGTGATGGGTTGCTTGCAGTGACTCTTTCTAATGTTGAGAGAGTGTCTCTGTTGAGAGCCTCTGAGTTGTCTGTAGTACCTGTGAGTTCAACTTCCGTACCTGCAAGGAATTCATTCTGCTTTTACTTTTGAAAGTCAAGCTTATCATCAAACCGAACACTGATTGACTCTTCAACAATCTGTGTTTCTATATTGTATACTATGTACCCTCTTGAGTGTTCAGAGTATCCTAGCATAATACACTTTTGTGCTTTAGAGTCAAACTTGTTCAAATAATTTTTTGTATTAAAAATAAAACATGTACATCCAAATGGGTGAAAATAAGAAATGTTGGGCTTTCTGTTCTTCCACAATTCATATGGAGCCTTTTCCAGAATAGGTCTTATGGAGATTCTATTCTGAATGTAACACGTTGTGTTTATTGCTTCTGCCCAAAAGATCTTAGCAACGTTAGTCTCGTTGATCATGGTTCTGGCTATTTCTTGCAATGTTCTGTTCTTTCGTTCTACAACTCCATTTTGCTGGGGAGTTCTAGGACAAGAGAAATCATGCAGAATGCCTTTTTCATTAAAGAATAATTCAAAATCTTTATTTTCAAATTCTCCACCATGATCACTTATGACTTTGACGATTCTTAGATCCTTTTCATTCTGAACTAGGTTGCAGAAGGTAACAAACACAGAGTGTGACTCGTCCTTGTGCCTCAAGAACTTTACCCATGTCCATCTGCTATAGTCATCTATGATTACTAACCCATACTTCTTGCCACTGACTGAAGCAGTTTTCACTGGTCCAAATAAGTCAATGTGCAGAAGTTCTAATGGATTAGAGGTGGAAACAACATTTTTGGATTTGAAAGCAGGTTTTGCAAACTTGCCTTTCTGACATGCTTCACACAAAGCATCTAAATTGAACTTCAAGTTAGGAAGTCCTCTGACCAGATTGAGTTTGTTAATCTGAGATATTCTTCTCATACTAGCATGTCCCAATCTTCTGTGCCAGATCCATTGCTCGTTGTTAACAGACAAAAGACATTTTACATTCTGACTTTTCAGTTCAGAAAGTTTGATTTTATAAATGTTGTTTTTCCTCTTTCCATTAAACAGGATAGTCCCATCTTTCTGACTAACAACTTTGCATGAATTTTGATTGAAGATTATATCATAACCGTTATCACTTAATTGACTTATGGATAATAGGTTATGCATTAATCCATCAAATAATAAAACATTACTAATAGAGGGAAGATTTCCATTACCTACTATTCCAGAGCCAATAATCTTTCCCCTCTAATTGCCTCCAAAGCCTACGTGGCATCCAGGCTTAAGTTCCAGGCTTTGGAACATATGCCTTCTTCCCGTCATGTGTCGTGAGCAGCCAGAGTCCAGGTACCATGACTGGTGTCTTTGCTTTGTTGCTAAAGATATCTGCCACATGCATTATTTTATCCTTAGGTACCCACATTTTCTTGGGTCCTGATTTGTTAGTTTTACCAAAACTCTGGTTAAATTTTGGTTTGACAGAGTATTCACTACTTGTATATTTTATGTCATGTGTGTGCCAATATATAAAGTGTGAATCAAGTGGAGTACGTTTTATAACTAAATCCATGGCATTTTTTTTGTGTAGGAACCTTACCTTGATATCCTATCCCTTTTCTTCCATTTCTGCTAACCCCATAGATCATTGAAGTCATTTTGCTTCTGTCTATGTTTTTAGCCAGAAACTTCTGAAAGCTGTGATCATACTCTTTGATGATCTCATCAGCATTGCTGGGAGTTTCAGGGATTGTTTCCTTCTGAGAGTTTTGCAATTGGTTTTCTAGTTTTGAAATTTTATCTTTTAACTCAGAATTCTCCAATTTGAGACTCTCAGTTTTATCAGAGTCAGAAGCAAGATTCCTTTTCAGGTTTCTGAATTTGACTTTGATCTGCTGATACCTTTCCAAAATTTCATTTAGGCTTTCAGCTAGTTCAGCCTTAGTAAAGTTGATAGTAAAGTCAGGGAATACCTCTTCTGTATCTGATTCTGAGTCTGAACCAGACACTTCACTGTCTTCAGAGATGTTTGCCATGAGAGCTATGTTTTCTCTTTCATCGTCTGATTCTGAGTCAACTTCATATGTATCAGAATCATCCCATGTAGCCATGATACTTTTCTTCTTTTCCTTTCCAAACTTCCTTTTGGGCTTCTCCTTCTGAAGCTTTGGGCAATCACTTTTGTAGTGTCCTTGCTCGTTACACTCATAGCAAATGATGTCTTTGTTGTTTGGCTTTCTGTATCCCGAAGAGCCTTCAGATCTTTTGTGTCCAGAGGAGGATTCTAACCTTCTGTATCTGGAGGAAGATTCATTATGATTTTCTGATCTTCTGGGATTTCTGAACTTCCTTTGCCTCTGCTTCCACAGTTGGTTCACCCTTCTGGAAAGAAAAGACAATTCATCTTCTTCTGATGAGGATCCATCAGAGGTTTCTTCCACAGCCTGTAAAACTTTGGATTCAGATTTTCTGTTAGATTTTAAAGCTAATGGCTTACCTTGATTTTGAGGTTCATCTGCTTCTAGCTCTATCTCGTGACTTCTGAGGGAGCTGACAAGTTCCTCCAGAGAGATTTTGTTGAGATCCTTGGCTAGCTTAAGTGTTGTGACCATTGACCTCCACTGTTTTGGTAAGCTTCTGATGATCTTCTTGACGTGATCAGCAATGGAATATCCTTTGTCAAGAACTTTTAGACCAGCAACAAGAATTTGGAATCTTGAAAACATAGCTTCAATTGATTCACTATCTTCCATCTTGAATGCCTCATACTTCTGAATGAGCGCAAGGGCTTTTGTTTCTTTGACTTGAATGTTGCCTTCATGCGTCATTCTCAGAGAATCAAACATATTCTTGGCAGTTTCTCTCTTTGATATTTTCTCATATTCTGAATATGAGATGGCACTGAGAAGTATTGTTCTGGCCTTGTGATGATTTCTGAACTCACGCTTTTGTTGATCAGACATCATTTTCCTGTCAATTTCTGACCACGTCCATCCACTGGGTGCGTGTATCCATCAGTCACCATGTCCCACAGATCAGCATCATGGGCCAGAAAGAAACTCTCAATTCTGTCTTTCCAGTAGTCAAAGTTCTCTCCATCAAAGATGGGAGGTTTGCCACTGAATCTATCCCTTTCTTCATTGTTTTCATTCCTGATGTTTTGACTTGGTCCTACCATTGTGTTTTTCTGACGCTGGATCTTGTACTGACACGGTTAAGTGTTAAAGCTCAGAACCAGGAGCTCTGATGCCAATTGAAGGTGTGAAAAACACAAGAAGGGGGGGGGGGGGGGTGGGGGTTGAATTGTAAAACTTAAATCAAAAGGCTTAACAACATAATATTTTTATCCTGGTTCGTGTGATCTCAAACTACTCCAGTCCACCCGTCAAGGTGATTTCGCCTCTCTCCAACGAGGTCTTAATCCACTATTCTCAAAGGATTACACTAGCTACTTTAACAACTGTTAAAGTCTTCTTGAGTACAACCACAATCCGGTTAATCTCAAGGAACTTATTTTACAAATGAATTGAACAAGTGTGTGTTGTTGTTTTCTTACAAAACTGTATATCACAACTGTGATAATTACACAAAATAAGCTTAGAATAAAATGAATTTGCTAAAGCTTTGAATATGCGTGGTTTGGATAGCTTGGCAAATTTTGAGTGCATACGTACATGCTTCTTTTCACAAGCAGACCTGTTTATATAGGCAAGCAAGGATACGTTGTCCATAAAGCAGGTTTAATGATAATATTGCACTTTCCTTTTGTAGAAGATCTTTGTCTGAAGAAAGCCATTAGCATTTAATTCTGTCTTGAATAACCAGTAACGCTTTAGAGTCTTCTTTGCTGTACCTGCTGATAACGCTTCAGAGTGTTGATGACTTGGTAAAGATGTCTTTGATCAGAGTCAGGGTATATTTGTTTAGGCGCAAATTCTGGTCATCAACCTTCAGCGTGTAATCTGGTAGCTTCAGCGTATAACACATATTCAGGATCTTCTGATGTTGATTCCATTCTGATGCTGATTCCATCAGAACTTCTGCATATACAAAACATAATTTCTAAGGAGCATAACTGTTCTTTGTATATATCTTTGAAATAATTTATTCTTTGTATTTTGTTATCATCAAAACTCTAATCAAGAGTTGTAGAATCAAACTATGTTCTAACACAGACATGGCCACAATGCCAATGCCATTGAAGAAGGATTGTTTGTTACTTCAATTAATGAACTCATGACCCCACTTCTGACTGTTAAAATGAACTTGTTGAATGCCAGTGTGTTCCCGGGCTGTGAAAAAGATTGCCGTTTATGTTTATCCTCACCAACTAGCTGTCCTTTGTTTAAAGTAGGCGTTCAGTGCCTGATAGATAACAAAGAGATTTTGTTTGAAAAGACTCCTGTTTCACCTATCCCTTTTGAAGATGTTTCTATCATTACCATTTCTGCCAATTCTTCCAGGGTCTCCACCAAAAGACTCGTTAGAATTACATCAGTTCCGAAAACAGCTTCTTTAATAATCACAATGCCTGGGCCAGTCCCATATACATCAGACAAAACCATACTATGGAATTATGGAGGACATGTCTATTACATGGTATTAAGCAAGACTGGCCGGCCGCCGAAGAGATAAACTCCAAAGAAGAAGATTCCGACATCAGTAATATTGCCGGAACTAGCAAAATTACCCAAAGCGGTAGGATATTTTCTCCAGAAATTGCTCCCCCTAAAGCAGTTTTTGGACCCGTGATCATCCCTGTGGCTGCTCCAAAGGTTACTTCCGTACCCATAATCATCTTTGCAAGTGCTCCTATTGACAAAGCCGTTACAACCCCTGTAATCATTCTTACTGACACTCCTGCTGCCGAGTTAACCGAGGCTCGAGGAAAAGATGTTATGGTTGAGCCTGTCTGGACGAAGGCTCAGTCATTGACTATCCCTGAGACCTCCAAGAAGGAAATGGAGGAGAACTTAAAAACTATAAAGAAAAGCGACTACGATGTAGTTGAACAACTGGGGCAAAATCCCTCTAAGATATCCATGCTGGCATTACTACTATGTTCCGAAGCACATGCAAAAGCCTTAGTGAAGTTCTTAAAAACAGCCCATGTACCTCAAGAGACATCTGCTAATGAATTTCAAGACTGCATGGCTAGCCTAACTGCGGACAATGGTTTAGGTTTTTCAGATGTTGATCTGATGCCGAGGGGAAGAAAGCATAATGATGCGTTACATGTCTCAGTGGAATGTAGGGGCACCACTTTGGCACATGTTTTGGTGGACACTGGCTCATCTTTGAATGTATTACCCAAAAAGGCTCTTGATAGACTCGACTGTGAGGGGGTTGACTTTAAAGCCAAGCAACATAGTAGTAAGGGCTTTTGACGACTCGAAAACGATGGTACATGGGGAGGTAGACATTCCCATAAAGGTTGGAACCCAAACTTTCAATTCAACATTTTATGTAATGGACATCCGCCCTTTGTATTCCTGTTTTCTAGGTCGGCCATGGATCCACAATGCTGGCGCTGTTACCTCTACATTACACCAGATGATGAAGTATCCGGTTCAAGGGAAGATTATCACCGTCCATGGAGAGGAAGAATACATGATCAGCCATCTCAATTCCTTCAGATATGTGGAATTGGACGACGAATTCATTGAAACTCCATTTCAACACTTCGAAGAGGTCCCACAAGAGGTGGAAGTGACTAAGGCTACGTCTCAGGTTCTCAAGGTTACAAGGCCTCCACTCCAGATGTCATCTCTGAAGGACGCCAAAGCAGTGGTAGAGGAAGGTGGGTGTACTATCTGGGGACAACTCCCATATATCCCATATAAGTCTGACAAGTTTGGCCTAGGTTTCACTTCAAGTGCTCAAAAGGCTGTACGCCGTGCCCGTGCTGGAGGGCCACCCTTGAAGATCAGCAACCGTAAGGTCAACGCGGTAGAAGATGGTGAAGATGATTGCAACCTAGAGGATTGGATATTTCTGACTGTCAATGGAGGGCTCAACTATTGGGAGGCTAGAGACTTCGTCCCAATCACTTTCATCCCTCAGCAATTTATGTTTCCATTTTGTTGGATCTGTAATATTCAAAACAATTCGCACTCTTAAAACCTTGTGTCTTACCCGAGGCACAATGGTCCATTTGTAAGGGTTATTATTTCATCTTCATATGAAATTAATGAATCATGGACGTTTTTCGCATACAAACTTTTATGCTCATTGTTTTTCTTTTACATTTTACTTTCTTTCAAAGATAGCTATACCCTTACAGTTACCCACACTCATAATGCATGTATACATCCATTAGGGATCCCATGGGTCACGATACTGCTATGGCCTTTTGTAACTCTGAGAATCTAATCTACCAAGCCGAAGACGAAGGTTAGGAAGATTATGAAGTACCAGGGGAACTTTCCAGACTGCTACAACAAGAAGAAAGAACCATTCAGCTTCACAAGGAACCCGTGGACACGATCAACCTAGGTACCGAAGAAGATAAAAAGGAGGTAAAAGTGGGTGCCAATCTGGAACCCAGTGTCAAGAAGTGTCTGATTCAGTTGTTACATGATTATGTCGAAGTCTTTGCCTGGTCATATGAAGACATGCCAGGACTTGATAAAGATATTGTGGTACATCGTCTGCCTACAAGAGAGGA
Organism: Vicia faba; assembly: GCA_948472305.1. Taxonomy (NCBI): domain Eukaryota; kingdom Viridiplantae; phylum Streptophyta; class Magnoliopsida; order Fabales; family Fabaceae; genus Vicia; species Vicia faba. The sequence continues at coordinate 877,361,330 of OX451735.1, forward strand.
TTGTCCGCCAGTAAAGCAAAAAGTTCGTCGAATGAGGCCGGATATGTCCAAAAAGATTAAAGCAGAGGTCATGAAGCAATTCAATGATGGATTCTTGGGCGTCACCTCCTATCCTCAATGGGTTTCCAATGTTGTTCCCGTGTCTAAAAAAGACAGCAAAGTGCGAATGTGTGTGGACTATAGAGATTTGAATAGGGCAAGCCCTAAGGATGATTTTCCACTCCCCCATATTGATATCCTAGTTGACAATACGGCACAACACAAAGTGTTTTCCTTCATGAACGGATTCTTAAGTTACAACCAAATTAAAATGGCGCCTGAGGACATGGAGAAAACAACATTTGTCACACAGTGGGGCACATTCTGCTACAAGGTGATGCCATTCGGACTGAAGAATGTTGGGGCAACCTATCAGCGTGCCATGGTAGCTCTATTTCACGAAATGATACATCACGAAATAGAAGTCTACGTGGACGATATGATAGCCAGATCGCAAACAGAGGAAGAGCATCTTGATCACTTATAAAAACTATTTGAGAGACTGAAGAAGTACAAGCTGAGGTTGAATCCAAACAAGTGCACATTCAGGGTACGGTCTGGTAAGCTCCTAGGCTTTATCGTCAGCAACAAAGATATCGAGGTCAATCCTGCTAAAGTTAAAGCAATACAAGAGATGTCTACTCCTCGTACTGAGCAGGAAGTCAGAGGATTCTTGGGGCGTTTGAACTATATTTCCAGATTCATCTCTCACCTGACAGCTACTTGTGAACCAATCTTCAAACTGTTGAAGAAAGATCAAGTAGTCAAATGGAATGATGAATGCCAAGTTTCTTTTGACAAAATCAAAGAATACTTACAAGAGCCTCCTGTGTTGATGCCACCAGTCGAGGGAAGACCGTTGATCATGTATCTGACTGTTTTAGAAAACTTAATGGGGTGTGTATTGGGGCAACATGACGAGTCTGGCCGAAAAGAGCACGCTATTTACTACATGAGAAAATAGTTTACCGACTGTGAAACCAGATATTCACTGCTCGAGAAAACTTGTTGTGCTCTGGCATGGGCTGTTCGCTGGCTAAGACAGTATATGCTGACTCATACTACCTTGTTGATATCTAAGATGGATCCGATAAAATACATCTTCGAGAAGCCTGCTCTTTCTAGGAGAATAGTGAGATGGCAAATGATCCTGACAGAATATGGCATACATTATACTTCCCAGAAAGCTATAAAGGGGAGTGTACTAGCTGATCACCTCGATCACCAAGATGTAGAAGACTACCAGTCCATGAAATTCGAATTTCCGGATGAAGACATCATGACATTAGACAACTGTGAAGAATTCAGGCCATATGACGAACCTGAACAAGGATCCCGATGGACCCTGTTCTTTGATGGAGCATCCAATGCGCTTGGCAATGGTATCAGTGCTGTACTCATATCTCCGGAAGGGTGTCATACTCCCTTTACTTCCAGACTTTGCTTCAATTGTACAAACAACATGGTGGAATACGAAGCGTGCATCTTCGGTCTCAGAGCTGCCATAAACTTGGGAATTAAATCTTTAGATGTGTTTGGAGATTCAGCTTTGGTTATCAGCCAAATCAAAGGGGAATGAGACACCAAACATCCAAACCTTATTCCTTACAAAGAACATGTTTTGACATTGCTACCACATTTTGAGAGGATTACCTTTGAGAATTTCCCGCGAGAAGAAAATTAGCTAGCAGACGCTCTAGCCATAATGTCATCTATGTTTAAACTTAATTGGGATAACGAGGCTCCCCAGATCACCATCGAACGAATGGATGAACCATCACACTGTCACGAGATTAATACTAAAGAAGTAGTGGACCAACCTTGGTTTTACGAGGTCAAGAGGTATCTCGAGGCTCAAGAATATCCAGAAGGAGCTTTAATCAATGATAAGAAGTTCTTAAGGAAATTTTCTGCTAAGTTCTTCCTTAGTAATGGCATCCTGTACAAACGCAATCATGACTTTGTGTTACTTCAGTGCGTAGATAAGGTTGAAGCTGAAAGGATCATGGCTGAATTACACGAAGGCACTTCTGGCACCCATTCCAGTGGGCATATGATGGCAAAGAAAATCCTACGGGCAGGCTATTACTGATCTACCATAGAAGCAAATTGCTATCAACACTCTCGAACCTGCCATAAATGCTAGATTTATGCAGATAAGATACACGTACCTCCGATTCCTCTGAATGTCTTGACGGCTCCTTGGCCCTTTGCTATGTGGGGAATAGATATGATTGGGGAAATCAAGCCGACAGCCTCCAATGGACACCGCTTCATCCTAGTGGCCATTGACTATTTTACAAAGTGGGTGGAGGCAGCTTCCTTCGCTTCCGTCACCAAGAACGTTGTTGCCCGTTTCATCAAGCAAAATCTCATTTGTCGGTACGCTATCCATAAAAGGATCATCACTGACAATGGTACAAATCTCAACAACACTATGATCACCACCTTGTGCGAGCAATTCAAGATTCAACATCACAATTCTTCCCCTATCAGCCAAATATGAATGGTACTGTAGAAGCTGCAAATAAAAACATTAAAAAGATCATATAGAAAATGATAGTCACATACAAATATTGGAATGAGATGTTACCATTCGATCTCCACGGGTATCGTACCACGACTCGCACATCAACCGGGGCAACACCCTATTCTTTGGTTTATGGCATGGAAGCTGTCTTGCCTATCAAGGTTCAGATCCTCTCTCTGAGGATTATGAAGGATGCAGGGCTGAACAAAGACGATTGGATCCAGACTCGACTTGATCAACTGAACTTAATCGATGAAAAGAGACTTGCTGCTGTTTGCCATGGTCAAATGTATCAAAAACGGATGATCAAGGATTTCAACAAGAAGGTTAGACGCCAAGTTTATCAAGTTGGAGATCTAGTGACCAAACGCATCATCTTGCCACAAGGTGATCCCAGGGGCAAATGACTCCTACCTATGAAGGACCATTTGTAATAAAAACATATTCTCCGGTGGGGCAATGATCTTGACCACCATGGATGGTGACGACCTGCCACACCCTGCAAACGCGAACATAGTCAAAAGATACTACGCATAAGAGACCCACTAGGTTGACCCACCTAGGAAAAATAAGGGCATCCCGGCGAACCAAAAAGGTTCAGGAAAAAATCAGGGATAAAACAAAAAATCTGTACACCCAGCAAGTTGAAAACCCGAAAGGGTGACTTGGGCAAAAAAGGGTTTCCCGGTGGACTGAAAACCCGAAAGGGCGGTCCAGGCAAAAGTTAGGGAATAAAAGCGTATGACTATATTCCGTTGGATCACTTTAAGGACAACCTTTAGCTTCCACTAACAAACTCATAGGTTCTGATCAATTTAATCATCTTCGAACGAGGCAGTAAATATACAAGACGCTCGGACATACGAAGGCTATAGCAGAATGGAAACCCCATGGGATTTTTTATACACATAGCTATCTTTTCTTTGTATCAAAATTTTCATTTTTTACGACAGCATTATCTTACTAGAATGTTTGTCTCCTTGTACAGAAAATACTTATTCAAATTCAATACAAAATATTCCTTTGAAAGTGCAAAAAACTATTTATCTTTTCTTTACGCTTGTTTTGTTTACAAAAATGTCCAATGATTCATTATTGAGCATATGCATTTGAACATAATCTCTGTTTACAAATAAACAAAATGAAAAGAGACAATTACTGATAGGTTGAAAGGATAGGAAAATATCTCTAAGCTATTCCTTAAGTAAACCCCTACTGTACATCATTTAAATCCCCAGCGGAATGAAGTTTCAAATTGTGAATCCCCAGTAGAAGTCATCAAAATTCTCAGGATTCCCCAGTAGGATTTTACAAGAAGTATACGGCATTTCCCTTAGAACAGAGTTTATTTCTCTAAACAAGAATCCATCAACACTTAGACTTCACAACATGAAGGCTTATACGCCATATCCTCAGCAGCAGTCGGGGATTTATTTTCCCCAGTCCAACACAGTGCAGTAAACTAGCTCATATACGCATGCATTGCATCCATACATATATATCTTAAACATTGATAACATGAATGCATTATACTATACATTTCATACAACATAAACATTATGTTTTAGCTAAAATTTTACCCTTTTCAGGATAAGGTTAATAGCTACCATTAACAAATATTCAAAGTCGTTTGATACAGTAGAGATACGCTCCAGATACAGATGCCATCCTGATACTCATTCAGATTCAATCTCAGATATAGTTCAGATACGCTCCAGATATGGATGCCATCCTGATACTCATTCAGATTCAACTCTCAGATATAGTTCAGATACGCTCCAAACACGGATGCCATTCTGATACTTATTCAGATTCAACCCTCAGATACAGTAGAGATACGCTCCAGACACGGATGGCATTATGATACTCATTCATATTCAACCCTTAGACACAGTTCAGATACGCTCCATACACAGATGCCATTCTGATAATCATTCAGATTCAACCCTCAGATACAGTTCATATACGCTCCAGACACATATGCCATTTTGATACTCATTCAGATTCAACTCTCAGATACAGTTCAGATACGCTCCAAACACGGATGCCGTTCTGATACTCATTCAAGATTTAACCTTCGGATACAGTTCAGATATGCTCCAGACATGGATGCCATTCTAATACTTAATTAAAGCCCCTTCCAGATACAGTACAAATACGCTCCAGACACGGACGCCATTCTAGTATTCATTCTTCCAACTTACAAATTACAATTCAACAATCACTCTTTGATGGCATATTTAATCCCATCTCCCACAACATCCTATCACCTCTCCAAATGGCATCTGTAATCCCATTCCCTCTACCATCACATCATCGAGTGCAAATTTATGGGCACTCTAGTGTCCAATCATCTTCCACCTTCGAGTCACGAATGGCAAAACTCGCCAATCTAACTCTTTAGGTTTAAGAAGATTGAACAGGGGCAGCTGTTGTACCCCAAAATTTTCCCTCTCACTTATCAAGAATTTCCTCACAAGATCTCTTTGACTCAAGATTGCATTAGGGTTTGACCAGCTCAAGACATCTCCTCATGCATTGATGACCAAAATTAGGGTTTGAGTTTGCACAATTATTTTTGGACTATCAATGCTTCATATGACTTTCAAGGATCATTATGGACCCCTAAGTTTACTCATGTCAAGTTTCAAACCTTGAATCACATTTTTGATCAGTCAATTGGATAATTGACTTAAAAATCAGCTGTATTGGGGAAAAAGTCAACCATGGCCAATTTACAGTCAAACTTCATAATTTTTGATCCACATAAACATCTTAGACTCATATGTATCATTTGATCAAGTTTTGACCACAATTCCTCAAGAAATTTGATCAAATCATCAAAAGGGCAAAATGGTCAAAATTAGGGTTTTGACTGAGAAAGGGCAATTTATGATTTTTGACCTAGCAAATGGTTAATTGGTTTGAAGAATGATTTCAAGATTTCAATTGCATCATATTTACCTAATGACATGGTTCAAAACATTACAAATCCATTGGATTAACAGATGAATTTTGCAGTCAACTGATCAAAAGTCAACTGTACACTGAAAAGTCAAACTTTGACTTTTTGGTCAAAATCAAATGCCAAAGATCATAATTCATCAAAACATGTCAAAATGTGAAATTTGTTCATCAAGAAACCAAGGATTTAAGATTTGGTTTTGGAAAGTTGAAAATTTTAACTTTGAAATTTTTCTAAGTATAGAAGATTTCTTATTTTTTCTCAACTTTGAACCAAATTTTCACCATGATGCAAGATGATTCAAAGGAAACTTACAAAATGAAAGTTGTAGATCTCCATGAAATCTACAACTTTTAGTCACACAATTTCTCCTAAAAATTCTTAGATCTCAAGATATAATTTTGTGAGTACATGCTCATGAACCAAAATAACTTAGTGAAATTTCCCCTAGTTAGGCAGATTTTTGACCTAACTTCATGCCAATTTTTCACATAGTTTCAAGGGAAATCTTCAAAAGCAATTCAAATATGGGTTGTATAGAATATTGCAAGCTTTCCAAAATGTCCAAGAACTCCTTGAGATCATTCTTGAGTAGGGAGAATCGAAGAGATGAAGTTGGTGATTTATCACTTTGATTTCAAGCCATTTCATGAAGAACAAAAATTCAAATCCTCAAGCATGCTGAACAAATCTTACTTTGCAGTCTCCTAACTTGACTTTCACTCCATAATTAAATGTTTTCACAGATGTTGGAAGCTTTAAGCCAAATATTAAATGTATTGTACAAGAACAATTCCATTTTTGGCACAAAGGTGCCATTTCCATTTTGATAAAGCATTACTTTTGCAATTTTCCACTCCTTGAGCCTTGCACTTGTTTTATATGCACACAAGAAAAGCCAAAACCAAAAGAAACTTGCCTGAAGCCTCTACCAAACCAGACCATGCTTGTACAACACTTAGGGACTTGTCTCCTCACTTTTCTTCAAAAGCAAGTAATAGAGCCAAAAGGCTATAACTCAAATCTTGAGAAAGATTGATGTCTAACCTCTTCCATACTAATACACAAGTGTATTTCAACCTAACACATGAATGATAAGACTCAAAAACACCCCCAAACACTTTGCCATTGAAAACCTTCCATAGCTTGACAGTTTTGAACTTTACACAGCCATCTCCAAAACCACTCGTGCGTTTAGAGTTTTAACCACCTAAACACTTAATATACTTCATATCTAAGTGATCCAGACCCCTGTTCCCTCACTGTAACTCCTTCTCTTCCATCCACCATTTTCAAATATCAAGCTTGCAGGTTGACTTAAGTAGGGATATTCAGAGACTTTCGGGACAAGGTAAGGATTGGAATACACTCAGGGAGGTCCAGGCAAGCTAAACAGATCCTCAGGCCTTCTCAAAACTTGCCCAAACTCCATTCACGATCTCAACTGAAAGAGGTAAAAACTCAAACTTCTATCTCTTTATACAAGCATCCTTTGGTCTTGATTTGTGAAAGAAAAATGTAGATATCCTTGCACTAAAGCCAACCATGTTCCTAGATTTCATTTATATTAATTGTGCATAGAGAATTTTGGATTTGAAATTTCTGTAAAAATTAGGTTTCAAATTAGGGCAAGTAAAATTAGCTTTGATCTTTGATTGTTAGTTTAAATAAATTATATGGTTGAACTCGTGGGAAGAAACTCCATTATTTTCATGTTTGGACTTTCCATTTTCATGGAGAAATGAGAGAGATACAGGTGGTCCGGCCATGGCTCAAGGTTGAAGATGAATTTTCCTTCAGGGGGTGTTTTCTAATATATATTTATCTTTGTGTTTCTATAAACGGATGTACAGCCACTCCAGTGGTAAGGCAGCGCGCAAAAATGCCATAGGTCATGGGTTCGAGCCTTGGCGCCTTCCTTTTGCAATTTTTCTCACATTTTGCCATTTTTTTGTCCCATTTGCAGCGCTGGGCTTTTTGTTCCATTGGGCCCATGTTTTTTTTCTAACTCTGCATCCTGTTTGCTTATGACACCCATGACCCAATATATTTTTATTATTCATTTTATTTCCATTTTTATTTTATTAAATATATTTTTCTTAATATTAAAAATCACAAAAAATATGAAAATGATAGATTTGTATCTTGTCTCATTTTATTTTATTTTTCTCATGTAAAATATTTTATTTAGTTAAATATATTACCCATTTTTATTAAATAAACTTGTAAATTAAATTATAACTAGTTTAATATTTATTTTTTATTTATACCTATTAAGTGTTTATTTTAATATAAAAGGACCAAAATACCTCATAATGCCATATATTATTTTCAAGACAAAAATATTAAAAATACTTACTTTTTCTTAAAAAAAATTATTTTCTTTTAATCAAATAGAATTAGGGTTTATTCAAAAATCTTTTCTAAAAAATAATTTCTTTTCTTAATTAATTTGAGCTAATCTTGATTTATTTATTAGGTTTAGGTTAAAACCCTTTTTTACATCAATAACCAAACAAAAAAAATCTTCTTTGCATTTACATACCTTTGCATATTTAATTCATTTTTGTATATTATTTATTCCAATATTTTATACATATTCAATTTGGTTGTAATAGACTAATTAGGTTTATATTATTTCAATCCCCATTCATAAATTGTATACCCCCCCTCCCACAAGTGTTGTAATAGCGTAGTAATCTTTAAATTTCGCAATTTATCGCTTTTACATAACATGTTAGTAATTATGGTTTGTATGGCAAGATAAAACCAATCAAATAGAAAACCCTAATCCAAGACAAAATCAAACATGAAAATAACACACTTTCACACAAAACACCCTTAGGGTAATTCCACTTGTTGCCTTATAAAAATGGCCATATTACGCATGTAAGATGTCTTAGAAAAAAACAAATAAATACAAGATCATAGTCCCTTGATGACGCTATCTAAAGTTGCTTTACAAAAAATGATCTTAGTCCCTAAAAAATGATAAGATACCTTGCAACATTACTAATCATGGCTATACGATGACCCACGCCCGTCCCGTTTACATCCAAAGATAGGGTTGCTTCCCAAATCAATGGTAAGACAACAATGTCAAAGGAAAAGAAAATGAACAAGAAAGACATTTGAGTAAGTAGATTGCCTCTAGTTACTTGCTCCATTTCAGAACAAATATCCTTGCTATTTTCAAAAACAAACACCTACACATTGTCAAACATCTTACAAACATTGAAAACATTTTCAAAAAAAGATCAACATCTTTGTATACATTCTTACGAACTAGAATCATTACAAAGATTGCCTAAACAATGGCCTCTTTTACAAAATACTTTCAAAAATCCACACAAAGCACAATTTCAAACAAAATCAAGTGATCTAGTAAGTAACTAAGAGCCCATGGAAAACCATGGATGAAAAGGGTGCTAATACCTTCCTTTTTCATAATCTACCCCCCGAACTCAAGAAACAATCTCAAAGGTCTTTCCTATGCTTTTTCACCTTTCCTTTTTGGATAAAAGAAAAGTCGGTGGAGACTCTTGCTAACCGCAACATTTGCGATCAAACGCAAAACAATCAAGTCAGTTCTCCCACCGCATCACAGAACTGGCGACTCTGTTGGGGAAATTTCTAAAAGTGGGGTTACCTTAGGGATTAGATCACATTTACTTGCTTACATTGTTTGACTTGTATGCTTTACATTATGGTTCTTTGTTTGGGTTTGAATCCTCTACCCGGATTTGGGATACATTATAGGTAAGTAGCAATACATTGTAGAAACTGTGTGGGGTATACCGACATGGTCTAATCAATAGCTACGTTAGTGCGACATATTTGTGGGTACCGGTAGCCTTTGAGTTAATCAGAGAGAATACGGGGCCGCTGAGTGATGTCATGAAACACTAATGAACTTTTAGAACCTTTACTTGACCAACTTGGCCTTTAGGATGTAGTGAGATGACCGACTTTGGTGCAGTCCGAAGTTGGTAGATACTTGATACTACACTCATTGAGGTTTGGTTTCTTGGGATATTTCGGTCGCTACTAAAGAGGCTTGAGCTGAAACAATGACCAAGGAAAAAATCCAGTGATATTGAGCTCTTTAGAACCCAGTTACTATTGCTAGGACAGGTTTAAGCCAACTAAACTTCAAGAGGGTACTTACCTATAAAACTCCATGCAAGCCTAAACCTAGGATTTGTTTGCTTTGTTTGTATATGCATACTTGTGCATAACATCATGGACATCATGAACATCATATACATCCACTAACCATTTCAAGGATTTTTGGATTCATCTTTGTTCTTGTTTTGTAGGATATGGACTCACTTTGCAGGAAAACTATTCAAGTCAATCTTGTGAGAATCTCTCCACAACTAAAGGAGCTAGCTTCAAGGATTCCTGAAAACTCTCCATTCACCGAGAGACATGGTCGCCTACTCAACTTGGTCACCTCCAACACAAATGAGGACATGATGAAGGTGCTCTTTCAGTTCTTTGATCCTTTGCACCATTGCTTCTGATCTCTCGACTATCAACTTGTGCCTACTTTGGAAGAATCCTCTGAACTATTGAGGATTCCCATTATCAATCAACTACCTTTCAACGGTACAGAAAGAAATCTAAAGCCAGAAGAGATTGCTCAAGTTCTACACTTGCACTCTCTGATATCACAACTCATTGGGAAACAAGGAGTGGTGTTAAAGGCTTCCTAGCAAAGTTTCTGTTTGAGAAAGCCAAAAACTGTTGGAATTCTTTAGACTTGCAAGCTTTTGAGGAAATTGTGGCTCTCCTCATCTATGGGATGGTTTTGTTTCCAAATCCTGACCAACTCATAGATGTGAACACCGTCAAAATCTTCATATCACGCAACCCGGTGCCTACATTGCTAGGGGATATCCTACACTCTTTTCACACTCGCACAATAAGGAAAAGAGGTGTCCTTATGTGTTGCACTCCTCTCTTGGAAAGATGGTTTATTTCTCATCTTCCCCAATCAGTATTAAAGAATGAGCAAGGTTCAAGGTGGTCATAAAGGTTAATGACGCTCAAGCATTCAGACATTCATTGGTGCTCCTGATCCAAGGAGAATGTTATCATTGTTGACCATTGTGGAGAATTTCCTAATGTCCCTTTACTTGGCATTAGGGGAGGAATCACCTACAACCCATGCTTAGCCTTAAGACAGTTTGGTTACGTCCAAAGGGATGGCCCGCATGAGATGCTGATTCAAGGTTTGGTATTCGACTATGACAACGACGATCAAGGTCTTCGCCAAAGATTTATCCGAGCTTGGGGGATGCTAAACAAGGTAGATAACAAGACTTTGGGACACAAGAATTCCATACCTCTTGAGCCTTACCTCAAATGGGTATGAACTCGCGCTCAGAGTCTTATGATGGCTTACCCTCCATTCTCCCGGTAGTCATTGAGCCTGTCATGGAGGGAGACGTTCCATACACTATCCTACATCCTGACATGCCCACATCTCTTGAAGACCTCCGAAGGGATTGGGTACAACTCAAAGGAGAGAGAGATACTTTCGAAGCCCAATTCTACGCAAGCGAGAAGAAGGTTTTGTAACTCACTAGGCTACTTCATGAGGAGCAGACTCTGAATGCCTACATTGCATCAAAGAGGATGCACACTACTTTTCTATCTTAGAGTTTTGTATTATTTTGACCAAGGGGCATTGATGTACTCAAACTTTATCTTATTAATATAACGCGTGTTTCCTTTTTGCCTAAAACAAATTTGAATCTTTGAAATCCTTGAAAACATTGCATATGCATATATCATTCATCATAACATAAATAGGTCTTTTGCAACAAGTCTCATCATCTCTCTATTGTTTATTTCAGTAAGATGGATCTCGAGCAAACAATGAAAGATCTCCAAGATCAGAATACGCAGTTTTAACACTTGCTCATGACCCTAGCCACGGGGAAAGAAGAGTTGAAGACTCTGCTGGCTGAAGAAAGGAAGAAGAAAACAAAGAAGGTAACCAGAGTCTTAAACATGGGAAGAAGATTTCATGGGCAGACAAGAAGTACTTTGGACTTTGAAACAACATCTGGTGAAGGAGAAGGGAAAGGCAAGGAAACAGTTGTCCCGTTGGAATCGGAAGAGGAGGAAGAAGAAGAAGACTACTCTGAGGAACATTATCCTCCAGCTGATGACAAGTATAAACATCTCGAAAAGCGATTGAGAGCGATGGAAATCCAAAAGGTACCAGGCTTGGACTTTGAGGAATTGGGACTAGTGTCGGAGATTGTGATTCCTATGAAATTCAAAGTGCCTACATTTGCCAAATATGATGGAGTGTCATGCCCTAAAATGCATCTCCGGTCATATGTGAGAAAAATCCAACCCCATACCGCTGGTAAAGACTTATGGGTTCACTTTTTCCAAGATAGTCTATCTGGAACACAACTCGACTGGTTTTACCAACTAGGAAGAGCCAACGTTCACAATTGGGAAGATCTTGCCGCAACTTTCTACAAGCAATATCAATACAATGCTTATTTGGCGCCTACCCGTACTCAAATCCAGAGTATGGACATGGTTTCCAATGAAGGTTTCAAGGACTATGCACAAAAATGGAGAGATTTGGCTGGAAGAGTTCAACCTCCTCTGTCTGAGAGAGAATTGGTAGACATGTTCTTAGGCACCTTATTTGGTCCCTTCTTAAATCATTTAATCGGAAGTTCACCTGCAGGGTTTACTGAACTAATATTGACCGGAGAGAGGATAAAAGCCGATATAAAGAATGGAAAGATCCAGAAAGACACATCTTGTTCAATAGCTATAAGGAAGCCCTTTATCAGAAAGAAAGAGGTGGATGCCGTATATTCGCAAAGAAACCAAGATAGGGCCGAACGCCGACCAATGGTGGGGGCTGTTATGATTCCAAAGCCTGCGTCTGATCAGCAAAGAAATAATCAACCAAGGGTAGAAAGGCCAGTCAGGCAGTTCACCAGAATCAACATGACTCCATCTCAAGTATTACCACATCTTCTAAGATCCAATTTGGTAACCTTGAAAGAAACTCCGAAAAACCCCAATACAACATCCCCTCATTATCATCCCAATGCCCGTTGTACATATCACTCCGAAAGTCTTGGTCACGATACTAATAACTGTTGGGACTTAAAGAATAAAACACAAGACCTCATTGAATCAAAAGAAATTGAGTTTGATGCGCCCGAGAAGCCAAATGTCATTTCTGCTCCTATGCCCAGACATGGCCACAATGCCAACGCCATTGAAGAAGGATTGTTTGTTACTTCAATTAATGAACTCATGACCCCACTTCTGGCTGTTAAAATGAACTTGTTGAATGCCGGTGTGTTCCCGGGCTGTGAAAAAGATTGCCGTTTCTGTTTATCCTCACTAACTAGCTGTCCTTTGTTAAAAGTAGGCGTTCAGTGCCTGATAGATAACAAAGAGATTTTGTTTGAAAAGACTCCTATTTCACCTATCCCTTTTGAAAATGTTTCTATCATTACCATTTCTGCCAATTCTTCCAGGGTCTCCACCAAAAGACCCGTTAGAATTACATTAGTTCCGAAAGCAGCTCCTTTAATAATCACAATGCCTGGGCCAGTCCCATATACATCAGACAAAACCATACCGTGGAATTATGGAGGACATGTCTATTACCATGGTATTAAGCAAGACTGGCCGGCCGCCAAAGAGATAAACTCTGAAGAAGAAGATTCCGACATCAGTAATATTGCCGGAACTAGCAAAATTACCCGAAGCGGTAGGATCTTTTCTCCAGAAATTGCTCCCCCTAAAGCAGTTTCTGGACCCATGATCATCCCTGTGGCTGCTCCAAAGGTTACTTCCGTACCCATAATCTTCGATGACGCTATCCAAAGTTGCCTTACAAAAAATGATCTTAGTCCCTAAAAAATGCTAAGATACCTTGTAACATTACTAATCATGGCTATAAGATGACCCACGCCTGTCCCGTTTACATCCAAAGATAGGGTTGCTTACCAAATCAATGGTAAGATAACAATGTCAAAGGAAAAGAAAATGAACAAGAAAGACATTTAAGTAAGTAGATTTCCTCTAGTTACCTGCTCCATCTCAAAACAAATATCCATGCTATTTTCGAAAACAAACACCTACACATTTTCAAACATCTTACAAACATTGAAAACATTTTCAAAAAAAGATCAACATCTTTGTATACATTCTTACGAACGAGAATCATTACAAAGATTGCCTAAACAATGGCCTCTTTTACAAAATACTTTCAAAAAACCACACAAAGCATAATTTCAAACAAAAGAAAGTGATCTAGCAAGTAACTACGAGCCCATGGAAAACCATGGATGAAAATGGTGTTAATACCTTCCTTTTTCATAATCTACCCCCCCCCCCCCCCCCCGAACTCAAGAAACAATCTCAAAGGTCTTTCCTGTGCCTTTTCACCTTTCCTTTTTGGATAAAAGAAAAGTCGGTGGCGATTCTTGCTAACCGCAACATTTGTGATCAAGCGCAAAACAATCAAGTCAATTCTCCCACCGCATCACAACACCCAAGTGGAAAATACTCTCTTCGCTACATATTGTAGAAGTATAGTTGTTTGCATCACTACAAAGATTGACAAGAGTTCAATCTTTTGAGAAAAGTTTAAAGATAAAAAGCCAAAATGGCAAAATGGTTTGAAATGAGATTGATTGACATTTAGTCTTCTCACAAAAAAATGTCAAGGTATTATTAAGCTGATTGGGATTTATTTATGAATTTTTTTTGAAAATACATGGACATAAGTCCAAGTTTATTATGAAAGTGGTTCAAGTTTAGAAACAAGAAGAGTTTTGTTTAAAAGGAGGAAGAAGATTTTTGAAATTAAAGAAGATGGGAGGATAAGAAGGGATTATCCTAAAGCATAAAATTAAAGCTAGGGATAAGAACCATCTAACCAATAAGAAGCCAATACTTGACATTATGAGCCAAGATAGAATTCCCATTCCTTGGATTGGAACCAATCAAGCAAATAAAATACTATACCTTTTGAGAGAACCAAACTTCAAGTGTATTAAGTCTTCATAAAAAATTGGGCAGAGTAACGGCTGTACACTGGTGAATTCCAGATTACAAACAAAGGGTGTAATCACAAAAAAAATCTGCACACAAAAACAAACAAACAACCTAATGTCTTGAGGTAAACCTCAAGAACTCCAGAAAAAATAATTAGATAAGGTCACAAGGTCTCCCAGATAGGCCAAGGTTTCTAATCCTAAGTCCAAGAAAAGTCCCATGCTCCATAATGCCAAGGATAGTAACCAAATAGTCCAAATACCATTAAAGATTTTTTAGGGTTTATGTTGATTATTAAGTATCTTAAGGTAGGAAAAGGAAAGCTCAAGTGAGCAAAATGAAAATGGCAAGAAAGTAAATGCTCAAAAGTAAATATTACATAAAGCATAAAAAAGAATAAAAGTATAAGGTAAAATAAGTCAATAATTAGTGGTTAGTGGGATGACCATCTTGAAGCTTGCATTTGGAACTCATTAGAGGATTGGTAGAACCAAAGGCTCCACACAACAAGTTGCATTTGCTTTTTGTCAAGTATATCATCCATTTGGAATTCTCATAAGTACCATTTAATGATCAACGATGTTTAAGTGATCCAAGTTGACCAAAGGTGTTGTAGATCCATTAGAGGATTGATAGAACCAAAGCCTCCATATAATGAATCTCAAGGTTATTGGATCAAAGAGATCAAATTAACATACTTGGGCTTGCAATCATAAGTTTGGGCCACGAATGATCATTTATTCTAATCGGGACAAAATTTAGCACTATGTTAAGCAATCGTAAGTGGACTTATATAAAAGTCACACCTATTTTGAGACCGGTCAATAGCAATCTATGCACCATTTGTTTTGAGACATGATATAGAGATCACGCTCCAACAACATCTAGTGCAATAAGAAAGGGATGAGATGAAGAGGGATTGAAAAAAAAATATACAAATCATATTTGAATTAAATTTTAACCAAACTATTATTAAAATCATTCATCCATTTTTGTGGAGTTAAACTCAACACCATGAATCAAATGATGTTAATAAAGTTCATGATCCAAAATCTAATCCAAGATCAGCCAGAAAATAGTCACAAAATAATATCACATTTAATATACATAAAAAAGGGGTTTAAAAATGTTTTAAAATAGAAAATAATGAGAAATATATCAACTATGTTCAAATTAATCAAGAAACGAAAAGTAAGACCATAGAAAAATCAGAAAAAGGCTCAAATAATTTTACAAATTTTTTGGTAATTTTTTAAAGTCAGAAACTATTTTTAAAATTAAAATAAATGGGTAGAATAAACAAAAAATGGTAAAAAATAGTAAAGTCAGAAACAAAAATAAAATAAGGTCACCAATATTTGTCACAATATCATTTGATCATTCCATAATTTTTTCAGAATTTAAAAATGTATAAAAGTATTTTTAAACATTTAAAACAAATCAAATAAGTGTAAAATTTCTAAAAATACCAAAACACAAAATTAAATTGTGAAAAACTAAAAATCAGAAAGAGAATAACCAAAAATATTTTTCATAATTTTTTCAGATTTTTTTGGACTAAAAATGAATTTTCTATGATTTTTTGAAATTTAAAACAATTAAAATATAAAAATCAGAAAAAGAAAATAAAAGTAAAATATGTGGACCATTGGATGAGAGTCAAAACACGTTAGTAATCAAATCCAAGGGATCTGGCGCGCTGTGCATATCATGGTCATTAGTGAATATTTTATAGAATCATTAATTAAATCAGAATTTGAAAAATACAGATGGCGTGCCTTCATTGGTTGGAAGATGACACGTTGGTCATCTTCAACCTCCAGCAATCACGAATTGCAGGTCTCTCAAACTGTAAAATCAGAAGCTCAGACCTATGCCATTCGCTTCGTCTCTTCAAGACGAAGACAACCACACCCTCGCGCCAAATTTATGTAAACCATAGCTCAAGCAATTTGGAAGGAAAGTTTTGAAAAGGGATTTGAAATTTCATGGTCAAAACGTGTTTCCAGTAAAAGGTAAGTGTTGCGACTAGAACCAGGGAAATGAGAGCAACACAATGATATAAGAGTTTTGTAGAATTGATAAAGGAATCTACCTATTGAAGTTGAGTTGTAGAGCTCTGAAACGAGACTTCTATGGAGCAGTATAGGGCACGATTCTTGAATTTAATTATATGGTTAGCTTCAGGGAAGATCAAGGAAGGTGAATTGATGGAAAAATTGGATTGAAAAAGGCTCGAGAATGGATTTTGAAGTTGCTGAATTCTGAGTTATAGAACAAGTTTGGCAGGGTGATTCTGGCTATCCAAGCTTGGGAAAATGAATGGGATAGTTCATGTATTTATAAGAGAAGCGAATGAGATTAAAAGGAAGAGTGAATGATGCGTTTTGGAGGGAATTCGTGCAAACCTGAGCACGAGTGAAGTGTGATCCAAACTTCATCAAAACTCATCCAATTCTTGCATTTTGATGCGCTAATCCACTTGGGAAAGTTGGCTAATCATGTTTAGACCCAAAACGCATGTTAATTTGAGGTTTAGAGGTTGTAACATGAAATTCAAATTCTGACTTGCAAGGAAACTTCAATTCCAAGTTACCATTTTTGAAACCATGGCATTCTCAGCTCAAGGGGTCTTAAGGCATGATTCTTGATGCTTTAGAAAGACGAGGTTACAAGCTTTGCAATGGAAAAAGAATGGAGTTAAATGGATTCTTGAGCTGAAAGTTACATTGAGTCAAAGTTGGAGAAAAAGGGTTGACTTTCCATACTTAGAAATATTTCAAATTCTTCTTCAAAAATGACCTATAATGTCTTGCATCCAAACATGGCCTTCCACTTGGAATTTGCTCTTGAACAAAAAAGATGGCATGAAGTAGATCTCTTGAATGGCATTTTGAAACTTGAATCATTCAAAATCTCCAAAATTTGAGCAAGTTATGACTTGTTGAAGTTGGCAAAAAATCATGAAATGACCTATAATCTTTTGCATCTTTAAGGAAACTTCCATCCATTTTCCCAGTTTGCACATAAAAGAAAGCATAAAGTTAACATCTCCAAGATAATTATGGAAAAATAATGGACTAAAGGTGATAAAAATTTACCAAGTTATGACCATTTGAAGTCACATATGGAAGATTGGGGATTCATCTAGAGGACTTGTAATCTTACTTCCTCATCAAGTTTCTTCCTAATGAAAACTACTTGGAACCTTTGAAGTGATTTGTTAATAAACCTTTGAAGAGAATGATGTCCTTGGAATCACTCAAAAATACCAAAAGGTGAGCAAGATATACTCCTTTGAAGTTCAAAACCCTAGCTCCTAGATCAGGAAAATGCTTTGAGGAACTTTGACAAGCTTGAACAAACTTCTTGTACCAACATTCTTGCTTTGTGAATAGAAGTTGTTGAGGATGATAATGAGGACTCATAGCCACCAAAACCACTTCCATATCTTGAAATTTGAGAGAAATATGCTCTTGTGACCAATAGGAACAAGGTCTTGTCCAAACATGACAACTTCTCCAATCAACCCCCTGTACTTTTGAGTAAAATATAATAACCTTGAAATGTGATGAATCAAAGCAACCTTGCCATGCCAATTCTTACAAAACCAATCCAATGGTGAGGTTTGAACATCTCAAGCTTTATTGACTAGGGCATGGAAATAAACTCATGAACCCATGAGGTAGCTTGTTAAATATCATTGCCTTTACCTACATGGATAACAAGCAAGACACACCAACATTGCATTTTGTTAGTTAAATGAAGAAATCAAAACAATATTCATGATCACAAAAGGAACATAAGTCAAGGTGCTTGGTAATCCCTCAAAAGGGCATAACTAAATGTAGAGAGGGGAACCAAGAGTCCTAGTGTGATCTTGTTGTGAGTGAATCAACATGGTATGATGAAGGGATCTTAGGGGTAAAAATTGGGGTACAACACACGGGTGCTTCTAGAATCTTCATCTTGATTTTCATCCTCTTTGGAGGAATCCTCTTCAACTTGGACTCGTTGAACGGGGCCCTTGAACTTCTTCCCCATGTTGAGGATGACAACCTTCTTCTTAGTCTTCTTCTTACTCTCTTTGGTGAAGAGTGCTTTCAGATCTTCCTGCCCCTTGGCTAAGTTTAGGAGCACTTGTTGGAACTGGGCATTTTGAGCTTGGAGAACTTTAACTATTTTCTCTAGAGCCATTTTCTTACTGAAATAAATAACGAGAAAAATGAGCAACCTGTCTTGAGAATTCCTGTTATATAATGACATGTATGATACGTAAAATGCAAGGTTTTCAAGGATCTCACGGGGTAAACACAAGAAAATGTCAGAAGTTGAATTTTGATCACAACTTTGAAGAACTTCGTATCGTTGGATGTCTTTCCACGAGAATCAAGCTCACCATGTCAAGTGGGTCATAGCCCTTGACTCAAGTTATCATGCTTTGGTCTTTAATGACATTTGGTTAGAGGAAAATAAATCCTCTTTCCCCTTGATAGACGCCTGGTTTAACATGTCCCTACATTACAGGCCCTTGAGATCCTTGAAATGGTTATTGAAAAATTCTATGGTAAGATGTCATGATGCTATGTACAAGCAAATAAGTTGTTATGTACAAATAATCACATACAAACAAACAAATCCTTAGGTTTAGGCTTGCATGGAGTTTATATGTAAGTACCCTCTTGAAGTTTAGTTGCCTCAACCTGTCCTAGAAAGTAACCGGGTTCTAGGGAATCTCAATATCACCGATCTTCCTTCATCGGGCATTGTTTCAGCGTAAGCCTCTTTATTGGTGACCAAAATATCCAGAAAGTCTGACCTCAATGAGTGTAACATCTAGTATCAACCAGTATTCAGCTATACACCAAAGTAGGCTATCTCACTACTTCCTAATGGCCAAGTTGTTCAATTAAAGGTTCTAAGGTCAGTTAGTGCTTCATGACACTGCTCAGCGGCCCTGTATTCTCCTCGATTCAACACAAGGGATACAAGTACCAACAAATGTGTCACACTAACATAGCCATCGCTTCAACCATGTCGGTATACCCCGCACAGTACCCACGATCTATTTCTACTTACCTAATGGTGTTCCCTGATCCGAGTAGAGGATCAATACAAACCCAAACAAGGACCCATAAATGTAAAGCAGTCAAGTCAAACAATGAAAGCAATTAAATATGATTTAGCTCTAAGGTAACCCCACTTTTAAGTACTCCTCAGCAGAGTCTCCAGTTCTGTAATACAGTGGGAGAACTAAATTAGGTGTTTTGCGTTTTATCGCAATTGGTGCAGATAGCAAGAGTCGCCACCGACTTTTCTTTTATCCAATAAGGAAAGGGTGAAAAGAACAGGAAAGACCTTTGAGATATTTTCTTGAGTTCAAGGGGTAGGTTATGAAAAGGGAAGGTGTTAACACCCTTTTCACCCATAATTATCTATGGGCTTTTAGTTGCTTGCTAGATCACTTTTGAAATTACTTTGTTTAAAATGTGTTTGTGGTGGATTTTGAAAGTATTTTTGGAAAGCGCCTTCGTTTAGGAAAACTTTGTAATGATTCTCGTCTCTATAAGAATGCATACAAAGTGTTGGACTTTTTGAAAATATTTCATGTTTTGAAAGTGTTTGGTGTGTTTGAAAAGATGTTTGTTTTTTGAAGATGGATCGTGAGCAAGCAACTAAGAACGCTCTACCTACTCAAAAGTCTTTTGTTCATTTCTTCCTTCCTTTGATATTGCTATCTAACCATTGATTGGTAAGAAGCCTTATCTTTGGATGTAAAGGGACGGGTGTGGGTCATCGTATAGTCATGAATAGCAATGTTGTGAGATATCTTAGCATTTCTCTTAAGGGACTAAGATAATTTGTAAGGCAACATTCAAAGCGTCATTGAGGGACTATGATCTAGTATTTTTGATTGTTTTTTCTAAGATGTCTCACATGCATATCATGACCATTTTCTCAAGGCAACAAGTGGAGTTAACCCTAGAGGTATAAGTGTTCAAGTGTTTATTTTTTCATGCTTGGTTTATCTTGAATTAGGGTTCTTTAAGCATTGATTTTATCTTTCCATACAAACCCTAATTACTAGCATTTATATGAAAATGATAATTTATGGAAAATAAATGTTCTACGCTATTACATCATTTAGGGGATGGGGTATACAAATTACAAATGAAGATTGCAATAATTTAAACCATAATTATCTATTACAACCATATTGAATTAAATGTACAAGAATTAAAATGAACATAATGTACGAGGATAGAAATGGAAAGGGAATGAATTTTGTTTTTTTTGGATTTTGTTAAGAAAAGATTTTGACCTAAATAACTAAATAAGAGTAATTAATTAAAATAGGAAAATTGAACTAAGTTTAAAGTGAAATTAATCAAAGGTGCAATTTTAGGGTTTTTTGCATGAAAATAGTTTTGAATATTAATTAAACTAGTAAAAATTAATTAATTAAAAGAAAACTTAAGTTCTAATTTAATTTTAATTAGAAGAAAATAGGTTAAACCCTAGCCTAATTATTAATTAAAAAAGGATTAAATTTGTATAAGAAAATATTTTGTCTCTTTGAAAGGGAAAAATAAAATATAAGTATATGTATATAGTATGAATAATAAATAAAATATTTTGTCCTTTTTTATTAATAGAAATAATAATAATAAAGAAAATAAGAAAAAAAAGATAAATAAAATAAGTCAAGAGGGGGGTGAAAGTTAAATTTGAGGTGTTTTTGTATAGAAAATAGTTTTTGTTTGGCCTGGCCCAATAATAATTTAATTAGAGAACTAAAAAAAATAAAAATGGGCTGCATTGCTGAAGTAAAATGGGGGGTTAGAAAAATAAAAATGTCAAGGCTCAACCAATGGAGGCCCAGGCGCGCTTCCTACAAACAAAAAAAGTGAGAAAATTTGGAAAAATGACAAAAGGTCTCGCTGGGGCTCGAACCCAGGACCTTCTACATGGAAAGACTTTAGCACACGCTATTTGTACCACTGGGGTGGTCTGTTTCATCTGTTCATAAGATAACTTCAATTAAATATAAAATGAACTCGTTTCTGAATGTTTGAAATGCCTAGCATCTTCTTCCTTGTGCGCGCAAGCCATGATAACTCCATTGTTAAGCTTCTAAAAGCTTTATTTCTCAGCCAAATCAAAAAATGTAAATATCAAACCTGCCTAAAATTTGAATACGAATCTAACCACATAATTTTCAAAAGTTATGGGTCAAAGGTTAGCATGAATTTTGTTCAGTACTAAAATTAAGACCTAACTGATCATAGATGAAATTATCAATGTATAAGTAATGATAATCAAAACTATGGACATAGTCAGCTTCCTAGACATGATATCTACATCTTTTCTTCACAATGTATATACAAATGATGCTTGAATGAAGAGTTCAATGTTTGAAAAACTTACCTCTTGGAGTGAAACTCGAATGACTTTTACACGACTTCCAGAAATGGTTTGATGATGGATTAAGCTTGCCTTGACCTCCCTGAAGCTATTCCAATTGTTAGAATATCTTGTAGCTTGCCCAACTGCTCTGGACAAGTCAAGCTGCAATGGTGGATTTTGAAAATGGTGGATGAAGAAGGAGGAGTTACATAAGTGGTTTAAGGGTTGGGATAATTTCTATGTGGTATATGGAAGCTTAGTAAATCAAAAGGCCAAAAACGCACGAAGGGATTTGAGATTTTGTGCGTAAAGTCAGGATGTGCCAAGTTTTGTGCTTGTGTGCAGGTTCTGAGTTTTTGAGAGTTTGGGAGTGTTCTAAGGCTTGTAATCTCGTGTTCTCTCCTCTCTACTCCCTTTTTATCTTCCTTTTTCTCCTCCTTTTTCTCCTCCTACCCTTTTTCTTCTTGTCAAAGACTTATATATATGTATGGAAAAGGTAAGAGATTGCTTGCATACCAGATTTCTGAGTTCTAGCCTTTGGCTCTATAACTTACTTTTTTCAAGGAAAGTGAGAAAACGGGTCCCAAAGTATTGTACAAGCATGATCTGAGTTGGTAGCAGCCTTAGACATGTTGTTTTTAGTTTGTAGGGGTTGTGTGTGCAGAAAGAACAAGTGTAAGGCTCAATATAAATTGACTTTGTATAAAGCTTACTTTTCTAAAATGGCAATGGTAACTTTGTGCCATTAAGGGATAATTGGCTTGGACAATACTTTAAATACTTTGGTAAGAGCTTAATTAATTGTGTAAACAATTAATTATGGAGATAAACATAAGTTTGAGGCCTGCAAAGAAAGATCATGTAGCATGGCCTATAGATTTGATCAATGTTCTTCAAAATTCTATCTTCAACTTGATTCCTTCTACAAAGATCTTGAATCTCTGTAGAACTTTGATCTTTTTCTTACTCTGGTATTCGACAAGCATCTTGAATCTCTTAAAGATGTCGAATACTCCATCCTTTCATTTTGATCACATAGATCCACAACTTTCAACCAAACTTATTAACAGACAAAACAATATTTGTTTCCACCAATCGTATGTTCTTCGAATGGACTGCATTCATCTGAATGTACCACTTTGAGTATGCAAGATGATCTCATTGGCATAGTCGAAATGAAAGAATTTCTGGATTGCTTTCCTACTAAACAAACTTCACAAAGTTTTTTTAGGCATCTCAAGACATGGAATACCAGTAACCATATCTTGAGTAATCAGTTGATTAAGTGGTTGAAAGTTCAAATGTCCAAACTTCAAATGCCACAACCAACTATCCTTGTGGTTGAACAATTTTCAAACATTGAACTTTTGTCGAATTGATCACTGTCTTAAATGTATTGTTTTTGGACAACAGAGATTTTAAGACCAAATTGTTCTTGGTGTCGAACAATCTCAAAACTCCATCTTTCATGACAATTGAGAAACTTTTTTCGACTAGTTATCCAACACTTAGAAAGTTGCAGTTTATTCCAGGTATATAGAGCACATCTTTAATCATAACTTTTCCTCCATTACTCATTTGAAAGACTATGTTGCCAGTACCTTCTTCTTGCAATGAACTTTTATTAGCAAGTTTTTTGTTAAATTGTAATTCATAGTGTCGAAACTATGTGTGTCAAAGGGTTTAGAGGTAGATCTAAGCAGGTTACTCGAAGGAAGCCATTGCCCAGTCAAAGCTTGTGGATTAAAGCAAGCATGAAGATAGACAACATGTCAGTTATCAATCTAGCGAAGAACCCAATAGCACATGGTCGAAGCAAGCACATCGAAGCGAGGCTCCATTATCTCTGAGAGCCGGTAGCAAATGGGAAGATGAATTTGGAACACTGCATAATTGAGAATCAGATTGCAGACATCATGACAAAGGGAGTGCAGGTCGAAGTATTCAGAAGACTAAGAACCATGATGAATATAGATTGTTTAGACATAATGAATTAGGTGGTGTATTAAATTTTACTTCATAGTGTCGAAACTATATGTGCCGAAGGGTTTAGAGGTGGATCGAATCAGGTTGCTCGAAGGAAGCCATTGCCCAGTCGAAGCTTGGGGATCGAAGTAAGCTTTCTCTTCTTTGACTTGTCAAAATCTGCCAACCACTCCTTTCGATTAGTCACGTGGTTCGAACAACCTGAACCAAATTTTGAATTCGATATGGTTATCTGCAACTGTACACCTATTTTATTTGCTTTGCCCTTTCGATAGTTTCCTGTTCCTCCTTTCGAGGATTCAGAAGTTCCATCTTTGACCTGATGCTTGAGAGCCCAATATGATTCATGGTAACTATATGTGGCATTAAAAGTCCAATTGTACTTGTGCAAACTCAAACCCTAATTTTGAGTCATCAATGTTTGAGGAGGTGTCTTGAGCTGATCAAACCTTGTGTCATCTTGAATAAATGGAGATCTTGTGAGAGAGCTCTTGAGAAATTGAGAGGGCAAATTTTGGGGTACAACAATAGGGTTGTTATTTTTTAGGGGAACTCGCCACAATTTTAAGTCGTATGCCTACGTATCCTCTTATGAGGAATCATAGTCCCAATTCGTAGTTCGCAGTTGGTTGGTGTTTTTTATAGATCACAAAGATATTTCAAATTCTCCTTGAACCAAGTTTGAGTGTGTAAATAACAGAGTTGTTAGACGAAGTTTGTAGTCGATTAAAAATATTTCATAATCCTTTTTTGAAAATAATCTTGAATTTTAAATTATGTTAGTGGAAAATTGTTAGTAATTTGAACGGTTAGATATTTTTTAAGTATATTAAGAAATATAAGAAAAATAATTTTAATGCATGATAAAAATAATTTTAATGCAATTTAAAATTAATTAATAATGAGTTAGTAAAAAATTGAATTTTATAATAATAATAAAATAATTTTGGAAATTATACAAATATATTAAATATAAAAAATGTTAATTATATTATAAATAAATAAAAAATAGAATATAAAGAAAATAAAATTTCAATTAAAAAATTAGGGGGTGTATTTTATGTTGGCATAGTAAAATCAAGGGGTGCAGAAAATAGGGCCCTAAATCCAGATATTGGATTCAGGCCCAAACACAGGAGGGATGTGCATAATTGAACATGGAAGTAAAAGTTAGGGTAAGTGAAGCAGTGGTCCAAGTCCAGATGTTGGACTTGGCCTAATAGCTAAGGGGTGAGGATTATCATTGGCGAAGTAAAGCAAAAGGTGCATTCAGTAATGGGCTAGGCCCAAAACAACTATCTGATCAAATGGGCAAGGTGTGGGAGAGAACACAAAATTGTGATGGACGTGCTTTTCTGGGACGTCTGATGATGATCCAAGGGTTATGATGGAAAGCGCACAGTAAAGAAGTTGAGACTACGAGCATCAGATCATGGGAGGTTTATAAAAGTACAGGCCTAACATTGGGCCTCATTTTCCCCTCTTCTTTCTCTCTCTATCCTTGTTCTCTCATCCCAAACAAAATTCTAGAGAGAGATGCTCTCCCATCTCTCTAGAATTCAGGAGACCGAAAATTGCCTCAGCCGGCGGTGCTGCCTTGCAACGCCCTGAGCCATCCTTCATTCATCGTAGAAACCCGGTTTTCTGATTGAACTTCAACTGGGAAATTCATATGTTCATCCGAACCACCGCCAAAACCCAGAACCCTTTGAATCCAAAACCTAACCCTAGGGTTCTTACATGAACCCTAACAATCTTTAACACATAAATGCTTATCCAGATGAACCCTAACCCTAGACACTAAGAACCCTAACCCTAACTAACCTTAAACTTAACCATAGGTTTCTAGAAAACCCCAAATCAACCATAAAACAACAACAACAAAATCAAAAGCCTACGCTAAGTTCAATCGTGTTTACCTCTCCTGTAGTGACTCTTTTAGTATAACTCCTCTTCTGATTTCTATGATCTTGTCTTCTAATTCTTTCTTTTGATTACATGTGTGAAGTGTAGTGGCAACGACATAGAGGATGAAGACGCAACTTGAAGCAAAAATCTAGGGTTTTAGAAATTGAAACCCAGATCTCAAGTGAAGGGCGTGGATGTTTGGCATAAGCTTGCAACTTCTGCTTCTTTTCCTTGTTACAACTTTTTGTTCCTCCAATTTCTTCCCCCTCTTCTTCTTAGAAATGTTAGGTTTATATAGCTTAGGTTTTAGATTCAATTTAGGAAATTCTTGTCTGATTGTCGTTATATTAGTAATTGTATTTTAGAGAATTGGATTGATTAAGAAATTAGAGAAGATTTGATTCTGTTTTTTACGTTGCAATTGATTTGATTTATATAGTGTACAATTTTGTATTAAGAATTAGGGAAAGATTTGATTGGATTTGGATTGATATTGATTTGTAAATTAATTCCAGTAGATAAAAAAACAAATATTTAATTTACAAATTTAATTTGTGAAGATCTTGATTTGTTTTAGTTTTTGATGAATACACGTTTCTTTTTTATCTGTACATTACACATTTATTGGGTTTGGGCCTGGTTTTTGGGTTTGAAGGAGAAACAGGGCGCTTAGGGTTTCAACCCTCTGGGTTGACTCGGCCAACATCTCAAAATAATAATATTAAAAAAATTTAATTATAGTTATTTATGTTTAATGAATAATAAAAGTTTTTTTTGAAAGAAATGTTAACCCCAACCAGTAATTCTAAAACGATGGGCCTAAAAAAAATATAAAATATGGGCCTTCTAATTCGATCAAAGAAAATACACCCCTCTTCTGTTTAAAAAATGGGCTTCTAATAATGGGTCAACCTTCTTCTAAGCCTACTCCCCTTATTGTATTATAAAAAGGAATAATAACCTTAATGGGCCAACCTATTTAAGCCTTTGTGACAAGTAAATACACCCCCTTTCAGACTTAACAAAATAATAGAAGGTCCTCCAAAGGGTTTAATGAGTTGCCTGCTCTTTCTAAACATGCCCCTCATCCTCCTACTATTATCAAACCAAAAGCCATGTTGGGCCATTATAGTTTGATGGTCCTCTTGGAGAAATACACCCCTCAATCTTAATATGGACCTAAAAACTTAAAGAGCCACCAGATCTTGATGGGTTCTTCTGTTCACTAAAGATATTCCCCTTTTGTAATTATACCTCCATTATGAACAATTTTGAAACAGTCAACCATAATCTAACTTTGTAAAGACTATGATAAAGTTAGAAATTAATAACAATAAGGAATAAATTGATTAGATATTAATAGGGAAAATTTGGGGTATGACAGCTGCCCCTATTTAATTACCTTTCGATTGAATGGTGCGAGAATACACAGGTCTCGTACATTCGAATCAGAGGGTTATTAAATAATGGAAGACCCCAAAATTTGACCCCAAGATTATAAGTACATGTTGTACATCGTTCCTATGAGTACCAAGAAAGTAGGCACCGGTGATGACATATCATCTTACCTGAGTTTGAACCGAGTTTTGATTAATTTATATACAACGACACGGGTAACTCGTCAGATCATAGATTTTATCTATTCATCACAACCTGGGAGATGAATAAAACAGAGCTTGATAACACATTGATGCATGGAGACTGACACAATGGATTTATGTCACATATTTCATTATGTTTACTATAACCTAGAGAGTAAACAATACGAGGGTGAACTTGTGCACTTACCACAAACTAGAGGATCAATGAAACATGGATAGGCTTATGTATTCATCGCGACCTAGAGGATGAATAGTATAAACCTGATAATTCGCACACCTACCACAACCTAGGGGATAGATGATTGAAAAGTTTTGTGTGTTTATCATGACTTAGAGGATAAAGGAAACAAAGATAGACTTATGTATTCATTATGACCTATAGAATGAATAACATAAACCCGATAATTCGCACACCTACCACAACATATGGGATAGATGATTGAAAAGTTTGTATGTTTATCACGACCTAGAGGATAAACGACACGATAGTAGTCTTACGTATTTATCACAACCTAGAGGATGAATAACGTAATCCTGAGAATTCGCATACCTACCACGACCTAGAGGGTAGATAATTGAAGAATGTTTTCGGTAATTGAATATTACATAACTAGACCTAAGATAAGATTAGAGTTCTACCGGTTGTGTTTGTTCTCAACCAAGGTATTTGTTTGTTTTATGGACCAGATAATCCAAAGATGAGCCCCAAGAAAGTCCATAGTTTTAACCAAAGATGTGTTAGAAAAATTCCATGCATAATTCCCTAAGATGATATGGAACCCAAGATGTATATGCACGGAGTATATGCCCCAAATGTATATGCACCAAGTTTTTGTATATGCCCCAAGTTTTTATGTATGCATCAAATGCCTGTTGTGAAATTTTTTAACATTCTCTCCTCTTAAACCATTGGGTTTGTGTCGCTAACTCTCCAATGTTGTATGTTGCATTGTCGTGGTATTTTGAACTGATTTGAATAAGATGAGTGGTACTATCAGGATTTTGATATTTGTATCGCAGACGCAGGCGTGGACACAGTTGTGGTCACATGCGTGGATATGGCTATGATCACAGGCGTGGAAGTAGTCATGGATTTTCTTTCGATGTTTTTCTAACCAAAATTCTTTTTGATGTTATATAAATGCTTTTATTTGTTAAATCCCCAAAATGATTTCAACGTGGCATTCCCAAGAAATAATCGTATTATTTACAAACAAGCCCGAAAAAAGAAAACACACAATTGAAAGATTGAAAAATGAATTTTTTATTGATAATTATGCCTCTGAATATGCGATAGTACGAGATGAAATTACTAGAAAGAGGTAATTACAAAAAGTTTAACAAAAATTGAAAATGGCAATGGAAATGATAATTGCTACTATTGTTTCTTCAATGTCCTTTTGATAGCTCCAATCTCCTTTGCTTATGAGTCGAATGATTTAGATCAACTCCTCTCCTTCGTAGTCGTAGTCTTGGTTTTTAGATTGCAGTTTTTTTGTTCTTTATTTCCGAGTAAGATCCCTAACTTTTTCCTAACCGCCCTTTCGGGTTTTCAATCCACTGGGACAAAATTTTTGTGTATGTCCCTAATTTTTGTCTGGATCGCCCTTTAGGGTTTTCAATCCACCAGGACACTCCTTTTTTCCTAAGTCGCCTGTTTAGGGTTCGAACTTAGCGAGCTTTTTATACATAGTATTTTTTGACTGCATCTGAATTTGCCAGATGTGGCAGTTCTTCCCAATCCATTGTTGTGAGGATGAGACCACCACCTAAGAATGTTGTTTTTACCACATATGGACCTTCATAGTTGGGTGTCCATTTACCATGTGAATCATGGCGAGGTAGTAGAATCTTCTTGAGCACTAAATCCCCTTCTTTAAACACTCGAGGAAGAACCTTTTTATTGAATGCCTTCTCCATCCGCTTTTGGTACAACTGACCGTGGCACAAAGCTATCAAGCGTTTTTCTTCAATGAGGTTAAGCTGGTTAAATTGCGTCTGAAACCACTCCACTTCTTCAAGTTTTGTTTCCATTAGAACTCAAAGTGGTGGAATCTCTACTTCAACCGGGAGTACTTCCTCCATGCCATATACTAAAGAGAAAGGAGTTTCACCTGTTGATGTACGTACGAAAGTACGATAGCCATGTAGAGAGAAATGGAGCATCTCATGCCAATCCTTGTATGTCTTCACCATTTTCTGAATGATTTTCTTGATATTCTTATTGGAAGCTTCAATGGCTCCATTTATCTTGGTTCAATATGGTGAGGAATTATGATGCTCGATCTTGAAGTCATCACATAACTCCTTCATAATTTTTTTGTTCAAATTGGACCCGTTGTCTGTAATAATCCTATTAAGAACCTCGTATCTGTATATAAGATTTTGTTTGATGAACCAAGTAACCACTTGTCTTGTCACATTCATGTAGGACGCATCTTCCACCCACTTGGTGAAGTAATAAATGGTAACTACTATGAACTGGTGTCCGTTGGAGGCTTTCAGTTCAATCATTCCTATCATATCAATTCCCCACATCGAAAATGGCCAAGGAGAACTTAGGACATTCAGAGGAGTTGGTGGTACATGCATTTTGTTGGTGTAGATTTGGCATTTGTGACATGTCTTTGTATAATGGTAGCAATCGGATTCCATCATCAACCAATAATAACCTGCTCGCAAGATATTTCTAGCCATAGCATGTCCATTTGTATGTGTTTCGAAAGTGCCTTCATAGATTTCTCTCATAAGTATATATGCTTCATGTTTCTCCATGCACCTGAGTAACACCATATCATAGTTTCTTTTGTACAATATGTCACAGTTTAAAAAGAACTTTGAAGCTAGCTTCCGTAGAGTTCGTTTGTCAATTATAGAGGCATTTTCTGGATAATCTTGTTTCTCGAGATACCTTTTTATGTCGTAGAACCAAGGTTTGTTATCTGGTCCTTCTTCAATAGCAAGGCAATGTGCAGGTTCTTCAAAATGTCTGATTGTAATGCATGGTTCGTGATTTGGCCATGTTACCTTAAACATGGCTGATAAAGTTGCCAAGGCGTCTGCCATCTGATTTTCTTCTCGCAGAATATGGCTGAAGGTAATCTCTGTAAATTTCACATCTAGATTTAAAACATGATCCGGTATGGAATTAATTTTGGATGTTTAGTGTCCCATTCATTGTTGACCATATATATGACTAATGCTGAGTCTCCAAATACTTTGAGATGTTTAACTCTTAGATCCATAGCGGCTTCCAAACCCAAGATACAAGCTTCATATTCAACGATATTGTTGGTTCAGTCAAAATATAACCTTGCAGTATAAGGTTTGTGATAATTATTTGGAGAAGTCAAAACTGACCCAATACCATGTCCTAGTGCATTTGAAGCCCCCATCAAACATGAGTGCCCAGTGTTCCCCTGGTTCAGATCCTTCGTTGGGTCCTGGTGTTTCGTAGTCACCTATAACCATGATATCCTCGTCTAGAAAGTCGAACTTCATTGGTTGATATTCTAAAAATGGTTGGTGAGATAGATGGTAAACTAGTACACTACCCTTGATGGACTTTTGAGTGACATATTGGATGTCGTACTCTGATAGTAACATTTGCCATCGGGCAATTCATCTTGTAAGAGCTAGTTTTTCAAACACATACTTTAAAGGATCCATTCTTTCTATTAACCACATGGTATGAGTTAACATATACTTCCTTAATCGTTTAGTAGCCCAAGACAATGCACAACAAGTCTTCTCGAGAAGTGAGTACCTGGTTTTGCAGTCGGTGAATTTCTTGCTGAGGTAGTAGATTACATGCTCTTTTCTACCCATTTCGTCATGTTGTCCCAATACACATCCCATTGACCCTTCAAGCACTGCTAGATACATGATGAGTGGTCTTCTAAGAACTTGTGGTATCAAGATTGGTGGCTCTTGTAAATGTTGCTTTATTGTCTCGAAGGCTGTCTGACAATCACCATTTCACACCACCGTCTGATCTTTTTGAAGTAATTTAAATATAGGCTCGCACATAGCAATTAGGTGTGATATGAACCTTGAGATGTAATTAAATCATCCTAAAAAACCACGAACCTCTTTTTCTGTCCTTAGAGCTGGCATCTCTTGTATGGCTTTTATCTTATCGGGGTCAACCTTAATACCACGCTGACTTACAATAAAACCTAGTAACTTTCCTGACCTGACACCAAATGTGCATTTGTTCGGATTCATCCTTAATTTGAAATTTCGCAGACGCTCGAATAACTTTTGTAAATGTACGATGTGATCCTCCTCTGTATGAGATTTTGCAATCATATCATCCACATATACCTCCACTTCTTTATGAATCATATCATGGAATAGTGTGACCATAACTCGTTGATAAGTTGTCCCTGCATTCTTTAGACTGAAAGACATCACCTTATAATAGAAAGTGCCCCAAGGTGTCATGAAAGTAGTCTTTTCCATATCCTCGGGTTCCATTTTGATTTGATTATAACCTGAGAAACCATCCATGAATGAGAACACTGATGCTTGAGATGTATTGTCCACCAAAACATCTATGTGAGGTAACCATAAATCGTCTTTGGGACTTGCTTTGTTTATATCCCAATAATCTACACACATGCATACTTTACCTTCCTTCTTGGGCACCTATACAATGTTAGCTATCCAAGGAGAATAATCTACCATCACTAAGAACCATGCATCAAATTGTTTAAGGACTTCTTCTCGAATTTTGCTAGACATGTCTTGACGAGTTCTTCTCAGCTTCTGTCTAATTGAAGAGCAACCTTTCTTGAGAGGTAGTCTATGCACCACAATATCTATATCCAATCCTGGCATATCTTTGTAAGACAAAACAAATATATCCACATATTCATGTAACAACTTGGTCAGTATTTCTTTGACGCTTTTCTCCAATGTTGCCCCTAGCTTGATCTCTTTGGGATATTCCTATCTGCCAAGGTTAATGGTATCAGTTGATTCTTGGTATGGATGTATTTTGTCGACTTTTTTCTCTATCTCCCTTGCCAATTCTTCAGAGAGTTCAAGATCTTCATCATCTTCCACTTCCGCTTGGTTGATGGGTGCATCAAAATTATATCAGATATCAGCAGTAATGTTATCGTGATTTTAGGCATGGATCTGCATATTTTATCATGTTTTAGTGTTATTTTAGTATGTGAATTTGGAAAATGCATATGAAGAAAAGTATTGCCATTTTTAAAACATACAAAATAAATGCAAGAGAAAGACATGGATCTTAATTTATTGCGAAATATAACTCTTATTAATTGTAAATACTGTTCGAAAAAAATTGGGGGACCCTTACAAGCTACCCCTATGCCTCGGGCTTGTCATAAGTTCTTTCAAAAACAATAAAAATTACTTTGGAAAGAAAAAGATCTCTGGAATCTCCACGGCTGTCCAGTTCTTGAGCTCTTCGCTCGAAGCACATTCACAAATGAATTCAGATGCCCTCTTGGTGTTGCTTTTGTCAGAAACCATTGCCAATTGTCCGTCGTGCTCCGTTCCTTTGTTGATAAAGGTTTCCTGGATAGGAGGAAACTGTGCCTTGTCTTTTATGGTATCTTTTGATGATTCGTAGCCCAAACCAAAATGATTCTTCTTTTTAGGTATCTCCACAAGTTTACCCCAACCTTTTGAGGTACCATTTTCCACAGCTGTTTGTAAGTCTCTCCACGAAGTCACAGTAGGTTTCTTGATTTTATCCACTGGTAGGGTTACCATTGAAGCAACCTCTAAGACCTGAAATGATGTCGCTATAGAGTCTTCATCAGTGCTGATATATATGTAGAGTTGAAGTGATTGCCCTTGCTGCTTGGATCCAAGGTCTTCCGAGTAAACATGTATACGCTGGTTCTATATCCGTTACTTGAAAAGTGATATAAAACATATGTGGGTCGATCTTGACAGGAAGGTCCACTTCTCCAAATACCGTAATTTGAGAACCATCTAAAGATTTGACTATCGTGGAACTTGGCCTTATAACAACACCATCCAATGTTAACTTTATCAAGCTGGATTTTGGTAACACATTAAGGGCGGAACTAGTATCGGTGAGTACCCTGAACATGCTTGTAGTACCTATCTGAATAAATATGTGCAGTGCCTTGTTGTGAGCTTTGCCTTGTGGGGGAAACTCACTGTCATTAAAACCTAGATATGATTCAGATTTTAGATTTGTTACAACATTGTCAAACTGGTTTATTGTAATCTCTCCTGCAACATGAGTAGAACTTAGAACTTTCATTAGAGAATCTCGATGCGCTTCTGAGTTGAGGAGCAACAAGAGTATTAAAATATTTGTCGGGGTTTGGTGTAACTGATCTACCACCCTATAATCACTCCTCTTGATTATTTTCAGGAATTCCTCCGTGTGATCGGTGGGAATAGAACTGACTATTTTGGAATGCTGGTTCGCGTTTGCGTTTGTTTTCGCAAAATGTCGCGGTAAGCAAGAGTCGCCACCGTCTTTTATTTTATCCAACAAGGAAAGGACAAAAGCACAGAAAAATTCCTTTTTGAGATATTTCTCGGGTTCGAGAGGTAGATTATAGAAAGGGAAGGTATTAGCACCCTTTCTATCTGTGGTTATCCACGGGCTCTTAGGTACTTGCTCATTGTGTTTTCAAAAGTTTGCTTTTCATTGTGTTTGTAGGTTTTGAAAAGAGTTTTGTTTTTTTGAAGAGAGTGTAAGTGCGAAAAGTTTGTTTTTTGTTTTAAAAAAGAGCAAGTACTTAAGAACGTCTACCTACTCAAAAAGGAATTAAACTGTGCAAATGTCCTTTAGACAGTGCTATCCCACTATTGAGGAGTAGGTAACACCATCGTTGGAGTTTTCGGGTCAATTCGATTAAGGGACGTGTGGTCACTAAAGAAATGTTAGGACGCCTTAGTGGTAACCCTAATGTCTTAGATCATTTTTATCCGAGGCAACCGTTTCGAGGCAACTTTGATCTTTGGACAGGAGGGCGACCTCTAAAACTTCCTATACTCAATGACCACGTTCGAGGCAACCAAGTGAGGCGTACCCTAGGAGTGGCATGTGCAAGTGTGTCAATTTTCAGTTTACATTATCTTTACATGTCGTGGTGAGCTACTGTTGATTTTAAGTTAAAGGTTAATCTTGTCATGCATAGCCTATTATTCATACATCTAGCAGTTAATGGTTGCGGAAAATAAATTGCGGAAGATAAAACTAAGCTATTACAAGGCGTCGGGTATTTACATCGCCAAAAACAAACACTTAAAATTAAATGCGAAAAAGTAAATAAAAGCGGTAAATAAAATCCTAAATTAAAACTATTACATCCTCGGAGCAATTACAATATATGGATCAAAATAATACGCGCGAGAAAAGTTGAATCAGATTGTCCTTTAGGGTTTTGACCCTTTTATTGAATAAAGCATATTTTTGGTCTTTTTTGATTTAAGAATTAAGTCTAAATTAATAATGGAATTAAAGAAAATATTTTTGAGTTTTTATTTTAATCAAGGAAATAAAATCAGAAATATAAAAAACCCTAATTCTAAGTCAATTTTAATTTATTGTAAAAAATGTTAAGATTAAACCTAATTAAAAGAAACTAAATTAATTGGTTACAATTTATTTACCAAAAATAAGTAATAAAATTAAAATAAAAATATTTTTGTTGTTTCTGATTTTTTTTTATGAAAAAAAAAGTTAATTTGTTAATTAATTAGTTAGTTTATAATAATAATAATAAAAAGCAAAAGAAATATGAAAAGAAAATAAAAAAACATAAGCAAATTGTGGGGGGCGCTGGGCCTGAAGAAGGGAGGTTGATTCTGCAATTCCAGGCCCAGATTCGAAGGCCTCGTTTGACTTTCAGATGGCCTGGACGTTTGTTGACCAAGGTTCATGGTGAACCTCCATCCTTAGCCATTGGATCTGCCTGGGAACCACCTGGCACGTTGAGATCTGAGGACGTATGGTAGTCCCTGCCTGAAGCGCTGCATGTGAATACCTGAAGGAAAAAACACAACAAAGTTTTGGTGGACCTGGGATTCGAATCCAGGTCCCAAGGGGTCTTGCGCTAACGCGCTCACCAACCAGCCAATCTGCTTCATTCGTTAGTTAAATGGAAAAAAAATATTATATACAAACAATAATTATGCCTGGCCAAAAATAAAAAAATGCACAATTGATTCAAATGAACCAATCACGCCCAACCATGTTATCGTCTTCCTCACAAAAGCCTGGTTCGTTTACCTGCGGATTTTTATCCGCAGGAAGATTCCTAGGGTCGTTCAAACATCTCTCCTAGGCCATGAAACTGAAATCCAAGAGTACCAACGTACTCGTCTGTTCACCCCGGTCATCCCTGTAACCATAGTTTGCATTGATTTTCCCTGTGACATAAACGCCTAAAAACAAGAACAAGAACCCTAGGTTCTGGATATGGGGTTAGAGGCCATGAAAATTAAATTGGACAACGCCAAAACATTCTAAATCAAATAACAATCACAAATATGTCAATATTTTAAAGAAAAGATGCAAGAATGGATGTTTTCGATTTCATGTTCAGAGCAAATTTCATGGAGACTTACAGCGTGTTAGAGGTAATGATAGGCTTGGTTTCTGATTGGCCTCGCTTTAGGAGGTTGCTGGAAAGAGAGCTGCGTCATTCTTTTGCTCTGAATCTGCCTCCAATGTGGTTCTTGATCCCACACTTTTCAAGGTGTTTTGCAAGACTGTTCTGGCCGTTTCCACAGAGTTTTTGCAGAGTTTTGTGTATGTGTTTCACGTGTGTGCAGCAGGGTTTTCGTGTGTGATTTGTTTATGAGCATGAGGTTTATATAGCCAAGGAAATTAGGTCAACATTTGTGTATCAAATCTTGGTCCATTATGATGAAGAGATTTGATTTGATTTCTTCATAAAGACTTACTATATTTGATTCAATCAGGTTCCAATCTATCTTCATGCGTTACTGCCAGCCTGTTATGAGCTGTTTGGGCCTCCAATATGATGGAAATCAAAAGCTGAATTGCCCCTTCGAATTTGCTTTCTTCGATTGCTTCAAAGTCCAATTCGAACTACTCCAGTCACAGCCCCTTCGATTGAGACTCCCCCTGTTTCGATTGCATATCTGCAAGGGACACATGCCATTGTGAACTTTGGGTATTCTGGACAGGTTAGGATATGTGTTTTTGCTTAGTCATGCCAGCCTACTTTCTTCCTTCGAATCTGCCTTCTTTGCCAACTTCAAAGTCTAATTCGAATCTATTTAGCACATTCCCTTTTAGACAACTTCGACCAGCCCTTGGCCTTGTGATGAGTCTAAGTTCTGATTCGAAGTGTCCAGAACTTCCTTCATTAGAGCATCTTGGATTAAGAGAAACTCTGCACTGAAATGCCATTCAAAGGTCATTTCGTTCTGATGTTCTGATTGAGGTAAAGTATGAAGTTCCAGTCGAAGGGCCCTCTGAAGTACTAATCGAAGCATTGTGAAATTGACTTGATCGAAGGAGGTCCAACGCTCAATCGAAGCTTGCAGACCAAAGCTTGATTGAAGGATGTGCAGCACTCAATCGAAGACTTGCAGACCAAAGCTTGATCGAAGAGTGTCCAGTGCTCAATCGAAGCTTACTAATCAAAGCCTGATCGAAGAGTGGCAAATTCCCAATCGAAGACTGGTGAACCAAGCCTGATCGAAGGATTTTGGATGCCCAATCGAAGACTTTTCCTAGATGCCAATCGAAAGGCATTTTGTTCATCTTCAAAAAAATTTATTTTTCTTAGGCAAGGGTTTGTGACCAACCATGTAAGGGAAGATCTTTGAAAACATGAGAGGGCAAATTTTAGGGTACAACAGTTGCCCCTGTTCAATTTTCTTAAACCTGAGGATGTAGATTGGCTTGCGTGCCTTTCGTGATCCGAAGGTGGAAGATGATTGAACACTAGAGTGCCCAGAAATTTGCACTCGCATGGTGTAGTATCAGCATTGTGATGTCGGGAATGGGCTTACAGATGCCATTTGGAGGTTGTTGGTAGGAGGATGGGCTTATAGATGCCATCTGCAGGAGTGTCGATCACATAAGAGATTCCTTAGCGAGAACTTGCATACCTGAGAAAGAAAGATGGTCTTCCTGGCTTGTTACAGATGTTGATCTTCAATCTCTTTGTGTAGATAGTTTTCCTAGCTTATTACAGGTATCAGTCGTCCACAGATAGTTTTCTTGGCTTGTTACAGGTATCAGTCATCCACAGATAGTTTTCCTGGCTTGTTACAGGTGTTGAGCTGGGACTTGAAAAGATTTGTCGAGGAGATAGTTGTCCTGTCTGGTTTCAGGTATTAATCTCTGACCCGAGAAAGAAAGATGGTCTTCCTGGCTTGTTACAGGTGTTAACCTTCAATCTCTTCATGTAGATAATTTTCCTGGCTTGTTACAGGTATTAATCTACAATCAATCGTCCACAGATATTTTCCTGGCTTGTTACAGGTATTAAACCGGGACTTCAAATGGTTGATGGTAGCCATCTTTTAGTTGACCTTTTCCTGACAAAGGTAAACGTTAGCTGTATGCAATGTCATGATGTATGAAATGCATGATGTCATGATGTTCTAAAAAATAAATGAGATTGTGTCGTATGCACTTCATCATGTATGTAAATAGGAGGTATGAAATGTGAAATATTTATGAATGTATTTTCGTCTGGGAAAATAAATCCTTGACAAATGCCAGGGAGTTTGTCAAGTCCTGGATTGCTGTTGAAGAGTATGTGTGTCTTGAAACTTGACTTAGGATGTTTCTGATGGGGATGACGAACGAAGATGGTTGCAAGAATAAACCTGTAGGAGAAAATAACTCCGTTGGGGAATAAACATGGTGAAGAGATTACTCTGCGGTGAATTACTCTGTGGGGAAGAGATACTTCACTGAGATTTTAATGATAAACTCCGCTGGGGATTCCGTTGATAAGCTCTGTTGGGGATTTTGATGATGAACTCCGCTGGGGATAGAAAGAACTTCGCTGGGGATGATCTTTTAGTTGCAACTTGCTGAGGATAGCCCGGTTAGACTCTTGTGAGGATAACCTCTGAATTTGACTGGGGAGATACATTAGTATTCTGCAGGGGACAAACTTCCAGAATCTACTGGGTAAGATGATTCAACTCTATTGGGGAAGCCTTTTTTAGACTGCGCTGGGGAAATGGCTCCACTGGGGGTATCTTGTATTCCGCCGGGGAACATTCTTATACTCTGTTGTGGAATATTAAGACTGCCAGGGATACTCTTATGCTTGCTGGGGAATATCCTTATACTCCGCTGGGGAATATTAAGACCTTCTGGGGATACCCAACCTTTTTAGGGCTGATGGTAGACTAACTCTGCTTGGGGGAGAGTATGGCTGATTCATTCATGGTTGCAAGTCTCAGTGGGGGAGAGTTACCATTACTGTCTTACTCTGCGGGGAGTGAAAGTATCTCAGCCATATTCTTCAACTGAACTTACCTTGGTACCTTGGTGGACAGAGCAACTAGACCGCTCAGACAATTCTCATTGCCCCTACTTCTGATATCACCCGTAATTAGTCCTTTGTTTCGCATGTAAATATTTATGAGCAGCAATTAATGTTAAATGCATATATCAAAAATGACATTGGACGTTCTTTGCAAAACAAAACAGATAAAGGAAAAACAATTTGAAGTTTGTCTGAAAATGAATTTGTATTGATTTTGAAGTTTGCCTGTAAATAGGCGCTTTTGTACAAGAGGCCGACGTCCTAGTAAGAGAACGCCGCCGCACAAATAGGATTTATACAACTTGTGAATAGAAAACAAAATAGCTATGTGAATAGTCCCACTGGGTTCCAACTCTGCTATTGCCTTTATATCTTCAAGCATCTCATCACTTTGCTGCTTAGTTGAAGGTGAATCTGATTGACTGGTGTCGTCTGAGCTTGATAGTTGATACCGAAGTCTAGATGCAAGGTGATCCAATAAGACATAGTATTACGCTTATCCCTAACTTCAGCCTGGACTGGCCTTTCGGGTTTTCAGTCCACCGGGGTACCCATTTTTGCCCAAGCCGCCTTTTCAGGTTTTTGACTTGCCGGGTATACAGATTTTTTTTATTTTCATCCCTTATTTTTGCCCGTACCCTTTTGGTTCACCGGGAAGCCCTTATTTTTGCCTAGGCCAGTCGACCTAGCGGGTCTTTGATTATGCGTAGTATCTTTTTACTATGTCTGCATTGACGGGGTGAGGAAGGTCGTCACCAACCATGGTGGTTAGAATCATCGCTCCTCTTGAGAAGATATTCTTAACCACAAATGGCCCTTCGTAAGTAGGGGTCCATTTGCCCCTGGGATCACCTTGAGGTGAGACAATGCGCTTGATTACCAGGTCCCCAACTCGATACTCTTGTTGTCTGACTTTCTTGTTAAATGCCTTGATCATCCGTTTTTGGTACGTCTGACCATGACAAATAGCAGTAAGTCTCTTTTTGTCGATTAGGTTCAGTTGATCAAGTCAGGTCTGGATCCAGTCGTCTTCGCTCAAACCTGCATCCTTCATGATCCGAAGAGAGGGTATCTGAACTTCAATAGGCAACACTGCCTCCATGCCATAAACCAAGGAATATGGTGTTTCCCCTGTTGATGTCCTTGCTGAGGTACGATACCCATGAAGAGCAAATGGTAACATCTCGTGCTAGTCTTTGTAGGTCACTGTCATCT
This sequence comes from Vicia faba, assembly GCA_948472305.1. Taxonomy (NCBI): domain Eukaryota; kingdom Viridiplantae; phylum Streptophyta; class Magnoliopsida; order Fabales; family Fabaceae; genus Vicia; species Vicia faba. The sequence continues at coordinate 877,401,554 of OX451735.1, forward strand.
TCTGCACAATCTTCTTAATGTTCTTATTTTCCGCTTCGACAGCCCCATTCATCTTCGGCCGGTAGGGAGAAGAGTTGTGGTGTTGTATTTTGAATTGCTCGCAGAGCTCAGTGATAATTTTGTTGTTAAGATTGGTACCATTATCCGTAATGATCCTCTCTGGTACACCGTATCGACAGATCAGGTTGTGCCGAATGAACCGTGCCACAACGTTCTTGGTTACCGTAGCAAAGGAAGCTGCTTCAACCCACTTCGTAAAGTAATCAATCGCTACCAGGATGAAACGATGCTCGTTGGATGCCGTAGGTATGATCTCGCCGATCATATCAATGCCCCACATTGCAAAAGGCCAAGGTGCTGTCAAGAAATTCAGAGAAACTGGAGGAATGTGCACCTTATCAGCATAGACCTGGAACTTGTGACATGTCCGAGAATGCTGATAACAGTCGGCTTCCATTGTGGACCAGTAATATCCTGCCCGAAGGATTTTCTTTGCCATGGTATGTCCACTGGAATGTGTTCCGAAAGTACCTTCATGCAGCTCTGCCATGATCCTTTCTGCTTCGATCTTATCCATACAACGCAGTAAGGTTGAATCATGGTTACGTTTGTAAAGAATGCCATTGCTGATGAAGAACTTTGCCGCGAACCTTCTCAGAAACTTCTTGTCATTAACAAATGCACCCTCGGGGTATTCTTGAGTTTCAAGGTATCTCTTCACTTCATGATACCAAGGCTTTTCTGTTACCTCTTCGGTCTCAAGATCACAACAATGTGCAGGTTCATCCAATTTCCAATCCGGGGGGCCTCGTTGTCCCATTTGACTTTGAACATAGAAGACATCGTAGCTAACGAATCCGCCAACTGATTCTCCTCTCTTGGGAAGTGTTCAAAAGTTATCTCCTCGAAATGGGGTAGCAATGTCAATACATACTCCTTGTAGGGAATGAGATTTGGGTGTTTCGTATCCCACTCTCCTTTGATCTGACTGATCACGAGAGCGGAATCTCCGAAGACACTCAGAAACTTAATCCTTAGGTCAATTGCTGCTCGAATACTCATGATGCATGCTTCATACTCCGCCATATTGTTGGTGCAGTTGAAACATAGTCGGGCGGTAAGTGGAGTATGTGAGCCTTTAGGAGATATGATCACAACACCAATGCCATTACCCAAAGCGTTTGAAGCCCCATCAAAATGCATAGACCATCGGGATCCTTCCTCAGGTCCTTCATCCGGTCCAGGTGGTTCACAATCAGTTATCAACATGATATTCTCGTCCGGGAATTCAAAGTTCATAGACTGGTAATCATCCACTGCCTGATGTGCCAAATGGTCTGCCAATACACTTCCCTTGATTGCTTTTTGAGTTGTGTACTGGATGTCATACTCAGTCAAGATCATCTGCCATCTTGATATTCTTCCGGACAAGGCAGGCTTTTCGAAGATATACTTGATTGGATCCATCTTTGAAATCAATAGAGTAGTGTGAGTCAGCATATACTGTCTCAGCCGGCGAGCAGCCCATGCCAAAGCGCAGCAAGTTTTCTCAAGCAATGAGTATCGGGTCTCACAGTCGGTAAACTTTTTACTAAGGTAATAAATAACATGCTCTTTTCGGCCAGACTCGTCATGCTGCCCCAGCACACACCCCATTGAGTTGTCAAGTACTGTTAAGTATAAGATCAGAGGTCTCCCTTCAACTGGTGGCATTAGAATGGGTGGTTCCTGGAGATACTCTTTGATTCTTTCAAAAGCGGCCTGGCATTCATCGTTCCAACGTACCACTTGATCTTTCTTCAACATCTTGAAGATTGGCTCACAAGTAGCAGTAAGATGTGAGATGAATCAGGAAATGTAGTTCAATCGTCCTAGAAAGCCTCTGACCTCCTTCTCTATCTTGGGATCTGGCATCTCTTGTATGGCTTTCACCTTGGCAGGGTCCACTTGAATATTTTTGTCGCTCACGACGAAACCTAGCAGTTTGCCAGACCTCACCCCGAAGGTGCACTTGTTCGGGTTCAACCTCAGTTTGTACAACTTCAACTGGTCAAACAGCTTCTGTAGATGGTCGATGTGTTCCTCCTCCGTTTGGGACCTCGCAATCATATCGTCGACGTATACTTCAATCTCATGATGGATCATATCATGAAACAGAGCGACCATGGCACGCTGATACATTGCCCTAGCATTTTTCAACCCAAAAGGCATGACCTTGTAGCAAAAGGTACCCCACTGAGTAACAAAAGTGGTCTTCTCCATGTCTTCGAGAGCCATCTTGATTTGATTATAACTGGAGAAGCCGTCCATAAAGGAGAAGACCTTGTGCTGAGCAGTATTGTCAACCAGAACGTCGATGTGAGGCAGAGGGAAGTCATCTTTAGGGCTTGCCCTGTTTAAATCTCTGTAATCAACATACATTCTGACCTTACCATCTTTCTTCGGTACCGGAACCACATTGGCAACCCACTGAGGGTAAGAAGTTACTGCTAGAAAACCGGCGTCGAATTGTTTCATAACTTCGGCCTTGATTTTCTCAGACATCTCCGGACGCATACGGCGAACCTTCTATTTTACGGGAGGGCAGTCTTCCTTGGTAGGCAGGAGATGAACCACAATGTCGGTATCTAATCCAGGCATATCTTCGTAAGACCAGGCAAAGATTTCCACGTAGTCATGCAGCATCTGAATCAACCGTTGTTTCACACTAAGCTCCAGATTTGCACCGATCTTGACTTCCTTCTTGTCTGTCTCAGTACCCAGATTCACTGTTTCCACTAGCTCTTCATGTGGCTGAATGGTCCTCTCTTCCTGGAGTAACAGTCTTGCAAGTTCACCAGGCACTTCGCAATCATCTTCACCTTCGTCTTCGGCTAAGTTGATCGGATTTTTGAAGTCATAACTGGCAGTAGCAGAGTCATTACCGGTGAGATCTAGAGTGGATTGAGACCTGTATATGTGAGTGTGTGTAAAATAGCTGTTTTGTGATATATAATAAATAAAGACAAGGAGCGCAAGATTTGAAATGCAAAAAAACGTCCAATGCTTTTATTAATGATATATGAAAATGGCACACAAAAGCCCTCACAAATGAAGCCACGGTGCCCCGGGTAGGACACCGGGCCATAAAGTTTCACAATATTGTCTGTTACAAATTCAAAACAAAGAGTTCATTACTGAGTAACAAAAGTAATAGGGATGAAGTCCTTTGCTGTCCAGTTGCTTGGTCCACCATTGGTCGTAGGGTAGATACAGCTGTCGAATTCAGACTCCTCCACGTCATCTTCGATGGCATTTACTCCCGAGTTGCTGATGAACACATGAGGTCTTCCAATCCTTGCACTACGAACAACCCTTTGAGCTTCTGTAGTGAAACCCAAACCAAACTTGTTAGTCTTCTGAGTGAAATCAGGAAGTCGGCCCCAGTTTGCATACTCACCCTTCTCAATAACAGCCCGGGCATCCTTTAAGGAAGCCATCTTCAAAGGAGAATCTTCAACCACAGTCTCAGCTGATGCCAGTGTCTGAGAAACCTCTTCAAAGTGTTGAAATGGGGTCTCAATGAACTCCTCATCCATCTCTACGTATCTGAACGAGTTGAGGTGGCTGACCATATACTCTTCCTCCCCCTGTACTGTCACAATCTTCCCTCTGACCGGGTACTTCAGCTTTTGATGGAGTGTTGAGGTCACAGCTCCAGCTTTGTGGATCCATGGACGACCCAGCAAACAAGAATAGGACGACCGAAGGTCCATCACGTAGAATGTGGAATTGAAGACCTGAGAACCAACTTTAATTGGAATATCAACCTCACCATGCACCATCCTTTTAGACCCATCAAAGGCCCGGACAACAATGTTACTTGGATTCAGCTCCAACCCTTTGCAATCCAACTTGTCTAGAGCTTTCTTGGGCAAGACGTTCAATGAGGAACCAGTGTCAACCAACACATGTGCAAGAGTAGTGCCCCTGCATTCAATGGAGACATGCAGGGCATCGTTATGGTTCTTCCCTTTAGCAGTTAGATCAGCGTCAGAGAAACCTAAACCATTATCAGTAGTTAAATTGGCCACACAATCGGTAAACTGACCAGCTGATGTCTCTTGTGGCACGTGGGCTGTCTTCAGGAAGGTAATCAGGGCCTTGGCATGGGCCTCTGAACACAACAACAGTGATAACATAGAAATCTTAGATGGGGTTTGCCCCAGTTGCTCAACTACATTATAATCACTCTTCTTAATAATCTTCAGAATCTCTTCCATCTCCTGTTTGGAAGCTTCAACAGTGGTGGTCTTTGACGCCTCCGTCCGGGAAGGCATATCAGTGGTGATCCCTTTGCTCCGAGCGTTAGATGACTCGGCGATAGGGGTAGGAACAGGGACATGATCAGGAATGGAAGTAGGTAGACTTACAGGTGAAATGACAACAGGTCTTCGGACAGTTGGTGGAGCAATATCAGGTGAGAAAAGTCTACCACTGCGGGTGACTTTAGCAGGCCCAATAATGTTGCTGATGCCGGTATCAGCATCAAACTCTTGCTTGACTCCAAGAACATAAACATCTGACCCATAATGCCAAGGGACAGCTTTGTCAGAGGTGTAGGGGATGGGCCCCAGAACAGTGATGATTATGGGCGCAATCTTCGGAACAGGCGTAATTCTGACAGGCTTCCTCGAGGGAGCCTTGGGAGAATTGTTGAAAATGGTAATAATGGAAACTTCTTCAGTAGGGGTGGGAGGAACATCAACCTTCTCAAACAGGATCTCTTTGATATCCATCAAGTTTTGGATACCTGGCTTCAAAGATGGGAAACCAGTAGGGGAAACAGAACACAGATGGCAACCTTCACCACAGCCCGAAAATAAACCGGCTAGCAACAGGTTCTTCTTGACAGTCATCAGCGGGGTAACAATATCATCCACAGAGGCTACAAACAAGTCTTCCTCTACAGCATTCACTCTATGCTTGGGCATGGGAGCAGTCACAACATTAGGCCTCTTAGACGCCTCAAACTCAATCTCCTTTGCATCGATTAGGTCTTGAACCTTATTCTTCAAAGCCCAACAATCATCCGTATTATGCCCCGGGCTATCAGAGTGATAAGCGCAACAGGCGTTAGGGTTGTACTTTGGTGTTGTTGTATTGAAAATCTTCAGAGCTTCTTTTAGAGTCACCAGATTGGTCGTCAGTAACTGTGGCAATATCTGAGACAAGGTCATGCTGAGACGAGTGAATTGCCTTCAAGGTCTCTCGCCCCTTTGTTGGTTGTGATGCTGAGGAGCACTAGCAGGTTTTGAAATAACAACCGCATTGACAGCTTGGCGGTGTTCCGATCTGTTCGGTCTTCTTGAACCGTAGACATCACTGGATTCTTTCTTGAACGACTTCTTTTCGGTGCCCGAGGAGGCACCCTTCTGTATCTTCCCAGCCTTGATACCAGCTTCAATCCTCTCACCATTCAAGATAAGGTCTGTAAACCCTACTGAAGAGCTTCCAATCAAATGGTTAAAGAATGGACCAGACACGGTCCCCAAGAACATATCAACAAGTTCACGATCAGCTAAAGGTGGTTGCACCCTTCCAGCAAGGTCTCTCCATTTTTGAGCATACTCTTTAAATCCTTCACCCGTCCCTATTGACATACCCTGGAGTTGGGTACGCGTAGGAGCGAGGTCGGAATTATACTGATACTACCTATAGAAAGCAGTAGCCAAATCCTCCCAGCTGCGGATACTGGCTCCATCCAGCTGATAGAACCACTCAAGCTGAGTCCCTGAAAGATTGTCTTGAAAGAAATGGATCCACAAGTTCTTATCAGCAGTGTAAGGTTGGGTCTTCCTCACATATGACCAGAGGTGCAGCTTTGGACAGGAAGTTCCTGCATACTTGGAAAAGGCAGGTGCCTTGAACTTATGGGGAATCACCACCCCAGAGGATAGACCTAGATCTCCGAAGTCTAGACCGGGCACCTTCTGTATTTCCATAGCACTCAAGCGGTCTTCCAGCTGTTTGTATTTATCCTCAGCAGGAGGATACTGTTCTTCATCATAGTCCGTCTCGTTGTCGGAGACCATAGGGCTAGGAGCCCTCCTTTCTTTTGGGCTGTCTTTCCCTCCAAATGAGGTGGCCAGATCAACTTCATTTTGCAGCCCGTTTCCAAACCTGCGTCCGGTGTTGAACAGGACGGTCCTCTTCTTCTTCTTCTTTCTCTCTTTCAGAATCAGGGTCTTCAGGTCCTGCTGACCCTTAGCTAGGCTCATGACCAACTCTTGAAATTGGGCATTCTGGGCCTGGAGGGCCTTGATAGCTTGCTCAGTGGAAGGTTCGGTAGACATGATGATTGCTGAAATAAACAGCGAAGAAGATAAGAAACCTGTAAAAAGGTACCTGCCTATGAAGTGCATGAGATGAGATGCGTATGATTTATGATTTCAAAGACAATCGGGGTTCAAATTTGTAAACAAGAAAGGAAACACACTTTATTAGATTTAACTTCAGAATTTAAATTGTTCAACAAATTGCCCTTAGGCGTTACAAGAATGGAAATACTGAAAAGTAAATAAAAACTGTAAAAGAAATCATCAAAGATCCATCAATGCTCCCATGGCCTCTTCTTCTCAGTGCGGATATAATCATTCAGGACCCGCTCGTTCTCCAGTTGCTTAGTCAGCTTCTAGATCTTCTGTTCTTGTTCATTGAACCTCTCCCGATAAGAATCCCGTTCTTCCTGCAGTTGCGCCTAAGACCTCTTTAGTGTGCCAACATCAGTGGGCGTATGAGGATGGAGAATAGTTGGAGGAACCCCGTCTTTATCAGCAACTTCAAGAGTAACAGGCCTGACATCTTCGTATGGCATACCTAACCTCTGGGCACGAATGCGGACCCATCTGAGATATGGCTCCATTGGCAGAGAAGTCTCCGGTCCCAACTCATGTGGGTCAGATTTGTAAACTCTATCCCAAGCCCTGATGAATCTACGATGCAGCTCGTCGCTATCTCGAAAATCAAAGATGATATGAGGTATCAACATCTCATGAGGCCCTTCTCTTCTGGCTCTTCCAAATTGACGGAGAGCTAAACACAGGTTATAAGAAATTCCTCCATGGGTTCCGATCAATGGAACATTAGGATACTCTCCACAACGATCAATGACAGTCACCTCATCCAAGCCTTTGAGAGTCCAGATAATGTCATTATTAGTAAGAGACATTATCCTATGAGCCCAGCCCATTCCTTCTTTATTCTTCAGTACAGACTTAGGGAGGTGCGAAATAAACCACCTCGATAATAAAGGAGCACAACACATCAAAGTTCCCCGCTTCCGGGAAGTACGAGCATAGAGCTGATGAAGGATGTCACCCAAGAGAGTGGGTACAGGGTTCCGAGAGATGAAGATCTTTATGGCATTAACATTAACAAAAGTGTCAGGATTTGGAAACAATACCAGACCATAGACTAAGAGAGCCAGAATGTCCTTGTACGCTTTGAAGTCTAAGTCATCCCAGAAACAATTAGCTTTGCCAACCAAAAATTTAGCCAAAGAACCCTTAACTCCATTTCTAGTCTCCCAGTTAGCCATTACCTCCTCTTTGGTCAAGTGAAGGGCTGCAGCAATCTCTTCAGGCCTGAGAGTCTTTTCCCAACCAGTAAATGGAGTCTGCTCCAAAACAGAGATACCAAGCAACTCAGAAAATTCTTCCAGGGTAGGGACCAGCTGGAAGTCTTGAAAGGTGAAGCAATGGTATAGCGGACCATAAAACTGGACCAGGACACTCATCATTTGTTGGTCCAACTTTGAGGTGACTAAACCGAGAAGAGAACCATGCCTCCTGATGAAGGAAGTAGTGTCTGGAATCCTGTCAACCAACTCTTTAAGCAAAATAGGTACTTGAACAAAGTTGATCCGGATAGTATTCCTACGCATGGGCATCATGATATCCTACAAAATAGAGCAAAGATGAAACCCTCTTGTCTTTGAAATAGGTTAGTCCTTATGCAAGATGTATGCAATGTTATGATGTTATGATGTCATGGTAAAGGCACACCACAAGTATTCACAAAAGGCAAACATGGTAAAGGCATACAAGTCACACAAAAGAGCCCTTAGATTTCAGGCTGGCATGAAGTTTAGGTACTACCCTCTTTCAGTTTCAGTTGGTTAAGACATGTCCTAAAAATAGTAATCGGGTTCTAGAGGATCTCAATATCACTGACTACCCTCAATCGGTCATAATTCTAATTTAGCAACCTTTTCTTGCAGCCGGAATCATCGCGAGAGTTTAGTCTCAATGAGTGTAGCATACTGCTACTGTTCTATGGCCAAGTTGGTCAATTTAAGGTTCTAAGGTCAGTTTATGCTCAATGACTCCTCAGAAGACCCATATTCTCCTCGTTCCAACACAAGGGATATCGGTACAGACCAAGGTGTCACACTAACGTAGCTACTGCTTCATCCGTGTCGGTCTACGCCGGACAGATCCCTCACAGTTTATTGCTACTTACCTAAAAAAAGGGTACCCCCAGATCCAGGCTAGGATCTATAAAACTCCGATACAAGCCCACAAAATTTAAAGCATACAAAGCATACAATTGAAAACACAAATGATCTAATCCTAAGGTACACCTCACTTATAAGATTCCCCAGCAGAGTTGCCAGTTCTGTGATCGGTGGGAATAGAACTGACTGTTTTGGAATGGTAGTTCGCGTTTGCGTTTGTTTTCGCAAAATGTCACGGTAAGCAAGAGTCGCCACCGTCTTTTATTTTATCCAACAAGGAAAGGACAAAAGCACAGAAAAATTCCTTTTTGAGATATTTCTCGGGTTCGGGAGGTAGATTATAGAAAGGGAAGGTATTAGCACCCTTTCTATCCGTGGTTATCCACGGGCTCTTAGGTACTTGCTCATTGTGTTTTCAAAAGTTTGCTTTTCTTTATGTTTGTGGGTTTTGAAAAGAGTTTTGTTTTTTTGAAGAGAGTGTAAGTGCGAAAAGTTTGTTTTTTGTTTTAAAAAGGAGCAAGTACTTAAGAATGTCTACCTACTCAAAAAGGAATTAAACTGTGCAAATGTCCTTTAGACAGTGCTATCCCACTATTGAGGAGTAGGTAGCACCATCGTTGGAGTTTTCGGGTCAATTCGATTAAGGGACGTGTGGTCACTAAAGCAATGTTAGGACGCCTTAGTGGTAACCCTAATGTCTTAGATCATTTTTATCCGAGGCAACCGTTTCGAGGCAGCTTTGATCTTTGGACAAGAGGGGGACCTCTAAAACTTCCTATACTCAATGACCATGTTTGAGGCAACCAAGTGAGGCGTACCCTAGGAGTGGCATGTGCAAGTGTGTCAATTTTCAGTTTACATTATCTTTACATGTCATGGTGAGCTACTGTTGATTTTAAGTTAAAGGTTAATCTTGTCATGCATAGCCTATTATTCATACATCTAGCAGTTAATGGTTGCGGAAAATAAATTGCGGAAGATAAAACTAAGCTATTACAAGGCGTCGGGTATTTACATCGCCAAAAACAAACCCTTAAAATTAAATGCGAAAAAGTAAATAAAAGCGGTAAATAAAATCCTAAATTAAAACTATTACATCCTCGGAGCAATTACAATATATGGATCAAAATAATACGCGCGAGAAAAGTTGAATCAGATTGTCCTTTAGGGTTTTGACCCTTTTATTGAACAAATCATATTTTTGGTCTTTTTTGATTTAAGAATTAAGTCTAAATTAATAATGGAATTAAAGAAAATATTTTTGAGTTTTTATTTTAATCAAGGAAATAAAATCAGAAATATAAAAAACCCTAATTCTAAGTCAATTTTAATTTATTGTAAAAAATATTAAGATTAAACCTAATTAAAAGAAACTAAATTAATTGGTTACAATTTATTTACCAAAAATAAGTAATAAAATTAAAATAAAAATATTTTTGTTGTTTCTGATTATTTTTTTATGAAAAAAAGAAGTTAATTTGTTAATTAATTAGTTAGTTTATAATAATAATAATAAAAAGCAAAAGAAATATGAAAAGAAAATAAAAAAACATAAGCAAATTGTGGGGGGCGCTGGGCCTGAAGAAGGGAGGTTGATTCTGCAATTCCAGGCCCAGATTCGAAGGCCTCGTTTGACTTTCAGATGGCCTGGACGTTTGTTGACCAAGGTTCATGGTGAACCTCCATCCTTAGCCATTGGATCTGCCTGGGAACCACCTGGCACGTTGAGATCTGAGGACGTATGGTAGTCCCTGCCTGAAGCGCTGCATGTGAATACCTGAAGGAAAAAACACAACAAAGTTTTGGTGGACCTGGGATTCGAATCCAGGTCCCAAGGGGTCTTGCGCTAACGCGCTCACCAACCAGCCAATCTGCTTCATTCGTTAGTTAAATGGAAAACAAATATTATATACAAACAATAATTATGCCTGGCCAAAAATAAAAAAATGCGCAATTGATTCAAATGAACCAATCACGCCCAACCATGTTATCGTCTTCCTCACAAAAGCCTGGTTCGTTTACCTGCGGATTTTTATCCGCAGGAAGATTCCTAGGGTCGTTCAAACATCTCTCCTAGGCCATGAAACTGAAATCCAAGAGTACCAACGTACTCGTCTGTTCACCCCGGTCATCCCTGTAACCATAGTTTGCATTGATTTTCCCTGTGACATAAACGCCTAAAAACAAGAACAAGAACCCTAGGTTCTGGATATGGGGTTAGAGGCCATGAAAATTAAATTGGACAACGCCAAAACATTCTAAATCAAATAACAATCACAAATATGTCAATATTTTAAAGAAAAGATGCAAGAATGGATGTTTTCGATTTCATGTTCAGAGCAAATTTCATGGAGACTTACAGCGTGTTAGAGGTAATGATAGGCTTGGTTTCTGATTGGCCTCGCTTTAGGAGGTTGCTGGAAAGAGAGCTGCGTCATTCTTTTGCTCTGAATCTGCCTCCAATGTGGTTCTTGATCCCACACTTTTCAAGGTGTTTTGCAAGACTGTTCTGGCCGTTTCCACAGAGTTTTTGCAGAGTTTTGTGTATGTGTTTCACGTGTGTGCAGCAGGGTTTTCGTGTGTGATTTGTTTATGAGCATGAGGTTTATATAGCCAAGGAAATTAGGTCAACATTTGTGTATCAAATCTTGGTCCATTATGATGAAGAGATTTGATTTGATTTCTTCATAAAGACTTACTATATTTGATTCAATCAGGTTCCAATCTATCTTCATGCGTTACTGCCAGCCTGTTATGAGCTGTTTGGGCCTCCAATATGATGGAAATCAAAAGCTGAATTGCCCCTTCGAATTTGCTTTCTTCGATTGCTTCAAAGTCCAATTCGAACTACTCCAGTCACAGCCCCTTCGATTGAGACTCCCCCTGTTTCGATTGCATATCTGCAAGGGACACATGCCATTGTGAACTTTGGGTATTCTGGACAGGTTAGGATATGTGTTTTTTCTTAGTCATGCCAGCCTACTTTCTTCCTTCGGATCTTCCTTCTTTGCCAACTTCAAAGTCCAATTCGAATCTATTTAGCACATTCCCTTTTAGACAACTTCGACCAGCCCTTGGCCTTGTGATGAGTCTAAGTTCTGATTCGAAGTGTCTAGAACTTCCTTCATCAGAGCATATTGGATTAAGAGAAACTCTGCACTGAAATTCCATTCGAAGGTCATTTCATTATGATGTTCTGATTGAGGTAAAGTATGAAGTTCCAGTCGAAGGGCCCTCTGAAGTACTAATCGAAGCATTGTGAAATTGACTTGATCGAAGGAGGTCCAGCGCTCAATCGAAGCTTGCAGACCAAAGCTTGATCGAAGGATGTCCAACACTCAATCAAAGACTTGCAGACCAAAGCTTGATCGAAGAGTGTCCAGCGCTCAATCGAAGCTTACTAATCAAAGCCTGATCGAAGAGTGCCAAATGCCCAATCGAAGACTGGTGAACCAAGCCTGATCGAAGGATTTTGGATGCCCAATCGAAGACTTTTCCCAGATGCCAATCGAAAGGCATTTTGTTCATCTTAAAAAAACTTTATTTTTCTTAAGCAAGGGTTTGTGACCAACCATGTAAGGGAAGACCTTTGAAAACATGAGAGGGAAAATTTTGGGGTACAACACGCCGCCTCTTGGTCGATAAAATTCTTGCTCAGAGATTCTTGTTCTCGATTTGTATCTACCAAACCTTTTTCCTTATCCTTAACCATAACATCATTATTCTTCAGTGGTTCGGGACTATAGATTCAACCACTGCGAGTCATGCCCCATGTTCCAGCTACATTTGTGATTGTAGGCCCTTGACTTGACGATGGCTCACATTATTACTTTAAAACATTGACGTAGACCGTAGTATTGTAACTCCAAGGTACTGCTTTGTTACTTTCATAAGGGGTAGGATATACCCCCCTAATCACTATCGTATTCTTAGGTACCACTGGAATCCTCAAAGTTTGTCTTGGTATCATCACTGGTGCTTCTACTAGTACTCCCCATGGAATCACAAGAATTTTCTTATTAAGAGTCGACCCTTGGTATGGGATTACCAATGGCTTCTTTGTATTCCCATCAATTGCAACTACATATTCTTCTTTAGGGTATTGCCCGAATTGGACTAACCCCTGATCCACTAAATTTTGCAATGTTTTCCCAAAAGCTTCATTATGTTCTAAGAGGAACCCAAACTTCAACAAATATTCTTTCAAAAGGTTTATCAGGGACTTTACTTGTCTGGCTGCCCCAAAGTTAGTAACCACTTAAATTGCATTTACCGCTGGTCCACCATGCGGAGTCATGGGGTTTATTTTGATGTTTGGTTTATCGAAAGTGATATCCTGAGATTCCAACAAATCCCGTACATTCTGTTTAAAGGCCCAACATTTTTCTATAGTATGATTTGGAGAATTGACATGATACTCGCACCTGGCATTGGCATCGTACCTTTGTGGGAGTTCCCCAATTGGAGGATTTAGAGGTTTTAGCTCTACCAAAGATGCCTTGACTAAGTGATGCAATAATTTGACTGTGCAGCATGGGGAGATGATCAAATCTTCTCGGAGGTCTTTCAAACATAACCTGTTGTTATTCTCGTGGAATTATTAATGGTTGTTGTGTTCTTGTATACAATGCTACAACATTAATTTCCCCTTCCCTCTTTTTCGTGAAGTTTGGAACCTGTCTCTTTGAATTATAAGGGGTACTAGATGATGCCCCTCATATCTTTCCACTTTTTATGCCAACTTCAATCCTTTCACCAATAGTCACCAAATCAGAAAATCCGGAAGAGTCGCTCCCTACCATCTTATCATAGTACAATTCATGTAAAGTGCTCATGAACATATCTACTAGTTATTTCTCCAAGAGAGGTGGTTGTACTCAGGCTGCCATTTCTCTCCATCTCTGAGCATACTCTTTGAAATATTCCTCCTTATTTTGAGACAAGTTTTGGAGTTGCATGCGGTTAGGCACCATGTCCAAGTTATACTTGTACTCTCTCAAGAAAGCATTGGCAAGGTCTTCACATGTCTGAATATGAACCCATTCCAATTGCATGTACCAATCTAATGATGCCCTACTCAAACTATCTTAGAAGCAATGGATCATCAACATTTGATCTTGAGCCTATGCATGCATCTTACTATAATACATGCGTAGATGGTTCCTTGGTCATGTGAGTCCCTTGTATTTTCCAAAGTCAGGTACTTTGAATTTTAGAGGGATCACCACATCTGGAACTAGACCTATTTTGAGAGCATCAACATCGAAAGCATCATAACCCTCCACAACCTTCAACCTTTATTCAAGGGCTTTATACTGATTGAGCGCCAAGGGATTTTCAGTAACATAAGTATGGGGTTTCCTTTGGGGTATTTGGTTGACATCTTCTAAGTCATGGTCTCTATACTGCAAGTTTATGTAGTTGTTCGCGTTGTTGATCGACATCTGTAAGGTATGAGATGCCCCTACCTTCGGTGGAGGTGAGACAAACCCTTCAGTATCAGTTCGTCTGACCTCTTGTTGAGCTATAATTGACTTTAGAGGTCCTTACTCTGGTTCTTTCCTGGGTTGGTGACCGCTTGATGCACCAATAGTTTGGGCTACTTCTTCAAAGGCTGCCCTAGGAATTTATTATTGCCTTTCGATAATGTTCTTCAAGGATAGAAGAAATTGGATCATATCTCCCTTCATTGAGTCAATGTTGCCTTTCACCTACTCCAAATCTTCCTAATGCGGCTTGATTCTCCTCAATCTATTCCATCCCACCAATAAATGATAAAAGATAAAAATATAATAATAAACAACAAGAAATAAATAAACAAATAAAGCAAAAATAGAAGAATAAAAAAAACCCTAAAACACCATAAACCAAAAGAAAAGGTTTCTAAACCCTAGGGTTGAGTCCCCAGCAGAGTCGCCAACTGTAATAACTGGTTTAAAAATAAGAGTCCCCACCCTTAATTTTTATCTTAAGGAAGGGAATATAAAGGATAACCCTAATTCGATCATAGATTTTAAGTTGTTGGACTCGTTTTTAGACGAAGGGAAGGTGTTAGACACCCCTCATCTACCTTGTTCACAAGGATACTAGGGTTTAGAATTACAACTTTTAGGAAATAGGGTTTTTATTTTTATTAGGGGAACTCGCCACGATTCTAAGTCGTATGCCTACATATCCTCTTATGAGGAATCAAATTCCCAATTCGTAGTTAGCAGTTGGTTGGTGTTTTTTATAGATCACAAAGATATTTCGAGTTCTCCTTGAACCAAGTCTGGGTGTGTAAATAATAGAGATGTTAGACGAAGTTCGCAGTCGATTAAAAATACTTTAATAATCCTTTTTTGAAAATAATCTTGAATTTTAAATTATGTTAGTGGAAATTGTTAGTAATTTGATCGGTTAGATATTTTTTAAGTATATTAGGAAATATAAGAAAAATAACTTTAATGCATGATGAAAATAATTTTAATGCATGATGAAAATAATTTTAATGCAATTTAAAATTAATTAATAATGAGTTAGTAAAAATTGAAATTTATAATAATAATAAAATAATTTTGGAATTCATACAAATATATTAAATATAAAAAATGTTAATTATAATATAAATAATAAAAAATAGAATATAAATAAATAAAATTTCAATTAAAAAGTCAATTTGAGTTTATTGACAATAATAAGTGTTGTTTCTGCAATGAAGTGGAAACAGTGGAACACTTATTTTTAGCCTGCGCAATTACGAAATCAATTTGGGGGGAGATTCTATCCTGGATTGATATTGATCACAAACCTATGTCTTGGACGGATGAATTGAACTGGATTATAGATGTTTGTAAGAAGAAAGGTGGCAAATCCAAGATCACTCAATGTGCCATTACTGAAACAATGTATGAGGTGTAGAAATATCACAATCAAAGATGTTTTGAGAATGCTGGTAGTCACCAAAAAGCCATTGATAATATAATGAATGCCATAGTGTTTAGATGTTGGGAAAAGCCCAAACTTAGTGTAATACGGTGGGAGAACCGACTTTTGGTTTGCGTTTTATCTCAAATTTTACGGATAACAAGAGTCGCCACTGACTTTTCTTTTATCCAATAAAGGAAAGAGTGAAAAGAACAGGAAAGACCTTGAGATTATTGAGTTCGGGGGGTAGGTTATAAAAAGAGAAGGTGTTAGCACCCATTTCATTCGTAATTATCTACGGGCTCTTAATTGCTAGCTCACTTTTTTGGAAATGCTCTGTGCTTGTGTATGTTTGAAAATATTTAGAAATGCCAGTAGTAAGGCAACTTTGTAATGATTCTTGAGAATGTGTATAAAGTGTTTGTTTGAAAATATTTTTTAAAGTGTTTGGGTAAAAAAGATGTTTTTGTTTTGTTTGTGAGCAAGCGATTAGGAACTATCTACCTACTCAAGGTCTTTTTGTTCTTTTCCTTCTCCTTTAGATAGTGCTATCCTACTATTAGTTAGTAGGAATCCCTATCGTTGGATGTAAAGGGACAGACACGACTCATCGTACAATCATTGAAGGCAACTCGTAGAGATGCTTTAGAAATTTCGTAAGGGACTAGATCATTTACCGAAGGAAACATTCAAAAGGGTCATCGAGGGACTATGATCTTTTTAATTGAGGGACATTGCTAAAGCGTCCCTACATTCAAGGGACATGACTGTTTTATTTTGAAGGTAACAAGGGAGGTTACCCTGAAGGTGCGCGTGTGCAAATGATTTGTGTTTCAGTTATTTTTAATCTTTGAAATTAGGGTTAGCTAACGATTGTTATTAATCTTTTCATGCAAACCCTAATTACTAAGCAATAATAAAAAATATAGTAAAGCGGTAAATGTATGGAAAATAAAATTCTACACTATTACAGGGCTTCAAGAATGGGGGGTACAAATGATAAAAATATGGGAAAAGCAAAACCCTAATTATCTATTACAACCCATGAACAGTTACATAATTATAAAAAATGCGGAAATAAAAAAAACGTTTGCGAAAGTACGGCTGATATGAAAAATGGAATCGAAGGAAAAAGAAATGTTTTTTTGTTATTTTATGATAAAAGATTTATGATTAATAGACCTAAATACCTAATTAATTTAAAAAAAAAGTAAAGTAATTAAAAGACCCTAAAAAATCTAGTTGATTTTAATTAAGAAAAATTAATTAATTAAATTAATACATCAATAAAAAAGTAATTAAAACTAAACCTAATTAATTTAACCTAAAACTAATATTTTTGGTGTTTTTAATTAAATAATAAAAAAGGTAAAAGAAAATAAAGAAAATAAAGAAAAAGGAAAATGGGCCAGCAATGAAGTGAAATTCGGGGGTGTAGAAAGGATAAGTGTGCCCAAGCCCAATGGAAAACTCGCTAGATCAAGTGCGTGGCTTCCATGGAAGGTTCACCATGGTCCAGCAGATCTGTGGCATTGGATATGGATTGGTAGAGAACTGACAGCTGCGAGGCGATGGAGCATGGTAGCCTGCGTGGGATATCTACATGAAAACAAAATCTTACCAAACAGACGGTGACAAATGTCACCGCCGTATTAACTAATTGCTTAATGACTCATCAACTAATAAAACAATTTTTAAACAAAAATAAACCAAAGATGAGATAACACTCTCCCTTTTGACTTGTTATGCTCTCGGCTCTCTCTCTATCCTCATTTAACAACAAACAATTAAAACAATAAAAAAACCCAGAAAAAGAGATCAAACGCGGCAGTTACTATGAAGCTGGGCGGAGTGATGATGAATAACACGATGGAAAGGATGAATAACACGACGATGCCTATGAAGATTCACGGTGGCGGTTGGCGGAAACACTGTGACTTGCTTCGATCTCATTTATTTACACCGTTCTTTTCGTATTTCTCTTCTGATTATAAATATGCAACTTGATTTTTCAGGAAAAAAAAGATCTGAGTAGATATTGAAAGGGGGTTAGAAACCCTAAATGCTCAGATGCAACGATAATGATTATGATGTAAAATATGTAAATAGTAGATGAAAACGAAAGGGAAAAGAGAAGGAAAGAGGTCGTGATGTCCGGATCTTTGAGTTTGTCAACCTTCTGAGATATCTCTGGTAATATCTTTCCAACTCAGACTTTCTTCGTCCTCTGTGTGATGAACTATTTGTTTCTCTTCTTCTCGATTTGCGATTTCTAAAGGGTTGTGTGTAAGGAAAATGATGAGATTTAGGGTTTGTATTGTTTGCGGCTGTGAACAGTTGCCCATGTCCTGACAATTGTGCAATCATTGCTTTTTTTATACCATGAGATCAGGGTTTCCTGCTGTAACCGATTTTTGACAGGCTTGCTTGTTATGGGCTTTGTGATCCGATATGTTGCTTCAATTTTTGTTATGTGAACTTTCTCGTGAGAAACTGTTATTGGGATGGACCATTGCAATTTCAGTACTTACTGCTTGTAATAACTTTGTCTTTTGTGAACCAACTTTGTTTGTGATTTGCAATAGATGGAGTTAGGCCCATGATTACACTGAAATTCTAAATTTTTTTATGAACAAATGAAGCCTTGGGTGCAGTTTGAATGTGATTGAAAACCACCCTTAATTCTGATTCCTATCACAAGACCCCAGTGATGGACTTATAAAAAAACTCATGAAAATTCTTGGTTCATGTTCAATGTTATTTGATGATTTTCTAACCAATTTCTTCTTTCCTTGTTTCATGTATGAGATGAGAGAAAGATAAAGAAGGCAAAGACGAAGAAGAACACCGAGGCAACTTATAGAAGAGATTGGAAGGAACATACAAGATGAAGAATATAATCTTTGGGAAATAGAATCTCATGGATAGCTTAGGGTTTAGAATTCTTTGGTTAGGTTCTTGTAAAATAAAGGCTTGTAATTATTAAGAGTTTTAGGAGTTTGAATCTTGAAGAAAGATGAATGAAAGCATCTTTTACCACTTGAACATTGGAATCCTCAAACTCTTTTGTTTTATGCCTTGTAATGAAACAAACTTAGAAACAATGTAATTTTCTCTGTAATCCTTGTGTGAAAACATTATGAAACTTTTATAATTTTCCATTGAAATTGATAATGATATGGATCTTAGCACAAAATCTTCAAATTCCCCCTCACCTCTAAACTTGACAAAATGTTCTTACATGATGCCCAAGCTAATTTCCCTCCAATATCCTTTATATGAAATTCAACCTTTTATGATTTTATTTAACCAGGGATAACTTCTAACTAATCCTAACATGATGCACTCTAAAAGCCCAAACATTTTCAAAAGTTCTTACATATCACACTTCAATATCTTTCCTCAATATGAATGGCCCAACAAGTAGCCCAAAAGAAACTTTCTTGATCATTAGAGACCCAATGTAGTTCTCTTAATAAAACCCTCAATTAATATTTCTTTAATCAATGAGCCCAACAAGGGTATCTTAGCCTTGAAGAATCTTTGAAAAATATGAGAATGGAATTAAAAAAAGAAAACCTTAGTAATGATCCTCAGTTGATGATCGAAAGTGTATTGAAATAATGCTCGCGATGATAATGATTCAAGAATTTAGTCAAGAAAGATGTCACACACTTCAATAATCAGCACCCTAGCACAAGAACAAATATATAGGATAAAATGTGATTCACTTCAGAACACTTGCAACCCTGAACCCTTGATGAAACAAAAAATCAGTTGACATGTCTTGAGGCCCGAGAAGCCTTGGTAGCCTTAAGTAGTTAAAAACCCTATGAGCATGAAGAAGATATCTTGGAGAGAATGGGAGGGAAAATTTTAGGATACAACACTTAGACACCACATTAGCAAGATTATGATGCCTTAAGTGCTTAGTGTTTAGGGTTTTTTATTTGGTCTTCAGAGTAGTTGGATCCTTTGATCACTCTATACTTACCTGTTTTTTGTTTTAATAAAGTATTATTTTGATAAAAGAAAAATTCAATTAAAAAGTCAGGGGGGTATTTTATGTTGGTGTAGTAAAATCAGGGGGTGCATAAAATAGGGTGCTGAATCCAGATATTAGATTCAGGCCCAAACACAGGAGGGAGGTGCATAATTGAACAGAGAAGTAAAAGTGAGGGTACGTGAAGAAAGGGCCCAAGTCCAGATGTTAGACTTAGCCCAATAGCGCTAGGGGGTGAGGATTGTCATTGGAGAAGTAAAGCAAAGGGTGCGTTCAGTAATGGGCAAGGCCCAAAACAACTATCTAATCCAATGGGAAAGGTGTGGGAGAGATCACAAAATTTTGATGGACGTGCGTTTCTGAGACGTCTGATGATGATCCAAGGGTTGTGATGGGAAGCACATGGTAAATATGTTGGGACTGCAAGCATCAGATCATGGGAGGTTTATAAAAGTACAGGCCCAACGCTGGGCCTCATTTTCCCATCTTTCTCTCTCTCTCTCTCTCTATCCTTGTCCTCTCACCCCAAACAAAATTCTAGAGAGAGATGCTCTCCCATCTCTCTAGAATTCAGGCGACCGAGAATCGCCTCAGTCGACGGTGCTTCCTTGCACCACCCTGAGCCACCGTTCATCCGTCGTAGAAACCCAGTTTTCCGATTGAACTTCAACCGGGAAATTCATATGTTCATCCGAACCACTGCCAAAACCCAGAACCCTCTGAATCCAAAACCTAACCCTAGGGTTCTTACATGAACCCTAGCAATCTTCAACCCATAAACGCTTATCCAAATGAACCCTAACCATAGATACTAAGAACCCTAACCATAACCAAACCTAAACCTAACTCTAAGTTTCCAAAAAACCCCAAATCAACCATAAAACAACATAATTAACAACAAAATCAAAACCCTAAGCTGAGTTCAATCGTGTTTACCTCTCCTGTAGTGACTCTTTTAGTATAACTCTTCTTCTAATTTCTTTGATCTTGTCTTCTAATTTTTATTTATTATAGGTGCAAAGTGTAGGGGCAACGACAAAGAGGATAAAGACGCAACTTGAAGCACAATTCTAGGTTTTCAAAATTGAAACCCATATCTCAAGTGAAGGGAGTGGATGCTGGGAGTAAGCTTGTGGCTTATGCTTCTTCTCCTTGTTACAACTTTCTGTTCCTCCAATTTTTTCCCATCTTCTTATTAGAAATCTCAGGTTTATATAGCTTAGGTTTTAGATTTAATTTAGGAAATTCTTGTATGATAGTCGTTATATTAGTAATTGTATTTTAGAGAATTGGATTGATTAATAAATTAGAGAAGATTTGATTCTGTTTTTTAGGTTATAATTGATTTGATTTTTATAGTAGACGATTTTGTATTAAGAATTAAGGAAAGATTTGATTGGATTTGGATTGATATTGCTTTGTAAATTAATTGCCAGTAAATAAAAAAATATTTAATTTCCAGATTTGATTTGTTAAGATCTTGATTTGTTTTAGTTTTTGATGAATATGCGTTTATTTTTTATCTGTACAGTACATGCTTATTGGGTTTGGGCCTAATTTCTGGGTTTGAAAGAGAAACAAGGCGCTTAGGGTTTCAACCCTTTGGGTTGACTCAATCAACATCTCAAAATAATAATATTAAAAAATTTAGTTATAGTTATTTATGTTTAATGAATAATAAAAGTTATTTTTGAAGTAAATGTTGACCTCAACCAGCAAACCTAAAATGACGGGCCTAAAAAAATATAGAATATGGGTCTGCTAATTCAATCAAAGAAAATACACCCCTCTCCTGTTTAAAAATTGGGCTTCTAACAATAGGCCAATCTTCTTCTAAGAATACTCCCCTTATTGTATTGTAAAAAGGAATAATAACCTTAATGAGCTAACCTATTTAAGCCTTTGTGACAAGTAAATACACCCCCTTTCAGACTTAACGAAATAATAGAAGGCCCTCCAAAGGGTTTAATGGGCCGCCTGCTCTTTCTAAACATGCCCCTCATCCTCCTACTATTATCGAACCAAAAGCCTTGTTAGGCCATCAAACTTTGATGGTCCTCTTGGAGCAATACACCCCTCCATCTTAATATGGACCTAAAAACTTAAAGAGCCATCAGATCTTGATGGGATCTTCAGTTCACTAAAGATATTCCCCTTTTGTAACTATACCTCCATTATAAACAATTCTGAAACAGTCAATCGTAATCTAACTTTGTAAAGACTATGATAACGTTAGAAGTTAATAACAATAGGGAATAAATTTATTAGAGATTAATAGGACAAATTTGGGGTATGATACATATGGATATTTTGGGGGTTTGGAACCCAAAATCATAGTTGCTTCCATTTATGTTTTTATGAATGTAGAGAAGTTTTCTAAGAGAGCTATAACTCACGTAGCGATGGTCTGAAGATGATAAAAGGCTTGTGCAACAAATTTTGTGTAGCAACTCTGTATTCGCGTAGCGACAGTTATGCATGGAAGGAAAAGAAAGAAAATAATTATTCACTAGAACTTCGCTTAGAGAGTCGGGACCTCGCTGTGAGCTCTCTTAGTGAACGTCCCTTCTCAAGACATGTTGAAGTCTCTGACCTTGTTCGCTATTGGTTCGCTTAGCAACTCAAGGACTCGCTACATGTTCACTTAGAGAACATGCTTATGAAAAACAATATATTTTCCCCTTAAAAGCAGTTTCGTTCCATGTCGGGAACCAGAAGCCTCCTTGCCTGTGTGAAAAATGTCTATGTGACAGATTTATGCACTGTATGATGCCATGCTATGATCATTGTGGATATGTATGTCGAATATGTGTAATATTGTGAAATTAGATTATATGATAAATGGTATGATATAATCATTTGTATGTTCCCGTTCATTCCGGTTGAACTTTCAGATGTGTTTACCTCTGTGGATTGATGTGATTTTGTATGATATATGCTCGAATTGATGTGCATTATACCGATGCAATGTGTTGTATGATCTAATTGGAATTTCGGTATGTCATGCACATCTGAGCTACAATTATGATGGAAGCAAGTGAGGGTCTTTATGGCGTTTCCCACTTTTGGCAACTCATCTGTGTGCTTGGTATGGTGGGGAGGAAAATTACCATGTAGTTAATCTTTAGTTTTAACTCACCTCTAGTAGTGCTAAGTAGGCTACACCGATAGGCTTTCACCCGGCGGGCTCATGTTATTAAGATGGAATTTTTGTACCATGCTGGATCAGTTCCCTCACACGTGCATATTGATGACTGATGAGACCGTGATTCCATGTAGGCAATGTTAGCGTGTATACTCATCACAAATGTACTTATATTTAGGATTTATCTGTTTCATCATCTGTGTGCTAGTACAAGTCTCTTGATGCGTTGCACTTGGTTACTCACTGAGGATGTGAATATGTACACTACGTAGTGAGAAGAACTTACTTCTGGATTCCTCGTACATGGGTATGGGTCTGCATATTGTCGTGGCCATTGTGCTAGGCCTTGTACCGATTGTTTGTAGTTGTTGTGCCGGGTCTTATGCTGATTGTTTGTGGTTGTTGTGCCGGTTGTGTTTTTTGTTGCCTCATATGATCCATGCATACCTCGACTTCTTTATGGATTATGTCATGAAATAACGTGACTGTTTCCTGCTGATATGTTTCCCCTACATTCTTTAGACCAAAGGGAATTACTTTGTAACCAAAGGTACCTCAATGAGTCATGAAAGTAGTCTTTTCCATATCCTTGTGAGCCATCTTGATCTGATTATAACCTAAGAAATCATCCATGAAAGAAAACACCGAAGCTTGAGCTGTATTATCTACCAAAACATCTATGTGAGGTAACACCCTTCATTGAGAGGTAATTTATGCATGACAATATTTGTATCTAATCCTAGCATATCTCTATAAGACCAGACAAATATATCCACATATTCATGTAAGAGCTTGATAAATCTTTCTTTTATACCTTCCTCCAAGGTTGCACCTAGCTTGATCTCTTTAGAATACTTTTCATCATCTTCCTCTTCAGCTTGGTTAATTGGTGCATCAAAGTCATATCATATCGCAGCAGTATCATTATCGATGAGTTTAGATGTGGATCTGACATTTTATCATGTTTTATTGCTTTTTAGAATACAAATTTGGAAAGTGCATATGAATAAAAAGTATTGCCATTTTGAAAATAAAAGAGAAATGCGAGAGAAAGACAAGGATCTTAATTGAATTCAAAACATAACTTTTATTGATTGAAAACATTGTTTGAAAATAAATGGGGGCCCTTACAAGTTACCCCCATGCCTCAGGAGGGACATAGGTTCTTTTTAAAACAGAAAAATTACTTTGGAAAGAAAAAGATATCTGAAATCTCTATAGTTGTCTAATTCTTGAGCTCTTTGTCTGGAGAACATTCACGGATGAAGTTGTACACTCCTTTGTTGTCGCCCTTTTTGGATATCATTGACACTTTCTCACCATGATCTACTCCCTTGCTGACGAAGTTCTCCCAAATGAGAGGAAATTTTCCTTTTCCTTTCTGAATAGCCTTTGACGGTTTATAGCCCGAACCAAAATGATCTTTCTTTTCAGGTATCTCCACAAGCTTTCCCTAACCTTTTAATGTCCGATCTTCCACAACTGTTTATAAGTCTCTCCATGAAGTCACAGCAGTTCCCAGTTTCTTGATTTTCTCCACTGGTAGGGTTACTACTGTAGAGACTTCTATGACTTGAAATGGCGTTGCCATACAGTCTTCTTCCACATTGATACATCAGTAGGACTCCAGGTGTCTTACAAATATATCTTCTTCTTCTTCTTCGTCGATTACAACCAATTTTCCTTCAACGAGGAACTTTAATTTTTGATGCAGGGTTGATGTAACAGCCCCCGCTGCATGGATCCCAGGTTGCACGAGCAGGAAAGTATATGTCGGTTATATATGCATCACCTAAAAGGTAATGTAGAACATATGTGGGCCGATCTTGGTTGGAAGATCCACTTCTCCAAATAGTGTACTTTGAGAACCATCAAAAGCTTTAACCAACATAAAACTTAGCCTTATAATGACATCGTCTATTATTAGCTTCATCAAACTGGCTTTTGGTAGTACATTGAGGGAGGAACCAATATTGGTGAGCACCTTGGATATGCTAGTTGTCCCTATCTGGATAGGAATGTGCAACACCTTGTTATGAGCTCTACCTTGTGGAGGAAATTTATTGTCATTGAAGCCTTGGCGTGATCCTGATGTCAGATTAGCCAGACTCCATCAAATTGATTTAATGTAATCTCCTTTGTAACATGAGCAGAACTCAGAATTTTCATCAGAGAATCTCGGTGCGCCTCTGAATTGATTAGCAACGAGAATATTGAAATCTTGGTCTGGTTTGGTGTAGTTGATCTACCACCCTATAGTCACTCTTCTTGATTATTTTCAAGAATTCTTCAGGCTCTTAACTAGTTTCGGTCACAACTTTCCCTTTATCCTTAGCCATAACATTATCCTTCTTTTGTTGCTCAGGACCATATATTTCACCACTGCAGGTGATGCCCCATATTCTAGATATATTTTTAATTGCAGGTCCTTGGCTTGTTGATGGTTCACATTCTTGTTTTAAACCATTGACATAGATGGTAGTATCGTAATTCCATGGTACAACTTTGTCACTTTCATATGGAACGAGAGGTGGTCCCCTAATTACTGTCGTACTCTTTGGAAGTACTGATATCTTTAATGTTTGAACTTGGCATGGTATTATTATTGGCATTTTTGTCGTGCTTGGCTCTCCATAAGCAATTACAAGAGTTTTCTTGACAAAACTCTGTCTTTGGCAAGGAATCACCAATGGCCTCCTTGTATTCCCATTAATCGCGACTACATATTCTTCTTCAGGATATCTCCCAAATTGGACTATCCCCTGATCCACCAATTTTTGTAATGTCTTCTCGAAAGCGTTAATATGCTCCAATAGAAAACCATATTCCATCAGATGTTCCTTTAGGATATCTATCGGAGATTTTACTCGTTTAGCTGCTCCATGGTCAGTGACTAACTCAATTGCATTCACAGTCGGCCCACCATGCTGGGGTATGGGGTTCATCTTGATGTTAGGCTTATCAAAAATGATTTCTTGGGAGTCCAACAAATCTTTCACCTTATGTCTGAAGGCCCAACATTTTTCTATTGTATGACATGGAGAATTAGCATGATATTCATACCTTGCATTTGCATCTTACTTTGGTGGGAGTGACCTGATTAGAGGAGCTAATGGATTTAGCTCTACCAAGTATGCCTTGAGTAAGTGTTGTAGCAGTTGACTGTATGACATAGGGAGAGGATCAAATCTTCTCGGAGGTCTTTGGAACCTATTTTGCTATTTATCTCGTGGGATTGCCAATAGTTTCTATGTTTTCTAGTGTCATGCGACAACATTAGTTTCTACTTCCATCTTTTTTGAGAAGTTAGGAACATGATTCTTTGAGTTATAAGGAATACCGAATGATGCCCCTTGTATCTTGCCGCTTTTTAAACCAGCTTCAATTCGGTCACCAATTATCACCAAGTCATAGAAACCTGAGGAAATGTTACCTACCATATTCTCTTAGTATAAACCTTATAGAGTACTCATGAACATGTCTATCAATTCTCTTTCGAGGAGTGGTGGTTGTACACAGGCTGCCATTTCTCTCCACTATTGAGCATAG
Organism: Vicia faba; assembly: GCA_948472305.1. Classification (NCBI taxonomy): domain Eukaryota; kingdom Viridiplantae; phylum Streptophyta; class Magnoliopsida; order Fabales; family Fabaceae; genus Vicia; species Vicia faba. Next base: position 877,427,654 of record OX451735.1, read on the forward strand.
TATTTGAAGGACTCATCTTTCTTTTGATACAAGTTTAGAAGTTGCATGCTGTTGTACCCCAATTTTGCCCCTAAGATCCCTTCATCATACCACATTGATTCAATCACAACAAGATCACATTAGGGCTTTTGGTTCTCCTCCCTATCTTTAGCTTTTCTCTTTGAGGAATCACCAAGCACCTTGACTTGTCTTTCTTTTATAATCATTCATGTTTTGTTTTAACTTTTCTTTTAATTAATAAAATGCAATTTGGTTTGTCTTACTTGTTAATAATGTAGGTAAAGGCAATGTGGCTTAGCAAGTTGATCCATGGGTTCACGGGTTTATTTCCATGCCCTAGTCAATAAAGCTTGAGAAATTCAAACCTCACCATTGAAGTTGTTTTGGAAGAAATGGAATGGCAAGGTTTATTTTGGTTTACCACATTTAAAAGATATCAAGATTGATTCAAAAGTACAAGGGGTTGATTGAAGAAGTTGTCATGGTTGGACAAGGCCTTGTTCCCATTGGTTACAAGTGCATACTTCTCTCAATTCTCAAGATATATAAGTGGTTTTGGTTGCTACGAGTTCTCATTATCATCCTCAACAACTTATATATACAAAGCAAAAGTGTTGGTACAAAAAGGTTGTTTCAAATTGTCAAAGTTCCTCAAAGCATTTTCTTGATCTATGAGCTAGGGTTTTGAACTTCAAAGAAGTATATCTTGCTCATATTTTTGTATTTTTGAGTGATTCCAAAAACATCCTTCTCTTCAAAGGGTTACTAACAAATCACTTCAAAAGTTTCAAGGAGTTTTCATGTGGAAGAAACTTGATGATGAAGAAATATTACAAGTCCTCCAGATGAACCCCCAACTTCCCATGTGTTACTTCCAATGATCATAACTTGGTAAATTTTTATCACCTTGAGCCCAATCATTTTCCATAATGATCTTGAGGATGTGAACTTTATTCCTTCTTTTATGTGCAAAGTGATAAAATGGATGGAGGATGCCTTAAGGATACAAAAGATTATAGGTCATTTCATGATTTTTTTCCAAATTCAACAATTCACAACACTCTCAATTTTTGGAGATTTTGAATGGTTCAAGTTTAAAAATTTCATTCAAGAGGTCTATTTAATGCCATCTTTTTTGGTCAAGAGCAAATTCCAAGAGGAAGGCCATGTTTGGATGCAAAACATTATAGGTCATTTCATGATTTTTTGCCAACTTCAACAATTCATAACTCGAGATTTTGAATGGTTCAAGTTTCAAAGTGTCATTCAAGAGGTCTATTTCATGCCATCTTTTTTGGTCAAGAGAAAATTCCAAGAGGAAGGCAATGTTTGGATGCAAAACATTATAGGTCACTTTTGAAGAAAAACTTGAAATATTTCTAAGTATCGAAAGTCAACCTCTTTTTCCCAACTTTGACTCATTGCAACTTTCAGCTCAAACATCCATTTGATTCCAATCTTTTCCCATTTCAAAGCTTGTAATGTCATCTTTCTAAAGCATCAAGAACCATGCCTTAAGACCCCTTGAGCTGAGAATGCCATTGTTTCAAAAGTGGTAACTTGGAATTGAAGTTTCATCGCAAGTCAGAATTTGAATTTCATGTTACAACTTCTAACCCTCAAATTAGCACGCATTTTGGGTATAAACATTATTATCCAACTTTCCCAAGTGGATTAGTGCATTAAAACGCGGGTTTTGGATGAGTTTTGACAAAAGAGAAGTCACACTTTCTTCATAATGCAGACCCACATGAATTCCCTCCAAATTGCATCATTCACCATTCCTTTTGATCCCATTTGCTTCTCCTATAAATACATGAGCTATCCCATTCGTTTTCTCAAGCTTGAAAATAAAAAATTACCCTACCAAAATCGCTCCATAACTCACTTTTCTGCAACTTCGAAATCAATGTTCAAGCCTTTTTCAATCCATTTTTCTATCAATTCACCTTCCTTGATCTTCCCTTAAGCTAACAGAAGAAGAATTAAGCCTTGAAACCTTCTGAATTAATCTGACCAAGTCTATTTACAGAGCTCTGTAACTGAACTTCAATAGGTAGATTTCTCCATCAATTCTTCTAAATTTTGATATCATTGTGAAGCTCTCCTTTTCATGAGTCTTGTGCTTCTTACAATTTTTAAATCCATTGAGAATTGAGAGAGAAATCTCAAATTGAAGGTGCTCTCTATTTTCTAGGTTTTTGATTCATATCTCTTTCATACCTTATATAAATTTGACGCGATAGTGATGTTAGGATCGTCTTGAAGAGACGAATCCAATGATACTAGTCTGGAATCCTAATTTTTCCATTTGAAGGATCTCACAAAATCTCCATTGCAGGGCATCAAGAGGTTGAAGATGATGACATGTCTCGTTTCAGCTAATGATAGCGTGCCAAACATTTTAATTTCATTGGTTGCATTTTTTCTAATCCTATGCGTATCTCACTAAGATCCATATCAAGCACAGAGCGTCTGATCCATTGGATCAGCTTACTAATGCATTTTGACTATGATCTGATGGCCCACATCTTTTTGGTTTTATTTTATTTTCTGATTTTATATTTTAATTGATTTAAATTTCAAAAATTCATAACTCTTTTATTTTTTATCCAAAAATTATGAAAAAATTCACAAAAATACTTTGAATTATTTCTGATCTCATGACAATTTTTTCACATTTTTATTTTGAAATTTGATATTTTTTTTATGTTTTTTGCATTTTTTGCTTTCTTTTAATTACTTTAAAAGTACTTTCTGACATTTTTTGATTCTAAAAAAATTCATAAATATCATTTTACATATTTCAGAATTTTTGAAAATTTTATGGAATTTTATATTGATGTTTACTATTTTTTGATCTATTTTCTATTTGTTTGAGCAATTTTAATTAGTTTAAAAATAGTTTCTGACTTTAAAAAATTACCAAAAATTTAATAAAAATATTTGAGTCTATTTCTGATTTTTCTATGAACTTATTTATTTTTTATGAATAAATTTGAATAAAGTTGATATTTTTTCCCTTTATTTTCATTTTTATTCACTTTTAAACCCTTTTCAACATATATATATATATATATATATATATATATATATATATATATATATATATATATATATATATATATATATATATATATATATATATATATATATATATATATATATATATATATATATATATATATATATATATATATATATATATATATATATATATATATATATATATATATATATATATATATATATATATATATATATATATATATATATATATATATATATATATATATATATATATATATATATATATATATATATATATATATATATATATATATATATATATATATATATATATATATATATATATATATATATATATATATATATATATATATATATATATTAAATGTAATATTATTTTGTGATTATTTTCTAGCTGATCTTGGGTTGAATTTTTGATCATGAACTTTGTTAACATCATTGAATCCATGGTGTTGAGTCTAACACCATAAAAATGGATGAATGATTTTAATAATAGTTTGATTAAATTTTAATTCAAATGTGGTTTATATATTCTTTCCCACCCTTCTTCATCTTATCCCTTTCTTATTGTACTAAGTGTTATTGGAGCATGATCTCTATATCATGTCTCAAAACAAATGGTGCATAGATTGTTATTGACCGACCTCAAAATAGGTGCCACTTCTACATAAGTCCACTTACGATTGCTTAACATAGTGCTAAATTTTGTCCCGATTCGAATAAATGATCATTCGTGACCCAAACCTATGTTTATAAGCCCAAGTATGTTAATTTGATCTCTTTGATCCAATAACCTTGAGATTCATTGTTTGGAGGCTTTGGTTCTACCAATCCTCTAATGGATCTACATCACTTTTGGTCAATGCGGATCACTTAAACATCGCTGATCATTAAATGGTACTTTTGAGAATTCCAAAATGGATGATATACTTGACATAAAGCAAATGCAATTCATTGTGTAGAGGCTTTGGTTCTACCAATCCCCTAATGAGTTCCAAATACAAGTTTCAAGATGGTCATCCAACTAACCACTAATTACTAATAATTGACTTTATTTTGTGTTTTTATTTTATGCTCTTTTACTTTATGCATCACTTACTTTTGCATTTTACATTTCAAGCTATTTTTCATCTTTGCTCACTTGAGCCCCTTTATATTCTTGTCATTTTTATTTTGCTCACTTGAGCTTTTCTTTTCTTTTTTAAGATACTTAATAATCAACATGAACCATAAAAAACTTTAATGATACTTGGACTATTTGGTTACTATCCTTGGCATTATGGAGTATTGGACTTCTTGGACTTAGGATTAGAAACCTTGGCCTATGTTGGAGACCTTATGACCTTAATTGATATTTTGTCTGGAGTTCTTGAGGTTTACCTCAATACATTGAGTTTCTTGTTTGTTTTGTGTGCAGCTTATTGTGATTACATACTTTGTTTGTAATCTGGAATTCACCCGTATACAACCGTTACTCTGCCCAATTTTTGTGAAGACTTAATACACTTGAAGTTTGGTTTTCTCAAGAGGTCTAGTATCTTTGATTTCTTGGTTTCAATCCAAAGAATGTGAATTCTATCTTGACTCATAATGTCAAGTATTGGCTTCTTGTTGGTTAGATGGTTCTTCTTCCTAGCTTTTACCTCATGGTTTAGGATAGTCTCTTCTTCTCCTCCCATCTTCTTTAATTTCGAAAATCTTCTGCCTCCTTTTGAAAACTCTTCTTGTTTCTAAACTTGAACTACTTTCATAATAAACCTGGACTTATGTCCATGCATTTTCAAAACCTTTTGATAAATAAACTTCAATCAATTTAATAATAACTTGACATTTTTTGTGACAAGACTAAAAGTTAATCAATCTCATTTTAAACCATTTTGCCACTTTGGCTTTTTACTTTAAAACTTTTCTCAAAATATTGGACTCTTATCAATCCTTGTAGTGATGCAAACAACTATACTTCTACAATATATAGTGAAGTGAGATATTTTCCACTTGTGTGTTGAGTGAGGTATTGTTGATTTTAAAATCCAAGCCATATCCTCCACTTTGAGATGATGCAAATTCTCCTTTCTCATTATTGTGAGTAGTAAGTATGTTTTCCACACGGACAATGACGATGATGTCTTATCTCTTAAAATTAACCAACACACTTGTGTTTTAAAATTGTTAAAGAGGAACTACATGTACCCTGATCCCCTATTGCATGAAAGGTGGTACATAGGAACTAAAGGTTCGCAACTGCGGCGGGTGCAAAAATCATAAAAAATACTTCTTTTCTCCATTCCACCATCTATTTTACATACAACACATTTTATAGCCAAAATATACAGATTTTACAATGAGGTTCTTGTGGAGTACCGTAGATGTTTAGGGTGCTAATACCTTCCCTTTGCATAACCAACCCCCTTACCTTGGATCTTTCCACCTCTTTTTGGGTTACTCGTTCTTTTCCCATTCATTTGGAAACAAAAAAGCGCGATGGCGATTTTTATTTTAAAATGTATAAGTCTAGTCAATCCAATGGCCCAGTCTTAAACATTTCTACTACTACAGAAAAATGGCGACTTCACTGGGGGATCTTGGATTGACCTCTTGCTGGTCCATCCCTAAGTGGGGTTAAACCTATCTTTGTTTATATCTGTATATGTGTTATTGTTGTTTATGTGTTATATGTTATATATATGTTTGCTTAGATTTTCCTGGTTTTCAGGGTGCTTGGTGATTACTTATAAGTCCTATACCCGGACTTGGGCAAACTTTAAGATAGGATGGACGGTATAGTCATGTTAACTTTGAGGGAGTAATCCCAAAAAAGGAGGCATGAGATCCCCCACTCAGTGGAGGCCCCTTTGACTGTAGTGTCATTTACCGAGTAATCGAGAAGATATACTGCTTTCAACCTGGGAGTCTGCTGAAGCTGAGGACCATAGAATACCTAACCCATCTTGGCCTGTTAGGTGTAGTGCGGAAGCTATGACAGAGTAATCTGGAAATAGTTGTCACGCGATACTACACTCGAACGAGTTTTTCTTCAGAATATTACTAATTACCGAGTTAATCAGGAAGTTGGTAATATCCGAAGGAAGGATGTAGAATCCGGTAACCTCTAGAACCTTGTTCGGTAGGTGATAACTTTTAGAACATACCTTATGGGTAGTACCTTCGACCTCATGCTCGTGACGTTGAACCTATGAACCCTATGTTTGTGATCTTGTGTGTGATTGTTGCATCATGCATCTATGCACTCATAAGCACCTTTTGAAGAAATTTTATTTCAAGGGACTTGAAAGCTGATCATTTGTGAATATCTCAGGTACCTTTTGACCATGGATTCTGGAAAAAGGAAGACTAGAAAATACAGTTTCAAAGATCCCAAGATAGATGAGTTGATCAGTCTAATTCCCGAGATTGAGTGTTCTGCAGATTTTAGGAAGAAGTATGGATCCATCATTCCTCTCATGAAGCTTAGGATGAATGAGGGTGTCTCTAAACCTTGGTCCTGTTCTATGATCCAATGTATCATTGCTTTATGTTCCCTGACTATCAGTTGATGCCTACACTAGAGGAGTATTCTTATCTATTGGATTTACCTATTACCGATCGTGTTCCTTTTACTGGTTTGGAGGGTGATCCAAAACCATACGAGATTGTTGCTTTGATCCATCTAGGGAAGTCTTAGGTTGAAGCCCGTATGACTACTAAAGGAGGGATTAGAGGATTACCAGCTCAGTTCTTATTGGAGAAAGCTCGTTACTTTTCCAGGATGAAGAGTACAATCGCTTTTGAGGCCATCTTTGATCTACTTGCGTACGGGTTGTTTTTATTTCCTAATATGGACAAGTTTGTTGACATTAATGCTATCAGGATCTTCATGATTGGAAACCCAGTTCCTACATTGTTGGGTGATGCTTATTACTCTATTCATCTTCGGAATTCTTATCATGAGGGGATGATTATCTCTTGCACACCTCTATTGTACTGATGGTTTATTTCTCATATGCCTCAGTCTGATGCTTTCTAGGATGTTAGGAAGGAACCTCGTTGGGCTCCTAAGATCATGGCACTTACTCAGTCAGATATTGATTGGTATCATCGGGCTTACCATGATGTAGAGATTGTCGACAATTGTGGTAGTTTCCGCAATGTTCCTCTTCTTGGTATAAAGGGAGGAATTAACTACAACCCTATTCTTACACAACGATAGCTTGGTTATCCGATGAGGGATAAACCAAATAGTATTCATTTGAGTAGTTTATTCCTGAAGGAGGGAGAAGACCATAAGGAAACTAGGGAGCAGATTGCGAAGGCCTGGTGTCACATTCATAGGAAGAGTAGGAAAGACCTGGGACCTAGGGGGGACGTTTCTTTGGAGCCTCACCTTCAGTGGGTCCAAACGAGAGCTATTCAGTTGAAGATGTCGTATTCCCGGGAAGCACTTATGCCTGAATTGTTTGTAAAGACCACTCCTCCCTTATTGGATAATGTGGAAGAGCTACAATTTCCTTTGGTCAGGATGCAGCAGGAAAAGGATGCTTGGAAGAATAAGTGTCAAACTTTAGAAATTTCCTATAGAGCAGACTTGAAGGAGAAAGATGACTTGATTGAGATCCTTGAGAGCTGGGTTGTGGAGATGATGGAGAGGTAAGGGGATTTATTTTCCTCTAATCCTCACTCAGATGCTAGTTGCTCACTTCCTGATTCAGATGATTGGAAGGAAGTCGCCACCTGATACGCGGAAGAAAACCAGAAGTTAAAGACTCAAATTGCCAGACTTACAGGGAAGCGCCAACGTATAGAGTGATCTCCATCATCTTTACTTCTTAGGGCTTTAGACTTTATTTTCATCTTGTACTTGGGATTATTGAAACTTGTAATCCATTTTGAAGTTATTATAATAAAAATTTTCAGTATTTCAAATGTGTTGTTACTTTGATATTTACAATGTGTCTATAAATCTTTAAGTCCCTTGAAATATTAATAAAATAAATCATGTGCATTACATATCATGCATCATATTGCACATATTTCTTGCATTTGTTATGCATATCTAAGTGTCTTACCAAGCTTCTTTACTTTGTTCAACAAGCTATCTCACCACTACAATACTCGAGCTAATTTCAGAAGGAAGATGGACAACTTAAAACAAGAAAATCGCGAGCTGCGCGAGGAAGTTTCTGCTCTAAAGGCTGGTATGGCCAATCTCACTGCTCTGATGGAATCTCTGGTGGCTGCTCAGAATCAGCCACCGAGTGTTCAAACTCATCAGACAAAGGTTACTACTGAAGCTCTGACTGTTCCTGTGTCTGCCATTCCAGCGGTTGTTCAGAATCGCATGCCTCAAGGTTGTCCATGAGGAATTCCAGAGAACTTTGTGCTTGAAGGTTTCAATCTTGGTTCTCAAGGTACTCCAGTTATCCAGACTACTATTACTCCTGCACCCCCTGTGGTGCATGCTACTCCTGCTGCACCTCCTTCGGTGAATATGGTCCCATTTGCTAATGATGATAGGTATCCTCCTTTTCCTCCACCAATGAAGGGTTGGGTCTCTATGATAGAATGGATGATTTCAAGATCATTTTGACAAGATGTAGAGGGAGATGAAGGCCCTCAGGGGAAAGGAATTATTCGGGAAGAATGTGAATGATTTATGCTTGGTCCCGAATGTCAAGATACCTGTGAAGTTTAAAGTCTCGGAATTCGAGAAGTACAAGGGAAACACTTGTACTCATGCTAATCTTGTGATGTATATAAGAAGAATGTCTACCCACACTGATGATCAACATCTATTGATTCACTTCTTTCAGGATAGTTTGACTGATGTTGCATTGAAGTGGTATATGAGTTTAGACAGTGTCAATATCCATACTTTCAATGACTTGGGAGAAGCATTTATCAGACAATACAAATACAACATGGACACGACGCCTAACCGTGATCAACTCAGGGCCATGGTCCAGAAGGACAGGGAATCATTCAAAGAATATGCACATAGATGGCGTGAGGTTGTCGCCCAAGTGATTCCTCCCATGGAAGAAAAGGAGATGACTACGATTTTCCTGAAGACTCTGGGTGCTTTCTAATATGAGAGGATGGTAGCGAGTGTGCCAAGTGACTTTACTGAAATGGTGGGCATGGGTATCCATTTAGAAGAGGCTGTAAGAGAGGGCCGTTAAACAAAAAGTGAAAATTCCAAAAGTACGAAGAAGCCATTCTACGGGTTTGCCAAAAAGAAGGAAGGAGATACAAATGCTATTTTGCAAGAGAGAAGGGTTAATCCTCCTAGAATAAATTATCAGCGTCATTAACAGGTCGCCTCAGTAACTTCAGTTGTTGGTGTGGCTCCAACCACCGTTGCTTATCAGAGACCATCCCATCAGGGGAATCAAGGGTATAATCAAAGAAGGGAGAGTTATGACCCTATCCCTATGAGCTATGCAGAATTACTCCCAACATTAATTCAAAAGAAGTTGGTTCAGACCAGACCACCTTCGGCTATACCATCACCATTGCCTTGGTATTACAAGGCAGACCAAACATGTGCTTTTCATCAGGGAGCACCAGGGCACAATGTTGAGAATTGATATCCTTTGAAAACTGAAGTACAAAAATTGGTGAAGTCTGGTATCTTGTCCTTCAAATATGTTGGCCCTAATGTGAAAGATAATCCTTTGCGAAAGCATGGAGGAGCAAATGCGGTGAACATGGTGGTCGGTTGTCCAGGCAACTTCCGAATTTTTGATATTAATTTGGTTAGAGGAGATTTGATAAAAATGCATGTAGACCTCTGTGAATTTAGCTACTATACGCATGACCATGCCGGTTGTGCTATTTGCAGTACAGATATACATGGTTGTGACAAGATAAAGGCTGATTTGCAGGAGATGATGGATGAGGGCCTCATCCAGATAATCAGGCCTAGGAAAGAGTATGAAGAGGAAGTAAACATGGTTTCTGGATGTCCTGGAGCGTTCATAATCTTTTATGTGGAACATATGAATGAGGATCTTGTACAATTGCATGCTACTTTCTGCCACATGGCTGGTCAGGTAGAACATCATTATGGATCTTGCCGAATTTACTACCGGGACTCCCGAGGATGTTCAATTGTAAGGAAAGGTATTCAGTTGTTACTGGATAATGGAACTTTCAAGTTTATAGGCCAAAGGGATGATTACCATGAGGTTAATGAGATTGAGGTTTGTTTAGCTGAAGAAGAGTCAGATGATGAGTATGCCTCTGCGGATGAGTTCTTCTCCTCAGATGAAGATATGTTTTCCAGAGATGACTATGTAATCACTGAATGTGTTAAAGAGGGAGTAAATGTTATTGTGCCTTGTTTTGGTGCACCTACCCCTTTTGAAGTTGAATATCATGGCAAGCCAGCTATTACTCCATTGGTGATTAGTTTGCCAGGTCCTGTCCCCTACGAGTCAGACAAGGTTGTACCCTACAAATATAATGCTACATTCTTAGAGGGTGTGTGGAAGTTCCCATCCAACCAATGCCTAATGTTGGAAATATTGTTGAGACTAGCAAAGTGACCCACAACGGTCTTGTATCTGCACCAATTGTCCGTGGAAATGATAATGCTGGAAAGAAAATTGTTGAAGATGTTGAACCCAAGAAGGCAGTGGGTGAATCTAGTGGAGCTACGCTTGAAAAGGAGGTGGATGATATTTCGAAGATAATCAAGATGAGCGACTATAGAATTGTAGATCAACTACTGCAGACTCCTTCAAAAATATCTATCTTGGCTTTATTGATGAACTCCTTTGCTCACAGAGAATCTTTGATGAGGGTATTGGACTAAGCTTTCGTGGAAAGTGATATGCCTGTAGACCAACTCAATAGTGTGGTAGGGAACATTACATCATGTAATAACCTAAGTTTCTGCGATGATGAACTACCCGATGAAGGAAGGAATCATAGTCTGGACCTTCACATCTCTATGAATTACAAGAATGATTCATTATCCAATATGTTGATTGATAATGGATCTGCATTGAACATTATACCAAGGAGCACACTTATGAAGTTGAAATATCAAGGAACGCCCATGCACCCAAGTGGAATAATTGTGAAAGCGTTTGATGGATCAAGGAAGTCTGTTATTGGTGAAGTGGACTTGCCTATTCATATAGGCCCACATTTGTTTCAGATTACTTTCCAGGTCATGGATATTGTACCCGCTTATAGCTGCTTGCTGGGATGGCCGTGGATACATGAGGCATGGGCTGTCACTTCGAATTTACACCAGAAGTTGAAGTTTGTGCATGAAGGAAAAGTCGTAATTATAAATGGAGAACATGAATTATTGATATCTCATTTGTCCTCTTTCAGCATTGTGGAGGCGGATGAAGCTGCTGTTGGAGCCCAGTTCCAAGCTTTATCCATTGATAATATAAGAGGAAATGAGAATTCTATGGCTTCGTTTAAGGATGCTCAGTAGGTTGTGCATAATGGCCATAGTGAAGTATGGGGACAGATTGTTGATCCACCTGTAAACAAGAATATAGCTGGTTTGGGATTCTCTGTGAAGAATGATAAAGGTAAGAGCATGAAGCGGAAGTCTGCTGCAGGCAAGTATCAAGACATCTTTCATAACGGGGGTTATCTTCATCCAACTGTTTCCGGGATTAATGCCATCGTGGAAGATGAAGCAGAGCCAAAAATGCCAAATTATGTGACGTACGAAGTTAGAGTTCAGAACTGGATCACCATTGATGTTCCCTCTTGCATACATGTTTTTAAGTAATTTTTTTTGTTAATCTTTTGGAAAATCTTTCACTCTTCCCAAGGTGAAAGTATTATATGGGCTTATCTATTTGCTTTGATTTTTAAAATCAATAATAAAAGTTGTCTTTGTTTCCCAAATTATGTTTTTAATTTTTTCTTTTTTCTTGGAAAATGGTAATCAGAAAAAACCTTTCAAAATAAATAATAACTGAAATTCAATCTGCATGATCACTTGTTATATGTGTCAGTTTCTAAAAGCAATCATAAATCATATGTGCAGATTAATTAAAAAACCCGTTGAATACAATGACCCTGCACCCTCTTCCAACTTTGAATGTCCTGTGTATGGGGCCGAAGAAGAAGACTATGACGAGATTCCAGAAGAGGTCTCACAGTTGTTTGAGCGCGGGGAGAATGCCATTCAGCCATATAAAGAGCCACGAGAAGTAATCAATTTGGGTTCAGAAGAAGATCCGAAGGAAGTCAAGATTGGAGCATTATTGCATCCTGATGTGAAGAGCAGGTTGATTGAGATGTTGAAAGAGTATATGGATATTTTTGCTTGGTCTTACCAAGATATGCCTGGTCTAGATACAGATATTGTAGAGCACTGTTTGCCTCTGAAGCCAGAGTGCCCGTCAATCAAATAGAAGTTGCGAAGAACTCACCCAGATATGGCAGTGAAAATCAAAGAAGAAGTTCTAAAGCAGATTAATATCGGTTTTCTTGTGACATTAGTGTACCCTCAGTGGATTACCAATATTGTTCTACTACCGAAGAAAGACGAAAAAGTTTGCATGTGCGTAGATTACAGAGATCTAAATAAGGCTAGTCCAAAAGATGATTTTCTATTGCCACACATTGATATGTTAGTGGATAGCACAACAAAATTCAAAATTTTCTCGTTCATGGATGAATTTTCCGGGTATAATCAAATAAGGATGGCTCCTGAGGACATAGAAAAAACAATGTTTATCACACCCTAGGGAACATTCTATTACAGAGTGATGCCCTTCGGGTTGAAGAACGCTGGTGCAATGTACCAAAGGGCTATGACAACCCTATTCCATGATCTGATGCACAAGGAAATTGAGGTATATGTTTATGATATGATTTCTAAATCCCAGACTTAAGAAGGGCATGTAGAAGATTTGTTGAAGTTGTTTCAGCGTTTGAAGAAGTAACATCTCCGCTTGAATCCAAATAAATGTACCTTCGGTGTTCGGTCAGGGAAATTGTTGGGTTTCATTGTTATCCAGAGAGGGATTGAAGTTGACCCTGATAAAGTCAAAGAAATTCAAGAAATGCCATCACCAATAACTGAAAAGCAAGTCAGAGGGTTCCTCGGGCGTTTGAATTATATTTCCAGATTCATTTCCCACATGACTGCAAGGTGTGAACCAATCTTTAAGTTGTTAAAGAAAGATCAAGGTTGTGTATGGACAGATGACTTCCAAAGGGAATTTGAAAGTATTAAAGAATATCTGCTTGAACCTCCTATCTTGCTCCCTCCCGTTGAAGGAAGAACATTGATTATGTATCTGACAATGTTAGATAATTCCATGGGCTGTATTCTGGGACAACAAGATGAAACAGGGAAGAAAGAGTATGCCATTTATTATCTCAGTAAAAAGTTTACTGATTGTGAGTCACGGTATTCCATGCTGGAAAAGACATGTTCTGCTCTGGCCTGGGCGGAAAAACATTTGCGACAGTATATGTTGAATCACACTACTTGGTTGATCTCTAAAATGGATCCAATCAAGTACATTTTTGAAAAGCCTTCTCTTACTGGGAGACTTTCCTGCTGGAAGATGCTGTTATCTGAATATGACAATGAATACGGCACTCAAAAAGCTATTAAAAGCAGCGTGTTGGAGGATTATCTTGCTCACCAACCAGTTGATGATTATAAGTCTGTGATGTATGATTTCCCCGATGAGGATGCGATGTTTCTGAAAGTGAAAGATTGTGATGAACCATTTCCTAAGGAAGGTCCTGATCCTGAATCTCACTGGAGCATGATATTTGATGGAGCTGTGAATGCTTATGGTAAAGGAATTGGTGTTGTGATTGTCACTCCACATGGATCAAACATTCCTTTTACTGCAAGGTTGACATTTGATTGTACTAATAATATGGCAGAATATGAGGCTTGCATCATGGGTCTCGAAGAAGCTATTGATCTCAGAATTAAAATTCTAGATGTGTATGGAAATTCAACTTTGGTAATAAATCAGATTAAAGGAGAGTGGGATACTCATCACCCCGGCTTGATCCCTTACAAGATTATGCTAGAAGATTGTTACCCTTCTTTAATAAAGTTGAATTCCATCACATCCCTAGAGACGAAAATAAAATAACAGATGCGCTGGCAACTCTGGCTTCTATGTATCAAGTGAATACTTGGAATGATATACCTCGAATTATAGCTCGGCGACTGGATAGGCCCGCTCATGTGTTTACAACATAAGAGGTAGCAGATGAGAAACCTTGGTATTAAGATATCAAGAATTTTCTCCAGACTTAGGAATACCCGATTGGTGCATCGAATAAATATAGAAAGACATTGAGAAGATTGGTTGGAAGCTTCTTCCTCAGTGAAAATGTGTTGTACAAAAGAAATCATGACACGGTCTTGCTCAGATACGTGGATAGACACGAAGCAGACATGTTGATGCATGAGATTCATGAAGGTTCATTTGGCACTCATGCCAATGGACATTCGATGGTTAAAAAGATGCTAAGGGAAGGTTACTATTGGCTGACAATGGAATCTGACTGTTACATATTTGCAAAGAAGTGCCATAAATGCCAGATTTATGCAGACAAAATTCATGTGCCTCCGACACTTCTAAATGTTATTTCTTCCCCATGGCCTTTCTCTATGTGGGGTATTGACATGATTGGAATGATAGGACCCAAAGCTTCGAATGGACACCGTTTTATCTTGGTAGCAATTGATTACTTCACCAAATGGGTGGAAGTTGCTTCATATGCTAATGTTACTAAGCAGGTGGTAGTGCGTTTCATTAAGAATAATCTCATATGTCGGTATGGTGTGCCAAACAGAATCATCACCGACAATGGCTCGAATCTGAACAACAAGATAATGACATAACTTTGTGAAGAATTCAAGATTGTCCATCACAATTCATCTCCGTACAGACCGAAGATGAATGTGGCTGTTGAAGCTGCTAATAAGAATATCAAGAAGATCATCCATAAGATGGTTATTACTTATAAAGATTGGCATGAAATGCTCCCTTTTGCTTTACATGGATATCGGACATCTGTCTGCACTTCAAAAGAAGCAACCCCGTTCTCCCTTGTGTATGGAATGGAAGCGGTGCTCCCAATCGAGGTTGAGATTCCCTCTTTGCGTGTGATAAGGGAAACCAAGTTGTCAGAGTCTAAATGGGTCCAGAACAGGTTTGACCAATTGAGTTTGATCGAAGAGAAGAGAATGCCGGCTTTGTATCATGGGCAGTTATATCAGAAGAGAATGAAGAGAGCTTTAGATAAGAAGGTCAAACCTCGTGAATTCAGAGAAGGCGACCTCGTGCTCAGGAAGATCATGTATTTTAATGCTGATTATAGGGGAAAGTGGACTCCCAATTTTGAAGGCCCGTATGTTGTCAAGAAAGCCTTCTCTGGCGGTGCATTAATTCTTGAAACTATGGATAACGAGGAGTTCCCACGTCCCATGAATGCTGATGCAGTCAAGAAATACTTCGCCTAAAGAAATAAAAGAACAACTTGCTAAGTTGAAAACCCGAAAGGGAGGCTTAGGCAAAAAGGAGTGTCTCGGTAGGCCGAAAACCCGAAAGGGCGGTCTAGGCAAAATTAGAGACATAAACAGAATAAAATTTCACCCTAAGTTGAAAACCCACAAGGGCAGCTTAGGCAAAAGTTAGGAACTTTCTTGGCAATTAACTACATCAAACAAGACTTGATCATTGAAGCAACAATCTTCTTAGATCCTCACCATACTTCAACGGAAGCTGCTGCTCAGAATTTCAAAGTTGTTAGAGGGAATAGAGGTCATTGTATCTCAATGTATCTTTTTCCATTATACATTACCATTTTCCGAACTTTGTAATCATCCGTGGAGTCTCGCTATTTACAGACTACCATTCTATCAATCAACTTTGAGCTTTTACCCAATTCTTTGTATTTCTTATTTTTATTCAGCTTACAAAGACTCTATTTATTATTGATAATAATTTTCAAAGAAAAAAGATTAAATAACAAAATTGTTTTTCAAAAAGAATTTACAACTTACTTTTACTTTAGATTTTGTGATTCAAGTGGAAAACAAAAGTGGTGATCCCAGGAATGGACAAACTCCAGTAATGTTGGAAAGTTTTGTTTCCCTTGGGAAGGTTTTCTTAGGTCATTTTCGCTGGTATGCGTGTGATTTTTGTATATTGAAGACGATACCAATTAGCGTAAGGTGCAATATTGGGTTTGTTATCCCAGTGTCCCCAGTCAAGTCTTGGTTCTTTTTTATTTTTATTTTTGGGTTTGAATGGTCTGAGGCCTCTATCCCAAATTACCCAGTGAAGTCTTCCCTCATATGACGAAAGGTATTTTTCCCTTGGTGTGCTCAGATGGAACTATTTGCAAAATGCCGCTCTTTCTACAGTATGGGCATTATTGTTGGTATTTATTTCCTAGGAAACTAGACCAGGGCAGTATATTTTCTAAGGAGTGTTGAGAAAGTTGTCAGCCCTTTGGGTTTTCACCCGCCAAGTGTTGGGTTTGATTTAAAATTTCCATGAGTTTGACCTTTTTCTATTATGTTGATTTCTTGATTCCCCAGGAAGGCTATCCCAGGGCATCTTTTGTTGGAATAAGCTTGAATTATATGAAGACTCAATCCGAGATTCCCCAGTGAAGGCTTTGATTATTTGATAGAAGTCTTATCTCCCCGTGCATGATGAGTTGGGCTCATTTGCGAAGCATCTCCTTTCGGCAGTACTTGCATTTTGTTTGATTGCCCGATAATCAGGCAAGGGCAATGTTTTATTTAAGAAGTGTTGAGGCATTTGTCAGTTTTTTGGGTTTTCACCCTCCAAGTGCTGGGTTTGATTTAAAATCCCCATAAGATTGATGTCTTGCTATAATGTTTGACTTCTTAACTCCCCAAGCTATTATCCCCACGAGGTTTCATACTTTCTCCCCAGAGAAGTTGGTGCAAAACTCATGCTCAATATTGAAGAATGTATCTTAGTTTCCCCTCTTCGATATGGTGTTGGCATCCCCAATAAATTCAGCACGAGGTCCCCAGTTGATGTCTCGATGATGAGGCGTTATCTCCCCTAGTGAAGTCTGTATGATATTTCCCCAATGAAGTCAGCTCGAAATCCTCAATTGATGTTGTACCGATATGGTTTCCATCTGCCTTATTTGAAATCGGTATTGCAATCCCCAGTAGAAGTGTGGACCGTGAAAACATTTGTTTCCCCATTGAAGTCTGAGTGCTATTCCCCGATGAAGCCTGGAGAAGGATGTTATATCCCTGTATCTGTACTATTTTGTCGCTATGATTTGTTTACTTCCGAATTATGTTCCTTCCCAATGAAGTTAAGCCGTGAAATAGGATTCTGTTTCCTCATTTGGTGCTTATTTTCTTATGGAATGTTCATCTTGGATGAGATTTAGCCGAGTGTTGATTGTGCCCGAGTTGGTTTTGCCTGGTTACTCCTAGTGTTATATGTCTATTTTTTCAGCATATACACGATAACACTCATACATTCATACATACATCATGCATAGTTAAATTTAGAAAATCATTGCTCATTCACATTAGTTAATATTGTTGTTGACATATTACCCTGTTTTGCAGAGTTGTGTTGTCCTCTCTTCAATAGAGTGTCAGCCTTAAGCATAAAGTGTATATTCTTTTAATTTCCCCACTGAGTTATCCCTCGTGGAACATTTTTGCTTTAGCCTTCCTGTGAAGCTCCTCGTTTTGGATAAATTGGGTTTCCCTCTTGAGTTTATTTCTCAAAGGATGTATTTTGGTTGACTATTTCACTCCAGTTTATTTCTGGTTTGAATCTTTGGATCCCAACAATATTATTACTTTGGATTTCTATTAGCTTCGAGCATTGGTTTGAAAATGGGTTTGAAAATGTGCATTTATTTTGGCACGAGAAAACTTTTATCTCCTCAGCAGTAGCTTCGAGCATTGGTTTGAAAATGTGCATTTATTTTGGCACGAGAAAACTTTTATCTCCTCAGCAGGAATATGTTGGCATTTCCCCAGGAAGTTGTGTTTAATTCCCTAGGAAGTCATGATTCATTCCCCAGAAAGTCATATTGCTTTCCCCAGGAAGTCATATTGCTTTCCCCAGGAAGTCATATTTCTTTCCCCAGGAAACCATATTGCTTTCCCCAGAAAGTCATTTTTACAATCCTTCCTATAACAACAAGTGGTTGTCTCTTTATTTGAAACAGCTTATATATTACCCTTTCCATGCGGAATGCCTTGGTTAAAGAAGAAGTTGAGACCCGTTCTAGGTGAAACGCCCGAATTTTGGAGAAACTTGTTATATTTTTGCTACCTTCAGTGAACGTTGGTAGTTCACCGTCAGTGAACGTCGGTGCTATGATATTTATTTTCTCTCTACCTTCAGTGAAAGTTGGTAGTTCACCATCAGTGAACGTTGGTGATTGTTATATTTTTCTACCTTCAGTGAATGTTGGTAGTTCACTGTCAGTGAATGTCGGTGCTATGATATTTCTTTTCTCTCTACCTTCAGTGAAAGTTGGTAGTTCACCGTCAGTGAATGTTGCTGCTATGATATTTCTTTTCTCTCTACCTTCAGTGAAAGTTGGTAGTTCACCATCAGTGAAAATTGGTGATTGTTATATTTTTGTTACCTTCAGTGAATGTTGGTAGTTCACCGTCAGTGAACATTGATGCTATGATATTTCTTTTCTTACTACTTTCAGTGAAAGCTGGTAGTTCACCATCAGTGAACGTTGGTGATTGTTATCTTTTTGCTACCTTTAGTGAACGTTGGTAGTTCACCGTTAGTGAACGTCGGTGCTATGATATTTCTTTTCTCTCTACCTTTAGTGAAAGTTGGTAGTTCACCATCATTGAATGTTGGTGATTGTTATCTTTTTGCTATCTTCAGTGAGCGTTGGTAGTTCACTGTCAGTGAACATCGGTGCTATGATATTTCTTTTATCTCTACCTTTAGTGAAAGTTGGTAGTTCACCATCAGTGAATGTTGGTGATTGTTATCTTTTTGCTGCCTTCAGTGAATGTTGGTAGTTCACCGTCAGTGAACATCGGTGCTATGATATTTCTTTTCTTACTACCTTCAGTGATAGTTGGTAGTTCACCATCAGTGAATGTTGGTGATTGTTATCTTTTTTCTACCTTCAGTGAATGTTGGTAGTTCACTGTCAGTGAACGTCGGTGCTATGATATTTCTTTTCTCTCTACCTTCAATGAACTTTTGTAGCTCACCGCCAGAGAACGTCGATGTTGTTATTCTTTTTCTCTTTCTACCTTCAGTGAACATTGGTAGTTTCCCCTTCAGTAAAAGTTGGTGTATCCTTTTGATCTTCTACCTCCTAATATTGGGTTTGGTAATTCGCAGTTGGTTGTCTATCACTTTTATCCTGTACTATCTCCTCTTTAGCTGAGTTGATGCTACCTTATCTCTTCTTTGGGTGTTACACCAATAGAGTCGGGTCTTTTTGATTCACCATTGATTTATTTTCCTTGTCGGGCTTCTCTTTTGATCCTCATTTCCTTTGTTACATCCCAGTGGTGTTTTGCGTCCCTTTGAAGTTGTTTATATGCATTCATACTCATAAGCATTGCATGGCATCTTAGGGCCAGAAATAGGGTTTATTTTATATTTAAGTGTCTTTGATCACGTCGACACAAAGATTTTTAACCTTCGCATCTTCGGATAGAAGAAACTTAAATAAGGGAAGCTGTTGTATCCCAAATTTCCCCCCTAAGATCCCTTCATCATACCATATTGATTCAATCACAACAAGACCACATTATGGCTTTTGGTTCTCCTCCCTATCTTTAGCTTTGCTCTTTCAGGAATCACCAAGCACCTTGACTTGTATTTCTTTTGTGAAAGGAAATGTGGCTTAGCAAGTTGATCCATGGGTTCATGAGTTTATTTCCATGCCCTAGTCAATAAAGCTTGAGAAATTCAAACCTCACCATTGAAGTTGTTTTTAAAGAAATGGCATGGCAATGTTTATTTTGGTTCACCATATTTCAAAGTTATCAAGATTGATTCAAAAGTACAAGGGATTGATTGAAGAAGTTGTCATGGTTGGACAAGGCCTTGTTCCCATTGGTCACGAGTGCATATTTCTCTCAATTCTCAAGATATAGAAGTGATTTTGGTTGCTATGAATTCTCATTATCATCCTCAACAATTCTATCTACAAAGCGAAAATGTTGGTACCAGAAGGTTGTTTAAAATTGTCAAAGTTCCTCAAAGCATTTTCTTGATCTAGGAGCTAGGGTTTTGAACTTCAAAGAAGTATATCTTGCTCATCTTTTGGTATTTTTGAGTGATTCCAAAAACATCCTTCTCTTAAAAGGGTTATGAACAAATCACTTCAAAAGGTTCATGGAGTTTTCATGTGGAAGAAACTTGATGATGAAGAAAGATTACAAGTCCTCCAGATGAACCCCCAACTTCCCATGTGTGACTTCAAATGATCATAACTTGGTCAATGTTTATCACCTCGAGCCCACTCTTTTTCCGTAATGATCTTAAGGATATTAACTTTATTCCTTCTTTTTATGTGCAAAGTGATAAAATGGATGGAGGATGCCTTAAGTATACAAAAGATTATAGGTCATTTCATGATATTTTGCCAACTTCAACAATTTATAACTCTCTCAATTTTTGGAGATTTTGAATGGTTCAAGTTTCAAAATGTCATTCAAGAGGTCTATTTCATGCCATCTTTTTTTGTGAAGAGAAAATTCCAAGAGGAAGGCCATGTTTGGATGCAAAATATTATAGGTCATTTCATGATTTTTGCCAACTTCAACAATTCATAACTCTCTCGATTTTTGGAGATTTTGAATGGTTCAAGTTTCAAAATGTCATTCAAGAGGTCTATTTCATGCCATATTTTTTGGTCAAGAAAAAATTCCAAGAGGAAGGCCATGTTTGAATGCAAAACATTATAGGTCATTTCATGATTTTTTGCCAACTTCAACAATTCATAACTCGCTCAATTTTTGGAGATTTTGAATGGTTCAAGTTTCAAAATGTCATTCAAGAGGTCTATTTCATGCCATCGTTTTTGGTCAAGAGCAAATTCAAAGTGGAAGGTCATGTTTGGATGCAAAACATTATAGGTCACTTTTAAAGAAAAACTTCAAATATTTCTAAGTATGGAAAGTCAACCTCTTTTTCCCAACTTTGACTCATTGCAACTTTCAGCTCAAACATCCATTTGATTCCATTTTTTTTCCATTGCAAATATTGTAATCTCATCTTTCTAAAGCATCAAGAACCATGCCTTAAGACCACTTGAGATGAGAATGCCATTATTTCGAAAGTGGTAACTTGGAATTGAAGTTTCATCGCAAGTTAGAATTTGAATTTCACGTTACAACTTCTAACCCTCAAATTAGCACGTGTTTTGGGTCTAAGCATGATTAGCCAACTTTTCCAAGTGGATTAGTGCATTAAAACATGCGTTTCAGATGAGTTTTGACAAAAGAGAAGTCACACTTTCTTCATGATGCAGACCCACACGAATTCCCTCCAAATTGCATCATTCACCCTTTCTTTTGATCCCATTTGATTCTCCTATAAATACATGAGTTATCCCATTCGTTTTCTCAAGCTTGAACAGCCAAAATCACCCTTCCAAACTCGCTCCATAACTCACTTTTCTGAAACTTCGAAATCATTGTTCAAGCCTTTTTCAATCCATTTTTCTATCAATTCACCTTCCTTGATCTTTCCTGAAGCTAACAAAAGAAGAATTGAGCCTTGAAACCTTCTGAATCAATCTGACCAAGTCCATTTACAGAGCTCTGCAACTGAACTTCAATAGGTAGATTTCTCCATCAATCCTTCTAAATCTTGATATCATTGTGAAGCTCTCCTTCTCCTAATTCTTGTGCTTCTTACAATTTTTAAATCCATTGAGAATTGAGAGAGAAATCTCAAATTGAAGGTGCTCGCTATTTTCTGGGTTTTTGATTCATATCTCTTTGCATACCTTATATAAATTTGGCGCGATGGTGATGTTATGATCGTCTTGAAGAGACGAATCCAATGATACTAGTCTGAGATCCTAATTTTTCCATTTGAAGGATCTCACAAAATCTCCATTGCAGGGCATCTGGAGGTTGAAGATGATGACATGTCTCATTTCAGCCAATGATAGCGTGACAAACGTTTTAATTTCATTGGTTGCCTTTTTTCTAATCCTATGCGTATCTCACTAAAGTCCATATCAAGCACAGCGCGTCTGGTCCATTGGATCAGCTTACTAACGCGTTTTGACTATGATATGATGGCCCACATCTTTTTGATTTTATTTTATTTTCTGATTTTATATTTTAATTGATTTAATTTTCAAAAATTCATAACTCTTTTATTTTTATCCAAAAATTATGAAAAAATTCAAAAAAACACTTTGAATTATTTCTAATCTCATGACTATTTTTTCACATTTTTATTTTGACATATGTTTTTTTTTATATTATTTATTTTCTTTTAATTACTTTAAAAATACTTTCTGACATTTTTTAATTCTAAAAAAATTCATAAATATCATTTTACATATTTCTGACTTTTTGAAAAATTTATGGAATTTTATATTGATGTTTACTATTTTTTGATTTATTTTCTATTTATTTGAGCAATTTTAATTAGTTTAAAAATTGTTTCTGACTTTAAAAAATTACCAAAAATTTTATAAAAATATTTGAGTCTAATTCTGATTTTTCTATGACCTTATTTCTTTTTTATGAATCAATTTGAATATAGTTGATATTTTTTTTCTTTATTTTCATTTTTATTCACTTTTAAACTCTTTTCAACACACACACACACACACACACACACACACACACACACACACACACACACACACACACACACACACACACACACACACACACACACACACACACACACACACACACACACACACACACACACACACACACACACACACACACACACACACACACACACACACACACACACACACACACACACACACACACACACACACACACACACACACACACACACACACACACACACACACACACACACACACACACACACACACACACACACACACACACACACACACACACACACACACACACACACACACACACACACACACACACACACACACACACACACACACACACACACACACACACACACACACACACACACACACACACACACACACACACACACACACACACACACACACACACACACACACACACACACACACACACACACACACACACACACACACACACACACACACACACACACACACACACACACACACACACACACACACACACACACACACACACACACACACACACACACACACACACACACACACACACACACACACACACACACACACACACACACACACACACACACACACACACACACACACACACACACACACACACACACACACACACACACACACACACACACACACACACACACACACACACACACACACACACACACACACACACACACACACACACACACACACACACACACACACACACACACACATATATATATATATATTAAATGTAATATTATTTTGTGATTATTTTCTGGCTGATCTTGGGTTGAATTTTTGATCATGAACTTTGTTAACATCATTGAATCCATGGTGTTAAGACTAAATCCATAAAAATGGATGAATGATTTTAATAATAGTTTGATTAAATTTTAATTCAAATATGGTTTATATATTCTTTCCCACCCTTCTTCATCTTATCCCTTTCTTATTGCACTAAGTGTTATTGGAGCATGATCTCTATATCATGTCTCAAAACAAATGGTGCATAGATTGCTATTGACCAACCTCAAAATAGGTGCGACTTCTACATAAGTCCACTTACGATTGCTTAACATAGTGCTAAATTTTGTCTCAATTCGAATAAATGATCATTCGTGGCCCAAACCTATGTTTGCAAGCCCAAGTATGTTAATTTGATCTCTTTGATTCAATAACCTTGAGATTCATTGTGTGGAGGCTTTGGTTCTACCAATCCTCTAATGGATCTACATCACTTTTGGTCAACGCGGATCACTTAAACATTGTTAATTATTAAATGGTACTTTTGAAATTCCAAAATGGATGATATACTTGACATAAAGCAAATGCAATTCATTGTGTAGAGGCTTTGATTCTACCAATCCCCTAATGAGTTCCAAATGCAAGTTTCAAGATGACCATCCAACTAACCACTAATTACTAATAATTGACTTTATTTTGTGTTTTTATTTTATGCTCTTTTACTTTATGTACCATTTACTTTGGCATTTACATTTCATGCTATTTTTCATCTTTTCTCACTTGAGCCCCTTTATATTCTTGTCATTTTTATTTTGCTCACTTGAGCTTTTCTTTTCTTTTTTAAGATACTTAATAATCAACATGAACCATAAAAAACTTTAATGATACTTGGACTATTTGGTTACCATCCTTGGCATTATGGAGTATTGGACTTCTTGGACTTAGGATTAGAAACCTTGGCCTATGTTGGAGACCTTGTAACCTTAATTGATATTTTGTCTGGAGTTCTTGAGGTTTACCTCAAGAAGTTGGATTGTTTGTTTGTTTTGTGTGCAGGTTATTGTGATTACGTACTTTGTTTGTAATCTGGAATTCACCCGTATACAGCCGTTAGTCTGCCCAATTTTTGTGAAGACTTAATACACTTGAAGTTTGATTCTCTTAAGAGGTCTAGTATCTTTGCTTGCTTGGTTTCAATCCAAAGAATGGGAGTTCTATCTTGAATCATAATGTCAAGTATTGGCTTCTTGTTGGTTAGATGGTTCTTCTCCCTAACTTTTACCTCATGCTTTAGGATAGTCTCTTCTTCTCATCCCATCTTCTTTAATTTCAAAAATCTTCTCCCTCCTTTTGAAAACTCTTCTTGTTTCTAAACTTGAACCACTTTGATAATAAACTTGGACTTATGTCCATGCATTTTCAAAACCTTTTCATAAATAAATTTCAATCAATGTAATAATACCTTGACATTTTTTGTGAGAAGACTAAAATTCAATCAATCTCATTTCAAACCATTTTTCCACTTTGGATTTTTACTTTAAAATTTTTCTCAAAATATTGGACTCTTATCAATCCTTGTAGTGATGCAAACAACTACACTTCTACAATATGTAGTGAAGTGAGATATTCTCCACTTGGGTGTTGAGTGAGGCATTGTTGATTTTAAAATCCAAGCCATATCCTCTACTTTGAGATGATGCAAATTCTCCTTTCTTATGATTGTGGGTAGTAAGTATGTTTCCCACACGGACAATGACGATGATGTCTTATCTCTTAAAATTAACCAACACACTTGTGTTTTAAATTTTTTAAAGAGGAACTACGTGTACCTTGATCCCCTATTGCACGAAAGGTGGTACGTAGGCACTAAAGGTTCGCAACTACGGCGGGTGCAAAAATCATAAAAAATACTTCTTTTCTCACCTCCAGCATCTATTTTACATACAACACATTTTATAGCCAAAATATACAGATTTTACAAAGAGGTTCCTGCGGAGTACCGTAGATTTTTAGGGTGCTAATACCTTCCCTTTGCATAACTAACCCCCTTACCTTGAATCTTTCCCCCTCTTTTTGGGTTACTCGCTCTTTTCCTATTCCTTTGGAACAATAAAGCGATGTGGCAATTTTTATTTTGATCTGTATAAGTCTAGTCAATCCAATGGCTCGGTCTTAAACATTTCTACTGCTACACATGCGATTATAAGCCATATCCAAGTGGTACTTGTATTTCTTTAAGAAGGCGTTAGCAAGGTATGCTCATATTCAAATATGGATTAGCTCTAACTACATAAACCAATATAGAGATGCCCACTCAAGTTGTTTTGGAAACAATGGATCATTAGATTCTGATCATGAGTATAGGCATGCATTTTCCTGTAGCACATGCGTAAGTGGTTCCTTGGGAATGTGAGTCCCTTATATTTTCCAAAGTAATTTACTTTGAATTTTGAAGAAATTACTACATATGGGACTAGACCCATTTTAAGAGCGTCGACGTTGAAAGTATCATAACCCTCTACAACTTTTAGTCTTTCTTCAAGGGCTTTATACTGGTTGACCGCCATAGGATCTTCAACAACATTGGTATGGACTATCTTTTGAGGCACTTGAGTGATGCCTTCCAAGTGATGGTCGCCATACTGCATGTCTATGTAGTTATCCATATTGTGCGGATTGTTGACTGAGATCTACAAAGTATGGGATGCTCATACTTTTGGAGGAGGTGGAATAAAGCCTTCAGTATTAGCTTGGTTGATCTCTTGTTGAGAAATAATTAACTTCAAAGGACCTGATTCTGGTTCTTGCCTTGGTTGGTGGCTGCTCAATGCACCAATGGTTTGGGCTATCTCTTCAAAAGCTACCTTAGGAATCTTGTCTTGTCTTACTATGATGTTCTTTAAGGCGAGCAGGACTTGACTCATGTCTCCTTTCATTGAGGTGATGTTTCCTTTCACTTGCTCCAAATCTTCTTGGAAGACGACTTGATTTTGTTCGATTTGTTCCATTACTTTCTTCTAATGAGCTCTTGTCTGATATGGAGGTCGGGAAGGTAATTTCGTTTTCCTAATGATTTAACTGGAGATAATATGAAAAAGTATGTTTTTGTATGAAATTCAAAATGGAAAGTTCGTGGTTGGATGAATGCGTATGAATATGCTAAAAATTTACTTAAATGTCTTATTCACGTTGGATTCCCTTTTTATAATTATTATTTTTCAGGTTTTACTTTTTTTTGGTGAGTATCCCAAAATGTATACACAGATAAAATACCGAAACAAAGTACTATTTATTGAATAGAAATCATAATCCTTGAAAAGGGAAATACAATTACTACGAAAGCAAATACTAAAATGAAATACTGAACCAAACAAATGAATTAAATGTCAACTACGAAAGGAAATAACAAAAGAAACCAAAATCTCCTAAGAACGTTTGCGAATCTCTTCCCTAAAACCATCAACCATCTACCTATAAAGCTTTCAGAAGTCTTCACCGTCCTTCGGAAGAGGGACCATCACGACCTTTACATATCTCAAGCTTCTAGGGATGTCACCAATGAGATTATTCTCCAGGAAGGCAAGCTTTGTATGCTTGTCTTTGTACCTCAGATACTCCTTGTATAGTGTCGAGATTATGATCTTGTTATATTCTCTCTCCTGAGAAATATTTGTATATTGTTCTTCCCAATACCTCTTTTCAGCCCTCATCACCTTATATAGTTCCCTTTGTATGAGAAAATCCTTTTAGAGGTCTTCCAACTCTTGGCAAACCTGTTCATATTCTTCCACCTTTCGAGCGAGAAGTCTTTCTGATCTCATCTTCATAAGGAGTTTTCCTACCTATGACTCTTGGCTTTGTTTGAGACGCGTAGTAAGGTCTTGGACTTGTTCCCCTAAGTATTGGGTGCCTTACCCCAATCCTTGGATTTGGGCTTTCAGAACCTCCTCCATCTCACTCTTGTCTTGTAATGCTTTATCATACCATTTCTTTCGACTTGTAATTTCTCTAGCAGCATCATCCAAATGTTGGTTGTGGGAATAAAGATTGAAATTAACACTTAGCAACCCTTCAGTCGAACGCTTTCGCTTAAGCCACTCCTTTTCAGCCAATTCACGGTCCTTTTGAATTTGTTGATCTTTCATATCATGTTATTGTTGCAAGTGGTTTTTTGGTAAGAAAGGTCATAAAGCTCATGCTCCAAATCCTCCTTTTCCATTTGAGCTTGCTCGAGGTCATATTTTATTTCTCTATTTCCTCTACTGACATTGGAAGAGGATCTGGCACATCTGGTGTGTATGTGGGACCATATCAAATGGTAGCTTATTAATTCGGACCCTCTCCAAAACCCATTGAGTATACGATTCCCTTGCTATGGTGTTCTTCCTTCCAAACTCAACACCTTTTTTGTGAACTCTACTCCAAGCTCGGACAATCTTTGCAAGTAACTCGGGGTCATTTTTACCCATATCATATAGAACCAATGGGTGAATTTGCTCGTTGGAAGGCTTATCTTCCAAAGGGTACCCAAGTTGACGTAAAGCCAAAGTGGAGTTATAGTTTATACATCCTCTTGCTCCAATCAGGGGAACATTTGGAAATTCTCCATAATTATAGATAATCTCTCCTATATTCAACTTTCTAGCATACCACAAAACTAAATCAGCACTGAGAGCCCTCAACTTTTGGGACCATTCATTCCTTGTCAAATCTTTAACCATGTAGTCCTCCTTGTAGAGGTGAGTAATGATCCAAGGATATAGGGGAGGAATGCAACAATGTAGGGAACCTATCCCTTTTTCATAATGAGTATGAAGGTAGTAATAAACATTAACAATCAAAGTATGAGTAGGATCCACATTCAATACTTTTACGGCCTAAAATACATTAATTGCCACAAAATCAATATAGTCGAAAGTATTTGGAAATAAAAACAAACCTAAAATAAGTAATGTTAAGAAATTCACACAAGCTTCCCATTCCTTCTTATCATCAAAAGAAAGAGTCTTGGACTATAGGTACTGCCTCTTGATACCTTGAACTTCACCATCTTTCTTATAATTGAGTTGTAGGTTAGTGAAGGGTATCTCTAACTCCTTAGCCAATTCTCGGACTTTGATAGTATTTCCAATCCCTATTTATGTTGCATCCTTGATTATTGATAATACCAAAATCCTATCAAATTCCTCCAAAGTGGGTGCCAACTGAAAATTCTGGAAAGTGAAACACCTTAGTGGAGGGTCATAGAACTGAGCTAGGGCAGTAATTGCTTCCACTTGTACAATCACCTTGGTGAGCTCAATGATATCTCTATAGCATCGAAAAAACATATTCATAGCTCTTTCAGGAAGTCTCCTTGTGATCAATTTTATTTTCTTCATATCAGGCATAAGTGTAAGAACAAGATTTGGTTCTGTAATATTATCTCTGAGTTTTGATGATAACAAATGAGTATGTTTGTATGAAAAATTTTGATCCTCTAATGTTTGTTATTGTTGAGTACTTAACAAACAGGTTCTGCTTCTGATGGATGGCGTGGCCAAGACATTAGAAGAGAATTGATTCCGCTTCTACACTACACAAGTTCTATTAAACAGTAGCAAGACACTCCAGAAGGCTCTGAAGTGTAAGCTCAGATATTTGTCTAAAGAAACTAGTCAGAAGATTTGAAGACAAAAGTTTCTACTCACGTCCAGATGCTAAAGACTCAAGCTTCTAAAGAAAACATGTTCCAAAGAAACAAAGTTAGAAGATCTGAAGACAAAGTTTCTACTGAAGTCCAAATGTTGGAGACTTGTGTTTCTAATAACAAGGTTCTAAAGATAAGGGTTCTGAAGACAAAGTGATGAAGACTCTAAAGACATAAGTTCTAAAGATTCTAAAGACTTGAAGTTCTAAAGACCCAAGGTTCGAAGAAAGTATCTCACAACCAAGTGCTGAAGACTCTGAAGACACAGTTCTGAAGACTCTGAAGACTTAAAGTATTGATGTTATATTATCGCTTCTAAACTCATGCTCGTAGAAGCCTCTAAAGTGCATAAGGAAAGAAGATAACATTAACATGGTACAAATAGTACATGGTACAATCAATGTTTCATTCCACTAACATGAAAGGATGGACACGTCACACGATTTTCCTCCCCACGTTACTGTTCAAGCTGCCAATGTTTATGGAAATCCTAAGAGTATCCCTCAACGTATATATTATTTTATTGGATATATAAAGGCTTGAAGACTAAGAGAGAAAGCTTCCAATTCACTGAATATTCACGCGCAAACGTTGTTCATAGATTTCACATTCTTAAATCACTGTTCATAAAATAGTTTACATATTCAACTTTTTAGAAGCAATACTCTTGTAAACAAAACTTGTATTAAAACAGTTGTTTGATTTTCTTTAAGGGATCAGGTAGGTCTTTATTCTTAAGAAGTCTAGAGCTTTCAAGTTTTAGAAGTTGTTAGTCACTTGCGGGTAGCTTATGCATTGTAATGATCAGGTTGATTATTGTTTGATATTCCTTAAGGGACCGGGTAGGTATGAATCCTTAAGAAGTCTACGATTTGCAAGCCTTAGAGGTTGTTAGTCACTTCCGGGTAGCTTGTACAAATTATAATCAGTTTGGTTATAGTGAATTAAGTCCTCGATTGAGTGAGGCGAAATAACCTTGGCGGGTGGACTAGACTAGCTTGATAATTTTCAAGTGAACTAGTATAAACATATATTGTTCTTTACTTCCTGTTCTTACTTATTGTTATTAACAAGAGTGATGGAAAAATCATTTTAACTTAAAGTGGAATATTTTTAAAAGAATAGTTTTGTTTTAAAAACCCAATTCAAACCCCCTATTTCTTGTGTTTTTCACACCTTTAATAAGGGCACTAACACAAACGATATGTTTCTTGCCGGTATTCATCTTTAGGAAACTCACCAAAACCTTTGTTTTTATTTAGGAATCCTGTGAATAAAGACAAAATAAATGCAAAAATAATGATTTTTTTGAAATGCAATGATATGTGTATGCATGGTGATGTAACATGGTGGTGGGACTATGAAAAGTATCCTTAGTAGATAGGTTCCTAGTTTCTTCCTACAGATACTTTATCCTCCCTGTATGGATGGTTTTGTACCCCAAAATTTTCCCTTCCATTTTTACTCAAGACATGCTCATTGAGGTCCTCAATTGCTCAAGGTTGACCAAAAATTGATCAGACAAATTCTCCTCCTAAGAAATGAACCTCCAACTATGGTTTCAATTTTCATCAAGATGTTTGGATTGAAAAGGATCCAAATTATTTCCATGGCCCTAATATATCTTCAAGATTGTCCATGCCAAATTTCATGCCTTGCACTACAAGCTTGCTTAGTCAACTGCTCAAGTGTTTGAAAATCAACTATACTAGGTCAAAAGTCAACTGTGGCCAATATACAGTCAAACTTCAAGATTGTTTGTCAAAATCAACATTTTAAAGTTATAATCATCATTTGATCAAGGGTTTATCATGATTCCTCAAGGAATGCTCTTAATTTATCAAAAGTCAAGAATTGCTAAATTAGGGTTTCTATAAGAGAAGTCAACTGAACTTTGACCAGGTATAACTTTCACATACTTCATCCATTTTCCCAAACCAAAGATCATTTTGAAGAGAATCCAATTCCATACAACTTCTCTTTTATCATCAAGTTTAAGAAATGCACCATTTGAAAGATACAAGCTCATACATTACAGGTCATTTTAAGAAAGTCAACAAAAGACACTTTTTGCCAAGACCTTTTACATCAAGATAAAATCTTCAAATGCAAAATTGATCAAAAGAGGGATTGAAGTAGACATCTTAGGATTTCCAAAAAGTCCAAGATCATCATCATTGGATAAAAATTGAGCAAGCTATGGTTTTACCAAGTTGGGAAAATTTGGGAAATTTCAAGAACTATGCATTGGGCAAACTTGAACATTTAGGTCAATGGCCTAACTTCTTGGACTTCAAACATCTTCCTAACCTTATAGGGGACCTCTAATCTCATTTTTAAATCGCCTTACAATTTTTATCTATTTTGTTCATATTTATTTTGATTTATTTCAAATAAATATAAAATAAATTGTACAAAATATTTAGAGATGGGCCTTGGCCTTTGGGATAGTGTTTTGATCTGACTTAAGGCCCATAATTCATGTAAAGCATGTCCAGGTACATCCAAGTATCAACACGACATGAAATCTCAACTTTTGGCAAGTTTTTCAAAATAAAGATATTGGCTTTAAACATGACCTTAATGCCTTGGATTCTTTCCATTTTTCTCCTTCACTCTATCTCCTCTATATATACATCCCTCATGCAAGCCAAAGACACGCACACATAGCCTAAGCAAGCCATACCAAAATTCTCAAAATCTTCACAAAGTTGTCAAAATCGAAACAACCTTTGCAAGCCTCCTCAATCCAAACAAATTGTCCAGTTGTGATCCCGAGGTTCCCAGGAACCCATTCCATCCATTCCCAAGGCTTGCAACACCCTAGATCATTGTATCTATGCATCAGTGGTTGGTAAGATTTTTTTGAATCTAAAACTGCATATTCATGGCATATTAATAATTTTAATCGTTTGATTTGTGTTTAGCATATCTATTAGAGAATGCATGTCATTTATCATGAAGGTTTTGAGGTCTGAATTGTGTGATTCCATTGTTAGAGCATCACAAACAGGAAGCTTCGTAACTCCTAATCCAGGGACTTCTAGCCCAAAATAGTTGCAGATTTGGAATCAGGGGAAGATTCTAAGGGGGTAGGGTAGGCTTGATTTTTGATCTTCGCTATTTTTGTAGGTTTGTTTTTGAGCCCACCTGAGAAGATAACTGGAGAGTTGACTCCGGTGGGCTGACTCCGACAGTGTATGCGTCCTCCCTCTATTGGCCGGTTTGAATCCAATCTGGCGCACGTTTTAAATTTGAAATTTTTGACCGGTTTTACATTATATTGTTTTTGTTTTAATATAATAATAGTTGAGTTAAGTGGCTGGGTGGTGAAAGGCCCGTGTGTTAGGCTAGAGGACCTGGGTTCGATCCTAGGCTTCAAATTTTCCATTTTTCTCATGTTATATTTGCAGATCAGGTACTTCAAATCCAAGTGTTGTACCCCAAAATTTTCCCTCCCATATTTCTCAAAACATTTCAAGAATGATACTCAAGTTGCTCAAGGTAGTCCAAGGGTTGACCAGACAAGCTCTCTCCTAAGGCAGTCTACCTCAAATTAGGGTTTCATGTTGCATCAAGACACTTGAGTCCAAGAGATCCCAAATTCTCAAAATTGTCCTAATATGTTCTCAAGATCATCCATGTCAAGTTTCAAGCCTTGCAGAGGAAGTTTGCTCAGTCAATTGCTCAAAGGCTTGAAAATCGACTGTGCTAGGGCAAAAGTCAACTGTGACCCACATACAGTCAAACTTCAAGATTTTTAGTCAACATTCTCATTTTGAAGGATATTTCATCATTTTATCAAGGTATGATCATGATTCATCAAGGATTTCTCATAATTCATCAGGACTCAAAAGTTGCTAAATTAGGGTTTTGTAGGAAAAGTCAACTCAAATTTGACCAAGCATAACTTTCTCATAATTTATGAGAAATGACCAATCCAAAGCTCATTTTGAAGAGGATTATATTACCTACAATCCATATTCATCTCCCAAGTTCAAAATATGCACTCACAAGAAGTTATGAATTTGGACATTATAGGTCATTTTGAAAAGTAAACAAAAACACCTTTTTTGTCAAAACTTCATACATGAGCATGGAATATCAAATTGAGATGAGAACAAAAGGGTTGATTAGAGGACATTTAAATATTTCTAAAACGTTAAGGAACACCTCCAAAGAGTCAAAATTGAGGAAGTTATGCATTGGTGAAGTTGACCTTTTTTGCAAAATTGCCAAAAGTCAACTATGCCTAAAACTTCAATTTTTGCCAAATGGGCCCAATCTTTTTCACTTGTTTTGAGTTGGCAACATGGTCCAAGAGCCCTAGACTTTTCCACTTGTCATTATCTTATTCTTATTATTTATTTGGATTTTTATTTGAATTAAACCATTTTAAATCAAAACAAATTATAGAAAATCCAAAATATTGAAAACAAAAGATTTTGTGCTTGTTTCAGGTTTTAAATTACAGCTAGCATCAAATCAAACTCGTGTAAAGGCTTGGTATGCATAAAAAGATCAGATTTAGGCCATTTTTGGAAAGATTTTAAGGTGAATCAAATCAAGATCAAACTCATTGATGGAGGAAGATTGATTGCATTCTTTCAACCCTAATTCACTCCTCAATAAATAAGGAGTGTGTGCAGACCAAAGGGGGCTGGAGAAGGAGGTGCAACATCAAGAACATAACTTGAAAAAATCAAGAAAAAGTGCAAACACGATTTCATTGTTCCAGGCTAATTCAAGACTCTTTGCCCATTCCAATCGATTCCTGGGAGTGTAGGCAAGCAGAAGCAATCAAGAACAAAGCCTTTCCAGTACCAAAAAGCATTGTAAGTCATCCACGACATCCATGAATTTTTGAATTCAATTTGCATGATTTAGGCATTGTTAGCATAAATTAACCATATATTATTGATCCATAGAACATTTGCAAGCTCTTTGTATTCTTTAATTATGTTTTCATGGCTTGTATGAAGTTTCACCATTATTAGGGTTTATAAGCTCGATTTGGGATTTCTACGTGCAAGCAAAATTGGGCCATGAAAGTGCCACCACTGTGCTCAACAAATCTAGACCAGTCCATTCAGGGCCTTGGTAGTAATTTATATCACTTGTATTTGATTTTGAGAAATTACAGGGCTATAGCGACGGACGTTGTCCGTAGGTAAAGGTTTCCAAACCTTTTAGCCACGGAGAGACGAAGGAGACGAAGACGTGGCAAGCCGTCACTCGTCCATTTGAATTTTAGCGTGAATATTTTATTATTTCTTTTATTTATCATATAATTATTATTATTGATTGTATATACAAATAAGAACAAGTGGTGCAGTGGTAGTGAGGGCGTGGAAAGAGCTTCAGGTCCTGGGTTCGAATCCCAGGTCCCCCAATTTCTCTTTATTATTTTGCTTTCCAGGTTCCAGCGTGCACATGAAGCTAATGACCACCATGCTCCCTCAAGATCCAGTCTGCCAAGTGGACAGATGGCCAAATCCAAAGGCCATCCATGAAGGAGCACCATGGAGCCTAGTCAACGCAATGCACTGGATTCAAGAAGTCAATAATGGATCAAATCTTTTGGGCCAAAAGCTTGCTATCTGCACCCCTCTGATTTACTTTCAGGCCCATTTTTCTTCACCTTTCTTTTTTATTTTGCTTAATTAATTTATTTATTTTATTTACTAATAAATAACTATTTTCTTTTTATCAAAAATCACAAAAATATTACTTTTCATAAATTAGGTCTAGATTTTATTTTTATTAAAATTAGTTAATTTAATTAGATTTTAATTTTAGACAACTTTAATTCTTTTTGCACATAATTAAAATTTATTAGAACAAATAGGTTTTATTTCTAATTTAATTATTTTCTTTTTCTTAAAAAATAATAAAAACATAAAAATAGGCTATGTAATTATTTTTATTAATCACTAATTAATTTTCATATTTAATTAGGAAAACTTAAATCTTTTATTAAAAACAACAAAAATAATTTTTCTTTTGATTAGGTTAGAAAGGTCAAAACCCTAATTTCTTCCCCATCTTAATTTTTCTCGCGTGCTTTATTTT
Source organism: Vicia faba (assembly GCA_948472305.1). Lineage (NCBI taxonomy): Eukaryota > Viridiplantae > Streptophyta > Magnoliopsida > Fabales > Fabaceae > Vicia > Vicia faba. The sequence continues at coordinate 877,463,037 of OX451735.1, forward strand.
TATTATTTATCATATTGATGTAACTGTCTATAGTTTGTAATAGTTTAATTAGGAGGTTTATTTACATTTATCGCTTTAATTTAAAAGGGTTTGTTTTTGGTTATGTAAATACCCGAAGCCTTGTAATAGCGTAGTTTAATTTCCGCATTTTAAATTCTGCAAATATTAAACTGTTAGATGTATGAATAATTAGGGTTGCATAGCAAGAATGTAAGTGGAAAACTTTAAAACAGTTAGATAACCCTAAAATGTTCAAAGATGATAATCTGAAATTGAATCACTCGCACATGCACACTCTTAGGGTACACTCCCACTTGGTTGCTTTCGGTAAATGGTCATTGAGTATAGGGTGCTTTAGTGGTCGTCCTTTTGTCCAAAGATCACAGTTGCCTCGGAAAGGTTGCCTCGGATAATTGATCTAAGACATTAGGGTTACTACTAAGACGCCCTAACACTGCTTTAGTGACCGTACGTCCCTTTTCGAATTGACCCTCAAAACTCCAACGACGGTGCTACCTACTCACTAATAGTGGGATAGCATTATCTAAAGGAAACGAACATAGAACGATTCTTTTTTCGAGTAGGTAGATTAGTTCTTAAGTACTTGCTCAATCAAAACAAACTTTTTTCACACTTACGCTCCTTTACAAACAAAGTTTTCAAAAACACTTCATCACAGTCTTGAAGACAGAAGCAAGAGTTAAATCAAAGTCGAAACAAAAACTTTTCAAAGCACACAAACACGATGAATTTTTTTTTGAAAATGATGAGCAAGTACCTAAGAGCCCGTAGATAACTACGGATAGAAAGGGTGCTAATACCTTCCCTTTCTATAATCTACCCCCCGTACTCAGAAATATCTCGAAAAAGGAATTTTTCTGTGCTTTTTTCCTTTCCTTGTTAGATAAAATAAAAGTCGGTGGCGACTCTTGCTTACCGCGACATTTTGCAAACACAAACGCAAACCAGCAAATTCCTTAAAAAGGGAAACACGTCCCGGTTCTGGCCACCGTATCACAGAACTGATGACTCTGCTGGGGAATATAATAAGTGGGGTGTACCTTAGGATTAGTTCATCTTAATGTTTTCAATTGTTTGATCTGTTTGCTTTATCTTTGTGGGATTTGAATCAGAGTTACTATAGATCCTAACCCGGATCTGGGGATACCTTTTAGGTAAGTAGCAATAGACTGTGAGGGAACTGTACAGCATAGACCGACACGGTTAAAGCAGTAGCTATGTTGATGTGACACATTAGTTGGTACCGATATCCCTTGTGGAGGAACAAGGAGAGTATGGGGATACTATATGGGTCATTAAGCATCAATTGACCTTAGAACCTATAATTGACAAACTTGGCCATAGATAGTAGCACTATGCTACACTCATTGAGACCATACTCTCGAGATGGTTCCGGCTGCAAGAAAAGATTGCGTGACTGGAATTATGACCGATGGAGGAGGGTCAATGATATTGAGAACCTCTAGAACCCGGTTACTATTATTAGGACAGTTTGAACCAACTGAACTTCAAGAAGGTAATACCTAGACCCCATGCAAGCCTAAACCTACGGCTGTTTGTGTGACTTGTGTGCTTTCAAACTTGAACTACTCGCACATTTTCATTATCTGACAACATGAGTTCCTTGCAGGTTTTGCTTACAGTCCTTATCCAATAACTTGGATTTCTTGCCGGATTTACTTACTTACATTACCTTGCACTTTTGCTTAAACGCATAACATACACATCATAACATCATGCCTTAACATTTCCTTAACCATTTCGAGGATCTCAAGGGTTTGTGATGCAGGTTATGGTAAATCAAACGTCTAGCAAGGGGAAAAGGGATTTATTTTCCTCTAGCCAATGTCGTCTAGAGATCAAAATACAATAACTTGAGTCAGTGGCTATGACCCACTCGATATGGTGAGCTTGACTCTTGAAGAAGGACTCTTAACGACACGAAGTTTCTTCAAACAAATTCTAATAGTTTCTTGTTTACCCCGCGATATTCTTGAAAACATTGCATACATATATCATACATATCATTGCATAACAGGTCTCCCAGTACAGGTCTCTCATGTTCTCGCTGTTTATTTCAGCAATGGCTCTCCAACAAGACGACAGAGATCCTCAAGAAGCTCAATTTAGGGAAATATTCCTAAACCTATCCAAGGGGCAGGAAGAGTTGAAAACACTCCTCGTTGGGAACTTGGTCCAGAAAAGTCCTGAAGACAATAAGGACGATCGGCTGGAACAACTCCAAGCTGAGGTAGTTGCAATGAGAACCCAAATGATGGGGCAGATGGCTCTTATCCAAGGCTTAGCCCGGGAATAAGAAGAGCTGAGAACCATTATCAACCAACTTCATCAAGATAGATACAACAGCATGAAGCAAATAGTAGAGGCAGGGGACCAAGTCACTGATCAGCCTCCAAGAAAACAAGGGTTTGGTTTGATGAAGAGTATACCTCTCAAAGTTGCTACTACCCCATGGGTCCGACAACAACCTCGCCAAAAACAACGAGTTGATCAGAGTAAGCCAGATATGCCCAAAAGGCAGTTTACCAAAATCAACATGTCATTGGCTCAAGCATTACAACGCATGTTGAAGGCAAGTTGGTTATGTTAAGGGACCCTCCTCAAAATCCCAACATAGCCTCCACAGACTACAATCTTGATGCAAGGTGTGAATACCATTCCAACAGCCCGGGGCATGATACTGATGACTGTTGGGCATTGAAAAATAAAATTCAGGACTTGATTAATGAAGGAGTGCTGGAGTTTACACAAGATGGCCAGGTTGAGTTCTTCTACCATCCCTCCAAGGCATGTCCTCTGAAGTGACAAGACCAGACGAGAAGACATTTTGTTCATCAGAATTTTCAATTTGTAATTTTCTTTTGATTGTTCGAGTATTTATTCATGTCAAACTTTATTACTTTATCAATGCATTGCATATGTTTGTTTTGAATCCATCCATTCATATTCACTATATTTAAATTGATTTCCTTTTTGTGATGTTCAACTCTCGACTAAAAAACTGTAAGCCTTTAGAGGGAGGATGACGACAATGATATCAAAATCTCTACAGTATGATTTTGAACAGACCCTGCTGACGATGTACATGCGTTGTTTCAAATCCTAAATAGTGGAGTTATAAGGAAGATAATCCCTAGCCAACCCCTTTGAGCCGAAGAAGTAGGAGTTTTTATTTTCACCCAAATTAAAACCCTTAATTATAACCTGGGGCAGGGTAGTTTTCTCAGTTAATCCAGGTGAACAATGAATGGCTTCAAAAAACGTCCTTCCGAAACAGAAGACGGTGATGGTTCCCGATAATCATCCAAGCAGGCAATCATTATCGCTCGAAATAAAAGCCCATTAAGTCAAAAACCTATAAAGGAGACTTAAGAAAAAACTAGGGCATCCCGCTGACTATAATCACAAAAAGAAACAGTTCAGGAAAAGACAGGGATAATAAAATCAAAAAGAAAGAGATCCTACAAACTCTCAACAAAAATGACTGCCTATTCAAAATAAATTGTCAGCATTCGAACCATTACTAGAATATCAGAGCAAAGACTCAAACGGGTTCTAAATGCACAATTAGCTGAGTTTAGGATCGAAGAACATCACGAAGAACGGGTGGGTATAAACAAAATTTGAGCCTTTATCCTTTGTTTCTTAAACCGTGAACCAGGCCACATTATAACCCTTAAAAGTCCTAGCTGAAGCATAGGTTAGTTCGAAAGCATACTGTTACAAAAGGTATCCTGAATCCTGTAGGACTTGCTGTAAATCCTGAGTTGACATCACATTTTACAAAATTTGCTTGTTTTTCCTGAAAAATGCATTTTCAAAAATTTCAAGACAGACATAAGCTTTGCATTCTTAAAATAACATTGTTTGCATGTGACTATTTGTTCAAACAGCAGAGAAATTCGCATGACGAATATCTAGTGAACAAAAACCTTCTCAATAAAAAAGATCACCTCAAGTGGAAAAACACTTCCAACCAAGGGGAACGGCATGATCATTGTCCATCATCTGGGGCAGTCAAGTCAAGATTCAAGGAATCTCTCAAAGATGCCAAATAGTCAGGGGAAAATCTCCATCTGAATCACTTGGGGCATTGGACATGAATCTCAGCAACGAATCTTGCATGACCAAACGAACATCTTCTGGTAGTATGGCGACACAACACTACCGACAGGGACAACTCCCTACACTCTGAGAGCATGGACATAGTCATAAAATACTGCGCATGAACAAAGACCCGCTAGGTTGATTGGCCTAGGCAAAAATAAGAGCATCCCGATGAACCAAAAGGGTTCGGGAAAAAATTAGGGATAAAAACAAAAAAGGATACGTACACCCGGCAAGTCGAAAACACGAAAAGGCGGCTTGGGAAAAAAAGGGTATCCCGGCGGACTGAAAATCTGAAAAGACGGTCCAGGCAAAAGTTAGGGATTAAAGCGTACGACTATGTCCCGTCATCTCGTCACTTACCTACCAGAAGAATACTTATCTTTTCGATCGAAAGTTGCCAAGCACCTCATAAGTTGGGATAACACTCAATCCATAAGGCTTCCGCAGGTACCTTCTCCAGCAGATACAGGGGTAGAAAAGTCTCGATACGAAGTCATCGTCATATCCTTAGCATGCGTCCCATTAACATTCACTCCTCGCAGAGTAAAAGAAAATACAGTATAATCAACTCTCCCAGCTGAGGCTCGCAACCGCGAATAAAACGACAATATGCTCCCCAAGCAGAGTTTATCTATCATCAGCACTGGAAAATTATCCCCAGTAGAGTCGGGAGGATTGTCCCCAGTAGAGTCTAAAATATTATTCCCAGTGAAGTCGCAACTGGAAAATCATCCCCGCCGGAGTTCATTCCTTTCACAAACAGAAACTCAATTCCCAACAGAGTTTATCATCGCCAACAACGGTAACTCATCCCCAGCTGAGTTTATTTCTCCAAATCGACAGGTCCTCTAGCAGAATATGTCCTCCCCACAGAGTCATTTCCTCGTCAATTTATTCCCCAGCGGAGTTATCCTCTCCTGCAACTTTATTCTCACAATCATCTTCATTCACTATCCCCAGCGGGAACAAAGAATTCAACGCTTTTCTCCAGCAGCAATCCGGGATTTATTTTCCCCAGCTACCGGATATCATAAAAACATTACAGTCCCATACATCATGACATACGCATACGCATCATACAACACAATCTCATTTATTTTGAGAACATCATTGCTTATACATATCATGCATTACATACAATTAACCTTTACCTTTCAGGAAAGATACAATCAAATTCTCACAAAATTCAAGATATGAAGCCCGGGCGACCGGATAGTATCTTGATCTCTACAACATATTGTGAATCCCTATTACGACCGGATAACAGTATCAAACACGGCGAAGCCTGGATTACGACCGAACATCAAGTTTAATCTCATCTCCCCAGTAAGTCGCTGTAAAGCCTGGTTTACGACCAGATAGCAGTCGGTCTTATCACTATGAAGCCTGGACCACGACCAGATAGTAGTTCATTCTCAACTTTCCTCTCCAATAGCGATGTTTCCTCGGTAGAATACGGACGATCGAAGTTCCTAAAATTCAACAGAGATGTTTCCTCAGTAGAATACGGACGACCTAAGTTCCTAAAATTTAACAGAGATGTTTCCTCAGTAGAATACGGACGATTGAAGTTCCTAAAATTCAACAGAGATGTTTCCTCAGTAGAATACGTACAATCGAAGTTCCTAAAATTCAAGAGAGATGTTTCCTCAGTAGAATACGGACGATCGAAGTTCCTAAAATTCAACAGAGATGTTTCCTCAGTAGAATATGGATGATCGAAGTTCCTAAAATTCAACAGAGATGTTTCCTCAGTAGAATACGGACGACCGAAGTTCCTAAAATTCAACAGAGATGTTTCCTCAGTAGAATACGGACGACCGAAGTTCCTAAAATTCAACAGAGATGTTTCCTCAATAGAATACGGATGACCGAAGTTCCTAAAATTCAAAAGAGATGTTTCCTCAGTAGAATACCCTATAATCATCCAAGCAGGCAGTCATTATCGCTCGAAATAAAAGCCCATTAAGTCAAAACCTATGAAAGAGACTTAAGAAAAAACTGGGGCATCCCGCTGACTGTAATCACAAAAAGAAACAGTTCAGGAAAAGACAGGGATAATAAAATCAAAAAGAAAGAGATCCTACAAACTCTCAACAAAAATGACTGCCTATTCAAAATAAATTGCCAGCATCCGAACCTTCACTAGAATATCAGAGCAAAGACTCAAACGGGTTCTAAATGCACAATTAGCTGAGTTTAGGATCGAATAACATCACGAAGAACAGGTGGGTACAAACAAAATTTGAGCCTTTATCCTTTGTTTCTTAAACCGTGAACCAGGCCACGTTATAACCCTTAAAAGTCCTAGCTGAAGCATAGGTTAGTTCGAAAGCATATTGTTACAAATGGTATCCTGAATCCTGTAGGACTTGCTGTAAATCCTGAGTTGACATCACATTTTACAAAATTTGCCTGTTTTTACTGAAAAATGCATTTTCAAAAATTTCAAGACAGACATAAGCTTTGCATTCTTAAAATAACATTGTTTGCATGTGACTATTTGTTCAAACAGCAGAGAAATTCGCATGACGGATATCTAGTGAACAAAAAGTTTCTCAATAAAAAGGATCACCTCAAGTGGAAAAACACTTCCAACCAAGGGGAACGGCATAATCATTGTCCATCATCTGGGGCAGTCAAGTTAAGATTCAAGGAATCTCTCAAAGATGCCAAATAGTCAGGGGAAAATCTCCTTCTGAATCACTTGGGGCATTGGACATGAATCTCATCAACGAATCTTGCATGACCAAACAAACATCTTCTGGTAGTATGGTGATACAACACTACCGACAGGGACAACTCCCTACACTCTGAGAGCATGGACATAGTCATAAAATACTGCACATGAACAAAGACCCGCTAGGTTAATTGGCCTAGGCAAAAATAAGAGCATCCCGACGAACCAAAAGGGTTCGGGCCAAAATTAGGGATAAAACCAAAAAAGGATATGTACACCCGGCAAGTCGAAAACCCGAAAAGGCGGCTTGGGCAGAAAAGGGTATCCCGATGGACTGAAAATCTGAAAAGACTGTCCAGGCAAAAGTTAGGGATTAAAGCGTATGACTATGTCCCGTCATATCGTCACTTTCCTACCAGAAGAAGACTTATCATTTCAATCGAAAGTTGCCAAGCACCTCATAAGTTGGGATAACACTCAATCCATAAGGCTTTCGCAGGTACCTTCTCCAGCAGATACATGGGAAGAAAAGTCTAGATACAAAGTCATCGTCATATCCTCAGCATGCGTCCCAGTAACATTCACTCCCCGCAGAGTAAAGGAAAATACAGTATAATCAACTCTCCCAGCTGAGGCTCGCAACCGCGAATAAAACGACAATATGCTCCCCAAGTAGAGTTTATCTGTCATCAGCATTGGAAAATTATCCCCAGTAGAGTCGGGAGGATTGTCCCCAGTAAAGTCTAAAAGATTATTCCCAGTGAAGTCGCAACTGGAAAATCATCCCCAGCGGAGTTCATTCCTTTCACAAACAGAAACTCAATTCCCAACAGAGTTTATCATCACCAGCAACGGTAACTCATCCCCAGCTGAGTTTATTTCTCCAAATTGACAGGTCCTCTAGCAGAATATGTCCTCCCCACAGAGTCATTTCCTCGTCAATTTATTCCCCAGCGGAGTTATCCTCTCCTGCAAGTTTATTCTCACAATCATCTTCATTCACTATCCCCAGTGGGAACAAAGAATTCAACGCTTTTCTCCAGAAGCAATCCGGGATTTATTTTCCCCAGCTAGCGGATATCATAAAAACATTACAGGCCCATACATCATGACATACGCATACGCATCATACAACACAATCTCATTTATTTTGAGAACATCATTGCTTATACATATCATGCATTACATACAATTAACCTTTACCTTTCAGGAAAGATACAATCAAATTCTCACAAAATTCAAGATATGAAGCCCGGGCGACCGGATAGTATCTTGATCTCTACAACATATTGTTAATCCCTATTACGACCGGATAACAGTATCAAACACGGCGAAGCCTGGATTACGACCGAACATCAAGTTTAATCTCATCTCCCCAGTAAGTCGCTGTAAAGCCTGGTTTACGACCAAATAACAGTCAGTCTTATCACTATGAAGCCTGGACCACGACTAGATAGTAGTTCATTCTCAACTTTCCTCTCCAATAGAGATGTTTCCTCGGTAGAATACGGACGATCGAAGTTCCTAAAATTCAACAGAGATGTTTCCTCAGTAGAATACGGATGACCTAAGTTCCTAAAATTCAACAGAGATGTTTCCTCAATAGAATACGGACGATCGAAGTTCCTAAAATTCAACAGAGATGTTTCCTCAGTAGAATACGGACAATCGAAGTTCCTAAAATTCAACAGAGATGTTTCCTCAGTAGAATACGGACGAACAAAGTTCCTAAAATTCAACAGAGATGTTTCCTCAGTAGAATACGGACGATCGAAGTTCCTAAAATTCAACAGAGATGTTTCCTCAGTAGAATACGGACGAACGAAGTTCCTAAAATTCAACAGAGATGTTTCCTCAATAGAATACAGACGACCGAAGTTCCTAAAATTCAACAGAGATGTTTCCTCAGTAGAACACGGACGATCGAAGTTCCTAAAATTCAAAAGAGATGTTTCCTCAGTAGAATACGGACGATCGAAGTTCCTAAAATTCAACAGAGATGTTTCCTCAGTAGAATACGGACGATCGAAGTTCCTAAAATTCAACAGAGATGTTTCCTCAGTAGAATACGGACGATCGAAGTTCCTAAAATTCAACAGAGATGTTTCCTCAGTAGAATACGGATGATCGAAGTTCCTAAAATTCAACAGAGATGTTTCCTCAGTAGAATACGGATGACCGATGTTCCTAAAATTCAATAGAGATGTTTCCTCAGAAGAATACGGACGATCGAAGTTCCTAAAATTCAACAGAGATGTTTCCTCAATAGAATACGGACGACCGAAGTTCCTAAAATTCAACAGAGATGGTTCCTCAGTAGAATACGGACGACCGAAGTTAGAATACGGACGACCGAAGTTCCTAAAATTCAATAGAGATGGTTCCTCGGTAGAATAACAGACGACTGAAGTTCCTAAAATTCAAACAGAGATGACTCACCAGCAGAATAACGGACGACCGAAGCTCCTAAAATTCTACTTCTCTCAACAAAGATCAGCCTTCCCCAGCGGAATCTTCCTCAACGACAGGTATACAAGATCTCGCTAAGGAATCTCTTATGCGATTGACACTCCTTCAGATGGCATCTTTAAGCCCATCTCCCGTCATCAGTCCCCAAATGGCATCATTAAGCCCATTCCCTACATCACAAGACAATCACCACTTCATGCGAGTGCAAATTTCTGGGCACTCTAGTGTTCAATCCTCTTCCACCTTCGGATCACGAAAGGCACGCAAGTCAATCTACATCCTCAGGTTTAAGAAAATTGAACAGGGGAAGCTGTTGTACCCCAAAATTTTCCCTCCCATATTTCTCAAAGCATTTCAAGAATGATACTCAAGTTGCTCAAGGTAGTCCAAGGGTTGACCAGACAAGCTCTCTCCTAAGGCAGTCTACCTCAAATTAGGGTTTCATGCTGCATCAAGACACTTGAGTCCAAGTGATCCCAAATGCTCAAAATTGTCCTAATATGTTCTCAAGATCATCCATGTCAAGTTTCAAGCCTTGTAGAGGAAGTTTGCCCAGTCAATTGCTCAAAGGCTTGAAAATCGACTATGCTAGGGCAAAAGTCAACTGTGGCCACATACAGTCAAACTTCAAGATTTTTAGTCAAAATTCTCATTTTGAAGGATATTTCATCATTTGATCAAGGTTTGATCATGATTTATCAAGGATTACTCATAATTCATCAGGACTCAAAAGTTGCTAAATTAGGGTTTTGTAGGAAAAGTCAACTCAACTTTGACCAAGCATAACTTTCTCATACTTTATGAGAAATGACCCATCAAAAGCTCATTTTGAAGAGGATTCAATTCCCTACAATCCATATTCAGCTCCCAAGTTAAAAATATGCACTCACAAGAAGTTATGAATTTGGACATTATAGGTCATTTTGGAATGTCAACAAAAACACCTTTTTTGTCAAAACTTCATACATGAGCATGGAATATAAAATTGAGATGAGACCAAAAGGGTTTATTATAGGACATCTAAAGCTTTCTAAAAATTCCAAGAACACCTCCAAAGAGTCAAAATTGAGGAAGTTATGCATTGGTGAAGTTGACCTTTTTTGCAAAATTGCCAAAAGTCAACTATGCCTAAAACTTGAATTTTTGCCAAATGGACCCAATCTTTTTCACTTGTTTTGAGTTGGCAACATGGTCCACGAGCCATAGCATTTGCCACTTGTCATTATCTTATTTTTATTATTTATTTTGATTTTTATTTGAATTAAACCATTTTAAATCAAAACAAATTATAGAAAATCCAAAATATTGAAAACAAAAGATTTTGTACTTGTTTCAGGTTTTAAATTACAGCTATCATCAAATCAAACTCGTGTAAAGGCTTGGTATGCATAAAAATATTGGATTTAGGCCATTTTTGGAAAGATTTTAAGGTGAATCAAATCAAGATCAAACTCATTGATGGAGCAAGATTGAGTGCATTCTTTCAACCCTAATTCACTCCTCAATACATAAGGAGTGTGTGCAGACCAAAAGAGGCTGGAGAAGGAGGCACAACATCAAGAACAGAACTTGAAAAAATCAAGAAAAAGTGAAAACACGATTTCATTGTTCCAGGCCAATTCAAGACTCTTTGCCCATTCCAATCGATTCCTGGGAGTGTAGGCAAGCAGAAGCAATCAAGAACAAAGCGTTTCCAGTACCAAAAAGCGTTGTAAGTCATCCACGACATCCATGAATTTTTCAATTCGATTTGCACGATTTAGGCATTGTTAGCATGAATTAACCATATATTATTGATCCATAGAACATTTGCAAGCTCTCTGTATTCTTTAATTGTGTTTTCATGGCTTGTATGAAGTTTCACCATTATTAGGGTTTACAAGCTCGATTTGGGATTTCTGTGTGCAAGCAAAATTGGGCCATGAAAGGGACACCACTGTGCTCAGCAAATCCAGACGAGTCCATTAATGGCCTTGGTAGTCATTTATATCACTTGTATTTGATTTTGAGAAATTGCAGGGCTATAGCGACGGACGTTGTCCGTAGGTAAAGGTTTCCAAACCTTTTAGCCACGGAGAGACGAAGGAGACAAAGACGTGGCAAGCCGTCACTCGTCCATTTGAATTTTAGCGTGAATATTTTATTATTTCTTTTGTTTATCATATAATAATTATTATTGATTGTATATACAAATAAGAACAAGTGGTGCAGTGGTAGTGAGGGTGTGGAAAGTGCTTCAGGACCTGGGTTCGAATCCTAGGTCCCCCAATTTCTCTATATTATTTTGCTTTCCAGGTTCCAGCATGCACATGAAGCTAATGACCACCATGCTCCCTCAAGATCCAGTCTGCCAAGTGGCAAGATGGCCAAATCCAAAGGCCATCCATGAAGGATCACCATGGACCCTAGTCAACGCAATGCACTGGATTCAAGAAGTCAATAATGAATCAAAACTTTTGGGCCAAAAGCTTGCTATCTGCACCCCTCTGATTTACTTTCAGGCCCATTTTTCTTCACCTTTCTTTTTTATTTTGCTTAATTAATTAATTTATTTATTTATTTTATTTACTAACAAATAATTATTTTCTTTTTATCAAAAATCACAAAAATATTACTTTTCATTAATTAGGTCTAGATTTTATTTTTATTAAAAATTAGTTAATTTAATTAGATTTTAATTTTAGACAACTTTAATTCTTTTTGCACATAATTAAAATTAATTAGAACAAATAGGTTTTATTTCTAATTTAATTATTTTATTTTTCTTAAAAAATAATAAAAACACAAAAATAGGCCATGTAATTATTTTTATTAATCACTAATTAATTTTCATATTTAATTCCGAAAACTTAATTCTTTTATTAAAAACAACAAAAACAATTTTTCTTTTGATTAGGTTAGAAGGGTCAAAACCCTAATTTCTTCCTGATCTTAATTTTTCTCGCGCGCTTTATTTTTATTATTTATCATATTGATGTAACTGCCTACAGTTTGTAATATTTTAATTAGGACGCTTATTTACATTTATCGCTTTAATTTCAAAGGGTTTGTTTTTGGCTATGTAAATACCTGAAGCCTTGTAATAGCGTAGTTTAATTTCCGCATTTTAAATTCCGCAAATATTAAACTGTTAGATGTATGAATAATTAGGGTTACATGGCAAGAATGTATGTGGAAAACTTTAAAACAGTTAGATAACCCTAAAATGTGCAAAGATAATAATATGAAATTGAATCACTCGCACATGCGCACTCTTAGGGTACACTCCCACTTGGTTGCCTTTGGTAAACAGTCATTGAGTATATGGTGCTTTAGTGGTCGTCCTTTTGTCCAAAGATCAAAGTTGCCTCGGAAAGGTTGCCTCGGATATTGTCGCCTCAAATAATTGATCTAAGACATTAGGGTTACTACTAAGACGTCCTAACATTGCTTTAGTGACCGTACGTCCCTTTTTGAATTGACCCTTAAAACTCCAACGACGGTGCTACCTACTCACTAATAGTAGGATAGCACTGTCTAAAGGAAACGAACATATAACGATTCTTTTTTCGAGTAGGTAGATTAGTTCTTAAGTACTTGCTCAATCAAAACAAACTTTTTTCACACTTACACTCCTTTACAAACAAAGTTTTCAAAAACACTTCATTACACTCTTGAAGACAGAAGCAAGAGTTAAATCGAAGTCGAAACAAAAACTTTTCAAAGCACACAAACACGAAGAAAAAAACTTTGAAAATGATGAGCAAGTACCTAAGAGCCCGTAGATAACTACGGATAGAAAGGGTGCTAATACCTTCCCTTTCTATAATCTACCCCCCGTACTAAGAAATATCTCGAAAAAGGAATTTTTCTGTGCTTTTTTTCCTTTCCTTGTTGGATAAAATAAAAGTCGGTGGCGACTCTTGCTTACCGCAACATTTTGCAAACACAAACGCAAAACGCAAACCAGCAAATTCCTTAAAAAGGGAAACACATCCCGATTCTGGCCACCGTATCACACCAAGCATACTTACCATGTACCTTCAAGCTCCAACCAATAGATTATAAAGATGTCAGATCTAATGCCCCTGGAGCGCCCCTTCATGATGGACCCTCAAGGGCCAGCAACATAGGATCCAATGTGACTTGGGCTCATTGACCTAGGCCTATACGTTTCAAACTTGCACCCCCTGTTTACTAATCAGCACCAGGCCCATTTACTTATTTTTTTTAGTTTATTAATTTCAAAATAATAATTTTTATTCAAATATAAAATCAGACAAGTCATAAAAAAAACTAGGTTAGTTTGTTTTTTAATTAAATTATTTTGAAAATTAATTAATTATTTTAACTTTTTTAATTTAAAATTAAATAGATTTAGGTTAATTCACTTTCTTTTCATAATAAAAAATTCCAAAAAAAATAGCAGGTTTGTTTAGAAATTAATTTTACTTAATAATTTTATTTTATTTCTTAATTAGATTAATTAAAACTTAATTTAATTTATTATTTTCAAAATAAATAAAAAACAAAAAAAGGAGTCTTCTTTTAACTTTGAAATATTTTAGGGTTTAGACGTCCTTTCTAATTCGCGCGCGATTTTATTTTAGCATTATCATTTTCATATTATTGTACATGCTTTCTGGTTTGTAATAGTTTAATTTAGGGCTTTACTTTACTACTTTATTCCCCCAAGTTTTGGACATGTAAATAATCCCCTCCCCGAAGTCTTGTAATAGCTATACAATTCCCGCACTTTTAATTTCTGCAAATTATTAACTGTTTAGATGTATGCTAACTAGGATTGTATGGCAAGAATAAAACAAAACGCTAGCAAGCCTAACATAAAAATAACTGAATAGGGCACACTCTCACATATACACTTCTAGGGTATCCAACTTTGGTTGCCTTTGGAAAAACAGTCACATCTCTCGAAACGTGAGAGATTTTAGTGGCTACCCTTCGGTTTAAAGATCAAAAGTCCCTCGATGACCCTCTCGATGTTGCCTCGGTATAATCTTAAAACCCTAGGATAGTTGCTAATGTTTCTTGCCCAGTTGCCTTTGTGACTGTATAAATGTCCCTTCGAATGTCCCTCAAACATCCGACGACTAGGGCTACCTACTCACTAATAGTAGGATAGCACTGTCTAAAGGAAAAGAGAAAAGGAATAACCTTTCAAGTAAAGTAGATAGTTGTTAAATGCTTTCTCAAACAACCTTTACACTTACACAAAACTTCTTTCAAAAACATATTTTCAAAAACACTTTGTATACATTCTCAACAATACGAGAAACATTACAAAGTTCGTTGCACTAAGGCGTCTTTTCAAAATACATTTCTTTCAAACACACAAACACAAGGTATTTTCAAATGAGCTAGCATCTAAGAGCGCGTAGATAACTATGGATGGAAAGGGTGCTAACACCTTCCCTTTCCATAATCTACCCCCTTACTCAGAAATAATCTCGAAATGTATTTTTCTGTTCTTTTCACCCTTTCCTTAGTTAGATAAAAGAAAATTCGGTGGTGACTCTTGCTTATCGTAACATTTGCGAATATAAATGCAAAAGCAGTATAACAGTCGGTTCTGCCAACATATTATAGAACTGGTGACTTTGCTGGGGATATACTTATACAGTGGGGTTACCTTAGAGTTAGATCATTTTAAATTTGCTTTACATTGTGTGTTTTGTATGCTTTATTTTTAAAGGGTTGCTTGGGTTACTGTTAAAGATCCTATACCCGGATCTGCGGCACCTTTTTAGGTAAGTAGTAATAAATCATGGAGGTTATAAAGCATAGACCGATACGGACAAAGTGATGGCTACGTTAGCATGATACATTGGCTTGTACTAATGTTCCTTGAGTCAGTCAAGGATAACATTAGGCTTCCTTATAGTGTCATTAAGTGCTAACTTACCTTTAGAACCTTTAACTGACTCATCGTAAGCCATTAGTAAGTAGTGAGATGGTCGGCTTTGGTTCTGACCAAAGATTGGTTGATAATCGATGGCTACACTCATTGAGATTAGACTTTTGGGATATTTTGGCCGCAATACTTTAGTGCTTGAGCTGAAAAAATGCCTAAAAGAAAGGTCAGTGATATGAGACTCCTTAGAACCCGATTACTATTAATAAGACAAGTTGACCCAACTGAAACTTCAAGAGGATACATACCTTTAAAACTCATGCAAGCCTTTAAACCTAAGGTCTTTGTGTGACTCGTTTGTGTTTGTTATATCTGTTATTTTAAGCATAATCATAACATCATAAACATCATAAACATCAGAACATGTCATGTACACTAACCATTTAAAAGACCTATGGATTTATCTCTTCCCTGTTTTGTAGGTTATGGATTCAGCTTGCAGAAAAACCATCCGAATCAATTTTGTAGAGATTTCTCCAAAGCTTAAAGAGTTGGTCTTAAGGGTTCCTGAAAGCTAATCATTTAACAAAAGACATGGTCACTTGCTCAGTTTAGTTACTACCGGTTTTGACGAAGGTTTGATGAGCGTCCTATTCCAGTTCTTCGATCCTAAGCACCATTACTTCACATTTCCAGATTATCAGTTGCTGCCTACGCTGGAAGAATTCTCCAAGATACTTGGTTTGCCTATATTGGAGAAGTTAAGTTTCACCAGTTTAGAACAAGATGCAACTGCTAAAGATGTTGTTGTAGCCTTACATTTGAATCCATCTGACATTGAGTCCAATTGGGAAAGAAGAAGTGGAGTTAAGGGCCTTCTTGCAAATTTTCTAATGAAGAAAGCTCAGGTATTCCTAGACGCTATGAGTTACCATGCATTTGAAGATGTCTTAGCTCTCTTGATCTATGGGCTGGTATTGTTTCCCAATTCAGACCAGTTTATAGATGTTAGTATCACCAACATCTTCCTTGCTCATAATCTAGTGCCTACATTGCTCAGGGAAATTCTGCATTCACTCCATAACCGTACTATGAAGAAGAGAGGAAATCTTATGTGTTGTATACCTTTTCTCTATAGGTGTTTTATGTCGCACCTTCCTCGATCATTAATGAAGAATGAGTTAGGCTTAAGGTGGAATCAAAGGTTAAGGTCTCTCTCTCTCTCTCACTCTGATATCTATTGCTGTCCTCGCTCTCAAGAAGACATTTCTTTTATTGATCGCTGCGAAGAATTTCCCTATGTGCCACTCCTTGGCATTAGAGAAGGCATCACCTATAACCCTTCTTTAGCCCTACATCAGTTTGGTTACGCCCAGAGGGATGGTCCTCATGATATGCTCATCCAGGGTATTATGTTCGACTATTCAAATGATCTACAAGGTTATCGTTAGAGGTTCATCCGCGCCTAAGGCATGGTTAAGAAGACTGATAGCAAGACTTTAGGGCACAAGAACTCCATCCCTTTGGAACTTTACCTCAAATGGGTGCGAGCTCGTGCTCAAAATCTTATGATGCCATATGCTTCTATCTTACCAGTGACCACAAATCCTATTGTTCAAGGGAACGAGTTTAGCATCATTCTTCCTCCTGATATGCCAACAAACTTCGAATAATCTTAAAGGTCTTAGATCCAACTCAAGGAAGAAAGGGACACCTTTGAGAACCAATTCTACGCCAGTGAGAAAAAAGTGTTGGAATTGACGAAGCAACTTCATGAAGAATGGGTTCTTAATGCTTACATTAATACCAAAAGGAAGCATCCATGAGAGACTTAGAAATTTTAGATTTTTCTTCTAATGTTTATTTTTTTGTAAACTTTTGATTCCTTGTAACTTTTGTTCCCTTAAAACTTACTAATAAAAAGTTTTGTTTTCCGTTTTAGTTTAAAAGAGCTTAAATCCTATAAGGTCCTTGAAAACATTACATAAGCATATCATGCATATCATCACATAAACAGGTATTTTAGGACAAGTTTCTTATCTTTTTGTTATTTATTTCAACCAAAAGAAATGGCTCTTGAACAGAATATTAAGGACCTTCAAGCCCAAAATGCTCAGTTCCAGCAAATGTTCCTGGCTCTGGCTAAGGGACAAGAAGACCTGAAGGCTCTGATTCTCAAAGATAGGAAGAAGAAGACAAAGAAACCAGTGGGTGTCCTGAATATGGGAAGGAGATTCAGAGGACCAGCAAAGAGAGCTCTAGAATTCGCAACTCCGTCAAATGAGGGAGACAATTAGGAAGAGAAGCCAAAAGAAGAATACCATAGCCCAGAGACCGATGAAGAAGAGATTGATTATGCTGAAGAGCAGTATCCTCCTGCTGATGACAAATACAAACAACTATAGGATCGTCTCAATGCCATGGAAATTCAGAGGGTACCTGTTCTAGATTTTGAAGAATTAGGGATGGTTTATGGAGTGGTCATTCCACAAAAGTTCAAGGTCCCCGCATTTGCTAAATATGAATGGATTTTATGTCCTAAGCTGCATCTAAGGTCTTATGTCAGGAAGATCCAACTTCACACCACTAATAGGAATTTGTGGGTGAATTTCTTCCAGGAAAGTTTATCAGGGACTCAATTAGAATGGTTCTATAAGCTGGAGGGAACCCACATCCGTAACTGGGAGGATCTGGCTGCTACTTTCTATAGGAAGTACCAATACAATGCTGACCTTGCTCCAACCCGTACACAACTTCAAAGCATGTCTATGGGTTCTAGTGAGGGCTTCAAAGATTATGCCTATAAGTGGAGAGATCATGCAGAAAGAGTCCAGCCTCCTCTGTCTGATAGAGTGCTGGTAGATATGTTCTTGGGTACTTTGTCTGGTCCATTTTAGAACCACTTGATTGGAAGCTCTTCAGCTGGGTTCACTGAGCTGATATTGACAGGTGAACAAGTAGAGGCTGGTATCAAGAGCGGTAAGATTCAAATGGATGCATCTTCAAGTACAATGAAGAAACCTTTCACTGGGAAGAAAGAGGTCAGTGCTTCTTATGACTAGAGAAATCAGGGTAACACTGAATGCCGTCCGGCGGTAGGAGCTGTGATGATTCCCAACCCCGCATCGACTCAACGACAAAATAATCAGCACAGACAGGATGCGCCTAGAAGACAACTCACCAGACTTAACATGCCCTTATCACAAGTATTGAAACATCTATTTAAGGCTATCTTGGTCACTCTGAGGGAGCCTCCTCAAAATCCAAACACTACATCTCCCGTTATAATCCAAATTCTCGATGTGCCTACCACTCCAACAGTCTGGGGCATGATACAAATGATTATTGGGCTATGAAGAATAAAGTGTAAGATCTTATTGAGGAAAAGGAGATTGAATTTGACCCTCTGGAAACCCCCAATTTGATAACTGCACCAATTCCCAAGCATGGCCAGGGTGTTAATGTTGCTGATGACGACCTGTTTGTTTCTTTTGTTGATGAACTAGTTACTCCTCTTCCGATTGTTAAGAAGAATCTCTTGCAAGCCGGTTTATTTACAAGATGTGGTGAAGGTTTCCACCTGTGTACGTCTCTACCCAATGGTTGCTTGTTGTTGAAGATAGGTGTCCAACGCCTAATGAACGTTAAGGAAATTCTGTTTGAGAAGACTTCCTCTACAAAAAGTTTATGCAAAGATGTGTCAATTATTACCATTTCCTACAATCCTCCCAGGGTCTCCTCTAAAAGACCTGTCAGGATTATATCCACTCCTAAGGGTACTCCTTTAATTATCACCTTTCCAGGACCAATACCATATTCCTCCGACAAAGCTGTTCCTTGGAACTATGGAGATGACGTCTACTACCATCGCGTCAAGCAAGACCTATTGGCCATTAAAAATGAAGATACTGAAGATATTGATCCTAACATCGACAACATTGTTGGGACCAGTAGAATCACCAGAAGCGGATGGATTTTCTCTCCCGAAATCTCTCCAAAGACTATTGCCACTCCTATGGTTATTCCTGCTAATGTTCCTGTTTTTACTCCTGTTGATACTCCTACTGTCACTCATGTTGTTATTCCTGCTATTGAGTCAGCTGAGACTCGGGGAAAAGAAGTACTAGTTGAGCCTGCCCGGACGGAGGTACCTAAAGAAGCCATTCCTGAAGCCTCTAAATGAGAAATGGAGGAAATTTTGAAAATCATACGGAAGAGTGATTACAATGTTGTGGAAAAATTGGAGAAAACTCCTTCAAAAATTTCAATGCTGGCCTTATTGTTATGCTCTGAAGCCCACGATAAAGCGTTGGTGAAGTTCCTGAAGTCTTCTCATGTGCCGCAAGAGACTTCTGCCGACCAATTTGAGAACTGTGTTGCTAGTTTGACTGCTGACAATGGACTTGGCTTCTCCGATGGTGATTTGACATCCAAGGGAAGAAAGCATAATGATTCCCTGCATGTATCTATTGAGTGCATGGGAACTACCCTGGCTCATGTCCTAGTTGATACGGGTTCGTCACTAAATGTTATTCCCAAGGGTGCTTTGGACAGATTGGACTGTGAAGGACTGACTTTGAAGCCCAGTAATATTATGGTGAGGGCTTTTAATGGTTCCAAGAAAATGGTACACGGGGAGGTGGACATTGCTATTAGAGTTGGTTCTTAGACCTTTAACTCCACTTTCTACGTGATGGACATCCGCCCATCTTACTCTTGTTTGTTAGGTCTCCCTTAGATCCATGGGGACGGCATTGTTACTTCTACTCTGCATCAAATGTTGAACAATCCGGTAAATGGGAGGATTGTTACAGTCCATGACGAAGAAGAATATATGGTGAGCCACCTGAATTCTTTCAGGTATGTTGAGATGGATGACAAGTTCATTGAAACCCCTGCCAGAACTTTGAAGAGGTTCCTCAGACAATTGCTGCTACCAATACTGTTGCTAGTGTTCCAAAGATTACCAGACCTCCATTGAAGATGGCTTATCTAAAGGATGCCAAAGCTGTAATTGAAGAAGGTGAGGTTACTATCTGGGGACAGCTCCCTGACATCCCCTATAAGTCTGACAAATTTGGTTTGGGTTTCATTTCAGGAGCTCAAAAAGATGTTCGTCATGCTCGCGCTGGAGGCCACCACTACGCATCAGCAACCATGGAATCAATGCTTTGAAGGACAACGACAATGACTGTGAGATGTACAAATGGATCTTACCAACTATCAGTGGTGGACTCATTAATTGGAAGGTCAAGGACTTGGTTCCCATTACTTTCATCCAGGAGTTATTGTCTTTTTGTTTTTGGGATATGTAATATTTGAACAATTAAAACGAAAAAGCCTTGTGTCTTACCCGAGGCACATGGTCTATTTGTGAGGGTTATCATTTCACTTTCATATGTCATAAATAAATCATTGGACGTTTTGCATACAAATTCTACGTTCTATGTCTTTCTTTTCTGCTTTTACTTTATCAAAATATCTATGCTCTCTTACACACAGCCATATATCAAACTGCAGATCCACATCCACTCCGGATCCCATTGATAACAGTTCTGCTATTTCCAATTATGACTTTGAAAATCCGATCTACCAAGTCGAGGACGAAGGTGAGGAAGATTGTGAAGTACCAAGAGAACTTGCTAGACTGTTACACTAAGAGGAAAGAGCCATACAGCCTCATGAAGATCCAGTCGAGACGGTAAACTTGGGTACTAAAGAGGATAAAAAGGAAGTTAAGATAGGTGTCAACTGGAAGCATAGTGTCAAAAAGAGGTTAATTTAGATGTTACATGATTATGTGGAGATATTTTGCTGGTCATACAAAGACATGCCGGGGTTGGACACTGATATTGTGGTTCATCGTCTGCCGACGAAAGAAGATTGTCCTCCAGTGAAGCAAAAGGTTCGTCGTATGCATCCTGAGATGTAAGAAAAGATCAACGCTGAAGTTATGAAACAGTTCAACACCGGGTTCTTAGCTGTTACTTCTTATCCATAATGGGTTGCTAATGTTATTCTGGTACCTAAGAAGGACGGTAAAGTACATATGTGTGTGGATTACAGAGATTTGAATAGGGCGAGCCCCAAGGATGACTTTCCTCTTACCCATATTGATGTCTTGGTTGACAACACTGCACAACATAAGGTATTCTCCTTCATGGATGGTTTCTCCGGGTATAATCAGATCAAAATGTCACCTGAAGATATGGAGAAAACAACCTTCGTCACACAGTGGGGCACTTTTTGCTACAAAGTTATGCCATTTAGGTTAAAGAACATCGGGGCAACCTATCACCGTGCTATGGTAGATTTGTTTCACGATATGATCCATCACGAGATAGAGGTCTATGTCGATAATATGATAGATAAGTCTCAGACTGAAGAAGAGCACCTTGATCACCTGCAAAAGTTGTTTAAAAGGCTGAAGAAGTACAAGCTAAGACTGAATCCGAATAAGTGCACCTTTGGAGTAAGATCTGGTAAGCTCTTAGGCTTCGTTGTCAATAGTAAAGGTATTTAAGTAGACCATGCAAAGGTTAAAGCTATACAAGAAATGACAACTCCCCACACTGAGAAGGAGGTTAGGGGATTCTTGGGACGTCTAAACTACATTTCCAGATTCATTTCCCATCTAACCACTACTTGTGAGCCAATATTCAAATTATAGAAGAAAGATCAAGTAGTGAAATGGAATGACGACTGCCAGACTGCCTTTGACAAAATCAAGGAATATCTTCAAGAGCCTCTAATTTTGATGTCGTCGATTGAAGGAAGACCTCTGATCATGTACTTAACAGTATTAGAGAATTCAATGGGATGTGTGCTGGGGCAGCATGACGAGTCTGGTCGAAAAGAGTATGCAATATACTACCTTAGCAAAAAGTTTACCGACTGTGAAACAAGATACTCATTGCTCGCTAAAACTTGTTGCAATTTGGCATGGGATGCTCACCGACTAAGACAATATATGTTGAGTCACACTACCTTGTTGATATCTAAAATGGATCCTATCAAATACATCTTTGAGAAGCCCGCTCTCTCTGGAAAAATAGCAAGATGACAAATGGTCCTGACCAAATATGATATTCAGTACACAACCCATGAAGAAATCAAGGGAAGTGTATTAGCTGATTATTTGGCTCATCAGGCTGTGGATGACTACCAATCCACGAATTTTGAGTTCCCAGACGAGAACATCATGTTAGTGACTGATTATGAAGAACCTGGATCAGATGAAGAACCTATAAAAGGATCTCGATGGGCTATGGTCTTTGATGGCGCTTCCAATGCACTTGGCAACAACATCGATGATGTGATCATATCTCCCGAAGGCTGTCATACTACTTTCACTGTCAGGCTATGTTTCAACTGTACCAACAATATGGCTGAATATGAAGCATGCATTATGGGTCTCAAAGCTGCTATCAACTTGAGAATCAAATTCTTGAGCGTATTTGGAGACTAGGCCCTAGTAATCAGTCAAATCAAAGGATAATGGGACACGAAGCATCCTAATCTCATCCCTTACCTAGAGCATGTGTTGACAATGATTCCACACTTTAAAGAAGTTACCTTTGAGGATTTTCCACGAGAGGAAAATTAATTAGCGGGCGCGCTAGCTACTATGTTGTCCATGTTTAAAGTCAGATGGGATAATGAAGCTCCTCATATCACTATTGAGAGATTGGACGAACCAGCATACTGTTATGAGGTTGATACTAGAGAAGTAGTGGACAAACCTTGGTTCCACGAAGTGAAAAGATACCTCAAAGCCCAAGAGTATCCCGAGGGAACTTCTGTTAATGATAAGAAGTTCCTAAGAATATTCTCTACCAAGTTTTTCCTCAGTAACAAAATCCTCTACAAGCGCAACCACGATTCTACTTTGCTTCGATGTGTAGACAATAGTGAAGCAGAGAAGATTATGGTAGATATACACGAAGGTATCTTTGGCACCCATTTTAATGGGCATACAATGGCTAAAAATATCCTACGGCCATGATACTATTGGTCCACTATGGAAGCAGACTGTTATCAGCATTCCCAAACTTGTTACAAGTGCCTGATCTATGTGAATAAAGTACATGTGCTTTTGGTTACCTTAAACATCTTGACTGCTCCCTAGTCTTTTGCAATGTGGGGCATTGATATGATTTTAAATATTAGACCTACCGCTTCCAATGGGCACCACTTCATCCTCGTTGCCATTGATTACTTCACAAAGTGGGTCGAGGCAGCCTTATTTGCTTATGTTGCCAAGAACATTGTTGCAAGATTTATCAGGCATAACCTTATCTGTCGATATGGTGTTCCAGAAAGAATCATAACAAATAATGGTACCAATATCAATAATACTATGATCACTGAGCTCTGTACGCAATTCAAGATCCAGCATCATAACTCTTCTCCTTACCGGCTGAAGATGAATGGCACTGTAGAGGCTGCTAATAAGAACATCAAGAAGATCATATAGAAAATGATAGTGACGTATAAAGACTAGCACGAGATGTTACCGTTTTCTCTTCATGGTTAACGTACCTCAGTACACACGTCAACAGGGGAAACTCCTTTCTCTATGGTGTACGGAATGGAAGTTGTCCTACCCATCGAAGTCTAGATCCCTTCCTTGAGAATCATGAAGGATACAGGTTTGAGCGAAGACGAATGGGTTCAGACTCGACTTGACCAATTGAACCTAATTGATGAGAAAAGGACGACTGCTGTTTCTCAGGGTCAGATGTACCAGAAACGTATGATTAAAGCTTTTAACAAGAAGGTCAGACATCATACATATCAAGTTGGCGAATGTTGTACCCCAAAATTTTCCCTCTCATTTTTCAAATATTTTCTCACAAGATCTCCTTGGGTTCAAGACTGCACAAGGATTGATCAGCTCAAGACACCTCCTTAAGCACTGATGACTGAAATTAGGGTTTGAGATTGCACAAGGATAATTGAACTTTCAATGCCTCATATGACTTTCATGGATAATTATGGACCCCCAAGATTACTCATGTCAAGTTTCAAGCCTTGGATCACATTTTTGCTCAGTCAATTGAGCAGTTGACCTAAAAATCAGCTGTATTGGGGAAAAAGTCAACTTTGGCCAATTTACAGTCAAACTTCATAATTTTTTATCCACATCAACATTATAAACTCATATGTATCATTTGATCAAGTTTGGACCATAATTCCTCAATAAATTTGATCAAATCATCAAAAGGGCAAAATGGTCAAAATTAGGGTTTTGATTGAGAAAGGGCAATTTTTGATTTTTGACCTAGCAAATGGTTAATTGGTTTGAGGCATGATCTCAAGAGATAAATTGCATCATTTTGACCTAATGGCATGACTCAAAACATTTCTCAAGGTCATTTGATTGATAGTTGATTTTCAGTCAACTGATTAAAAGTCAACTGTATACTGAAAAGTCAAACTTTGACTTTTTGGTCAAAATCAAATGTCAAAAATCAAAATTCATCAAAACTTGTCAAAATATTAAATTTGTTCATCAAGAAATCAAAAAGTCAAAATTTCATTTTGGAAAGTAAAAGTTTTCAAACTTAGAAATTTTTCTAAGTCTTGAAAACATCATATTTTTTCACAACTTTAACCCAATTTTTCACCATGATGCAAGATGATTCAAAAGAAACTTTCAACATGAAAGTTGTAGATATCCATGATATCTACAACATTTATTTACACTACTTCTCCTAGAAATGCTCGGATCTCAAGTTATTAATCCATGAAGTCATGGTGATGAAACAAAGCACTTACTAAAATTTTGAGCATTTTATGTCAGGATTTTGACCTAACTTCTGACCCAAGTTTCACATAGTTCCATTTGGATTTTGCAAAAGTGATTCAAAGAGGGGTTGTAGAGCATACTACAAGATTTCCAAAATGTCAAAGAACTCCATGAGATCATTTGTGAGCAAGGAGAATCGAAGGTCAGAAGTTGGGATTTCAAGTTGTTTTACAAGGCAAATTTTGTGATGAACAAAATTCAAATCTCAAACCTATGCTGCACAATCTTGCTTTACAGGCCTCTAAACCTCAAGATCTCTCCATAATCAGAAGATTACACTTGCTTTTGAGCTATTATCCACTTGATTCAAGCTTTATCCAAGTTAATTTTCCATTAATGGCACAAAGGCACCATTGCCATTTACATAAAGTAAGCTTTATGCAAAGTCAACTTACATTGAGCTTTGCACTTGTTCCTTCTGCACAAACTTCCTCTACAAAGTCAGATAAGCATGTTTAAAGTTGGTAACCACTCTATATAGATTTGTACTATGCATTGAAACAATGTTTGTCAACATTACTTCAAAAACAAGTCAAGAAGCTAAAACATGTGATCTTGTACTTCTGACCACCTCAAGTATCCAAACCTTTTCCATACATAAACACAAGTCATTTGCAAGAAAATACACGCATGCTCAAGCCCTAAAACCTCCTAAAACACAGAACCACCAAAAACATCTCAAATCATGCCATTTCTGAGTTTTGAATCCAATCTCTAAATTTGCTCGTGCGTTTCTTGGCCT
Source organism: Vicia faba (assembly GCA_948472305.1). NCBI lineage: Eukaryota > Viridiplantae > Streptophyta > Magnoliopsida > Fabales > Fabaceae > Vicia > Vicia faba. The sequence goes on from OX451735.1 coordinate 877,488,742, forward strand.
TTTACTTTCAAAAACTTCTAAATAACATATACAAACAATTCCAACACCTGCAACACGACTGTAACACCTCCATCACCATCCACCATTTTCAAAAATAGCACCTTGCACCTTGACTTCTCCAGAACTCCTCAGCCACTTTCAGCTCAAGCCAAGCATCACATTAGCTTCCTGGGAACTTGAGGAAGCTAACCCAATCACTGGAACTCATCAAAAGTTGCTCAAACTCAAAACACGATACCCTCTTGCAAGGTGGGTTTTCTGAATTTTGAACTCTTCATACAAGACCCATTAATGGTTTATTTGTGAATAAGAAATGTAGATATCATTGTCCTGAAGCTAACCATATCCTTAGATTTCATTATTGTTGCTTGAGTAGTTAGAATTTTGAATCTGAACCTCTGAAAATAATTAGGTCAGAATTTGGTACTTTCAAAAATTCTCATTCATCTTTGATTTATAGTTTATGATATTACTATAGTTGGATTCGTATGGAAAAATGGAACAATTTTCATGTTTTCATTTTCCATTTTTGTTGAGAAATGGTGAAGTTACATGTGGTCTGGCTGGATGTTGAAGATGAAGTGTATTCAGGACTTGTTTTGTATTATATATTTATCATTTCAGTTATATTAACAGATGTATAGCCACCCCAGTGGTAAGGTAGCGCGCTGGTAACCAAGAGGTCATGGGTTCAACACCTAGCGCGCTGCCTTTTGCATTTTCCCACATTTTTTGCCATTTCTCCTTTCAGGAAGCGCTTGGGCCAGCAATCTCTTGGGCCTGACTTTTTCTTAACATTACCTCCCAAGTTCAATGTTAACCTCCCTGACTTTATTATTTTAATTTTATTTTTATTTCATCTTTTATTATTATTATTATTATTATTATTATTATTATTATTATTATTATTATTATTATTATTATTATTATTATTATTATTTTCCTTAATAAAAATCAAAAAATATTTATATTTATATTATTTTATATTTATTTAGTTTATTATTATTTTTTTATATATAAAAAACTAAAAGAACACAAAAACATTTTTCAGTTAATAAATTAATTTCTTTTCAATAAATATTTAGACTAGGGTTTGACTATAATATTATTTTCTTGTGAATAAAATTAATTTAGGGTTTAGGTTTATTTTAATTAATTAATTCTCATTTGTATTTTCATTAAGATAAAAAACTTTCATGAGAAAAACCCTAAAAAATACTTTTCTTTAAATTAATCTATTTTACTAACTTAATCTTAATTTTCTTATTTTTAGTTAATTATTTTATTTTTATTTAATTAGGTCAAAAAACCCTTTTCATGAAAGTCAAACAAAAATCACATTTTCTTTTCACATTTACATTCTTGCATTTTTACTTATTCAATTTTGTACATTTATTCAATATTCAATATGGTTGTAATAGATAATTAGATTTAATTTTCTTGCAATTTCCCATTTGTAATTTGTACACCCCTCCCCTAAATGATGTAATAGCTTAGTATTTTTATTTTTCCGCAATTTAAATGCTTTATATATAAATGCTAGTAATTAGGGTTTATATGGAAAGATTAAAACCAACAAGTAGTAAACCCTAATCAAGACAAATCAAGCATGTAAACCAATACACTTGCACACATACACCCTTAGGGTAAACCCACTTTGTTTCTTTACAAAAATGGCCATATTATGCATGTTAGGTATCTTATCAAAAACAAGCAAATACAAGATCATAGTCCCTCGATGACGCTATCAAAGTTGCCTTTCAAAAATGATCTCAGTCCCTAAAGAAAATGATAAGATATCTTACAACATTGCTAATCATGGCTATACGATGACCCTTGCCCGTACCTTTTACATCCAAAGATAGGGTTACTTACCAAATCAATAGTAAGATAACAATGTCAAAGGAAAAAGGAAATAAGTATGAAATACTTTTGAGTAGGTAGATTGTTCCTAGTTGCTTGCTCAATTTCAAAACCAAAAACATCCTTGCTATTTTCAAAACAAACACCAACACTTTCAAAAAACATCTTTCAAACTTGAAAACATTTTAAAAAGATTAAACACTTTGTATACATTCTCACGAACGAGAATCATTACAAAGTTTGCCTAAAACAATGGCACCTTTTCAAAAACCACACAAAGCATATTTTCAAACAAAAGCAAGTGATCTAGCTAGTAACTAAGAGCCCATGGGAAACCATGGATGAAAAGGGTGCTAATACCTTCCCTTTTCATAATCTACCCCTCGAACATTAGAAAACATCTCAAAGGTCTTTCCTATTCTTTTCAGCCTTTTCTTTTGGATAAAAGAAAAGTCGGTGGCGACTCTTGCTAACCGTAACATTTGCAATCAAACGCAAAACAACCAAGTCAATTCTCCCACTGTATCATAGAACTGGCGACTCTGTCGGGAAGTGTCTTAAAAGTGGGGTTACCTTAGGGCTAGATCACATTTATTTGCCTTCACTATTTGACTTGTATGCTTTACATTTTGGTTCTTTGTTTGGGTTTGAATCCTCTACCCGGATTTGGGGATACCTTATAGGTAAGTAGCAATACGTTGTGGAAACTGTGCGGGGTATACTGACACGGTCTAAGCAATAGCTATGTTAGTGTGACATATTTGTGGGTATCGATAGCCCTTGAGTAGTCAAGGAGAATACGGGGCCGCTGAGTGATGTCATGAAGCACTAACTAACTTCTAGAACCTTTACTTGACCAAATTGGCCATTAGGACGTAGTTAGATGAATGGCTTTGGTGCAGTATGAAGTTTGTAGATACTCGATACTACACTCATTGAGGTTTCGGTTTTTGGGATATTTCGGTCGCCATTAAAGAGGCTTGTGCTAAAACAATGCCCGAGAAAACAAACCAGTGATATTGAGCTCCTTAGGACCCGATTACTATTGCTAGGACAGGTTTGAGCAAACTAAACTTCAAGAGGGTACTTACCTATGAGACTCCATGCAAGCCTAAACCTAAGGACTTGTTTGATTTGTTTGTGTATATCTACTTGTACATAACATCATAAACATCATAACATCATACTCATACTCACTAACTATTTCAAGGATTTTTGGGATTTATCTTTGTTATGTTTTGTAGGACATGGATACCATTTACAGGAAAACCATCCAAGTCAATCTTGTAAGGATCCCTCCTCAACTTAAAGAGCTAGCATCAAGGGTTCCTGAAAACTCTCCATTTACCGAAAGACATGGTCGCCTCCTAAACTTGGTTACCTCCAACACTGATGAGGACATGGTGAAGGTGCTCTTCCAGTTCTTTGATCCTCTACACCGTTGCTTCACATTTCCCAATTATCAACTTTCTCAATCAACTACCTTTCAATGGTACGACAAGAGATCCAAAACCAGAAGAGATTGCTCAAGCCTTACACTTGCAACCATCTGATGTCACAACTAATTGGGAAACAAGGAGTGGTGTCAAAGGTTTCTTAGCCAAGTTCTTGTTTGAGAAAGACCAAAACTGTTGGAACTCCTTAGACTTGCAAGCTTTTGAGGAAATTGTGGATCTCCTCATCTATGGGATGGTTTTCTTTCCAAACCCTTAACAACTCATAGATATAAATGCTGTCAAAATCTTCATGCCTCGTAACCCAGTGCCTACATTGTTAGGGGACATCTTACATTCTTTTCACACTCGCACTATGAGGAAAAGAGGTATCCTTATGTGTTGTACTCCTCTTTTGGAAAGATGGTTTATTTTGCATCTTCCCCAATCTATATTGAAGAACGAGCAAGGTTCAAGGTGGTCACATAGGTTGATGACGCTCAAACATTCAGACATTCATTGGTGTTCCCGATCTATAAATAATGTTACTAACGTCGAACATTGTGTAGAATTCCCTAATGTCCTCTTACTTGGAATTGGATGAGGTATCACCTACAACCCATGTTTATCCTTAAGACAGTTTGGTTACGCCCGAAGTGATGGCCCACATGAGATGCTTATTTAAGGTTTGGTATTTGACTACGAGAATGACGATCAAGGTTACCGTCATAGATTTATCCGAGCTTGGAGGATGTTGAACAAGGTAGATAGCAAGATATTAGGGCACAAGAATTCCATCCCTTTTGAGCCTTACCTCAAATGGATATGAACTCGTACTCAAAGTCTTATGATGCCTTACCCCTCCATTCTCCCGGTTATCAAAGAGCCTGTTGTGGAAGGAGATATTCGATACACTATCCTGCATCCTGACATGCCCACCTCTCTTGAAGACTTGCAAAGGGATTATATACATCTTAAAGGGGAGCGAGACACTTTCGATGCCCAATTCTACGCCAACGAGAAGAAGGTTTTGGAACTCACCAAGCAGCTTCAGGAGGAGCGGAGTCTAAACGCCTACATCGCACCAAAGAGGATGCGTACAACTTTTTTTATCTTAGAGTTTTTGTATTTCTTTGTAATCCCAAAGAGGCATGATGTACTCAAACTTTAATTTATTAATATAACGTGTGTTCCCTTTTGGTCTAAAGCAAATTTTAATCTCTAATTTCCTTGAAATCATTGCATATGCATCTCCATTCATCATAACATAAGCAGGTTTCTTACCACAGGTCTCCTTATCTTTCTACTGTTTATTTCAGTAAGATGGATCTTGAGCAGACAGTAAAAGACCTCCAGGCGCATAATGCTCAGTTTCAACAGATGTTCTTAAGTCTAGCCAAAGGACAAGAGGATTTGAAAACTTTGCTGATCGGAGAAAAGAAGAAGAAAGCAAAGAAAGAAACTAGTGTTCTGAATCTAGGAAGAAGGTTCCCAGGGCCAGCCAGATGGACCTTAGACTTCACAACATCATCTGGTGAAAAATACAATCAAGAAGGGAAAGGCAAGGAGGTGACTGCCCAGCCAGAATCTGAAGAGGAAGAAGAAGAGGATTACTCTAAAGAACAGTATCCTCCGGCCGACGATAAATACAAACACCTGCAAGAGCGTCTAAGTGCAATGGAGATTCAGAAAGTGCCCGGGCTAGACTTTGAAGAGCTGGGTTTGGTGTCTGGGATTATTATTCCACCAAAGTTCAAAGAAATAGTATTTGATAAGTACGACGAGGTTTCGTGTCCCATGATGCATCTCCGATCTTATGTGAGGAAGATACAACCTCACACTGCTGACAGAGATTTATGGGTCCACTTCTTTCAAGATAGTCTATCCGGGACTCAGCTAGATTGGTTCTATCAACTAGAGTCAATATCCCTAATTGGGAAGACCTTGTCGCTGATTTTTATAAATAGTATCAATACAACACAGACCTTGCTCCCACCCGTACTCAACTTCAGAGTATGGCCATGAGTTCGAGCGAAGGTTTCAAAGACTACGCTCAGAAATGGAGGGACTTAGCAGGAAGAGTCCAAACTCCCCTGTCTGATAGGGAGCTAGTAGACATGTTTTTGGGCACCTTGTCCGGTCCTTTCTTCAATCATCTAATAGGAAGCTCCTCAACAAGCTTCAATAAATTAATCGACCGGGGAAAGAGTGGAAGCTGGGATTAAAAGTGGGAAGATCCAAAATGATGCATCCTCCAGTGCCGTGAGAAAACCATTTGTTGGGAAGAAAGAAGTGGGTGCTGTATACCCTCAAAGGAATCAAGATAGAACTGAACGTCGTCCAACAGTAGGGGCCATCATGACCCCTAAGCCTGTACCTACTCAACAAAGGAGCAACCAGCCTAGAACGGAAAGACCAGTAAGACAATTTACCCGAATAAATATGACACTATCTCAAGTCCTGCCACATTTATTGAGATCTAATCTGGTAACTTTAAAGGAAACCCCGAAGAATCCCAATACAGCCTCTCCTTATTACCACCCTAATGCTCGATGTGCTTACCATTCAGAAAGTCCAGGCCATGATACCAACAACTGTTGGGCTTTGAAGAACAAGGTGCAAGACCTTCTCGAAGCAAAAGAAATTGAATTTGATTCTCCTGAAATCTAAAATGTTATCACCGCTCCTATGCCCAATAATGGCCGTGATGTTAACGATGTTGAAGATGATATGTTTGTTACTACGGTTGATGAACTTGTTAATCCTCTCCTGACTGTTAAGAGAAACCTGTTGAAAGCCGGTTTATTTTCGGGTTGTGGCAAAGGCTGCCACCTCTGTGTATCCCTATGAACTGGTTGTCATTTTTTGAAAGCAGGTGTCCAATGCCTAATGGATGACAAAGAGATTTTGTTTGAGAAGACTCCTATTCCAACCATTTCTTACAATGATGTTTCAATAGTAACCATTTTCGCCAATCCTTCCAGGGTCTCCACCAAAAGACCCATTAAGATTACATCAGTTCCTAAGGTGACTCCACTGATAATTACTATGCTAGGGACGATCTTGTACTCCTCAGATAAAACTGTCCTCTGGAATTATGGGGGTGATGTCTACTATCATGACATCAAACAGGATTGGATGGCTGATGAAGACTCAATTTTTGAGAAGGCTGACCCCGACATCAGCAACATTGCGGGAACCAGCAAGATAACCCGAAGTGGAAGAGTATTATCCCTAGAGATTACTCCTTAGAAGACTATTACCGGTCCTGTAATCATCCCTGCTTCTGTTCCTGTTGACACTACTACAATTCCTATGGTTACCCCTACTGACACCCCTACCACCGAGTCAACCGAGACTCCAGGCAAAGGCATTCTGGTTGAGCCTGTCCGAATGAAGGCGCAATCAGTATCTATCCCAGAGGCCTCCCAAAAGGAGATGGAATAAATTCTGAAAATTATAAAGAGAAGCGACTACAACGTACTCGAATAGCTAGGACAGACTCCGTCAAAGATTTCCATGTTGGCTTTATTGTTGTGCTCTGAGGCTCATGCGAAGGCCTTGGTGAAATTTTTTAAAACTGCCCATGTGCCACAAGAAACCTCTACTGATCAGTTCCAAGACTGTGTGGCCAGTTTGACCGCTGACAACGGTTTAGGCTTTTCCGATGCTAACGTGACACTGAGAGGGAGGAAACATAAAGAGGCATTGCATGTCTCTGTCGAATACAGGGGCACAACTTTGGCCCATGTCTTGGTTGATACCGGTTCTTCTTTGAATGTGCTACCTAAGAAAGCTCTTGATAGACTCGACTGTGAAGGTTTGACCTTGAAACCCAACAACATAGTGGTAAGGGCCTTCGATGGTTCAAAGAGAATGGTGCATGGGGAGGTGGACATCCCCATAAAAGTTGGAACTCAAACCTTTGATTCAACTTTTTACATGATGGACATTCTCCCTTCCTATTCCTATTTATTGGGCCGACTTTGGATTCATGACGCTGGTGTCGTCACCTCTACATTACATAAAATGCTAAAATACCCAATTAAGGGGAAAATCATTCCTGTCCATGGAGAAGAGGAATATATGGTCAGTCACTTGAACTCCTTCAGATACGTGGAATTGGATGGTGAATTCATTGAAACTCCGTTTCGGCACTTCGAGGAATTCCCACAAATAGTGGCATCTACCAAGATTGTTTCCCAAGTCCCAAATATTACAAGACCTCCGCTAAAGATGTCTTCTCTGAAAGATGCCAAGGCAGTGATCAAAGAAGGTTGGTGTACTATTTGGGGCCAACTCCCGGATATCCCTTAAAAATATGACAAATTTGGTTTTGGTTTCACTTCAAGATCCTAGAAAGCTGTTCGTCGTGCTCGTGCCGGGGGACCACCTTTGAAGATCAGCAACCACAGAGTTAACATAGTGGAGGATGATGATGATGATGACAATTATGACCTAAAAGATTGGATTTTCCCAACCATCAACGGAGGACTCAACAACTGGGAAGCTAAATATTTTGTCCCAATTACTTTTATCCAACAGTAATTGTCTTTAAATTTTGTCGGACTTGTAATAATTAAACAATTCAGACTTTTAAAACCTTGTGTCTTACCCGAGGCACGACGGTCCATTTGTAAGGGCTGTTACCTCATTTTCATATGTCATCAATGAATCATGGATGTTTTTGCATACAAACTTTGTGCTCTTTGTCTTTCTTTTTCTACATTTTTATTTCTTTCAAAGATAACTATACTCTTACACACACTCACATTCAAAATGCAGATATATATCCACTCAGGATCCCATGGGTAACGATTCTGCTATGGCCTTTTGTGACTATGAAAATCTAATCTACCAAACCAAAGATGAAGGTGAGGAATATTGTGAAGTGCCGGGGGAACTTGCCAGGTTACTACAACAGGAAGAAAGGACCATACAGCCCCACAAAGAACCAGTGGACACAGTTAACTTGGGTACCGAAGAGGACAAGAAAGAAGTCAAGGTAGGAGCCAATCTGGAATCTAGTGTCAAGAAGCGCTTAATTCATTTACTACATGACTATGTTGAGATCTTTTCCTGGTCGTACAAAGACATGCAAGGACTTGATGCTGATATCGTGGTCCATCGTCTATTGACAAAAGAAGTCTGTCCTCTGGTAAAACAGAAAGTCCATCGCATGCGTCCAGACATGTCAGAGAAGATCAAGGCTGAAGTTATGAAACAATTCAATGTCAGATTCTTAGCCGTCACTTCCTATCCATAATGGGTCACCAATGTTGTTCCATTGCCTAAAAAGGATAGCATAGTACGCATGTGCGTGGACTATAGAGATTTGAATAGGGAAAGCCATAAGGATGATTTCCCACTTCCCCACATTGATATTCTGGTTGACAATACTGCACAGCATAAAGTGTTCTCATTCATGGATGGTTTCTTAGGCTAAAACCAGATCAAAATGGCACCTGAGGACATGGACAAAATGACCTTTGTCACACAGTGGGGCACATTCTGTTACAAGGTTATGCCATTCGGGTTGAAGAACGCTGGGGCAACCTATCAGCGTGCCATGTTAGCTCTATTTCAGGACATGATACATCATGAAATAATGGTCTATGTGGATGACATGATAGCCAGATCTCAAACTGAAGAGGAACATCTTGACCATTTACATAAGCTGTTTGAGAGGTTAAATAAATACAAGCTAAGGCTGAACCCGAATAAATGCACATTTGGGGTGAGGTCCGGTAAACTCCTCGGCTTCGTCGTCAGCGGTAAAGGTATCAAGGTGGACCCTGCCAAGGTGAAAGCAATACAAGAAATGTCTGCTCCTCGCACCGAAAAGGAAGTCAGAGGATTCTTAGGACGGCTAAACTACATTTCCAGATTCATTTCTCACTTATCAGCTACTTGTGAACCAATCTTCAAATTATTGAAGAAAGATCAAGTAGTCAAATGGAATGATGAATGCCAAGCTGCCTTTGACAAGATCAAAGAGTACCTTCAAGAGACTCTTGTTTTGATGTCTCCAGTCGAGGGAAGACTAATGATCATTGTTGTACCCCAAAATTTGCCCTCGCATTTTTCCACAAGAAATCACAGCTTCAGGCGTTTCCTGATTTTTCAAACTGGCTCAAGAATCGGTCAAATAGACTTTTCTCGTCATTCAGACAAAATTAGGGTTTCCTTTAGTTTTCGAAGGATCTGGAACAATTCAAACAGTTTGTTTAGGGTTTTGGTCGATTTTGGCTCAACTTTGATCAGGCGAACGTTTCTTTGGCATTTGATCGGAATCAGGGTTTTTATGCGCGCATTCTCAGAAAGAATTAAATCCCCACAGTGCTTTTCAAGTTATTCCGAGAAATGGACTGAGGCATTTGGATTGAATTTGCAGTGTTTGGTTAAAATCAGTAAAAGGAAAATATGTTTGGGCAGTTGTTGTGTTTGACTGTGCTTTGCTTTGGATTTTTGGAAGCGCCAAGTTTAATTGATCAAGGCCGAAACAATGTTTATTTAATTATTTATTATTCTGAATTTAAATGATGGGAATTTATTTTCCATTATTATAATTTAAAGAATTTTAAATAATAAATAAACAATTGGAGATAATAAAGAATTAATCAAATAAAAGGACTTTTTATTTATCTTTAAATTATTTGTATAATTGTTTTTGTTTACAAAATATTTACAATAATAATATTACATTTATTTAAATTTAAATAAAACTATCCTAATATTTTTCTAAATCTTCAATTCTTCATCTTCTATCCCTTGCTCCCTCTGCCTCATTGGATTTTATCTGCAAAGAATAAGAAAGGAGAAAAAGTCAGAAGCAGATAAATAATTAAAAGCAGATAAAAGAGAATTCATCATTAAAAGCAAACGGCCGGAATCAGTTTTACCCTCTTTGCAAATCACGGGATTTCTCCCGGTTCACAAAGAGGGATGAATATTGCTTGTTAAAACATGAAATGCAAAGTTGAAAAATGCACAAATTCAAAATTGGCCAACCAACTGCATAGTTCAAAACAAACTGCATGTATCACTATGAAAGTTCAAACTGAACTACAAGGTTCCCAAATTCAAAACATTCAAACTAGGCCAAAAGCTGTCAAAATGTCCAAAATATGGAAGGATGTCAAGATACAAAGGCTACTCCACACTGTAACAAAGATGCAGGAAAGTTGAAGAAGGAAAGTATGCAGGTTAAAAACCAACAATGCAAGCAATGTCATTTTTCATCACTTTCCAGCCTGGATGCTTTTTCAGAAAACAGATTATAAGCAATATTAAAATGCTTAAATCAGAGAGATAAAAAAGAGAGAAAAGTAGTACAGGTTTGCAGGCTTAGGCTTGAGAGACAAAAATATAAAACAAGCTGCAATAGAACAATAGAGTGAGGGGGGGGGGGGGGGACGAAAAAATCACACAAAACAAATATACAGAACATCCAAACCTCCATCCTAATAACCTGTTCAAACCTCCAGCCTAAAACCAGTAAGGCCATAACTAAAGCCTGAAGCATAAACCAGTAGAACCTGTCCAAGCCTCACAGAAGCCTTACCAGCTGCAATGCCAAACCTACAACCTGCTAATAACCAAGCCAAAAAACCATAATTGTCAAGCTAAAACCTAAACTGTCAAGCCTTAACCAGTATAACCTGCTGAAGCCACAAGCTTCAATCAAAACCAGCATAATCCAAACAAAAACTCCCAAGGCCATAACCTGCATTCCATAGCCCCAAAACCTGTAAGTTCACACCAAACTTAACTGTCAAGCCTATTGCACAGTCCAACAAACCTCAAACATATGGCCATGAACCAGAAGCCAAAGAGCCTGCTGAAGCCAAAACCATAAATCTGTCAAGCCTAAAAAGTCCAAACCACACAAAGCCTGAAGCAAAAATCTAAAAACCTGCATAAGCTTTGTCCAAGCAAGCTAGGCAACCAAGTTCAAGCAAACAACTCAAAGCCCTCAGAAAATTTCATCATTGGGCAAAGGTTCAAATAAATCCCAAGCAACTCAAGGCAACCATAAGAAGAAGATAAAGAAGCGTTTCAAGGCATCAAGATAATCAAACAAAAGAAGCATATGGATCAAGCATACAAGGCAACACTAACAAGCATTCAAAGGCAACCGATGCAAACCCTCAGAGTTTCCTCATCATCGGGCAACCAAATCATCATCAAAGCAACAAGGAGATAAAGAAGCAAACAGAAGCAAGAGGCCAGGCATACGAGGCTAACAAGAAGAAGAGGATAAAGAAGTATACGAAGCTAACACATACAAGGCATCAAGGCAACAAAGAGGCAAAGAGATCAAACAAAAGTTCTCAGGCATTATCATCATCAAACTTAAAGAAGCAACACAGAGTACCATGGATTCAAAGCTAGCGAACATCACCGTCCCTCCGCCTGTCAAGCCTCCAAACGCCTCCTTCCTCCTCCTTCGTAAAGGTAGCACAATTTCTTTTCATCCCTTTCCGCGACCTCATTAATAAACAATAATAAACACTCAAGATCAGAACACGTTAAAAAATTAAACATGCAAGAAAAAAGAATGAAAACCCCTAATGCGTTGGAAATAAAGATCAAACCTCGCGAACGTCGCTGATTAATCCAGGGAGGACGGAGATGGCGTTGGTAGCTTGGGCAAAGGAGAAGCTCAGAAGCTGGCAAAAGAAAGACGAAGATGAAGAAGAATGGTGCAAACCCTAAGCCTCTCACCGAATGAACAAAGTTTGATTAACCCTAAACACAAAAATGTTGTAAGACCAAATGGGCCTCGCCCCATTCACTCAGCTTAAGCCCAAACGAATTTCCAATTAAACCCTCCCCCTTTTTTGGCTTCTGTTTAACTGTTTGGGCCACAAGACCCCCTAAGGCCCATTTCTTTTTTTACTAAAAACATTATTCTTGTTATCACTCTAACATTTTTCTTAATACTAATTTTAATTTTTACATTAATAATACTTTTTTTTTATATATAGAAACTAATCCAAATTTTCTTTAAATTTAAAACAATTTTCCTTTTCTTTCAATTAACGTTTTGTACATAAAACGATATTACATAATATAGTTAAAACTTAAAACATTCTTTTCTTTTTTTCTTAAAACATATTGTTTGTACATAATCAATTAAAATATATTTTTATCTTAATACCATAAAGAATAGAACTTGAAACATTTTATTTTCTTTTAATAAAATTTCCTTACTTTGTACATATTAAATAAAAAAATATAAAGATACAAATTTAAATCAAATGTGGATAATAATACTTATTAAATCAAACATACTTAATTTATTAAATTCACAACTTGTAAATAAATTACACTTACACCTACACCATACATTTTACATTTGATGCATTATACGTTTGCTATTCTTATACTTTGATATACATTGATTACATTTGATCGCGATTCAATTTGGTTGTAATTATTTAAGTCTCATCCCCCTTTGTGAATTTGTACCCCCACTCCCGGATACTATTTGTAATAGCGTAGACTTTAAAATTCCCGCAATTTACCGCTTTTGAATTATACCATGATTAGACCTAGGGTTTGCATGTACATAAAATCAAACGCTAGATAACCTAATACAAGACAAATACATGAAATCAATACACAATCACACTTGCACCCCCTAGGGTAATCCCACATGTTGCCTTCCAAAATGGGCCATGCTTGCACGTCGAGTTTCTTTGGCAAAACAAATTCAAATGATCATAAGTCCCTCGATGACGCTTTCGAAAGTTGCCTAAACGGAATGATCATAGTCCCTTCAAGCAAATTGCCAAAGACACTTGGCACCATTGCATTCATGGTCCGTACGATGACCCGCGCCCGTCCCGTTAAAACATCCTAAACGCAAGATTGTCCACCAAATACAATGGTGGAACAGAATTGTTAAAAAAGGGTTAAAACATGAGAAAAACCTTTGAGTACATTAGGGGTAGACAAAACTCTTAGTTACTTGATCAACTTGCAAAAACACTTGCCTACTTTTCAAACCACACTCCACAAACACTTTCAAACGAACTTCCAAAAACATTTTGAAACATCTTTTCGAAAAGATACACACTGTTGTATATACTCAGACACGATTCATTAAAATGGTTGCCGAAACAAAGGCGTCTATTTCAAAAACATTTTCAAAACACACACATACACCACAATTTCAAGCAATCAAAAATCAAGGCAAGTGATCTAAAAACCAAGTAACTAAGAGCCCATGGATAACCATGGATGAAAAGGGTGCTAATACCTTCCCTTTTCATAATCTACCCCCCGAACCCACGAAATATCTCAAAAGGTTTTTCCTGTGCTTTTTAACCTTTCCTTTAGGATAAAATAAAAAGTCGGTGGCGACTCTTGCTCAACCGAACAAGTGCGAACACAAACGCAAAACTCAAGTCAGTTCTCCCACCGTATCACAGAACTGGCGACTCTGCTGGGGATATCATTTAAAAGTGGGGTTACCTTAGGGTTTAGATCACTTTTGTTTTCAATTGATTGCTTTGTTTGCTTTTACATTTGTGGGCTTTGCATCGGAGTTTTATAGATCCTAACCCGGATCTGGGGAATACCTTTTTTAGGTAGCATAAGTTGTGAGGGACCTGTCCGGGGTATACCGACATGGGTGAAGCAGTGGCTACGTTGGTGTGGCACCTTGGTCTGTACCGATATCCCTTGTGTTGAAACGGGGAGAATATGGGTCTTCCAAGGAGTCATTAAGCACCAACCGACCTTAGAACCCTAAATTGACCCAACTTGGCCATAGAATAGTAGCAGTATGCTACACTCATTGAGGCTAAACTCTCGCGATGGTTCTGGCTGCAAGAAAAGATAGCGATGCTGGAGTTATGACCGATTGAGGGTAGTCAGTGATATTGAGATCCTCTAAAACCTGGTTACTTTTGATAGGACAGGTTTTAACCAACGAAACTGAAAGAGGGTAGTACCTGAACCTCATGCAAGCCTAAAACTAAGGACTTGTTTGCTTTGTGTGAATATGTTTGTCTGTATATACACTCCTTTGCTTTTGCATGCATGTACATAACATCATAACATCATACCGTAGCATTTTCAATAACCTTTTCAAGGATCTTGAGGGTCTGTTGACGCAGGGGTACGTTGAACCAGACGTCTACCAAGGGGCAAGAGGTTTCTCCTCTAACCAATGCCAATCAAAGATCAAGTACAACAACTTGAATCAGGGGATATGACCCACTCGACATGGTGAGCTTGATTCTTGTGGAAAGACATCCACCAGTGCACAGTTCTCCAATCAAAGTTCAAGTGCAACAACTTGAATCAGTGGCTATGACCCACTTGAAATGGTGAGCTTTGATTCTCGTGGAAAGACATCCACAAGGGCAGAGTTCTCCGATCAAAGTTCAGCCTCTAACATTCTCTTGTATTTACCCCAAGAGATCCTTGAAAACATTGCATATATATCACACATATCATTGCATAACAGGTTTCTCCCATACAGGTCTCCTTATTCTTCCTACTGTTTATTTCAGTAAGATGGATATAGAACAAACAGTGAAAGATCTTCAAGCTCAAAATGCTCAATTCCAACAAATGCTGCTGGCTATGGGTAAAGGACAAGAGGATCTGACAACTCTTCTTCTCAAAGACAAGAAGAAGAAGTCCAAGAAGGCAGCCCGCATCCTGAACTTGAGGAGAAGGCCTAAGACCCAAGACCTTGCAACTCCATCCAACACAGGAGGTAGTCTTGAAGAAGACCACAATGTGGAGATTATTGAAGAAGAAGCTGACTACTCCGAAGGGCAATATCCTCTCGTTGATGACAAGTACAAAGAGTTGGAGGATCTCCTCAATGCTATGGAGATCCAACAAATACCTGGCTTGGATCTAGGAGACATGGGTCTAGTTCCTGGATCGGTCATCCCTTCAAAGTTCAAAGTCCCTACCTTTGCTCTGTACGACAGAGTTTCTTGCCCTAAGATGCATCTAAAGTCTTATGTCCGCAAGATTCAACCATACACAGCTGATAAGAGGTTTTGGATCCATTTCTTCCAAGAAAGTCTGGTAGGGGCTCAACTCGAGTGGTTCTATCAATTGGAGAGTTCTCGCATCCACACCTGGGAAGATCTAGCCAGGGCTTTTTACGAACAGTATCAGTACAATGCTGATCTCGCACCAACTCGAGTGCAATTGCAGAGCATGACCATGGGGGCCGACGAGAACTTCAAGGGATACGCCCAAAAGTGGAGAGATTTGGCTGGTAGGGTGCAACCTCCTTTAACTGATAGGGAGCTGATTGACATCTTCATGGGAACTTTGACCGGGCCTTTCTTCAAACACTTAATTGGAAGCTCCTCAGCCGGGTTCACCGAGCTGATACTGACCGGCGAGAGGGTTGAAGCTGGCATCAAAAGTGGAAAGATCCAAGGAACTACATCCTCGGATACTCGGATAATTCCCTACAACGGAAAGAAGGAGTCCAATGCTGCGAGAAGTCAAAAGGGTCGTCTTGACCAACATGTAGGGGCAGTCTTGATCTCTAACCCTACACCTGCTCAGCAAAGACAGGGGCATCAGCGTAAGGAAGTCGCACCTAGGAGGCAGTTCACCAATATCAACATGCCACTGTCTCAAGCACTGCAACACTTGTTGAAAAGGGATCTGATTACATTGAGGGCTCCTCTCTGGAACGCAAATACTTCTGCTCCTACCTATCATCCCAATGAAAGGTGTGCATACCACTCTGACAGTCCGGGACACGACACCGATAACTGTTGGCCTCTGAAGAACAAGATCCAAGACATGATCGATGCCAAGGAGATCGAGTTTTACTCTCCAGAGACTCCAGCGTGATCACTGCTCCTATGCCAGCTCATTGAGATTGTGTTTGTTTCATTCTGAATTTTCAAAGTTATAATCTTTTATCATTCGAACAATTATCTTTTAATGTTAAACTCTGTTTCATTAATGCATTGCATATGTTTGTCTTGAATTCATCTATTCGTTTTCACTACTCTTATGCTTTTCTTTATGATATTTGACTCTTGATAAAAAGCTGCAAGCCTTTAGAGGGAGGATGACGAAACAATACCATAATCTCGTACAGTATGCTTTTGAACAGACCTTGCTGATGATGTACAGGCATTTCTTTCAATTCCAAAACACTGGAGTTATAAGGAAGTTAATCCCTAGTCAACCTCTTCGAGCCAAAGAAGTAGGAGCTTTATGTTCTAAACGATCAAAACCTTTGATATAAACCTGGGGCAGGGTAGTACCTCAGTTAATTCAAAAGAAAATGCGCATTGAAGTCGCAAACTCTCAGTTCGTAATACAACGAATGACGTCAAAGAAAAAGAAAAGCATTCCTTTGGAATCAGAAGACAAGGGTGGTTCCCTATCACATAGGCAGTCAATCTCTCAAAAGAGAAAAGCCCGCCAAGCCAAAACCTATAAAGGAGGCTTAAGAAAGCTGGGGCATCCCGCTGACTGTCATCTCAAAAAACGGGAACAGTCAGGCAAAAGTCAGGGATAACAAATCAAAATCAAAATAGTGAGGTCATTACAAATCCTCAACAACATGAAAAATGTTGCAAAGAAAAAAGGAGATGATGACTGTCTCCCAAAATTCAACTGATGAACCATCACCCAAAGGTCGTTCCAAACTCAAAACAAAGTTCGACGCGCGATTAACTGAGCTTAGGGTTGAAGAACATCACGAAGAGCGGGTGGGTACAAATATACTTTGAGCCTTTATCCTTTGTTTCTTAAACCGTGAACCAGGCCACGTTACAACCCTTTAAAGGTCCTAATTGAAGCATGGGTTAGTTCGAAAGCATACTGTTTCAAAAGGGTATCCTGACTCCTGTAAGGCTTTGCTCTAAAATCTTGTGTTGACTTGTCTTATAAAAAGTTTTCTGCTAAAAAACACGTTTTTCAAAACTTCGAGACAAACATAAACTTTGCATTACTTGAATATCACTGTTCGCATTTGACTATTTGTTTGACAGCGAAGAAATTCATACAGCGAATGTTCGGAGGAACGAAAACTCTCTCAGTGAGTAAGATCACTTCAAAAAGGACGATACTTCCAAAGACAAATCTCCTGTCAACAAGGGGCACGACATGTCACCATCCGGTTAACCTGGGGCAGTCCAGTCAAGGTTTCAACAGATCTATCAAAGTCCAGTTAACCTGGGGCAGTCCAGTCAAGGTTTCAATAGATCTTTCAAAGTTCAGTTAACCTAGGGCAGTCCAGTCAAGATTTCAAGAAATCTCTCAATCCGCAGAGTAATCTGATTCAAGACTCCTTCATCACCACTTGGGGCATTCGAATGTCAAAAGTGTTCAACAATTCCCTCATCACCTCAGAAGATTGATATAGTTCAAGATGTAACCCAAAGATGGCGACATTCTATAACTCATTCAGATTTCATTCCAGATATAGTTCAAGATGTGACCCAGATTTGGCGACATTCTATAACTCATTCAGATTTGCTTCCAGATATAGTTCAAGATGTGACCCAGATTTGGCGACATTCTATAACTCATTCAGACTTTCCTTCCAGATATAGTTCCAGATGTGACCCAGAGATGGCGACATTCCGCAACTCATTCAGATTCGCTTCCAGATATAGTTCAAGATGTGACCCAAGATTTGGCGACATTCCGCAACTTATTCAGATTTTCATTCATGATATAGTTCAAGATGTGACCCAGATTTGGCGACATTCTATAACTCATTCAAGACCTTCATCCAGATATAGTTCAAGATGTGACCCAAGATTTGGCGACATTCTATAACTCATTCAGATTCGCTTCCAGATATAGTTCAAGATGTGACCCAAGATTTGGCGACATTCTATAACTCATTCAGATTCGCTTCCAAATATAGTTCAAGATGTGACCCAAGATTTGGCGACATTCTGTAACTTATTCAGATTTCATTCCAGATATAGTTCAAGATGTGACCCAAGTTTGGCGACATTCTATGACTCATTCAGATCTCCTTCCAGATATAGTTCAAGATGTGACCCAAGTTTGGCGACATTCTATGACTCATTCAGATCTTCTTCCAGATATAGTTCAAGATGTGACCCAAGTTTGGCGACATTCTATAACTCATTCAGATTTTCATTCCAGATATAATTCAAGATATAGTTCCAGATGTGACCCAGAGATGGCGACATTCCGCAACTTATTCAGATTTTCATTCCAGATATAGTTAAGATTTGACCCAGAGATGGCGACATTCAGTAACTTATTCCAGACCAACACTTACGGCAATTAGAAGATTCTTGCAATCCCCAGCCTGAGAACCTTCTAGAATCTAATTCCCCTCAGAATCAAGTTTCAATATCCCCAGCGGAGCTAAACTTCCAACTATCAATCCCCGAGCAGAGTTGAAGACTCTCATTCTCAGTTCCTCACAGAATATTCGAATATTCTCCGGTGAAGATCTCCTCAAGACAGGAATTCCCCAGTAGATTGGCATACAACCCAAGCTTCTGATTTCCCCAACAGTGGTCCCAAGACTTCTCATTTTTAATAATCAAAGATTCTGGCCCTCCACAACAGCAGCCAAGGATTTATTCTCCCCGGCAGCAGTCAAGATTCTTTTATCTTCAGTCGTCCAGGATTCATTTATCCTCAACAAGATAGCTCATCAGCCTACATGCGTATTCATCACATTCATATCAACATACATTGCATCATGCATCATGACATTGCATACAACTAACTCTTTACCTTTTCAGGAAAGATCAGTCAACAGACAAAGACCGTCATCTTCCGAGATTCTTTCTAGAGATAGTTCAGATGTGACCCAGACACGGACACATTCTGATACTTATTCCAGATTAACTCAGAGACAGTTCAGATGTGACCCAGACACGGCGACATTCTGATACTTATTCCAGATTCACTCAGAGACAGTTCAGATATGACCCAGACACGGCGACATTCCGATACTTGTTCCAGATTCATCCAGATGCAGTTTTACACTGACTCATCATCAAGAAACCCTACACCGGTTCCTTCTTCAGACTTCTGAAAATAGTTTACAGATTCTTCCCAACACCGGATGTCAATCTATTGCTTGTTCAGACCCCCAGTTCAGAGACGTTCCAAAACGTGAATACCTTTCTGATACTCGTCCACTCACCAGTGACATACAGTTCAACAATCATTTCCAGATGGCATCTATAAGCCCATCCTCCTACCAGCAGTCACCAGATGGCATCTTTAAGCCCATCACCAAATGGCATCTTTAAGCCCATTCCCTCTACCATCACATCACCGAGTGCAAATTTTCTGGGCACTATAGTGTCCAATCTCCTTTTACCTTCGAGTCGCGAAAGGCAAACTTGCCAATCTAACTCTTCAGGTCCAAGAAGATTGAACAGGGGCAACTGTTGTACCCCAAAATTTTCCCTCGCATTTTTCCACAAGAAATCACAGCTTCAGGCGTTTCCTGATTTTTCAAACTGGCTCAAGAATCGGTCAAACAGACTTTTCTCGTCAGTCAGACAAAATTAGGGTTTCCTTTAGTTTTTGAAGGGTCTGGAACAATTCAAACAGTTTGTTTAGGGTTTTGGTCGATTTTGGCTCAACTTTGATCAGGCGAACGTTTCTTTGGCATTTGATTGGAATCAGGGTTTTTATGCGCGCATTCTCAGAAAGAATTAAATCCCCACAGTGCTTTTCAAGTTATTCCGAGAAATGGACTGAGGCATTTGGATTGAATTTGCAGTGTTTGGTTAAAATCAGTAAAAGGAAAATACGTTTGGGCAGTTGTTGTGTTTGACTGTGCTTTGCTTTGGATTTTTGGAAGCGCCAAGTTTAATTGATCAAGGCCGAAATAATGTTTATTTAATTATTTATTATTCTGAATTTAAATGATGGGAATTTATTTTCCATTATTATAATTTAAAGAATTTTAAATAATAAATAAACAATTGGAGATAATAAAGAATTAATCAAATAAAAGGACTTTTTATTTATCTTTAAATTATTTGTATAATTGTTTTTGTTTACAAAATGTTTACAATAATAATATTACATTTATTTAAATTTAAATAAAACTATCCTAATATTTTTCTAAATCTTCAATTCTTCATCTTCTATCCCTTGCTCCCTCTGCCTCATTGGATTTTATCTGCAAAGAATAAGAAAGGAGAAAAAGGCAGAAGCAGATAAATAATTAAAAGCAGATAAAAGAGAATTCATCATTAAAAGAAAACGGCCGGAATCCGTTTTACCCTCTTTGCAAATCACGGGATTTCTCCCGGTTCACAAAGAGGGATGAATATTGCTTGTTAAAACATGAAATGCAAAGTTGAAAAATGCACAAATTCAAAATTGGCCAACCAACTGCATAGTTCAAAACAAACAGCATGTATCACTATGAAAGTTTAAACTGAACTACAAGGTTCCCAAATTCAAAACATTCAAACTAGGCCAAAAGCTGTCAAAATGTCCAAAATATGGAAGGATGTCAAGATACAAAGGCTACTCCACACTGTAACAAAGATGCAGGAAAGCTGAAGAAGGAAAGTATGCAGGTTAAAAACCAACAATGCAAGCAATGTCATTTTTCATCACTTTCCAGCCTGGATGCTTGCTCAGAAAACAGATTATAAGCAATATTAAAATGCTTAAATCAGAGAGAGAAAAAAGAGAGAAAAGTAGTACAGGTTTGCAGGCTTAGGCTTGAGAGACAAAAATATAAAACAAGCTGCAATAGAACAATAGAGTGGGGGGGGGGGGGCGAAAAAATCACACAAAACAAATATACAGAACATCCAAACCTCCATCCTAATAACCTGTTCAAACCTCCAGCCTAAAACCAGTAAGGCCATAACTAAAGCCTGAAGCATAAACCAGTAGAACCTGTCCAAGCCTCACAGAAGCCTTACCAGCTGCAATGCCAAACCTACAACCTGCTAACAGCCAAGCCAAAAAACCATAACTGTCAAGCTAAAACCTAAACTGTCAAGCCTTAACCAGTATAACCTTCTGAAGCCACAAGCTTCAATCAAAACCAGCATAATCCAAACAAAAACTCCCAAGGCCATAACCTGCATTCCATAGCCCCAAAACCTGTAAGTTCACACCAAACTTAACTGTCAAGCCTATTGCACAGTCCAACAAACCTCAAACATATGGCCATGAACCAGAAGCCAAAGAGCCTGCTGAAGCCAAAACCATAAATCTGTCAAGCCTAAAAATTCCAAACCACACAAAGCCTGAAGCAAAAATCTAAAAACCTGCATAAGCTTTGTCCAAGCAAGCTAGGCAACCAAGTTCAAGCAAACAACTCAAAGCCCTCAGAAAACTTCATCATTGGGCAAAGGTTCAAATAAATCCCAAGCAACTCAAGGCAACCATAAGAAGAAGATAAAGAAGCGTTTCAAGGCATCAAGATAATCAAACAAAAGAAGCATACGGATCAAGCATACAAGGAAACCCTAACAAGCATTCAAAGGAAACCGATGCAAACCCTCAGAGTTTCCTCATCATCGGGAAACCAAATCATCATCAAAGCAACAAGGAGATAAAGAAGCAAACAGAAGCAAGAGGCCAGGCATACGAGGTTAACAAGAAGAAGAGGATAAAGAAGTATACGAAGCTAACACATACAAGGCATCAAGGCAACAAAGAGGCAAAGAGATCAAACAAAAGTTCTCAGGCATTATCATCATCAAACTTAAAGAAGAAACACAGAGTACCGTGGATTCAAAGCTAGCGAACATCACCGTCCCTCCGCCTGTCAAGCCTCCAAACGCCTCCTTCCTCCTCCTTCATAAAGGTAGCACAATTTCTTTTCATCCCTTTCCGCGACCTCATTAATAAACAATAATAAACACTCAAGATCAGAACACGTTAAAAAATCAAACATGCAAGAAAGAAGAATGAAAACCCATAATGCGTTGGAAATAAAGATCAAACCTCGCGAACGTTGCTGATTAATCCAGGGAGGAAGGAGATGGCATTGGTGGCTTGGGCAAAGGAGAAGCTCAGAAGCTGGTAAAAGAAAGACGAAGATGAAGAAGAACGACGCAAACCCTAAGCCTCTCACCGAATGAACAAAGTTTGATTAACCCTAAACACAAAAATGTTGTAAGACCAAATGGGCCTCGCCCCATTCACTCAGCTTAAGCCCAAACGAATTTCCAATTAAACCCTCCCCCTTTTTTGGCTTCTGTTTAACTGTTTGGGCCACAAGACCCCCTAAGGCCCATTTCTTTTTTTACTAAAAACATTATTCTTGTTATCACTCTAACATTTTTCTTAATACTAATTTTAATTTTTACATTAATAATACTTTTTTTTTATATATAGAAACTAATCCAAATTTTCTTTAAATTTAAAACAATTTTCCTTTTCTTTCAATTAACGTTTTGTACATAAAACGATATTACATAATATAGTTAAAACTTAAAACATTCTTTTCTTTTTTTCTTAAAACATATTGTTTGTACATAATCAATTAAAATATATTTTTATCTTAATACCATAAAGAATAGAACTTGAAACATTTTATTTTCTTTTAATAAAATTTCCTTACTTTGTACATATTAAATAAAAAAATATAAAGATACAAATTTAAATCAAATGTGGATAATAATACTTATTAAATCAAACATACTTAATTTATTAAATTCATAACTTGTAAATAAATTACACTTACACCTACACCATACATTTTACATTTGATGCATTATACGTTTGCTATTCTTATACTTTGCTATACATTGATTACATTTGATCGCGATTCAATTTGGTTGTAATTATTTAAGTCTCATCCCCCTTTGTAAATTTGTACCCCCACTCCCGGATACTATTTGTAATAGCGTAGACTTTAAAATTCCCGCAATTTACCGCTTTCGAATTATACCATGATTAGACCTAGGGTTTGCATGTACATAAAATCAAACGCTAGATAACCTAATACAAGACAAATACATGAAATCAATACACAATCACACTTGCACCCCATAGGGTAATCCCACATGTTGCCTTCCAAAATGGGTCATGCTTGCACGTCGAGTTTCTTTGGCAAAACAAATTCAAATGATCATAAGTCCCTCGATGACGCTTTCGAAAGTTGCCTAAACGGAATGATCATAGTCCCTTCAAGCAAATTGCCAAAGACACTTGGCACCATTGCATTCATGGTTCGTACGATGACCCGCGCCTGTCCCGTTAAAACATCCTAAACGCAAGATTGTCCACCAAATACAATGGTGGAGCAGAATTGTTAAAAAAGGGTTAAAACATGAGAAAAACCTTTGAGTACATTAGGGGTAGACAAAACTCTTAGTTACTTGATCAACTTGCAAAAACACTTGCCTACTTTTCAAACCACACTCCACAAACACTTTCGAACAAACTTCCAAAAACATTTTGAAACATCTTTTCGAAAAGATACACACCGTTGTATATACTCAAACACGAGTCATTACAATGGTTGCCGAAACAAAGGCGTCTATTTCAAAAACATTTTCAAAACACACACATACACCACAATTTCAAGCAATCAAAAATCAAGGCAAGTGATTTAAAAACCAAGTAACTAAGAGCCCATGGATAACCATGGATGAAAAGGGTGCTAATACCTTCCCTTTTCATAATATACCCCCCGAACCCATGAAATATCTCAAAAGGTTTTTCCTGTGCTTTTTAACCTTTCCTTTAGGATAAAATAAAAAGTCGGTGGCGACTCTTGCTCAACCGAACAAGTGCAAACACAAACGCAAAATGCAAGTCAGTTCTCCCACCGACTCACAATCATGTATCTAACTGTTTTGGAAAATTCAATGGGGTGTGTGCTGGGGCATCATGACGAGTTTGGTCGAAAAGAGCATGCTATGTACTACCTGCGCAAAAAGTTTACCGACTGTGAAACAAGATATTCACTTCTCGAGAAAATTTGCTGCACTGTGGCATGGGCTGCTCGCCGGCTAAGACAGTATATGCTTACCCATACTACCTTATTGATATCCATGATGGTTCTAATTAAATACATATTCGAGAAGTCTGCCCTCTCTGGGAGAATAGCAAGATGGAAGATGATCCTAATAGAATACGACATTCAGTACACTACCCAAAAAGAAATAAAGGGCAGTGTACTAGCCGATCACCTTGCTCATTAAGCTGTGGATGACTATCAGTCCATGAAGTTCAAATTCCCAGATGAAGACATCATGATGGTAAACAACTGTGAAGAACTCAGACCATATGACGGACCTGAACAAGGATCCCGATGGACCTTGGTTTTTGACGGAGCCTCCAACGCACTCGGCAATGGCATAGGTGCTGTAATCATATCCACTGAAGGATGTCATACTCCCTTTTCTGCAGGACTTTGCTTCAACTGTACTAATAATATGGCCGAATACGAAGCGTGTATTTTTGGTCTCAAAGCTGCCATAGATTTGGGAATCAAATCCTTAAGTGTATTTGGAGATTCAGCCTTAGTCATCAGTCAGATCAAAGGAGAATGAGATACGAAGCACCCTAACCATATCCCCTAAAAAGAACATGTGTTAACATTAATCCCACATTTCAACGAAATTACCTTTGAGCATTTTCCACGAGAGGAGAATCAACTAGCATACGCGCTAGCCACCATGTCATCCATATTTAAACTAAGTGGGGGTAACGAGGCTCCCCAGATCACCATTGAACGGATGGATGAACCAGCTTACTGTCACGAGATCGATACTGAAAAAGTAGTGGACCAGCCTTGGTTCCATGAAGTCAAGAGGTATCTCGAGGCTTAAGAGTATCCGGAAGGAGCTTCAGTCAATGATAATAAATTCTTAAGGAGATTCTCTACTAAGTTCTTCCTTAGTAATGGCATTCTCTACAAGCGCAACTATGACTCTGTTTTGCTTCGTTGCATAGACAAGGCTGAGGCAGAAAAGATCATGGATGATCTACATGAAGGCACTTTTAGCACCCATTCTAGTGGGCATACGATGGCTAAGAAGATCCTACGGGCAGGGTATTACTGGTCTACCATGGAAGCAGATTGTTGTCAGCATTCGCGAACCTGTCACAAGTGTCAAATCTATGCTGACAAAGTGCATGTGCCTATAGCTCCTCTAAATGTCCTAAATTCTCCCTGTCCATTCGCGATGTGGGGAATCTATATGATTGGAGAAATCAAACCTATAACTTCTAATGGACACCGCTTCATCTTGGTGGCCATTGACTATTTCACGAAGTGGGTTGAGGCAACTTCTTTCGCTTCTGTTACCAAGAATGTTGTGGCCCGTTTCATCAAACAGAATCTCATCTGTCGATATGGTATCCCAGAGAGAATCATCACAGACAATGGTACGAATCTCAACAATACTATGATCACCGCACTATGTGCGCAATTCAAGATCAAGCACCATAATTCTTCCCCCTACCGGCCAAACATGAATGGCACTGTCGAAGCCGCAAATAATAACATCAAGAAGATCATACAAAAAATGACAGTAACCAACAAGGAATGGCATGAGATTCTACCATTTTCTCTCCATGGTTACCGTACCACGGCACACACATCAACAGGGGAAACTCCCTTTTCCTTGGTATACGACATGGAAGTTGTTCTACAAATTGAAGTCCAAATACCTTCTCTGAGAATCATAAGAGATGAAGGTCTGAGTGAATAGATTGGATCCAAACTCAACTTGACCAGCTAAACCTAATTGATGAGAAGAGGCTTACGGCTGTCTGTCACGGCCAGATGTACCAAAAACGTATGATCAAAGCTTTTAACAAGAAAGTCAGGCGTCAGGTATATCAGGTTGGTGACTTGGTAATCAAGTGTATCATATTACCACAAGGTGATCCCAGGGGCAAACGGACTCCTACGTACGAAGGACCGTTTGTGATCAAAAGCATATTCTCTGGTGGAGCAATGATCTTAACCACTATGGATGGCAACGACTTTCCACACCCTGTGAATGCAGACATAGTCAAAAGATACTACGCATAAGAGACCCGCTAGGTTGACACACCTAGGCAAAACAAGGGCATCCCAGCGAATCAAAAAGGTTCGGGGAAAAATTAGGGATAAAACAAAAAAAATATGTACACCCGACAAGTTGAAAACCCGAAAGGGCGACTTGGGCAAAAAAGGGTATCCCGGTGGACTGAAAACCCGAAAGGGCGGTCCAGGAAAAAGTTATAGAATTAAAGCATATGACTATGTCCCATTATATCACCTTACAGATAACCTTTAGCTTCGACTGACAAGCTCAAACGGGTCTAATCAATCCAATCAACTTCGGACAAAGCAGCAAGAAGACAAGACGCTCAGAGACACGAAGGCTATAACAGAATGGGAACCCCATGGGATTATTTCACATAACTATCTTTTATTTGTATCAAATTTTCATTTTCTACGACGATGTTCTCTTACTAGAATATTCGTCTCATTGTACAAAAATACTTATTCAAGTAAATACAAAGATATCCCTTTGAAAGTGCAAAGCTAGCAGTTTTTTCTTTTTTTTTTGTTTTATTTGCGAAACGTCCAATGATTTATTTTTGAACATATGCATTTGAATGTAACTACTGTTACAAATGAACAAAAAAAGGAATAGAAAATATAAAGACAATCACTAATGGCTTTAAGAAATAGGATAATGTCTTTAGACTATTCCACAAAATCCCCCATAGTGTGCAGCTTAATGATATCAAGCTCTCTCACATCCCCGACGGAACAAAACTTCAAGTTATCACTCCCCAGTAAAAGTCGCCCAATTTCTCAGGATTCCCCAATAGGATTTCACCAGCAATACATGGTGTTTCCTTTACACAACAGAGTTTATTTCTCTAACAAATGGAAGCTCATCAACTCAACAGCAACTTCAAAACATGAAGACTTACACCCTTTGTACCCAATGGTACTCGAGGATTTATATTCCCCAGCAACACTGCGGCATAATAATTAATGTGTCCATACATTGCATCCATACGTCATAACATTGACAGCACAAATACATTCAACACAATCTCATTTATTTTGAGAACATCATCGCACCATGCATTTCATACATCATGACATTGCATGCAACTAATATTTCGTCTTTTCAGGAAAGATCAATCAACAGAAAATTGTCATCAAATTTTCAACAAGTCAATTACAGATCAATTCCCAAGAAAGGATTGGTCAACCGTCTATACAACATATGTTTCTTTCAGACTCCTGCCGGTTCAATTTAAATATCTCAATAATTTATTCTGATTCTTTTCCCGCATCTGTCTTCTCTGGTTCAGATAAATCTCTCAATGATTTGTTCTATTTCTTCTCCAGATCCCTGCCGGTTCAGATAAATCTCTCAACGATTTATTCTGATTCTTTCCCACAGATGCTTTCTCTGGTTCAGATAAATCACACAAAGATTTACTCTGATTCTTTCCAGTTAAAGAATATTCAAGATCTCTTTTGGTTCAGTTTAAACCCCTCAAAGGTTTATCCTGATACTTTCCAAAGGAACATTTCGAGTTCAGATAAATCTCTCAACAATTTATTCTGATTCTTTCCCGCAGACGCTTTCTCGGGTTCAGATATATCTCTTAACAATTTATTCTGATTCTTTCCCGCAGACGCTTTCTCTGGTTCAGATAAATCACACAAAGATTTACTCTGATTATTTACAGTTAAAGAATATTCAAGATCTCTTTTGGTTCAGTTTAAACCACTCAATGGTTTATCCTGATACTTTCCAAAGGAACATTTCGGGTTCAGATAAATCTCTCAACAATTTATTCGGATTCTTTCACGCAGACGCTTTCTCGGGTTCAGATATATCTCTCAACAATTTATTCTGATTCTTTCCCGCAGATGCTTTCTCTGGTTCAGATAAATCACACAAAGATTTACTCTGATTCTTTCTAGTTAAAGAATATTCAAGATCTCTTTTGGTTCAGTTTAAACCCCTCAACGGTTTATCCTAATACTTTCCACAGGAACATTTCAGGTTTAGATAAATCTCTCAACGATTTATTCTGATTCTTTCCCGCAATAACTTTCTCTAGTTTAGATAAATTTCACAAAGATTTATTCTGATTCTTCCCAGTCAAACAACATACAAGACTTCTTCTGGTTCAGATAAGTCGCTCCATAGATTTATTCTGATTCTTTTCCAATTGAAATCAAGTTCAGACTTAGTACATTCTCTGTCAACAATCACCTTTGGATGGAATCTACAAGCCCATCTCTGACAAATCTCCATCATTCCTCCAAATGGAATCTATAAGCCCATTCCCATTTCATCTTCGGGTGCAATTTTCTGGGCACTCTAGTGTCCAATCATCTTCCACCTTCAAGTCACGAATGGCGGATATGCCAATCTAACTCTTCAGGTTTAAGAAGATTGAACAGGGGCAGCTGTTGTACCCCAAAATTTTCCCTCTCATTTATCAACCATTTTCTCACAAGATCTCCTTGGGTTCAAGACTGCACAAGGATTGATCAGCTCAAGACACCTCCTTAAGCACTGATGACTGAAATTAGGGTTTGAGATTGCACAAGGATAATTGAACTTTCAATGCCTAATATGACTTTCATGGATAATTATGGACCCCAAAGATTACTCATGTCAAGTTTCAAGCCTTGGATCACATTTTTGCTCTGTCAATTGAGTAGTTGACCTAAAAATCAACTGTATTGGGGAAAAAGTCAACTTTTGCCAATTTATAGTCAAACTTCATAAGTTTTTTATCCACATCAACATTATAAACTCATATGTATCATTTGATCAAGTTTGGACCATAATTCCTCAAGAAATTTGATCAAATCATCAAAAGGGCAAAATGGTCAAAATTAGGGTTTTGATTGAGAAATGGCAATTTTTGATTTTTGACCTAGCAAATGGTTAATTGGTTTGAGGAATGATCTCAAGAGTTCAATTGCATCATTTTAACCTAATGGCATGACTCAAAACATTGCTCAAGGTTATTTGATTAATAGTTGATTTTCAGTCAACTGATCAAAAGTCAACTGTATACTAAAAAGTCAAACTTTGACTTTTTTGTCAAAATCAAATGTCAAAAATCACGATTCATCAAAACATGTAAAAATATGAAACTTGTTCATCAATAAATCAAAAAGTCAAAATTTCATTTTGGAAAGTCAAAGTTTTCAAACTTAGAAATTTTTCTAAGTGTTGAAAACTTCATATTTTTTCACAACTTTAAGCTAATTTTTCACCATGATGCAAGATGATTCAAAAGAAACTTTCAACATGAAAGTTGTAGATCTCCATGAGATATACAATACTGCTTTACACAACTTCTCCTAGAAATTCTCGGATCTCAAGTTATTAATCCATGAAGTCATGGTCATGAAATAAAGCACTTAGTAAAATTTTGAGCATTTTAGGTCAGGATTTTGACCTAACTTCTGACCCAAGTTTCACATAGTTTCATTTGGAGTTTGCAAAAGTGATTCAAATAGGGGTTGTAGAGAACATTACAAGCTTTCCAAAATGTCAAAGAACTCCTTGAGATCATTTGTGAGAAAGGAGAGTCGAAGGTCGAAAGTTGGGGTTTCAAGTTGTTTTACAAGGCAAATTTTGTGATGAACAAAATTCAAATCTCAAACCTATGCTGCACAATCTTGCTTTGCAGGCCTCTAAACCTCAAGATATCTCCATAATCAGAAGATTACACTTTATTTTGAGCTATTATCTAATTGATTCAAGCTTTATCCAAGTTAATTTTCCATTAATGGCACAAAGGCACCATTGTCATTTACATAAAGCAAGCTTTATGCAAAGTCAACTTGCATTGAGCTTTGCACTTGTTCCTTCTACACAAACTTCCTCTACAAAGTCAGATAAGCATGTTTAAAGTTGGTAACCACTCTAGATAGCTTTGTACTATGCATTGAAACCATGTTTGTCAACCTTACTTCAAAAACAAGTCAAGAAGCCAAAACATGTGATCTTGTACTTCTGACCACCTCAAGTATCCAAACCTTTTCCATTCATAAACACAAGTCATTTGCAAGAAAATACACGCATGCTCAAGCCCCGAAACCTCCTAAAACACAGAACCACCAAAAACATCTCAAAACTTGCCATTTCTGAGTTTTGAACCCAATCTCTAAATTTGCTCGTGCGTTTCTTGGCCTTTTACTTTCAAAAGCTTCTAAATAACATACACAAACAATTCCAACACATGCAACACGACTGTAACACCTCCATCACCATCCACCATTTTCAAAAACAGCACCATGCACCTTGACTTCTCCAGAACTCCTCAGCCACTTTCAGCTCAAGCCAAGCATCATATTATCTTCCTGGGAACTTGAGGAAGCTAACCCAATCACTGGAACTCATCAAAAGCTACTCAAACTCAAAACACTATACCCTATTGCAAGGTGAGTTTTTTGACTTTTGAACTCTTCATACAAGCATCATTAATGGTTTATTTGTGAATAAGAAATGTAGATATCATTGTCCTAAAGCTAACCATATCCTTAGATTTCATTATTGTTTCTTGAGTAGTTAGAATTTTGAATCTGAACCTCTGAAAATAATTAGGTCAGAATTTGGTACTTTCAAAAATTCTCATTCATCTTTGATTTATAGTTTATGATATTACTATGGTTGGATTCGTATGGAAAAATGGAACAATTTTCATGTTTTCATTTTCCATTTTTGTTGAGAAATGGTGAAGTTACATGTGGTCTGGCTGGATGTTGAAGATGAAGTGTATTCAAGACTTGTTTTGTATTATATATTTATCATTTCAGTTATATTAACAGATGTATAGCCACCCCAGTGGTAAGGCAGCACGCTGGTAACCAAGAGGTCATGGGTTCAACACCTAGCGCGTTGCCTTTTGCATTTTTCCATATTTTTTTTTGCCATTTCTCCTTTCAGGAAGCGCTTGGGCCAGCAATCTCTTGGGCCCTACTTTTTCTTAACATTACCTTCCAAATTCAATGTTAACCTCCCTGACTTTATTATTTTTATTTAATTTTATTTCATCTTTTATTATTATTATTATTAAGGTTATTATTATTATTATTATTATTATTATTATTATTATTATTATTATTATTATTATTATTATTATTATTATTATTATTATTATTTTCCTTAATAAAAATCCAAAAATATTTATATTTTTATTATTTTATATTTATTTAATTTATTATTATTATTTTTTATATATAAAAAACTAAAAGAACATAAAAACATTTTTTAGTTAATAAATTAATTTCTTTTCAATAAATATTTAGACTAGGGTTTGACTATAATATTATTTTCTTGTGAATAAAATTAATTTAGGGTTTAGGTTTATTTTAATTAATTAATTCTCATTTGTATTTTCATTAAGATAAAAACTTTCATGAGAAAAACCCTAAAAAATACTTTTCTTTAAATTAATCTATTTTACTAACTTAATCTTAATTTTCTTATTTTTAGTTAATTATTTTATTTTTATTTAATTAGGTTAAAAAACCCTTTTCATGAAAGTCAAAAAAAAATCACATTTTCTTTTCACATTTACATTCTTGCATTGTTACTTATTCAATTTTGTACATTTATTCAATATTCAATATGATCGTAATAGATAATTAGATCTAATTTTCTTGCAATTCCCCATTTATAATTTGTACACACCCTCCCCTAAATGATGTAATAGCTTAGTATTTTTATTTTTCCGTAATTTAAATGCTTTATATACAAATGCTAGTAATTAGGGTTTGTATGAAAAAATTAAAACCAACAAGTAGTAAATCCTAATCAAGACAAATCAAGCATGTAAACCAATACACTTGCACACATACACCCTTAGGGTAAACCCACTTTGTTGCCTTACAAAAATGGCTATATTATGCATGTGAGGTATCTTAGCAAAAACAAGCAAATACAAGATCATAGTCCCTCGATGACGCTATCAAAGTTGCCTTTCAAAAATGATCTTAGTCTGTAAAGAAAATGCTAAGATGTCTTACAACATTGCTAATCATAGCTATACGATGACCCTTGCCCGTCCCTTTTACATCCAAAGATAGGGTTACTTACCAAATCAATGGTAAGATAACAATGTCAAAGGAAAAAGGAAATAAACATGACAGACTTTTGAGTAGGTAGATCGTTCCTATTTGCTTGCTCAATTTCAAAACCAAAAACATCCTTGCTATTTTAAAAACAAACACCAACACTTTCAAAAAACTTGTTTCAAACTTGAAAACATTTTCAAAATATTAAACACTTTGTATACATTCTTATGAACGAGAATCATTACAAAGTTTGCCTAAAACAATGGCACCTTTTCAAAATACTTTCAAAAACCACACAAAGCACATTTTCAAACAAAAGCAAGTGATCTAGCAAGTAACTAAGAGCCCATGGAAAACCATGGATGAAAAGGGTGCTAATACCTTCCCTTTTCATAATCTACCCCCCAAACTCAAGAAAACATCTCAAAGGTCTTTCCTGTTCTTTTCAGCCTTTCCTTTTAGATAAAAGAAAAGTCGGTGGCGACTCTTGCTAACCGCAACATTTGCGATCAAACGAAAAACAACCAAGTCAATTCTCCTGCCGTATCACAGAGACCTAGTAATCAAGCGCATTATCCTGCCACAAGGTGATCCCAGGGGAAAGTGGACTCCTACATACGAAGGAACATTTGTGATAAAGAACATATTTTTGGGTGGAACCATGATCTTAACTACTATGGACGGTGTCGACCTTTCGCACCCTGTAAACACGGACATAGTTAAAAGATACTACGCATGAACGGAGACCCTCTAGGTTGACTGGCCTAGGAAAAAATAAGGGCATCCCAGTGAACCAAAAGGGTTCGAGCACATTTAGGGATATACATATGAAAAATCTATACACCCGGCAAGTTGAAAAGCTGAAAAGGCGGCTTAGGCAAAAAAGGGTATCCCAGTGGACTGAAAACCCAAAAGGACGGTCCAAGAAAAAGTTAGGGATTAAAAGCGTATAACTATGTCCCGTTGGATCACCTCACAGGCAGACTTCGGTAATAAGTGTCAAGTTCAAATGGTACAACTCATCAATCACTTTGGTCAAGCAGCAAAGTGATGAGACACTCAAAGATATAAAGGCAATAGCAGAATAGGAACCCAATGGGATCATTTCGCATATTTGTTTTCTCTTTGTATACTACTTTGTATAGTTTCCATTCTTACAACATCATTCCCTTACTAAGATCTCCGTCTCCTTGTACAAAAACGCCTATTATAGGAAAAACTTCTTCAAATCAATACAAAATCGTCTCTTTGAAAGTACAAAACTACTTGTTTTTATTTTTTCTGTTTTGTTTGCAAAAACGCCCAGTGATTATTATTGAACATATGCAGTTGAGTATGATCACCATTTACAAATACACGCATAAAAACAGGAAGACAGTTACTAACAACTTTAAGAATCGGGACAATGTCTAAAAAGTTATCTACAAATCCTCGCAGATACTATTCTACAGCAGGTACAGAGACAGAGACGTCCTCCTACAAATTCATCGCCACATCTTCAGCATATAGCCTAATGATGTCAGGTGTTCCAGTACCCCCTGCAGATCAAGGATCTCCAATCATCTCCACAACATCTTGAATAATTCCTCAACATGGTTCATAAACTTCTTGGGTTCCCCATCAGGGCTCCATAAAAATCTCAAAGTAGTTTACGGAGTTTTATTTCCCCAGTAGAGATTATTTCTCTAGCCACGAAAATCCATCTATCAGTAGTTCAACTTCAACAAATAATGAAGAACCACATTCTTCATCCCCAGTAGCAGTCAAGGATTTATTTTCCCTCAATTCAACGACGCTACAAAGAACAATTGATCAGTTTATATATTGCATTCATATATAATTTTACAAACATGCATACAAAATACATATAGCACAATCTCATTTATTTTGAGAACATCATTACACAATGTGTGTCATGCATCATGACATTGCATACATCTAATTCTTTACCTTTTCGGGAAAGATCAACCAACAAATATCATCATTAATTTTCAACAAGTTCCAGATTAATTCTTAAAACAAGACAGGGCAACTATCTAAAGTAACAACTCATCAATCACTGTGAAGCCTTGACCCGACCAAATAGTAGTTAACATCAAATACAATTTACTATGAAGCCTGGAATTCGACCAGATAACAGTTTACAACACTGTGAAACCTGGACCCGACCAGATAGCAATTAACATCATTGCTGAAGCCCGAAATCCAACTGGATAACAATTAAACCTCCCCAATTAATGCGAAGCCTAGAGTACGACCAGATAGCAGTTTACTCTGTTAAATTATTGCGAAGCCTAAAATTCGACCAGATAGCAATTAACATCATTGCTGAGGACCGAAATCCGACCGGATAACAGTGAATATACAATTCAAGACACTCTGAAGCCTGGAATCCGACTAGATAATAGTATAAGTTGTTGCGGAGCCTGGAATCAGACCAGTTAGCAGTTTACTCTATCAAATTACTACGAAGCCTGGAGGCTGACCAGATAGCAGTTTATTCTATCAATTACTATGAAGCCTGAACCCAACCAGATGACAACATAATATACAAAATTTGAAGCCTGGACCCGACCAAATAGCAATTAACATCATTGCTAAAGCCTAGAATCCGAACAGATAACAATTCAACTCTGTCAATTACTATGAAGCCTGGACCCGACCAGATGACAGTATACCTCAAATTCAAGTTGAAGCCTGGATCCGACCGGATAACAACTTAATTTCTTCAAGTCACTGAAGCCTGGATTCCGACCAGATTACAGTTGGAGTTATTGCGAAGTCTGGAATACGACCAGATAATAGTTCAATTTCATTTTACTACGAAGCCTGGAAATCGACCATATAACAGTTAATTTCGTATTCCCCATTAACTCGCTGTGAAGCCTGGAATACGACCAGATAACAGACAACCTTTATTATCCTCAGCAAGTTATTGTGAAGCCTATATTTTGACCAGATAACAACTAACTTTCACCTCTTCAGTCAAGATATAATTCCCCAGTAGAGTAGTGGACAACTAAAGCTCTTAGACTCTATTCCCCAAATAGAAATCAACATTCCCCAACGGAGTCCTCCTCAAACAACAGGAATAGTAATCCCCATAAAGAGATCTCCTATGAAGCCAGAATTTACTTTGGATGGCATCTTTAAGCCCATCTCCGACAACTCTCAGTCATCTTCTCCAAATGGCATCTATAAGCCCATTCCCGATATCATCAACCCACATTGTTACTTCATGCACAAGCGAGTGCAAATTTCTAGGCACTCTAGTGTTCAATCATCTTCCACCTTCAGATTACGAATGGCAGACAAACCAATATAATTCTTCAGGTTTAAGAAGATTGAACAGGGGCAACTGTTGTACCCCAAAATTTTCCCTCCCAATTTTACTCAATACATGCTCATTGAGGTCCTCAATTGCTCAAGGTTGACCAAGAATTGATCAGACAAATTCTCCTCCTATGCAATGAACCACCAACTAGGGTTTCACTTTTCATCAAGATGTTTGGGTTGCAAAGTCTCCAAATGTTTTCCATGGTCACTAATATGTATTCAAGATTTTCCATTCCAAATTTCATGCCTTTCACTACAAGCTTGTTCAATCAACTGCTCAAGTGTTTGAAAATCAACGGTACTAGGTCAAAAGTCAATTGTGGCTAATATACAGTCAAACTTCAAGATTTTTTGTCAACATCAAATTTTTGAAGTGATAATCATCATTTAATCAAGGGTTAATCATGATTCCTCAAGGAATTCTCTTAATTTATCAAAAGTCAAGAATTGCTAAATTAGGGTTTCTATATGAGAAGTCAACTGAACTTTGACTAGGAATAACTTTCACATACTTCATCCATTTTCCCCCAACCAAAGCTAATTTTTAAGAGAATCAAATTCCATACAACTTCTCTTTTATCCTCAAGTTCAAGAAATGCACCATTTGAAAGATACAAGCTCACACATTACAAATCATTTTCAAAAAGTCAACGAAAGACACTTTTTCCAAGACCTTTTACATCAAGATAAAATCTTCAAATGCAAAATTTCTCAAAGGAGGGATTGAAGTAGACATCTTGGGATTTCCAAAAAGTCAAAGATCATAAGCATTGGATAAAAATTGAGCAAGCTATAGTTTGCCCAAGTTGGGAAAATTTGGGAAATTTCAAGAATTGTGCATTGGGCAAACTTGAACTTTTAGGTCAATGGCCTAACTTCTTGGACTTCAAACATCTTCCTAACCTTATACGAGACCTTTAATCTCATTTTTAAATTGCCTTACAATTTTTATATATTTTTGTTCATATTTATTTTGATTTATTTCAAATAAATATAAAATAAATTGTACAAAATATTTAGAGATGGACCTTGGCCTTTGGGATAGTGTTTTGATCTGACTTAAGGCCCATAATTTGTGCAAATAATGTCCAGGTACATCCAAGTCTCAACATGGCATGAAATCTCAACTTTTGGCAAGTTTTCAAATTAAGGATATTGGCTTTAAACATGACCTTAATGCCTTGGATTCTTTCCATTTTTCTCCTTCACTCCATCTCCTCTATATATAGAACCCTCATGCAAGCCAAAGACATGCACACATAGCCTAAGCAAGCCATACCAAAATTATTAAAATCTTCACAAATTTGTCAAAATTGAAACAACCTTTGCAAGTCTCCTCGATCCAAACCTATTGCCCAATTGTGATCTTGAGGTTCCCAGGAACCCATTCCATCCATTCCCAAGGCCTGCAACACCCTAGATCATTGTATCCATGCATCACCGGTTGGTAAGTTTTTTCGAATCTAAAACTGCATTTTCATGGGATGTTAATACTTTTAACCGTTTGATTTATGTTTAACATATCTATTAGAGCAGGCGTGACATTTAGCGTGAAGGTTTTGAGGCCTGAATTGTGTGATGCCATTGTTAGGGCATCACAAACGGGAAGCTTTGTAACTCCTGATCCAGGGACTTTTAGCCTAAAATAGCTGCAGATTTGGAATCAGGGGAAGATTTTAAGGGGGTAGGGTAGGTTTGAATCTTTGATCTTTGCTATTTTTGCAGGTTTGTTTTCGATCCCACTAGAGAAGATAACCGGAGAGTTGACTCCGGTGGGCTGACTCCGGCAGCATACGCGTCCTCCCTCTATGGGCCCGTTTGAATCCAATCTTGCGTGCATTTTAAATTTGACATTTTTGACCGATTTTACATTATATTGTTTTTGTTTTAATATAAAAACAGTTGAGTTAAGTGGATGGGTGGTGAAAGGCGCGTGTGTTAGGCTAGAGGACTCGGGTTCGATCCCAGGCTTCAACCTTTCCATTTTTCTCATGTTATATTTGCAGATCAGGTACTTCAAAGCCAAGCATAATTACCATGTACCTTCAAGCTCCATCCAATAGATGATAAAGAGGTCAAATCCAATGCCCCTGGAGTGCCCTTTCATGATGGACCCTCAAGGGCCAGCAGCATAGGACCCAACGTGACTTGGGCTCATTGACCTGTGCCTATACCTTTCAAACTTGCACCCCTTGTTTACTAATCAGCACCAGACCCATTTACTTGTTTTTTTTAGTTTATTAATTTCAAAAAAATCATTTTTATTTAAATAAAAAATCAGATAAATCATAAAAAATTTAGGTTAGTTTGTTTTTTAATTAAATTATTTTGAAAATTAATTAATTAATTATTTTAACTTTTTTTAATTTGAAATTAAATAGATTTAGGTTAATTCACTTTCTTTTCATAATAAAAATTCCAAAAAAATAGTAGGTTGGTTTAGAAATTAATTTTACTTAATAATTTTATTTTCTTTCTTATTTTGATTAATTAAGACTTAATTTAATTTATTATTTTCCAAATAAATAAAAAAAAGAGTTTTCTTTTAACTTAGAAATATTTTAGGGTTTAGACGTCCTTTCTAATTCGCACGCGATTTTATTTTAGCATTATCATTTTCATACTATTGTACTTGCTTCCTGGTTTGTAATAGTTTAATTTAGGGCTTTACTTTACTGCTTTATTCCCCCAAGTTTTGGACATGTAAATAATCCTCTCCTCGAAGCCTTGTAATAGCTAGGATTTACAATTCCTGCACTTTTAATTTCTGCAAATTATTAACTGTTTAGATGCATGCTAACTAGGATTATATGGCAAGAATAAAACAAAATGCTAGCAAACCTAACATAAAAATAGCTGAATATGGCACAGTTTCACATATAAACCTCTAGGATATCCCACTTTGGTTTCCTTCGAAAAAACAATCACATCTCTCGAAATGTGAGAGATTTTTGTGGCTACCCTCCAGTTTAAAGATCATAAGTCCCTCGATAACCCTCTCAATATTTCCTCGGTATGATCTTAAAACCCTAGGGTAGTTACTAAAGTTTCTTGCCCAGTTTCCTCTGTGACTGTATAAACGTCCCTTCGAATGTCCCTCAAACATCCGACGACTAGGGCTACCTACTCACTAATAGTAGGATAGCACTGTCTAAAGGAAAAGAGGAAAAGAATAACCTTTCGAGTAAAGTAGATAGCTGTTAAATACTTTCTCAAACAACCTTTACACTTACGCAAAACTTCTTTCAAAAACATATTTTTAAAAACACTATGTATACGTTCTCAACAATACGAGAAACATTACAAAGCTCGCCACACTAAGGCGTCTTTTCAAAATACTTTTTTTTCAAACACAAAGTATTTTCAAATGAGCTAGCATCTAAGAGCCTGTAGATAACTACGGATGGAAAGGGTGTTAACACCTTCTCTTTCCTTAATCTACCCCCCTTACTCAAAAATAATCTTGAAAGGTCTTTTTCTGTTCTTTTCACCCTTTCCTTTGTTGGATAAAAGAAAAGTCGATGGTGACTCTTGCTTACCTCAACATTTGCGAATACAAATGCAAAACCAGTATAACAGTCGGTTCTGCAACCGTATTACACACGACTTCCTTAAAGTCATCATGGATAACACTAGAAGGAAAGCCATAAGGGTATCCCTTAAGTGGAGCCTCTTTGTAGACCGAGACTTTCGTATCTTAGATCATTCAAGGTCTCACTGTGAGATTTTATTTTTAGGGTTACACAAAGAGTCATTGGCCAAATCCTGAAGTCCTACCTCCAAGAGAGTGTAGCCCTTTAAAAGATATTCCTTTCAACCCAACCGACTCTAGGCGAAGTCGTCACAAAAACCCATAGTGATGTTAAACCCCCTTGACCAATTGACAATCCTTCTTTCTAAGGTTTGATATTTTTGAAATTAAATCCTACCAACAATAAAAAAATAACATAATAATGAATATGATAAAATAATAATAAATAAATAATAAACAAATGAACAGGGAAATAAGAACATACCATAAATAGAAACAACCCCAAAAAACCTATACCTAAAAATAAGGGATAACTCTAACCCTAGGGTAGCGTCCCCGTCGCAACCGGCAAAAAAATAAAGAGTCACTGCCATTAATTTTTATTATAAGGATGGGGGAATAACAGATAACCCTAATTATTTAGAGATTATAAGTTTGCAAGTTGGTTAGACGAAGGGAAGGTGTTAAGCATCATTCATCTTCCTTGTTCTCAAGGGGCTCCACTTTTAGGTTTAAGGGTAGATCGATAATTTCTATTTAGTATGTTATTATCAATTGTATAGGAAAATGATTTATATTTTTACTTATAGACTCTCATTGGTTTTAACCGCGTGCTTGCATATCTCCTTGCAAAGAATCAGAGTCCAAATTTGTAGTTCGTATGTGTTTGGTTAGTATTTTATGGATTGTGTAAGTGCTTTCGAATTACCTTTGAACCATGACTGAGTTTGAAAATAGCATGGCCTTAGACGTAGTTCACAGTTAATTTAGAAAATAAATCCACCGTCCTTTTTGAAAATAAAATTGAATTTGAAATTATGTTAGTGAAAAAATGTTAAGTTTGATTGGTTAGCTATATTGAATGCGTGATGAAAATTTGAAAATAGGTTTAAACGATAAAAAATGTTTGATGCGTTGATTAAAAGGGTTAGTGTTTTAGAAAATAGTTAGTAAATAATTATTTTCTTATTATTTAGAAATATATTAGATATTTATAATAATAAAAAATAGTTATTTATCAATATGATTATTTATGATAAAAAATATTATTTTAATGTAAATGATAAAAAATGACATGAAAGGAAAATTGATCAACACATAAATTAAATAATTAGAATAAACAAAATAAATAAATAAATAACTCAAATATATTAAATAAATTACTTAAATAAAAATAAGGGGTGTATTTTCATTTAATGGTTTAATGCTGGGGGTTTAAATACCAAGGGCTTAAGCCCATAATTTTAATGAAGCCCAACGCTCCAGGGGGTGTTAATTGTGTTTGCATAGTAAATTTTAAGGTGTCAATATTAAGGGCTTAAAACCACCCAAAGTTTGAGTCCATCTGCGCCCAGAGGTGCGAATTATGTTGAGAGAGAATTTATTGGGTGTGTGAAAAGCACTGGGTCAGGCCCATACAACTTATTTGATCTGTTGGACAAAGCATGGAGAGGTGCAGAGTGTTATGAAGTGATAGCAAGATCAGGAATGTTCAATCTTGATCAAATAGCATCCAGAGGTTAACTCTGGGCATTAATCAAGAGTATGAAGAACGAACGATCAAGATCCATTTGTTGACTAGGGAGTATGATTGCGTGTGTACACAGAGAGACGGAGGAGTTATATATTCATTTTCTTCCCATTTTTCTCTCCTCTGTATCTCTCTATATAATCCATTTCTCTTACTTAAACAAACCTAGAGAGAGAGGTTATGACCTATCTTTAGAAAACTTCCATCGAAAATCGCCTTGGCCGCCCTGACCGCCGCAAACCACCACCTCTTTCCAGTTTTCCGGTTGACATTCAACCGAAAACTTCATACCTTCATCCTTAACCACCATCCCGAACCCAGATCTTCATCCAAACCAAGAACCCTAGGTAGCGCCACTGTGGGCGGGCGTCGAGGCTGTCGTCTGTGATGAATTACCATCGGGAAATTCAACATCTTATCTAGAATCTAAAGAACCATAACCTTATACCTTAGAACCCTAATCTAGAATGAAGAACCCTAAGAAATATTTACTTTAACCCCATGAACCCTAGCCCAGAACAAAAAGGTAGATGAACCCTAACCCTAAGTGGACGAACCCTAACCCTAAAAACCCAAAAAAACCCCCAAAATTCCAGAAATACAACAACCCAACATCAATCATGCAAACATAACAACAACAATTAAAATCCCTAAAGCTAAGTTCTAGGCTTACCTCTCCTTTCTGTGAATCTTTTGTAAAATTCCTCTTCAGATTTCTTCTGGTCCTTCTTATAAACTCCTTCATCTTTTGCTTGCAGGTAGGGTGGATGAGCGGAGTTTTAGCTCAAAGGGGTTAGGGTTCTAATGATGAACCCTAATCCTTTTCTGGATGAAGAGATTTATTGAGGGTGGGGAATGCACAACAATAAGGGGTTTCTCCAAGTTTTTTTCCTGTCCTTTCTTAGGTTTAGAACTTAGGTTTATATAGGTTTTAGATTAGATAGAATAGGAAATTTATATTTGATTTCTGTTACATATTAGATTGATTGGAAATTGTAATTAGATCGATTGAATCAAAGATTTGATTTAGTTAGATTTGTTTATAAAATAAGAATTAGGGTTTGTGCAATCTGAATGTACTTGGACGTTTTATATACTGATTCATGATTAAATCAATAAAAAACAATTTTCTTAGTCAAATATTTTGAAAAGATTTGATTCACAATCAATAGAATTATGGGCTTCTTGCACATAACTTGATGAATAAGAGTCCAAAAAGGGCCTAACATAGAACAAAGGGTTGAGAAAACCTAATGTTAACTTAGTCAACTTTGTAACTATTTTAATAATAAAAAATAAAATATATAATAATGAAGATAAAAGAAATTGAATATGGCGCATGGGCATGTTGACCTTAGGTTAACCTTAAAAAATAATAATAGAATTGAATAATAACTTAAAACAAACATTGACTTCAGCCAACAACTATAAAATTAATATTAACAAAATATATCATAATGGATCTCTTAAAACATTAATGGGCCAATTAGAATCATTTGATAATTGTGAAACACACACCCCTTTTAAAAAAAAATGATAAATAAACATCCTTCCCCGTGATAAAAAAACAATGATTTTAGAACAACCAATACAAAATATATAAGTTAGCATTATAATTTCAAACAAATGCGTAGTAACACCAAAACTTAATAGAAAAATGATAAAATAAAATACATTGACTATTAATACCAATAGGGAAAATTTGGGGTATGACACCATCAAACCTTAATACTCAGGTTTGCATATTTATCTACTTAATTGCTTATGTTTAACTTATCATAAGACAATAGTTGTCATCCTCAAAGAGTTATCATCATTAGTTGTTACCATCAAAAGTTAATGTCCTTGTTAAAATCATATCACATGTAAAACTAGGTTCCATAGGGAAAACCTTCCTTGAGGTGGAGTCAAATTTTGTATTTCTAGCTCATCATGTTCTGAGGAAGGATAGGGAGTTTTGGTCTTTATTTTCTATTTAAGAATATACTTATTTATCGGGTTTTTTTGAGGAAGGTCAATAAAAGGAATTAGTCGGATTGTCTTACCATACACATTGGGCATCAGCCATTCTGGCATTCAGGGCTACAGTCGGGGACATGCCTTCTTACCTAAGTGTCTTTCATGAGAGAGGGGGAGAGAAAGAAAAGCTTAAGGAATAGTTTGAAGACCTTACAATTG
Source organism: Vicia faba (assembly GCA_948472305.1). Taxonomy (NCBI): domain Eukaryota; kingdom Viridiplantae; phylum Streptophyta; class Magnoliopsida; order Fabales; family Fabaceae; genus Vicia; species Vicia faba. The sequence goes on from OX451735.1 coordinate 877,531,854, forward strand.
AGCAATATTGGTACTTGGAAGAAATCTGAGGTGCTTCCAATTTATTCCTATCTATAGAGGTAGTTGTGGAGTCTTTCGAGTACCCTAACACTCTATTTGAAAAGGTGAAGCTACTTTTTCGGGAAGTGAATGATAAAAACAAGGATCTGGCATTCGTTAAACATCTTTGTCCAAGGTGGAGGCTGTTAGGTAGGAATATGAAGTAGAGGAACGATCAAGATGGGCGTGAATAAACCCTTTTAAAAGTTTGACGATTTTCAAAATGAAATATCATAGTTTTTCAATGCGAAAGTCTTAAAGTGAAAAATAGAGACATTATGCTTTAATTGGAAATTAATCAAGATTAGAATACATAATTCACAAATATCTCAGATTGATTTCAAATTATATCCAAAGAGTTACAAACGACAATGAATTGAAAATTCGTAAATTACACGATATGTGTTCTTTATAAACCAACATTTGCTACAAGATTCAAACACCACTAGTCTGTAAATTTTAATCAACACTAAAACACAAATAGGTTCCAATTTTAACAAAACTTAAACTTATGTAATAAATCGCTCCCAACAGGAATTAATGATAAACTACACTAAGAAATGATTACCTAAATATGTAATAACCTATAAAAAATAAAATGCAAGAGAGGGAGAGAGAGAGAGAAGGAGAGATAGAGAGAGAGCATCATGATGTATAGCGGTTCGGATCTATCACCCTCGCAGGAGCCTACTCCTTTCTCCAATGGTTTCTCATTGAAATTTTTTCTTCCACTATGTTTTGATAAATATTACACGAGTTCATACAATCACTAATAGTTCATACAATCACTAATACACAATAATGCTAATAAAAATAAATCACCTGTCTAGATCTTAACATGTATACAACCTTTATGTCGAGCTTTTTGCAAAATCTTTACTCGATTCTGTCTTTATGAATCTTCTAGCTTCACCAATCTGCTCTGAGTTTGCATCTATGACAATCACCCTTGACCCCAACGATTTCTTGAGCAATGAAATATCTGGAGATTGATAAGAACTCCTACCATGTCTATAGGCTTCCACAACACACTACCAAGGTCAACCTAGAAAGAAAAACCTCCTTATTTTTGCTTAAATTTGTCACCAGCAGGCACAATATGCCATAATCTTGAAAGCTTTCTAAAAATATTTATAAACTCTTCAAGAAAGGTTAGTTTCAAGACACGTCTTCCTCAACAATTACAAATCTTCATCAAGATCTAAATCAAAACTAGAGGTTGGAGATGAAAGAAATATTATTTGCAAGAGATTTATGAATTTTAAAAAATGGAGTTTGTTGATTTCACAAAATCAAACTTTTGGTTATGAAATTGATTTATTACTTATTAAGAATGAGATTACAAAAAGGAATTCATATTGTTTGAGATTAATCACAAAAATAGGTGGAAAAAGGTTGTTAGATTCGAGTTAAGAACATTTGTTAATTTGGGTCAAATGAGCAAGTAGAGTGTAACAAGATTAACATAAAAGAAGTGACATATTTCTTGTAACTCGAGTCAAGTGGCATCTCTGACTTGATTCATGAGAGGCCATGGCTTGATTCATTAACAAATCCTAATTCGAGTCAAATTGGGGAATGCCATGTAGGAAATTATGTGATTCGAGTCATTTGTAAATGCTATTTCGAGTCAAATTGGGCAGGGGCTGACAAAAGCTTGTATGACCTGAGTCAATTGTAAATTGTGATTCCAGTCACAAACATATAAAATATCTTGTTTTTCCCTGTTTTATTTGATTCGAGTCTAGGTTTATGAGTGACTCAAGTCACACACATAAAATCTCAACTTTTCAAAAATTTTAAAATAGTTTGAGATTCCACTTTGCACATAACTTGAATCAACATCAAATATAATACTTATTCCATTAACTCAACTAACTGACTTACAACACAATGATCATACTCAAACATAAACACTTTAATTATGCATGCTAAAATAAACTGATTCAAAACTTAATCCAAAGATGTTCAATTGAAGAGGAGACCCAATACGCAATAATAAACTAAGTGAAACTTAGGAGACAAACAACAAAATAATATGGGGTTCTAACCATGAATATATTAGAGACATGCAACTTCATAGGCTGCTCTAGAATAAGAATATCGGTCTTTAGATCCTGCCCGAAAAAAATAGAGGAGCTTGAGAAGTCTCTGAAAGAGTCTTAGGAAATTTAGGAAAAGGTTGAGGATGACCTTCGTGCAATGCACCAAGTTAATCTTGATCTAACTATGGAGTTGGATAAGTCAATGCAAGAAATTTTCTCTACTATCAATGATGCCTTTAGAGTGCTTTACAATGGGTGGAATATTTTTATCCCACTATGACGGTCTCTCAAGACCGAGTATGTCTTAGGACCGAAAGGTGGATCTCTGAGGGACTAACCTGCCTTCTTTTACTAGCTTATTTGTACCCAATTTATGTGTAAATTTGACATTTTTTTTAATTTTCCTAACATTACTTACTCATATTATACCTGATTTATGGTGTTGTTTATGATCTAGGGTTCATTTCTCTAGAACTCAACTTCCCCTCCAAGTTTATGCTTGAAGTTTATTGTACATCTCTGAGGAATGTATTCGGCCAAGGGAGATACCCCTTCTCATACCCCTAGGTGAAAACCTAGTTCAAGGTCGACGTATGATAGATTCACCATGACCTTTAGAGTGACTAGCTATCAATAGGGGTGATACAATTATTTTTCATTTTTTTCCCTTGCTTTCTTTCTATGTGTGCACTGGTATCATGGAATTTTGTTTGCTTTAGTCACACACTTGTGGTGTTTGTCATATCACCCAAGAGTCTTTATGATGGTTATTTGATCTCTGTGATCGTACCCCAAACTCATAGTTACCTTTCATAATCACAAATGAAAGAGATAGTTTAGTGGAAAATCATTATTTGTTTATTTAAATAATTGTAATATATTATGATAATGTTTCATTTTCTTTTTTACAAAATAAACTAAAATTTATAATAACCAAATGGATATGCCACTACTTGTTGGCCACGAGATATGTGACAGTTGTTTCCAATTTTTTTGGATCAACCTCTTTTGCTTGTCTGGTTATGATGACTTACTTTACCTATAAGAGGTTAGATACCTATGTCTTTCGGCTTCTTGATTAAAGAGTCCACAGTTTTATCTATAACTTTGCCTTTGTCTTCTTTCAGATCCTAATGCAAGGCCTTATATATTCTTTTTTCTTTAGAAAGTTCACCGTTTATCGTCATCGACTTGCCATGTACATTGTGGTACTTTAACTTGAGGTAGACTGGGTAAGCCATTGTGTTAAACATTGATGGGGAAGTCCAGACTAGGATGTAGTTTTAGAAAATCCTATATGGAATGATTGAGAATTAGGAATCAATTGTCTTGGTATCCCTTCCTTCTCCCATGGAGACCATCAGTTGGACGTATCCCCAAGGATGGACTTTAGTGTCATTAAAGGCTTACAGGTCAGATCCTTCATAGTATCGTAACTTTTACTTATTCAACCTCATCATATAAAAGTGACTTGGGTACATGATGTCACAATAAATATCTCATTCGGGATCCCTCCTAACTTTTTTCTATTCCAGAATCTGAGAATTATCCTTTTTGGGTTTTTGGTTGAGGTGATTTTGTCCTTCTTACTAACGATCATTAACTCAAGTATCTTCATCTTTATTTAGCTTTTAGATGTGTTGTTTCTTCTTAAGTCACCTCCTATGATGGAAGTGATGTAATGGGGCTTCCTCTTGTGTTTTTTTTCTTCCTAACTACTTACATCTTTGCCTTTTTCCCTGCCATGACTTCAACAATTTTCTTGGGAGATTGTTTTCTCTTTGAAGAGCCTCCTCGACCTCTCTTGTTGCACGTGGTGTATTATGTTGGAACAAAAACTATTTGTGCTCACACTCCTCGATTTTTGATGATAACAAAAGTACTTAAAGAGAAAAGGGTATATTAATGTTTGATTAAGTGTGAAGGTTCATCAAATCTAGTTATTAAGTTTGTTCTGACCCAGTTAAGTAGATTGTAAAGAAGAAGCATGGAATTTATATTCCAAATGATCAAAATCTGAATTTCTAATAGAACAACAAGAGCCATATGTTTTCTGCTTCTGTGATCAAATAGAAACTCAATTGCAAAATTGACTTTGCATCAAATAATTCAAAAGGAACTTTAAGTGCTCTACTGGAAATATCTTACAAAGCTCTTCTGTATGTACTATGTGCAAAATTAGCCTCCATCTTGTCAACAGTTAGAATTATGGAGAAAGTAGAGGTTTTAACACAAGGCTCAAGGATGAATGATATGATTTATTCAGTCTACCACTCCACGCCTCTGAACTCCTTACTTGAGAAAGACACAAAGGATAAAGAGATTATTCAGAAGATGAAGATCCTCATCGTACCAACTCCAATGTCTCTCTCTTGGAAACTGCTTCTTCAGCAAAGACACTTGTCCAAGCAACTTCCAATGTCTCTTTTTTGTTCCCTCTATATAAGGAGCTGAAGAATAAAAATAAGTAACAACACTAACAACAAGAAAAGCAACATATAACACGTCTGAACCATAACCTTCACGTTCTCTAAGATATTGTATATAGTTGTTGTATTACACATAGACTTGAGAGTTTATTACACTTGTATATGTTAGAAATCTTAAGAAAGGTCTTTGCGTGTGCTGGTTAAGTTGTACCTCTGATTGTATATCAAGTACATATTGTTGAAATTCCTAAACAATTTGTTTAGTATTTATAAAAGTCTCAGACTATGTTTGATCAAGAAAGTATTAGGCCAATTGTTTGAGCAAAGAAGTCTTAGACTGTTAGTTTGGGAAAGGAAGTCCCTTTCAGGTGTGATTGATAAAGAAGTCTTGGACTGTGAGTTTGGGCAAGGAAGTCTCTTTCTAGTGTGATTGAGAAATGAAGTCATGAACAATTGGTTTAGGCAAGAAGTCTCTTTCTTGTGAGATTGACCATGAAGTCTTGGATGAGTGTGTATAAGAAATTGTAATCAAGTTCTGATTATAGTAAAAAGCTCATGCGTGGCAAGGGGACTAGACTACTCTCATTATAGAGGAACCAGGATAATATTTGTGTGTAATTTACTTATTTCTTCTACACTTTAAGTATTCCTCTATTGCATACTCTAGCTTAGAATATGAACTTGGTTAGATTCAGAAGCTGATCTTATGAAAAAGCATAAATTATCTAATACACAATTCAACCCCCTTCTTGTGTATTTTCTCACCTTCAGTTGGAATTAGAGTAAGGTTTGTTCTTAACACTTAACAATGGTACATAAAAAGACCTTTAAGGGAAAATCATACTAGATGGGAGATACTGGTGATAGTCAAGTTACTGACACTAATATTTCACATGATTATAGTTCTCATAAAAACAATCATTATTCTAATAAACCACATTCATTAAATGGTGACTTTACTCCCTTTGAATGGTGGAAGATAAAAATGTACACTTACATCATTGGTCTTGATGATGAGTTATGGGACATCCTTGAGGATGGAATTAAAATTGAAGTGAATTGTGTGTGAATGGTTGCTGATAGTAAAGTTCTAACACCAACTTAAAATAAAGTGTATAGGAAACACCACAGAGTAAGATGTATTATTATTGATGCTCTACCTCATTCCGAGTACATAAAAATCATAGACAAGTCAACTGCAAAGACTATCTTTGATTCATTATGTGCTACCTATGAAGGTAATCAACAAGTGAAAGAGGCTAAGGACAACTTTCTGGTTCACCAGTATGAACTCTTTAAAACGAAGGATGATGAATACATTAAAACCATGTTCTCTAGGTTTAAAGTTTTGGTATCAGGCCTTCAAATTTTGAACAAGAGTTATACCTTAACAAATCCTGTTAAGAGGATTCTAAGGAGTCTTCCTGTAAGATTCATACCTAAAGTAACAACTATTCAGGAAGTTAAAGATATGGATACTTTAATTCTTGAAAGTCTGATAAGCCACATTCAGAGCCATGAAATGGAACTGAATGGAGATGAGCCCGTGAAGATGTCCAAATCACTGACTTTAAAATCTATTGCTGAGAAGTATGAAAGTAAAACTCACATATCTTCAAAAATAAATAAATCAGAAGAAGTTTCTAATGAAGGAACTTCTAATGATAACTCTAATGATGAAGAAATAACCTTTGTCATTATAAGGTTTCAATAGTTTGCAAAAAGAAACAGGAGATTCTCCAGTAAAAGTAGTGGCTTCAGAGGCTCTAATTCCATAAACAAAGAAGATGAACAAAAGATCTTCTACAACTAACAAACCTGGTCACTTCAGATATGACTATTCTGATCTACAGAAGGACAGGTCAAAGAAAGGAAGCATCTAGAAGGACATCTTCATAAACAAATTCAAGAAGAGTTTCATGGCAACATGGGATAAACATGATAATGAAGGAAGTTCTGACAAAGATGAAGGAGAAGCAAATATGGCGTTGATGGCTCTCACATCATCTGATACTGAATCTGAATCCTACTCTGGTTCAGAATCAGACCAAGAAAATGAGGTATTTTCCAACTTATCTCTTTCTAATCTTATTTCCTTCATTAAAGACCTCATGAGTCGTTACAAAGATAAATCAAGACACATGAAAATATTAAAGAGAGATAATAATCTTTTAAAAGAAGAATAAATAATGTCTCAAGACAAATTTGAATCTCTTGGAAAGGATCATAAGGCTCTCTTAGATAAAGCTTCAGATAAATTTGTTGGTGAGCATGAGGCAACTCTTTATAACTTTATCACAACAGGTCTTGAAATAACTACACTTGCTTCCATGATATATGGAGTAAATAAGAGCAAAGGAGAAGGTTTAGGTTATAATGTAGAATGCTCTAGAGTTCACCTCTTAAAGAAACCCTCAGATCCTTCTTCTTCTTCTAGTAGTGCTCAAATAATGCGAAAATCTTATTTTGTGCCTGCTTCTAATAAGGGTAAGAATTTGATTTTGTTAGAACCTAAGATCATTTATTCAAAGGAGCTGACTAAATTCGCACCTGAGACTTTTAAGTCAAAGTTACAAAAGAACTTAATTACCAAGAATGAGCCATCAAAGGTTTAGATAAAATCAGAACCTACATTTCAAAAGTCAAATGTTTAGAGGATTTTAGAACCAATGACCTCCAAGTCAAAGGTTCTGAAAACCCAGAACAAATGAACTATGGACCAAAGATTCTAAAGGGTACAAAAACTTATGTTAAGACTCATCCAAGACAAAACTTTTTTAAACCAAAATTTTGGACTGAGCCTAGGCACTACTATCAGGCAAAAGCACAATATAAGAGAAATCATGTTAAAACTAACCACAAAGGACCCATAAGAGTAGGGGTTCCTAGATCTCAAATTGTATTTGATGTAGATATGTCCAAAGGAAGAGATAGTGCTACAATTCTAATTCCAGGACAATGATTGGCTATTAGATATAAAAGAAAGAACACATACATTTCAAATCCTAGCACTGAAAGAGGAAGTAAGTGTGGATTTTGGAAATATCCATAATGAACATATTATAGATATTGATTTTATTAATTGTTTGGTTTCTTCAGTTCATCCAAAAGAGCATTGTTGGAACAAAGTGGCCTTTAGAAATAAGCTGGAGGAACAAACTAAAGTAATTAAACAAAGAAAGTTATAATCTTTAGACACCATCTTGATTCCAAAGAAAGTTATAATATGAAACAGAGAAGGTGGCTTGAATTGTTGAAAGACTATTACTTTGATTTGAATTACCATCCTGGTAATGCAAATGTAGTTGCTCATGCACTGAGCAGGAAGTCGCTGCATATGTTGATGCTTATGGTTTGAGAGTTAGAGATTATCGAACAATTCATAGATATGAGCTTAGTATGTGTAGAAACTCCTAATAGTGTAAAGCTAGGAATGCTGAAGTTGACTAGTGGTATAATAGAAGAAATCCGAGAAGGTTAGAAGTTTGATTCGAGGTTAGTCGACCAAATGGCTATGATTAACCAAGGTAAAAGGAGATAAGTTCATAATTGATAAGAATAACATGATGAGGTTTGGTGATAGAGTTTACGTCCCAGATGTTCCCTAACTTAAGAAGAGTATTCTCGAGGAAGGGTGTGATACGGTGGCAGAACCGACTGTTTAATACTGGTTTGCATTTTGCGTTTTGTGTTTGCAAAATGTCGCGGTAAGCAAGAGTCGCCACCGACTTTTATTTCATCCAATCATGGAAAAGGAAAAAGAACAGAAAAAACCTTTTTTCGAGATATTCTGAGTACGGGGGGTGGATTATAGAAAGGGAAGGGGTTAGCACCCTTTCTATCCTTAGTTATCTATGGGCTCTTAGGCACTTGCCCATCTTTTTAAAATTGCTTGTGTGTATGCTTGCTTTGAAAATGTTTTACTTCATGATGACCCTTATATCAATCCTCAAGGGTGATGACCCTTATATCAGTCCTTAAAGGGTGTTTGTGTGAAAAGTTTTATTTTGATCAAGTACCTACTAGCATCTACCTACTCGAAAAAAGATCGTTTTTGTTCTATATCCTTTAGACAATGCTATCCTACTATTAAGGAGTAGGTAACACCATCGTTGGAGTTTGTAAGGGAAGTTCGAAAGGGATGAATACAATCACTAAAGCAATAGTTAGAAAACTTTAGTAGTAACCCTAGAGTCTTGATATCTTTTCGAGGCAACATTTTTGAGGCAACATTTTTGAGGCAACATTTCTGAGGGAACATTTGAATGGGACAATTTGATCTCTTTAGACTGGAGGGCAACCACTAAAATCCCCTATGCTTAATGATTGTGTACCGAAGGCAACCGAAGTGATGTAAACCCTAGGAGTGAACATGTGCGAGTGATTCGTTTCAGTTATTTTAATCTTTGCACATTAGGGTTTTCTAACTGTTTTAATTTTCCATGCATTCTTGCCATACAATCCTATTAATTTATCTAACAGTTAATAATTTTCTGAAAGTAAAAAGCGGAAATAAACCTAGCTATTACATGGCTTTGACAGTTACATAATTGCCTTGACAGGAAATAAAAATGCAGGATTTCAAAAACCTAATTAAAACTATTACAACCTTGAAACAGTTACAAAGTAATGGCAAAATAATAACAATCGCGCGGCAAATTAAATATGAGAGAAATTAGGGTTTCGACCTTTGACTAAATCTAATCGCAATCGATTAAAGAAACAATTATTTTTGTCGTTTTTATTTATTTAAGAAAATAAGGAATAAATAAAAAAAAGAACCTAATTACTAATTAACTTAAGTTAAGAAAAATAATTAAATCGCCTATTTTTTGTGTTTTTGTTTGAAGAAAAGAAAATAATTAAATCAAGAATTTAAACCTAGTTTTTTTTTTAATTGGTTTTAATTGTAAAAAAGAAAATGAGTTAAAATTACCTTAAATTAAATAAGCTAATTAATTTAATTTAACTTGATAAAACTAAAAAAACCTAATTCTAATTTTTATGACTTTTTGATTTTTATGATTTTATATAAAAAACTAATTTTAAAGATAAAATGAATAAGAAATTAAGAATAAAGGAAACAAAATAAAAAAGAGAAAAAAATTGAGAAATGGGCCTGTGTTGTTAGAAATTATGGGGGTGTTAATCTGAAAATCTTTGGCCCATTAAGCTCCAGGCCTGGCCAACTTTGTGATATGGTGCAGCATTGACCTGAGGGAGCACCATGATCCTTCAGTGGAGAAACGTGAGATCTAGCTAGCTTGGCATCCAATGGACATTTGTTGATGGCACATGATGTGTGTTGGATGGTGTACTGCATGGGATTGGCTTGAAATTATTAAGAAAATATCAAAATGCACACGCATGGGATCGAACCCAGGACGTGTGCATCAAAGACATGCTTCCTAACCATCTACGCTAGACTTGCTTGTTGTATATATAATAAATAAATAAAATCAAAATACAAAACAAGCTTCATGCCAGGAAAATTGCGCGAAATTTGAATGGGCCAACCACGCCTTGCCACGCATCATCTTCTTCCTTGGACCGTGGCTTTAGATGAAACACTTTTACCTACGGACTTTTGTTCGTAGCTATAACCCTGTTTCATTCAAAAATTGCATACAATCGAGATAAATCAATTATATGGTACCAATCAACTCGTCTTGGTCTCATAAGTGTCATGGTACCTCATTCATTCTCCAATTTTCCCTGTACCAGAAATCCCCAAATCGAGTTCTTAAACCCTAGCAATGGTGAATATGGATTCCTGCACTGTTAGTACAATTAAGCAATATAGAAAGCTTGCAATCATGATTATGAACAAGAATACATGGATAGCATGCGTTTAGGATGCATAAAACATTAAAATCGAGTTTGAGTTTTTTTGTGCAAACTGTGATGTTGTAACGTGCGATTTTTTACACTTTGAGGCTTGCAAATGAATGGAGAAGCTTCCTGAGATGTCCAGGAATGTATTGCTAGCCTTGAAACTCCTTAAGGATGGCTCTAATATGAATTTTGATCTCCCACTTTTGTCCAAATTTTTGAGTTTTCTTCTTGTTGTTTCACGCCTCCAATCCCTGTTTTTTTGATCTGGAATTCTTATGCCCTTATAGTAGACTGAATTAGGTCAACAAATTTGTATCAAATCTTTGAGAATTATGAAAATTGGATTTGATTTTCTTCATGTATGATTTCTTTCCAAAACTTTCTTCAATCCAATATTTTTCAACCCTAATGAACATTGCACGACTTGGCTGGCATGCTAGCTGTACATGGACTCAAAATATGCATAAAAATCTCAAGATTTGATTTGTTTTCATTTTTTTGCCATTTAATTTGATTTATTTTGATTTAAATGAATAAAAAATCAAAATAAATGATAAATGTAATTAAAAAATAGGTGGAAAAGCTCAGGGGTCGTGGGTCCTATTAGAAACATGTTTCAAGCAAGAAAACATGGTCCCCTTTGGAAAAAATGCAAATTTGATCAATGTTGACTTTTGACAATTTTCCAAGAATTGCCAACTTTGATAATGCACAACTTTCTCAATTTTGACCCTAGGAGGGTGTTCTTGGACTTTTTAGAAAGCTTAGGATGTCCCCTAACCAACCCTTTTGGTCTCATCTCAATTGGAACTTCCATGTTCATGTATGAAGCTTTGACCCAAAAGGTAATTTTGTTGACTTTTTAAAATGAGCTATAATGTCAAAATTCATATGTTTTTGTGAGTGCATATTTTGAACTTGTAGGATGAAGATGAATTGTAGGTAATTTCATCCTCTTAAAAATTAGATTTGGATGGAAAATTTATGATAAAGCATGTGAAAATTATGCTTGGTCAAAGTTGGGTTGACTTTTCTCATAAAACCCTAACTTAGCAAGTTTTTGGTTTTGATGAATTTGGAGCATTCCTTGAGGAATCATGATCAACCCTTGATAAAATTATGGAAATTAATTCAAAATGTTGATGTTGACCAAAAATCTTGAGGTTTGACTGTATGTGGGCCACAATTGACTTTTGACCTAATATAGTCGATTCTCAAGCATCTGAGCAGTTGGTTGAGCAAACTTCTTATGCAAGGCTTGAAAGTTGGCATGTATGATCTTGGGAACATATTAAGAACATGGAGAGAATTTTGGGATTTTGTGGCTCACTCACCTTGATGAAAATAGAAACTCTAATTTTGGGTACACTGCCTTAGGAGAGAGTTTGTCTGTTCAACTCTTGGGCAACCTTGAGCAAATTGGGGACCTCACTTGACATTTGTTGAGTAAAATGAGAGGGGAAATTTTGGGGTACAACAAATTCCCCTGTTCAATCTTCTTAAACCTGAGGATATAGATTGGCTGCTCTATCTTTCGTGATCCGAAGGTGGAAGATGATTGAACACTAGAGTGCCCAGAAATTAGCACTCGCATGAAGTGGCACTTGATTTGGGATATCCAGAATGGGCTTACAGGTTCCATTCGGAAGTCGATGATAGAAGATTATCGGAGATGGGCTTAAAGATTCCATCCTGGATTTGATGGAGAATCGTCGGAGATGGGCTTAAAGATGCCATCTAGAGGATGTTGATTTCCTGTCTTGGGGGAAAACTGAGTATTAGGAGCTTCAGTTGTCCGTTACTCTACTGGGGAATAACTCCGACTTGAGGAAGTGGAAGTGTACTATGTATCCAGTCAGGGTATTTGCTGCACCGCAATTTACTGGGGAAATGCGAGACCAAACATGTTTGATCGGGTCCCGGTCTTACAGTGTTGTGGACCGCTGCTTGGGGATAAGAGAGGAGGAACCTGGATAGTAAGGTTATGAGAAGGAACCTGGATAGTAGGGTTACTTCGATATGAAAGCCTGGATAGTAGGGCTGTGAGAAGGAACCTGGATAGTAGGGTTACTTTAATATGAAAGCCTGTATAGTAGGGCTGTGAGAAGGAACCTGGATAGTAGGGTTACTTCGATATGAAAGCCTGGATAGTAGGGATGTGAGAAGGAACCCGGATAGTAGGGTTACTTCGATATGAAATCCTGGATAGTAGGTGTAACGCCTGTAGTTTAATTAATTATTTAATTAAATTATTTTTGGAATATTTGAGAGGATGTGTTATAATTAATTGGATTTATTTTATTAAGTGGAGAAATAGTATTAGAATTATAATATTATTTGGTGTGGGCTTATTTTGAAGGAATATAAGTAATAAGGGGGGTGTATTAGTTTGGAGCCCAATAAGGAATAAATAAATAATAGGTTATTTTATTGTTGTTAGAAGGAATAGAAAGAAAGAAGCAGTAGAAGAATAAGGATTGAGAGGAGAACGTGCAAGCTGCTGGAAAAAGTGGAAAAACGGCAAGCACGAGAATTCAACCGGAAATTATAGAGCGACCTTCAATCCAAAGTAAGGGTGGGGTTATTACTTTATAATTGGGTTTATGATGATTGATATGTGGGGTTAGAGGTGATTGTTGTTTTGTTCTTAAATTGGATGTATATGATGATGTATGATGAAGATTTGATGAATTTTAAATGAATAATGATGTCATGATGTTGTTTGATCGATGTAGTATTATAGGATGAATATATGTGATGATTTATCATGATTATATTAAGTTTGTAGGGTTAAAATATGAATCCCGCAGTGAGATGCAGAGAAGAAAAATGCATAATTATGCAGGAATGATCAGGATGTGTCGACCTCAAACATGATGCGTCGATGCTTGAGCGATGTTAGACTCAGTATGAGTCAACACAATGAGGCATGCGTCAATACATAAAGGTTGCAAGACTTAGGATGAGTCGATCGGTGGGATGCATGTGTCAATACATGCTGTATGCAAGACTCAAGATGAGTCGATCCATGAGGGTATGCGTCGACTCATGTTGTGCAGTTAGAACAGTATGCTTCGATTCAAGGGGTTTTGCGTCGACCCATAATGCCTGATTTTTGGCAGATTCAGTTTTAAAGTGCTGTAACTTGAGTTTTAGAATGCTGTTTGAGATGTTGTTCGAAGCGTTGAATAGCTAATACGATGAACTTTGTTTTAGAGGATTAAAATTAAGAATAAGAAGTGTAATCCTAGTAGCCAATTTAGGGTTTAGAATTAATTCCCATGTTGAGCGTTGCATTGGTTTTGAGCAGAATGATGCAAATTAGATGCTTAGAAGCTGATGTTCAAGTTATAATAGTAGGATAGTGACAGTAACCATGTAAGAATAACAGAATAGCAGTATGAATTATTGTGGTGTTAATGTACAACTGAGTTGTTAGTGAGAAGTTATTAATGATATTGTGTTGATGATTTATAATAAATGATGTTTGATGAATTATTCTGATGATATGAGATGTTGATGAAAAGACGTTGTGATGCTTTTGAGATGTTGTTAATTTGAGATGAATTTTGAGATGTTGATTTGATATGTTTTTGAGATGTTGTTAACTTGAGATGTTGTTAACTTGGGTGTTGTTATTACATTCATGGTTGTGTCGCATACATTGCATTTTTTGAGATGGAGCTTATGCTCGTTGACATGGTTGTATTGGCGAATTTTGAGATGAAGGTTATGCCTTGTTGATGCCTCTATTAATTGGCAAATTTTTGAGATGGGAGTTCTGCTCCAATGGTACCACATGCATTTGCATAGTATTGAGTCGCATTATATGATTTCATAGAGAAGTGTATTTTGATGTTGATGAATGTGTATATACGATGTAATTATTGTTGATTATGAGATGAGAAGTGGTGATATCATGCGCTTTATTATATTGTTAGATATCTCACCCCTTTTGTTTGAATGTTGCCCTTATGTTGGTAACGTGTAGGTAATCGAGAGTGAAGGTTGTATACCTTCAGTAGTTCGAGTCGGTGTCATTACTCTGATATATAACACTCGGGGGGATGAACTCTTGCTGTTTTTGATTATTGATTTTTATTAAATTGTGTTGTTTTGAAGTTGCTGTATTGATGATAAACTGTTATTGAGAATTCCGCTGCGTAGATGTTGAGTTATTTAATTAAAGATGTTTTGATGGTTCATCCGATGTTTTGAAAGTGTTATATATCCACGATGAATGCAATGAATTTTGATAGAAGAATTTGTGACGTCCTGATTCGTTTGCATGATTGAATTTTATAACTCTGATTTATTGATATAATTTTTCGGGGTAGAACTGGGGTGTTACAAAGTTGGTATCAGAGCAAAAGGTTGGTCTGACCTTATCGTCGAGTCGTAGTTGTCTAACTATCGAGTATTGATATTTGAGTTCTAATCGTTGTTTATGTTGTAGTGAGAAGTTGAGATGGCTGGAAGGAATGATGCTGCACTTGCTACTGCTTTAGAAGCAATGGCTCATGCGATGGAAAATCATCTGAATGCTGACGGGAATGCTGGATCTCGTAGCTTGGTGACTTTCCAGAGATAGAATCCACCTACGTTCAAGGGAAAGTATGACCCTGACGGAGCATTGGAGTGGTTGAAAGAGATTGAGAGAATCTTCCGTGTGATGGACTGCACTCCAGTGCAGAAGGTTCGTTATGGGACTCATATGCTAGCAGTCGAGGCTGATGACTGGTGGCTAGAGACTTGTTTGAAGTTGGAAGCTTCCGGTGAGAATGTTACTTGGGCTGTGTTCCATAGGGAGTTTTTGAGAAAGTATTTTCCTGAAGATGTTCGTGGTAAGAAGGAAATTGAGTTCCTTTAGCTGAAGCAAGGAAGTATGTCAGTTATTGAGTATGCTGCCAAGTTTGCTGAGTTGGCTAAGTTTTATCCGCATTACACTGAGGAAAATGCTGAGTTTTTAAAGTGTATTAAATTTGAGAATAGGTTACGCCCGGAGATTAAGAAGGCAGTTGGATACCAGAAAATCTGTGTCTTTGCTGATTTGGTTGATAGCTGCAGGATTTTTGAGGAGGATAATAATGCTCATTACAAGATTATTAATGAGAAGAGGGGTAAGCACCCACAGAATCATGGTAAGCCTTATGATACCCGAGCTGGTAAGGGTAAACAAAAAGTTGCTCAGAGACAGAGGACTAGTGGGGGAGATGCTCCTACTGGTGTGGTTTGCTTTAAGTATGGGAAATCTGGGCACAAGAGTAATATGTGCACTGCTGAAGTGAAGAGGTGTTTCTGTTGTGGTAAGAACAGACATGTTGTATCTGAGTGTGAGCGCAAAGATGTGATTTGTTTCAACTGTAGAGAAGAAGGGCACATTGGTAGTCAGTGTCCTAAACCGAAGAGGGCTCAGTCAAGTGGTAAAGTGTTTGCTTTGGTTAAGGATCAGACAGTTGCTGAGGACAGACTTATTATAGGTACGTGTTTCATTAATAGTACTCCTTTAATTACTATTATTGATACTGGTGCTACGCATTGTTTTATTGCTGCTGATTATGTTGAAAGATTGGGTCTTATGTTGTCTTCTTTGGATGGAGAAATGGTCGTCGATACTCCAGCCAAGGGTTCGGTGACTACTTCTTTTGTGTTTTTGAAGTGTCCCTTGTCGATCTTCGATAGAGACTTTGTTGTTGATTTGGTTTGTTTACTGTTAAGAGGTTTGGATGTAATTCTGGGTATGAATTGGTTAGAGCATAACTGTGTTCATATTAACTGTTATGACAAGTCGGTGAAGTTTTCTACTCCTGAAGAAGAGGAAGATGGTTTGTTGTCTGCTAGACAATTGAGGAAATTGATGCAAGAGGAAGCTCATATGTTCTCGTTGATGGCGTCGCTATCTGTAGAGACTCAAGCTATAATTGAGGAATTACAGGTGGTGTGTGAATTTCCTGAAGTTTTCCATGATGAAATTCCTGATCTACCGCCAGAGAGGGAAGTTGAATTTGCAATTGATCTTGTACCTAGTACCAGACCTGTGTCTATGGCATCATACAGGATGTCTGTATCTGAATTGTCAAAGTTGAAGAAGCAATTGGAAGAGTTACTTTAGAAGAAGTTTGTAAGACCAGGTGTATCGCCGTGGAGTGCTCCAGTGTTGTTATTGAAGAAGAAAGATGGAAGTATGAGGCTTTGTGTTGATTATAGACAGTTGAACAAGGTGACGATTAAGAACAAGTATCCGCTTCCAAGAATAGATGACTTGATGGATCAATTGGTGGATGCTCGTGTGTTTAGTAAGATTGATCTAAGGTCGGGTTACCATCAGATTAAAGTGAAGGATGAAGATATTCATAAGACGGCTTTCAGAATGCGTTATGGACATTACGAGTATTCAGTGATGCCTTTCGGTGTTACTAATGCGCCGGGAGTATTCATGGAATATATGAATCGTATCTTTCACACTTATTTGGATTGATTCTTGGTGGTGTTCATTGATGATATTTTGATTTACTCTAAGTCAAAAGAAGAGCATGTTGAACATTTAAGAGTAGTATTGCAGATTTTGAAAGAGAATAAGTTGTATGCAAGTTGTCCAAGTGTGAATTCTTGTTAAAAGAGGTTAGTTTTCTTGGTCATGTGATTTCAGGTAGTGGCATTGCTGTAGATCCATCGAAGGTTGATGTTGTGTTGTAATGGGAAACTTCGACGTCAGCTACTGAGATCATAAGCTTTTTGGGATTAGCTGGTTATTATGGAAGGTTTATCGAAGGGTTTTCTAAGTTGTCACTTCCGTTGACTAAGTTGACTTGTAAAGGTAGAGAATTTGTGTGGGATGTTCAGTGCGAAGAAAGTTTTACGAAATTGAAGAAGAGGTTGACGTCGGCTCCGATTTTGACGTTGCCTAATCCAAGAGAGCCTTTTGTGGTGTATTGTGATGCTTCTAAGATGGGTTTAGGAGGTGTGCTAATGCAGAATGGTAAGGTAGTTGCTTATGCGTCAAGGCAGTTAAGGATCTATGAGAAGAACTATCCTACACATGATTTAGAGCTTGCTGCAATTGTTTTTGCATTGAAGATTTGGAGGCATTATCTTTATGGTTCTAGATTTGAAGTGTTTAGTGACCATAAGAGCTTAAAGTATTTATTTGATCAGAAGGAGTTGAATATGAGGCAACGAAGATGGTTGGAATTATTAAAGGACTATGATTTCAGTTTGAATTATCATCCAGGAAAAGCGAACGTGGTAGCTGATGCATTGAGTTGAAAGAGTTTACATATGTCAGCAATGATGATTAAAGAGTTGGAATTGATTGAGCAGTTCAGAGATATGAGCTTAGTTTGTGAGGTTACTCTGCAGAGTGTTATGTTGGGTATGTTGAAGATTAATAATGAATTTTTAGACAGTATCAGAGAAGCTCAGAAGTTGGATGTGAAACTGGTAGATTTGATGGTTGGGATTGACCAGTCTGAGAATAATGATTTTAAGCTTGATGCGCAAGGTGTGTTGAGATTTCGTAACCGGATTTGTATTCCTGATGATGCTGAGATGAAGAAAGTGATACTTGAAGAGAGCCATAGAAGTAAGTTGAGTATTCATCCAGCAGCTACAAAGATGTATCAAGATTTGAAAGGTTTGTTTTGGTGGCTTGGGATAAAGAGTGATGTGGCTCGGTTTGTGTATGCATGTTTGACTTGTCAGAAGTCGAAAGTTGAACATCAGAAGCCTGCTGGGTTGATGCAACCATTGGAAGTTCCAGAATGGAAATGGGATAGCATTTCAATGGACTTTGTGACAGGATTGCCTAATACTTTAAGAGGACATGATTCAATTTGGGTGATTGTTGATAGGCTTACGAAGTCAACTCATTTTATTCATATTAACATCAGTTTTCCAGTGTTGAAGTTAGCTGAGATTTACAATAGTGTGATTGTGAAGTTGCATGGTGTTCCTTTGTGCATTGTGTCAGATAGAGATCTAAGATTTACTTCTGATTTTTGGGAAAGTTTGCAAGAAGCGTTGGGTTCTAAGTTGAGGATGAGTTCAGCGTATCATCCTCAGACAGATGGTCAGACTGAACAAACGATTCAATCATTGGAATACTTGTTAAGGGCATGTGTTCTTGAGCAGGGAGGTTCATGGTACTTATCTTCCAATGATAGAGTTCACGTATAATAACAGTTACCATTATAGTAATGGGATGGCACCTTTTGAAGCGTTGTATGGTCGAAGATGTAGAACTCTGTTATGTTGGTATGAATCTGGTGAAAGTGTAGTACTTGGACCTGAACTTGTTCGTGAGACTACTGAGAAGGTGAAGTTGATTCGAGAAAAGATGAAAGCTTCACAAAGTAGACAGAAGAGTTATCATGACAAGCGAAGGAAAGATTTAGAATTCCAAGCTGGTGATCATGTGGTTTTGAGAGTTACACCTGTGACTGGTGTTGGACGAGCATTGAAGTCTAAGAAGCTCACTTCTTGTTTTATTGGATCGTATCAGATTTCAGAGAGAGTGGGGAATGTTTCTTATAGAGTAGCTTTACCGCCTAATATTTTGAATTTGCATGATGTGTTTCATGTGTCGCAACTTCAGAAGTATATTTCAGATCCATCTCATGTGATTCATATGGACGATGTGCAAGTACGGGATAATCTTACAGTGGAGACGATGCCTGTACGGAGCGCGGATCGTGAAATAAATACTCCAAGGGGAAAAGATATTGCCTTGGTTAAAGTGGTTTGGATAGGAGCTACTGGTGAAAGCATGACTTGGGAGTTGGAGAGCAAGATGCAAGACTCATATCCTGAATTGTTTGATTGAGGTAAATTTTCGAGGACGGAAATATTATAAGTGGGGGAGAGTTGTAACGCCCGTAATTTAATTAATTATTTAATTAAATTATTTTTGGAATATTTGAGAGGATGTGTTATGATTAATTGGATTTATTTTATTAAGTGGAGAAATAATATTAGAATTATAATATTATTTGGTGTGGGCATATTTTGAAGGAATAGAAGTAATAAGGCGGTGTATTAGTTTGGAGCCCAATAAGGAATAAAGAAATAATAGGTTATTTTATTGTTGTTAGAAGGAATAGAAAGAAATAAGCAGTAAAAGTATAAAGATTGAGAGGAGAACGTGCAAGCTGCTGGAAAAAGTGGAAAAACGGCAAGCACGAGAATTCAACCGGAAATTATAGAGCGACCTTCAATCCAAGGTAAGGGCGGGGTTCTAACTTTATAATTGGGTTCATGATGATTGATATGTGGGGTTAGAGGTGATTGCTGTTTTGTTCTTGAATTGGATGTATATGATGATGTATGATGAAGATTTAATGAATTTTAGATGAATAATGATGTCATGATGTTGTTTGATCGATGTAGTATTATATGATGAATATAGGTGATGATTTATCATGATTATATTAAGTTTGTAGGGTTAAAATATGAATCCCGTAGTGAGATGCAGGGAAGAAAAACGCCGAATTAAGCAGGAATGATCAGGATGTGTCGACCTCAAACATGATGCGTCGATGCATGAGAGATGTTAGACTCAGTATGAGTCGACACGAAGAGGCTTGCATCGATACATAAAGGTTACAAGACTCAGGATGAGTCGATCGATGGGATGCATGTGTGATACATGCTGTATGCAAGACTCAGAATGAGTCGATCCATGAGGGGATGCGTCGAATCATGTTGTGCCGTTAGAGCAATATGCGTCGATCCAAGGGGTTTTGCGTCGACCCATAATGCCTGGTTTTTGGCAGATTCAGTTTTAAAGTGCTGTAACTTGAGTTTTAGTATGCCGTTTGAGATGCCGTTCGAAGCGTTGAATAACTAATACGATGAACTTTGTTTTAGAGGATTAAAATTAAGAATAAGAAGTGTAATCCTAGTAGCCAATTTAGGGTTTAGAATTAATTCCCATGTTGAGCGTTGCGTTGGTTTTGAGCAGAATGATGCAAATTAGATGCTTAGAAGCTGATGTTCGAGTTATAATAGTAGGATAGTGACAATAACCATGTAAGAATAACAGAATAGCAGTATGAATTATTGTGGTGTTAATGTACAACTGAGTTGTTAGTGAGAAGTTATTAATGATATTGTGTTGATGATTTATAATAAATGATGTTTGATGAATTATTCTGATGATATGAGATGTTGATGAAGAGACGTTGAGATGCTTTTGAGATGTTGTTAATTTGAGATGAATTTTGAGATGTTGATTTGAGATGTTTTTAATTTGAGATGTTGTTAACTTGGGTGTTGTTATTACATTCATGGTTGTGTCGCATACATTGCATTTTTTGAGATGGAGCTTATGCTCGTTGAGATGGCCTGTGTTGGCGAATTTTGAGATGAAGGCTATGCCTTGTTGATGCCTCTATTAATTGGAAATTTTTTGAGATGGGAGTTCTGCTCCAATGGTACCACATGCATTTGCATAGTATTGAGTTACATTATATGATTGCATAGAGAAGTGAATTTTGATGTTGATGAATGTGTATATACGATGTAATTATTGTTGATTATGAGATGAGAAGTGGTGACGTTATTGATCTAATTTAATATATTAATTATCACGCGCTTTATCATATTGTTAGATATCTCACCCCTTCTGTTTGAATGTTGCCCTTATGTTTGTAACGTGCAGGTAATCGAGAGTGAAGGCTGTATACCTTTAGTAGTTCGAGTCGGTGTCATTGCTCTGATATGTAACACTCGGGGGGATGAACGATTGCTGTTTTTGATTGTTCATTATTATTAAATTGTGTTGTTTCGAAGTTGCTGTATTGATGATAAATTGTTATTGAGAATTCCGCTAAATAGATATTGAGTTATTTAATTAAAGATGTTATGATGGTTCATCCGATGTTTTGAAAGTGTTATATATCCACGATGAATGCAATGAATTTTGATAGAAGAATTTGTGACGTCCCGATTCGTTTACATGATTGAATTTTATAACTCTAATTTATTTATATAATTTGTCGGGGTAGAATTGGGGTGTTACAGTAGGGCTGTGAGAAGGAACCTGGATAGTAGGGCTGTGAGAAGGAACCTGGATAGTAGGGTTACTTCGATATGAAAGCCTGGATAGTAGGGCTGTGAGAAGGAACCTGGATAGTAGGGTTACTTCGATATAAAAGCCTGGATAGTAGGGCTGTTTTAAGGAACCTGGATAGTAGGGTTACTTTGATATGAAAGCTTAAATAGTAGGGTTGTGAGAAGGAACCTGGATAGTAGGGTTACTTCGATATGAAAGCCTGGATAATAGGGTTATGAGAAGGAACTTGGATAGTAGGGTTACGTTGATATGAAAGCCTAGATAGTAGGGCTGTGAGAAGGAACCTAGATAGTAGGGTTTCTTCAATATGAAAGCCTGGATAGTAGGGCTGTAAGAAGGAACCTGGATAGTAGGGTTACTTCAATATGAATGCCTGGATAGTAGAGTTGTGAGAAGGAATCAGGATAATAGGGTTACTTCGAAGCGATAATGTAGATTAGTTGACCAGTTTGATTTTGGGAATTGAGCTTCCATTAGTTGTCTGTAAATATGATCTGTATAACTGCTGGATTCTTTGAAGTTAATTGTCTTTTCCTGAAAAGATATCAGGGTTAGTTATATGTGATGCATGAAATGCAGGGTGAGATGATGTTCTCAAAATAAATGAGATTATGCTATATATGGCATGCATGCGTATGTCATGATGTATGTTTATGAAATGCTATCGGGGTATGCTCGCGCCTGGGAAAATAAATCCCTGATTATTGCTGGAGAGTTGTAAACATTCTGTCGGGAAGAAGATGCTTGAGAATAAACTCTGCAGGGACCAAACCTTGGTGGGAAGAGATATTCTATTGGTAGACCTGCCGATCTAGAGGAACAAACTTAGCTGGGGATGAAATTAAGTTGCTGGAGGTTGAAATTCTGGCTGCAGATACTCAATGTCACGTTCAATGTTATGACACCGTATCTGACTTACTATATGACAGTAAATACAAAAACAATAAAGAACACAGTCAATTGTTTACCCAGTTTAGTGTGCAACAACACCTACTCTGGGGGCTACCAAGCCAGGGAGGAAATCCACTATAAGAGATGTTAATTCAGGAATAAACCAACCAGTTTATCTCCTTCACTTAAGACCTACCCAATGCAATTTCAATCTAAGTACAACTTAAACCTGAGTTCCTACTCACTCCCCCTCAATCACAAAAGTGATACATAAAACAATTTGACTAATGATTTGATGAAGACACTCTTCAAAAACATACACTTGATTAAGCTTCACAGCTTTTTAATCAAGTAACACAACCACTCTTGCTTCACAGCTTTGAGTGATACACAACTTAACTTGACTCTGCTTCACAACTTTAGTCAAGAAACATTCAAACACTCTTGCTTCAAAGCTTTGAGTGCTACACAACCCTTACAATTAAAAACCTATTCCAAGTCACTTATCACAATGATAATTGCTTGGAGTACAATAATTAAACCTATACAGTTTACAAATGATCTTCTGACCAAAAAGGGATTACTTGCAAAACAGCAGCTCTGTTGAATATATAGCAGCTGCAACTTCAGTTAGGGTTTCCACAAAAACCTAGGGTTAATTCCGTTTGACCTTAAGACTAGGTCACAAGACTTTATTAACCAGGTTAGGGTTGAGCTAGGTTAACCCTCAGAAAACGCAGGATTCTGTTCTGGAAAGACTGAGTTATTTTCCTGAAAAAACTCAGAATTAACCAACCTGCAAACCTGTTAGTTCAGGACAGGATGTCTTAACATCTGTTATGACATCTGAGGAACCTGTCTACTGATTTAGGAAAATGTGATCATTTTGCAAAATGCTCAGATACACACTTATAAACATCAGTACTTGAATGACAATATTTTTCTGCAAAGGTACCTAATGAATCAGTACAAGCTAAACTAGAATGTTATGACATCAGTCATGACATTCACACATACACTTGGGTTTTACCAAAAATGCAAGCCAATACCTAAACAACTACAAACTCCCCCTTTGGCAGATTTTTGGCTAAAGACCCTAAGCAATCAGAGATAGATAGCAGCAGGAAGAAATGACTGCAGAAAAATAGAATGTCTAATTGAGCAAGTATTAATTAAGTAAGTACCAAAATATTCTCCCCCTCTTTAGCCACAAATGGGCCAAAGATACATGTTCATAATGATTATACAGTTATCCAAAACAAATAATAAGAGCAGCAGCAGAAAAAAATTGAACACACTTCCAAACTCCACCAGATATCAGCACCAACCAGCAACACCACCAAACAACAACCAACCTTTAAGCATTGTCATCAGACTCAGAGGAGCTAGTTTCTTCAATGTTGAGATGACCTTCAGCTTCTACACCTTCTTCCCTTCTGTTTCCTTCATCTTCCTCCTTTTCTAACCTGGAAATTAGGATTTCTAGGGTCTTTTTCCTAGCATCCAGCTCTTTGCAAGTCTCTTTTAAAACAGCTATGACATCAGATGTCTTGGACTGGGTCTTCACAGACGATGTCTCAGCTGATGTTATGACAATATCTGGAGCATGAGATCCCTGAAACAGTTTGTAGTGCAAGCCAAGGGCAGGAGCTCTTTTGCAGGCTGTATCTCTTGCCACAAGGATATCAGGGTATTGTGCAAGGATAATTCCACAAAGGAGGGAGGGAAAGGCGATTGGTCCTTTGACAGCATAACTACCAGCATGCTTTAAAGTTTGTTCAAAGATGTACCTGCCATAGTCAAAAGCAGTCTTGGTTCCCACAACATAAATAAATCTCCCCAATCCTGTGGAGATAGTTGATTTATGATTTGTAGGCACCCAGTTGGCTGCACCTATCTTATGCAGGATGGCAAATTTCATGCTGAGTTTGCTGGCATTCAGCTTGCCTTTCAAGGGCCAGCACTTCACTTGCCTGGCTGTGATGGTTTGACAAACTTCATTGTCAGTGGCCTCCAGATCAGGACAATCCTCATTTGTTCTTCCAAGAAACTTGTTAATTCCTGATGGAGAGAACTTGACCCTTCTTCCTCTAACAAAAACACTTTCAAAGTCAGCTGGCCTTCCATCAGCACAATCATTAGACAAGTTCACTACAAACTCCTTGACCAGATTTTCATAACATTTGTTAAATTTTATCATTGTCTTCATCAGTCCAGCATTCTTGATCAGGTCCATGATGTCTTTGCACTCCAAGGCATCATTGTTGAGTTCTCTTTCTAAAGCTATTCTCTTTAAGCAAACATACTTCCATCTGTTTGCATTGTCAGGATGATGGAAAGAGATGTTGTCTGTTGGGACTTCAGGCACTCTAGCAATTTTGCTGGAGGGGAGCTTCCTTCTAATAGGAATTTCTTCAGCATCAATCTCAAATTCTGATTCCTCATCAGAATCAGAAGATTCAGGTTCTTTTCTCTTCTTTGAAATTGGTTGTCTAGCAGTATGCACCTGGGCCTTCTTCCCTTTTGTCTGAATACTTTTCTCAGCCATGCCTTCAGCCTTGGATTTCTTAACAGCAGGTTTATCATTCTGATTACCTTTTCTTTTCATCAATCTCCTAGCTATGCTAGGGTTTACATTGGCAATCAGATCATTATCTGAGTAATCCTCATCCACATCAATGATAGGTGGATCAACAGTCTTTTCTGAGGAGTTCTGAATGTTGTCTTTTTGTGTCACAACATTCTCAGAGACATCTACATTCTCAGAGATGTCCACATTTGGGCTTTCTGATTGATTTAAAGGGACAGAAATCCCCGGTACAGGTTTGTTTCCGCTTAGTATACTAGTAACAAGCCTAGCAATAGCTTGATGAACTTGAACTGATCCTTCTCTATTTGGAACAGAAGAAGAAGGATGAGAAGGATTACCAGAGGCTGCAACTTGAGCTCTTCCTGCATGTCTGGTTCTTAGCTTTTTGACTTTGGCTGGGTCAGTTGCCATCTCCCTGAGAGGAGTGACCTCAAGAACTTCAGATTCTATGCATGTGGTGATTGCTCTAGAGTCTTGGTCAGATGATGAGTATGATGAGGATGATGAAGCCGCCTTGGTTGAAGATGATGTCTGAGACATTTTGATTGACTTTGAGTACCAGTGGCAATTTGAGAAAAATCTTTGATTGAGAGGAGGGAACAGGTTGCAAAGACGAGAGAGGTAGGAGGCAAAAGAGAGTCTTTTCAACTTCTTAAGGATTTTGAAAGAATTGGGAAAGCATATGATTAACCCACTAAAAGTAGACTTAATAAAATTAACTCCTTCAACCCTTGTTTTAAGCAAAATTAATTGCTATAATTTCTCATGTTGGTAAATACCCAACCTGCCCCTCAAGTTTTCAAGTTTATTTCCAACAACAGCCTTGATAGAAGAATCAGTCAGCTGAAGCTTAAAGGTACCATGTTCCAGTTTAAATGACTTCTTCTCTACAAAGTCAATGTGCTTGTTCCTGTTATGCTGAATAGGGTTTAAGGAAATATTGATTGTATTCAGATTGTCACAACACAATGTCACAACATCTTGTGAGACATTATACTCAGTGAGCATCTGTTTTGACCAGATATTTTGAGAACAGTTATTCCTTGCAGCAACTATTTCCGCACAGAGTTGGGAAGGCATTCTTTTGATATGAATCATAGTTCTGGTTGATTCTTGAATGATTTTTTTTTTGTCCAGTCCATTTTGATGGAGAGTTATAGGAGAGGAGACTTCAAGCTTCATTTCTTCAGGGAAACAGAATTTATTAGACTTGTTATTTCCAACATCCTTGTCAAGATAACTTATGGTTCTGACAACACATCCTTCTTCAAGTTTATTTGCCATATCACAGCCATTATCAACCTGTGGTTTTGGAGTCCTTCTGACTGCTTCCATAGAGGTAGCTCTTTTCATTCTTCTTAGATGAAGACGACCAAGCTTATGTTGCCACAGTTTCATCTCTTTTTCTTCTTTGGTAATTGGACACATAGTGGAGTTATCAGTGTTCTCAGGCTGCCACAAGTAGCAGTTATCTTTGGATCTGATTCCTCTCATTACAACTTCTAGTTTTTCATTAATTACTAGACATTCAGATTTTGAGAAGTTGACCTTGAATCCTAGATCACATAATTGACTGATACTAATGAGATTAGCAGTCAACCCTTTTACCAGCAGTACTTTATTCAGACTTGGAACTCCAGGGCAGTCCAAATTACCAACTCCTTTGACTTCACCTTTAGCACCATCTCCAAAGGTCACAAAACTGGTGGTGTGAGGCTTAACATTATTGAGGAGATTTTTGATTCCAGTCATGTGTCTGGAACATCCACTGTCAAAGTACCAGCCTTCCTTTGCAGACATTCTCAGGGAAGTATGGGCTATCAGGGCAGTAGCCTTTTTCTTCCAATGAGGAGTATGTGGTACCCTTTTTGGCTTAGGTTTAGCACCTGAGTTTTGATTAGGGTATCCATGCAATTTGAAGCAGAAGGGCTTTATGTGTCCATATCTCCCACAATGATGACATCTCCATCTTTGGTATTTTTTCTTCATGTATTTCTGATGTTGAGAGTTGTGTTGAGACATCTGCTTTGACAATTGTTTAACATGCCTAATCTTCTTGTCTGCACCAGATTTCTTAGCTTCCACAAATCCTATACCAGATTTGTTTCCCACATTTTGTCCAACTTGAAGGATCTCTTCCAATTTATCTGATCCATTGGTCAACATCTTGACAAATTTTGTCATTT
The DNA here is from genome assembly GCA_948472305.1 of Vicia faba. NCBI lineage: Eukaryota > Viridiplantae > Streptophyta > Magnoliopsida > Fabales > Fabaceae > Vicia > Vicia faba. Next base: position 877,558,940 of record OX451735.1, read on the forward strand.
GGTTCAGTTGTGAGTTCAGTAATTGAACTTCCCCTTCTAGGTGACTTATAGTTTCAAGATCTGCCCTTTTTTCAGCCTCCAGCTTTATAATGAGTTTTGATTGTTTCTCATTCTGTACACAGACTTCAGCACTTCTGATACACAATTTCTTGTAGGTATCAGCCAGTTCTTCAAATGTCACTTCTTCATCACTAGTGTCACTTTCAGAAGTACAAACACTAGTTAGAGCAGTAACTAGTTTGGCAGATTCTTCTTCAAAATTACTTTCTGAATCATAGTCAGACCAAGTAACAGTCATTCCTTTCTTTTGTTTCTTAAGAAAGGTAGGACATTCAGCTCGAATATGTCCATATCCTTCACATCCATGGCATTTAATAACTCTGCCTTGGTTTCCCTTTTCTTCTGACCTTGGTCTTCTGCTGGAACTGTCAATGTCAGAGGGAATGTTATGAACATTAGACCTTGACTTTGGATCCATTCTTTTGATGAGCTTGTTGAACTGTCTTCCAAGCATGGCAATAGCTTCTGAAATATTCTCTTCTTCATCCTCCTTGTTTTCAACATCAGTGTTGGATACAAGTGTTATGCTTTTGTTCTTCTTGTCACCATTATCAGTGATCCCCATCTCAAAAGTCTGAAGAGACCCAATAAGTTCATCCACTTTCAACTTGCTGATGTCCTGGGCTTCCTCTATGGCAGTTACTTTCATTGCAAATCTTTTAGGCAAGGATCTGAGAATCTTCCTCACCAGTTTTTCTTCTGACATCTTTTCTCCCAGTGCTCCTGAGGTGTTGGCAATCTCCAAGATGTTCATGTGAAACTCATGAATGGTTTCATCTTCCATCATTTTTAGATTCTCAAACTTGGTAGTCAACATCTGAAGCCTTGACATTTTTACTTTGGAAGTGCCCTCATGAGTAGTTTTGAGAGTGTCACAAACTTCCTTGGCCAGTTCATATTGATGTACTAGTCTGAAAATGTTTCTATCAATTCCATTGAACAAGGCATTTAATGCTTTGGAATTTCCCAGAGCTAACTCATCTTCTTCTTTACTCCAATCTTCCTCAGGCTTCAGACTGATTGTCCCATCTTTCTCAGTTATGGTGGGATGGATCCATCCTTTGTCAGCAGCTCTCCAAGCCTTTTTGTCCAGAGATTTTAGGAAGGCAATCATACGAGGTTTCCAGTAGTCATAATTAGTTCCATCCAGAATGGGTGGTCTATTTCCAAAAACTCCTTCTTTGTCCATAGTGCCAGAAAGTGATATCCCTAGATCTCACCCGTAATACAGGCAGGGTGCCTGCTCTGATGCCAATTGAAATTCTGGCTGCAGATACTCAATGTCACGTTCAATGTTATGACACCGTATCTGACTTACTATATGACAGTAAATACAAAAACAATAAAGAACACAGTCAATTGTTTACCCAGTTCAGTGTGCAACAACACCTACTCTGGGGGCTACCAAGCCAGGGAGGAAATCCACTATAAGAGATGTTAATTCAGGAATAAACCAACCAGTTTATCTCCTTCACTTAAGACCTACCCAATGCAATTTAAATCTAAGTACAACTTAAACCTGAGTTCCTACTCACTCCCCCTCAATCACAGCAGTGATACATAAAACAATTTGACTAATGATTTGATGAAGACACTCTTCAAAAACATACACTTGATTAAGCTTCACAGCTTTTTAATCAAGTAACACAACCACTCTTGCTTCACAGCTTTGAGTGATACACAACTTAACTTGACTCTGCTTCATAGCTTTAGTCAAGAAACATTCAAACACTCTTGCTTCAAAGCTTTGAGTGCTACACAACCCTTACAATTAAAAACCTATTCCAAGTCACTTATCACAATGATAATTGCTTGGAGTACAATAATTAAACCTATACAATTTACAAATGATCTTCTGACCAAAAAGGGATTACTTGCAAAACAGCAGCTCTGTTGAATATATAGCAGCTGCAACTTCAGTTAGGGTTTCCACAAAAACCTAGGGTTAATTCCGTTTGACCTTAAGACTAGGTCACAGGAATTTATTAACCAGGTTAGGGTTGAGCTAGGTTAACCCTCAAAAAACGCAGGATTCTGTTCTGGAAAGACTGAGTTATTTTCCTGAAAAAACTCAGAATTAACCAACCTGCAAACCTGTTAGTTCAGGACAGGATGTCTTAACATCTGTTATGACATCTGAGGAACCTGTCTACTGATTTAGGAAAATGTGATCATTTTGCAAAATGCTCAGATACACACTTATAAACATCAGTACCTGAATGACAATATTTTTCTGCAAAGGTACCTAATGAATCAGTACAAGCTAAACTAGAATGTTATGACATCAGTCATGACATTCACACATACACTTGGGTTTTACCAAAAATGCAAGCCAATACCTAAACAACTACAGAGGTGATGAGCTCTGTTAGGGAAGTAAACTCTGCTCTGGGGATGAGATTTATTGACTAGCCCGCGATTATGAACCTCGGCTGGGGATAGTTACGTCCTATTTCGAGAAAACCGTCATCAATGCCTTTGGGTACTTTTACTCTGTGGGGAGTGTATGTACCAATAATCATATTCCAAAGCGGACTCTATCCCGATACCTGCTGGGGAAAGGAACCGTCGGGTTTGGCAGTTCTTATTTTCCTGTTTCTGGAATTACGAGTAATTGTCTTTTGTTTCTTATATAAATTTTTATGAGCAGCAATCATTTTCAAATGCATATATAAAAAATAAATCATTGGACGTTCTTGCAAAACAAAACAGAAAAATAAAAAACAATTTGAAGTTTCTTGTGAAAATGACTTGTATTGATTTTTGAAGTTGGCCTGTAATAGGCGTTTTTGTACAAAGAGGTTGATGTCCTAGTAAGAGAATGCCGCCGAAAGATATAAATTACAATTTGTGTAAAAGAAAGAAAAACAGCTATGTGAAACGACCCCATTGGGTTCCAACTCTGCTATTGCCTTTATATCTTCAAGCGTCTCATCATTTTGCTGCTTGGTCGAAGGTTGATCAGATTGGTTGGTGCCGTCTGAGCCTGATAGTCGATACCAAAATCTGGTCGTAAGATGATCCAACGAGATATAGTGATACGCTTCAATCCCTAACTTTTTCCTGGATTTCCCTTTCGGGGTTTCAACCCATCGAGATACCCTTTTTTGCCCAAGCCGCCTTTTCGGGTTCTCGACTTGCCGAGTGTAGAGATTTTTTTTTTATTTTCATCCCTTACTTTTGCCCGAACCCTTTTGGTTCGCCGGGTAGCCCTTATTTTTGCCTAGGCCAGGTGACCTAGCGGGTCTTTGATTAAGCGTAGTATCTTTTCACTATGTCTGTATTGACAGGGTGAGGAAGGTCATCACCATCCATGTTGGTTAGAATAATAGCTCCTCCCAAGAAAATGTTCTTAACCACAAATGGCCCTTCGTATGTGGGAGTCCATTTTCCCCTGGGATCACCTTGCGGCAGTATGATGCGCTTGATCACCAGATCCCCGACTTAATATTCTTGACGCTTGACTTTCTTGTTAAAAGCCTTGATCATTCGCTTTTTATACGTCTGACCATGGCAGATAGCAATAAGTCTTTTTTCATCGATTAGATTCAACTGATCAAGTCGGGTTTGGATCCTGTTGTACCCCAATTTTTACCCCTAAGATTCCTCTATCATATCATATCAACTCGATCATAACAAGATCACATTAGGGTTAGTTCTTCCTCTTTTTTCCTATCTTTAAGTTATCTCTTGAGAAATCTCCAAGCACCTTGGTTGTGTATTTTGTATATGTGTTGTTGACTAACTTCTAATCAAAATACAAAAAATATTTGTCTTTGTCTTTGTATATTTTTGTTTTGTAGGTACCAAGTCGAAGCATCTGACAAATAAGGATTTCTGGTATTATTTTCCTAAAATCTCTATTTTGCAAAGAAAAAGAATTAAAAATTTTCATTTTTTTCACTGATGCAATCGATTGCTCTTAAAGTGCAATCGATTACACATAGTGTATTTTACGCCATTTTTGAAAAAAATACACTGTGCAATCGATTTGCATTGTAGTGCAATCGATTTCACATAGTGTATTTTGCGCCATTTTTGAAAAAAATACATTGTGCAATCGATTTGCACTGTAGTGCAATCGATTGCACAACGTGAAAATTAAAAAAAATCAGCATTTTAAACTTGTCAAATGTTGGCTCCAATTTTCCTTCACTATTGAAAGATGTATCATTAATTCAAATTTTAGTGCCAATCTTTCATTTTTAAAAAGAATTATCATTAATTCAAATTTTGGCTCTAATATTTGAAAGAATTATCATTAATTCAAATTTTGGCTCTAATTTTTGAAAGAGTTATCATTAATTCAAATTTTGGCTCCAAGAATCAATTACCAAATTACCACTAATCCCAATCCTAAAACTCTATAAATAGAGCTCTCATTTCATTCAAATTTCAAGCTTTTGATAGCCAAATCCACCTTGCTAAAAAATCTCTCAATTCTCTCCATCTACCAAATTCACTCAAAGCTCCATTTTCAAAAAGTTAGTAAGCTTTGCATTGAAGCTTACTAATCTTTGAGCTAAACCTTCATCCAAACACTTTTTCTCCATCAATTCTCTACATCCAAGCTTGGTCAATTGATTCTTGTGGTTGAATTGAAGCAAATTCTTGAAGTTGTTTTGATAATTCTCTAGATCTACCTTTGGTAAGTTAGATAATTCATCTTTCACAATGTGATCTCTTGTTGATCTTTGGGATTGATTCTTTGAGCATTATTTTGTGATTTCAATGGTGTTATTTTCTCATAATTTGATAGAATTTTCTTGCTCAAGTGGATCCATGATAATAAGATGTTTGATGGAAAGTTTGAACAAGAAATTGCTCTTTTAAAATGCTATTTTTGCTACTGTTACTGTGTGCAATCGATTTGCAATGTAGTGCAATCGATTGCACATAAGCTATTTTGCATAATTTTTAGAAAACTGTACTGTGTAAATCGATTTACACAATAGTGAAATCGATTTACACAGGGACAAAATGTATTTTTTGCCTTGTTTTGGGGCAGCTTTGATCCAAAATGATTTTTCTACTCACTCCTTTTTGATTGTTGGTTTGGATTGCAATTTTAAATGTCCAATTTGTCTTTAAACTCAATGGACTTTGTGATGTAGATGAAGTTGGATAAATGTTCATCAATTCAAATCAACCTAAGAGTGAATTATTTAATTCATTTTTGGTGCTTTGGATTAATGATATATTTAGTGCTTTAATCCATCTAGAGGAGTGGTTGAATTTAAAGATGAAAGGATTTTGAAATGGTGATCTAGATTAGCTTATCATTTCCCTCCCTCTTCATCTTATCCCTTTCTTTTTTTAATTGTGCTACATGTTAAGAGATGGTGATCTTTATATCATTTTTCCAAACATGAGGTACATAGATTGCTATTGACCGGCCTCAAAATAGGTTTGACTTCTACATAAGTCCACTTACGATTGCTTAACATAGCGCTAAATTTTGTCCCGATTCGAATAAATGATCATTCGTGGCCCAAACTTATGATTGCAAGCCCAAGTATGTTAATTTTATCTCTTTGATCCAATAACCTTGAGATTCATTGTGTGGAGGCTTTGGTTCTACCAATCCTCTAATGGATTTACAACACCTTTGGTCAACGTGGATCGCTTAAACATCATTGATCATTACATGTTGCCTTGTGAGAATTCCAAAATGGATGATATACTTGACAAAAAGCAAATGCAACTTATTGTGTGGAGGCTTTGGTTCTACCAATCCTCTAATGAGTTCCAAATGCATGTTTCAAGATGGTCATCCAACTAACCACTAATTACTAACAATTAACTTTACTTTACGCTTTTATTTTCATGCTTTATATACCATTTACTTTTAGCATTTTACATTTCATGCTATTTTCATCTTTGCTCACTTGAGAATTTACTTTTATGTCATTTTTATTTTGCTCACTTGAGCTTTTCTTTCTTTTTAAAGACACCTAATAATCAATATGAACCATAAAAATCATTAATGATACTTGGACTACATGGTTACTATCCTTTGCATTATGGAGTGATGGACTTCTTGGACTTAGGATTAGAGACCTTGGCCTATCTTGGAGACTTTTTGACTTTATTTGATATTTTGTCTGGTGTTCTTGAGGTTTACCTCAAGACATTGGTTTTTTTGTTTGTTTTGTGTGCAGGTTATTGAGATTATGATCTTTGTTTGTAATCTGGAATTCACCCGTATACAGCTGTTACTCTGCCGAATTTTTGCGAAGACTTAAAACACTTGAAGTTTGGTTCTCTCAAGAGGTATAGTATCTTTTCTTGCTTGGTTTCAATCCGAAGAATGGGAATTCTATATTGACTCATAATGTCAAGTATTTGCTTCTTGTTGGTTAGATGGTTCTTATCCCTAGCTTTTACCTTATGCTTTAGGATAGCCTCTTCTTCTCCTCCCATCTTCTTTAATTTCAAAAATCTTCTCCCTCCTTTAAAAAAAACTCTTCTTGTTTTGAAACTTGAAACATTTTCATAATAAACTTGGACTTAGGTCCATGCATCTTCGAAACATTTTCATAAATAAATTTCAATCAATTTAATAATACCTTGACCTTTTTTTTGTGAGAAGACTAAAAGTCTATCAATCTCATTTCAAACCATTTTGCCACTTTGGCTTTTATCTTTAAACTTTTCTCAAAAGATTAGACTCTTGTCAATCCTTGTAGTGATGCAAACAACTACACTTCTACAATATGTAGTGAAGTGAGATATTTTCCACTTGGGTGTTGAGTGAGGCATTGTTGATTTTAAAATCCAAGCCATATCCTCCACTTTGAGATGATGCAAATTCTCCTTTCTCATGATTGTGGGTAGTAAGTATGTTTTTCACACGGACAATTGCAATGATGTCTTATCTCATAAAATCAACCAACACACTTGTGTTTCAAATTTTTAAAAGAGGAACTACGCGTACCCTGATACCCTATTGCACAAAAGGTGGTACGTAGGCACTAAAGGTTCACAACCGCGGCGGGTGCAAAAATCATAAAAATATTTCTTTTTCTCACCTCCACCATCCATTTTATATACAACACATTTTTATAGCCAAAATATACAGATTTTTCAAAGAGGTTCCTGCAGAGTACCGTAGATGTTTAGGGTGCTAATACTTTCCCTTTGCATAACCAACCCCCTTACCTTGAATCTTTCCCCCTCTTTTTGGGTTATTCGCTCTTTTCCCATTCCTTTGGAAACAATAAAGCGCGTAGGCGATTTTTATTTTGATTTGTATAAAGTTTAGTCAACCCAATGGCTTAGTCTTGCACATTTCTACCGCCACAGAAAAATGGCGACTTCACTGGGGACAAATTGACCTCTTGCTGGTCCATCCCTTAGTGGGTTAAACCTATCTTTGTTTATATCTGTATATGTGCTATTGTTTTTTATGTGTTATATTTTGTATATATGTTTGTCTGGATTTTCCTGGTTTACAGGGTGCTTGGTGATTACTAATAAGTCCTATACCCGGACTTGGGCAAACTTTAAGATAGGACGGGCGGTATAGTCATGTTAACTTTGAGGGAGTAATCCCAAAAAAGGAGGCATGAGATTACCCACTCAGTGGAGGCCCCTTTGACTGTAGTGTCCTTTACCGAGTAATCGGGAAGACGTACTGCTTTCGACCTGGGAGCCTGCCGAAGCTGAGGACCGTAGATTACCTAACCCCTCTTGGCCTTTTAGGTGTAGTGCGAAAGCTATAACGGAGTAATCCGGAAGTAGTTGTCACGCGATACTACGCTCGAACGAGTCTTTCTTGAGAATATTACTAATTACCGAGTTAATCAGGAAGTTGGTAATATCCGAAGGAAGGATGTAGACTCTGAGAACCTCTAGAACCTTATTCGGCAGGTGATAACTTTTTAGACCAATACCTTATGGGTAGTACCTTCGACCTCATGCTCGTGACGTTGAACCTATGAACCCTATATGTGTAATCTTGTGTGTGATTGTTGCATCATGCATCCATGCACTCATAAGCATCTTTTGAAAAAAACAATATTTCAAGGGATTTAAAGGTTGACTATTTGTGAATATCTCAAGTACTTTTAAACCATGGATTCTGGAAAGAGAAAGACCGGGAAATACAGTTTCAAGGATCCTAAGATAGATGAGTTGATCAGTCTAATTCCCGAGATCGAGTGTTCTACAGACTTTCGGAAGAAGTATGGATCCATTATTCCTCTCATGAAGCTGAAGATGAAGGAGGGTTTTCTCTCAACTTTGGTCCAGTTCTATGATCCGGTGTATCACTGCTTTACTTTTCCCGATTATCAGTTGATGCCAACACTGGAAGAGTATTCCTATCTATTGGATTTACCCGTTACCGATCTCATTCCTTTTACTGATTTGGAGGGTGAGCAAAAACCACATGAGATTGCTGCTTTGATTCATCTGGGGAAGTCTGAGGTGGAAGCTCATATGACTACCAAAGGAGGGATTAGAGGATTACCAGCTCAGTTCTTATTGGAGAAAGCTCGTTACTTTTCCAGGATGAAGAGTACGGTTGCTTTTGAGGCCATCTTTGCTTTACTCGCCTATGGATTATTCTTATTTCCTAATGTGGACAAGTTTGTCGACATTAACGCTATCAAGATTTTCATGATTGGAAATCCGATTCCTACACTGTTGGGTGATGCTTATTACTCTGTTCATCTTCTAAATTCTTATCATGGGGGAATGATTATCTGTTGCATGCCTTTGTTGTATCGGTGGTTTACCTCTCATATTCCTCAGTCTGACGCTTTTTGGGATGTCAAGAAGGAACCCCGTTGGGCTCCTAAGATCATGGAACTTACTCACTCGGATATTGATTGGTATCATCGAGCTTACCAGGATGCGGAGATTATTGACAGTTGTGGTAGTTTCCCCAATGTGCCTCTTCTTGGTACAAAGGGAGGAATTAACTATAACCCTGTTCTTGCACGGCGACAGCTTGGTTATCCGATGAGGGATAAACCGAACAATATTCATCTGAGTAGTTTCTTTCTGAAGGAAGGATAAGACCACATGGAAGCTAGGGAGTAGATTGCGAAGGCTTGGCGTCACATTCATAAGAAGAGTAGGAAGGATTTGGGACCTAGGGGTGTTATTTCTTTGGAGCCATATCTTCAGTGGGTCCGATCGAGAGCCATTCAGTTGAAGATGTCGTATACTCGGGAGACACCCATGCCTGATTTGTTTGTGAAGACCACTCCTCCCTTATTAGATGATCTAGAAGAGCTGCAGCTTGCTTTGGTTAGGATGCAACAGGAAAGGGATGTTTGGAAGAACAAGTTCCAGACTTTAGAGAGTTCCTACAGAGCAGACCTGAAGGAGAGAGATGATTTGATCGAGATCCTTGAGAGTCTAGCAGTAGAGTATATGGAGAGGAAAGGAGATTTATTTTCTCCTAAGCCTCAAACAGGTGCTGTTTGTTCACTTCCTGATTCAGATGATCGGAAGGAGGTTGCCATCAGACATGTGGAAGAAAACCAGAGGTTGAGAGCTCAGATTGCCAGGCTCACAGGGAAGCGCATTCGTACAGATTGATCTCTATCAGTTCCTTTTCTCAGGATTTTAGATTGTATTTTCATCTTGTACTTGGGATCATTGAAACTTGTAACCCATTTCGAAGTTATTACAATAAAAGTTTTCAGTATTTCAAATGCGTTGTTATTTTGATGTTTGCAATATGTCTATAAATATTAAATCCCTTGAAATATTAAATGATAAAATAATAATAATCATATACATTGCATATCATGCATAATATTGCACATGTTTTTGCATTTGTTATGCATATCCAGGTGCCTTACCCAACTTCTTTACTTCATTCAGCAAGCTGACTCATCACTACAACACTCGGGCTAATTTCAAAAAGAAGATGGACAACTTAGAAAAGGAGAATCGCGAGCTGCGCGAAGAAGTTTCTGCTTTGAAGGCTGGCTTGGCCAACTTGACTACTCTGATGAAAGCTCTGGTGGTTGCTCAGAATCAGCCACCGAGTGTTCAACCTCAACCAACAAGGGCAAGTACTGAAGTTCTGACTGTTCCTGTATCTGCTACTCCGGCTGTTGTTCAAAACCGTATGCCTCAGGGTTATCTGTGGGGAATGCCATAAAATTTTGCACCTGAAGGTTTCAATCTGGGTCCTCAATATGCTCCAGTGGTTCCAAATGTTGTTACTCATGCACCTCATGTGGTGCATACTGTTCCTGTTGCACCTCCTTCGGTGAATTTGGTTTCGTTTGTTAATGAAGATGTGTGTCGTCCTTTCCCTCCTCCGAGTGAAGACTTGGGTCTTTATGACATAATGGATGATTTCCAAGAGCAGTTTGATAGAATGCAAAGAGAGATGAAGGCTCTTAGGGGAAAAGAGTTGTTCGGGCAGAATGTGAATGAGTTGTGTTTGGTCCCGAATGTTAAAGTGCCTGCTAAGTTCAAAGTCCCGGAATTTAAGAAGTACAAGGGCAACACTTGCCCTCATGCTCATTTGGTGATGTATGTGAGAAGGATGTCTACCCATACTGATGATCAGCATCTGCTGATTCATTTTTTCCAGGATAGTCTGACCGGTGCTGCGTTGAAATGGTACATGAGTTTAAACAGCATCAACATCCATACTTTTAATGATTTGGGAGAAGCATTAATTAAAAAATACAAGTATAATGTGGACATGGCGCCTGACCGTGACCAGCTTAGGGCCATGGTTCAGAAAGACAGAGAATCATTCAAAGAGTATGCCCAGAGATGGCGCGAAGTGGCTGCACAAGTGATTCCGCCCATGGAAGAGAAAGAAATGACCAAGATTTTTCTAAAGACGCTAGGAGATTTCTACTACGAAAGAATGGTAGCAAGTTCCCCAAATGATTTTACAGAGATGGTAGGAATGGGTGTCCGCCTAGAAGAGGCAGTAAGAGAAGACCGTTTGACAAAGGGTGAAGGATCTGGAGGTGTGAAGAAGCCATCTTACGGGTTTACAAAGAAGAAAGAGGGGGACACAAATGCTGTTATGCAAGAGAGAAAGGTAAACGCTCCTAGAAGGAATTATCAGCGTCATCAGTAAGTCACCTCAGTTACTCCTGTTATGAATGCCGCTCCAACTACCGTTGCTTATCAGAGACCATCCCAGCAGGGGAATCAAGGGTATAATCAGAGAAGGGAGAACTATGATCATATTCCCATGAGCTATGCAGAGCTATTACCAGCATTGGTTCAGAAGAAGTTGGTCCAAACACGACCACCTCCCGCTGTACCATCACCATTTCCGTGGTATTACAAAGCAGACCATACGTGTGCCTTTCATCGGGGAGAACCAGGGCATAGTGTTGAGAATTGTTATCCTTTGAGGACTGAAGTGCAAAGGTTGGTGAAGTCTGGAATTTTATCTTTCAAAGACGTGGGACCTAATGTGAAAGACAATCCTCCACCCAAGCACGGGGAAGTGAATGCTGTGAATATGGTGGCCGGTTGTCCAGGCGACTTTCGAATTTTTGACATTAATCTGGTTAGAGGGGATTTGGCGAAGATGCACGCAGATCTCTGTAAATTCAGTTATTATACGCATGACCATACCGGTTGTGCTATTTGCAGTACAAATATACAGGGTTGCGAGAAGATAAATGCTGATTTGCAGGAGATGATGGATGAAGGTTTAATCCATATAATCAGGCCTAGGGCAGAATATGAAGAGGAAGTGAATATGGTCTCTGGATGTCCGGGTGAATTCAGAATTTTTGATGTGGATCATTTGAATGAGGATCTAGTGCAGTTACATGCTACCTTCTGCCATACTGCTGGTCAGGTTGAACACCAATATGGATCTTGCATAATTTGTTGTCGAAATCCCCGAGGATGTTCTGTTGGGAGGGAAGGTGTTCAGTTGCTGTTAGACAATGGAACCATCAAGATCACAAGTCAGAGAGATGATTATCATGAGATTGATATGGTTGAAGTCTGTTTGATGGAAGAGTCAGAGGAAGAGTATGCCTCCGTAGATGAGTATTTCTCTTCAGACGAAGATTTGTTTGCCGGAAATGAATTTTTAATGGCTGATTGTGTTGAGGAAGGGGTGAATGTCATTGTACCTTGTTTTGGTGCACCCACTCAACTTGAGGTGGAGTACCATAGAAAACCAGTTGTTGCCCCATTGGTAATTAGTCTGCCAGGTCCTGTTCCCTATGAATCAGATAAGGCTGTGCCTTACAAATACAACGCTACGATCTTAGAAGATGGGGTGGAGATTCCCATCCAGCCGATTCCAGATGTTGGAAATATAGATGATAATAGCAGAGTGACCCATAGTGGTCGTGTATTTGCGCCGGTCATTCGAAGAGATGTTGTTGCTGGAAAGAAGATTGCTGAGAATGATGAACCTAAGAAGTCTGCAGGAGGGACTAGTGGAGCTACATTAGAGAAAGAAGTGGATGATATCTTGAAGATAATTAAGATGAGCGATTACAGAATTGTAGATCAGCTATTGCAGACTCCTTCAAAGATATCTATTCTAGCCTTATTGATGAATTCCTCTGCTCATATTGAATCGCTGATGAGAGTACTAAACCAAGATTTTGTAGAGAATGACATGCCATTAGATCAATTCAGCAGCGTAATTGGAAACATTACGTCATGTAACAATTTGAGCTTCTGTGATGATGAGTTACCAGATGAAGGGAGGAATCATAACCTGGCCCTCCACATATCCATGAACTTTAAGAATGATTCACTGTCCAATGTGCTAATTGATAACGGATCCACGCTGAATGTCATACCGAGAAGTACCCTCTTGAAGTTAAAGTATCAAGGAACATCTATGCGCCTGAGTGGCATCATTGTGAAGGCTTTTGATGGGTCGAGGAAATCTGTCATTGGTAAAGTGGACTTGCCCATCCATATAGGACCACATTTGTTCTTGATAACCTTCCAGGTTATGGATATTATTCCCGCATATAGTTGTTTGCTTGGACGACCATGGATACACGAAGCAGGGGCTGTCACTTCAACTCTGCATCAGAAGCTAAAATTTGTGCGTGAAGGGAAGGTAGTGATCATAAATGGGGAGCAAGCATTGTTGATATCCCATCTATCCTCTTTCAGTATTGTAGAAGCGGATGAGGCTGCTATTGGAACCCAATTCCAAGCCCTATCCATTGACAACATAAGGAGGAATGAGAATTCTGTAGTTTCCCTGAAGGACGCGCAACAGGTTGTGCGCAATGGTCATAATGCAGTTTGGGGACGACTGGTGGATCCACCCGTGAACAAGAACAAAACTGGTTTGGGTTTTTCTTTGAAGAATGGAAAAGGCGAAAGTTTGAAGTCAAAGTCTCCTGTGAACAGTTATCATGATGTTTTCCGCAGCGGAGGCTACCTCCATCCAATTGGTTCTGGAATCAATGCTGTTGAAGAAGATGAAGCAGAGCAAGAAGTACCGAATTTTGTGACGCATGGAGTCCGAGTTCAGAACTGGGTCACCATTGATGTTCCTTCTTGCATACATATTTCAAAGTAATTTGTTTTGTTAATCTGTTTCTTTCTTTGAAAAGCTTTCACTCTGCCCAAGGTGAAAGTATTGTATGGGCTTATCTGTTTGCTTTGATTTTTAAGATCATTAATAAAAGTTGTCTTTGCTTCCAAAAATATGTCTTTATTTTCTTCTTTTTCTTGGGAAATGGTAATCAAATAAAAAACCCTTTCAAAATAAATGATAACTGAAAATTAATCTGCATGATCACTGTTATATGTGTCAGTTTCTAAAAGCAATCATAAATCATATGTGCAGATTAATTAAAAAACTCGTTGAATACAATGACCCTGCACCCTCTCCCAACTTTGAATGTCTTGTGTTTGGGGCTGAAGAAGAAGATTACGATGAGATTCCAGAAGAGGTCTCACGGTTGCTTGAGCACGAGGATAATACCATTCAGCCATATAAGGAGCCTTTGGAAGTGATTAATTTGGGTTCAGAAGAAGATCCTAAAGAGATTAAGATTGGAGCATCGTTGCATCTTGATGTGAAAAGCGGGTTGATTGAGCTGTTGAAAGAGTATGTGGATATTATTGCTTGGTCTTATCAAGACATGCCTGGTCTAGATACAGACATTGTTGAGCATCATTTGCCATTGAAGCCAGAGTGTCCGCCAGTTAAACAAAAGTTGAGAAGAACCCACCCAGATATGGCAGTAAAGATCAAAGAGGAGGTCCTAAAGAAGATTAATGCTGGTTTTCTTGTGACGTCAGTGTATCCTCAATGGATTGCCAATATTGTCCCAATACCGAAAAAAGACGAAAAAGTCCGCATGTGCGTAGATTACAGAGATCTAAATAAAGCTAGTCCAAAAGATGATTTTCCATTGCCTCACATTGATATGTTAGTGGATAGCATAGCAAAATTCAAAGTATTCTCATTCATGGACGGATTTTCCGGGTATAATCAAATAAGAATGGCTCCAGAGGACATGGAAAAAACAACGTTTATCACACCCTGGGGAACATTATGTTACAGAGTGATGCCCTTCGGGTTAAAGAACGCTGGTGCAACGTACCAGAGGGCTATGACAACCCTATTCCATGATCTGATGCACAAGGAAATTGAAGTATATGTTGATGATATGATTGCCAAATCCCAAACTGAAGAAGGGCATATAAAAGATTTGTTGAGGTTGTTTCAGCGTTTGAGGAAGTTTCGTCTCTGCTTGAATCCAAATAAATGCACCTTCGGAGTTAGATCAGGGAAATTGTTGGGTTTTATTGTTATCCAGAAAGGAATTGAAGTTGATCCAGATAAAGTCAGAGCAATTCAAGAAATGCCAGCACCAAGAACTGAAAATCAAGTCAGGGGTTTCCTCGGGCGTTTGAATTATATTTCCAGATTCATTTCCCACATGACCGCAAAGCGTGAACCCATATTTAAGTTGTTAAAGAAAGGTCAAGGTTGTGTGTGGACGGATGATTGCCAAAGGGAATTTGAGAGTATTAAAGAGTATCTGCGTGAACCTCCTATCTTGCTCCTTCCCGAAGAAGGAAGACCGCTGATTATGTATCTAACGGTGTTAGATAAATCCATGGGTTGTATTCTGGGACAACCGGATGAAACGGGAAAGAAAGAGTTCTCCATTTATTATCTCAGCAAAAAGTTCACTGATTGTGAGTTGCGGTATTCCACGCTAGAAAAGACATGTTGTGCTTTGGCCTGGGCGGAAAAGCGTTTGCGGCAGTATATGTTGAATCATACCACTTGGTTGATCTCCAAAATGGATCCAATAAAGTATATTTTTGAGAAGCCTACTCTTACGGGGAGAATTGCCCGCTGGAAGATGTTGTTGTCTGAATATGATATTGAGTACCGCACTCAAAAAGCTATTAAAAGTAGTGTGTTGGCAAATTACCTTGCTCACCAACCGGTGGAAGATCATCAGTCTGCAGAATTTGAATTCCCTGATGAGGATGTGATGTTCTTGAAAGTGAAAGATTATGATGAACCATTGCCTGAAGAAGGCCCTGGCCCTGAATCTCATTGGAGTATGATTTTTGATGGAGTGGTGAATGCTTATGGTAAAGGAATTGTTGTTGTGATTGTCACTCCTCATGGATCGCACATTCCTTTTACTGAGAGGCTAACATTTGATTGCACTAATAATATGGCGGAATATGAGGCTTACATCATGGGTCTTGAGGAAGCTATTGATCTCAGAATCAAAATTCTAGATGTGTATGGTGATTCAGCTTTGGTAATAAATCAGATTAAAGGAGAATGGGATACTCGTCACCCTGGCTTGATCCCTTACAAAGATTATGCTAGAAGATTGCTACCCTTCTTCAATAAAGTTAAATTCCATCACATCCCTAGAGATGAAAATCAAATGGCGGATGCTCTGGCAACTCTGGCTTCCATGTATCAAGTGAATTCTTGGAATGATATACCCCGTATTACAGTTCGATGGCTGGATATGCCCGCTCATGTGTTTGCGATAGAGGAGGTAGCAGATGAAAAACCTTGGTATTATGATATCAAGCATTTTCTTCAGACTCAAGAATACCCGATTAGTGCATCGAGGAAAGATAGAAAGACATTGAGAAGATTGGCAGGCAGTTTCTTCCTTAGTGAAAATGTGTTATACAAGAGAAATTATGACATGGTCTTGCTCAGATGCGTGGATAGACACGAAGCAAACATGTTGATACATGAGATTCATGAAGGTTCATTTGGCACTCATGCTAATGGACATTCGATGGCTAAAAAGATGCTAAGGGCAAGTTACTATTGGTTGACAATGGAATCTGATTGTTGCAAATTTGCAAAGAAGTTCCATAAATGCCAAATTTATGCAGATAAGATCCATGTGCCTCCGACACTTCTCAATGTAATTTCCTCCCCATGGCCTTTCTCTATGTGGGGTATTGTCATGATCGGGATGATAGAACCCAAAGCTTCGAATGGACACCATTTCATTTTGGTAGAGATTGACTACTTTACCAAATGGGTAGAGGCTGCTTCTTATGCCAATGTTACCAAACAAGTGGTTGTGCGTTTCATCAAAAACAATCTGATATGCCGATATGGTGTGCCGAGTAGAATCATCACTGACAATGGCTCAAATTTGAACAACAAAATGATGACAGAACTGTGTGAAGAATTCAAGATTGTCCATCACAATTCGTCTCCATACAGGCCAAAGATGAATGGGGTTGTTGAGGTTGCTAATAAGAATATCAAGAGAATTATCCAGAAAATGGTTATTACTTATAAGGATTGGCATGAAATGCTCCCTTTTGCTCTGCATGGATATCGAACATCTGTCCGCACTTCAACAGGAGCAACCCCGTTCTCCCTGGTATATGGAATGGAAGTTGTACTCCCTGTTGAGGTAGAGATTCCCTCGTTGCGTGTGATAATGGAAGCCAAGTTGACAGAGGCTGAATGGGTCCAGAACAGGTTTGACCAATTGAATTTGATTGAAGAGAAGAGGATGACAACTTTATGTCATGGGCAGTTATATCAGAAAAGAATGAAGAAAGCATTTGATAAAAAGGTCAAACCTCGTGAATTCAGAGAAGGCGACCTCGTGCTCAGGAAGATCATGTCTTTTAACACTGATTCTAGGGGCAAGTGGACTCCCAATTTTGAAGGCCCGTATGTTGTCAAGAAAGCCTTTTTTGGTGGTGCATTAATTCTTGAAACTATGGATAGCGAGGAGTTCCCACGTCCCATGAATGCTGACGCAGTAGAGAAATACTTCGCCTAAAGAAATAAAAGAACAACTCGCTAAGTTGAAAACCCGAAAGGGCGACTTAGGCAAAAAGGAACGTCTCGGTAGGTTGAAAACCAGAAAGGGTGGTCTAGGCAAAAATTAGAGACATAAACAAAATAAATTTCCCGCTAAGTTTAAAACCCACAAGGGCAGCTTAGGAAAAAGTTAGGGATTTTTCTTGGCAAGTAACTACGTCAGACAAGACTTGATCGTTGAAGCAACAATCTTCTCAGATCCTCACCATACTTCAACAAAAGCTGTTGCTCAGGACTTCAAAAGTTGTTAGGGGAATGGTGGTCATTGTATCTCAATGTATATTTTCCATTATATATTACCATTTCCCAAACTTTGTAATCATCCATGGAGTCTCGCCATTCGCAGACTACCATTCTATTAATAAAATTCGAGCTTTTGCCCAATTCTTTGTGTTTTTATTTTTATTTAGCTTGCAAAGACTTCATTTATTACTGATAATAACTTTCAAAGCAAAAAGATTAAAAAAACAAAATTGACTTTTCAAAAAGAAAGACATCTTTACAATTCAATTTACTTTGGGATTTGTGATGGAACAATGACAACAAAAATGGAGATCCCTAGAATGAACAAACTCCGGTTGTTTTAAGAATATTTACTTCCTTCGTGAAGGTTTTTCTCAGGTCATCTTGTTGGTATATGCGTAATCTTTGTGTGTATCTCAAATAATTAAAGACGATACCAGTTGGCGTAAGGTACAGTATTTGGTTTGTGATCCCTTGATCCCCGGCCAAGTCTTGGTTCGCTTTTAATTTTGGGTTTGCATGGTCAGAAGCCTCTGTCCCAGGTTCCCCAGCGAAGTTTTCCCTCATATGATGAAAGGTTTTATTCCCTTGGTGTGCTAAGATATCGCTCTTTTTGCAGTATTGGCATTAGTGTTGACTTCTTGATTTCCCAGGAAGACTACACCAGGGCATCTTTTGTTGGAATAGGTTTGGTTGATATGAAGACTCAATCCAATATTTTCCAGTGAAGGCCTTGTTTATTTGATAGAAGTCCTTTTTCCCCAGTGAAGAACGTATCTTGGTTTCCCCTCGATGATGTGGTGTCGACCTCCCCAATGAAGTCAGCATGAAGTCCCCGGTAGAGGTCTCAATGATGAAGTATTTTCTCCCTTAGTGAAGTCCGTATGTTTTTCTTCCTTCAAAGTGGGCCTGATTTCCCCAGTGAATGTTTTGACAATTTGGTTTCCATTTGCCTTATTCATAATCAGTATCGAAATCCCCAGTAGGAGTACGGACTGTGAAACATTTGTTTTCCCCATGGAAGTATGTGTGTTATTCCCTGGGAAGGTTATCCTAGGGCATCTCTTGTTGGAATGAGTATTCATGATGAAAAGTTTTCAATCCTCAGTTTTTTTCTCTCCAGGGAAGTGGGTTTGAATTCCTCAGTGAGGTTTGTTTGTCTTGGCGTCAGTCTGCTTTATTTGAGACTGGTTTTGCAATCTTAAGTAGGCACGTTGTTTTTGGAAAACTGGTTTCTCCGATGAAAATAGAAGAAAGATGTTCTATCCCGGTATCTGTTTGATTTAGCTACATCCGGATTATGTTTCTCGTCAGTGAAGTTAGGATAGACAATAGGTTTGGTTTCCGTAGTTGCTTTTACCTTTCTTGGATTGATCTTTCCGGTTGAAGTTTAGACCAATGTTGTTAGTACCTGAGGCAATTTTGTTCGATTATGTATCCTTTTACCAGCATATACACGATATCACTCATACATTAATACATGCATCATGCATTGCTACAAATCATTTTTTATTGACATTGTGTTCAAACCTTCCTGCAGCGCTCCTTGCTTAGTTGGATTTGGTTTTCCCTCTTGAGTTTATTTCTCAAAGGATGTATCTTCTTTGGCCGTCTTGCTCCAGTTTGTTTCTAATTGGATTTGTGGTTGCGTGACAATATTATTTACTCTGGATTTCTGAGGACTTTGAGCTTTGATTTGTGCATTTATTTTGCACGAGAAGACTTTATCTCTTCAGTAGGAATAATGTGGCATTTCCCCAGGAAGTCATATCTCATTTCCCCAGGAAGTCATATCTCATTTCCCCAGGAAGTCATATCTATTTCCCCAGGAAGCCACATTTCTATCCCCAGAAAGTCATTTCTTTTTGCAATCCTCCATGATAACAAGCAACAGGTATCTTTGTTTGAGCAACTCGTGCTTCCCTGTACAAGTCGACGTAACTTTTTTTGCTATTTCCTCTATGAGTGGTTAGCTTGCAGTCCGTCGTCAGTTTACGCCAGTGGATGGCAAGACTTTCAAATTCATAGAAATTGCTCGTTGTGAAATCTTTGCAAGTGGAAGTCTCTTTATTTGAGACAGCTTACATATTACCCTTTCCAGGCGGAATTCCTTGGTTAAGGAAGAAGTTGAGACCCGTTCTAGGTGAAACACCAGATGTTTGGGGAACATATGATATTTTCAAAATCTACCTTCAGTGAATGTTGGTAGTGCATCGGCAGTGAACGTAGGTGTTTATTATCTTTTTGTATCATCAGGGAACGGTGGTGGTTCCTCGTCAGTGAACGGAGATGGTATGATATTTTCAAAATCTACCTTCAGTGAACGTTAGTAGTGCATCGGAAGTGAACGTCGGTGTTTCTTATCTTTTTGCTATCATCAGTGAACGGTGGTGGTTCCTCGTCAGTGAACGGCGATGGTATGATATTTTCAAAATCTACCTTCAGTGAATGTTGGTAGTGCATCGGCAGTGAACGTTGGTGTTTCTTATCTTTTTGCTATCATCAGTGAATGATGGTGGTTCCTCGTCAGTGAACGGCGATGGTATGATATTTTCAAAATCTACCTTCAGTGAATGTTGGTAGTGCATCGGCACTGAACGTCGATGTTTCTTATCTTTTTGCTATCATCAGTGAACGGTGGTGGTTCCTCGTCAGTGAACAACGATGGTATGATATTTTCAAAATCTACCTTTAGTGAATGTTGGTAGTGAATCGGCAGTGAATGTCGGTGTTTCTTATCTTTTTGCTATCATCAGTGAACAGTGGTGGTTCCTCGTCAGTGAA
The DNA here is from genome assembly GCA_948472305.1 of Vicia faba. Taxonomy (NCBI): domain Eukaryota; kingdom Viridiplantae; phylum Streptophyta; class Magnoliopsida; order Fabales; family Fabaceae; genus Vicia; species Vicia faba. The sequence goes on from OX451735.1 coordinate 877,579,314, forward strand.
CGGCGATGGTATGATATTTTCAAAATCTACCTTTAGTGAATGTTGGTAGTGAATCAGCAGTGAATGTCGGTGTTTCTTATCTTTTTGCTATCATCAGTGAACAGTGGTGGTTCCTCGTCAGTGAACGGCGATGGTATGATATTTTCAAAATCTACCTTCAGTGAACGTTGGTAGTGCATCGGCAGTGAACGTCGGTGTTTCTTATCTTTTTGCTATCATCAGTGAACGGTGGTGGTTCCTTGTCAGTGGACGGCGATGGTATGATATTTTCAAAATCTACCTTCAGTGAATGTTGGTAGTGCATCGGTAGTGAACGTCGGTGTTTCTTATCTTTTTGCTATCATCAGTGAATGGTGATAGTTCCTCGTCAGTGAACGGCGATGGCATGATATATTTTTCCTTCTACCTTCAACTATTGAGTTGGTAGTTTACCGTCATCTGTGAGTCGGTATATCTTCTTCTCTCTACATTCAGTGAACGTTGGTAGACATCGGCAGTGAACGTCGATGCTTGTTATCCTCCTCTCTGGTTCTATTATTTTGGTCCACCAGTGATTTATTTTCCTGGTGGGGTTGCTCCTTTGTTTCTTCATTTTTGTGGCATCCCCAGTGTTACTTTGCGTCTCTTTTATTCTGTTCATATGCATCCATAATCATAAGCATTGCATGGCATCTTAGAGACAAAAATAGGGCTGGTTTTATATTTAAGTATATTCAATCGCGTCGACACAAAGATTTGTAACCTTCGTATCTCCGGATAGAAGACACTTAAATAAGGGCATATGTTGTACCCCAATTTTTGCCCCTAAGATTCCTCTATCATATCATATCAACTCGATCATAACAAGATCATATTAGGGTTAGTTCTTCCTCTTTTTTCCTATCCTTAAGTTTGCTCTTGAGGAAACTCCAAGCACCTTGGTTGTGTATTTTGTATATGTGTTGTTGACTAACTTCTAATCAAAATACAAAAAATATTTGTCTTTGTCTTTGTATATTTTTGTTTTGTAGGTACCAAGTCGAAGCATCTAACAAATAAGGATTTCTGGTATTATTTTCCTAAAATCTCTATTTTACAAAGAAAAAGAATTAAAATTTTTCATTTTTTTCACTGATGCAATCGATTGCTCTTAAAGTGCAATCGATTGCACATAGTGTATTTTGCGCCATTTTTGAAAAAAATACACTGTGCAATCGATTTGCACTGTAGTGCAATCGATTACACATAGTGTATTTTGTGCCATTTTTGAAAAAAATACACTGTGCAATCGATTTTCACTGTAGTGCAATCGATTGCACAACGTGAAAATTAAAAAAAAAATCAGCATTTTAAACTTGTCAAATTTTGGCTCCAATTTTCCTTCACTTTTGAAAGATGTACCATTAATTCAAATTTTAGTGCCAATCTTTCATTTTTAAAAAGAATTATCTTTAATTCAAATTTTGGCTCTAATATTTGAAAGAATTATCATTAATTCAAATTTTGGCTCTAATTTTTGAAAGAGTTGTCATTAATTCAAATTTTGGCTCCAAGAATCAATTACCAAATTACCACTAATCCCAATCCTAAAACTCTATAAATAGAGCTCTCATTTCATTCAAATTTCAAGCTTTTGATAGCCAAATCCACCTTGCTAAAAAATCTCTCAATTCTCTCCATCTACCAAATTCACTCAAAGCTCCATTTTCAAAACATTAGTAAGCTTTGCATTGAAGCTTACTAATATTTGAGCTAAACCTTCATCCAAACACTTTTTATCCATCAATTCTCTACATCCAAGCTTGGCCAATTGATTCTTGTGGTTGAATTAAAGCAAATTCTTGAAGTTTTTTTGATAATTCTCTAGATCTACCTTTGGTAAGTTAGAGAATTCATCTTTCACAATGTGATCTCTTGTTGATCTTTGGGATTGATTCTTTGAGCATTATTTTGTGATTTCAATGGTGTTATTTTCTCATAATTTGATGGAATTTTCGTGCTCAAGTGGATCCATGATCATAAGGTGTTTGATGGAAAGTTTGAACAAGAAATTGCCCTTTTAAAATATTGTTTTTGCTACTGTTACTGTGTGCAATCGATTTGCACTGTAGTGCAATCGATTTCACAGAAGCAATTTTGCACAATTTTTAGAAAACTGTACTGTGTAAATCGATTTACACAATAGTGCAATCGATTTACACAGGGACATAATGTATTTTTTGCCTTGTTTTGGGGCAACTTTGATCCAAAATGATTTTTCTACTCACTCCTTTTTGATTGTTGGTTTGGATTGCAATTTTAAATGTCCAATTTATCTTTAAACTCAATGGACTTTGTGATGTAGATGAAGTTGGATAAATTTTCATCAATTCAAATCTACGTAAGAGTGAATTATTTAATTCATTTTTGGTGCTTTGGATTAATGATATGTTTAGTGCTTTAATCCATCTAGAGGAGTGGTTGAATTTAAAGATGAAAGGATTTTGAAATGGTGATCCAAATTAGCTTATCATTTCCCTCCCTCTTCATCTTATCCCTTTCTTTTTTTAATTGTGCTACATGTTAAGGGATGGTGATCTCTATATCATTTATCCAAACATGAGGTACATAGATTGCTATTGACCGGCCTCAAAATAGGTGTGACTTCTACATAAGTCCACTTACGATTGCTTAACATAGCGCTAAATTTTGTCCCGATTCGAATAAATGATCATTCGTGGCCTAAACTTATGATTGCAAGCCCAAGTATGTCAATTTGATCTCTTTGATCCAATAACCTTGAGATTCATTGTGTGGAGGCTTTGGTTCTACCAATCCTCTAATGGATCTACAACACCTTTGGTCAACGTGGATCACTTAAACATCGTTGATCATTACATGTTGCCTTGTGAGAATTCCAAAATGGATGATATACTTGACAAAAAGCAAATGCAACTTGTTGTCTGGAGGCTTTGATTCTACCAATCCTCTAATGAGTTCCAAATGCAAGTTTCAAGATAGTCATCCAACTAACCACTAATTACTAAGAATTAACTTTACTTTACGCTTTTATTTTCATGCTTTATATACCATTTACTTTTAGCATTTTACATTTCATGTTATTTTCATCTTTGCTCACTTGAGCATTTACTTTTATGTCATTTTTATTTTGCTCACTTGAGCTTTTCTTTCTTTTTAAAGACACCTAATAATCAACATGAACCATAAAAATCATTAATGATACTTGGACTACATGGTTACTATCCTATGCATTATGGAGTGATGGACTTTTTGGACTTAGGATTAGAGACCTTGGCCTATCTTGGAGACTTTGTGACTTTATTTGATATTTTGTCTGGAGTTCTTGAGGTTTACATTGGGTTGTTTGTTTGTTTTGTGTGCAGGTTATTGAGATTACGATCTTTGTTTGTAATATGGAATTCACCCGTATACAGCCGTTACTCTGCCCAATTTTTAGGAAGACTTAAAACACTTGAAGTTTGGTTCTCTCAAGAGGTCTAGTATCTTTGTTTGCTTGGTTTCAATCCGAAGAATGGGAATTCTATATTGAATCATAATGTCAAGTATTGGCTTCTTGTTGGTTAGATGGTTCTTATCCCTAGCTTTTACCTTATGCTTTAGGATAGCCTCTTCTTCTCCTCCCATCTTCTTTAATTTCAAAAATCTTCTCCCTCCTTTAAAAAAAAACTCTTCTTGTTTTGAAACTTGAAACATTTTCATAATAAACTTGGACTTAGGTCCATGCATCTTCGAAACATTTTCATAAATAAATTTCAATCAATTTAATAATACCTTGACCTTTTTTTGTGAGAAGACTAAAAGTCTATCAATCTCATTTCAAACCATTTTGCCACTTTGGCTTTTATCTTTAAACTTTTCTCAAAAGATTAGACTCTAGTCAATCCTTGTAGTGATGCAAACAAATATACTTCTACAATATGTAGTGAAGTGAGATATTTTCCACTAGGGTGCTGAGTGAGGAATTGTTGATTTTAAAATCCAAGCCATATCCTCCACTTTGAGATGATGCAAATTCTCCTTTCTCATGATTGTGGGTAGTAAGTATGTTTTTCACACGGACAATTGCGATGATGTCTTATCTCATAAAATCAACCAACACACTTGTGTTTCAAATTTTTAAAAGAGGAACTACGTGTAACCTGATCCCCTATTGCACGAAAGGTGGTACGTAGGCACTAAAGGTTCGCAACCGCGGCGGGTGCAAAAATCATAAAAATATTTCTTTTTCTCACCTCCACCATCCATTTTATATACAACACATTTTTAGAGCCAAAATATACAGATTTTTCAAAGAGGTTCATGCGGAGTACCGTAGATGTTTAGGGTGCTAATACCTTCCCTTTGCATAACCAACCCCCTTACCTTGAATCTTTCCCCCTCTTTTTGGGTTATTCGCTCTTCTCCCATTCCTTTGGAAACAATAAAGCGCGGTGGCAATTTTTATTTTGATTTGTATAAAGTCTAGTCAATCCAATGGCTCAGTCTTGCACATTTCTACCGCCACAGATCCAATCGTCTTCGTTCAAACCCGCATCCTTCATAATTCTAAGAGAAGGTATCTGGACTTCTATGGGTAAGACTGCCTCCATGCCATATACCAGAGAGTAGGGTGTTGCCCCTATCGACGTCCGTGCTGAGGTACAGTACCCATGAAGAGCGAATGGTAACATCTTGTGCCAGTCTTTATATTTCACCGTCATCTTATGTACAATATTCTTGATGTTCTTGTTAGCAGCTTCAACAATGCCATTCATCTTCGGCTGGTAAGGAGACGAATTATGGTGTTGTATCTTGAACTATTTGCAGAGCTTGGTGATCATTGTGTTGTTGAGATTTGTACCATTGTCAGTAATAATCCTCTCTGGTACACCATATCGACAGATCAGATTGTGTCAGATAAACCGTGCCACGATATTCTTGGTCACAGTAGCCAAAGAGGCTGCCTCAACCCACTTTGTAAAGTAATCAATGGCTACTAAGATGAAACGATGCCCGTTAGACATAGTAGGTCTGATCTCGCCAATCATGTCGATGCCCCACATCGCAAAGGGCGAAGGAGCTGTCAGGACATTTAGAGGAATCGGAGGTACATGCACCTTATCATCATAGACTTGGCATTTATGACAGGTTCAAGAGTGCTGATAACAATCGGCTTCCATAGTGGACCAGTAATATCCTTCCCGTAGGATCTTCTTAGCCATGGTGTGTCCACTAGAATAGCTTTCGAAGGTGCCTTCATGTAGATCTGTCATGATCCTCTCTGCTTCGCTCTTGTCTACACACTGTAGTAGTGTGGAGTCAAGGTTGCGTTTATAGAGGATTCCATTACTGAGGAAGAACTTTGCAGCGAACCTTCTCAGAAACTTCTTATCATTAACAGATGCCCCTTCGGGATACTCCTTAACCTCGAGATACCTTTTGACTTTGTGAAACCAGGGTTTGTCCTCCACTTCTTCAGTGTCGATCTCAGAGCAGTGTGCTGGTTCATCCATCCTCTCAATGGTAATTTGGGGAGCTTCATTGTCCCACTTAACTTTGAACATATAAGACATGGTAGCTAGCGCGTCCGCCAACTGGTTCTCTTCTCGTGGGAAATGTTTAAAGGTTACCTCCTCAAAGTGTGGGAGCAATGTCAGTACATACTCTCTGTAAGGAATGAGATTCGGGTGCTTCGTATCCCACTCTCCTTTGATCTGACTTATCACCAGAGCGGAATCTCCGAATACACTCAAGAGCTTAATCCTTAGGTCAATAGAAGCTCGAAGACCTATAATACATGCTTCATACTCCACCATGTTATTGGTGCAGTTGAAACATAATCGGGCAATGGACGAAGTATGACAGCCCTCGGGAGATATGATTACAGCACCAATGCTGTTAACCAGTGCGTTCGAGGCTCCATCAAAATACATAGACCATAAGGATCCTTCCTCAGGTCCTTCATCGGGTCCAGGTTCTTCGTAATCAGTCACCAACATAATATTCTCATCTGGGAACTCAAAATTCATGGACTGGTAATCATCCACGTCCTGATGAGCCAAATGATCAGCCAATACACTTCCCTTTATTGCTTTTTGGGTTGTATATTGTATGTCGTATTCGGTTAAGATCATTTGCCACCTTGCTATCCTTCCGGAGAGAGCGGGCTTCTCGAAAATATACTTGATTGGATCCATCTTCGATATTAACAAGGTAGTGTGAGTCAGCATATACTATCTCAGTCGACGAGCAGCCCATGCCAAAGCGCAACAAGTTTTCTCGAGCAATGAGTATCGGGTCTCACAGTCGGTAAACTTTTTGCTAAGGTAATAAATGGCGTGCTCTTTTCGATCGGACTCATCATGCTGCTCCAGCATGCACCCCATTAAATTGTCTAGCACTATCAAGTATAATATCAAAGGTCTTCCTTCAACTGGAGGCATCAGAATTGGTGGTTCCTAAAGGTATTCCTTGATTCTTTCGAAAGCGGTCTGGCATTCATCATTCCACTTTACCACTTGATCTTTCTTCAGAAGCTTTTAGATTGGCTCACAAGTAGCATTTAGACGTGAAATGAACCTGGCGATGTAATTCAGACGTCCCAAGAAACCTCTAACCTCTTTCTCAGTGCGGGGAGCCGGCATCTCTTGTATGGCTTTTACCTTCGCAGGTTCTACCTGAATACCCTTGTCACTAGCGATGAAACCCAGAAGCTTACCAGACCTTACCCCGAAGGTACACTTGTTCGGATTCAACCTCAGCTTGTATGTCTTCAACTTGTCAAACAATTTTTGGAGATGATTAAGGTGCTCTTCCTCAGTCTGAGACCTGGCTATCATGTCATCAACATACACTTCAATCTCATGGTGAATCATATCGTGAAACAAAGCAACCATGGCGCGCTGATAATTTGCCCTAGTGTTCTTCAACCCAAAAGGCATCACTTTGTAACAGAAGGTGCCCCACTGCGTAACAAAGGTCGTCTTCTCCATGTCCTCCGAAGCCATCTTGATCTGGTTGTAACCAGAGAAACCATCCATGAAGGAGAAAATTTTATGCTGTGCGGTGTTGTCAACCAGAACATCAATGTGCAGAAGTGGGAAGTCATCCTTGGGGCTTGCCCTATTCAGATATCTGTAATCAACGCACATCAGTACCTTACCGTCCTTCTTAGGTACTGGGACAACATTGGCAACTCACTGTGGATAGGAAGTGACAACTAAGAATCCTGCATCTAACTGTTTCATGACCTATGCCTTGATCTTCTCTGACATTTCAAGGCGGATACAATGGACCTTCTGTTTAACCGGAGGACAGTCTTCTTTAGTCGGAAGGCGGTGTACCACAATATCAGTGGCTAAACCAGGCATGTCTTCGTAGGACCAAGCAAAGATCTCAACATAATTGTGCAACATCTGTATCAACCTCTGTTTGATGCTAAGCTCCAGATTTTCACCTATTTTAACCTCTTTTCTGTCTTCTTCAGTACCCAAGTTCATTGTCTCAACTGGCTCTTCATAAGGCTGTATGGCCCTTTCTTCCTGCTGTATTAGTCTAGCAAGTTCTCCAGGCACTTCACAATCATCCTCACCTTCGTCCTCGGCTTGGTTGATCAGATTTTTGAAGTCATAACTGGCAATAGCAGAGCTGTTATCGATGGGATCCAGAGTGGATACGGATCTGCATTGTGATACGTGAGTGTGTGTAAGAGAGTAGCTGTTTTGATAAATCGAAAAACAGAAAAGAAAAACAGAGAGTGCAAAATTTGTATGCCAAAAACATCCAATACTTTATTAATGATTATGAAATGATAAATAATAGCCCTCACAAGCAAAGCCAAGGTGCCTCGGGCATGGCACCGGGCCATAATGTTTCAACTTGTTTATTACAAATCTTAAAACAAATAAGTCAATTACTGCGGAATAAAAGAAACAGGCATGAAGTCCCTAGCCGTCCAGTTGCTTGGTCCACCGTTGGTAGTCAGGTAGATCCAGCTGTCAATGTCTGATTCCTCTTCACTGTCTTCAATGGCGTTAATCCCACGATTGCTGATGCGTAGGGGAGGTCCTCCATCCCAAGCGTTTCTAACAGTCCTTTGAGCCCCTATAGTGAAGCCCAAACCAAATTTGTCAGTTTTATGAGTGAAATCATAGAGCTGACCCCAATTGGCACACCCACCTTCTTCAACCACAGCCCTTGCATCCTTGAGAGAAGCCATCTTCAAAGGAGGTTTGTTGCTAGAAGTTTCAGTCGATGCCAAGATCTGAGGTACCTCTTCAAAATTATGACAAGGACTTTCGATGAATTCCCCGTCAATCTCTATGTAGCAGAAGGAGTTGAGGTGACTCACCATATATTCTTCTTCACCCTGCATTGTGACGATCTTTCCTTTTACCGGATATTTCAGCATTTGGTGGAGTGTGGCGGTGACTTCCCCAACCTCGTGGATCCAAGGACGACCCAACAAGCAAGAATATGATGACCTGATATCCATCATATAGAAGGTGGACCCAAAAGTCTGAGAACCTACTTTGATAGGGATGTCCACTTCCCCGTGCACCATTCTCTTCGATTCGTCAAAAGCACTTACCATAATGTTACTAGGCTTTAGAGTTAAACCCTTGCAATCCAAACGGTCCAACGCCTTCTTTGGCAAAACATTCAGTGAAGACCCAATATCTACCAGCACATGAGCCATAGTGGTGCCCCTGCATTCAATCGAGACATGCAGAGCATCATTATGCTTTCTTCCTTTCGGAGTCAAATCTGCATCCGAGAAACCCAGCCCATTATCAGCAGTCAGGCTGGCCACATAATCTTTGAACTGATCAGCTGAAGTCTCTTGCGGTACATGCACAGTTTTGAGGAATGCGATCAAAGCCTTCGCATGGGCCTCGGAGCATAACAACAAAGACAACATAGATATCTTCGATGGGGTCTGCCACAGCTGCTCGACCATATTGCAGTCACTCTTCTTAATGATTTTCAGTATCTCCTCCATTTCTTGCTTAGAGGCATCCACAACAATTTTCTTAGGCGCCTCCGTCCGGGCAGGCTCACCTAGAACTTCTTTGCCGCTGGTATCAGACGATTCGCCGACAGGGGTAACAATTGGAGTAAGAACAAGAATAGTAGTAGATGTACTAGCAGGAACAATAGATGGGATAATAATAGGCTTGTTGATAGTCTTAGGGGAAATATCGGGAGAGAAAACCCTTCCACTTCGGGTAACTTTTCTGGTTCCAACAATGTTACCAATACCAGGATCGGCCTCTTCGTCTTTCAAGTCTTGTTTGATGCTATGATAGTACACATCGGCACCATAGTTCCACGGGACAACTTTATCCGAGACATACGAGACAGGACCAGGAACAGTAATTATTAGTGGAGTAATTCTTGGAGCGGATGTAATCCTAACAGGTCTTCTCGAGGAAACCTTAGAAGGATTGGCAGAAATGGTTATAATGGCAACGTCTTCATTTGGAACAACAGGAATCATGGTCTTCTTAAACAGAATCTCTTTGCTATCTATCAGGTGTTTAACACCTAATTTCAACAAACGGCAACCAGAAGGTAGAAGCGAACACATGTGGCAACCTTCACCACAACCCGAAAATAAACCGGCCAACAACAAATTCTTTTTGAAAACCATGAGAAGAGTAGAAACTTCATCGACAGAGGTAACAAACAAATCAGTATCAATAGCATTAACTCCAGGGTCGTGCTTAGGCATGGGAGCAGTTATGACATTCAGCTTCTCTGGAGCATTAAAATCTATCTCCTTAGCTTCAATTAAGTCTTGTATTTTGTTTCCTAGAGCCCAACAGTCATTTGTATCGTGGCCAGGACTCTCAGAATGATAGGCACACCGGGCATTCGGATTATATCGGGGAGATGTAGTATTTAGATTCTTGTGAGCCTCTCTCAAGGTTGCCAAGTTAGATCTCAACAGATGACGTAGAACTTCAGCCAATGTCATGTTGATGCGGGTAAACTGTCGTTGTGGTCTTTCCGTCCTTTGTTGATTGTTGCATTATGGAGCAACTGCAGGTCTAGGTATCATCACGGCACTTACTGTTTGACGGTGTTCAGCCCTGTTTTGGCCCCTCAGGCTATAGATGGCACTGGCTTCCTTCTTACCAGCAAGGGGCTTCTTTACTAAACTTGAAGAGGCATCCTTCTGTATTTTGCCGCTTCGAATCCCCGCTTCTACTCTTTCCCCAATTAGGATCAGCTCAGTGAAACCAGCTGATGAATTGCCGATCAAGTGATTGAAAAACGGACCAGATATCGTTCCCAGGAACATATCAACCAACTCCCTATCAGACAACAGGGGTTGAACTCTCCCAGCCAAGTCTCTCCATTTTTGCGCGTAATATTTAAAACCTTCACCTGCACCCATGGACATAATCTAGAGTTGAGTACGAGTAAGAGCAAGGTCGGAATTATACTGATACTGCTTTTAGAAAGCAGCAGCTAGATCTTCCCAGTTTCGGACACTGGCTCCCTCCAATTGGTAGAACCATTCTAGCTGAGTCCCTGACAGACTATCTTGAAAGAAATGCACCCACAAATTTCTATCAGCGGTGTGGGGTTGGATCTTTTTGACGTAAGAGCAGAGATGGAGCTTTGGGCAAGACACCCCATCATACTTGGCAAAAACTGGAGCTTTGAACTTCTGCGGGATGACCACTCCCGACACCAAACCCAATTCTTCAAAATCTAACCCAGGTATCCTCCGAACTTCCATGGCACTTAGACGATCTTCTAACTGTTTGTATCTATCCTCAGCAGGAGGATATTTCTCATCGTTATAATCAGTATCATTGTCAGAGACTGCAGGACTAGGGTCCTTCTCTCCTTCTTGGTTCTCCCTTTCCTTGGATGAAGAGGTCAGATCAATTTTCCGCTTCAACGGCTCTCCAAACCTTCTGCCCATAATCAGAATATCGACGACCTTTTTCTTCTTCTTCTTCTTCTCTTTCAGAATGAGGGCTTTCAGATCCTCCTGCCCTTTTGCCAGACTAATGAACATTTGTTGGAACTGGGCGTTTTGTGCTTGAAGGTCCTTGATACTTTGTTCATAAGACATTTCTGCTAAAATAAACAGCGAAGAAGATGAGAAACCTGTAATGGTACCTGTAATGATGTGCTATGGATGGGATGCGAATGCAATGATTTCAAAGACTTCGAGAAATTTAAATTTGCAAACCACAATAAACAAAAACTTTATTAGCTTAACTTGAAGTTCAAATGCCTTTTAGGCGTTACAATTTAAAAAATAAATCTGAAACTATAAAAGACAATAAAAATCCCTATGGATGCTTCCTCTTTGTGCCAGAATAGTCATCGAGTCCTCTTTCTTCATGCAACTACTTTGTGAGCTCTAAAGCCTTCCTCTTATGAGCATTGAACTGGTCCTTGTAGGTATCCCGCTTCTCTATCAACTGAATCCAAGACCTCTGTAATTCTCCAAAATCAGTGGGCATATAAGGATAGAGAACTGTGTAAGGAATACCCTCCTCCGTAGTGGGTTCCACAATCATTGGTAAAACAACCACGTAGGGCATCATAAGCTGCTGGGCACGAGCTCTTACCCATTATAGGTAAGGTTCCATAGGAAAGGAAGTCTTTGGTCCCAAAGTCCTAGCGCCAGATCTGTTTACCATGCCCCGGGCTCGTATGAATCTCTGGAGATGCTCCTTGACATCATCCTCATAGTTGAATACAATACCCTCGATAAGTAACTCATGGGGACCATCTCTTTGAGCATAACCAAATTGTCGCAGGGCTAAACAAGGGTTGTAGGTTATACCCCCTCTGATGCCAAGTAGCGGAACATTAGGGTATTCTCCGTAACGATCAATAATGGCAGTATTTTCCATAGCTCGAGAACACCAGAGAATATCTGTATGAGCAAGCGACATTATCCTTTGCGACCAACCCAAACCTTCTTCATTCTTCAATATGGACTTATGGAGGTGAGAAATAAACCACCTCAACAGCAATGGCATACAACACATAAGAATCCCTCTTCTCTTCATGGTACGAGTATGGAGAGCGTGTAGAATATCTCCGAGCAAGGTAGGCACCAAGTTGCGAGAGAGAAAGATCTTGATAGCATTCACGTCTATGAATGATCCCGAATTAGGGAATAGGACTAACCCATAGATTAGAAGAGCCAAGACCTGCTCGAAAGCCTGAAAATCTGCATCATCCCAAAACAGTTGGGCTTTGTTTATCAGAAACTTAGCTAGAAAACCCTTGACTTCGCTTCTTGTTTCCCAATTGGATACCACGTCAGCCCGTTTTAGGTGCAAAGCTGAGGCAATGACTTCTGGCTTAGGAGCTTCTTCTAAACCTGTGAAGGGTAACTGCTCAAGAATGGGTATATCCAATAGCTGAGAGAATTCTTCTAAGGTAGGTACCAACTGGTAGTCCGGAAAGGTGAAGCAGTGGTGCTTGGGATCAGAGAACTGAAAAAGTACACTCATCATCTTTTCATCAAAGTTTGAAGTAACCAGGTCGAGAAGTCGACCATGTCTCTTGGTGAACGCAAAAGTTTCAGAAACCCTTGATACTAGCTCTTTAAGTTGGGAAGGTATTTTCACAAAGTTGATTCGGAAAGTGTTTCTACGGACAGAAGCCATGATCTACAAAACAGGGCAAAGATAAATTCCCTTGGTCTTTGAAATGGTTAGTGCGATAAGAATGGATGCTATGTTATGATGCATGATGTCATGATAAAACATAGGTATAGCAAACACAGGTATAGCAAGCACAATCAAATCAAACAAATCCCTTAGGTTTAAGACTTGCATGAGGTCAAAGGTAGTACCCTCTTGAAGTTAGTTGGTTTCAAACCTGTCTTAGAAATAGTAACCGGGTTCTAGAGGATCTCAATATCACTGACCATCCTTTATCGGCATTGTTTCAGCTCACGCAATCTTTTCTTGTAGCCTAAATATCTCGAAAGTCTGATCTCAATGAGTGTAGCATCGAGTATTAACTAGTTCTCAGCTCTACACTGAGGCCGGATGTCTCACTACTTTCTAATGGCCAAGTTGGGCAATTAAAGGTTCTAAGGTCAGTTGATGCTTCACGACACCACGCGGCAGCCCTGTACTCTCCCTAATTGACTCAAGGGTTACCGGTACCAACCAAAGTGCCACATCAACGTAGCTACTGCTTCAATCGTGCCGGTATACCCCCACATAGTTCCCTCACAGTTTATTGCTACTTACCTAAAAGGTGTTCCCCAGATCTGGGTGTAGGATCAAATAACCCAAACAGTTCCCATAAATATAAAGCAAGCAAGACAATCAACAGAAAGCAATTACATATGACCTAGATCCTAAGGTTTACCCCACTTTATATTTATTCCCCAGCAGATTCGCCAGTTCTGTGATACGATGGCAGAACCGACTGTTTAATACTGGTTTGAGTTTTGCGTTTTGTGTTTGCAAAATGTCGCGGTAAGGAAGAGTTGCCACTGACTTTTATTTCATCCAATCATGGAAAAGGAAAAAGAACAGAAAAAACCTTTTTTTGAGATATTCTGAGTACGGGGGGTGGATTATAGAAAGGGAAGGGGTTAGCACCCTTTCTATCCGTAGTTATCTACGAGCTCTTAGGCACTTGCTCATCTTTTTAAAATTGCTTGTGTGTGTGCTTGCTTTGAAAATGTTTTAATTCGTGATAACCCTTATATCAGTCCTGAAGGGTGTGACAAATTTGTTTTAAAAACTGTTTTGAAAGGTGTTTGTGTGAAAAGTTTTATTTTGAGAAAGTACCTACTAGCATCTACCTACTCGAAAAAAGATCGTTTTTGTTCTATATCCTTTAGACAGCGCTATCCTACTATTAAGGAGTAGGTAGCACCATCGTTAGAGTTTGTAAGGGACGTTCAAAAGGGACGAATACAATCACTAAAGAAATAGTTAGAAAACTTTAGTAGTAACCCTAGAGTCTTGAGATCTTTTCGAGACAACATTTTCGAGGCAACATTTCTGAGGCAACATTCGAATGGGACAATTTGATCTCTTTAGACTGGAGGGCAACCACTAAAATCCCCTATGCTTAATGATTGTGTACCGAAGGCAACCGAAGTGAGGTAAACCCTATGAGTGAACATGTGCGAGTGATTCGTTTAAGTTATTTTAATCTTTGCACATTAGGGTTTTCTAACTGTTTTAATTTTCCATGCATTCTTGCCATATAATCCTATTAATTCATCTAACAGTTAATAATTTACTGAAAGTAAAAAGCAGAAATAAACCTAGCTATTATATGGCTTTGACAGTTACATAATTGCCTTGACGGGAAATAAAAGTGCGGAATTTAAAAAACCTAATTAAAACTATTACAACCTTGAAACAGTTACAAAGTAATGGCAAAATAATAGCAATCGCGCGGCAAATTAAATACGAGAGAAATTAGGGTTTTGACCTTTGACTAAATCTAATCGCAATCGATTAAAGAAACATTATTTTTGTTGTTTTTTTGTTATTTAAGAAAATAAGGAATAAATAAAAAAAAGAACCTAATTACTAATTAACTTAAGTTAAGAAAAATAATTAAATCGCCTATTTTTTGTGTTTTTGTTTGTTGAAAAGAAAATAATTAAATCAAGAATTTAATCCTAGTTTTTTGTAATTGGTTTTAATTGTAAAAAAGAAAAAGAGTTAAAATTACCTTAAATTAAATAAGCTAATTAATTTAATTTAACTTGATAAAACTAAAAAAACTTAATTCTAATTTTTATGACTTTTTGATTTTTATGATTTTATATAAAAAACTGATTTTAAAGATAAAATGAATAAGAAATTAAGAATAAAGGAAATAAAATAAAAAAGAGAAAAAAAATTGAGAAATGGGTCTGTGTTGTTAGAAATTATGGGGGTGTTAATCTGAAAATCTTTGGCCCATTAAGCGCCGGCCTGGTCAACTTTGGGATCTTGTGCAGCATTGACCTGAGGGAGCACCATGATCCTTCAGTGAAGAAACGTGAGATCTAGCTAGCTTGGCATCCAATGGACGTACGTTGATGGCACATGATGGGCATTGGATGGTGTACTGCATGGGATTGGCTTGAAATTATTAAGAAAATATCAAAATGCACACGCCTGGGATCAAACCCAGGACGTGTGCATCAAAGGCATGCTTCCTAACCATCTGCGCTGGACTTGCTTGTTATATATATATAATAAATAAATAAAATCAAAAGACAAAGCAAGCCTCATGCAAGGAAAATTGTGTGAAATTTGAATGGGCCAACCACGCCTTGCCACACATCATCTTCTTCCTTGGACCGTGGCTTTAGATGAAACACTTTTACCTACAAATGTTTGTTCATAGCTATAACCCTGTTTCATTCAAAAATTGCATACAAGCGAGATAAATCAATTGTAATGGTACCAATCAACTCGTCTTGGTCTCACGAGTATCATGGTACCTCATTCATGGTCTAATTTCCCCTGTACCAGAAATCCCCAAATCGAGTTCTTAAACCCTAGCAATGGTGAATATGGATTCCTGCACTGTTAGTACAATTAAGCAATATAGAAAGCTTGCAATCATGATTATGAACATGAATATATGGATATCATGCATTTAGGATGCGTAAAAAATTGAAATCGAGTTTGAGTTTTTTTGTGCAAACCGTGATGTTGTAACGTGCGATTCTTGACACTTTGAGGCTTGCAAATGAATGGAGAAGCTTCCTGAGATGTCCAGGAATGTATTGCTAGCCTTGAAATTCCTTGAGGATGGCTTTAAGATGGATTTTGATCTCCCACTTTTGTCCAAATTTTTGAGTTTTCTTTTTGCTGTTTCACGCCTCCAATCCCTATTTTTTTGATATGGAATTCTTATGCCCTTATAGTAGATTGAATTAGGTCAACAAATTTGTATCAAATATTTGAGAATTATGAAAATTGGATTTGATTTGCTTCATGTATGATTTCTTTCCAAAACTTGCTTCAATCCAATCTTTTTCAACCCTAATGAACCTTGCACGACTTGGCTGGCATGCTAGCTA
Source organism: Vicia faba (assembly GCA_948472305.1). Classification (NCBI taxonomy): domain Eukaryota; kingdom Viridiplantae; phylum Streptophyta; class Magnoliopsida; order Fabales; family Fabaceae; genus Vicia; species Vicia faba. The sequence goes on from OX451735.1 coordinate 877,595,332, forward strand.
TACATGGACTCAAAATATGCATAAAAATCTCAATATTTGATTTGTTTTCATTTTTTTGCCATTTAATTTGATTTATTTTGATTTAAATGAATAAAAAATCAAAATAAATGATAAAAGTAATGAAAAAATAGGTGGAAAAGCTCAGGAGTCGTGGGTCCTATTAGAAACATGTTTCAAGCAAGAAAACATGGGACCCTTTGGAAAAAATGCAAATTTGATCAATGTTGACTTTTGATAATTTTCCAAAAATTGCTAACTTTGACAATGCACAACTTTCTCAATTTTGACCATAGGAGGGTGTTCTTTGACTTTTTAGAAAGCTTAGGATGTCCCCTAACCAACCTTTTTGGTATCATCTCAATTGGATCTTGCATGTTCATGTATGAAGATTTGACCCAAAAGGTGTTTTTGTTGACTTTTCAAATTGACCTATAATGTCAAAATTCATATCCTTTTGTGAGTGCATATTTTGAACTTGTGGGATGAAGATGAATTGTAGGGAATTGCATCATATTCAAAATGTGATTTGGATGGAAAATTTATGATAAAGCATGTGAAATTTATGCTTGGTCAAAGTTGGGTTGACTTTTCCTACAAAACCCTAATTTAGCAACTTTTGGGTTTTGATGAATTTAGAGCATTCCTTGAGGAATCATGATCAACCCTTGATCAAATGATGGAAATTACTTAAAAATGTTTATGTTGACCAAAAATCTTGATATTTGACTGTATGTGGGCCACATTTGACTTTTGACCTAATACTGTCGATTCTCAAGCATCTGAGCAGTTGGCTGAGCAAACTTCTTATGCAAGGCTTGAAACATGGCATGGGTGATATTGGGAACATATTAATACCATGGAGAGCATTTTGGGCTTTTGTGGCTCACTCACATTGATGAAAATAGAAACCCTGATTTGGGGTACACTGCCTTAGGAGAGAGTTTGTCTAGTCAACTCTTGGGCAACCTTGAGCAAATTGGGGATCTCACTTGAAATTGGTTGAGTAAAATGAGAGGGAAAATTTTGGGGTACAACAAAGGGAATAGAAGCGGGTTGATTATTCATCCTGGTGCTACGAAGATGTATCAAGACTTGAAGAAATTATTTTGGTGGCCTGGTATGAAATTATTTTGAGCATCATAAGCCGATGGGTCTTATGAAACCGTCGAGTATCCCAGAATGGAAATGGGACAATGTTTCCAAGGATTTTGTATCAGGTTTGCCGATGCTGCTAAAGGTAATGATTCAATTTGGATTATTGTGGATAAGTTAACTAAGTCGGATCATTTCTTTCTGATTAAGATCGAGCATTCGATGGAAAAACTAGCTAAAGTGTATATTGAGGAAATTCTAAGATTGCATGGGATACCTTCAAGTATTGTGTCAGATAGAGATCTGAGGTTTACGTTAAAATTCTGGATAGGTTTATAAAATTCTTTGGGCACTAAGTTAAAAAAAGTTGAGTTCTGCGTATCATCTGCAGACGGATGGTCAGACAGAGAGGACTATCTAGTCTTTGGAGGATTTGTTGAGGGCTTGTGTGTTGGAACAAGGAGGTGCTTGGGACAACCACTTGTCGTTAATTGAGTTTACACACAATAATAGTTTCAATTCTAGTATTGGAATGACACCATATGAAGTGTTGTATGGTAGGAGGTATATGACTCAATTGTGTTGGTATGAGTCAGGCGAGAGTGTTGTGCTCGGACCTGAGGTTGTAAAAGAGATAAATGCAAAGATAAAGATGATCCAAGAGAATATGAATGCTTCTCAGAGTCGTCATAAGAGTTACCATGATAAGAGAAAGAAGGATATCTAATTTCAAAAAATGATCATGTATTTTTGTGGGTTACTCTGGTGATTGGTGTTGGTAGAGCTTTAAAGTCGAGAAAGCTTACGTCGCATTTCATTGGCTCGTATCAGATATCAAATAAGGTAGGTGAAGTGGCTTATCGTGTTACTTTACCACCTTCACTCGTGAATCTACATGATCTTTTTCATGTGTCTCAATTGAGAAAGTATATTTTGGATCCTTCGCATGTGATACAAATAGATGATGTACAAGTGACAGATAACCTGATTGTTGAAGCATTACCATTGTGAATAGAAGATCGAGAAGGGAAGCAATTGTGAGGTAAGGAAATAGCCTTAGTGAAGGTATTGTATGGTGGACCAGTTGATGAAAGATGGACTTGGGAACGTGAGGATCATATGAAATAGTATTATCCGATGTTGTTTCAGTCAGGTAATTTTTTAGGGAAAAAATTCTCTTAAGTGGGGGAGAGTTGTAACACCCTGAATTCTAGATTAATTATTTATTTAATTAATTTAGCATGAATATATCAGTCTTTGTAATATATATATATATATATATATATATATATATATATATATATATATATATATATATATATATATATATATATATATATATATATATATATATATATATATATATATATATATATATATATATATATATATATATATATATATATATATATATATATATATATGATATTTTGGTGTTTTCATCTGAGTCATTCTGACGATTTGTGGGTTTTTGATGAATATGAAGTATACAATGATGTTGAGATGAAGATGGTATTTAATATGATGATTTGTGTGGTGTATGATGGGATAATAATAGATGTTAAGAATTTAAATAATTGTTGGAATTATTTAGATTTAATAATAATTATTTAGGATTATTTGGATTAAATAAATAGAATAGTGGTGTATATAAAATAAGGGCAAGATAGTCATTTGGGAAGAATAAGTGAGGACGATGGTGGAAGTTCATTATTAGGAGTCCAAGGGTTAAAAAAGGAAAAAGATTTTCATTTTGTCATTCTATGAAATCGTGAAATTTGGAAGAACATTGTGAAGAAAAGTTAGGGCACAAAGAGGCAAGAGGAGCATAGAAATCTCGGAAGAGCACGAAGAGGATTCGATAGTGTTAGTTCTCTTATTTTAGGATTGGCTTAATTTTTGTAAAACAAATAATAGCATCAATAATGTAATGTATAATAGGATGTATAAACTTGCTAAGAAGAATAGGTACAACAAGAAGTTCTATTACAATGTCCGAACATGTTGTGCTGAACTGGAACAACATGTTAAAGAAGATGTCTTGACATCACGCCCATTGAGCTGGATTAATAAGATTCAGTTTTTTCTTAACATAAGCAGAATATTCAGGAGAATATTATGCATCCTATGTGGCACATATTTAAAGTTCCAGAAAATTCTATCAGAAATCAAGGAGAATGAAGACTTTCTAAATAAGGAGATTATTTAGGAAAGTAAAGATTGAAGACCTTTCTTGGGGAAGAAGTTTCTGCAGTTTGTTACAACTGATTTGCTGTGATTGAAGTCCCAAAACCAGTTGGGTAACAGGTTATAAATAGAAGGGTTTGTAACCCAGAAAAGACATGGCTCAAGATGTAGAAGTCTAGAGTTTTGTCAAGGTAAACCTCCCGGGTTGTGGGAAGTTTACCATGTTCATCTCGAAGCCCGTAGGTAAGAGGTGTATTGTACTTGGAGGAAACTTTGAAGAAACTCCATGATGTGTTCTTAGTTAGGAGCAAAGCTAACAAATAGTGGAGTGTGGCTTGGAGACTTAGCTAGGTTTCCATAGAAGTGTGTCTTCCAAACTTCTATCTGTGTGATCAAAATTTTGGTGACAGGTCGTTGATGCAGTGACTGAGGTGTTGATTGCTAGACATCATTGAGATGATTGTAAGTGGGATGGGGATATTCCATATCTAGGGAGGACCTAGGTAGAAGGGTCATTTGGTAGTGATTAAGTGCGTAGTCAACGGGTGTGTTGGCTGTAGAGTCTGCAAATTGATACTACTGATAATGGACTTCATTCCTGGCTTGGTAGCCCCCAGAGTAGGTGTTGTTGTACACTGAACTGGGTAAACAATTATGGTGTATTCTTTATCTTTTAAGTATTTTTTTTTCCTATGTGTTTATGTCAGATCAGATGTCTCGACATCCTTGTATGACATCTGAGTATGATGTACCAGAATATTAATTGGTATCAGAGCAGGCATCTTGTTCTGCTCTGGGTGAGATCCTGGGAAGGTACTTTCTAGTCATGGGCAAGGAAGAAAGTATTTACTGAAAAGAGGTATCAACTTGGACAATTCAGACTATTGTTTAGATTATCTCTTGGCAAGGATCATTGGTTATACGTGACAGGCTTTATTTGTGGTTGTTTCCATCATGCCTGCAACTTAGTGGGAAGCTACTGTATGTAGGGTTTATTTTTCAATCCTAGTTTGCCATGCTTGTACTTGGATAGTGGTGTAAGCATTGTGTCTAAATATTGTTGAAGAGTTCATTATATTTCGCTGTATGGTTTATGATGTAACCCAAAAAGTATGAGAAGAATACTAGGGTTGTTACCCTCAACAGAATATATGCTGACATTTCCAACCATATAAAAAGTGTCAAAGATACTTGAGATTTTTCTCAAGTCCACTCATAAAGACATTTATCAATAAGGTTGATGAGAATCAATTTATCAATGATGCTCATATACTTCTTCATATTAACCTTGAAGACCGTCAAGGATTGTGTGTTCCAAGAAGAAGGAACTGATGTTCTATGGGATGTTAGAACATTATGCAACTACCAGTTGAAGAACAAATGCTTTGGGTACTGAATAAAAATGTTTTGAATACTTTTTGTTTGGAACCTACTCCTGATCTGGAAGATGAGGCATCTGGTTTGTTTAGGTTGATTAGGACGCATTCAAAAAATTATCTACTCCATGTGTCAGTTTACTTCTAACCAAGAATTATGAGAGTATAGAGGTTGATCTCCATGCTCTTGAAAAGAACTCATAAATGAATCTCCACCAGACCCTTTATGTATATGAGATGAGATCGTATCTGGAAGATCCTTCTGATCAAAGGAACCAAATTCATGGAATCCTGTTTGTGGCCATAAAACAAATTATGTTTGAAGAGGAGTATTGTGATCCAACCACAGTGTTTAATTCTTCTAAATATTGTTTTGATTTCCCTTGAGGAAAAGAATTGGCGCTTCTCTTTGTGTATCTTCATAAGTTATTGAAAGAGATTCCCCTGTCAAGGGTAGATATGATGTTAGACAGAATGTCGTGATATCTTTGAAGATGTTAAAGTTTAAAGGGCATTGTTTTTAAATAATTAAGGGAGACAGATGCTCTGAAAAGTCTTTTTGTCATACCTAGCAGAGTTTGTTCCAGAGACCTAATAGAGGAAACTTCCTCTATAGGTATAAACAATGGCATCAATCATCTCAAAGTCAGACATGAGGTCTAAAGAAAAGCTTATTAAGACGTGGCTTGTGTAATCTCCTGCATATGTTGGTAGTCTGATCCTGAAGATTGATTGATCAGTTGTTGTAGGTTTGTTTCCTTGTGTTAACCCCCACAAGAGTTGATTATAAGTTACTATAGAAGTTACCCCCAGAACCATAGTAATAATGGATGATGTTATATCCGATGTCGGGACATCATCTCTTGGTGAGTGCTTCCTCTAAAAAGGAAGTTGTTGTATAGGTCATGAGGTGAGTATTGTTGTTCACCTGTGAAGTTCAAAGTTGGAATGCTTGATCATGATGGAGTTGAAGACCAGTCTCTGACCAAGTCTAGAATGTTGAAAGGATCCTCTTATGTTGAACGATAAAGAAGAAGGATGTCAGCTCAAGTGCTCTAACATTTGTTGATAAGGAGTATCATCTGCAGTTGTATGTGTGGGGAAATTTTTTCATTTTATGACAAATATCTTGTCGGGAGCTAAGTATAAGTCTGATCTTGTGAAGATGTGCATGTTACTGATGATAAAGACCTTGTCGGGAGATAAGTACTTATTTGAGGTATGGATGCAAATCTACTATCTGAACTAATGATTTAGATATTATTGAAAGTTTATTTCTCTCTATAGTGTTCAGGTGGTTGTATCAACCTCAATGAGTCGCAGAAGATGTAATATTTTGTGATCTTTTCTTAAAAATAATATCAAGATTAATAATCTCTTTGGTTGATAAATCAAGAACTAAATTATTGGGATCTGTGAAGAAAGGTTGATGTCCTAAATGATGTTGTAACATCATTTTGTAAAGGAAGGTTTGAGATTATGATTATGAAAGATTGAGGATCAACATGGTTGTCAAAAGAAGGAGTTCCGACTTTGAGGACTAGAAGATACAGATCCTAATCCTATCCTTAGTAGTATTCTTGGTGACTACATAAATACTATGTTGAAGACTTCACTAGTACCAGCAACTGGTAGTGATTATTAGAATAAATGAATATGAAGAAGGTGGTTTTCCTCTATTGCAAGTATGCTTAAAACAAGCTATTTGAGGGCTTGTGTTTGTATGATGTCCAAGTATGTGTTTACAATATCTTGGCTATCCAAAGAGGTGTGGATATTTGTATGGTTATGTAGGGCCATGTATCAGACATGACCTTGTAAAAGTGTGAAGACCTGGACTTGGTATATCAGATTCAGGATGAGTTATTTTCACAAAAGTGTTGATATGTTTCAGTGAGTGCGTGAAGTCTCTTGTTTGTCTTCTGGTGTCCAAGTGTTCATCCTCAGTAGAAGCCTTGTTTGTCCATGATAGGGGGAGCTTAGAACCTATCTATGGTTATTGTTGTAGTAGTTATGGAGCTTGCGTGTAATTCAAGCTGGTGAAAATTACAGGCAACATGTTGTGACCTGTGGCTACTGAGTGTAGCTGTCTGTGCCCCTGTTGGGTCTATGTGGTTCTAGTCAGGAGAAGCTAGTATATTCTGTGGTCAAGTCACTAACCTAACCTGGAATGTTTTGGCTGCCATGATTGGATGTCTTGTCGAAGATTCAATAAGTATCACAGGTGTGAAGAAGAAAGCTGTCAGTTTTACCTAGTGTGAGAAGCTTACTACAGAATATAGTGAGATAATATTTTTGTTGTGAGATCCTCTTATGAGAATGGGGTGTTTGTTAAAGGGAATGGATGGAAATAAGTTCCTTGGATGATGTTTCTAGAACCAAAGTTGATAAGCTCTATGGTAATGTTGCTGACGTCTCAAATGATGTTGGAACATCATTTTTTATGATAGTCTATTAAAGATACTTGGAACTATGAATCTCAATATTCAAACTCCACACTCATTAGCGGTAGTTCTGTCTATGGTGTTTGTAATACGATGGGAGAACTGACTTGGTTGTTTTGCGTTTGATCATAATTGTTGCAGATAGCAATAGTCGCCACCGAATTTTATGTTATCTAATAAGGAAAGGGTGAAAATAACAGGAAAGACCTTTGAGATATTTTCTTGAGTTCGGGGGGTAGGTTATGAAAAGGGAAGGTGTTAGCACCCTTTTCATCCATTGTTATCTATGGGCTCTTAGTTGCTTGCTAGATCACTTTTGAAATTGCTTTGTTCGAAATGTGTTTTGGTGGGTTTTGAAAGTATTTTTGAAAAGCGCCTTTGTTTAGTCAAACTTTTTAATGATTCAGTCTATATAAGAATGCATACAAAGTGTTGGACTTTTGAAAATATTTCATCTTTTGAAAGTGTTTGGTGTGTTTGAAAAGATATTTGTTTTGAAGATGGATTGTGAGCAAGCAACTAAGAATGTTCTACCTACTCAAAAGTCTTTTGTTCATTTCTTCCTTCCTTTGATATTTCTATCTTACCATTGATTGGTAAGAAGCCTTATCTTTGTATGTAAAGGGACGGGAGTGGGTAATCGTACAGTCATGAATAGAAATATTGTGAGATATCTTAGCATTTCTCTTGAGGGACTAAGATCATTTATAAGGCAACTTTCGAAGCGTCATCGAGGTACTATGATCTTATATTTTTTTATTATTTTTGCTAAGAGTCTCACATGCACACCATGACCATTTTCATAAGGAAACAAGTGGAGTTAACCCTAGAGGTGCAAGTGTGCAAGTGTTTGTATTTCATGCTTGATTTATCTTGGATTAGGGTTTTCTAAGTATTTATTTTATCTTTCCATACAAACCCTAATTTACTAGCATTGATATGAAAGCGATAAATTGCGGAAAGTAAATTTACTACGCTATTACATCATTTGGGGAGGGGGATACAAAGTTACAGATGGGGATTGCATGAAATTAAACCCTAATTATCTATTACAACCATATTGAATTTGTACAAGAAATGACATGAATATAATGTACAAGGAATATTAAAAGAAATGGATTTTGCTTTTGATTTTTGTTAGGAAAATTGTTTTGACCTAATTAACCTAAAGGGTTGTGATTAATAAAAAATAGGTAAATTAATCCTAAGTTAAAAGGAAATCATTTTTTAGGGTTTTTTATGGAAGGCTTTCAGTTAATTAAAATAAATATGAAAATAAAATATTTTTTGTGATATTTTTTATATATTCATAAAATAGACATTGTAAATAAATAGTGTGCAAAAAATAAACTCAAAAGGAGTTGCTTTGATTGGTTGGAAAAAATGTTGAAGTTTGTTAAAAAAATGAAAACAAATAAGTGATAAAAATTTATTTTGGTCCTGCCAAGGTTTGAACCCAGGTTCTCCACACCTTCCATTCAAAACAACCAACACTCCATATGTTATAAACCTGCATGTTAGTTTGGAAAAAATGACAAAATTAATACAAAAGGTCTCACTGGGGCTCGAATCCAGGACCTTATACATAAATGCCTTACGCGCACGCTGTTTGTACCACTGGGGTGGTTTGTTTCATCCGTTAGTTATCCAACTTGTTAAGCTTCTAAAAGCTTCATTTCTCAGCAAACTCAAAAAAATATAAACATCAAACCTGCCTAAAATTTGAATATGAATCTAACCACATAATTTTCAAAAGCTATGGATAAGAGGTTAGCACGAATTTTGTTTGGTACCAAAATCAAAACCTAACTGGTCAGAGTTGAAATTCTTAAGACACAAGCAATAAAAATCAAAACTAAGAGCATTGTCAACTTCCTAAATATGATACCTACATCTTTTATTTTATTTGTATGTGCTGAAAATGCTTGTATCAAGATATTACAGTTAAGAAATCTTACCTCTTGAAGTGAAAATCAAATGACCTCTATATGACTTCCAGAAATGACTTGATGATGGATTAAGCTTGCAGGGACCTTCCTTGAGCTAATGGGATCACTACTTTTCTTTAAAAGTCACTGAATCAATCTAACCAAGTCAAGGTGCAATGGTAGAAAATTGAATGGTGTATGATGATGGGATGGTTACAGAAACGTGCCAAGGGTATGGATGAGCTTTATATGATGCGTAGATGATGTTTGAATGGAAAAAATGGAAAACACACGAAGGATTTTGGAGTTGGCTCTTCAAAGTCAGAAATGGAAAGCAATGTGGCTTTGGATGCAGATTCTGAGTTCAAGGAGTTTTGGGAGTTGTTGTACCCCAAAATTTTCCCTCTCATTTCATCAACATTTTCTCATCCCAAGACTCTTGGAACTCAAGATCAAGTTAGGGTTTGCTCTGCTCAAGACCCCTCCTTGCACTGTTGACCCAAATTAGGGTTTGAGTTTGCACAAGGATGTTTTGACCTAAAATTCCCAAAGTGACTTCCGTGCTTCATATTGGACCTACAAGTTTATCCATACCAAGTTCCAAGCCTTGATTCCAATCTTTGCCCAGTCAATTGGACAGTTGAACTAGAAATCAACTGTATTGGGGAAAAAGTCAACTGTGGCCAATTGACAGTCAAACCTCATGATTTTTGACCCACATTAACATAATGAATTCACATGAACCATTTGGTCAAGTTTGGATCACAATTCCACAAGAGATTTGATCAGATCACCAAAAGGGCAAAATGGTCATTTTTAGGGTTTTGACTGCACAAAGGCAATTTTTTACTGTTTGACCTAACCAATGGCAAACCAGGCTCACATCTGGACTCAAGGACTCAATGGCATTGTCTTGACCCATTCAACAAGTTCAAAAGATCTCAAATGCATAGGATTGACAGATGAATTTTTCAGTCAATTGATCAAAATTTGACTGTATACTGAAAAGTCAAACTTTGACTTTTTGGTCAAAATCAAGTGCCAAGATTCATTTTTCATCAAGACATGTCAAATTATGAAACTTGTTCATCAAGAAATCCAAAATTGCAAATTAGGGTTTAGAATGAGAAAATTTCATAACTTAGAATTTTTCTAAGTTATGAAATTTCCTTATTTTTTCCTAACTTTGTCCCATTTTTTCACCAAGATGCAATTGGATTCAAACAAAACTTGAAACATGAAAGTTGTAGTCCATTACAAAATCTACAACTTTGATTCACAAAGTTCTCTAAAAGGAAGCTTGTATCTCAAGTTATGATTTTTGGAACAAGGGTGCAAAACATTTTTAACTTAGAGAAATTTTGCCCTACTCTAGGCAGGATTTTTGTCCAACTTCTTGGCCATTTTTCACATGGTTCCACTTGGAGTTTTAATTTGCATAACAAGATGGATTGTAGTACACATTCCAATCTTTCCAAATTGTCCAAAAACTTCTCAAACACCCTTGTGGTTAGAGAGAATCGAATTTGCAAAGTTGGCCAAAACTCACTTTTGTTCATGGCCAAGGCATGTTCATCACAACTTGCATTTTCAAATCAGCTTGTACAATGTTAGCTTGCAGGCCTCAAAACTAGTTTTACACTTCTTAATTTAATGCCTAACCATTGTGTTAAGGTATTATTTCATTCATTTGGGCAATACATGTTAAACTAACCCTTAATTGGAAAAAGCAAACTTGCCAATTTGGAAAAGTGTTACTTTATGTCAATACATGATCTTTGGGCATAGGGGGGCCATATCTCTGAAGCCAAATCAAATCTATATTTCAAGTCTCAAGGGCAAGATATGCAGCATGCTTGAGAGGCTTGGACATGTCTATAACACTTACACACTTTCCTTGCTTCACATAGAAGAAACATTGCAAAAACTCTCCATCTTTCATTCCTATAAACACAAGCCAAAACAAACTTTGTACACAGCTTCCACACATCAAAACTGACCTAAGGCACGACCCTTCCATCCCTCATACCTCCTCATACACCAAATCACAATTTTGCTGCAAAACAGGGCACCCCCTGCAGATTGAAGTCCACAGCTCAATCCACTCGTGCACTTTGGCTAAAACCAGTTCAAATACATTCCATTCCATCCACACAAACTATCCCAATCCCTAAACACAAGCTGTAACACCCCTAATCTCACTTGCCATTTTCAGTTTTCAGTTTTGCAGGTGGACTTCTATAGCACGATACAGAGTGATTCAAAGCAAGCTAGGTGTTGGAGAAGCTTCCTTGGACTTCAGGCAAGCTATGAACTTCTATCTCTCAATCTAGGAAGAGTTAGGCTTAGGTTTGTGAATAAAACATGCTCTACTCATAGCCCTGAAGCCATACATGTGCCCATTTTTCATTTATATTAAGCATGCTGTGAGAATTTTAACCATGAACATTGAAGAAAAACTAGGTCAGAAATTGGGGGTGAAGAAATTCTTCCTGGTTTCTTAGAGTTAGGACAAGTTTTTTACATATTTGAAATCGTGGTATGATGCTCTACATTGTTTATGTTATGAGTTTTGGCTAAAAATCAAGGAATCAGGAGTTTGAATGAAGCAAGGAAACACGCGTTTTTTGTTGTTCAAAGGTTGCTGGAGGTTGAAGACAAAGTTGACTTGGGCTGGGCTTGAGTCAACTTACTTTTTACACCCCTTTTTTCCATTTGCACCCCCCTGGCCCATTGTGTGAAATATTTGTCATTTTTGCATTTTTCTTTTTTATTCTGATTTTATATTTTTTGCTCAAACATAAAAAACATTAAAAATATATTTCCACATTTTTTTACATTTATTTGGCATTTATTTGTTTTATTAAATATGTATATGTAAATAAATAGATTTCCTTTTCTTTTTAAAAACCCTAGAAAATAATACAAAAAAATATTTATTTTTAGTTATTATTTTTTATTTACATTTTGAAAACATTTTCTAAAAATATACATTTTTGTAAATAATTAATATTATATTATTGAACATATTTAGCATTATTAAATATATATAATATATACTTACACCTATTTTATTAAATATTTAGGGCAAAAATACAAAAATAATACATTTTATTTTTATTTAATATTTGACATCAAAAATACTTTTTCACCATATACTTTTTATTTTGTGCATAAAATAACATATATTGTACATAATTAATAAATATTACTATTTATTTAAAAACTAGGGTTTTGCCCTAAATGACAAAAATATTCAAATTTGACCCTTTTTATTTTTGTTTATATTTTACATTGAAAAATACTTTTACATACATGAAAAATCCCTTTTTTAGCATAATGCATTTTTATTTGATATTTATTTATTTGTACTTATTTAAATATTAGATATTTGTCTCGTATATTCAATATGGATGTAATAGCCTAGAATTTAATTTCTTGTCAAATATCCCCAAATTCAAACTTGTACCCCTATCCCCATAATCATTGTTGTAATAGCTTAGCGTTTAAATTTCCGCATTTAAAAGTTTTCAATTATGCCATGTTTAGACTTAGGGTTTGTATGCAAAAATCAACCAACAAATAGCTTGACCTAATTCAAGATAAACATGCATGAAAAAACAAACACAACGCACACTTGCACTCTTAGGGTTACTCCACTTGTTGCCTTTAAAAATGGGCCATGGTTGCATGTTAAGTGTCTTTGGCAAAACAAAAACAAATCAAATGATCATAGTCCCTCGATGACGCTATCAAGTTGCCTAAAATGATCAAGTCCCTTGAGAAAACTGCCAAAGATACTTGGCACTATTGCTTTCATGGTCTATACGATGACCCGCGCCCGTCCCGTTAACATCCTAACACAAGGTTGTTAACCAAATATAATGGTGAAATAACATTGTTAAAAGGGTTAAAACATGAGAAAGATCTTTTGAGAAATTTAGGGTAGATAGCTCTTGGTTACTTGACCAAACTTGCAAAACAATCCTTTCCATTTTTCAAAACACACATCACAACACAACTTCAAAACAAACTTTCAAAAACATTGAAACATCTTTTCAAAAAGACAAACACCCTTGTAAAACATTCAAACAAGAATTGTTACAATGGTTGCCTAGACAAGGCATCTTTTTTTAAAACATTTTCAAAACCACACGCACAAAGCACCATTTCAAACAATTGAAAAGCAAAGGCAAGTGATCTAAGCAAGTAACTAAGAGCCCATGGATAACCATGGATAGAAAGGGTGTTAATACCTTCCCTTTCTATAATCTACTCCCCGAACCCAAGAAAACATCTCAAAGGTTTTTCCTGTGCTTTTTTAACCTTTCCTTAGGATAAAATAAAAATTCGGTGGCGACTCTTGCTCAACCGAAACATTTGCGAACACAAACGCAAAACCTCAAGTCAGTTCTCCCACCGTATCACAGAACTGGCGACTCTGCTGGGGAATTACTTTAAAAGTGGAGTAACCTTAGGGCTTATATCACCCTTTTGCATGACTAATTGTTTGCTTTGATTGCTTTACATTTTGGTTCTCTTGTTTGGGCTTGAAATCCTACACCCGGATTTGGGAAACATTCATAGATAGTAATACGTTGTGGAAACTGTGCGGGGTATACCGACACGGTTGAAGCAATAACTATATTAGTGCGACATATTTGTGAGTACCGGTAACCCTTGAGTTCAATCAAGGAGAGTACGGGGCCGCTGAGTGATGTCACTAAGCACTAATGACCTAGAACCTTACTTGACCATCTTGGCCTTTTATTAGGGGTAGTGAGATGATCGGCTTTGGTGCAGTCCGAAGTTGGTAGATACTCGATACTACACTCATTGAGGGTTGTTTTCTTGGAATATTTTGGTCGCTAGTTAACTGGCTAAACCAAAACAATGAACATGGAAAACAATCCAATGATATTGAGCTCCTTAGAACCCGATTACTATTTATTGGACAGGTTTTTAAGCCAAATAAACTCAAGAGGGTACTTACCTATGAAACCTCATACAAGCCTGAAACTAGGGTTTTGTGTGAGTTGCTTGTACATGTGTTTGTGCATACATCATGAACATCATAAAGCATCATATGCATCCACTAACCATTTCAAGGGTTTGGATCTTCATCCTTGTTCTTGTTTTGTAGGTCATGGAAATTCTTCGCAGGAAAACTATCCAAGTAAACCTTATGAGAATCCCTCCTCAACTCAAGAAGCTTACATCCAGAATTCCAGAAAGTACTCTCTTCAGTGAAAGACATGGTAGACTACTCATCCTAGTAAACACCAACATTGAAGAAGACATGGTGAAAGTGTTGTTCCAATTCTTTGACCCCCTTCACCACTGTTTCACGTTCCCCGACTACCAATTGGTGCCTACTTTGGAGGAATTTTCTCAACTCCTGAGAATTCCTATTCTTAATCAACTACCCTACAACGGTACGGAAAAAGAACTAAAACCTGAAGATGTTGCTCAAGCACTACACTTGCAACCATCTGACATCAAGGGGCATTGGGAAACTAGAAGTGGTGTCAAAGGCTTCTTGGCAAAATTCTTGTTTGAGAAGGCACAAGAGTGTTGGAATTCCCTGGATCTGCAAGCCTTTGAAGAAATTGTGGCACTCCTTATCTATGGGTTGGTCTTGTTCCTAAATCCTGACCAACTTATAGATGTGAATGCTATCAAGATCTTCATATCCAGGAATCCCATACCTACATTGCTTAGGGACATCCTCCACTCATTTTACACACGAACAATGAGGAAAAGAGGTGTTTTCATGTGCTGTACTCCTCTCCTTGCAAGGTGGTTTATTTATCACCTTCCACAATCTGTTTTGAAGAAGGAGCAAGGTTCAAGGTGGTCACAACGATTGATGACCCTCACACATTCTGATGTACATTGGTGTTCTCGGTCCAGAGAAAATGTCATCATCATCGATCGTTGTGGTGAGTTCCTAATGTTCCATTACTTGGAATTAGGGGAGGCATTACTTATAACCCTTGTCTAGCTTTGAGACAATTTGGATATGCTCGGAGGGATGACCCTCATGACATGCTGATTCCTGACCTAGTTTTTGACTTCGACAACGATGCGCAAGGACTTCGCCAAAGATTCATCAGAGCTTGGAGGATGCCTAACAAGGTAGATAGCAAGACACTGGGGCACAAGAACTCCATCCCTCTTGAGCCTTACCTCAAGTGGGTACGAACCCGAGCCCAGAGTCTTATGATGCCTTATCCTCACATTCTCCCTTTGATTAAAGAGCCTGTTAAGGAAGGAGAGGTTCCATACACCATCCTACATCCTGACATGCCAACATCATGGGAGGAAATGCAGAAGAGTTGGATCCAACTCAAGGAAGAAAGGGATACTTTTGAAGCCAACTTCTACGCCAGTTAGAAGAAGGTTTTGGAGCTTACCCATCGACTTCAGGAGGAAGAGACCCTCAACACTTACATCGCACCAAAGAGGATGCGCAACGTCTTTTTACCTTAAGAAGTTTTTGTAATATTTGGCCCATGGGGAATTTATGTACTGACAAAATTTCTTCTTATTAATATGACGCGTGTTCTTTTTGTTTGCAACAACTTTGAATTTCTAAATCCTTGAATGCATTACATGAATAAACATATCATTCATCATATGCATAAACAGGTCTTCACACCAGGTTTCCTTATCTTTCTGCTGTTTATTTCAGTAAGATGGATATTGAGCAGATGGTCAAAGATCTGCAGGCACAAAACTCGCAGTTTCGACAACTCCTTATGACCTTGGCAAAGGGTCAGGAGGATCTTAAAGCACTGTTAGGGAATAAAGAGCAAGAAAAAGGAAAAAAGAAGAAGAAAAGAGTTGGGGTAGCTACACTGGGAAGAAGATTTGAGAATGAAGCTAGGAGAGTTCTTGAATTCCCCTCCACATCTGATGAGGGGACCGGTAAGGGAAAAGGAGCTGCATTACCTTCTGAGTCCGAGGCTGAAGAGGAAGAGGTTGAAGAAGATGAATATTATTCATAGCAGCAATACCCGCCAGCGGACGACAAATACAAAAACCTGGAGGATAGGCTGGCAGCTATGGAGCTGCAAAGGGTTCCCGGGTTAGATTTTGAGGAATTTGGATTGATTGCTGGGATTGTGATCCCTCCAAAGTTTAAGGTGCCGACTTTTGCAAAATAAGACGGTCTGTCTTGCCCGAAGATGCACCTAAGGTCGTATGTCAGAAAAATTCAACCTCATTCATCCGATAGAAATCTTTGGGTACACTTCTTCCAGGACAACCTGTCTGGTACACAGCTAGATTGGTTTTACCAGCTTGAGAGGTCAGAGGTGCATAATTGGGAAGATTTTCCAGCTGCCTTTTATCGCCAGTATCAATACAGCGCCGACTTGGCGCCAACCCGTACTCAGCTACAAGGTATGGGATGGCCTCAAATGAGGGATTCAAAGAATACGCCCAGAAATGGCGCGACTTGGCCGGAAGGGTACAACCACCGCTTTCAGATAGGGAGCTAGTTGATATGTTCTTGGGGACCCTATCTGGCCCTTTCTTCAACCATTTGATCAGGAGCTCTTCCGTAGGGTTTATTGAATTGATTCTGACTGGCGATAGGGTGGAAGTTGGTATTAAGAGTGAGAAGATTCAAAGGGATGCCTCTACCTCCACAACTGTTAAAAAACCATTCCCGGCTAAGAAGGAAGCAGTTGTTATATACTCTCAGAAAGGATTGAGGAGAATCGAGCGCCGGCCGACTGTAGGGGCCGTGATGATTCAAAATTCGTCAAATAATTAGCCTCGTAACAATCAGTCTAGACCTAACCAGCAACGGGTAGAACAGCCACAACGGCAGTTCACCCGCATCAACATGACGCCTACACAATTTCCTCCCCATTTGTTGAAGTTGAATCTGACTGGTTTAAAGGAGGCGCCGAAAAACCGTAACACCACATCTCCATACTATCATGCCAATGCTAATGTGCCTATCATTCTGACAGCGCTGGACATGACACCAACAATTGCTGGGCGTTAAAGAATAAAATTCAAGATTTGATAGATGCTAAAGAGGTTGAGTTCGACGCCCCTGAGAATCCGAATGTAATCTCTGCTCCAATGCCAAAGCATGGTCACAACGTCCATGCTGTTGAAGAGGATCTATTTGTTTCCGCTGTTGATGATCTGAAAACCCCACTACTGACAATTAAGTTGAATCTGTTGAAGGTTGGGATTTTCCCAGGATGTAAAGAAGACTGCTACCTTTGTTCCTCCCTACCGATCGACTGTCCATTGCTGAATATAGGAATCCAACGCCTAATGGACAACCAACAAATTCTTTTAGAAAAGACTCCTGTTACTCCAACTCCTATCAATGAAGTTTCAATAATAACCATTTCCGCCAATCTTTCCAAGGTCCCCAAAAGGCCTGTTAAGATTACATCTGCTCCGAAGATTGTACCCTTGAAGATAACCATGCCTGGGCCCGTCCCCTACAAATCTGACAAATCAATACTGTGGAATTATGGTGGAGAAATCTACTACCACGGTGTTAAACAAATTGAGATAACTAAAGAGAGCTCTGACAAAGAAACTGCCGACATTGGAAACATTGCCGGTAAGAGCAAAATTACCCGAAGTGGAAGAATTTTCTCTCCAGAGATTGCCCCTCCAAAGGCAATCTTTGGACCCTCAGTTGTTCCCCAGGTTACCCCTGCACCGGTAAAAATATCTGCAAAAACTCCAATGATTGAAGAAGCTGTTACTCTTGTGGTTGTCCCTCCTGCTGCTACTGATAAGGGGAAAGGGATCCAAGAAGATCTCGTCAGGACGAGGGCTCAGCCATTGGTCATCCCCGAAACCTCTAAGAAAGAAATGGAGGAGATTCTGAGAATAATTAAAAAGAGTGATTATGATGTGGTAGAACAACTGGGGCAAACCCCCTCGAAGATCTCCATGTTAGCTTTGCTTCTTTGGTCGGAGGCTCATGCCAAGGCCTTGATAAGGTTTTTGAAGACAGCCCATGTGCCCCAAGAAACCTCAGCCGATCAATTCCAGGATTGTGTAGCCAGCCTCACCGCCGACAACGGCCTGGGTTTCTCTGATGCTGACCTGACTCCAAAGGGAAGAAAGCACAATGACGCACTGCATGTGTCCGTTGAATGCCGAGGAACCACTCTCGCCCATGTCTTGGTCGATACTGGTTCTTCTCTAAATGTGCTGCCTAAGAAAGCTCTGGATCGATTGGATTGTGAAGGCTTGGAGCTGAAACCAAGTAATATCATTGTCAGGGCCTTTGACGGGTCTAAAAGAATGGTGCATGGGGAGGTCGACATTCCCATCAAGGTAGGCACTGAAGTGTTCCACTCAACCTTCTATGTGATGGACATCCGCCCATCTTACTCTTGCTTGCTAGGAAGACCGTGGATACATAATGCTGGGGCAGTCACTTCTTCTCTACATCAGATGCTGAAATACCCTGTTAAGGGAAAAATCATAACTATACACGGTGAGGAGGAGTACATGATCAGTCATCTGAACTCCTTTCGGTATGTGGAAGTGGATGGCGAATTCATCGAAACACCGTTCCAACACTTTGAGGAAGTCTCTCTCGAGGTGGCAGTAGCAAAGGCAGTAGCTGAGGTACCCAAGCAGGTGGCCAGGATGGCATCTCTGAAAGACGCAAAGGCTGCAATGAAGGAGGGGAAGAGCTCAACATGGGGATAGTTGCGTGACTTTCCTCATAAGATAGACAAGTTTGGGTTGGGGTTTACCGTTGCGGGGAAAAAGGCTATGCGTCGCTCAAAAATTGAAAAGACACTCATCAAGATTTCTCCTCATGGAATCAATGCTTTTGAAGACGAAGACGAAGAGGGTAACATTGAAGATTGGATCTTCCCAACCATCGAAGGAGGGCTGAACAAATGGGAGGCGAAAGACTTCGTTCCCATTACTTTCATCAATCAGTAATTTATCTTTCGAATATTTCCTATTGGTCTGTAATAATTACTCTTAAACAATCTGCACACTATTTTTCACCTCATGCCTTGCCCGGGGCATGTAGGTCCATTTGTAAGGGTTTTTTATTCTCTTCATAATCATATGCCATGTTTAATGAATCATTGGACGTTTTTCATTTATAAACTGCTGTGTTCATTTTCTTTCCTTTTGCATTTTTGTTTGTTTAAGGATGGTTATCCCTTACACACACCCACACTCACAAATGCAGGTACCCATCCACTCCGGATTCCATGGGTGACTATTCTGCTGTATCCTTCAATAACTCTGAAGATTTGGTCAATCAGGCTGAGTACGAAGATGACGAAGATTGTGAAGTACCGGGAGAGCTAGCCAGACTTCTACAACAAGAAGAGAGGTCCATCTTTCCTCATGAAGAGTTGTTGGAAACTGTCAACTTAGGAACAGAGGAAGACAGGAAAGAAGTACAAGTGGGTGCCAATCTGGAACCAAGTGTCAAGGAGCGCCTAGTACAGCTGTTAAATGAATACGTTGAAATCTTCTCCTAGTCTTATGAAGACATGCCAGGGTTAGACACAGACATCGTGGTTCACCGTCTCCCTACAAGAGAGGACTGTCCACCGATCAAGCAAAAAGTCTGCCGAATGAGGCCCGACATGTCTGAGAAGATTAAGGCTGAAGTAATGAAGCAATTCAACACTGGCTTTCTGGCTGTTACATCATATCCACAATGGGTTGCTAACATCGTGCCAGTACCTAAAAAAGACGGCAAGGTCAGAATGTGTGTGGACTACCGGGATTTGAACAGGGCTAGCCCTAAAGATGATTTTCCGCTGCCACATATCAACATCTTGATTGACAGCACGGATCAGCACAAAGTATTTTCTTTCATGGACGGATTCTCGGGCTACAACCAGATTAAAATGGCCCCCGAGGACATGGAGAAAACAACCTTTGTTACACAATGGGGTACCTTCTGCTACAAGGTGATGCCGTTCGGACTGAAGAACGCAGGGGCAACTTATCAACGCGCCATGGTAGCTTTGTTTCATGATATGATACATCATGAGATCGAAGTTTACGTAGACGACATGATAGCTCGATCACAAACAGAGGAGGAACACCTTGAACATTTGCAAAAGCTGTTTGCCAGGTTGAAGGAGTACAAACTCAGGCTGAATCCAAGTAAGTGCACTTTTGGAGTTAGGTCTGGTAAACTTCTGGGATTTATCGTCAGCAACAAAGGCATTAAGGTCGATCCAGCAAAAGTGAAAGCTATACAAGAAATGCATGCCCCCCGTACTGAAAAGGAGGTTAGAGGATTCTTGGGACGCTTGAACTATATTGCAAGGTTCATCTCTCACTTGACGTCTACCTGTGAGCCAATTTTCAAACTATTAAAGAAAGATCAGGTAGTCGAATGGAACGATGATTTTCAAACTGCTTTTGATAAGATAAAGGAGTATTTGCTAGAACCTCCTATTCTAATGCCACCCGTCGAAGGAAGGCCACTGATCATGTATCTGACTGTTTTGGACAACTCAATGGGGTGTGTATTGGGCCAGCATGACGAGTCTGGTCGAAAAGAGCATGCCATTTATTACCTTAGCAAAAAGTTTATCAACTGTGAGACTCGCTACTCACTGCTCGAGAAAACTTGCTGCGCTTTGGTATGGGTTGCTCGCCGACTAAGGCAGTATATGTTGACTCATACCACTTTGTTGATTTCCAAAATGGATCCTATCAAGTATATCTTCGAGAAGCCTGCTTTATCTGGAAGAATCACTAGATGGCAAATGATCCTGATTGAGTACGACATCCAGTATACTACCCAAAAAGCTATAAAAGGGAGTGTACTAGCTGACCATCTATCTCATCAAGCTATCGAAGATTATCAATCCATGAGATTCGACTTCCCGGACGAGGACATCATGACTTTGGACAATGTTGAAGGTAACGGACCGTATGACGGACCTGAAAATGGATCCCGATGGACCCTGTACTTTGATGGTGCTTCAAATGCACTTGGAAACGGTATCAGTGCGGTACTCATTTCCCCAGAAGGTTGCCATACACCTTTCACGGCCTGACTTTGTTTCAACTGTACCAACAACATGGCTGAATATGAAGCTTGCATCTTTGGTCTCAAGGCTGCTATAGACTTGGGGATCAAATCTTTGATCGTATTTGGGGACTCGACTTTGGTTATCAGTCAAATCAAAGGAGAGTGGGATACCAAACATCCTAATCTTATCCCATACAAAGAACATGTCCTAACATTGTTGCCTCATTTCGAGCAGATCACCTTCGAGCACTTCCCGCGAGAAGAAAATCAGCTAGCAGATGCTCTGGCTACAATGTCTTCCATGTTTAAACTCAACTGGGATAACGAGGCTCCCCAAATCACCATCGAGCGAATGGATGAACCTGCGCATTGTCATGAGATTAATACCGAAGAAGTAGTGGAACAACCCTGGTTTCATGAAATCAAAAGGTATCTCCAGACTAGAGAATATCCCGAGGGAGCTTTCGTCAATGACAAGAAGTTCTTAAGGAGATTTGCGGCCAAGTTCTTCCTAAGCAACGGCATCCTGTATAAGCGCAACCATGATTGTGTTTTACTCCGATGTGTAGACAAAGCTGAAGCAGAGTTAATCATGACTGAGATACACAGCGGCACATTTGGCACCCACTTGAGCGGGCATACGATGGCTAAAAAGATTCTAAGGGCAGGCTATTACTGGTCTACCATGGAAGCTGATTGCCATCAACATTCCCGTACTTGTCACAAATGCCAAGTCTATGCCGAAAAAATACATATTCCTCTTGTTCCTCTCAACGTTCTGACAGCTCCTTGGCCATTCGCAATGTGGGGCATTGACATGATTGGAGAGATCAAGCCCACGTCATCCAATGGACATCACTTCATCCTGGTCGCCATTGATTATTTTACCAAGTGGGTTGAAGCAGCTTCCTTTTCCTCTGTTACGAAAAATGTGGTTGCCCGCTTCATCAAGCAGAACCTCATATGCCGGTATGGTGTCCCCGACAGGATCATCACAGACAACGGTACAAATCTGAAAAATACTATGATCACCGCTCTATGCGAACAGTTCAAGATTTATCATCACAATTCATCTCCCTATCGGCCAAAGATGAACGGTGTTGTTGAAGCTGCGAACAAAAACATCAAGAAGATCATTCAGAAAATGACAGTTACCTACAAAGACTGGCATAAGATGTTACCGTTTGCCCTGCATGGATATCGTACCACGGCGCGTACTTCAACCGGGGCAACCCCATTTTCTTTGGTATATGGCATGGAAGCTGTCCTACCCATGGAAGTTCAGATTCCTTCTTTAAGGATTATGAAGGATGCTGGTTTGAGTGAAGATGATTGGATTCAGACCCGACTTGATCAACACAATTTGATCAATGAGAAGCGACTCACTGCTGTTTGCCATGGTCAGACGTACCAAAAACGGATGATCAAGGCTTTCAACAAGAAAGTTAGACGTCAAGTATATCAAGTCGGAGATCTTGTAATCAAGAGGATCATCTTGCCGCAAAGTGATCCCAGGGGCAAATGGACTCCTACTTACGAAGGACCATTTGTAATCAAGAGCATCTTTTCTGGTGATGCAATGATTCTGACCACCATGGACGACGACGATTTGCCACACCCTGCGAACGCAGACATAGTCAAAAGATACTACGCATAAAACAACCCGACAAGTCGAAAACCCGAAAGGGCGACTTGGGCAAAAATGGGCATCCCGGTGAACCGAAAACCCGAAAGGGCGGTTCAGGCAAAAATTAGGGATAAAACAAAAAAAATCTGTACACCCGGCAAGTTGAAAACCTGAAAGGGCGACTTGGGCAAAAAAAGGTTTCCCGGTGGATTGAAAACCCGAAAGGGCAGTTCAGGCGAAAGTTATGGAATTAAAGCGTATGACTATGTCTCGTCGGATCACTTTAAAGAACAATCTCTTCATCAAAAAGCTCCGAGCTTCTGATCAATCCAATCATCGGCGGACGAAGCAGTGAATGGACGAGATATTCAGAGTTGTGAAGGCTATAACAGAATGGAATCCCATGGAATTGTTACACATAGCCATCTTTCTTTTGTATAAAATTTTCAATTTTTTACGAAAACATCCTCTTACTAGGATGCCTGTCTCCTTTGTACAAAGATACTCATAAAAAGTTAATACAAATACTTTTCCAAATACAGAAATTTGCTTTGTCTTCTTTTTCTTTTTCACACTTATGTTTTATTTGAGAAACGTCCAATGTTTTGTTAAATAGGCATATGCATTTGAACATAATCATTTTCTTACAAATCAAGAAAGATGATTCCTGATAGGTTGAAGGTACAGATGGATATCTTGATACCCTTTCAGAAGAAGTCCCCAGCGGAATTAAACTCCCAATTCCTCAACAAAGTTAAAATCCAGAACTTAATTCCCCACACAGATTTAAACTTCAGGATCCTCAGCAGAACAAAAGCTTACTCAAAGCTGATTTCCCCAGCCAGAGAGCCTTCCAGAATCTAATTCCCCTCAGAGTTAAGTTTCAAGATTCCCAGTGGAGCCAAAACTGTTAATCCCCAGCGGAGCTAAAACTTCCAACTATCAATCCCCAGCGGAACCAGATTAGTGAACATTCTCCCACAGAGATACTTCCCATCAGATTGAAGATTCTCAGTCTCACTTCTCTAGCATGAGTCTCCCAGGTTCTGAACTCCCCAGTAGAGATCATCAGAATTATCATTCCCCACAAGTCACCAAAGATTTTCAATCCCCAGCAGTGGCCCTAAAAACCCTCAACAACTGAAGATCTTGCTCCCCAAGCAATCGGCAGTCATCAAGGATTTTCAATCCCCAGCTTCGGTTATGGGTTTATTTCTCCAACATTTATCAAGGATTTATTCTCCAAAGCAAAATTACATTTCAAGTTGAACAGTCGTCCAAAATTTCCTTCATCACCTGCTGGAAGTTACGATCATCATCAAAAATTCCTTCATCACCTGCTGGAATTCAAGGTCGTTCAAAATTTCCTTCATCACCTGCTGGAAGTTAGAACCACTGACAGAATAATGGGAAACTGAAGCTCCTAAAAATCTGTTTCTCTCAAGAATGAAAACTCTCATCCTTAAAACCTCGGAAGATTGGTATACTCCCGATTTCTGACCCTTAACAGAATGAAGACTCTCATCCTGAAAACCTCAGAAGATTGGTATACTCCTAATTTCTGACCCTTAACAGAATGAAGACTCTCATCCTTAAAACCTTAGAAGATTGGTATACTCCCAATTTCTGACCCTTAACAGAATGAAGACTCTCATCCTTAAAACCTTAGAAGATTGGTATACTCCCAATTTCTGACCCTTAACAGAATGAAGACTCTCATCCTTAAAACCTCGGAAGATTGGTATACTCCCAATTTCTGACCCTTAACAGAATGAAGACTCTCATCCTTAAAACCTCATAAGATTGGTATACTCCCGATTTCTGACCCTTAACAGAATGAAGACTCTCATCCTTAAAACCTCAGAAGATTGGTATACTCCCGATTTCTGACCCTTAACAGAATGAAGACTCTCATCCTTAAAACCTAAGAAGATTGGTATACTCCCAATTTCTGACCCTTAACAGAATGAAGACTCTCATCCTTAAAACCTCATAAGATTGGTATACTCCCGATTTCTGACCCTTAACAGAATGAAGACTATCATCCTTAAAACCTCAAAAGATTGGTATACTCCCAATTTCTGACCCTTAACAGAATAAAGACTCTCATCCTTAAAACCTCAGAAGATTCGCATACTCCCAATTTCTGACCCTTAACAGAATGGAGACTCTCATCCTTAAAACCTCAGAAGATTGGCATACTCCCAATTTCTGACCCTTAATAGAATGAAGACTCTCATCCTTGAAACCCCAGTAGATTGACATACAACCTGAATTCCTGATATCCCCAACAGAATGAAGATTCTCATTCTCAAAGTGGCAGATAACCTGAGTTCCTGATACTTCCCAACATAATGAAGATTCTCATTCTCAAAGTGGCATACAACCCAAGCTCCTGAGTCCCCAACAGTGGTCCCAGGACTTCTCATTTTCAATGATCAAAGGATTTATGATCCCCTGCAGCAGTCGAGGATTTACTTTCCCCGGGAGCAATCAAAGATTTAATTATCCAGGAATCATCTATCCTCAGCAAGACAGCTACTCAGCTTACATGCGCATTCATTACATTCATATCATAAACATTGATATAACATATATTGCATCATACATTTCATGCAACATAACTTTGTGTTTCAGCTAATATTTTACCCTTTTCAGGATAAGGTTAATAAGCTTCAACTTCGACTTCTGAAAACAGTTTATGGATTCTCCAAACATGGATGTCAATCTATTGCTTATTCAGACCCCCAGCTCAGAGATGTTCCAAAACATGGACACCTTTCTGATACTCATTTCTTTCACCTACAACATACATTCCAGATGGCATCTTTAAGCCCATTCCCGACAAGATTCTGTCACCCCTCCAGATGTCATCTTTAAGCCCCTCTCCAAATGGCATCTCTAAGCCCATTCCCGACTCCGTGTTTTGACGAGTGCAAATTTAAGGGCATTCTAGTGTCCAATCTCCTTTTACCTTCGAGACGCGAAAGGCAAACTTGCCAATCTAACTCTTCAGGTGCAAGAAGATTGAACAGGGGCAACTGTTGTACCCCAAAATTTGCCCTCTCATTTCATCAACATTTTCTCATCCCAAGACTCTTGGAACTCAAGATCAAGTTAGGGTTTGCTCTGCTCAAGACCCCTCCTTGCACTGTTGACCCAAATTAGGGTTTAAGTTTGCACAAGGATGTTTTGACCTAAAATTCCCAAAGTTACTTTCATGCTTCATATTGGACCTACAAGTTTATCCATACCAAGTTCCAAGCCTTGATTCCAATCTTTGCCCAATCAATTGGCCAGTTGACCTAGAAATCAGCTGTATTGGGGAAAAAGTCAACTGTGGACAATTGACAGTCAAACCTCATGATTTTTGACCCACATCAACATAATGAATTTACATGAACCATTTGGTCAAGTTTGGATCACAATTCCACAAGAGATTTGATCAGATCACCAAAAGGGCAAAATGGTCATTTTTAGGGTTTTGACTGCACAAAGGCAATTTTTGACTGTTTGACCTAACCAATGGCAAACCAGGCTCACATCTGGACTCAAGGACTCAATGGCATTGTCTTGACCCATTCAACAAGTTCAAAATATCTCAAATGCATAGGATTGACAGATGAATTTTTCAGTCAATTGATCAAAATTTGACTGTATACTGAAAAGTCAAACTTTGACTTTTTGGTCAAAATCAAGTGCCAAGATTCATTTTTCATCAAGACATGTCAAATTATGAAACTTGTTCATCAAGAAATCCAAAATTGCAAATTAGGGTTTAGAATGAGAAAATTTCATAACTTAGAATTTTTCTAAGTTATGAATTTTCCTTATTTTTTCCTAACTTTGTCCCATTTTTTCACCAAGATGCAATTGGATTCAAACAAAACTTGAAACATGAAAGTTGTAGTCCATTACAAAATCTACAACTTTGATTCACAAAGTTCTCTAAAAGGAAGCTTGTATCTCAAGTTATGATTTTTGGAACAAGGGTGCAAAACATTTTTAACTTAGAGAAATTTTGCCCTATTCTAGGCAGGATTTTTGTCCAACTTCTTGGCCATTTTTAACATGGTTCCACTTGGATTTTTAATTTGCATTACAAATATGGATTGTAGTACACATTCCAAGCTTTCCAAATTGTCCAAAAACTTCTCAAACACCCTTGTGGTTAGAGAGAATCGAATTTGCAAAGTTGGCCAAAACTCACTTTTGTTCAAGGCCAAGGCATGTTCATCACAACTTGCATTTTCAAATCAGCTTGTACAATGTTAGCTTGCAGGCCTCAAAACCAGTTTTACACTTCTTAATTTAATGCCTAACCATTGTGTTAAGGTATTATTTCATTCATTTGGGCAATACATGTTAAACTAACCCTTAATTGGAAAAAGCAAACTTGCCATTTTGGAAAAGTGTTACTTTATGTCAATACATGATCTTTGGGCATAGGGGGGCCATATCTCTGAAGCCAAATCAAATATATATTGCAAGATTCAAGGGCAAGATATGCAGCATGCTTGAGAGGCTTGGACAGGTCTATAACACTTACACACTTTCCTTGCTTCACATAGAAGAAACATTGCAAAAACTCTCCATCTTTCATTCCTGTAAACACGAGCCAAAACAAACTTTGTACACAACTACCACACATCAAAATTGACCTATGGCACGACCCTTCCATCCCTCATACCTCCTCATACACCAAATCACAGTTTTGCTTCAAAACAGGGCACCCCCTGCAGATTGAAGTCCACAGCTCAATCCACTCGTGCACTTTGGCTAAAACCAGTTCAAATACATTCCATTCCATCCACACAAACTATCCCAAGCCCTAAACACAAGCTGTAACACCCCTAATCTCACTTGCCATTTTCAGTTTTCAGTTTTGCAGGTGGACTTCTATAGCACGATACAGAGTGATTCAAAGCAAGCTAGGTGTTGGAGAAGCTTCCTTGGACTTCAGGCAAGCTATACAGAAGCTCAAACTCCATTGAAGTTGGCCACATTGCTGCACACGATTCAAGCTGAAACAGGTAATCTATGAACTTCTATCTCTCAATCTAGGAAGAGTTAGGCTTAGGTTTGTGAATGAAACATGCTCTACTCATAGCCCTGAAGCCATACATGTGCCCATTTTTCATTTATATTAAGCATGCTGTGAGAATTTTAACCATGAACATTGAAGAAAAACTAGGTCAGAAATTGGGGGTGAAGAAATTCTCCCTGGTTTCTTAGAGTTAGGATAAGTTTTTTACATATTTGAAATCGTGGTTTGATGCTCTACATTGTTTATGTTATGAGTTTTGGCTAAAAATCAAGGAATCAGGAGTTTGAATGAAGCAAGGAAACACGCGTTTTTTGTTGTTCAAAGTTTGCTGGAGGTTGAAGACAAAGTTGACTTGGGCTGGGCCTGAGTCAACTTACTTTTTGCACCCCTTTTTTCCATTTGCACCCCCCTGGCCCATTGTGTGAAATATTTGTCATTTTTGCATTTTTCTTTTTGATTCTGATTTTATATTTTTTGCTCAAACATAAAAAACATTAAAAATATTTTTCCACATTTTTTTACATTTATTTGGTATTTATTTGTTTTATTAAATATGTATATGTAAATAAATAGATTTCCTTTTCTTTTTAAAAACCCTAGAAAATTATACAAAAAAATATTTATTTTTAGTTATTATTTTTTATTTACATTTTGAAAACATTTTCTAAAAATATACATTTTAATAAATAATTAATATTATATTATTGTACATATTTAGCATTATTAAATATATATAATATATACTTACACCTATTTTATTAAATATTTAGGGCAAAAATACAAAAATAATACATTTTATTTTTATTTAATATTTGACATCAAAAATACTTTTTCACCATATATTTTTTATTTTGTGCATAAATTAACATATATTGTACATAATTAATAAATATTACTATTTATTTAAAAACTAGGGTTTTGCCCTAAATGACAAAAATATTCAAATTTGACCCTTTTTATTTTTGTTTATATTTCACATTGAAAAATACTTTTACATACATGAAAAATCCCTTTTTTAGCATAATGCATTTTTATTTGATATTTATTTATTTATACTTATTTAAATATTAGATATTTGTCTCGTATATTCAATATGGATGTAATAGCTTAGAATTTAATTTCTTGTCAAATATCCCCAAATTCAAACTTGTACCCCTATCCCCATAATCATTGTTGTAATAGCTTAGCGTTTAAATTTCCGCATTTAAAAGTTTTCAATTATGCCATGTTTATACTTAGGGTTTGTATGAAAAAATCAACCAACAAATAGCTTGACCTAATTCAAGATAAACATGCATGAAAAAACAAACGCAACGCACACTTGCACTCTTAGGGTTACTCCACTTGTTGCCTTTAAAAATGGGCCATGGTTGCATGTTAAGTGTCTTTGGCAAAACAAAAACAAATCAAATGATCATAGTCCCTCGATAACGCTATCAAGTTGCCTAAAATGATCAAGTCCCTTGAGAAAATTGCCAAAGATACTTGGTACTATTGCTTTCATGGTCTATACGATGACCCGCGCCCGTCCCGTTAACATCCTAACACAAGGTTGTTCACCAAATACAATGGTGAAATAACATTGTTAAAAGGGTTAAAACATGAGAAAGATCTTTTGAGAAATTTAGGGTAGATAGCTCTTGGTTACTTTACCAAACTTGCAAAACAATCCTTGCCATTTTTCAAAACACACATCACAACACAACTTCAAAACAAACTTTCAAAAACATTGAAACATATTTTCAAAAAGACAAACACCCTTGTAAAACATTCAAACAAAAATTGTTACAATGGTTGCCTAGACAAGGCATCTTTTTTTAAAACATTTTCAAAACCACACGCACAAAGCACCATTTCAAACAATTCAAAAGCAAAGGCAAGTGATCTAAACAAGTAACTAAGAGCCCATGGATAACCATGGATAGAAAGGGTGCTAATACCTTCCCTTTCTATAATCTACTCCCCGAACCCAAGAAAA
This sequence comes from Vicia faba, assembly GCA_948472305.1. Classification (NCBI taxonomy): domain Eukaryota; kingdom Viridiplantae; phylum Streptophyta; class Magnoliopsida; order Fabales; family Fabaceae; genus Vicia; species Vicia faba. Next base: position 877,625,036 of record OX451735.1, read on the forward strand.
CATCTCAAAGGTTTTTCCTGTGCTTTTTTAACCTTTCCTTAGGATAAAATAAAAAGTCGGTGGCGACTCTTGCTCAACCGAAACATTTGCGAACACAAACGCAAAACCTCAAGTCAGTTCTCCCACCCTATCACATGAGTGTTCTAAGGCTGGTAATCCCTTCTTTTACGTTGCAAATAATGTCTCTATTTATAGGGAAGAGGTTTGACATCTTGTAGTAACTAGAATCATGAGATAACATGTTATGGTTTAGTTGAAAATGAAAAATCCAGTTGAATGGATTTTCATGGTTCCAAAGTTTAAGTACAAGCATGGCCTGATGTTTTTTGGGTGCAGGAGACTTGATTCATGCTTTTGATATTGCTTGTAATCAGAGGTGAAGGTCACAAGGCTCAAGGCATTGGCAATTTGCATAAAGCTTGCTTTTCTAAAATGGCAATGGTAACTTTGTGCCATTAAGGGAAAATTGGCTTGGGCAATACTTTAAATACTAGGGTAAGAGCTTAATTCATTGTGTAAACAATTAATTATGGAGTGAAACACAAGATTGAAGCATGCAAAGAAATATCATGTAGCATGGCCTATGGATTTGATCAATGTTCTTCAAAATTATGTCTTCAACTTGATTCCTTTTACAAAGATCTTGAATCTCTGTAGAAATTTGATATTTTTCTTACGTTGGTTTTTGAAAAGCATCTTGAATCTCTTAAAGATGTTGAATACTCTGTCCTTTTGTTTTGATCACATAGATCCATAATTTTCGACCAAACTCATCAACAGGAAAAACAATATTTTTCTCCACTAATAGTATGTTCTTCGAATGGACCACATTCATCTGAATGTACCACTTTGAGTATGCAAGACGATCTCATTAGCATAGTCGAAACAAAGGAATTTCTAGATTGCTTTCCTACTAAACAAACTTCACAAAGTTTTTTCAGGCATCTCAAGACTTGGAATACCAGTAACCATATCTTGAATAATCAGTTGATTAAGTGGTCGAAAGTTAAAATGTCCAAACTTCAAATGCCACAACCAACTATTCTTGTGGTTGAACAATTTTCAAACATTGAATTTCTGTGGAATTGATCATTGTCTTAAATGTCCTATTTTTTGATAACAGAGATTTTAGCACCAAATTGTTCTTGGTGTCGAACAATCTCAAAACTCCATCTTTCATGACAACTGAGAAAATCTTTTCGAATAGTTGTCCAACACTTAGCAAGTTGCACTTTATTCCAGGTACATAGAGCACATTTTTAATCATAACTTTTCTTCCATTACTCATTTGAAAGACTATGTTGCCAGTACCTTCTTCTTACAATGAACTATTATCAGCAAGTTTTTTTGTGTTAAATTGTAATTCATAGTGTCGAAACTATGTGTGTCGAAGGGTTTAGAGGTGGATCGAAGCAGGTTTCTCGAAGGAAACCATTGCCAAATCGAAGCTCGTGGATCGAAGCAAGCATGAAGATAGAAAACATGTCAGATATCAATCTGGAAAATAACCCAATAGCACATGGTCGAAGCAAGCACATCGAAATGAGGTTCCATTATCTCTGAGAGTAGGTAGCAGATGGGAAGATGAATATAGAACACTGCAGAACTGAGAATCAGATTGCAGACATCATGATGAAGGGAGTGCAGGTCGAAAAATTCAGAAGACTAAGAACCCTGATGAATATAGATTGCTTAGACACAATGAATTAGGTGGTGTCTTAAATTGTAATTCATAGTGTCGAAAGTATGTGTGTCGAAGGGTCTAGAGAAGGATCGAAGCAGGTTGCTCGAAGCCATTGCCCAGTCGAATCTTGGGGATTGAAGAAAGCTTTATATTTTGATCAGTCATGTGGTTTGAACAACTTGAACTAGATTTTGAATTTAACATGATTATCTGCAACTGCACACCTTTTTTATCTGCTTTGCCCTTTCGACAGTTTCCTCTTCCTCCTTTTGAGGACTCAGAATTTCCATCTTTGACCTGATGCTTGAGAGCCCAATATGATCCATGGAAATTATATGGGGCATTAAAAGTCCAATTTACTTGTACAAACTCAAACCCTACTTTTGAGTCATCAGTGTTTGAGGAGGTATCTTGAGCTGATCAAACCTTGTGTAGTCTTGAATCAATAGAGATCGTGTGAGAAAATTCTTGAGAAATGAGAGGGAAAATTTTGGGGCACAACAGTGTTGAATAAGAAGATTCTGATTGAAGGAGAAGTATGCTCAAGTAATGTATAACTAATATATTGGCTTGAAGACTTTACTAGTGTCAGCAAATACTAGTAATGTGCAGAAGGAGGATTTAATCAGCACATTTGTTAAGGGGTACTCCTTCTGTTGGAGAGTCTGAATCTTAGTAAAGCTTTTAAGCATACTAAGAAATGGTTGGAAGTTGGTTTCAGACTATAGTTGCATGACATCTTAGCCATCCAAATAGTCATGACAATATGTGTGAAGGTGCAAAGGCATGAATCAGAGGTGTGCTAGTTGTGTGACTAGTTTAGGGTACTTGGAGTTATTCCCAGTGAGCTAGTGGGTGTTTAGTGTTGTGTTTTCTCCATAATGAAGTTTTGATTGTCCATGACAGGAGGAGTCAGCAAACTAATTGGTTTGTTTGGAGCTTGTGATGTTCAAGCATATAGAGTTATTGCCCTACAATGAAGATGATGTAGGATATTATACTGATACATGTTGCTACAAGATGTAGTTGTTTATGTCCTCATGAGTCTCTGAAGAGTCTAGCCAAATGTTGCTAGAGTATACCATCCTTCTCCAAGAGGATGTGATGGTTCTGCAAAAATTTATTTTTCTCTGCAGCAGTGAATGGGACAAAGAAGACTATCCTACTGATTGTTAGGAGATGTCACATACTCTGCCAAGAGTATCAAGAAGAAGACTATGTATAGTCCCCCAAAGCCCTGGAGTAAAGCAATTCCTCCCTCCAACAAAAGAAAAGTTAGACCTGATAGCTCCTCAGATGATGATGGGGATGATGTCCAGGACATCTCTCCTTTGAAGAAGTATGCAAGTAAGAAGCTTTATGTTAGGGTGCTTGATGCTCCTCTTGACAACATTTCCTTCTATTCTATTGGCAATGCTGAAAAGTGGAAATATGTGTCTCAAAGAAGAATTTCCCTTGAAAGATAATTGGGAGCAGGTGCACTGGAGTGCAAAGAGATTATGGAGATGATTTCTTTTACTGGCTTGGAATATAGGAAGGTGTTTGTGTTGATATTTCCCTTGTTGTCATCAATAGTTATCTGGGCAGGTCTAAAGACAATTACTGTAAGTTGGATGTGACTGATAATCAGGTGTGCAAAGCCATTACTACAAACCAGACTGAACATGCAGGAACCTGTGCACCGGTTGTATGTTCTAATGGGAGCTTCTTAAAGGTTTTCTATGCATAATGAGTCCTTTAAATGATTGAGAACCAGTTTGATTAGGTTCTGTATTATGAACTTGATGTACCACATGATGTCTTAACATCATGATTATTGATGGTTGTTTTGTTTAATGCTTGGGATTGTTCATGTGAAGTTGGATGCTTAAGCATTATTGTGAGAAGTGGCATTTCTGACTATGTGGATCAGAATATGGAGAGTCTAATCTTGTCTACAGTAGCATGCTTGATGAATGCATGACTATTTTGTTGAAGACTCCACTAGTATCAACAAATACTAGTGGATATAAAGGCAGAAGGATGCTAACATATACTTAAGGGGTAGTTTTTTGCTGCAAGTCACTCCAGAAAAGGTTTGGTGATCTGGAGAAACTAAGAGTTTTTGGAGTTTGTGAGTGACTTCACACCTAGTATGCATGACATATTTCCTATTCAAAAGTTCATGATACAAAGTGTGGTTATGATAAGACAATGATCAAATGTATCCTTGTGTTATGAAGAAGTCAGGGTTCCTGGAAGTATTCTCAAGGAGTGAGAATATCTGACTCTGGTTTGACTCTACTGAGGGAGTCAAGGTTCAGCATATGCAGGAAATGCTGAAGTTTCTCATCTAGTCTTCATCTTCAGATGGAGCATTAGTTACTAATGACAAAGGGAGTCATGTGGATATCTGTAACTTGTTGCTGCAATGATACAGCTATTATCAAGCCAGAATACTGTTCACTTTTGTAAAGGTTCTATGAGGAAATGATGTCGAAACAACATGCTATAACATTGTGAAGTTATGGATAAAATTAACAAGACATGGTGGTTTCTAATTATGAAAAGCCCGATGAAGATCAGAAGATCACATATCTCTTAGAAGTCTATTGGGAAGTCTGGGAGAATTTATTTTTCTCTATAGATTTCAAAAAGACTCCTTGAGGGTCTATATTGTGAAGAGGTGTCACAAATGTGATATTTTGTTATCTTAGTATATGTCATTAAGTCTAAGTGAAATAAGAACACTTAGAATCCAGTATGAACATGTGAATAATCTGGTGAAGCATCCCTGATTAGTGGAAGAAGATGTGTTGATCACTGAAATAAGAAGACAATGTCTGACTAAGTCTTAGGACATTATAAAGGACATGTTCCTGCATGGTCAACATAGGGTGGAGTGGCCTATGTGTTTAAACACGTGGCTGTAAATAGGGGGAGAATTTTTTTTCCTGACTATGCATGTGTATGTACAGGAAATAGCTACAGCATTCAAAGCCATTATGGACGGTGCACAATGATACTTGAAGTTTTCTCCTCAAATATTGTTTCCTTTTGACCAAGATTGATGCTACAATCTAGGATCGTTATTTTCCAAGTAAAAATCCCATTTATTTATAGAGAGTTCTCCGTTTCTCTGTAACCCCGTGAGCTTCTTGAGTCCATAATTCTTATGGATTTTATTCGAGTTTGGGTAAGGTGTTCTTGGGTCTGGTATTATGAAGGTCTCCTTTTCCAAGTTTAGGCTATAAAGGGGGAGAAAGGTGAATTATCTTAGATGCTGCTGCTCAAATGCTACTATTGCTTGCACAAGTGGTTATTATTAATGTTCACAGATGTCAAGTGGGTTATTATTTTTGACATATGTTTGTGACCTGTTGTAACACGGAGGGAGAACTGACTTGGGTGTTTTGCGTTTGATTGCAATTATTGCGGATAGCAAGAGTCACCACCGACTTTTCTTTTATCCAATAAAGGAAAGGGTGAAAAGAACAGGAAATACCTTTGAGATTATTTTCTTGAGTTCGGGGGGGTAGACTATGAAAAGAGAAGGTGTTAGCACCCTTTTCATCCATAGTTATCTATGGGCTCTTAGTTTCTTGCTAGATCATTGATTTTGTTTGAAAGTGTGCTTTGTGATGGGTTTTGAAAGTATTTTTGAAAAGCGCCTTCGTTTAGGAAAACTTTGTAATGATTCTCGTCTCTATAAGAATGTATACAAAGTGTTGGACTTTTGAAAATATTTCATGGAAAGTGTTGGTGCATTTTAAAAGGTGTTTGTGTTTGAAGATGAAGAAGCAACTAGGAACGTTCTACCTTACTCAAAAGTATTTTGTTCATTTCTTTCTTCCTTTGATATTTCTATCTTACCATTGATTGGTAAGAAGTCTTATCTTTGGATGTAAAAGGGACGGGCATGGGTCATTGCATAGTCATGAATAGAAATGTTGTGAGACATCTTAGCATTTCTCTTGAGGGAATAAGATCATTTGTAAGGCAACGTTCGAAGCGTCATCGAGGGACTATGATCTTTTGATTTGTTTTTTCTAAGATGTCTTACATGCGTATTATGACCATTTTCTCAAGGCAACAAATGAAGTTAACCCTAGAGGTGCATGTGCGCAAAGTGTGTCTGATTGCATGCATTTTTGTCTTTTGATTAGGGTGGTCTACTTGTTAATTTTATCTTACCATACACCCTAATTTACTAGCAATCATATAATAGTAATAAAAAGCAGAAAGATAAAATCCTACACTATTACAACCATATTAAATTGCATGAAAATATAAAGGCAAGAAAAAGGGTCTTTTCGATTTGGGCAGAAAATCCTTCGATTCTGCATTTTCTGGCTTTCTTCGATTTGGCCTGAAAAGGGTGAAGGCATGACTTTCGATTGGGGCCTGGAGGCCAGCATATTGTGCCTTTTGTATGGGCCTAGAACCAGCATGGTGTGCCTTCTGGTTGCCTCTTTCGATTGGCCTGGAGGTTGGTATGGAAGCCAGAAGCTTCATTTCCTACTTCCTGTTTACTATTTCTTTCGTTTGAGTTTGAATGGAAACATGGCTTAAAGCCATGCCAACATTACCTTAGGTCCAGGTTAGTTCTTAAAGCATGTTTAAATGTACAAAGAGCAAAAACCAAGAAGGTTGTTAACCATGAAACATATTAAAAAGGCGGAAACAAAAAGAAGAACAATATTATGTACATGTTTGAAACGAAAAGAAAGCTTATTTACATTGCTGGAAACTAAGGGTACAAGGTTAAGAATGACTTACCTTGCTGGAGGCTGGAGCGTATGCTGGACCTTGAAGTGGTTACCTTGAATGCTTCTGGATTCGAATGGAGAGACCAAGGGTTAGGCCTTTGACACTGGATTCGAAAGAGCAAAAACAAGTAAAATATCTTTCTTGCTGGATTCGAAGGATAGTAAGATGTAAGGACGTTTCAGATTTGAAGGAGACAAGTATTTGGATTCTGGGTTTGTGTTTTCACAAGTGTTTAAGTGTTTGAGAATTTTATTGTGTTTTGAGAAATTTAAAGATTCGTTCCTCCCTTTTTTCCTCCTCTTCTTTTTGAAAAGCATCTCTCTATTTATAGAGAATGGTTTTGGGAAGTTTGGGAGTAAAAATAATAAAATAAGGCCCAGCTGGAAAGTAAATGTCCACTTGTGTCATGATCCCAAGATGAGATAACTAGATGAATGGTTTAGATGGATTGCTTCCTGCAGAAGGAAAACATTCGCAAGGCTCAAGAAAAACTTTTCTAAAAGATGTATTATACTACTAAGGGCAAGTTTTCTTGGACAACAAATAGGTAAAAGCCTAATTTAACTGTATAAATAATTAAATATAGAGTGAGTCATAAGTTTGAGGCCTGAAAAGCAGAAACATGTAGCCTAGCCTATGGGTCTAATGTTCAACTTGATCCTTTTAATCGAATCTTCCACCCTTCCACATCTTTCGACCAGACTAAAATGAAATTCGTTCCCACCAGTTATGTATCCTTCGAATGGACCAAACGCGTATTCTTCGAATGAGCCAAACATGTATTCTTCGACTGGGCGCGCTTCAACTGAATATGCCACTTTTAGTCTTTCTGCTTTGACCACTTAGGTCCAAACCTTCGACCAAACTCAAAAGCATGCAAAACTAAATGTTCAACCATGGCAAGCCCTTTGAGTGGGCCACCAAATTGTATGCCATAGTGCAGAAGCTAGGAATATTGAAGGTTTTGCAGATGGATTCGAAGGTGATATGAAGAAAACCTGAAAGTGGATTTGAAGCCAGCATGTAGGTGTATTTGAAGCAAACATAAAGGAAAGCATTGCTCTGTGGGTGCTAGCATTAGATAAACCCCTGTCTTGTGCATGCAAGCTTGTAGGAGGATTCAATGGTCATGTTTTGATTGAAGATCACAACTTCCATATGTTGAAGAATGAGATTCAAAGGGTCATGTTTGATAACACTTACTTTACACTTTTTTTTTACTCTGATTTCACATGTTATTTAGGTTTTTTATTATTTTTTTCTCGTATTATGCCTATCTTTTGTTTCCTTTTCAGGTATTTCAATTATCTCGAGTTCCCCTGAAGAAATGAAGGAAAACAGGCTGAAAAATAGGAGTTTAGGTCAAATTTGCACTCATGGAGTCCACCATGGCGCCAGCCATAGGGTAGGCCATGACGTGGACCACCTCCTGCTAACCTCAACTTCCACGTTCCCTACTTCCTTTCATTTACACTCATGGTGGGCGCCACCTTTGGACGATGTTCCCACCCCCAAAAAAGGAGTTGGGGGGCATTCTTGTGATTTCCTGCATTCTTCATCCTCTATACATAGAACTTTCTGATTTCATTTCAATTCACTCAAGCTTAGTTGCAAACTTGATCCAACCATAGTTGCAAACTTAATCCATATAATTTCACCATTGTAAAGCGATAATTCTTCACATCGGGGAATTATTGCACTGTTGATTGAGTCTGTGATCGAGTTTGTAGATTGAGTCTGTAATCGAGTTTGGAGCACTTCAGCAGAAGTTTATCCTGCCACATTTATTTTCAACTTCTGTTTATTTCCAGTCGCATTTTACTTCCAGTTTGTACCATATTTGAAACCTCCCCGTTTGGAGCAGGTTTCTATTTATATTTCCCTCACCTGCTTTTACTTTGTTTATTTCCCGCACCTGCTTTTACTTTGTCTATTTCCCGCACCTGCTCTTACTTTGTCTATTTTCCGCACTACTTTTACTTTGTTTATTTCCCGCACCTGCTTTTGCTTTGTTTATTTCCCGCACCGCACTTTAAATTATTTACTTTCTCGCATGATTTATTTTAACATGTCTGTTTACATTCCCATGCAAGGCTGAACCTTACTGGGCTAGAATGTAAGGAATCTAGTTAGATTGATATTCCAAATAATGTGTCAATAGAAATGCTTATGGGCTATTTTGGTTTTTAATACGAGTTTTATGTACTTTATTATTGTTGGGTAAGATCGAAAGCCGTCCAACCCTTTGTTAAACTCGGTTAGTTCTAACTTGTCAAAGGAAGCGAAAGCGCTTTGTCCGGTTAGTTTAGGGATTTTAAATATCAAAGAAATCAATTTTGAAACTATTTTCAGACGCATTTATAGGGTTAAAGTTAGGTCCCCTTTTTATTAGAAATTCCAGATCAAAATACTTTTCAACTTGGTCAAGTACTTTATTTCTTAAAAATAGGTTTATTACTTTAATGCAATGCGCGCCTTTTTATAAGTGATGATAAGAAGGTCAGATTAGAGATTAAACTCGGTTCTGATTACGCGAAAGCGGCAGTTCCTGTTAAATTAGTTCTTTTCTTTAGTAGAAAATATTGCCCTATAAGTAGTTCTATTCTGAAGCATTACGAATATCATCTGACTATGTGAATTACATTCTACCCTGCTTTTATATCTGAAGTTTATTTCGCCGCACTTTACTTTCTTGCATGCTTAATTCCCTGTTTAATATTGACTTAGATAAACACCTTAACAATAGGAAACGATAGATTGTCGATTGGTATCTATGGATCGATAATCTTTTATATTACTCTGACGCGATTCGTACACTTACGAATACACCGCATCAAGTTTTTGGCGCCGTTTCCGGGGATCAATTTTGTCAAATTTTGCACCCTATAGTCGCACCGTCAAGACTAAGCTTTAAAGTTCGGTTAATGCGAAGATCTCACAACACCGGAACCTTATTCAATCCTTTAGCAGAACCTGGACGTTACATCCATTTTCTCCGTAGAATTAGAAAAACTATGGCCGAGAATCGTAACCAAAGACCCCTTAAGGAATTTGCCCAACCGTTAGATGAGGAACCTAGTTCAAGTATCGTAAACCCAACTATATCCACAAATAATTTCGAACTAAAACCCTCATTACTACAATTGCTGCAACAAAACCAACTTGGTGGTCTCACTACTGAGAACCCGAATCAACACTTAAAAGCTTTTATACAATTAGCAGACACTTTAAAATGCAATGGTGCTTCACCTGAGGCAATACGACTGAGACTATTACCTTTTTCCCTAAGAGATAAAGCACGAGATTGGTTGGATTCCCTTCCACCTAATTCAATAACAACCTGGGAAGACCTTAGGAGAGTATTTCTCGCAAGATATTTTTCACCCAACAAAACTGCTGTCCTTAGAAACCAAATCACTAGATTTAACCAAAATCTGGGAGAATCACTTTTTGAAGCATGGGAGAGATATAAGGACCTGTTAAGAGCCTGTCCACACCATGGCCTAGAACAATGGCTAATCATCCACACCTTTTATAATGGACTCCATTATAACACAAAGATGTTTATCGATGTTGCCGCTGGTGGCGCATTGATGAATAAACCTTACATAGAAGTCTGCGGTCTCATTGAGGACATGGCCCAAAACCATTACCAATGGGGAACAGAATGAGCTACGGTAGAGAAAAAGGAGACTCAAGGAGGAAAACATGAGATAAGTTCTCTAGACATGATGCAATTTAAAATGGACGCTCTTTCCTTAAAAGTTCAAAACATGTCTCAAAACCCTAATACTGTAGTCGTAGTAGCTTCAGAATGTGAACTCTATGGGACCCAAGGACATCAACCTGTGGAATGTAACTTGTTGAATGAGCCTTGCTCAGACCAAGTAAACTACACCCAAGGAAACCCATTTTCAAACACTTACAACCCCGAATGGAGGAATCACCCAAACTTTTCTTATAAAAACAATAGCCCAATACAAAACTCTGCACCTCCGAGACCTACAGGTTTCCAAGCCCAAAGACCAAATCAACCTATGCAAGATTTGGCACCCAAACCAAACCTTGAGAAAATCATGGAAAATTTCATTTCAGCTCAGACCCAGCAAAACAAAGAGTTCCTAAATCAGAATATTCACGTAAACGAACTAATCACGCAATTAGGAACTAAGGTTGATCAGATAATTACGCATAACAAGATGCTTGAAACCCAAATCTCGCAGATAGCCCAAACACAAGCCCCACAAACTACACCTGGAGGACAATTCGCTGGACAACCTCAACCAAATCCTAAAGGGTAAGCTAATGCCATTTCCTTACAAAGTGGGACTACTTACGATGGACCTAAGAATCCAGCCATGAGTACACCCTCACACCCTAAGACAAATGTTTTGCCTACAGACCAAGTGGAGGAACCAGAGGAACCCGAAAAGCAAAAAGAACCAGAATTAAAAGATAAAACTAATAAATCACCACCCCCGTACAAATCCCCAGTCCCATTTCTGCAAAGACTTAAACAAACCAAACTTGACAATCAATACCAGAGATTCGTTAAAGTTATAGAAAAAATCCATGTAGAGATTCCTTTCACCGAAGCCATCACTCAGATACCATCTTATGCTAAATTTCTAAAAGACATCCTGACCAACAAGCGTATACTTGATGATCCAAAACCTATCGAATGCAATTTTATTTCAGAAAATAAACTTGCCAAGAAAGAAAAGGATCCAGGAAGTTTTTCCATTCCTTGTATCTTAGGAAATCATACTATTGACAAAGCCTTCTTAGATCTAGGAGCTAGCGTCAGCGTTATGCCTTTATCAGTTTGTAGAAGGTTAAACTTAGGAGAATTGCAGCTGACTAAAATGTCTCTTCAGATGGCTGATAGATCAGTTAAGTATCCTATAGGCATACTTGGAGACATACCAGTTAAGATCGGTCAGCTATATATCCCAACTGATTTCGTGGTTATGGATATTAAAGAAGACGAAGAAATCCCAATCCTCTTAGGTAGACCATTCCTATCAACAGCCGGAGCCATAATTGACATTAAGAAAGGAAAATTAACATTTGAGGTGGGTGATGAAAAGATAGAATTTATTCTTTCAAAGTTCTTAATAGCACCAGTCATAGGAGATTCCTGTTATGCCATCGATGTCATTGATGAGTGTATATTGGAACTTAAGCGAGAGGAATCTAACAAAAATATCAAGTTACCTTCGACCCCCATTATGGAGGACGATGGATTTAAAAGGTTAGAACCTTACATCGATGACGACCTCTATGAATGTTTATCGCTTACTCCCGATCCTATGCCTTGCCCTTTGAAACCATCTTTAGAACTGAAGGAACTTCCCAAGAACCTCATATACGAATTCTTATATAAAGAGATGAATCATCCTGTTATAGTTAACGTTATTTTAAGTCAAGACGAGACAACTCAACTCTTAGAGATCTTAAGAAAATATCCCTTAGCTTTAGGGTATAACATCAAAGAACATCAAAGAAGAATAAACATTATAATGAGCGATGTTGTTAAAGAGAAGTTCTTAAGTTACTAGAGGCTGGTATAATTTACCAAATATCAGATGGTAATTGGGTGAGCCCTGTGCATGTGGTGCCAAAGAAAGGAGGCATCACAATCATAGAAAATGAGAAAGGTGAGAATATTGCTAAACGAACAGAAGGAGGTTGACGTATGTGTATAGATTATAGAAAATTAAACAAAGCAACCAGGAAGGATCATTTCCCTCTTCCATTTATAGGTCAAATGCTCGAACGTCTAGCCAGACATTCGCACTTTTGTTATCTAGATGGATACTCAGGATTTTTCCAAATACCTATTCACCCTGAGGATCAAGAGAAAACAACCTTCACCTGTACTTATGGAACGTTCGTCTATAGACGAATGCCCTTCGGACTCTGTAATGCCCCTGCCACTTTTCAACGTTGTATGATGTCTATATTTGCAGATTACCTAGATGGAATAATGGAAGTTTTCATGGACGATTTCTCGGTGTGTGTATTCAATTTTAAAGATTATCTCTCCAACCTCGAAAGAAATCCTTGAAAGATGCGTAGAGGTGAACCTAGTGCTAAACTGGGAAAAATGCCATTTTATGGTTAACGGAGGTTTAGTATTATGACACATTGTCTATGAAAGAGGCATTGAGGTCGATAGAGCCAAAATTGAAGTTATAGAAAACCTCAGCCCACCTAAAACCATTAGGGAGATTAGAAGTTTTCTTGGACCTGCTGGTTTTTATCGGCGTTTTATAAAAGACTTCTATAAAATAACAAAACCTTTGACTAATCTTATAATGAAGGACGCTGAATTTGTTTTTGATGAGAAATGTCTCAAAGCTTTTAAAATTTTGAAACAAGCACTGATTTCAGCTCTGATCATGCAACCCTCATATTGGACTCAACCTTTTGAAATCATGTGCGATGCCAACGATTATGCAGTTGGTGCTGTACTAGGACAATGAAAAGACAAGAAATTACATGTTATATATGATGCTAGTAGAACCCTAGATACCTCCCAGATCAACTATGCAACAACAGAGAAAGAATTACTGGCAGTAATTTTTGCCATATATAAGTTTAGGTCCTACCAAGTTGGAGCAAAGATCATTATTTACACTGATCATGCTAACATACGTTATCTATTAAATAAAAAGGACGCTAAACCTAGATTACTTAGATGGATCCTGTTACTCCAAGAGTTTGATCTAGACATTAAGGATAAGAAAGGCACAGAGAATGTTGTCGCTGACCACCTCTCTAGATTAGAACACTTAAAACCTGACTTATTGCCTATAAATGATGATTTCACCTATGACAGAGTTATAGCTAAGACTGATGATTTCGAGCCTTATAGAGATAAAGATTTTGAAAAAAATTCAGTAATGAAGAGCGTACCTTGGTACGCTGATTTTCTAAACTACCTAGTTGTAGATATCATACCCCCTGATCTAAATTACCAACAGAAAAAGAAGTTCTTCAAAGATGTTAAACATTTCTACTGGGATGAACCACTCCTATTCAAGAGAAGAATAGATAATATTTTCAGGCGTTGCATCCCAGAAGAGGAAATAGAAGACATCATCAGACACTGTCATTCTGCATCTTATGGTTGACATGCAAGTATATCTAAAACGCACACCAAGATTCTTCAAGCAGGCCTCTATTAGCCAACTTTATGGCGCGAAGTTCATGCCTACATTGTCAAATGAGACCTATGCCAATGCACCGGGAACATATCAAGACGTGACGAGATTCCAATGAGGAATATCCAGGAAGTTGAACTCTTTGATATTTGGGGTATAGACTTTATGGGACCATTTCCACCTTCAATGGGAAATAGGTAAATTTTCGTAGCTGTGGACTATGTGTCTAAATGGATTGAGGCTATTGCATCACCCACAAACGACACAAGAGTGGTAGTCATGTTATTTAAGAATATCATTTTTCCGAGGTTTGGAATACCCCGTCTCATTATAAGTGATGGAGGATCACATTTCATATCCAGAATCTTTGATAAGCTCTTGAGTAACTATGGAGTAAAGAATAGAGTAGAAACACCTTATCCTCCATAGAATAACGGCCAAGTAGAAGTGTCTAACAGGGAGATTAAACAAATCTTCGAAAAAACCGTTTCAATTTCCAGAAAAGATTGGTCTCAGCAGCTACATGAAGCACTATGGGTCTACATAACAACTTTTAAAACCCCTATTGGAACAACCCCTTACCAATTAGTCTATGGAAAATCTTGTCATTTACCCTTCGAGTTAGAGCATAAAGCCTATTGGGCCATTAAGACCATGAATTTGGAATATTTGACTGCTGGTGAAAAGCGCATCCGTGACATTCCTAAATTGGAGGAATTTCGCCAGTCTGCCTATGAGAATGCTATAATATATAAAGAAAGAACCAAAACTTGGAATGATAGAAGAATTTTAAATAAATATTTCAATATAGGCGACCTTGTTCTCCTTTTCAATTCCAAGTTGCGACTTTTTCCTTGCAAGCTACGTTCAAGATGGACTGGTCCTTTTGAGGTCTCTAGAATCCTAAGATCTGGAGCAGTCGAGATCAAGAACAATTCTTGTAGCCCATTCATCGCAACGGGAAGAGGTTGAAGCACTACGAAGGAGGTGACATTCCAACCAACTACTCCAGCCACACTCTGATTGATCCACCAGTACCAGTTTCTAATATATGAAGTTTACTCGTCAAGCTAACGACGTTAAACAAGCGCTGCATGGGAGGCAACCCATGGGTTTATTTTTATTTTTTGCATTTATTTACATTTTACTTTATCAAATTTTATTTTTATCTTTATACTAACAGTTGCAAAATTTATGATTTTAGGCATCACCTGCTAGCCGTCTTTGCTAACTACATTTTTCAGGATGGAGCATTTCGATGACATACATGTTTCCTTCCGAGATGACACTCAGAGACAATGCTATGTGGTCCTTTCACAGCGACCCATGGCACCGACCAGATATCCATACCAGATTTGCATGGAAGCTCTTGGCTTTGAAGCCAGTATCATGTATCTATGCAACCAGCTAAAGTGGGACGAGTATGCAGATGACCTAAATGTGACCTACAGGAACCTCACCTTAGAATTCCTCAGTTCATTCGAGTTTGAGCCCTATAATGGCTAGGACGGATATCTCACTTTCAGATTATTCGGGATAGAATACTGTTTTACCCAGAGGGGGTTTGGCAACTTTCTAGGCTTCCAGACCACACCCGATGCTATACCTGAGCTACCAGTTGGCTATTTCATGACTACGGACATAGAGAAATTCTAGAGAGATATTACTGCTGTAGGAAGCCTTGATCCTTCCACTCAGCTATCCCCTGTTATTCATAACCCCGCTTTCAGGTATTTTCAGATGGTTATTGCTCACACTTTCCTAGGGAAGGCCGGCATTGATACCCATGTTAGCGAGGAGGAGATCTTTTTCCTCTACTGTGCGAACCAGTCTCTCCCTGTAGCCTGTGGAAATTTTCTACTGTGGAATCTCATGATGACTTCTAAGTCTGCTGAAGGTATCCTCCATGTGGGAGGGACAATGTCTCAGATTGCTTCTGCTTTGGGTCATACAAGTAAGTTATCTCACCTTACCTCCTACTATGGATATACTACAATGGACATTGATTTCTGTTTGGATCGTGGGCTGATGAGAAGAGTCTACTTTAATCCCAACCAGTATAGACTCTTGATTAATAATGAAACCGTTCACTATTTTACCTTGCCTGATCCCATGATGACCAATGTCCATAAACCTCCCAATTGGACATATGCCTTAGAAGGTTTTGGAGAGACCGTGGATGAGCGAAAATCACCTCTGGTACCTGAGTATCATCCATGTCCATTGCCAAAAATGACCATTGTATTCTCTAATAATTTCTCTTTGCAACAACCCGACATCTATGCACAGGTTGCTGAGCTGCATAGAGAGGTAGCCTAACTTCGTCAGACAGTTGAAGACCTCTCTCTTCAGTTTATGGTTTCTGATGCTACTCACTCTATTGAGGCAGACCTCCTACAACAGGAAATTGATGATCTTCGCAGTAAGTTAGCTGCAGCTCATGGTTATGAGTCGACCAAGGACCCTACAACTCCTTGATGATCTTGATTCATATATGCACTATTTTGCTATTTTGTTGTTTCTTTTATCATGTTGTTTCCTTTTTCAGACTTATCTATTTTTATGCCTAACTCTTGCATTCTACTTTCTTTTTATTTTTATTTTTCGTGACTTACCATAATTAAGCATATTTCTATTTTTTCTCTTTAATTAATTGTTTATTTTATTTTTATGAGTTTATTACTTTCAAGTTATAAACATAAAAGAAAAAAAATTTAATACACCAATCCTTGGAAGCACCAAATGAAAAATTGTTGTTTGCACCTACGAGAAGAAATTGGAATAAGAAGCCCAAACCAACAAAACAAAGAAATTTGAGCCCAACCCAAATTCCAAGCATGGTGCCCGCCACCAAGATCATGGAGCCCGCCATGGGGTCTGGGACTATAACGGGCAAATTTTCAAAAACCTCCCACTTTCTCCATTTTCAATCCCAAAACCACCCAAAAACTCTCATTTTATCAACCACTTACTACCCCATTAACCTCTCCAACATCCATTTTTCTAACCTTCATAAAAATTCAAACTTCCTCCTCCCAATCTCCAACACCCATTTTGAAACCCATTTTTTTTTCAATTTTCTTCCAAAGGAGCAACAATGGAGTTCAACGGATACGTTCTTCGTGAAGGTAAACCCGGAGACAGACAACGGAAAATCCAAGGACGAGAAATTGTCTTAACCAGGTATGTCGATGAAGATTGTCTGTATACTTTAGGACTTTATCATAGTTTTTTTCGTTTAGCTGACATCCTAGGATTACACTAGATTTTTACTAGAAAAGAGCCCACCTTTGAGAGGCTAACTCGGGAATTCTTAAGTTCCCTAATTTATGTGGTTCACCCCGACACTACTAGTACCGTCGGTACGATTAAATTCCGTCTATTTAATGTTGAATATGAATATAACATCAATGAATTGACAGCTATGTTGGGTATTCCTCATGGTGATGGCGCTATTTGTGAGACCCCTTTGGATTCTGAATGGTCCACTAATTCATTTTCCTTCTGGTGTCAATTGTCAAACTCTTCTATAAATTCTTTTGAAGGAATTTTAGCATCATTGATCCATAACCCGACTATTCGAATTTTTTGATATATGCTCGCCTGTACTATTTTTAGCCGGGAGAATCCAAACAAGGTAAATGCTAGAGAACTTCTATTTTTGCAAGGTAGTCTCACTAATAGAAGAGTTAATTCAGTCCCATTTTAGATTTCTCACAAGACTGCTGCCCTGAGACACACATGGACCATAGCTTTTGGAGGACTAGTTACATCTATTGCTCGAGCTCTGCACCTCGAAGCTGAGATAGCTACCCTAGCACCCCTGCCTCCCCCCACAATTAATTTTAAATTTCTAAAAGATATGAAATTTTGCAAGGTGAGGAGAGCGGGTGTATTTGAACTTATGGTTCAGGGTGTCGCTATCCCATCAGTCGTTTTGCCTTGCACTAGACGTACCGATGTATGAATTACGAGGAACTGGACCTACGATCTAGATGCTCCACCTTTTACGGTTCCATTACCTCCTAATGTTACACTTGGGGACGGGCACGAGACTCATGTAGAATACGAGCAGGGGGTTGAACTTCATGCCCCACCTGTGTCCCCCCACCATGCTTCACCCGCACACACTGCACCTTCTACTTCTAACACTTTTTCAGGTACAGCTCCTGGCTTCTACATCACTGAATAGATGTGGCATGACCAGCTAGCCCGGGAGGAGAGAAGATATGAATTACTATCTTCCATCCAACAGCAGCTGGAAGATAACATGAGTTTTATGGAGGCGTCACGACAGCAGACGAACCGCTCTTTTCAAAGTCTTATGGAATCTCAATTGGTGATATCCCGCGAGCAACATAGGTAACAAGCACGGTTTCAGAGGCACTCCGCCCTCATGGAGGCCACTCAAGGTTCCATTTTAGGAAACCTTCGCGAGATTCAGAGTTCACATATTGCCTTGTCCGCCAGATTCGACCAGTTCGAGGCTTCTCAGAGCAGTCGTCGTCGCAGCCGATCCCTTTATCCTAGACATTCACCGCAGGAAGGCGAGGGACCCAACCAGCCTTAGTACTTTACCAGGTGACTCTTTCCTTATCTTATTTTGTAACATTGTGGACAATGTTCGATTTAAGCGTGGGAGGACATTTACTCGCTTTATTTTTTCTCGCTTTATTTTTCCTTTCCTGCATTTTCCTTCTCGTTATTTTAATTCTTTATTTGATTTAGTTTGCTTGTTTGCTTTATTTTCAAAATAATACATGTGTTTGACGAGTCATCTATATCTGTATGGTCTAGTGTATATCCACTCCCCCATTTCTTGAGCCTAACCGAAATTTTTTTCTAAGAAAAACACTGTGTTTTGAACTTAGTTGGGCTATAAGACCTGGTTGAGATAGGATGTAGTATGACTTGGGAAATCCCTTTTGAAGCATCGACATCGTTTTTACACCTTAAGCTTCATAAATTTAGGAAATTGATCCTGATACCCCCTATGACGTCGCCTTAAAATTTTCATTCTTAAATCATTAAATAGTTTATCCTAGCAGTCAGCTCCGATCTAAGCATGCTCTACGTAGGGGACCGAAGAGAAGTGAATGATCTATATATGCTATGTTCTTATTATAAACTACAACCCCGGGATAGGTGACCCTCACAAAGTCCTTTAACTCAACAAAAGTTGTATGTTGAAAAATAAAGTAAAAGCAAAAGCAAAAGAAGAAGAAAAAGAAAAAGAAATTTATTTTACCCATCTTTAGTTGGTTCAGAGGTATCTGGTGCTGAACTTGGTAGGGCGGATTACAATCCGATCCCCCGCAACTATAAATGGGTCAATAAAAAGGGGTTACACCAACTTTTTGTACTAGAGCCCTGTGTTTTATGATCAGAATCACTACCCGGTCACTTTACTATGAGCATGTACGAATAAAGGACTTAATGTGATTGTTCCTGAATGAAAAAGGATTTGAAAAAAGGAAAAATATAGGCCTAAGCATAGTGGCATGATATGGATTGGTTCGTAAAAGAACGAAGCTTATGTCCGTTTTACAGAAGAGTGTCACTACGATATCCTTGGTTTGAATCAGTCAGTACCTATCAATACATCCCTGTTTTAATTCCATAGGCCCCTTGCAGCCCAACTTGTTCACTAACACCATTTTTCTTCTTAATCTATTTAGAGTTTTTGCTTGAGGACAAGCAAAGGTTTATTTGTGGGAGAATTTGATAACACTTACTTTACAATTGTTTTTGACTCTGATTTCACATGTTATTTAGGTTTTTTATTATTGTTTTCTCGTATTATGCCTATCTTTTGTTTCCTTTTCAGGTATTTCAATTATCCAGAACTCCCCTGAAGAAATGAAGGAAAACAGGCTGAAAAATAGGAGTTTAGGTCAAATTTTCACTCATGGCGTCCACCATGGAGCCAACCATAGGGTAGGCCATGACGTGGACCACCTCCTGCTGACCTCAACTGCCATGTTCCCCACTTCCTTTCATTTACACTCATGGCAGGCGCCACCTTTGGACGATGTCCCCCCCCCCCCAAAAGGAGTTGGGGGGCATTCCTGTCATTTCCTTCATTCTTCATCCTCTATAAATAGAATTTCCTGATTTCATTTCAATTCACCCAAGCTTAGTTGCAAACTTGATCCAACCATAGTTGCAAACTTAATCCATATATTTTCACCATTGTAAAGCGATAATTCTTCACATCGGGGAATTATTGCACTGTTGATTAAGTTTGTGATCGAGTTCGTAGATTGAGTCTGTAATCGAGTTTGGAGCACTTCGGCAGAAGTTTATCCTGCCACATTTATTTTCAACTGCTATTTATTTCCAGTCACATTTTACTTCCAGTTTGTACCAGATTTAAAACCTCCCCGTTTGGAGCAGGTTTCTATTTATATTTCCCGCACCTGCTTTTACTTTGTTTATTTCCCGCACATGTTTTTACTTTGTTTATTTCCCGCACCTGCTTTTACTTTTTTTATTTTCCGCACTGCTTTTACTTTGTTTATTTCCCGCACTTGCTTTTACTTTGTTTATTTCCCGCACTGCACTTTAAATTATTTACTTTCTCGCATGATTTATTTTAACATGTCTCTTTACATTCCCATGTCAGGCTGAACCTTACTGGGCTAGAATGTAAGGAATCTAGTTAGGCCGATATTCCAAATAATGTGTCAATAGAAATGCTGATGGGCTATTTTGTTTTTTAATATCAGTTTTCTATACTTTATTATTGTTGGGTAAGATCGAAAGTCGTCCAACCCTTTGTTAAACTCGGTTAGTTCTAACTGGTCAAAGGAAGTGAAAGCGCTTTGTCCGGTTAGTTAGGGATTTTTATTATCAAAGAAATCAATTTTAAAACTATTTTTGGACGCATTTATAGGGTTAAAGTTAGGTCCCCTTTTTATTAGAAATTCCAGATCAAAATACTATTCAACTTGGTCAAGTATCTTATTTTTTAAAAATAGGTTTATTACTTTAACGCAATGCGCGCCTTTTTATAAGTGATGATAAGAAGGTCTGATTAGAGAGTAAACTCGGTTCTGATTACGCGAAAGCGACAATTCCTGTTAAATTAGTTCTTTTCTTTAGTAGAAAATATTTCCCTATAAGTAGTTCTATTCTGAAGCATTGCGAATATCATCTGACTATTTGAATTACATTCGACCTTGCTTTTATATCTGAAGTTTATTTTGCCGCACTTTAATTTCTTGCATGCTCAATTCCCTGTTTAATATTGACTTAGCTAAACACCGTAACAATAGGAAACGATAGATTGACGATTGTTCTCTGTGGATCGATAATCTTTTATATTACTCTGACGTGATTCGTACACTTGTGAATACACCGCATCAATGTTCTGATCAAGGAGTATAGCTTCTATATGTTGAAGAGTGAGATTCGAAGGGTCATGTTCTGATCGAAGAGTAGGGCTTCTGTATGAGATTTGAAGGGTCGTGTTTTGATCGAAGAGTAGAGCTTCTGTATGTTGAAGAGTGAGATTCGAAGGGTCATGTTCTGATAGAAGAGTAGGGCTTTTGTATGTTGAAGAGTGAGATTCGAAGGGTCATGTTCTGAACGAAGCAAACTTCTGACCTTCGATTCTCCCTGCTCCAGCATGATCTGAAGGAATTCTCTAGAAAGCTTGTAACATGTTATGCCATCCCTTTTCTGAATCACTTTTGCAAATTCTGATTGTACTTGTATGTAAACTGGCCCAGAAGTTCTGTCTAAATTCTGACTTAAAAATGCCCAGAATTTACTAAATGTTTTAGCTTCATGAACGTGTCTTCAAGGATTTATAACTTGAAATCCCAACATTTCTAGGAGAAGTTCTGTTCATCAATGTTTTATATCTCATTGAGATCAATAACTTTCATGTCAGAAGTTTTGATTGAATCATCTTGCATCATGATGAAAATCTGGCCCAAATTTTATATAATTATCATATTTTCTTAACACTTGGAAAATTTTCTAAGTGTTTAAAAATTTGACATTTCAAAAGTAATTTTTGAATTTTGATTTCTTGATGAACCAACTTCATGTCTTGATGAAATATGATTTTTAAAACTTGATTTTGATCAAAAAAAGTCAAAGTTTGACTTTTCAGTGTGCATTTGACCATTTTGCCCTTGTGAATGACTTTCTTGGAAAATTGTAATCCGATACTTGAAACTTGACAGAAGCAATCCTGAGGGTCCAAGATGATCCCTTGAGAAATGAGTGGGAAAATTTTGGGGTACAACAGCTGCCCCTATTCAATCTTCTTAAACCTGAGGATTTAGAATGGCTTGTCTGCCTTTCGTGATCTGAAGGTGGAAGATGATTGAACACTAGAGTGCCCAGAAATTTGCACTCGCATGAAATAACACTGATAGTTGATGATGTAGGGAATGGGCTTATAGATGCCATTTGGAGGAGATGACAGAGAGTTGTCAGAGATGGATTTAAAGATTCCATCTAGAGTGACTGTGGGGAGGTATCAGGATAAATCTTTTGGTTGATTTATACTGAAATAGTAGATTCCTTTTGCCTATTTTTAAGTGGAAGAGATAAATCTAACCAGAAGAGGTCTTCATTTGATGATTGATTTTTTTCTGCAATGAAGAGGATTAGTTACATGCATATGTATGCATGGTGTAATGATGTTCTCAAAATAAATGAGATTATGATGTATGCATTTGTTATGTATGCGTTATGGTTTATGAATGTGATGCGTTTATTGCAGTGTGCCTCTATCTAGGAAAATAAATCCTTGACAACATGTTGTGGAATCTTGGGCTGCTGAATCCCTAACTGTTGTTGGAGAATAAATGTATCTTCAACTTTGTTTAGAATGTTTTCGCTGGGAATTCTTGTTCTGTTGTATGAGGAGAAACTCCACTGGGGAATATTGGCTTATATAAGAAGACTCTGTGGAGAGTGTTGACCTCTTCTTGGGGAAAAGAGTTTAGGAGTCATAGCTATTCTTTTCTCTACTAGGGAGTTATTCCTGACTGGAGAGAGTCAAAAGTTAGCTCTTAT
Source organism: Vicia faba (assembly GCA_948472305.1). Lineage (NCBI taxonomy): Eukaryota > Viridiplantae > Streptophyta > Magnoliopsida > Fabales > Fabaceae > Vicia > Vicia faba. The sequence goes on from OX451735.1 coordinate 877,647,674, forward strand.
CTGGTCGAAATCCAGGCTTGGAAGAAAATTGTTGAGGATAATGAAGTTGACTATTATCTGTCGTATTCCAGGCTTCGTAGCAAATTACTAGGGAAGATTAAATTAACTGTTATCTGGTAAGATTACAGGCTCAGCAAGAAATTACTTGGGAGAGTAAAGTTAGGCTATTATCTGGTCGGATTCTAGGCTTCGCAGCAACTTTTTGAGGTGGATGACATTAATTATCATCTGATCAAGCTCCAGGCTTCGCAACAACTTACTTGAAAAGATGAAGTTGAACTGATATCTGGTCGGGTCCTGGCTTTGCAGTAACTTGCTTGAAAGGATGAAGTTGAATTGATATCTGGTCGGGTCCAGGCTTCACAGTAACTTGCTTGAAAGGATGAAGTTAAACTAACATCTGGTCGGGTCCAGAATTCATAGTTACTTTCTTAAAAGGATGAAGTTGAACTTATATTTGGTCGGGTCCAGGCTTCATAGTAACTTGCTTGAAAGGATGAAGTTGAACTAATATCTGGTCGGGTCCAGGCTTTACAGTAACTTGCTTGAAAGGATGAAGTTGAACTGATATCTGGTCGGGTCCAGGCTTCACAGTAACTTGCTTGAAAGGACGAAGTTGAACTGATATCTGGTTGGGTCCAGGCTTTATAGTAACTTTCTTAAAAGGATGAAGTTGAATTGATATCTGGTCGGGTCCAGGATTTACAATAACTTGCTTGAAAGGATGAAGTTGAACTGATATCTGGTCGGGTCCAGACTTCACAGTAACTTGCTAGGGGTAGAGGAAAACTCTACTGGGGAAAGAAGTTAAGCCATTATCTGGTTGGGTCCAAGCTTTACAATATCTCGAGAAGTTATATTATTATCTGGTCGCATCCAGGCTTCATAGTAACCGAAAATTGTTTGAATAGAAATGTTTTCGTTGGAGGGTGTATTGTTTTTTTGGGGAATAAACCATATTGAAGAGAATATTTGATGACTTGCTGGCAAGATGAATTCTTTAAGAAGAAATCCACAAGGCTTCTTCTTTTAAGACCAACTCAGCTGAGGAGAGGGTTGTCGAGAGATTGAAACTTTGACCGAGGTTTTCATAGATCCAACTTTGTGGGAAACTCTGCTAGGGCCAACGTTTATTGTAGCAGGCTTTGTGGGGTTAATGCTAATGAGATAACTCTGGGGATATCTCAACTGCATTAAAGAGATGCTCGTTTTTTCTTGGCAGCATATATTTTCTAAATAGTTTAATCATGCTCATATGCATATGTTCATTCAATTTTAGTCATTGGACGTTTTTGCACTCAAAACAAAAAACAAAAAGTTTACACTTCAAAGTATATTTGTATTAATGTTTTGCCCATGAATATGCATTTTTTTGTACAAAGAGACGGAGATCCTAGTAAAAGGAAATCGTCAAAAGGAAAACAAAATTTAAAACAACAATAACAACCATGTGGAAGTTATCTCATTATGTCCAACTCTACTATTTCCCCAATGTCTTCGAACGTCCTTTGCCATTGACAAAAGTTGATTGGATTGATCTTGGATCGTTTGAACCCGAACCTCGGTAATAAAGTCGATTGTGGTGATTCCATGGGACATAGTCATACGCTTTCAATCCTTAACTTTTGCCTGGACAGCCCTTTCGAGTTTTCAGCCCATCAAGATACCCATTTTTGCCCAAGTCGCCCTTTTGGGTTTTCGACTTGCCGAGTGTACAATCTTTTGCATATATCCCTAATTTTTTCCCAAACCTTTGGTTTGCCGAGATGCCCCTATCTTGCCTAGGTGTGTCAACCTAGCGGGTCTCTTATGCGTAGTATTTTTTAACTATGTCCGCATTCACAGGGAGTAGGCTTCACCGTCCATAGTAGTCAGCATCATAGCTCCACCAAAGAAAACTTTTTTAACAACAAATGGCCCTTCGTAAGTGGGAGTCCATTTGCCCTTGGGGTCGCCTTGTGGAAGAATGATGCGCTTTATTACCAAGTCACCAACTTGATATACTCGAGGCCTGATCTTTTTGTTGGAAGCCTTGATCATACGTTTCTGGTATATATAACCATGACAAACAGCAGCCAATCGCTTTTCATCAATCAAGTTCAACTGATTCAATCTTGTCTGAATCCATTCGTCTTCGCCTAAGCCTACTTCATTCATAATACTTAGTGAGGGAATCTGAACTTCCACTGGCAGGACCGCTCCCATGCCATAGACCAAAAAAAAAGGAGTTGCCCCAGTTGATGTCTGTTGTACCCCAAACTTTTCCCTCCCTTTTTACTCAACACATGCCCATTGAGATCCCCAACTTGCCCAAGGATGACCAAGAATTGACCAGACAAATTCCCCTCCTAAAGCAATGAGCCCCCAACTAGGGTTTCAATTTTCATCAAGATGGTTGAGCACAAATGGTCTAAAATGCTTCCCATGGTCCTACTATGCCTTCAAGATTATCCATGCCAAATTTCATGCCTTGCACAATAAGTTTGCTCAGTCAATTGCTCAAGTATTAGAAAATCAATTGTGTTAGGTCAAAAGTCAACTGTGGCTGATGTACAGTCAAAATTCAAGATTTATGGTCAACATCAACATTTTGAAGTGATATCCATCATTTAATCAAGGGTTGATCATGATTCCTCAAGAAATGCTCCTAATTCATCAAAAGTCAAGAATTGCTAAATTAGGGTTTCTATAGGAAAAGTTAACCAAACTTTGACTAAGCATAACTTTCTCATACTTTATCAAAAATTTCTACACCAAATCTCATTTTGAAGATAAACCAACTCCATACAACTTCTTTTCAGCCCACAAGTTCAAGAGATTCACCATTTGAAAGATATGAGCTCAGACATTACAGGTCATTTTCAGAAAGTCAACAAAAGCCACTTTTTTCCAAGACCTTTTACATCAAGATAACATCTTCAAATCAAAAATTGATCAAAATAGGGATTGAAGAAGACATCCTGGGCTTTCCAAAAATCCATAGATAATCATCATGATATAATAATTGAGCAAGTTATGGATTTCCTAATTTGGGAAAATTTTGGAAATTTCAAGAATGGTGCATTGAGCAAATTTGAATTTTTGAGTCAATGGCCTAACTTTTTAAGGTTCAAATATATTCCTATGGTTATAGAGGATCTCTAAGCTTATTTTTGCATGGCCTTGTGTTTTTTACCTATTTTTTACATATTTATTTTAATTTATTTCAAATAAATATAAAATAAATGGTACAAAATAATTGGAAATGGGATTAGGCATTTGGGCTGGTGCTTTGACTTGTCTTGAAGCCCAAGTTTTTCTGCACAAGTGTCCAGGTTCATCCAAATATGAAAATGGCATGAAATCTCAAATTATGGCAATTTTTCAAAAATGAAATAATGACCTTCATCATGGCTTTATGGTTGAGATTCTTTCCATGTTATCTTGTCTCCTCCACCTCCTCTATATATACATCACATGTGCAAGCCAAACTCACGCCTACACACTGTATAAGAGCTCTACCAAATTTGCAAAGAATTGTCCAAATCGTGAAAATTCAAAATTAAACTTCCATCCCTTTTAAATCCAATCCAAGGACTCCATCAACATCCCAAGACCTCCAGGAGTCGATTCCAGTCCATACCCATGCCTAAGATACCCTGAAATTGACCAACCAGATCACTCATTTTTTGGTAAATTTCTTGAATTCGTATCTTTGATTTGATATTGAATTAACATTTCTCAGTATTTGATTCGTATTTAGGACGATATATAGAGCATGACCAACATAATACATGTGAAAAAAGGAGCTAGAACAAGATCGTGCCATTTCTAGGGCACGATCTGTGTTCTTTACTATATCTCATGTTACAGGCTGTTCCAGAGTGAATAGACCCCATAATCATATTCAGGGGAAAATTTCGTGTGGGGTAGAGATCTTTGCATATACTCACGTTTACTGACTTTTGCAGGTTTGAGTGACCGGAGAAGACGACCGGAGTTTGACTCTGGCGTCCCTCCGGTTGAACATGTTGTTATTCCCTCATTGGCTAGTCAAAGCAGCGCGCACATTTTTTGAATTTCAAATAATAGCCCTGATTTTCTAATATAATAATTTTATTTTGTTATAGGTAATGAATGATCAGATGGCTCAACTGGAAATGAAGCGTGTGTGTAAGGGAGAGGACATGGGTTTGAGTCCCAGGTCCAGTGTTTTGTATTTTTCTAACATATTGCATGCAGATCCAATGGCCCTCATGACCAATTGATCATCATACACCATCAGTCTAGGCCATTAGATGTACATCTGATTAGGACCAACGTATCCAACATACAAGTGCACCATGTGCCATCAAGGTTGCTCCTCATTGAACCCCAATACAGCTTCTGGGCTCCCTCAAGATTGGGCCTAGGGGATTTTCAACACCCCCCCCCCATTTGCTTTTGACAGCTAGACCCATATTATTTTGTTTGTTATTTTTTTTTCTTTTTTTAGTTATTATTTATTTGTTTTCAAAAATATTTTTTTCCTTAATAATAAAAAATCAAAAAATAATAAATAGATTTAGGCTTTCTAAAATTATTTTAATTAATTAATTAATTATTTTAATTTTATTTTATCAACTTAAAATCAATTAGACTTAGGTTCATTTTAATTTAAATTATTTTCTTAATAAAAAATACAAAAAAATATTAGAATTAGGATTTATTTCCTCAACATTTATTTTCTTAATTAAAATTAAATTTAGAGTTAATTGCTTTCTTAACAAAACCAAAAAGAAAGAAAAAATATTTTTTTGTTTACTTAGAACTTTTTAGGTTTTTAGACGTATTATTTATTTCGCGCGCGTTTATTGTTATTCTCGCATTTATATTGTAATTGATCATGGATGTAATAGTTTTAGATTTAAAATTTTGCACTTTACTTTGTACACTTATAGTGTATCTCTCCCAAAGCCATGTAATAGTTTAGGATTTACTTTTCTGCTTTTTATTTTTTGCACATTTACTGCTTTATTATTTTGCTATATTAATTATTAGTAACTAAGATTGTATGATAAGACTGTAAATTAAAATGTTAGCTAACTTAATGAAAATACAAAAATAACTGAATCTCAACACACATGCACATATACACCTCTAAGGTACGCCCACTTCAGTTGCCTTTCGGAAAATAAAACAGTCATGTCCCTCGAGAATGGGGACGCTTTAGCAAAGACCCATAAAAATAAAAAGATCATATTCCCTCGATGACCCTACGGTGTTGCTTTCGGTAAATGATCTCGTCCCTTAAATGAAATTGCTAAAGCGTATCCATATGTTTCCTTTATGACTGTAAAACGTCCCTTCGATTGTCCCTCAACATCCAACGATAAGGATACCTACTCATTAATAGTAGGATAGCATTGTCTAAAGGAAAAGAGGAAAAGAATAACCCTTTTCGAGTAATAAAGTAGATAGTTGTTAGAAGTTTGCTCAAACATTTAGCATTTACACAAAAACTACTTTTCAATAACAATTTCAAAACACTTTGTATACTTTCTCCACTATCCCGAGAAACATTACAAAGTTCGTCGTACTAAGGCATTTTTAAAACATTTTCAAACACACAAAGCACAAAGGTATTTCAAAATGAGCAAACCTCTAAGAGCCCGTGGAAAACCTCAGTTGACGATTTCTCTAGATATACTTGGACATTCTTTTTAATGCAGGTAACCTCCATATAGACGATCGCTTATATCATTATTTTCTGGTCTATATCTTGTTTCGAAGAGCTGGAAACCATTGCACGGTTACCGACTTCAAAATGCAGCTTATTTATGCAAGGAAGAAAGGAGTAAATGTAAACTGGGCAAGGATGATCATGGTGCATATGCTGAGAGTGGATGAAAAGTCTAAATTCCTTCCATATGCTTATTTTGTTACTTTGATTATGGAGGAATTTGGTGTGGATTTTTGTGGTTTTGAAAAGGTAAATATGGATCCTAATCTAAACAAAATTTCAATTAAGAATGTTGACTCCAGAATGGGCGTACACTTTAATCCGGAGACAAAGACCATCACCTACATTGGTGAAGATGTTGTTGGCAATGAAGAAAATAACCAAGAAGTCGAAGACGGTGAAGCTGTGCCTTCTCCTCCTACTGCTCCCTCTGGTCCATGTAATCAAGAGCTCATGGACTACATATCTCAACAGTTTTCTTCCATGAACACCAACATCAACAATCAATGGAGTGCAATCAATGACTCCACTACAACCCGGATTAATGATTTTTGCTCGGATGTGAACCAACAATTCTCGTACCTTTATTCTCACCTTCATATCCCACCATACGACCCAAATAATCCATCTGCACCTCCTCCACATTATACAGAACCCCCACTTCAACAACAATTCCCGTATCAAGGCTCATGGTCTTATAACCATCCAGACATGCATAAACCTTAATGTTTTGGCTAACTGTTTTTTTGTTATGTTATTGTCTTGCTATTTCAATGTTTTGTTTGTTCAATTTTCTGTATAATTCTTAAACAATGTGTGTTAATGTTTTAATTCTACAATTTTCTCAATATATTGCTCTAGTATTATCTGCTTTAAGCATCTTTCCCTTCTTTTTGATAATGTCAAAGGGGGAGAAAGATGTATGGTACTTTATGCTTGTATTTCATGTGTCTTAATTTTCAAGGTACTCTCCAATAAAGATGAAGAATTACAAAGGATTCTAACCCTCTCCTACATAGGGGGAGTTTTTCATCTTAGGGGGAGAAGCTCTTCCAGAAAGTACATCGCATAAAGCAGGATTGTTTGTCATCATCAAAAAGGGGGAGAATGTAAAATCAAGCTTCACAAATAAGCTTTTGTTTTGATGAAGACAAACCATGGCTAACAAAGAAGGCAAAGATTTATGATCAAAGCTCAAAGCATCTAAGGATAATATCTTCATTCAAAGCACTCAACAACTTTAAAGGTATAATAATATTATCTACTTTGATCTTAAGATATAGATGCTCAAAAATGAAAAAGAAATGTTTAAGAATCATTACTCAAGCTTTTCAAAGATAAAATTTCATTTTTCTCTTGCATGCAATCGATTTACATCTTAGTGCAATCGATTGCACACTTTAAAATTTCAGATCTTTTGCTTCTGTTTCTTAGTGCAATCGATTTACATTGCCTATGCAATCGATTGCATACCTAAATTTTCAAAATGTTTGCTACTGTTTCTCAGTGCAATCGATTTACATTGCAAGTGCAATCGATTACACTTACTTACTTTTTGCTACTGACTTTGCATGCAATCGATTACATTGTTAGTGCAATCGATTGCACTCTTAGAGATTTTGAAAAAATAGATGTTAAAACCTTGTGCAATCGATTTACACCAAGGGTGCAATCGATTGCATACTGCACGAATTTGAAAATTAGCAGCTTTGTTCATGCCTGTTCATCATGCCTTTTCATTACATCTTTTCACTCAAACTTGGCATTTGTTCATGATACATTTTCAGAACTTCATGATGTTTCAAAAGGGTGTTATGAACATATAAATATTCAATTTCAAAATCAGATCTAACACCTTCTTCCACAAATATTTCCTGAAATTTCAAAATACAAACTCAAGCATTCTTCATTTTCATGCATAAGTTTTCTGCACATTTTCATACATTAACAAACAGAAAACTTTGAGCAAATATATCTTGAGTCTTTGTACAATATTATTATTGGAAGAAGAAGATTATACATTGTTAAATCACTCTAAGTGATCGATATTACTCTACTCACTCAAACTCACAAATTGATATTTACTTACTTAATTTCCAGGATTGTTGGAATTAAGTTTAAGTGTTTTTGTTGAAATCTTGTCTTTCCAAAGTTGTTGGATACAAGTTTAGTTACATTGAGAGGATTGTTCTTATAGGTAACTTAGTTAAAATCCAGGAGGATTGTTCTTGGTCCAAGAGGATTGTTCTTGGTTTGTTTGGTAGTTCTTGTTTAAGTTTGCTACAATAAGGAAATATCTTTCATGTTGAAAGGGGACTGGAGTACTCTCGGACTGTGAGGGGAACCAGGATATATCGCCCGTGTCTCTTTATTTTTCTACATTTTTAAGCTTTCCTAAACTCACTTTAAACTAGAAAAATAAGAACCATCATAACTAAAAACCAGAATTTTTAAAGTACCTAATTCACCCCCCCCCCCTCTTAGGCACACTTCGTACTTACATTTTAAACTACTTGTTGTGCTTTGTTTGCTTTACTTTTGGGGTTTTGTTTGGGTTGTTACTAAAATATCCTACACCCGGATCTGGGGCACCTTATTAGGTAAGTAGCAATAAATCATGGGGCTGTACAGCGTAGACCGATACAAACAAAGTGGTGGCTACATTAGCGCGATACTCTGGACATTACTAATAATCCTTGAGTAAGTCGAGGATAACATTAGGCTTCCTTATAGTATCACTGTGATACGATGGGAGAACTGACTTGGGTGTTTTGCGTTTGATCGCAAATGTTGCGGTTAGCAAGAGTCGCCACCGACTTTTCTTTTATCCAAAAGGAAAGGCTGAAAAGAACAGGAAAAAACTTTGAGATTATTTCTTGAGTTCGGGGGATAGATTATGAAAAGGGAAGTTATTAGCACCCTTTTCATCCATAGTTATATATGTTCTCTTAGTTGCTTGCTAGATCACTTACTTTTGTTTGAAAATATGCTTTGTGTGGTTTTTGAAAGTATTTTGAAAATTCGCCTTCGTTTAGGCAAACTTTATAGTAGTTCTCGTTCGTAAGAACGTATACAAAGTGTTGGGATTTTGAAAATATTTCATGTTTGGAAAGTATTTTGAAAGTGTTTTTGAAAGTGTTTAGCGTTTGTTTTGAAAATAAGCAAGGATGTTTGATTGGAAAATGAGCAAGCAACTAGGAACAATCTACCTACTCAAAAGTATTTGTTCATTTCTTCCTTTCCTTTGATATTGCTATCTTACCATTAATTTGGTAAGAAGCCTTATCTTTGGATGTAAAGGGATGGACGTGGGTCATCGTATAGTCATGATAACAATGTTGTGAGATATCTTAGCATTTCTCTTTGAGGGACAAATATCATTTTTGAAGGCAACATTTTATAGCGTCATCGAGGGACTATGATCTTGTATTTTTTATTGCTTTTGCTAAGATATCCCACATGCATAACATGGCCATTTTTGTAAGGAAACAAAGTGGAATTACCCTAAGGGTTCAAGTGTGCAAGTGTGTTTGATTTACATGCATAGTTTATCTTGAATTAGGGTTTACTAATTGTTTATTTTAGTTTTTCCATACAAACCCTAATTACTAACATTTATATAAAGCGATAAATTGCGAAAAAGTAAAATTACTACGCTATTACATCATTAGGGGAGAGGTATACAAATTTACAAATGGGGAGATGAAAACAAATAAACCTAATTTACTATTACAAGGCTTTGACCATTATATAATTATAGTGCGAAATAATAAAATGTGCAAAGAAATATAAAGAGAAGAGAAATTGTTTTTATGTTTTTTTATGAAAATGGTTCTAATTGATTTGAAAAGAAATTAATTAAAATCCTAATGTCTAAATTAATTTAATCAAAATAAACCAATTGAAATAAAACCTAAGTCTAAATATTAAATTAATTTTAAGAAAAGAAATTGATTTTAATAAGAAAAAGTTTTTATCTTTTTTTTTAGTTTAGAAAAAAGGAATAAACAAAAGTGTATGCATACATATTTAAATAAAATATTTTTTTGAATTTTTCATCTGAAAATAATAATAATAAAAATATAAAGAAAAAATAAAAATAAAATTAAAAAAAGATAAAAAAAAATGTTTTATGAGCTTACACATGCGCTTATGTATTGGCTCATGTATTGGCTCATGCATGTTTCGTATTAGCTCACGTGTCGACTCATGTATTGGCTCATGTATGTTTCTTGCTCCTGGAAGTCAAAACAACTCAGTATGAGTCGACGTATACTGGTTTCGTATCGACTCATAATCATTTCGTGTCGATGCATACGTGTTTCATGTCGACTCATAACCGGTTTTGAACATAATATGTGTTGACTCATAGCATTTCATGTCGACGCATAACTGCTGTTTTTTAGCTTTTATCACTGTTTTGCTACATGTAAAAGTTAGTTCTCAACACATGGTTAGTGAAAATTAAAAGCAAGTATATGGTTAGCTTCAAGGCAATGATATCTATATTTTATCTTCACAAATGAACCATTAATGATGCTTGTATGAAGAGTTCAAAGTCAAGAAAACTTACCTTGAAACTGGAATTTGTGCTTTGAGTTTGAGCTGCTGTATGGGCTGTTGTTGAGCTTGGGAAGTGATGATTATGATGTTACAAAAGTTGTTTTTTATTTGAACAACTTCTATATGATTTATGTGGAGTGTTTTGATGGTTTGTTTGGAGAAAACCTGCAAGCTTTGAGATTCAAATATTTGGACTTCAAAGCTCAAAAATGGAGGTTTTGTGGGCAATTCTGGTTTTTGACAGCAAAATGATTTTGAGTATTAGTTTCCCCTCCTTTTTTCTGACCCCTTTCTCTTTCAATTGGCCTCTCTATTTATAGAGAAGGTTTGAGACTTCAAACAACTCAGATTTTGAATCACATGCTATGGCTATCTTGCTTGTTTTTGAAGCAAGCATGAAGAACATGTTTCCAATGCTTGTACCAAGCTACCTAAAGTGGTTGATTACTTTAAACATGTTTGTTCTGACTTGTAGAAGTTGAGTATGATTATAACACCAAGTTAGACGCTCAAGAAATTGACTTTATGATTAAAGTGAACTTTGCAAGAATGGCAATGGTGCCTTTGTGCCAAAAATGGAAAGATGCAATAGACAATACTTGAACCACTTGGATAATGGTTCAGTCAATTGTGTAAACATATGATTATGGATAGATTTTCAATTCAAGAGACCTACAAAGTGAATATTATGCAGCATGGCTAAGAATTTGGTTCCTTGTTCACAAATCTGCCTTGTAAATCAAGAATGAATGTCCAACTTCATATCCTTGAATCTCCTAGCTCAAATATGATAAATTCATGCTCTTGGATGTTTTAGAAAGCTTGAAACACCCTCTATAACTTTCATGTTGGCCATTTTTACAAAACCATCTTGTAACTATGTGAAAAAATTCCAAGAAGTTGGGATAAAATCCTGACCAAAACTGTTGAAAATTTCTCTAAGTGTTTATTCAAAAATGCCATGACTTCATGAATTTATAACTTAAAATCCAAGCATTTCTAGAAAAAGTCCTGCCCTACAAAGTTTTAGATCTCATTGAGATATACAACTTTCATGTTAGAAGTTTTCCTTGAATCATCTTGCATCATGGTGAAAAGCTGACATGACGAAATGAAATTATCATGTATAAAAAACACTTAAAAAAATTTCTAATCTTGAAGAGTTTGAATTTTCACATTGACTTTTGACTTTCTTGATTTCTTGATGATCAAGTTTCATATTTTTGAATTTCTTTATGAATTTTGATATTTGAGACTTAATGTTGACCAAAAAGTCAAAGTTTGACTTTTGGTGCTATAGTTGACTTTTTCATCAGTACAGCTGATTTTAGGTCATTTGATCAAATGACTGAGTAAAAATGTGATCCAAGATTTGAAACTTGATATGAGAAATCTTGAGGGTTCAAAATGATCCATGAAAGTCATATGGGGCATTAAAAGTCCATTTGTCCTTGTGCAATCTCAAACCCTAATTTTCAGTTATTAGTGCTTGAGGAGGTGTCTTTAGCTGATCAACCCTTGTGCAGTCTTGAAACAAAGGATATATTGTGAGAGATTACTTGGGAAATGAGAGGGAAAAATTTAGGGTACAACAGCTGCCCCTGTTCAATCTTCTTAAACCTGAAGAGTTAGATTGGTGGATCCTCCATTCGTGACTTGAAGGTGAAAGATGATTGAACACTAGAGTGCCCAGAAATTTGAACTCGAAGATGGATTGGGAATGGGATTATAGATGCCATTTGGAGGAATGTTGGTAAAGACTGGAAGAAGTATCAGCACAAATATTTGGTCGATTTAGACTAAAACTTGATGTTTTACCTGTGGGAAAAAAGAGTTAGCTAAATGCAGATGTATGCATGATGTTCACAAGATGTGGTATTATGCTAAATGCATTTTGTATGAATGTGGGGTGCATATTCGTCTAGGAAAATAAATCCCTGACTACTGCTGAGGACTTTTGAATCCCGAATTATTATTGGGGATTATCTCTTGAATGTCAACTGTTATCTAGTCAGGTCCAGGCTTCACAACTTGTTGAGGATGAAGAAGTTAACTGCTATCTGGTCGAATTCCAGGCTTCACGATAACTTACTGGGGAAGGATAAATTAACTGTTATCTGGTCAGATTCCAGGCTTTATAGAAAATTCCTTGAAATTGAACTGTTATCTGGTCGGATCCAGGCTTCACAATAAACTTGAAGTGGTAACTACTATCTGGTCGGGTCCAGGCTTCATAGTCTTTGAAAAGTTATACTAATATCTGGTCGTGTCCAGGCTTTATAGTGTCTTGCTGGGGATTGTATCTAATTGTTATCTGGTCGGGCTCCAGGCTTCATAATAGCTTACTTGAATAGACAAAGTTGAACTGATATCTGGTCGGATACAGGCTTCACAGATTTTAAGGTGGATCAAGTTAATTGCTATCTGGTCGGGTCCAAGCTTCACAATAAACTTGTCTGAAGAGATATGGTTGAACTGATATCTGGTCGGGTCCAGGTTTTATAGTAACTTGCTTGGGAACTTATTTGTTATCTGGTTGAATTCCCGGTTTTGCAACAAACTTCTGAGGGGAATTGCTATCTGGTCAGATTCAGGCTTTACAATAACTTGTTAGGGTAGAGACAAACTCTACTGGGGAAAAGAAGTTAAACCTTGGTCTGGTTGAGTCTAGGTTCTTCAATATCTCGAAGAGTTAAACTATTATCTGGTCGGGTCCAGGCTTCATAGTTTCTGAAAGGTTACTATTATCTGGTCGGGTCCAGGATCTATAGTGACTTAAGAAGTTGACTATTATCTGGTCGAGTCCAGGTTTCATAGTGACTGAAAGTAGTACTATAATCTGGTCGGGCCCAGGCTCTATAGTAGCTTGAAAATTGTACTATCATCTGGTCGGATCCAAGCTTCATAGTATCTTTTGGAGATAGTAAAGGCTTTGTTGACGACTTCACTGGGGATTAGGGGTCACAACCCTCTGACTTGTAATAGTCTGAGAGGCAAACTCATGCTGGAGAGGATAGACTAAGCCAAAGAAGACAGGCTCATTTGGGGAAGATAGACTATGCCGGGGGAAATTTGTTGTTCGCTTATTGTTGTATGTTGGGGAAATAAACCTTGTTAATGAATATTTGATGAACTATTGACGAGGTAAGTTCTTATAGGAAGATATCCATACAACTTCTTCTTATAGGATCAACTTAGCTGGGAGAGAGCTGTCAAGAAACTGAGTTTCTAGTTGGGAGTCATCCTATGCAAAGAGACTTTATGGGTAACTTTGTTGAGGGAAAAGGTTTATTGTAGCTGGTCTTGTGGAGATAATGTTAATGAAATAACTCTGTGGAGATATTCCATAAACAATAAAGAGATTCTTGCTGCTGCTTAGCAGGACACACATGCCAAATAGTTTTAATTATGTTCATATGCATATGTTCGTTCAATTTTAGTCATTGGATAACTTTGCATTCAAAACAAAAATAGAAGGTTTGCACTTCAAAGTATATTCGTATTGATATTTTGCCCATGAATAGGCGTTTTTGTACAAAGAGATGGAGATCCTAATAAGAGGAAATCATCTAAAGGAAAACAAACATTGAAAACAAAAACAAATAGCCATGTGGAAAGGATCTCATTGCATTCCAACTCTACTATTGCCCCAATGTCTTCGAATGCCCCTTGCCGTTGACTGAAGTTGATTAGATTGATCTTGGACCGTTTGAACTCGGACCTTGGTGATAAAGTCGACTGTGGTGATTCCACGGGACATAGTCATACGCTTTCAATCCTTAATTTTTGCCTGGACCGCCCTTTCGGCTTTTTAGCCCACCAGGATACCCATTTTTTCCCAAGTCGCCCTTTCGGGTTTTCAACTTGTCGGGTGTACAATCTTTTGTATATATCCCTAATTTTTTCCCAAACCTTTTGGTTTGCCGGGATGCCCTTATTTTTATCTAGGTGTGTCAACCTAGAGGGTCTCTTATGCGTAGTATTTTTTAATTATGTCAGCGTTTATAGGATGTGGGAAATCTTTACCATCCATGGTAGTCAGCATCATGACACCGCCAGAGAACACTCTCTTGACAACAAATGGCCCTTCATAGATGGGAGTCCATTTGCCCCTAGGGTCGCCTTGTGGAAGAATGATGCGCTTTATCACCAAGTCACCAGCTTGATATACTCGAGGCTTGATCTTTTTGTTGAAAGCCTTGATCATACGTTTTTGGTACGTTTGACCATGACAAACAACAACCAGTCGCTTTTCTTCAATCAATTTCAACTGATATGGTCTTGTCTGAATCCACTCGTCTTCTCCTAGACCCGCTTCATTCATAATCCTTAGTGAGGGAATCTGAACTTCTACTGGAAAAACAGCTTCAATGCCATAAACCAAAGAGAAAGGAGTTGCCCCAGTTGATGTTCTAGCTGAAGTACGGTAGCCATGAAGATCAAACGGTAACATCTCATGCTAGTCCTTATAGGTTAATACCATCTTCTGCACAATCTTCTAAATGTTTTTGTTGGCCGATTCGACTGCGCCATTCATTTTAGGTCTATATGAAGAAGAATTGTGATGCTTGATCTTGAACTGAGTGCAAAGTTTGGTAATTATAGCATTGTTGAGGTTAGTCTCATTGTCGCTGATGATTCTCTCGGGGATACCATATAGGCATATGAGGTTATGTTTGATGAATCTGGCTACCACATTCTTGGTGACCGAGGAAAACGAGGCGGCTTCGACCCATTTGGTGAAATAATCAATAGCAACCAGAATGAAGCGATGTCCATTGGAAGTGGTGGGCTTGATCTCTCCAATCATGTCAATGCCCCACATTGCAAATGGCCACGGAGCGGTCATGATGTTCAGAGGGATATGAGGCACATGGACCATGTCAGCATAGATTTGGAATTTATGGCAAGTCGTAGAGTGTTGATGACAATCAGTCTCCATTGTTGACCAATAGTAACCAGCTCTCAATATCTTTTTGGCCATGGTATGTCCGCTAGAATGAGTACCAAAGAGACCATCGTGCATGTCTTCCTTAATTTCCTCAGCCTCCTTCTTTTCCATACATTGGAGTAGAGTAGAATCAAGGTTGCGCTTGTACAATATTTTGTTACTTAGGAAGAATTTGGCTGAAAATATTCGTAAGAACTTTTTGTCGTTGATGGATGCTCCTTCGGGATACTCTTGTGCTTCAAGGTATCTCTTCACCTCATGGTACCATGGCTTTTCTGCATCAGTGTCAAGCTCACAGCAGTGCGCAGGCTCGTCGAATATTTCAATTGTAATCATAGGAGCTTCGTTATCCCATTTGACCTTGAACATTGAAGACATGGTTGCCAAAGTGTCAACCAACTGATTTTCTTCTCTATGGAAGTGCTCAAAGGTGATCTCTTGGAAGTAGGGAATCAGGGATAACATAAGTTCTTTTTAAGGGATGCGATTAGGGTGTTTAGTGTCCCAATCTCCTTTTACTTGGCTGATCACTAGAGCGGAATCACCAAACACATTCAAATGCTTGATCCTTAAATCAATGGCAGCCTTCAGACCCAAAATGCATGCTTCATATTCAGCCACATTGGTCGTGTATTTGAAGCATAATCTGGCAGTGAAAGGAGTGTGGAAACCTTCAGGGGAGATGATCACAACACCAATTCTGTTTCCCAAGGCGTTTGAAGCCCCTTCGAAGACCATAGTCCATCGGGATCCTTGTTTAGGCCCGTCATACGGTCCAGGTTTCGCACAGTCGGTCACTAGCATGATGTTCTCATCTGGGAAGTCAAAGTTCATAAACTGATAATCATCAACACCTTGATGGGCCAAATGATAAGCTAGCACACTTCCTTTGATGGATTTTTGCATTGTGTATTGAATGTCGTACTCAGTCAAGATCATTTTCCACCTAGCTATCAGTCTGGAAAGAGCGGGTTTCTCGAAAATGTACTTGATTGGGTCCATCTTAGAAATCAACAGAGTGGTATGAGTCAACATATACTGTCTTAGTTGGCGAGAAGCCCATTCCAGAGCGCAACAAGTTTTCTCGAGCAGTGAATATCTGGTTTCACAGTCGGTAAACTTTTTGCTCAGGTAATAAGTAGCATGCTCTTTTCGGCCAGACTCGTCATGTTGGCCCAAAACACACCCCATAGAATTCTCTAGTACTGTCAAGTACATGATCAAGGGTCTTCCTTCAACTGGAGGCATGATAATAGGAGGTTCTTGTAGATATTCTTTGATTTTGTTGAAGGAAACTTAGCATTCATCATTCCATCTGACTACCTGATCTTTCTTCAAGAGTTTGAAGATTGGCTCACAAGTAGCAGTCAAGTGAGATATGAAGCGGGCGATGTAATTGAGACGACCCAAAAATACTCTAACTTCTTTTTTAGAGTAGGGGACTGGCATTTCTTGGATGTCCTTTACCTTGGCAGGATCAACTTCAATTCCTTTACCGCTAACAACAAAACCTAGAAGCTTTCCAGATCGTACTCCAAATGTGCACTTGTTGGGGTTCAACCTCAACTTGTACTTTTTCAATCATTCGAATAGTTTGTGCAGGTGATCGAGATGTTCCTCTTTAGTTTGTGATCTAGAAATCATATCATCCACATATACCTCTATTTCATGATGGATCATGTCATGAATTAAAGATACCATAGCCCTTTGATATGTTGCCCCTGCATTCTTCAATCTAAACAGCATTTCCTTGTAGGAAAAGGTGCCCCATTGCATAATGAAAGTTGTCTTCTCCATGTCTTTGGGGGCCATCCTAATTTGATTATAGCCAGAGAAACCATCCATGAAAGAGAAGAATTTATGCTGAGCAGTGTTATCGACCAAGAAGTCAATGTGATGTAGAGGGAAGTCATCCTTGGGGCTTGCCCTATTCAGATCCCTATAGTATATGCACATGCGAACTCTTCCGTCTTTCTTTGGCACTGGCACCACATTGGCAACCCATTAGGGATAAGATGTTACAGCTAGGAACCCTGCATCAAATTGTTTCATCACTTCAGCTTTTATCTTTTCAGACATGTCAGACCTCATGCGACGAACTTTTTATTTGACAGGATGACAATCTTCCTTTGTCGGCAGATGATGAACTACGATGTCGGTATCCAACCCTGGCATATCTTCATACGACCAAGCAAACACTTCCATATAGTCACGCAACATCTGAACCAACCTTCTCTTGACACTGATTTCTAGGTTAGTATCGATCTTAACTTATTTCTTGTTTGTCTCGGTACCTAGATTGATGACTTCAACTGACTCTTCGTGCGGCTGAATAGCTTTTTCCTCTTGTAATAGAAGTCTGGCTAGTTCTCCCATTATTTCAAAATCTTCCTCGCCTTCTTCTTCGGCTTGGTTAATTGGACATTAGAAGTCATAGTCGGCAATAGTAAAGTTATTGGCAATGAGATCCAGAGTGGATGAGGACCTGCAAGAGTGTGTGTGTGTGCATGTAAGATACATGGCTATTTTGAAAAATGTATTTGAAGAAAAAGAAAGATAATGAACACAAAGCTTTGAATGCAAACGAGTCTAATGGTTTGTATTGAATGATCATATGATTAGATGAACATAAATAAAACCCTTGACAAATGGACCAAAGTGCCCCGGGCCAGGCACGTGGCTTAAAAGTCATTGTTAAATATTATAGACAAAATGTTTTTGAATTAATAAAAAGCAATAAACAAGTATATTACTCCTCAATGAAGGAGATGGGTACGAAGTCCTTTGCATGCCAATTCTTAAGCTCCGTTGTAGTAGGATATACCCAATCTTCAAATGCAGCTTCATCATTAGAATCACCCACAACGTTTACTTCATGGCTTCCAATACGGAGAGGTGGCTTTCCTGCACGAGCACGCCTCACTTCCTTCTGAGACTTGACGGTGAAACCCAAAACAAACTTGTCCGCTTTGAATGGGATATCGAGGAGTTTCCCCCAAGTATCACAATTTCCTTCTTCAGTTGCAACACGAGCATCTTTGACTGAAACCATCTTCGCCACAACTTTAACAACTATGGACACATCAGAAGAATATTTGGTAGCAGCAACCATTGGTGGCACAACTTCAAAGGCTTGACACGGGGTCTCAATGAATTCTCCATCCATCTCTATTTACTTGAAAGAGTTTAGGTGGCTTACCATAAACTCTTCCGCTCCATAGATGGTGACAATTCTTCCTTTAACTAGATATTTGAGTTTTTGATGGAGAGTTGACGTTACTTCCCCAGCTTCATGGATCCAAGGGTGATCCAACAAACAAGAATAGGCAGGACAAATAACCATGATGTAGAAGGTGGAATTGAAAATTTGTGAATCCACCTTGATTGGAAGATCTACCTCTCCATGAACTGTCCTTTTTGATCCATCGAAGGCCCTCACAATGATATCACTTGGTTTCAAGACTAATCCTTCATAGTCTAAATGGTCTAACGCCCCCTTGGGTAGCACGTTTAAAGAGGAACCAGTGTCGACCAGAACATGTGCTAGGGTGGTCCCCTTGCACTCGACAGAAACATGCAGAGCTTTATTGTGGTTCTTCCCAAGCGGTGTTAGGTCAACATCTGAAAATCCCAAACCATTACCAACCGTCAAGATCTCCATGCAATTCTCAAACTGGTCTGGTGTGGTCTCATGAGGGACATGATCCTTTTTCAAGAATTTTATTAATGCCCGAGCATGGGCATCGGAACAGAGTAACAATGACAACATAGAAATCTTAGAAGGGGTTTGCCCTAACTATTCCACAATCTTGAAGTCACTCCTTTTTACGATTTTCAAGATCTCGTCCATCTCACGAGTGGAAGGTTCTTCATCAACAACGTCCTTTGCATGTATTTCTGTCACGACAGGCTCAACAACTTTCTCTTTCCCTCTGGTATCAGTACTTGGCTTAGCAGCAATAATGCAGACGGGTGCTTTTGTAACAACTGGTGGTGAGATATTGGGTGAAAAGATTCTCCCAGTTCTAGTCACTTTACTTGAGCCATTTATGTTACCGACATTATCGGCATTGTCTTCCTCAATCCAAGAGTCTTGTTTTATCACATGGTAAAACACCTCAGCACCATAGTTCCATGGCACTGCTTTGTTTGAAGAGTAGGGAATTGGTCCGAGATTGGTAATTATTAGGGGAGCAACAGTTGGTTCATTTGAAATCCTGATAGGACCTTTGGAGGAGATCCTAAGAGGTTTGTTTGAGATGGTTATAATGGAGAGATCTTCACATTTATTGGTCAAACTTTTGGAAAGCGGGGTCTTCTCAAATAGGATCTCGTGGCTATCAATCTGGCGTTGAACGCCTTCCTTCATCCCTTCGCACCCATTGAGTTGTTAGGCACAATAAACAGTCCTTTACATAGCCCAGGAAAATCCCGGCTTTCAACATATTCTTTTAGATAATATTCAAAAGAGTAGTCAAGTCTTCGATAGAAGCAACAAAAATTGTATCTTCAACAGCATTAACACCCTTACCAGGATTTGGCATATGCGTGGTGATTATGTTTGGAGTTGGAGGAGGATCAAATTCAATAGTCTTGTTATCGATCAAATCCTGAATTTTATTCTCCAAGGCCCGGCATTGGTCAGTCTCATGCCCGGGGCTACTTGAGTGGTAAGCATATTTAGCATTCAGATTATACTTTGGTGAAGAGGTATCTGTATTGGCAGAAGGATCACACAATGTCACTAAATTAGCCTTTAGCAAGTGTTGTAAGGATTGGGATAGTGACATTCCTATCCTCGTGAATTATCGTCTCGGAGTTTCAAAACATTGATGATTAGCAGGCGGTCTTTGAGTAGGAGTTGGATTGGAGATTCAGATAGCATTAACAGACAGGTGATCAACCTTCTTGGTACGGGCTCTTTCCCCATACACAACATTGATTTCTTTCTTTGTGGCAAAAGGTTTCTTTACAGGATTAGAAGTGGAGGCAGATGCCATGGAAATCTTCCCACTTTTGATGCCTCTTTCAACTCTTTCACCGATTAAGATTAGCTTGGTGAAACCAGAAGAAGAACAACCAACTAATAAGTTAAAGAATGGACCGGATGAAGTTCCCATAAATATGTCAATGTTCTCCCTATCAGTCAAAGGGGGTTGAACCCTACTGGCAAGGTCTCTCCACTTTTGTGCATATTCTTTAAATCCTTCATTCTTCCCCATTGTCATATCTTGTAACTGAACTCTTATTGGCTCCAAGCCGGTGTTATACTGGTATTGGTGGTAGAATGTGGTGGCTAAATCTTCCCAGCTATTGATACAGGAACCATCTAACTGATAAAATCATTCTAGTTGTGTTCCGGCCAAGCTTTCTTGGAAAAAGTGGACCCAAAGTTTCTTATCAGCAGTGTGCGGCTGTATCTTGCGCACATAAGATTTCAAGTGAAGTTTTGGACAAGAAACTCCATCATACTTTGCAAATAATGTTTTTTGAATTTGTGGGGAATAACAACCCCAGAGATCAAACCCAAATCATCAAAGTCTAAACCGAGGATGACTTAGATCTCGACGGCCTTCAATCTATCTTCTAACTGCTTGTACTTGACATCGGCGGGTGGATACTGCTCGTCAAAATAATCATCATCATACGCTTGACCGTTGGTGCACCCATCCTGGGTACTCTTAACTTCTCCAATCTGATTCTCATCTTCCTTAGATGAGTCTTCTACTACCGATATCTGATAGACTGACCCTTTGAACCTTCTACCCATGTTGACCAGGGCCTTTCTTTTGGGTTTCTTTTTGGCTTCCAGCAATGCCATCATATCCTGTTGCCCCTTTGCTAGGGCCAGTAGAGTCTCTTGGAATTGAGAGTTTTATGCCTGAAGATCCTTCGCAGTTTTCTCTAGATCCATCTTGCTGAAATAAACAGCAGAAAGATAAGGAAACCTGTTGTGTGAAAACCTGTCATGTTATGATGCATGGAAGATGTATATGCAAATGATTTCAAGGATTTATGAAATTTAAATTTGTATAGACAAAAGATATAAACAAACATAAATTTTCATTAATTATTTCAAAATGATTACATCATGCCTCTTGTGCTTACAAAATAACTCTCTAAGATAAAAAGACTAAACGCATCCTCTTCGGCGCAAGGTATGCGTTCACACTTTGCTCTTCTTGAAAATGCTTTGTAAGCTCCAAGACTCTTTTCTCACTAGCGTATAATTGAGCTTCGAAATTATTTCGTTCTTCCTTTAGGTGAATCCAACCTTTTTGCAAGTCTTCAAGAGAAGTAGACATGTCGGGATGGAGGACAGTGTACGAGACATCTCCTTCAACCACAGGTTCCATGATGACTGGTAAGATGGAGGGATAAGGCATCACAAGTTTCTGAGCATGAGCTCGCACCCACCTAAGGTAAGGCTCAAGGGTAATGGAATTCTTGTGTCCCAGTGTCTTGCTATCCACTTTTCTTACCATCCTTCAAGCTCGTATAAACCTCTGACGGTAGCTTTGATCTTTGCTCTCGTAGTCGAATATCAATCCTTGGATGAGCATATCGTGTGGACCATCTCTTCAGGCGTAACCAAACTGTCATAATGCTAAGCAAGGGTTGTAAGTGATACCTCCTCTAATTCCAAGCAAAGGGACATTAGGGAATTACCCATAATGATCGATGATAGTAACATTTTCCAAGGATCGAGAACACCAATGAACATCTGAATGTCTGAGCGTCATCAGCCTATGGGACCACCTTAAACCTTGCTCGTTATTCAACACAGATCAGGGAAGATGCGAAATAAACCATTTTTCCAAGAGAAGAGTGCAACACATGAGGATCCCTCTCTTCCTCATAGTGCGAGAGTGAAAAGAATGTAGGATATCTCCCAATAAAGTAGGCACCGGATTGCGAGACATGAAGATTTTGTCAGCATTTACATCTATGAGTTGGTCAGGGTTTGGAAACAGAACCATCCCATAGATGAGAAGGGCCAAGATTTCTTCAAAAGCTTGTAAGTCCAAAGAGTTCCAAAAATCTTGAGCTTTCCCAAACAAGAACTTGGCTAAGAAACCTTTGACACCACTCCCTGTTTCCCAATCAGTTGTGACATCAGATGGTCGCAAGTGTAGTGCTTGGGCAATCTCTTCAGGTTTTGGATCCCTTTCCGTACTGTTGAAGGGTAGTTGATTGAGAATGGGAATCCTAAAGAGTTGTGAGAATTCTTCTAGAGTAGGCACAAGTTGATAATCGGTAAAAATGAAGCAATGGTGTGATGCGGTGGGAGAACTAACTTGAGGTTTTGCATTTTGTCGCAAATATTGCGGTTAGCAAGAGTCGCCACCGACTTTTTTTTAATCCAAAAGGAAAGGTGAAAAAGCACAGGAAAGACATTTGAGATGTTTTCTTGAGTTCGGGGGGTAGATTATGAAAAGGGAAGGTACTAGCACCCTTTTCATCCATGGTTTTCCATGAGCTCTTAGTTACTTGCTTAAATCACTTGTTTTGGTTTGTTTGAAATGGTGTTTGGTGTGATTTTGAAAGTATTTTGTAAAAGAGGCCATTCGTTTAGAATCTTTGTAATGATTCTCGTTCGTAAGAATGTATACAAAGATGTTTGTCTTTTGAAAATATTTTCAATGTTTGTAAGATGTTTTTGAAATGTGTATATGTTTGAAAATAGCAAGGATTTTTGTTTGAAATGGAGCAAGTAACTAGAAGCTATCTACTCACTCAAATATCTTTATTGTGCATTTTCTATTCCTTTGATATTGTTGACTTACCATTGATTTGGTAAGCAACCCTATCTTTGGATGTAAACGGGACGGGCATGGGTCATCGTATAACCATGATTAGCAATGTTTGCAAAGTATCTTAGAATTTTGAGGGGCTAAGATCATTTTGTAAGGCAACTTTTGAATAGCGTCATCGAGGGACTATGATATTTATATTTGTTTTGTTTTGCCAATATACTTCGCATGCGTAATATGGCTATTTTATTTTAGGCAACCAAGTGGGAGAAACCCTAAGGGTGCTTGTGTGCAAAGTGTATCATTTTTCATGCTTTTGATTTTGTCTTGTATTTAGGGTTTTCTATTTTTGCTTTGTTTTGTTCTTGTCATACAAACCATAATTACTAATCATGGCATATGAAAGCAATAAATTGCGTAATGTAAATATACTAAGCTATTACAACAATTTTATGGGAGGGGGGATTACAAGTTGAATGGGGATTTGTACAAATATAAAGCTAAATACATTATTACAACCAAATCGAACTTGTGCGAATTAAGATAAATATAATACAATATTTAGAATATAATGCAATGTACATGTAAAAAAAGATGTTTTATGTCTTGCTTTTGTGTAAAAGAAATATTTAATTTAAACCTAAAAAAAGGAAAAATATTTAATTTTTGAAAAGGAGTTAAACCCTAATTTTTACTTAAAGAAAATAATGTTTCTATATTATTATTTTGTGCATTTTTTTGTATGAAGATAATAAATAATATTGTATATAAATATTAAAAATTAAATATATGCAAAAAAATAGGTATTTGTAAGTATGAAATGTAAAATAAAAATATTAAGTATATTTAATTATATTTATATGTTTATTAAGAAAATAAACTATTCTTTATGTGAAAAGTAATAAAAAAATAAAATAAAAGTGTAAAAATAATTAAATTATCTTTTTAGGATTTTTATCATTAAAGAAAATAATTAAATAAATTAAATATAAAAATGAAAAAAATAAAATATGAAAAGAGTTAGCAGGGGGTGAGAAAGCAAATCAGTGGTGATGATGCTAGCAAAAACAAACAGCCCAAGAAGCCAAAAGCCCAAGAAGCTTCGTCCCTGTCCTGCCTTCTCTTCCTCACGCCATGGCCAGTTCAACCTGTAACTTCCACATGCTTGCATAAAAATGAAAACTTATAACATGAAAAATGTAGCAATTGAACTCACGATTCCAACCATATAAATTACGTAATCTAACTATCAAAGATCAAAGAGAATTTTGAAATCCCTAAATCCTAACCTAAAATTTTCAGAGATTTCAAACTCCAAATTCTCTTAGCACAAGTAATATAAATGCAAGATAATGATATGTACATCTTCGTTATGATGAGAACTACATTTTTCATTCACAGATCGTGGCCTGAAGTTTCCTGTACAAAGCGATAGAGTTTAAAAAATTATCTCCTTGGATGGAATCGTGTATGGAAATGCAGAGACTTTAATGGAGGCCTGATGATTGCTTGAGCTTCCTTGAGCTTCCCTGAATCTATTCCAACCCTTACATTGCTCTGAAAATGGCTAGAACTCCCTGACCAAGTCCAACTGCAAGCTTCAAAGTTAACAATGGCAGGTAGTGAAACAGAGGTTACAGAAAAAGGTATGATGGTTTGGATTGACTAGGTATCAAGTATGTAATGTGTTTGAATGATCTAAACACAAAACGCACAAGCCAAATGAGAGTTGGATGTGTTTGTGCAGAAACTGTGTGTTTTGGACATATTTTGGTGCTTTGCTGCTTGAGAGAGTTCCAGGTCCTTGCCAAGCATGTTATGTGTTGCATATTGTTTTCATATTAGTATTGAAATGATCCAAATTCAGCTTCCCAACAGATCTGCCTATGCTAGCCTTTTTGCCAACTTTTCTTGTACTTGAAGCAAAGTGACAAGACAAAACTCTCATGCTTGTACCAGCTTGCTTAGGGTTGGTATTTCTTCCCTACAAGTTGCCTTTGGTCTGTGGTACTTGCTTGTATTAAGGGGACAGGTCCAATGCTCAAGATCACAAAGTTTGCAAAAGTTGCCCTTTATGAAAATGGCAATGGAACCTTTTTGCCATAAGTGGAATTATCAATTGGATAAAGGTTCAAAACCATGGATAGAGGCTTTGTCAACTGAGTATGAATTTAATTAAGGAGTGTGTAGCAAGTTTAGGACCTGTAAAGCATGAAATATCCAGCGTAGGTTTGATTTGCAACTTGGTTCTTCATGAAAATGGCTTGAACAAAAAGTGAGAAAATGCCAACTTCCTCTCTTCGATTCTCCCTACTCAAAAATGATCTTGGAGAGTTCTTGGAAATTTTGGAAATCTTGCAATTTTCTCTATAATCCATATTTGAAATGCATTTCGAGATACCTCTTGTAACTAGGTGAAAACTTTCCATGAAGTTGGGTCCAAAACCTGCCTAAATTAGGGCAAATTTTCACTAAGTTAAGAAGTTCATGACCATGTATTCACAAATTTATAACTTGAGATACAAGCATATTTAGGGAAACGTTTGTGAAGCAAAGTTGTAAATTTCATGGGGGTCTACAACTTTCATGTTGGGAAGCTTCCTTGAAAAATTAGGCATCATGGTGTAAAAGTGGTGTAAAGTTGAGAAAAATAAGAAAAGTTTTATACTTAGAAAAATTCTAAGTTATGAAAATTTTCAAATTCAAAACCCTAATTTTAAAATTTGGTTTTGTTGATGAAAAAGTTTAACATTTTGACAAATCTTGATGAATTATGACCCTTGGCACTTGATTTTGACCAAAAAGTCAAAGTTTGACTTTTCAGTATACAGTTGACTTTTGATCAGTTGATTGTAAATTTCATCTGTCAATCTAATGAACTTGAGATGTTTTGAACCATGTAATTAAGTCAAGATGATGCCATTGAATCCTTGAAATCATGCTTGAACTCAATTGGTCATTTGCTAAGTTAAAAATCAGAAATTGCCCTTTCTCACTCAAAACCCTAATTTTGACCATTTTGCCCTTTTGATGATTTAATCAAATTTCTTGAGGAGTTGTAATCCAAACTTGATCAAATGGTATATATGAGTCTAAAATGTTGATGTGGATAAAAAATTATGAAGTTTGACTGTGAATTGGCCATGGTTGACTTTTTCCCCAATACAGTTGATTTTTAGGTCAACTGTCCAATTGACTGATCAAAAATGTGGTTCAAGGCTTGAAACTTATCATGAGCAATCTTAGGGATCCAAAATGATGTATGAAAGTAACATGAAGAATTGGTGGTCCAAAAATCCTTGTGCAAACTCAAACCCTAATTTTGGGTTATTAGTGCAAGATGAGATGTCTTGAGCTGACCAAACCCTAATCTTGTCTTGAGTCAAAGAAGTCTTGTGAGAAAAGTCTTGATAAATGAGAGGGAAAATTTTGGGGTACAAAATATGGTGTAGAGGATCAAAGAATTGGAAAAGCACCTTCATCATATCTTCATCAGTGTTGGAGGTAACCAAGTTTAGGAGGCGACCATGTCTTTCGGTGAATGAAGAATTCTCAGGGACCCTTGATGCAAACTCTTTGAGTTGAGGAGGAATCCTTACAAGATTGACTTGGATAGTATTCCTGCGGATAGAAGCCATGTCCTACAAAACAAAACAAAGACAAATCCAAATAATCCTTGAAATGGTTAGTGAGAATGTGTATGATGTTATGATGTTTATGATGTCATGTACAAGTAAATATGTACAAACAAGGCAAACAATTCCTTAGTTTTAGGCTTGCATGGAGTCTTATAGGTAAGTACCCTCTTGAAGTTTAGTTGGCTCAAACCTGTCCTAGAAATAGTAACCGGGTTCTAAGGGATCTCAATATCACAGACCTGTCTTATCGGGCATTGTTTCAGCGCAAGCCTCTTTCATAGTGACCAAAATATCCCGAGAAGTCAAATCTCAATGAGTTTAGTATCGAGTATCAACCAACTTCGGACTTCACCAAAGCCGATTATCTCACTACGTCCTAATGGCCAAGTTGGTCAAGTAAAGGTTCTAAAAGTCAGTTAGTGCTTCATGACACCACACAGCGGCCCCGTATTCTTCTTGACTACTCAAGGGCTACCGATACCCACAAATGTGTCACACTAACGTAGCTATTGCTTAGACCATGTCGGTATACCCCACACAGTTTCCACAATGTATTGCTACTTACCTATAAGGTATCCTAAATCCGTGTAGAGGATTGGAACAAGCCCAGACAAGGAACCAAAATGTAAAGAAAACAAGTCAAACAATGAAAGCAAATAAATGTGATATAGCTCTAAGATAACCCCACTTTTAAATTTCCCCTAGCAGAGTTTCCAGTTCTGTGATACGGTAGGAGAACTGACTTGGGTGTTTTGCGTTTGATCACAAATGTTACGGTTAGAAAGAGTCGCCACCGAATTTTCTTTTATCCAAAAGGAAAGGCTGAAAAGAACAGGAAAGACCTTTGGGATTATTTCTTGTGTTCGGGGGGTAGATTATGAAAAGGAAAGGTATTAGCACCCTTTTCATCCATAGTTATCTATGGGCTCTTAGTTGCTTGCTAGATCACTTGCTTTTGTTTGAAAATGTGCTTTTTGTGGTTTTAGAAAGTATTTTAAAAAGGCGCCTTCGTTTAGGCAAACTTTGTAATAGTTCTCGTTCGTAAGAACGTATACAAATTATCGGGCTTTTGAAAATATTTCATGTATGGAAAGTGTTTTGAAAGTGTTTTTCAAAGTGTTTTTGAAAGTGTTTGGTGTTTGTTTTAAAAATAACCAAGGATGTTTGATTGGAAAATGAGAAAGCAACTAGGAACAATCTACCTACTCAAAAGTCTTTATTCATTTATTCCTTTCCTTTGATATTTCTATCTTACCATTGATTTGGTAAGAAGCCTTATCTTTGGATGTAAAGGGACGGGCGTGGGTCATCGTATAGTCATGATAACAATGTTGTGAGATATATTAGAATTTCTCTTTAAGGGACTAAGATCATTTTGGAAGGCAACATTTTATAGCATCGTCGAGGGACTATGATCTTGTATTTTTGATTGCTTTTGCTAAGATATCCCAGATGCATGACATGGCCATTTTTGTAAGGCAACAAAGTGGAATTACCCTAAGGGTGCAAGTGTGCAAGTGTGTTTGATTTACATGCATAGTTTATCTTGAATTAGAGTTTACTAATTGTTGATTTTAGTCTTGTCATACAAACCCTAATTACTAACATTTATATAAAGCGATAGATTGCAAAAAAGTAAAATTACTACACTATTACATCATTAGGGGAGGGGGTATACAAATTTACAAATGGGGAGATGAAAGAAAATAAACCTAACTTACTATTACAAGACTTTGAAAATTACATAATTATAATGCAAAATAATAAAATGTGCAAAGAAATATAAAGAGAAGAGAAATTGTTTTTATGTTTTTTTATGAAAAATGTTCTAATTGATTTGAAAAGAAATTAATTAAAATCCTAATGTCTAAATTAATTTAATCAAAATAAACCAATTTAAATAAAGCCTAAGTCTAAATATTAAATTAATTTTAAGAAAATAAATTTATTTTAATAAGAAAATGTTTTTGTCTTTTTTAGTTAAGAAAAAAGGAATAAACAAAAGTGTATGCATACATATTTAAATAAAATATTTTTTTGAATTTTTTATATGAAAATAATAATAATAAAAATATAAATAAAAAATAAAATTAAAAAAGATTAAAAAAATGTTTTATGAGTTGACACATGAGCTTATGTATTGGCTAATGTATTGGCTCATGCATGTTTCGTATTGGCTCATGTGTCGGCTCATGTATTGGCTCATGTATGTTTCTTGCTCCTGGAAGTCAAAACAACTCAGTATGAGTCGACGTATATTGGTTTTGTATCGACTCATAATCATTTCGTGTCGATGCATACGTGTTTCGTGTCGACTCATAACCTCTTTTGAGCATAATCTACGTGGACTCATAGCATTTCGTGTCGACACATAACTATTGTTTTTTGCTTTTATCACTATTTTGCTATATGTAAAAGTTAGTTCTTAACACTTGGTTAGTGAAAATGAAAATCAAACATATGGTTAGCTTCAAGGCAATGATATCTATATTTTATCTTCACAAATGAACCATTAATGATGCTTGTATTAAGAGTTCAAAGTCAAGAAAACTTACCTTGAAACTGAAATTTGTGCTTTGAGTTTGAGCTGCTGTATAGGCTGTTGTTGAGATTGAGAAGTGATGATAGTGATGTTACAGAAGTTTCTTTTGTGTTTGAACAACTTTTATATGATGTATGTGGAGTGTTTGGATGGTTTGTTTGGAGAAAACCTACAAGGTATGAGATTCAAATATTTGGACTTCAAAGCTCAAAAATGGAGGTTTTATGGGCAATTCTGGTTTTTGACAGCAAAAATGATTTTGAGTATTAGTTTCCCCTCCTTTTTTGACCCCTTTATCTTGCAATTGGCCTCTCTATTTATAGAGAAGGTTTGAGACTTCAAACAACTCATATTTTGAATCACATGTTATGGCTATCTTGCTTGTTTTTGAAACAAGCATGAATAACATGTTTCCAATGCTTGTACCAAGCTATCTAAAGTGGTTTATTATTTTAAACATGTTTGTTATAACTTTTAGAAGTTGAGTGTGATTATAACAACAAGTTAGAGGCTCAAGAAATTGAATTTATGATTATAGTGAACTTTGCAAGAATGGAAATGGTGCCCTAGTGCCAAAAATGGAAAGATGCAATCGACAATACTTGAACCACTTGGATAATGGTCCAATAAATTGTGTAAACATCTAATTATGGATATATTTACAAGTCAAGAGGCCTGCAAAGTGAAGATTATGCAGCATGGCTAAGGTTTTGGTTCCTTGTTCATCACAAATCTGCCTTGTAAATCAAGAATTAATGTCCAACTTCAGATCCTTGAATCTCCTAGCTCAAATATGATAAATCCATGCTCTTGGATGTTTTGGAAAGCTTGAAACACACTCTATAACTTTCATGTTGGCCATTTTGACAAAATTATCTTGTAACTATGTGAAAAAATTCCAAGAAGTTGGGATAAAATCCTGACCAAAACTACTGAAGATTTCTCTAAGTGTTTATTCAAAAATGTCATGACTTCATGAATTTATAACTCAAAATCCAAGCATTTCTAGAAAAAGTCCTGCCCTACAAAGTTTTAGATCTCATTGAGATCTACAACTTTCATGTTGGAAGTTTTCCTTGAATCATCTTGCATCATGGTGACAAGCTAGCATGAAGAAATGAAATTATCATGTATAAAAAACACTTAGAAAAATTTCTAAGTCTTGAAGAGTTTGGATTTTCACATTGACTTTTGAATTTCTTGATTTCTTGATGATCAAATTTCATATTTTTTAATGTATTGATGAATTTGTATCTTTGAGACTTAATGTTGACCAAAAAGTCAAAGTTTGACTTTTGGTGCTATAGTTGACTTTTCATCAATACAACTGATTTTAGGTCATCTGATCAATTGATTGAGTAAAAATGTGATCCAAGATTTGAAACTTGACATGAGCAATCTTGAGGGTTCAAAATGATCCATGAAAGTCATATGGGGCATTAAAAGTCCATTTGTCCTTGTGCAATCTCAAACCCTAATTTTCAGTTATCAGTGCTTGAGGAGGTGTCTTTAGTTGATCAACCCTTGTGCAGTCTTGAAAAAAAGGAGATCTTGTGAGAGATTACTTGGGAAATGAGAGGGGAAATGTTCGGGTACAACAATCACTAAGCGCTAACTGACCTTTAGAATCTTTAATTGACTCATCCTAGCCATTAGGAAGTAGTGAGATAACCGACTTTGGTTCCGACCGAAGATTGGTTGATACTCAATACTACACTCATTGAGGCGGACTTTCAAGATTTTTTGGCTGCAATACTTCAGTGCAGAGATGAAACAATTCTGAAGGGAAGGTCAGTGATATTGAGACTCCTTAGAACCCGATTACTATTAATAGGACAGGTTGAGTCAACTGAACATTCAAGAGGGTACTTACCATAAAACCTCATGCAAGCCTTTGAACCTAAGGTCTATTGTGTGATTTTCTTGTGTTTATCTATGATTTTTAGCATAATCATGACATCATAAACATCATGAAATCCATATGTGCTAATCATTTGAAGGACTTAATGGATTTACCTCTTTGTTGTTTTGTAGTATATGAATTCAGGTCGCAGAAAAACCATCCGGATTCACTTTACAGAAGTTCCTCCTAAGCTCAAGGAATTAGTTTTGAAAGTCCCCAAGGACTCATCATTCCACAAAATACATGGTCGCTTTCTCAGTTTGGTTACCAACGGGTTTGATGAAGGTTTGATGAGTGTCTTATTTCAGTTCTTCAACCCTAAGCACCATTGCTTCATATTCCCCGATTATCAATTGGTGCCTACCCTGGAGGAATTCTCTAAGTTACTTGGTTTACCTATATTGGAGCGAGTACCTTTCATTGGTTTAGAACAAGACCCAGATTCTGAAGATGTTGTCGTAGCTTTGCACTTGAAGCCATCTGACATTGAGTCCAATTGGGAAAAAAGAAGTGAAGTTAAGGGTCTCCTTGAAAATTTCCTAATGAAGAAAGCTCAGATTTTCCTGGATGCTATGAGTTATCATGCCTTCGAAGATGTATTAGCCCTCTTGATCTATGGGTTGTTATTGTTTCCTAATTCATATCAACTTATATATGTGAATTCCAACAGCATTTTCCTTGCTCACAATCCAGTTCCTACATTACTCGGGGATATCCTACATTCTCTCCATACTCGTAATCTGAAGAAGCGAGGAACTCTCATGTGTTGCACCTATCTGCAATATAGGTGGTTTATTTCGCACCTTCCTCGGTCAAAAATGCAGAATGATATAGGCTTAAGTTGGAGTCAAAGACTAATGTCTCTCTCCCGCTCTAACATCCATTGGTGTCCTCGCTCTCAAGAAGACATTTCTTTTATTGATCGCTGCAGAGAATTTCCTAATATACCACTTATGGGCATTAGGGGAGGCATCATCTTCAATCCTTATTTAGCACTACGTCAGTTTGGCTATGCATAGAGAGATGGTCCAGCGGATATGCTCATCCAGGGTATTGTGTTCAACTAATCAGATGATTTGCAAAATTATCGTCAGAGGTTCATCCACGCTTGGGGAAATGTTAAGAATACTGATAGTAGCACTTTGGGGCGCAAGAACTCCATCCCTTTGGAACCTTACCTCAAATGGGTGCGAGCTCGAGCCCAAAGTATTACGATGCCATACAATTACATCTTATCAGTGATCTTGGAACCTGTTGTTCAAGAGAGCGAGTCTCGTATCATTCTCCATCCTGATATGCCAACCAACTTCGAAGAGTTACAAAAGTCTTGGATCTAGCTCAAGGGAGAACAAGATACTTTTGAGGCTCGATTATATGCAAGTGAGAAGAAGGTGATAGAACTAACAAAACAACTTCATGAAGAGAGGAACCTCAACACCTAACTCAACACCAAGAGGAAGTGTCCATGGGAGACTTAAGAATTTCCTTTCAATGTTTATCCTTGTGTAATCTTTTGTTTCTTTACAAAAACTTGCTAATAAAAGGTTTTTTTCTTGTTTTGTTTAAAAGAACTTAAATCCAATAAGGTCCTTGAAAACATTGCATAAGCATATCATGCATTTCATTGCATAAGCAGGTCTTAAAGCAGGGTTCTTATCTTCTTCGCTGTTTATTTCAGCAAGTAAAGAGATGGCTCTTGAATAAAAATTCAAGGATCTCCAGGCACAAAACGCTCAATTCCAGCAAATGATTGTAGCTCTCGCTAAAGGGCAAGAAGATTTGAAATCCCTCACACTGAAAGATAAAAAGAAGAAGCCAAAGAAACCAGTTGGTGTGGTGAACTTGGGAAAAAGGATCAGAGGACCAGTGCGGCGAGCTTCTGAGCTGGTAACTTCATCAAAGGAAGGAGACAATCAAGAAGAGTAAACAAGAGAGGAAGACTCCACTCCAAAGGAATCCGATGATGAATCTGACTATGATGGGGAGTAGTATCCTCCTGCTGATGAAAAATATAAACAGCTGGAGGATCGTTTGAATACAATGGAAATTTAGAAGGTACCAAGTCTGAACATTGAAGAACTGGGTTTGGCTTCTGGGGGTTGTCATCTCGCTGAAGTTCAAGGTTCTGGTGTTCTCAAAATATGATGGGGTCTCATGTCCCAAAATGAATCTCCGATCTTATGTGAGGAAGATTCAACCTCACACAACAGGCAAGGACTTATGGGTCCACTTCTTTCAGGATAGTCTTTCTGGGACTCAACTAGAATGGTTCTATCAGCTAGAGGGGACTAATATTCGTAACTGGGAAAACCTGGTCGCTGCTCTTTAAAAGCACTATCAGTATAATGCAGACCTTGCTCCCACCCATTCACAACTCCAAAGTATTTCTATGGGTTCGAGAAAGGGTTTTAAAGACTATGCTCAGAAGTGGAGGGACTTATCAGGAAGAGTCTAACCCCCTATCTGATAGGGAGTTAGTGGATATGTTTTTAGGTACCCTGTCTGGTCCGTTTTTCAATCATATAATTAGAAGCTCCGCAGCTAGCTTTACTGAGTTGATTTTGACATGAGAAAGAGTTGAAGTTGAGATCAGAAGTGGTAAGATTCAAAAGGATGCCTCTTCAAGTGCGGGAAAGAGGCCATTCGTAGGGAAAAAGGAGGTCAATGTTGTTTACAATCAATGAAATTAGGGCAGAACCGAGCGTCATCCAACGGTAGAGGCTGTCATGATATCCAAGCCCGCAGCTACTCAACAACGAAACAATCAACCCATAGTGAAAATACCTGTAAGACAATTCACCCGGATAAATATGACTTTGTCTCAAGTTTTTCCTCACCTGCTAAAATCTAATCTGGTTACCTTGAGGGAAGATCCCAAGAATCCCAACACCGCATCTCCTCGCTACAACCCAAATGCTCGTTGTGCTTACAATTCAGAAAGTCCAAGCCATGATACAAATGATTGTTGGGCTTTGAAGAACAAGGTGCAAGACCTTATTGAGGCGAAGGAGATTGAATATGACGCTCCTGAGGTTCCCAATGTTATAACTGCTCCCATGCCCAAGCACAGTCGTGGTGTTAATACTGTTGACGATGATATATTTGTTACTTCTGTTGAGAAACTTATTACTCCTCTCATGGTTGTTAAGTGGAATTTTTCACAAGCCGGTTTATTTTTGGGCTGTGGTGAATATTGTCGCTTGTGTTTATCTCTATCGAGTGGTTGCTATTTTTTGAAAGCAGGTGTTAAGCGCCTGATTGATGATAAAGAGATTCTATTTGAAAAGACTCCCGTCACAACTGTTTCTTGTAAGGATGTTTTAATTATAACCTTTTCTGCCAATCCTCCCAGGGTCTCCACCAAAAGACCCGCCAGGATTACATCTTCTCCAAAGTTGTCTCCCCTGATCATCACTATGCCAAGGAAAATCCCATACTCCTCGGAAAAGGATGTTCCTTGGAACTATGGGGCTGATGTGTATTACCATAGCATCAAGAAAGACCTGTTGGCTGGTGAAGACCAAGTTTCTGGAAATACTGATCCCGACATTCACAACATCGTTGGGACCAGAAAAATAACAAGAAGTGGAAGAGTGTTCTCCCCTGAGATTTCTCCTCCAAAAGCTATTACTATTCATGTGATCATTCCTACTGTTGTTCCTGCTGATACTACCACCGCAATTCCTGTGATTACCCTTGTTGCCACCCCTATTACCGAGTCGACCAAGACTCGGGGCAAAGACATATTGATTGAGCCTGTCCAGACGAAGGCATATTCAGAATCTATTCCAGAGGCTTCCAAGAAGGAAATGGAAGAAATTTTAAAGATAATAAAAAAGAGCGACTACAATGTGGTCAAACAGTTGTAGCAGACCCCTTCCAAGATTTCAATGTTGGCCCTACTGTTGTGCTCCGAAGCGCATGCAAAAGTTTTGGTGAAATTCCTAAAAACTTCCCATGTGCCACAAGAAACCTCCGCTGACCAATTTGAAGATTGTGTGGCCAGTTTGACTACTGATAACGGTTTGGTTTTTTCTGATGCTGATTAGACTTCTAGAGGAAGAAAACACAATGATGCGCTGCATGTCTCCATCGAATGCAGGGGCACCACTTTGGCCCATGTTCTAGTAGATATTGGTTCATCATTGAACGTGTTTCCCAAGAAGGCTGTAGACATATTAGACTGTGAAGGTTTGACCTTGAAGCCCAGCAACATTATAGTGAGGGCTTTTGATGGTTCGAAAAGAATGGTGCACAGGGAGGTGGACATCCCCATCAAAGTTGGTTCTTAGACCTTTGACTCCACCTTCTACGTGATGGATATCTGACCATCTTATTCTTGTTTGTTGGGTCGTCCTTGGATCCATGGGGTAGGAGCTGTCACGTCCACTCTACGTCAGATGATGAAATACCCGGTGAAAGGAAAGATTGTCACGGTACATGGTGAAGAAGAGTACATGGTAAGCCACCTGAACTCTTTCAGTTATATGGAAATGGATGGCGAGTTCATCGAGACTCCTTGTCAGAACTTCGAAGAGGTGCCCCATACCATGGTTGCAACTGAGACTGTTACCAATCCGCCGAAGATCACCAGACCTCCCTTGAAAATGGCTTCTCTCAAGGACGCCAAAGCAGTCATTGAAGAAGGTAGGTGTACCATTTGGGGCCAACTCCCAGACATTCCATACAAATCTGATAAGTTTGGCTTGGGTTTCTCTTCAGGGGATCAAAGGGTTGTTCGCCGTGCTCGTGCTGGAGGACCTCCCCTACATATCAGTAACCATGGGGTCAACGCTCCAGAAGACAGTGATGGTGGCTATGACATGGATAGCTGGATCTTCCCTACTACCAATGGTGGACCCAATAACTGGACAACTAAAGACTTCGTACCAATTACTTTTATTCAGAAGTAATTGTCTTTTTGTTTTCAGATATGTAATAATTAAACAATATAAACTCTATAAACATTTGTCTTACCCAGGGCACAATGGTTTATTTGTGGGGGTTATCATGTTTTAATCTCATATGTCATTAATAAATCATTGGACGTTTCTGCATACAAATTTTGCGGTCTCTATTTTTCTTTTCTACTTTTACTTTGTTAATACAACTATGCTCTTACACACTCTCACGTATCAAACTGCAGATCCATATCCATTCTGGATCCCATTGATAACGGTTCTGCTATTACCGGTTATGACTTTGAAAATCCGATCAACCAAGCCGAGGATGAAGGTGAGGAAGATTGTGAGGTACCCGAAGAACTTTCCATACTGTTACAATAGGAAGAAATGGCTATACAGCCTCATGAAGAGCCAATTGAGACAGTAAATATGGGTATAGAAGAGGATAAAAAAGAAGTCAAGATAGGTGCAAATTTGGAGCTTAGTGTCAAACAATGATTGATTCAGATGTTGCATAATTATGTTGAGATATTTTCCTGGTCATATGAAGACATGTCGGGGCTAGATATTGATATTGTGGTTCATCGTCTGCCAACTAAAGAAGATTGCCCTCTAGTAAAGCAGAAGGTTCATTATATGCACCCTGAAATGTCGGAGAAGATCAAAGCAGAAGTTATGAAACAGTTCAACACTGGGTTCTTAGTTGTCACCTCTTATCCATAATGGGTTACTAACATAGTTCTGGTGCCTAAGAAGGACGGAAAAGTACGGATGTGTGTGGACTACAAAGATTTGAACAGGGCAAGCCCCAAGGATGACTTCCCACTTCCCCATATTGACACTCTGGTTGATAACACCACACAACATAAAGTCTTTTCCTTCATGGACGGTTTCTCTGGTTACAATCAAATTAAGATGGCACCCGAGGACATGGAGAAG
Organism: Vicia faba; assembly: GCA_948472305.1. Classification (NCBI taxonomy): domain Eukaryota; kingdom Viridiplantae; phylum Streptophyta; class Magnoliopsida; order Fabales; family Fabaceae; genus Vicia; species Vicia faba. The sequence continues at coordinate 877,684,569 of OX451735.1, forward strand.
ACAACCTTCGTCACACAATGGGTAAATTTCTGTTACAAAGTGATGCCATTTGGGTTGAAGAATGTTGGGGAAACCTATCAGTGAGCTATGGTAGCTTTGTTCCATGATATGATTCATCATGAGATAGAGGTCTATATTGACGACGTGATAGCCAGATCTCAAACGGAAGAAGAGCACCTTGACCACTTGCAAAAGTTGTTTGATAGACTGAAGACGTACAAGTTGAGGCTAAATTCAAACAAGTGCACCTTTGGGGTAAGGTCTGGTAAACTCCTAGGTTTTATTGTCAGTGACAAGGGTATTTAGGTAGACCCTGCAGAGGTAAAAGCTATACAAGATATGTCGGCTCCTCGCACAGAGAAGGAAGTTAGAGGCTTCTTGGGATGCCTGAATTACATTGCCAGGTTCATTTCCCATCTAACTGCTACTTATGAGCCAATCTTCAAACTCCTAAAGAAAGATCAAGTGGTAAAGTGGAATGATGAATGCCAGACTGCCTTTGATAGAATCAAGGAATACCTTCAAGAGCCTCCAATTCTGATGCCTCCAATTAAAGGAAGACCTTTGATAATGTATTTAACAGTGTTAGATAATTCAATGGGGTGTATTCTAGGGCATCATGATGAGTTTGGTCGAAAAGAGCATGCAATATACTACCTTAGCAAAAAGTTTACCCACTGTGAAACAAGATACTCACTACTCGAGAAAACTTGCTGCACTTTGGCATGGGTTGCTTGCCGACTAAGATAGTATATGTTGCCTCATACTACCTTGTTGATATCTAAAATGGATCCCATCAAGTACATCTTCGAGAAGGCCGCTCTCTCTGAAAGAATAGCGAGATGGAAAATGATCCTAACCGAATACGAAATTTAATACACGACCCAAAAAGTAATCAAGGGAAGTGTATTAGCTGATCATTTGGATCATCAGGCTGTGGATAACTACCAATCCATGAACTTTGAATTCCCAGATGAAAATATTATGTTGGTGACTGACTATGAAGAACCTGGACCAGATGAAGGACCTGAAGAAGGATCCTGGTGGACTATGGTTTTTGATGGGGCCTCCAATGCACTCGGCAATGGCAATGGTGCTGTAATCATATCTCCTGAGGGTTTTCATACTCCTTTTACTTCCAGATAATGTTTCAACTGCACCAACAATATGGCTGAGTATGAAGCATGTATCATGAGTCTCAAAGCTGCTATTGACCTAAGGATCAAGTTCTTGAGCATTTTTGGGGATTTATCCTTGGTAATAAGTCAAATAAAAGGGGAGTGGGACACAAAACACCCTAATCTTATTCCTTACAAAGAACATGTGCTGACATTACTCCCACACTTTGAAAAAGTCACCTTTGAACATTTTCCACAAGAAGAGAATCAATTAGCGGACGCGCTAGCTACCATGTCATTTATGTTCAAGTTCAGATGGGATAACGAAGCTCCTCAGATCACTATTGAGAGATTGGATGAACCAACATACTGCTATGAGATTGATACTGAAGAGGTAGCAGACAAACCTTAGTTCCATGAAGTGAAAATGTATCTCGAGGCTCAAGAATATCCTAAGGGGGCATCTGTCAATGATAAAAAGTTTATGAGAAGATTCTCCGTAAATTTCTTCCTCAGTAATGGAATCCTCTACAAGCGCAATCATGACTCTATGTTACTTCGGTGTGTAGACAAGAATGAAGCAGAGAGTATTATGGAAGATTTACACGAAGGTACCTTTGGCACCCATTCTAGTGGACACACCATGGATAAAAAGATCCTACGTGCAGGATATTACTGGTCCACTATGGAAGCAGACTGTTATCAGCATTCCCGAACTTTTCACAAATTCCAGATCTATGCTGATAAAGTGCATGTACATCTAGTTCCCTTGAACGTCTTGACGGCTCCATGGCCCTTTGCAATGTGGGGAATTGACATGATCAGAGATATTAGACTTACCGCTTCCAATGGGCATTGCTTCATCCTAGTGGACCTTGATTACTTCACGAAGAGGGTTAAGGCTGCCTCTTTTGCTTCTGTTACCAATAATGTTGTGGCATGATTCATCAAACATAACCTTATATGTCAATATGGTGTTCCAGAGAGAATCATCACAGATAATGGTACAAATCTCAACAATACTATGATCACCAAACTATGTAAACAATTCAAAATCCAGCATCATAATTCTTCCCTTTACCCGCCGAAGAATAATGGCGTTGTGGAGGCTGCTAACAAGAACATTAAGAAAATCATACAGAAGATGACGGTGACATACAAAGAGTGGCATGAGATTTTACCATTTTCTCTTCATGGTTACTGCACCTCAGCACGTACGTCAACAAGGGCATCACCTTACTCTCTGGTGTATGGTATGGAGGCTATCCTACCTATTGAGGTCCAAATCCCTTCTTTGAGAATTTTGAAGGATGCGGGTTTGAACAAAGATGATTGGATCCAGACTCGACTTGACCAACTAAATTTGATTGATGAGAAAAGGCTTGCTATTGTCTATCATGGTCAGATGTACCAAGAATAAATGATCAAGGCTTTCAACAAAAAGGTCAGACGTCAGGTATATCAAGTGGGTTATCTAGTAATTAAGCCCATCATACTACCACAAGGTGATTCTAGGGGAAAATGGACTCCCACTTACGAAGGGCCATTTGTAATTAAAAGCATATTTTCTGGTGGAGCCATGATTCTAACCACCATGGATGGTGACGACCTTCCTCACCCTGTGAATGTGAACATAGTTAAAAGATACTGCGCATGAATAAAGACCCGCTAGGTTGACTGACCTAGGAAAAAATAAGGGCATCCCGACGAACCAAAAGGGTTCGGGAAAAAATTAGAGATAAATATAAAAAAATCTGTACACCCGGCAAGTCGAAAACCTGAAAAGGCGGCTTGGGAAAAAAAGGGTATCCTAGTGGGATGAAAACTCGAAAGGGCAGTTCAGGAAAAAATTAGGGATTTGAAGCATACAACTATGGCCTATTGGATCACCTTGTGACCATACTTCAGTATCGACTATCAAGCTCAAACGGAACCGATCAATCTAGTCAGCTTCGGACAAGTAGCAAAGTGATGAGACACTCAAAGACATAAGGGAAATAGAATAATTGAAACTCAATGGGATTATTACACATAGTTGTTTTCTATTTATACACAATCTTGTATAGTTTTCATTTTTCACAGCGACATTCTCCTACTAGAACATCAGTCTCTTTGTACAAAAATGTCTGTTATAGGAAAATTTCAAAATCAATCCAAATCATTTCTTTGAAAGTACAAAACTATTTGTTTTCTATTTTTCTGCTTTGTTTTGCAAAAACGTCTAGTGATTATTTTTGACATATGCATTTGAATATGATTACTGTTTACAAATACTTGCATAAGAAACAGAAAGACAATTGCTAATGACTTTAAGAAACGGGGAAAAGTCTAAAAGAGCCATTTTTAGTCCCAACAGTTACTCTTGTCGGCAGGTACAGGGGCAGAGACATTGTGAGACGAAGTCACCTCTACATCATACGACCCAGTGATGTCTATGTTCCCCACAGAGTGGAAACCACCCAAAGTTTGATATCTTCTTCCCCAAACAAGAATTACCTCTCCCAACAAGTTCCCTCAGAAAGGTTAACTCAAAGATCCCAAGCTGAGTTTTACAAATCTCAAATAGTTTATAAAACCTCACCCCGGTAGAGTTTATTTCTCTAGCTGCGAAAGTTTATCCCCCAACAAAGTTTATTTCTCTACATCGGTAAAATCTTCCAACAAAGCATCTTTCTCCCCAAAGAGTCATTCTCAAATAGGAGTCAAAAATCCCCAACAAATCATCTCTGCTCATCATCCCCAGCGGAAATAAAAGAATCACTTTCCTCATCTACCAAATAGCAGTCTGGGATCCATCTTCCCAGTACTCTCCAACAACAGTCAGGGATTTATTTTCCCAGACTAGGAAATATCGCAACAGCATTCCATACTCATACATTATGGCGTGTGCATACACATCGCATGCCGCATAATCTCATTTATTTTGAGAACATCATTACACAATGCATTTCATACATCGTGACATTGCATACGACTAACCCTTTACCTTTTCAGGAAAGATCAAATCAATAAATATCGTTGACCACTTATATAACCTGGCAGTCTTTTCAAAGGCTACGTCTGACGAAGGGCTATTTCAGCATGTTCCTCAGAAAGGTTATTCTCAAAAGACCTTCCTTTGGTTCTGTTAAATCAACGCTAAGATTTTTCTGATTTCCATTCCAGTTGAAGATAATTCAAGACCTTTATCTGGTTCAGTTAAATCGATACTAAGATTTTTCTGATTTCCATTCCATTGAAAGTTAATCCAAGACCTTTTTCTTGTTCAGTTAAATCGACAATAAGATTTTCCTGATTTCTATTCTAGTTGAAGATAATTCAAGACCTTTCTCTAGTTCAGTTAAATCGACCCTAAGATTTTCTGATTCTTATCCAGTCAAAGATAACTCAAGACCTTTGCTGGTTCAGTTTAAATCGACCAATGATTTATTTTGATTCTTTTCTGGTAGATACTTTGTCTGGTTCAGTTAAATCGACCCTAAGATTTTCTGATTCTTTTCCATTCAAAGATAAATCAAGACCTCTGCTGGTTCAATTCAAATCGACCATTGATTTATTACTGATTCTTTTCCAATAGATACTTTCTCTGGTTCAATTAAATAGACCCTAAGATCTTCTGATTCTTATCCAGTTAAAGATACTGTAAAGCCCGGAGTCCGACCAGATAGCAATTTATTAATTACTATGAAGCCTGGACCCAACCAGATGATAGTATAACCTATGACACCGAAGCCTGGACTCGACCAGATAACGTTATACCTCAGATTCAAGTTGAAGCCTGGACTCGACTAGATAATAGCTTAATTTCTTCAAACCGCTGAAGCCTGGATACAACCAGATAACAGTTCAATGTCTACAATTACTGCAAAGCCTGGAACTGACCAGATAGCAGTTAATTTTATATTCCCCAATAAGTCGCTGTGAAGCCTGGAATACAACCAGATAACAGTCAGCCTTATTGTCCTCAACAAGTCGCTGTGAAGCCCGGATCTCGTAGAGGTAGAAATGTTTAAGACTAAGCCATTGGATTGAATAGACTTATACAAATCAAAATAAAAATCACCACTGTGCTTTATTGTTTCCAAAGGAATGGGAAAAGAGCGAGTAACCCAAAAAGAGGGGGAAATATTCAAGGTAAGGGGGTTGGTTATGCAAAGGGAAGGTATTAGCATCCTAAACATCTACGGTACTCCGCAGGAACCTCTTTGAAAAATCTGTATATTTTGGCTATAAAATATTATATGTAAAATAGATGGTGGAGGTGAGAAAAGAAATATATTTTTTATGATTTTTGCACCCGCCACGGTTGCGAACCTTTAGTGCCTACGTACCACCTTTCGTGCAATAGGGGATCAGGGTACACGTAGTTCACCTTTAAAAATTTTAAAATACAAGTGTGTTGGTTAATTTTATGAGATAAGACATCATCGTCATTGTCCGTATGGAAAACATACTTACTACCCACAATCATGAGAAAGGAGAATTTGCATCATCTCAAAGTGGAGGATCTGGCTTGCATTTTAAAATAAAAAATGTCTCACTCAAAACCCAAGTGGAAAATATAAATCTTTACTACATATTGTAGAAGTATAGTTGTTTGCATCACTACAAGGATTGACAAGAGCCCAACCTTTTGAGAAAAAATAAATAATAAGCCAAAGGGGGCAACATGGTTTGAAATGAGATTGATTGACTTTTAGTCTTCTAATAAAAAATGTCAAGGTATTATTAAGTTGATTGAAATTTATTTATGAAATTATTTTTTTTTGAAAATTCATGGACCTAAGTCCAATTTTATTATGAAACTGGTTCAAATTTAGAAACAAGAAGGGAATTCAAAAGGAGGGAGAAGATTTTTGAAATTAAAGAAGATGGGAGGAGAAGAAGAGACCATCCTAAAGCATAAGTTAAAAGCTAGGGATAAGAACCATCTAACCAAAAAGAAGCAAATACTTGACATTATGATTCAAGATGTAATTCCCATTCTTTAAATTGAAACCAAACAAGAAAAGATACTAGACCTCTTGAGAACCAAACTTGAAGTGTATTAAGTTTTCAAAAAATTGGGCAAAGTAACGGCTGTATACAAGTGAATTCTAGATTACAAACAAAGAATGTAATCACAATAACCTGCACACAAAACAAACAAACAACCCAATGTCTTGAGGTAAACCTCAAGAGCTCCAGACAAAATATTAATTAAGGTCTCAAGGTCTCCAACATAGGCCAAGGTTTTTAACCCTAAGTCCAAGAAGTCCAATGCTCCGTAATGCCAATGATAGTAACCAAATAGTCCAAGTATCATTAAAGCCTTTTTAGGGTTCATGTTGATTATTAGGTGTCTTGAAAAAGAAAAGAAAGGATCAAGTGAGCAAAATAAGAATAACAAGAATATAAATGCTCAAGTGAGCAAAACACAAATAACATGGAATGTAATGCTTAAAGTAAATGGTACATAAGGCATAAAAAAATAAAAGCATAAAGTGAAACAAATTAATAATTAGTGGTTAGTTGGATGACCATCTTGAAACTTGCATTTGGAACTCATTAGAGGATTGATAGAACCAAAGCCTCCACACAACAAGTTGCATTTGCTTTTTGTCAAGTATATCATCCATTTGGAATCCTCACAAGTACCATTTAAAGATCAACGATATTTAAGTGATCCGCGTTGACCAAAAGTATTGTAGATCCATTAGAGGATTGGTAGAACCAAAGCCTCCACACAATGAATCTCAAAGTTATTGGATCAAAGGGATCAAATTAACATACTTGGGGTTGCAAACATAGGTTTGGGCAACGAATGATAATTTATTCGAATCGGGACAAAATTTAGCATTATGTTAAGCAATCGTAAGTGGACTTATATAGAAGTCGCACCTATTTTGAGGTCGGTCAATAGCAATCTATGCACCATTTGTTTTGAGACATGATATAGAGATCGTGCTCCAATAACACTTAGTGCAATAAGAAAGGGATGAGATGAAGAGGGGATGGAAGAATATATAAACCACATTTGAATTAAACTTTAATCAAACTATTATTAAAATCATTCATCCATTTTATGAAGTTAAACTCAACACCATGGATCCAATGATGTTAACAAAGTTCATGACCAAAAATTCAACCCAAGATCATCCAGAAAATAATCACAAAATAATATTGCATTTAATATATACATTAAAAAAGTTTTAAAAAGTTTTAAAATAGAAATAAAAGCGAAAAATATCAACTATGTTCAAATTAATAAATAAATAAAAAGTAAGACCATAGAAAAATCAGAAAAGGACTCAAATATTTTTATAAAATTTTTGGTAATTTTTTAAAGTCAGAAACTATTTTTAAAATTAAAATAAATGAGTAAAATAAACTAAGAATAATAAAAAAAATAACAAAGTCAGAAATAAAAAATAAATAAGGTCACCAATATTTGTCACAATATCATTGGATCATTCCATAATTTTTTTAGAATTTAAAAAAGCATAAAAGTATTTTTAAACAATTAAAACAATTCAAATAAAGTGAAAATTTATAAAAAAAATATCAAAACATAAAATAAAATTGTGAAAAAATAAAAATCAGAAAGTGAAAAATCTAAAATATTTTTCATAATTTTTTCAGATTTTTTGGACTAAAAATGAATTTTCTACGATTTTTTGAAGATTAAAACAATTAAATATAAAAATCAAAAAATAAAATAAAAAACCAAAAAGATGTGGAGTCAACACGTTAGTAATCAAATCCAAGGGATATGGCGCGCTCAGTATATCATGGTCATTAGTGAATAACACACTAGATTACTTATTAAATCAGAAATTAAAAAAAACAAGTGGCGCGCCTTCATTAGTTGGAAGATGACACATTGGTCATCTTCAACCTCCAGCCAATTTAAATTGCAGGTCTCTCAAACTGTAAAATCAGAAGGTCAGACCTATGTCATTCGCTTCGTCTCTTCAAGACGAAGATAACCACACCTTCACGACAAATTTATATAAATTGTAGCTCAAGCAATTTGAAAGGAAAGTTTTGAAAAGGGATTTGAAATTTCATGGTCAAAACGTGTTTCCAGATAAAAGCAAGTGTTGCGACTAGAACTAGGGCAACGAGAGCATCACAATGATATCAAAGTTTTGAAGAATTGATGGAGAAATCTACCTATTGAAATTGAGTTGCAGAGCTCTGAAACTGGACTTTTATGAAGCAATATAGGGCACGATTCCAGAAGGTAATTGTATGGTTAGCTTCAGGGAAGATCAAGGAAGGTGAACTGACAGAAAAATTGGATTAAAAAAGGCTTGAACACTGATTACGAAGTTACATAAAATTGAGTTATGAAACAAGTTTGGAAGGGTGATTCTGGCTATCCAAGCTTGAGGAAATGAATGGGGGATGACCCTCTATTTATAAGAGAATGAATGGGATCCTCAAGCGTGTGAAATGATGATGTATGGAGGGAAATTGTGGGGGGTCTGCGGCATGAACAAAGTGTGACTTGTTTAGTATCAAAACTCATCCAAATCGTGCGTTTCATAATGCTAAACACCTTTAGAAAGTTGTTAAACATGATTAGAAGCAAAAACGCGTGTAAAACTTATGATTAGAAGCCAAAACAAAGAATTCAAAATCTGACTTGTGATGAAACTTCAGTTTCAAGCTACTAATTTCAAAATAATGGCATTTTCAGCTCAAGGGGTCTTAGGACAAGATTGTTGATGCTTTAGAAAGATGAGGTTACAAACTTTGCAATGGAAAAAGAATAGAATCAAATGGATGCTTTAGCTGAAAATTGCAGTGAGTCAAAGTTGGAGAAAAAGGGTTGACTTTCCATACTTAGAAATATTTCAAAATTTTCTCCAAAAGTGACCTATAATGTTTTGCATTGAAACATGGCCTTCCACTAGGAATTTGCTCTTGACCAAAAAATATGGCATGAAATAGACCTCTTGAATGACATTTTGAAACTTTAAACATTCAAAATATCCAAAAATTGAGAGAGTTATGAATTGTTGAAGTTGGCAAAAAATCATGAAATGATCTATAATCTTTTGCATACGTAGGGAATCTTCCGTCCATTTTCTCACTTTTCACATAAAATAAGGAATAAAGTTCACATCCTCAAGATAATTGTGAAAAAAGAGTTGGCTCAAGGTGACAAAAATTGACCAAGTTATGATCATTTGAGGCTACACTTGAGAAATTGGGGGTTCGTCTAGAGGACTTGTAATCTTTCTTCATCATCAAGTTTCTTCCACATGAAAAGTCCTTGAAAATTTTGAAGTGATTTGTTAATAACCCTTTGAAGTGATGGATGTTTTTTGAATAAATCAAAAATACCAAAAGATGAGCAAAATATACTTCTTTGAAGTTCAAAACCCTAGCTCTTAGACCAAGAAAATGCTTTGAGGAACTTTCACAATTTTGACCAACCTTCTTGTACCAACACTCTTGATTTATAAATAGAAGTTATTGAGGATGATAATGAGAACTCATAGAAATCAAAACCACTTCCATATCTTGAGAATTTAGAGAAATATGCACTTGTGACCAATGGGAACAAGGCTTTGTCCAACCATGACAACTTCTTCAATCAACCCCTTGTACTTTTGAATCAATCTTGATAACTTTGAAATGTGATGAACCAAAATAAACCTTGCCATGCCATTTCTTCCAAAACAACTTCAATGGTGAGGTTTAAAGTTCTCAAGTTTTATTTACTAGGGCATTGAAATAAACTCATGAACTCGTGGATTAACTTGCTAAGCCACATTTCCTTTACCTACATTATTAACAAGTAAGAAAAGCCAACATTGTATTTTATTAATCAAAAGAAAAAATCAAGACAAAACATTCATGATCACAAAAGAAAATACGTCAAGGTTCTTAGTGATTCCTCAAAGAGAAAAGCTAAAGATGGGGAGGAGAACCAAAAGTCCTAATGTGATATTGTTGTGATTGAATCCATATGGTATGTGTAGGGATCTTAGGGGCTAAATTGGGGTATAACAACTTCCCTTATTTAAGTTTCTTCTATCCGGAGATACGAAGGTTAAGAATCTTTGTGTCGATGCGATCGAAGATAGTTAAATATAAAACAATCCCTATTTTTGGCCCTAAGATGCTATGCAATGTTTATGAATATGAATGCACATGAACACCTTCAAAGGGACGCAAAACACCATTGGGGATGTAACAAAATAAAGATACAAAAGAGAAACCCGACCAGGAAAATAATTCACTGGTGGATCAAAAGATCCGACTTATATAGGATGATAAAAAGTCAAAGGATACACAAACTTTTAATGAAGGTGAAACTACCAACGTTCACTGAATGTAGAAAGAGTAAATAAATAACAACACCGACATTTACTGACGGTGGGCTACCTATGTTCACTGAAGGTAGAAAGAGAATATATCAAAGCATCATCGTTCACTGACGATGAACTACAAATATTCACTGAGGGTTGCAAAAAGATAACAAGCACCAACTTTCATTGAAGGTGACCTACCAACTCTCACTGAAGGTAGAAAAAGAATATATCATAGCATCGCCATTCACTGAAGATGAACTACCAACGTTCACTGAGGTAGCAAAAAGATAACAATCACCAACTTTCATTGAAGGTGACCTACCAACTTTCACTGAAGGTAGAAAGAGAATATATCATAGCATCGCCATTCACTGACGATGAACTACCAACGTTCACTGAGGGTAGCAAAAAGATAACAAGCACCAACTTTCACTGAAGATAGAAAGAGAATATATCATAGCATCGTCGTTCACTTACGATGAACTACCAACATTCACTGAGGGTAGAAAAAAGATAACAAGCACCAACTTTCATTTAAGGTGGCCTACTAAATTTCACTGAAGGTAGAAATAGAATATATCAAAGCATCGCCGTTCATTGACGATGAACTACCAACATTCACTGAGGGTAGCAAAAAGATAACAAGCACCAACTTTCAGTGAAGATGACCTACCAACTTTTACTTAAGGTAGAAAGAGAATATATCATAGCATCGCTGTTCACTGACGATGAACTACCAACGTTCACTAAAGGTAGCAAAAAGATAACAAGTTTTCTCAAAAATTCTAGCATTTCACCTAGAACGGGTCTCAACTTCTTCTTTAACCAAGGCATTCTTCCTGGAATGTATAAGCTGTCTCAAATAAAGAGACTACCACTTACAAATATTTCTTAACGAACCGTCCCTGTTATATTGAATGACTAACTATCCACTCATAGAGAAGATAGTAAAGAAAAGCAACATCGCCTTTTATGGGGAAATACAAGTTTCTCAAATAAAGAGACCTATTATTTGCTGTTATGGAGACTTGAAAAAAATGACTTCTTGGGGAAAACAATATGGCTTCATGGGGAAATGCCGACATATTTCTGCTAGGGAGATAAAGTCTTCTCGTGCAAAATAAATTCACATTCTCAAACCAAAACTCGAAGCTTTTAGAAATCCAAAGTAATAATACTGCTGGGGAACAAAGATTCAATCTAAAAATAAACAGGAGTAGAATGGCCTACCAAAATACATTCCTTGAGAAATGAACTCAAGAGGAAAACACAAATCATCAAGTCAAGGAGCTGTGTAGGAAGGCTAAAGCAAAAAAACTCTTGCATGAGGGATAACTCAGTAGGGAAATTGAAAGAATATACACTTTCTGCTTATGACTGACACTATATTGGAGAGAGGACAACAAAACTCTGCAAAAACAGGGTAATATGTCCATAAAATATTAACGAGTGTGAATGAGCAATGATTTGCTAAATTTAACTATGTATGATGTATGTATGAGTGTATGAGTGTATGAGTGTTATTATGTATATGCTGACAAAACAGACATATAATACTGGGAATACACAAACAAAACCAAATCGAGCACACACAACACTCGGCCAAATCATATCCAAGACGATCATCCCAAAAGAAAAAAAAGCACCAATTGAGGAAATAAAGTCCTACTGCATGGCTTAACTTTACATGGGAGAAACATAATATAGCAACAAAACAATATAGATACAGGGATATAACATCCTTCTCCAAGCTTCACCAGGAAGTAGCACTCAGACTTCAACAGGGAAATAAATATTTTCAAATGTAACACTTCTACTGGGGATTGCAAAACTAATTAAAAAAAAGGACACCAAATCATCAAAACATTCACTGGGGAATTCAGGCCCATTTTAAAGGGGGAAAACGTACAAACTTCACTAAGGCATATAACGCTTCATCATCGAGACAATCTATTATGGACTTTGTGCTGACTCCTTTGAAGAGATCAACACCACATCATCAAGGGGAAACCAATATACGTTCTTCACTGGAGAAACCGAAGATACGTGTTCTTTGAGAGTAATTATTGTACTAACTTCTCTGGGGAGAAAGGACTTCTATCAAATAAGTGAAACCTTCACTCGAGAAATCTTGGATTGAGTCTTCATATTATGCAAACTCAGAAAAAAATAAAAATGAACCAAGACTTGACTGGGGACACTGGAGTCACAAATCCAATACAGCGAAAAAATCTTGAGTAAACCTTCCCGGGGGAAACAAAAACTTCTCCAAACTACTGGAGTTCGTCCATTCCTGGGATCACCACTTTTGTTTTCCTCTTGAATCACACAATCTAAAGTAAAAGTAAATTGTAAATTCTTTTTGAAGAACAATTTTGTTATTTAATCTTTTCGCTTTGAAAATTATTATCAATAATAAATGGAGTCTTTGCAAGCTAAATAAAATAAGAAATAAAAAGAATTGGATAAAAGCTCAAATTTCATTGATAGAATGGTAGTCTGCAAATGGCGAGACTCCATGGATGATTACAAAGTTAGGAAAATGGTAATATATAATGGAAAAGATACATTGAGATACAATGACCATTATCCCCTCTAACAACTTTTGAAATCCTGAGCAGCAGCTTCCGTTGAAGTATGACGAGGATCCGAGAAGATTGTTGCTTTAATGATCAAGTTTTGTCTGATGTAGTTACTTGCCAAGAAAGTCCCTAACTTTTGCCTAAGCTACCCTTGCGGGTTTTCAACTTAGCGGGAAATTTATTCTATTTATGTCTCTAATTTTTTCCTAGACCGCCCTTTCGGGTTTTCGGCCTACCGAGACACTCTTTTTTGCCTAAGCCGCCCTTTCAGGTTTTCAACTTAGCGAGTTGTTCTTCTATTTCTTTAGGTGAAGTATTTCTTGACTGGATCATCATTCATGGAACGTGGGAACTCCTCCCCATCCATAGTTCCAAGAATTAATGCACCTCCAGAGAAGGCTTTCTTGACAACATATGGGCCTTCAAAATTGGGAGTCCACTTGCTCCTAGAATCAACGTTAAAAGACATGATCTTCCTGAGCACAAGGTTGCCTTCTCTGAATCCACGAGGTTTGAACTTCTTATCAAAAGATTTCTTCATTCTCTTATGGTATAACTGCCCATGACACAAATTCTTCATTCTATTCTCTTCGATCAAATTCAATTAGTCAAACCTGTTCTGGACCCATTCAACCTTTTATAACTTATTTTCCATTATCACACGCAAAGAGGGAATCTCAACCTCGATTGGGAGTACCGCTTCCATTCCATACACAAGGGAGAATGGGGTTTCACCTATTCAAGTGCGGATAGATGTCTGATATCCATGCAAAGCAAAAGGGAGCATTTCATGCCAATCCTTATAAGTAAAAACCATCTTTTGAATAATCTTCTTGATATTCTTATTAGCAGCTTCAACAGCCCCATTCATCTTTGGCCTGTGCGGAGATGAGTTGTGATGCACAATCTTGAATTCCTCACAAAGTTCTGTCATCATCTTCTTGTTCAGATTCAAGCCATTGTCAGTGCTAATTCTGCTCGGCACACCATACCGACATATAACATTATTCTTAATGAAGCGCACCACCACCTGCTTAGTAACGTTAGCATATGAAGCTGCTTTCACCTATTTTGTGAAGTAATCAATTTCTACCAAGATAAAACGGTGTCCATTCGAAGCTTTGGGTTCTATCATCCCAATCATGTCAATACCCCACATAGAGAAGGACCACGGGGAAGAAATAACATTGAGAAGTGTTGGAGGCACATGAACCTTGTCCACATAAATATGGTATTTAAGACACTTCTTTGCAAATTTGTAACAGTCATATTCCATTGTCAGCCAATAGTAACCTGTCCTTAGCATCTTTTTAGCCATCGAATGTCCATTGGCGTGAGTTCCAAATGAGCCTTCATTAATCTCATGCATTAACATGTCTGCTCCGTGTCTATCCACGCATTTGAGCAGGGCCATGTCATAATTTCTCTTGTACAACACATTTTCATCGAGGAAGAAACTGCTGGCCAATCTACTTAATGTCTTTTTATATTTATTCGATGCACCAATCGGATATTCCTGAGTGTGAAGAAAATGCTTGATATCATAATACCAAGGTTTCTCATCCGCTACCTCCTTTGTTGTAAACACATGAGCGGGCCTCTCCAGTCGCCAAACTATAATTCGAGGTATACCATTCCAAGTATTTACTTCATACATTGAAGCCAAAGTTTCCAGAGCATCCGCCATTTGATTTTTATCTCTATGGATGTGACGAAATTCAACTTTATTAAAGAAGGGTAACAATCTTCTAGCATAATATTTGTAAGGGATCAAGCCAGGGTGACGAGTATCCCACTCTCCTTTAATATGATTTATTACCAAAGCTGAATCGCCATAGACATCTAGAACTTTTATTCTGAGATCAATAGCTTCCTCGAGACCCATGATGCAAGACTCATATTCTGCCATATTATTAGTACAATAAAATGTCAACCTTGCAGTGAAAGGGATGCGCGATCCATGTGGAGTGACAATCACAACACCAATTCCTTTACAATAAGCATTCACAGCTCCATCAAATATCATACTCCAATGAGATTCAGGATCAGGACCTTCCTCAGGAAATGGTTCTTCATAATCTTTCACTCTCAGAAACATCACATCCTCATCGGGAAAATCATACTTCGTAGACTGATAATCATCGACTGGTTGGTGAGCAAGATAATCTGCCAACAAACTGCTTTTAATAGCTTTTTGAGTGCGGTATTCAATGTCAAATTCAGATAACAGCATCTGCCAATGGGAAATTCTCCCAGTAAGAGTATGCTTTTCAAAAATGTACTTGATTGGATCCATTTTGGAACTCAACCAAGTAGTCTGATTCAACATATACTGCCGCAAACGTTTTGCCGCCCATGCCAGAGCACGACATGTCTTTTCCAGCATGGAATACCGTGACTCGTAATCAGTAAACTTTTTACTGAGATAATAAATGGTGTACTCTTTCTTCCCCGTTTCATCTTGTTTTCCCAAAATACAGCCCATGGAAATATCTAACACTGTCAGATACATAATCAATGGTCTTCCTTCAACAGAAGGGAGAAAGATAGGAGGTTCAAGCAAATATTCTTTAATACTTTCAAATTCTCTTTGGAATTCATTTGTCCACACGCAACCTTGATCTTTATTTAACAACTTAAAGATTGTTTCACACATTGCAGTCATGTGGGAAATGAATCTGAAAATATAATTCAAACGCCCGAGGAACCTTCTGACTTGCTTTTCAGTTCTCGGTGCTGGCACTTCTTGAATTGCTTTGACTTTATCAGGGTCAACTTCAATCCCTCTCTGGCTAACAATGAAACCCAACAATTTCCTGGATCGAACACCGAAGGTACATTTATTTGGATTCAAGCGGAGATGATACTTCCTCAAATGCTGAAACAACTTCAACAAATCTTCTACATTCCCTTCTTCAGTCTGGGATTTTGCAATCATATCATCAACATATACCTCGATTTCCTTGTGCATCAGATCATGGAATATGGTTGTCATAGCCCTCCGGTACGTTGCACCAGCGTTCTTCAACATGAAGGGCATCACTCTGTAATAGAATGTTCCCCAGGGTGTGATAAACGTTGTTTTTTCCATGTCCTCTGGAGCCATTCTTATTTGATTATACCCGGAAAGTCTGTCCATGAACGATAAAACTTTGAATTTTGTTGTGCTATCCACTAACATATAAATATGTGGCAATGGAAAATCATCTTTTGGACTAGCTTTATTTAGATCTCTGTAATCTACGCACATGCACACTTTTCCATCTTTCTTCGGTACTGGGACAATATTGGAAATCCATTGAGGGTACACTGATGTCACAAGAAAATCAGAATTAATCTGCTTTAGAACTTCCTCTTTGATCTTCACTTCTATATCTGGGTGAGTTCTTCGCAACTTCTATTTGATTGGTGGATACTCTGGCTTCAACAACAAACGGTGCTCTACAATATCTGTATCTAGATCAGGCATATCTTGGTAAGACCAAGCAAAAATGTCCACATACTCTTTCAGCAACTCAATCAACCTGCTCTTCACATCAAGATGCAGTAACGCTCCAATCTTTACTTCCTTTGGATCTTCTTCTGAACCCAAATTGATTACTTCCAGTGGCTCTTTATATGGCTGAATGGAATTCTCCTCATGCTCAAGCAACCGTGATACCTCTTTCAGAATCTCATCATAGTCTTCTTCTTCGGCCCCAAACACAAGACATTGAAAGTTAGGAGAGGGTATATGGTCATTGTATTCAACGAGTTTTTTAATTAATCTTCACATATGATTTATGATTGTTTTTAGAAACTGACACATATAGCAAGTGATCATGCATATTGAATTTCAGTTATTATTTATTTTGAAAGGTTTTCCTGATTACCATTTTCCAAGAAAAAAAGTAAAAAATAAAACAAAATTTGGGAAACAAAGACAACTTTTATTGATTTTAAAAGTCACATCAAACAGATAAGCCCGTACAATATTAATACTTTCACCTTGTGCAGAGTGAAAGCTTTTCAAAAAGATTAACAAAACTAATTACTTTGAAACATGTATGCAAGAGGGAAAATAAATGGTGATCCTGTTCTGAAACCTAACTCTATGCATCACATAATTCGACATTTCTGGCTCTGCTTCATCTTCCACAATGGCATTAATCCCAGAGACAGTTGGGTGAAGATAATACCCGCTACGAAAGATGTCTTGATACTTTCCTGCAGCAGAATTCAGCTTCATTCTCTTACCTTTATCATTCTTCAAAGAGAACCCCAAGCCAGCTTTATTCTTTTTTACAGGTGGATCCACAATCTGTCCACATACCTCACTATGACCATTACGCACAACCTATTGTGCATCCTTAAGTGAAACCATAAAATTATCATTTCCCCTTATGTTGTCAATGGATAAAGCTTAGAACTGGGTTCCAACATCAACTTCATCTGCCTCCACAGTGCTGGAAGAGGACAAATGAGATATCAATAATGCTTGTTCTCCATTTATAATCACCATTTTTCCTTCACATAAAAACTTGAGCTTTTGGTGTAAAGTCGAAGTGACAGCCCCTGCCTCATGTATCCACGGTTGTCCCAGTAAGCAGCTATAAGCGGGTACAATATCCATGACGTGGAAAGTAATCTGAAACAAATGTGGGCCTATATGAATAGGTAAGTCCACTTCACCAGTGACATATTTCCTTCATCCATCAAATGCTTTCACAATAATGCCACTTGGGCGCATGGGCGTTTCTTGATATTTCAACGTCATAAGTGTACTCCTTGGTAATGTTCAAAGTGGATCCATTGTCAATCAGCATATTGGATAGTGAATCATTCTTGTAGTTCATAGAGATGTGGAGGGCCAAGTTATGATTCCTTCCTTCATCTGGCAATTCATCGTCACAGAAACTCAGGTTATTAAATGACGTAATGTTCCCTACTACACTGCTGAATTGGTCTATAGGCATGTCACTTTCCCTAAAAGCTTGGTCCAATACCCTCATCAAATATTCCTGGTGAGCAGAGGAGTTCATCAATAAAGCCAAGATAGATATTTTTGAAGGAGTCTGCAGTAGCTGATCCACAATTCTGTAGTCGCTCGTCTTGATTATCTTCAAAATATCATCCATCTCTTTCTCTAGCGTAGCTCCACTAGATTCACCCACTGCCTTCTTAGGTTCAACATTGTCAAAAAATTTCTTTCCAGTACTCACATCTCCTCGAACAACTGGTGCAAATACACGACCGCTGCGGGTCACTCT
Source organism: Vicia faba (assembly GCA_948472305.1). Classification (NCBI taxonomy): domain Eukaryota; kingdom Viridiplantae; phylum Streptophyta; class Magnoliopsida; order Fabales; family Fabaceae; genus Vicia; species Vicia faba. The sequence goes on from OX451735.1 coordinate 877,702,826, forward strand.
GCTAGTCTCAGCAATATTTTCAACATCAGGCATTGGCTGGATGGGAACTTCCACACCATCCTCCAAAATTGTAGCATTATATTTGTAGGGTACTGCCTTATCTGACTTGTAGGGGACAGGACCCGACAAACTAATCACCAATGGAGTAATAGTTGGCTTGCTATGATACGCAACTTCAAAATGGGTAGGTGTACTGAAACAAGGCACAATAACTGTAGTGGTAGAAATGTTTAAGACTGAGCCATTGGATTGACTTGACTCATACAGATCAAAATAAAAATCGCCACTGCGCTTTATTGTTTTCAAAGGAATGTGAAAAGAGAAAGTAACCCAAAAAGAGGGGGAAAGATTCAAGGTAAGGGGGTTGGTTATGCAAAGGGAAGGTATTAGCACCCTAAACATCTACGGTACTCCACAAGAACCTCTTTGTAAAAATCTGTATATTTTGGCTATAAAATGTTGTATGTAAAATAGATGGTGGAGGTAAGAAAAGAAATATATTTTTTTATGATTTTTGCACCCGACGCGGTTGCAAACCTTTAGTGCCTACGTACCACCTTACGTGCAATAGGGGATCAGGGTACACGTAGTTCCTCTTTGAAAATTCTAAACACAAGTGTGTTGGCTAATTTTATGAGATAAGACATCATCGTCATTGTCCGTGTGGAAAACATACTTACTACCCACAATCATGAGAAAGGAGAATTTTCATCATCTCAAAGTGGAGGATATGGCTTGTATTTTTAAATCAACAATTCCTCACTCAACATCCAAGTGGAAAATATCTCTGTTCACTACACATTGTAGAAGTATAGTTGTTCGCATCACTACAAGGATTGACAAGAGTCTAATCTTTTGAGAACAATTTTTAAGGTAAAAGCTAAAGTGGCAAAATGGTTTGAAATAAGATTGATTGACTTTTATTCTTCTCTCAAAATATGTCAAGGTATTAATAAATTGATTAGGGTTTATTCATGAAAATGTTTTGAAAATGCATGGACCTAAGTCCAAGTTTATTATGAAAGTAATTTAAGTTTAAAGAACAAAGAAGAGTTTTCAAAAAAAAGGAAGAAGATTTTTGAAATTGAAGAAGATGGGAGGAGAAGAAGAGACTATCCTAAGGCATAAGGTAAAAGCTAGGGATAAGAACCATCTAACCAACAATAAGCCAATACTTGACATTATGAGCCAAGATAGAATTCCCATTCTTTGGATTAAAATGAAGCAAGCAAAGATACTAGACCTCTTGTGAGAACCAAACTTCAAGTATATTAAGTCTTCACAAAAATTGGACAGAGTAACGATTGTATACGGGTGAATTACAGATTACAAACAAAGTATGTAATCACAATAACCTGCACACGAAGGAAAAAAATAACCCAATATCATAAGGTAAACCTCAAGAACTCCAGAAAAAATATCAATTAAGATCACAAGGTCTCCAACATAGGCCAAGGTTTCTAATCCTAAGTCCAAAAAGTCCAATACTCCATGATGCCAAGGATAGTAACCAAATAGTCCAAGTATTATTAAAGGTTTTTATGGTTTATGTTTATTATTAGGTGTCTTTGAAGAGAAAACAAAAGGCTCAAGTGAGCAAAATAAAAATGACATGAAATTTAATGCTTAAAGTAAATGGTACATAAAACATAAACAATAAAAGGCATAAAGTAAAAATAAAGTATTAATTAGTGGTTAGTTGGATGACCATCTTGAAACTTACATTTGGAACTCATTAGAGGATTGGTAGAACCAAAGCCTCCACACAACAAGTTGCATTTTCTTTTTGTCAAGTATATCATCCATTTGGAATCCTCAAAAGTACCATTTAATGATCAACGATGTTTAAGTGATCCGCGTTGACCAAAAGTTTTATAGATCCATTATAGGATTGGTAGAACTAAAGCCTCCACATAATGAATCTCAAAGTTATTGGATCAAAGAGATCAAATTAACATACTTGGGCTTGCAAACATAGGTTTGGGCCACGAATGATCATTTATTCTAATCGGGACAAAATTTTGTGTTATGCTAAGCAATTGTAAGTGGACTTATATAGAAGTCGCTCCTATTTTGAGGCTGGTCAATAGCAATCTATGCACCATTTGTTTCGAGACATGATATATAGATCATGCTCCAATATCACTTAGTGCAATAAGAAAGGGATGAGATGAAGAGGGGTGGGAGAGAATATATAAACCACTTTTGAATTAAATTCAAATCCAACTATTATTAAAATCATTCATCCATTTTTGTGGAGTTAGACTCAACACCATGGATCCAATGATATTAATAAAGCTCATGATCAAAAAATTTAACCCAAGATCATCCAGAAAATAATCATAAAATAATATTGCATTTAATATATACATTAAAAAGGTTTTTAAAATGTGTTTAAAATGGAAATAAAAGAGAAAAATATCAACTATATTTAAATTAATCAAGAAATAAAAAGTGAGACCATAGAAAAATCAGAAAAGGGCTCAAATATTTTAACAAAATTTTTGGTAATTTTAAAAAGTCAGAAACTATTTTTAAATTAAAAGAAATAAGTAAAATAAACAAAAAATGATAACAAAATAACAAAATTAGAAACAAAAATAAAATGAGGTCACCAATATTTGTCAAAATATCATTGGATCATTCCATAATTTTTTCAGAATTTAAAAATGTATCAATGTCTTTTTAAACATTTAAAACAATTCAAATAAAGTGAAAATTTATAAAAAATACCAAAACATAATTAAATTGTGAAAAAATAAAAATCAGAAAGAGAATAATCAAAAATATTTTTCGTAATTTTTTCAGATTTTTTGGACTAAAAATGAATTTTCTATGATTTTTTGAAGTTTAAAACAATTAAATATAAAAATCAGAAAATAAAATAAAAACCAAAAAAATGTGCACCAATGGATGAGAGTAAAAACGTGTTCGTAATCAAATCCAAGGGATCTGGCGCGCTGTGCATATCATGGTCATTAGTGAATAAAGCATAGGATCATTAATTAAATCAGATTTTCAAAAAACAGATGGCGCGCCTTCATTGGTTGGAAGATGACACATTGGTCGTCTTTAACCTTCAGCCAACGTGAATTGCATGTCTCTTAAACTGTAAATCATAAGCTCAGACCTATGTCATTCGCTTCGTCTCTTCAAGAAGAAGACAACCACACCCTCGCGACAAATTTATATAAATTGTAGCTCAAGAAATTTGGAAAGAAAGTTTTGAAAAGGGATTTGAAATTTCATGGTCAAAACATGTTTCCAAATAAAGGTAAGTGTTGCGACTAGAACCAGGGCAATGAGAGCATCACAATGATATCAAAATTTTAAAGAATTGATGAAGGAATTTACCTATTGAAGTTGAGTTGCAAAACTCTGAAACTGGACTTCTATGGAGCAATATAGGGCACGATTCTTGAATGTAATTATATGGTTAGCTTCAGGGAAGATGAAGGAAGGTCAATTGATGGAAAAAATGGATTAAAAAAGGATTTAGAATAGATTTCGAAGTTGCAGAATTTTAAGTTATGGAACAAGTTTGGCAGGGTGATTCTGGCTATCAAAGCTTGAGGAAATGAATGGGGGATGACCCTCTATTTATAGGGAATAAAATGGAATGTCCAAGCGTGTGAAATGATGAAGTTTGGAGGGAAATCATGTGAAGTTGCAAACAAGAAAAGTGTGACTTCTAATTTGATCAAAACTTATCTAAAACGCGTGCTTTGTTGTGATAATCAATTCTAGAAGTTCACTAAACATGTTTAGAGGCAAAAACACGTGGAAAACATGTGATTACAAGCCAAAACAAAGATTTCAAATTCTGACTTATGGAGAAACTTCAGTTCAAAGTTACCAAGTTCAATCCAATGGAATTCTCAGCTCAAGGGATCTTAAGGCATGATTCTTGATGCTTTAGAAATATGAGGTTACAAGCTTTGCAATGGAAAAAGAATAGAATCAAATGGATGCTTGAGCTGAAAGTTGCATTGAGTCAAAGTTGGGAAAAAGAAGTTGACTTTCCATACTTAGAAATATTTCAATTTTTCCTTCAAAAGTGACCTATAGTGTTTTGCATCCAAACATGGTCTTCCATTTGGAATTTGATCTTGACCAAAAAAGATGGCATGAAATAGACCTCTTGAATGATATTTTGAAACTTGAACCATTTAAAATATCCAAAAATTGAGAGAGTTATGAGTTATTTAAGTTGGCAAATAAATCATGAATTGACCTATAATATTTTGTATCCTTAGGGAATCTTCCATCCATTTTATCACTTTTAAAATAAAAGAAGGCATAAAGTTCACATCCTAAAGATCATTTTGGAAAAAGAATAGGCTCAAGGTGATAACAATTGACCAAGTTATGATCATTTGAAGTCACACATGAGAAATTGGGGGTTCATCTGGAGGACTTGTAATCTTTCTTCATCATCAAGCTTCTTCCACATGAAAACTCCTTGAAACTTTTGAAGTGATTTGTTGATAAACCTTTGAAGATTAGGATGTCTTTGGAATCAATCAAGAATACCAAAATATGAGTAAGATATACTACTTTGAAGTTCAAAAGCCTAGCTCCTAGATCAAGAAAATGCCTTGAGGGACTTTGACAATTTTGAACAAACTTATTATACCAACACAAATGCTTTATAAATATAAGTTGTTTAGGATGAAAATGAGAATTCATAGCCACCAAAACCACTTCCATATCTTGAAAGTTGAGAAAAATATGCACTTGTGACCAATGGGAACAAAGCCTTGTCCAACATTGATACCTTCTCCAATCAACCCCTTGTACTTTTGAATCAAATTAGATAACCTTGAAATGTGGTGAACCAAAATAACCTTTCCATGCCATTTCCTCCAAAACAACTTCAATGGTGAGGTTTGAACTTCCTAAGCTTTATTGAATATGGAATGGAAATAAACTCATGAACCCATGGAGAAACTTGCTAAACCTCATTTCCTTTACCTACATTAGCAACAACTAAGACAAACCAACATTGCATTTTATTAATTAAAAGGAAAAATCAAGACAAAATGTGCATGATCACAGAATAAAAACAAGTCAAGGTGCTTGGTGATTCCTCAAAGATCAAGACTAGAGATAGGGAGGATAACCAAAAGCCCTAGTGTGATCTTGTTGTGATTGAATCAATATGGTATGATGAAGGGATCTTAGGGGGAAAATTGGGGTACAACAGTTGCCCTTATTTAAGGTTCTTTTATCCGGAGATGCGAAGGTTAAAAATATTTGTGTCGACCCGATCGAAGATACTTAAATATAAAACAAACCCTATTTTTGGCCCTAAGATGCCATGCAATGCTTAGGAATATGAGTGCACATGGACAACTCCAAAGGGACGTAAAACACCACCGGGGATGTAACAAAATAAAGAAACAAGAGAGGAACCCAACCAGGAAAATAAATCACTGGTGGATCAAAAGACCTGAATCAGAGAGGACGGTAAAAAGCCAAAGGATACACCGACTTTTACTGAAGGCGAAGCTACCAACATTCACTGAAGGTAGAAAGAGGAAAGAAATGGAAACACCGACGTTTACTGAAGGTGAGCTACCAACGTTCACTGAAGGTAGATGGAAAAGAAATATCATAGCATCGCCGTTCACTGATGATGAACTACCAACGTTCACTAAAGGTACAAAAAAGATAACAATCACCAACTTTCACTGAAGGTGACCTACCAACTTTCACTGAAGGTAGAAAGAAAAGAAAATATCATAACACTGCCGTTCACTGACAGTGAACTACCAACGTTGACTGAGGGTAGCAAAAAGATAACAATCACCAACTCTCACTGAAGGTGACCTACCAACTTTCACTGAAGGTAGAAAGAGAATATCATAGCACTGTCGTTCACTCACGATGAACTACCAACATTCACTGAGGGTAGCAAAAAAATAACAATCACCAACTTTCACTGAAGGCGACCTACCAACTTTCATTGAAGGTAGAAAGAGAATATTATAACACTTTTGTTCACTGACGATGAACTACCAACGTTCACTAAAGGTAGCAAAAAGATAACAATCATCAACTTTCACTGAAGGTGACCTACCAACTTTCACTAAAGGTAGAAAGAGAATATCATAGCACCGTCGTTCACTGATGATGAACTACCAACATTCACTGAGGGTAGCAAAAAGATAACAATCACCAACTTTCACTGAAGATAGAAAGAGAATATCATAGCACCGCCGTTCACTGACAATGAACTACCAACGTTCACTGAAGGTAGAAAGAGAATATCATAGTACCTCCATTCACTGACGATAAACTACCAACGTTCACTCAAGGTAGCAAAAAGATAACAAGTTTCCCCAAAATTCTGGAATTTCATCTAGAACGGGTCTCAAATTCTTCTTTAACCAAAGCATTTTGCTGGGAAAGGGTAATATATAAGTTGTCTCAAATAAAGAGACCAGCACTTGCAAAGATTTCTCAATGAACTGTCTCTGCGATATTGAAAGACTTACCATCCACTGGAGTAATTTGGCAACGAACTGCAAACTATCTATTCATTGAGAAGATAGCAAAAAAGTAACGTCGAATTTTACGGGGAAGTACAAGTTGCTCAAATAAAGAGACCTGCTACTTGTTGTTATGGAGGATTGTAAGATGATTTTCTTGGGAATGAAGAATTGCTTCCTGGGGAATGAAGAACATATTCTTGCCGAGGCGATAAAAGTCTTCTCGTGCCAAAATAAATGCACATTTCCCAAACCAATGCTCGAAGCTTGCAGAAATCCAAAGCCATAATAATGCTGGGAAACAAAGATTCAAACCAGAAATAAATTGGAGTGAAGTAGTAAACCAAAATGCATCCCTTGAGAAATAAACTCAAGAGGGAAACCCAGTCTATCAAGACAAAGAGCTGTACAGGAAGACTAAAGCAAAAATCTTCCATGAGGAATAACTCAGTGGAGAAATTGAAAGAATATACGTTTTCTACTTAAGGCCAACACTCTATTGGAGAGAGGACAACATAACTCTGAAAAACATGGTAGTATGTCAACAAAATATTAATGAACATGAATGAGCAATGATCTGCCAAATTTAACTATACATGATGTATGTATGAATGCATGAGTGTTATCATGTATATGCTGACAAAACAGACATATAACACTGGGAGTAACCAGGAAAAATTAACTCGGGCACAATCAACACTCAGCTAAATCACATCCAAGATGAACATCCCAGAAGAAAAATAAGCACCAACTTAGGAAACAAAGTCCTACTGCATGGCTTAACTTTACTGGGGAGAAACGTAATCCGGAAGCAAACAGAGAGCAAAGCGACAAAACAGTATAGATACAGGGATATAACATCCTTCTCCAAGCTTCACCAAGGAATAGCACTCAGACTTCAACAGGGAAACAAATGTAACACTTCTACTGGGGATTGCAAAATCAATTTCTAGTAAAGCAGATGGACACCAAATCACGAAAACATTCACTAGGGAATTCAGGCCCATTTTGAAAGAGGAAAACACACAAACTTAGTTAAGGAAAATAATGTCCCATCATCAAGACATTAAACGGGGATTTCGTGTTGACTTCATCGGGGAGGTTAACACCACATTCTCAAAGGGAAAACCAAAATACGTTCTTCACCGGAGAAACCGGAGACCCGTGTTCTTCGAGAGCAATTATTGTACCAACTTCTCGGGGATACTGGAGCCACAAACCCAATACAGCGAAAACATCTTGAGAAAAACTTCTCCAGGAAACAAAACTTCTTAAAACAACTGGAGTTCGTCCATTCCTGGGATCACCACTTTTTTTTTTGTATCACCAATTCTAAAGTAAAAGAAAATTGTAAATTCTTTTTGAAAATCAATTTTGTTATTTAATCTTTTCGCTTTGAAATTTATTATCAATAATAAATGGAGTCTTTGCAAGCTAAATAAAATAATAAATACAAAGAATTGGGTAAAAGCTCAAATTTCATTAATAGAATGGTAGTCTGCGAATGGCGAGACTCCATGGATGATTACAAAGTTCAGAAAATGGTAATGTATAATGGAAAAGATACAATGACCACTATCCACTCTAACAAATTTGAAATCCTGAGCAGCAGCTTCCGTTGAAGTATGACGAGGATCCGAGAATATTGTTGCTTCAACGATCAAGTCTTTGTGTGATGTAGTTACTTGCCAAGAAAGTCCCTAACTTTTGCCTAAGCTGCCCTTGCGAGTTTTCAACTTAGCGGGAAATTTATTCTGTTTAGGTCTCTAATTTTTGCCTAGACCGCCCTTTCAGGTTTTCGGCCTACCGAGACACTCTTTTTTTTCTAAGCCGCCCTTTCGGGTTTTCAACTTAGCGAGCTATTCTTTTATTTATTTAGGCGAAGTATTTCTTGACTGCATCTGCATTCATGGGACGTGGGAACTCCTCACCTTCCATAGTTACAAGAATTAACGCACTGCCAGAGAAGGCTTTCTTGACAACATATGGGCCTTCAAAATTGGGAGTCCACTTTCCCCTAGAATCAGCATTAAAAGACATGACCTTCTTGAGCACGAGGTCACCTTCTCTGAATTCACGAGGTTTGACCTTCTTATCAAAAGCTTTCTTCATTCTCTTCTGATATAACTGTCCATGACAGAAAGCTGTCATTCTCTTCTCTTCGATCAAATTCATTTGGTCAAACCTGTTGTGGATCCATTCAGCCTCTGACAGCTTGGTTTCCATTATCACATGCAAAGAGGGAATCTCAACCTCGATTGGGAGCACAACTTCCATTCCATACACAATGGAAAACGGGGTTGTTCCTGTTGAAGTGCAGACAGATGTTCGATATCCATGTAAAGTAAAAGGGAGCATTTTATGCCAATCCTTATAAGTAACAACCGTTTTCTGGATAATCTTCTTGAATATTTTTATTAGCAGCTTCAACAGCCCCATTCATCTTCGTCCTGTACGGAGATGAGTTGTGATGGACAATCTTGAATTCTTCACACAGTTCGGTCATCATCTTATTATTCTGATTCGAGCCATTATCGGTGATGATTCTGCTCGATAAACCATACCGACATATAAGATTATTCTTTATGAAGCGCACAACCACCTGCTTAGTAACATTAGCATATGAAGCAGCCTCCACCCACTTGGTGAAGTAATCAATTGCTACCAAGATAAAACTGTGTCCATTCGAAGCTTTGGGTTCTATCATCCCAATCATGTCAATACCCCACATAGAGAAAGGCCACGGGGAAGAAATAACATTGAGAAGTGTCGGAGTCACATGAACCTTGTCCGCATAAATCTGGCATTTATGACACTTTACAAATTTGTAACAATCAGATTCCATTGTCAGCCAATAGTAACATGCCCTTAGCATCTTCTTAGCCATCGAATGTCCGTTTGCATGAGTTCCAAATGAACCTTCATGAATCTCATGCATCAACATGTCTGATTCGTGTCTATCCACGCATCTTAGCAGGACCATGTCATAATTTCTCTTGTACAACACATTTTTACTAAGGAAGAAACTGCCAGCCAATCTTCTCAATGTCTTTCTATCTTTCTTCGAAGCACCAATCGGGTATTCCTGAGTCTGAAGAAAATGCTTAATATCATAATACCAAAGTTTCTCATCTGCTACCTCTTTTGTTGTAAACCCATGAGCGGGCCTATCCAGTCGCGAAACCATAATTCGAGGTATATCATTCCAAGTATTCACTTGATACATAGAAGCCAGAGTTGCCAGAGCATCCGCCATATGATTTTCATCTCTAGGAATGTGATGCAATTCAACTTTATTAAAGAAGGGTAACAACCTTCTAGCATAATATTTATAAGGGATCAAGCCAGGGTGACGAGTATCCAACTCTCTTTTAATCTGATTTATTTCCAAAGCTGAATCACCATACACATCAAGAATTTTAATTCTGAGATCAATAGCTTCCTTGAGACCCATGATGCAAGCCTCATATTCTTCCATATTATTAGTACAATCAAATGTCAACCTTTCAGTAAAAGGAATGTGTGATCCATGTGGAGTGACAATCACAACACCAATTCATTTACCATAAGCATTCACAGCTCCTTCAAATATCATACTCCAACGAGATTCAGGATCAGGACCTTCCTCAGGCAATGGTTCATCACAATCTTTCACTTTCAAAAACATCACATCCTCATCGGGGAAATCATACTTCAAAGACTGATAATTATCAACTGGTTGGTGAGCAAGATAATCTTCCAACATGTTGCTGTTAATAGCTTTTTCAGTGCGGTATTTGATGTCATATTCAGATAACAGTATCTGCCAGCGGGAAATTCTCCCGGTAAGAGCAGGCTTTTCAAAAATGTACTTGATTGGATCCATTTTGGAGATCAACCAAGTAGTGTGATTCAACATATACTGCCGCAAACCTATGGCCTCCCAGGCCAGGGCACAACATGTATTTTCCAGCATGGAATACCGCGACTCACAATCAGTAAATTTTTTACTGAGATAATAAATGGCATACTCTTTCTTCCCTATTTCATCTTGTTGTCCAAGAATACAGCCCTTTGAATTATCTAACACCGTCAGATACATAATCAATGGTCTTCCTTCAACAGGAGGGAGCAAGATAGGAGGTTCAAGAAAATATTCTTTAATACTTTCAAATTCCCTTTGGCAGTCATCTTTCCATACACAACCTTGATCTTTCTTTAACAAATTAAAGATCGGTTCACATGTTGCAGTCATGTGGGAAATGAATCTGGAAATATAATTCAAACGCCCGAGGAACCCTTTGACTTGCTTTCCAGTTTTCGGCGCTGGAATTTCTTGAATTGCTTTGACTTTATCAGGTTCAACTTCAATTACTTTCTGGATAACAATGAAACCTAACAATTTCCCTAATCAAACACTAAAGGTACATTTATTTGGATTCAAGCGGAGACGATACTTCCCCAAACACTAAAACAACTTCAACAAATCCTCTACATGCCCTTCTTCAGTCTGGGATTTAACAATAATATCATCAACATATACCTTGATTTCATTTTGCATCAGATCATGGAATAGGATTTTCATATCCCTCTGGTACGTTGCACCAGCGTTGTTCAACCCGAAGGGCATCACTCTGTAATAGAATGTTCCCTGGGATGTGATAAACGTTGTTTTTTCCATGTCCTCAGGCGCCATTCTTATTTGATTATACCCAAAAAAAATTGTCCATGAACGAGAATACTTTGAATTTTTTTGTGCTATCCACTAACATATCAATTTGTGGCAATGCAAAATCATCTTTTGGACTAGATTTATTTAGATCTCTATAATCTACGCACATGCGGACTTTTTCGTCTTTTTTCGGTACCGGGACAATATTGTCATATCTGGGTGAGTTCTTCTCAACTTCTGTTTGATTGGAAGACACTCTGGCTTCAAAGGAAAACGGTGCTCTACAATATCTGTATCTAGACCAGGCGTATCTTGATAAGACCAAGTGAAAATATCCACATACTCTTTCAACAGCTCAATCAACCTTCTCTTCACATCAGGATGCAGCAATGCTTCAATCTTGAATTCTTTCGGATCTTCTTCTGAACCCAAATTAATTACTTCTAATGGCTCTTTATATGGCTGAATGGCATTTTCCTCGCGCTCAAGCAACCGTGAGACCTCTTCTGGAATCTCATCATAGTCTTCTTCTTCGGCCCCATACATAAGACATTCAAAATTGGGAGAGGGTGCAGAGTCATTGTATTCAACGGGTTTTTTAATTAATCTACACATATGATTTATGATTGCATTTAGAAACTGACACATATAACAAGTGATCATGCAGATTGTATTTCAGTTATTATTTATTTTGAAAGGTTTTTTTTTATTACCATTTTCCAAGAAAAAGCAGAAAAAAATGACACAATTTGGGAAACAAAGACAATTTTTATTATTTATTTTAAAAGTCACAGCAAACAGATAAGCCCTACATCATTAATACTTACACCTTGGGCAGTGTGAAAGCTTTTCAAAAATATTAACAACTCAAATTACTTTGAAACATGTATGCAAGAGGGAACATCAATGGTGATCCAGTTCTGAACCCTAACTTCATGCGTCACGTAATTTGGCATTTCCGACTCTGCTTTATCTTCCACAATGGAGTTAATATCGGAAACAGTCGGATGAAGATAACCCCCACTACGAAAGATGTCTTGATACTTGCCTGCAGCAGACTTCAACTTCATGCTCTTACCTATGTCATCCTTCAAAGAGAACCCCAAGACGGCTCTGGTCTTGTTTAAAGGAGGATACACAATCCGTCCCCAAACTTCACTATGGCCATTACACACAGCCTGCTGCGCATCCTTGAGAAAAACCATAGAATTCTCATTTCCTCTTATGTTTTCAATGGATAAAGCTTAGAACTGGGTTCTAATAGCAGCTTCATCCGCCTCCATAATGCTGAAAGAGGAAAAATGAGATATCAATAATGTATGTTCTCCATTTATGATTACCACTTTTCCTTCATGTACAAACTTCAACTTCTAGTGTAAAGTTAAAGTGACAGCCCCTGCCTCATGTATCCACGGCTATCCCAGCAAACAACTATAAGAGGGTACAATATCCATGACCTGGAAAGTAATCTAAAACAAATGTGGGCCTATATGAATAGGCAAGTCCACTTCACCAATAATAGATTTCCTTGAATCATCAAATGCTTTCACAATAATACCACTCGGGTGCATGGGTGTTCCCTGATATTTCAACTTCATAAGCGTGCTTCTCTGTATAACGTTCAAAGCGGATCCATTATCAATCAACACATTGGATAGTGAATCATTCTTGCAATTCATGGAGATATGGAGGGCCAGGTCATGATTCCTTCCTTCATTGGGAAGTTCATCATCGCAGAAGCTCAGGTTATTAGATGACGTAATGTTCCCTACTACACTACTAAATTGGTCTATAGGCATGTCACTTTCCATAAAAGCTTGGTCCAATACCCTCACCATTAATTCCCTGTGAGCAGAGGTGTTCATTAATAAAGCCAAGATAGATATTTTTGAAGGAGTCTGCAGTAGCTGATCTACAATTCTGTAGTCGTTCATATTGATTATCTTCAAAAAATCATCCACTTCTTTCTCTAACGTAGCTCCACTAGATTCACCCGTAGCCTTCTTGGGTTCAACATTTTCAATAATTTTCTTTCTAGCACTAACATCTCCTCGAACAACTGGTGCAAATACACGACAGCTACGGGTCACTCTGCTAGTCTCAGCAATATTTCAAACATCAGGCATTGGCTGGATGGGAAATTCCACACCATCCTTTAAGATTTTAACGTTATATTTGTAGGGTACAGCCTTATTTGACTTGTAGGGGACAGGACCCGGCAAACTAATCACCAATGGAGTAATAGCCGACTTGCTATGATACTCGACTTCAAAATGGGCAGGTGCACCAAAACAAGGCACAATAATGTGTACTCCCTCTTCAACATAATCAGTCATTATTGAGTCATCTCTGGAAAACAATTCCTCATCTGAGGAGAAATACTCATATGCAGAGGCATACTCATCATTCGAATCTTCTTCAGCCAAACAAACTTCAATCATACCAACTTCGCGGTAATCATCCCTTTGACTTGTAACCTTGATAATTCCATTCTCCAACAACAACTGAACACCTTTCTTCACAATTGAACATCCTCAGGAGTCTCGACAGCAAATTTGACAAGATCCATATTGATGCTCCACCTGACCAGCCAAGTGGCAGAAAGTAGCATGCAATTGCACAAGGTCTACATTCATATACTCCACATCAAAAAATTTGAACTCTCTAGGACATCCAGAAACCATATTCACCTCTTCTTCATACTCTTCCCTAGGTCTGATTATGTAGATGAGGCCCTCATCCATCATCTCCTGCAAATCAACCTTTATCTTGTTGCAACTCTGTATGTTTGTACTGTAAATAACACAACCAGCATGGTCATGCGTATAATAGCTAAATTCATAGAGGTCTGCATGCATTTTCACCAAATCTCCTCTAACCAGATGAATATCAAAAATCCGGAAGTCGCCTGGACAACCGGCCACCATATTCACATCATTTTCTCCTCCATACTTGGGCAGAGGATTGTCTTTCACATTAGGGCCCATATCTTTGAAAGATAGAATACTAGACTTCACCAATTTATGTACTTCAGTCTTCAAAGGATAGAAGTTCTCAACATTATGCCCTGGTGATCCCTGATGAAAAGCGCATGTTTGGTTTGCCTTGTAATACCAAGGAAAATGTGATGGTACAACGGGAGGTGGCCGGGTATGAACCAACTTCTTCTGAATCAATGTTGGTAGTAACTCCATATAAATCATAGGAATAGGATCATAACTCTCCCTTCTCTGATTATACCCTTGATTCCCCTGCTGGGATGGTCTATGATAAGAAACAGTGGCTGGAGCTACACCATCAACTGGAGTAACTGAGGCGACTTGCTGATGACGCTGATAATTTCTTCTAGGAGGATTAACCCTCCTCTCTTGCATAACAACATTTGCATCTCCTTCCTTCTTCTTGGTAAACCCATAAGATGGCTTCTTTGCACCTCCAGATCCTTCACTCTTTGTTAAACGGCCCTCTCTTACAACCTCCTCTAAACGGATACCCATGCCTACCATTTCAGTAAAGTTACTTGGCACACTTGCTACCATCCTTTCATAGTAGAAAGCACCCAGAGTCTTCAAGAAAATCTTAGTCATCTCCTTCTCTTCCATGGGAGTAATCACTTGGGCGGCTACCTCACGCCATCTCTGTGCATATTCTTTGAATGATTCCCTGTCTTTCTGAACCATGGCCTTGAGTTGATCATGGTCAGGTGCCATGTCCATGTTGTACTTGTATTATCTGATAAATGCTTCTCCCAAGTCATTAAAAGTATGGATATTGACGTTGTCCAAACTCATATACCACTTCAGTGCAATACCAGTCGAACTATCCTGAAAAAAGTGAATCAGCAGACGTTGGTCATCAGTGTGGGTAGACATTCTCCTTACATACATTACCAGATGAGCACGAGGGCAAGTGTTGCCCTTGTACTTTTCAAACTTCGGGACCTTAAACTTTGCAGGTATCTTAACATTCGGGACCAAGCATAATTCACTCACATTTTTCCCGAATAACTCCTTTCCCCTGAGGGCCTTCATCTCCCTCTGCATATTGTCAAACTCCTCTTGAAAATCATCCATTCTGTCATAGAGATCCAAGTCTTCACTTGGTGGAGGAAAAGGACGACACACATCATCATTAACAAAAGAACCTTATTCACCGAAGGAGGTGCAGCAGGAGCAGCATGCACCACAGGAGGTGCAGGAGTAAAAATAGTCTGAACAACTGGAGTATCTTGAGGACCAAGATTGAAACCTTCAGGTACAAAGTTCTATGGAATTCCCCATGGATAACCTTGAGGCATGCAATTCTGAACAACAGTTGGAGTAGAAGACATAGGAACAACCAGAGCTTCAGCAATAGCCCTTGTTGGTTGAGGTTGAACACTCGGTGGCTGATTCTGAGCAGCCACCAGAGATTCCATAAGAGTAGTAAGATTGGCCATGCCGGCCTTCAAAGCATAAAATTCCTCGTGCAGATCGCGATTCTCTTGTTCTAAGTTGTCCATCTTCCTCTTGAAATTAGCCCGAGTGTTGTAGTGGTGAGTCAACTTGCTAAACGAGGTAAAGAAGCTTGGTAAGACACCTGGATATGCTTAACAAATGAAAGAAATATGTGCAATATGATGTATGATATGAAATGCACATGATTTTATTTTGTTATTTAATATTTCAAGGGATTTAAAGTTTATAGACATATTGCAAATATCAAAGTAATAACGCATTTGAAAATACTGAATTTTTTTATTATAATAGCTTCAAAATAGGTTACAAGTCTTAATGATCCCAAGTACAAGATGAAAATAAAGAATAAAACCCAAGCGAAGCTGATGGAGATCAATCTATACGTTGGCGCTTCCCTGTAAGCTTGGAAACCTGAGCTTTCAACCTCTGATTTTCTTCCGCATATCTGGTAGAAACCCCCTTCCAATCACCTGAATCAGGAAGTGAGCAAATAGCATCTGAATGAGGCTTAGGAGAAAATAAACCCCCCTGCCTCTCCATGCTCTCTACAGCCCGACTCTCAAGGATCTCAATCAAGTCGTCTTTCTCCTTCAAGTCTGCTCTATAGGAAATTTCTAAAGTTTGGCACTTATTCTTCCAAGCATTCCTTTCTTGTTGCATCCTAACTAAAGCAAGTTGTAGTTCTTCTATATTATCTAATAAGGGAGGAGTGGTATTTGCAAACAAATCAAGCATAGGTGTTTCCCGAGAATATGGTATCTTTAACTGAATAGCTCTCGTTTGGACCCACTGAAGATATGGATCCAAAGAAATAGCTCCCCTAGGTCCCAAGTCTTTCCTACTCTTCTTATGAATGTGACGCCAGGCCTTCGCAATCTGCTCCCTAGCTTCCTTATGGTCTTCTCCCTCCTTTATAAAGAAACTACTCAAATGAATACTATTTGGTTTACCCCTCATCGGATTACCAAGCTGTCGTCGTGCAAGAAAAGGGTTATAGTTAATTCCTTCCTTTGTACCAAGAAGAGGTACATTGGGGAAACTACCACAACTGTCAACAATATCTATATCCTGATAAGTCCGATGATACCAATCAATATCCGAGTGAGTAAGTGCCATGATCTTAGGGGCCCAACGGGGTTCCTTCCAGACATCCAAGAAAAGATCAAACTTAGGCATATGAGAGATAAACCATTGGTACAACAAAGGCATGCAACAGATAATCATCCCCCATGATAAGAATTCCGAAGATAAATAGAGTAATAAGCATCACCCAATAATGTAGGAACTAGGTTTCCGATCATGAATATCCTGATAACATTAACGTCAACAAACTTGTCCACATTAGGAAATAAGAACAACCTGTAAGCAAGTAGAGCAAAGATGGCCTCAAAAGTGACCGTACTCTTCATCCTAGTAAAGTAACGAGCTTTATCCAATAAGAACTGAGCTGGTAATCCTTTAATCCCTCCTATAGTAGTCATATGGGCTTCAACCTCCCCAGATGGATCAAAGCAGCAATCTCATGTGATTTTGGCTCACCCTTCAAACCAGTGAAAGGAACACGATCAGTAACTGGTAAATCCAACAGATAATAATACTCCTCCAGTGTAGGCATCAACTGATAGTTGGGAAAAATAAAGCAATGATACATCGGATCATAGAACTGGACCAAGGTCGAGAGAATACCCTGCTTCATCTTCAGCTCCATGAGAGGAATGATGGATCCAAAGTTCTTCCGAAAATATGCAGAAAACTCAATCTCAGGAATTAGACTGATCAACCATCTATCTTGGGATCCTTGAAACTTTATTTTCTAGTCTTTCTTTTTCCAGAATCCATGGATAAAAGTACTTGAGATATTCACAAATGGTCAACTTTTAAATCCCTTGAAATAAGATTTCTTCAAAAGACGCTTATGAGTGCATGGATGCATGATGCAACAATCACACACAAGATCACACATATAGGGTTCATAGGTTCAACGTCACGAGCATGAGGTCGAAGGCACTACCTATAAGGTATGGTCTAAAAGTTAACACCTGCCGAACAAGGTTCTAGAGGTTCCCAGAGTCTACATCCTTCCTTCAGATATTACCAACTTCCCGATTAACTCGGTAATTAGTAATATTCTCAAGAAAAACTCGTCCGAGCATATTTAATGCGTGACAACTATTTTCGGATTACTCCTTCGTAGCTTCTGCGCTACACCTAAAAGGCCAAGATGGGTTAGGTATTCTACGGTCCTCAGCTTCAGCAGGCTCCTAGGTCGAAAGCAGTACGTCTTTCTTATTACTCGGTAAACGACACTACAGTTAAAAGGGATTCCACTGAGTGTGGGATCTCATGCCTCCTTTTTTGGGATTACTCCCTCAAAGTTAACATGACTATACCGCCCGTCCTATCTTAATGTTTGCCCAAGTCCAGGAATAGGACTTATAAGTAATCACCAAGCACCCTGAAAACCAGGAAAATCCACATAAACGTATATACAACATATAACACATACACAACAATAACACATACACAAATATAAACAAAGATATGCTTAACCCACTTATGAATGGACCAGCAAGAGGTCAATCTTTCCCCAGTGAAGTCTCTATTTTTTCTGTAGCGGTAGAAATGTTTAAGACTAAGCCATTGGATTGACTTGACTCATACAGATCAAAATGAAAACCTCCACTGCGCTTTCTTGTTTCCAGAGGAATGGAAAAAGAGCTAATAACCCAAAAAGAGGGGGAAAGATTCAAGGTACGGGGGTTGGTTATGAAAAGGGAAGGTATTAACACCCTAAATATCTATGGTACTCCACAGGAACCTCTTTGTAAAAATATGTATATTTTGGCTATAAAATATTGTATGTAAAATAGATGGTGGAGGTGAAAAAAGAAACATATTTTTTATGATTTTTGCACCCGACGTGGTTGCGAACCTTTAGTGCCTATGTACCACCTTTCGTGCAATAGGGGATCAGGGTACTTGTAGTTCCTCTTTGAAAATTTTAAAACACGAGTATGTTGGCTGATTTTATGAGATAAGACATCATCGTCATTGTCCGTGTGGAAAACATACTTACTACCCACAATCATGAGAAAGGAGAATTTGCATCATCTCAAAGTGGAGGATATGGCTTTGATTTTAAAATCAACAATGCCTCACTCAACACCCAAGTGGAAAATATCTCTCTTTACTACACATTGTAGAAGTATAGTTGTTTGCATCACTATAAGGATTGACAAGAGTCTAATCTTTTGAGAAAATTTTTAAGGTAAAAGTCAAAGTGGAAAAATGGTTTGAAATAAGATTGATTGACTTTTAGTCTTCTCTCGAAAAAGGTTAAGGTATTATTAAATTGATTAGGGTTTATTCATGAAAATGTTTTGAAAATGCATGGACCTAAGTCCATGTTTATTATGAAAGTAATTTAAGTTTAAAGAACAAAGAAGAGTTTTCAAAAAAAAGGAAGAATTTTTTTTAAATTGAAGAAGATGGGAGGAGAAGAAGAGACTATCCTAAGGCATAAGGTAAAAGCTAGGGATAAGAACCATCTAACCACCAAGAAGCCAATACTTGACATTATGAGCCAAGATAGAATTCTCATTCTTTGGATTGAAACAAAGCAAGCAAAGATACTAGACCTCTTTTGAGAACCAAACTTCAAGTATATTAAGTCTTCACAAAAATTGGGCAGAGTAACGGTTGTATACGGGTGAATGCAATATTACAAACAAAGTATGTAATCACAATAACCTGCACATGAAGTAAACAAAAAACCCAATGTCTTGAGGTAAACCTCAAGAACTCTAGACAAAATATCAATTAAGATCACAAGGTCTCCAACATAGGCCAAGGTTTCTAATCCTAAGTCCAAAAAGTCCAATACTCCATGATGCCAAGGATAGTAACCAAATAGTCCAAGTATTATTAAAGGTTTTTATGGTTTATGTTGATTATTAGGTGTGTTAGAAGAGAAAAGAAAAGGCTTAAGTGAGCAAAATAAAAATGACATGAAATGTAATGCTTAAAGTAAATGGTACATAAAGCATAAAAAATAAAAGGAATTAAAGTAAAAACAAATTTTTAATTAGTGGTTAGTTGGATGACCATCTTGAAACTTGCATTTGGAACTCATTAGAGGATTGGTAGAACCAAAGCCTCCATACAACAAGTTGCATTTGGTTTTTGTCAAGTATATCATCCATTTAGAATCCTCAAAAGTACCATTTAATGATCAACGATGTTTAAGTGATCCGCGTTGACCAAAAGTGTTGTAGATCCATTAGAGGATTGGTAGAACCAAAGCCTCCACACAATGAATCTAAAAGTTATTGGATCAAAGAGATCAAATTAACATACTTGGGCTTACAAACATAGGTTTGGGCCACGAATGATCATTTATTCCAATCAGGATAAAATTTAGCGCTATGTTAAGCAATCGTAAGTGGACTTATATAAAAGTCGCACCTATTTTGAGGCCATTCAATAGCAATCTATGCACCATTTATTTTGAGACATGATATAGAGATCATGCTCCAATAACAATTAGTGCAATAAGAAAGGGATGAGATGAAGAGGGGTGGGAGAGAATATACAAACCACTTTTGAATTAAATTCAAATCAAACTATTATTAAAATCATTCATCCATTTTTGTGGAGTTAGACTTAACACCAAGGATCCAATGATGTTAATAAAGCTCATGATCAAAAAATTTAACCCAAGATCAACTAGAAAATAATCACAAAATAATATTGCATTTAATATATACATTAAAAAGGTTTTTAAAATGTTTTTAAAATGGATATAAAAGAGAAAAATATCAACTATATTTAAATTAATCAAGAAATAAAAAGTGAGACCATAGAAAAATCACAAAAAGGGCTCAAATATTTTTACCAAATTTTTGGTAATTTTAAAAAGTCAAAAACTATTTTTTAAATTAAAAGAAATGAGTAAAATAAACAAAAAATGATTAAAAAAAAACAAAATCCAAAACAAAAATAAAATGAGGTCACCAATATTTGTCACAATATAATTGGATCATTCCATAATTTTTTCAGAATTTAAAAAATGTATCAAAGTATTTTTAAACATTTAAAACAATTCAAATAAAGTGAAAATTTATAAAAAAATACCAAAACACAAAATTAAATTGTGAAAAAATAAAAATCAGAAAGAGAATAATCAAAAATATTTTTCATAATTTTTTCTGATTTTTTTGACTAAATATGAATTTTCTATGATTTTTTGAAGTTTAAAGAATTAAATATAAAAATCAGAAAATAAAATAAAAACCAAAATAATGTGGACCAATGGATGAGAGTCAAAGTGCGTTAGTAATCAAATCCAAGGGATCTAGCACGCTGTGCATATCATTAGTGAATGAAGCATAGGATCATTAATTAAATCAGATTTTCAAAAAAATAGATGGCGCGCCTATATTGGTTGGAAGATGACACGTTGGTCATCTTCAACCTCCAGCCAACGTGAATTGTAGGTCTCTGAAACTGTAAAATCATAAGCTCATACCTATGCCAATCGCTTCGTCTCTTCAAGACGAAGACAACCACACCCTCGCGACAAATTTGTATAAATTGTAGCTCAAGCAATTTGGAAGGAAAGTTTTGAAAAGGGATTTGAAATTTCATGGTCAAAACATGTTTCCAGATAAAGGTAAGTGTTGTGACTAGAACCAGGGAAAAGAGGGCATCACAATGATATCAAAGTTTTGAACCTATTGAAGTTGAGGTGCAGAACTCTGAAACTGGACTTCTATGGAGCAATATAAAGCACGATTCTTGAATGTAATTATATGGTTAGCTTCAGGGAAGATCAAGGAAGGTGAATTGATCGAATAAATTGATTAAAAAAAGGCTTGAGAATAGATTTCGAAGTTGCAGAATTTTGAGTTATGGAACAAGTTGGGCAGGGTGATTCTGGATATCCAAGCTTGAGGAAATGAATGGGGGATGACCCTCTATTTATAGAGAATCACATGGAATGTCCAAGCCTGTGAAATGATGAAGTTTGGAGGGAAATCGTGTGAAGTTACAAACAAGAAAAGTGTGACTTCTAATTTGATCAAAACTCATCCAAAACGCGCGTTTTGTTGTGCTAATCAATTCTGGAAGCTCACTAAACATGTTTAGAGGCAAAAACACGTGGAAAACTTGTGATTAGAAGCCAAAAAAAAGATTTTAAATTCTGACTTATGGAGAAACTTCAGTTCCAAGTTACCAAGTTCAATCCAATGGCATTCTCAGCTCAAGGGGTCCTAAGGCATGATTCTTTATGCTTTAGAAAGATGAGGTTACAAGCTTTGCAATGGAAAAAGAATGGAGTCAAATAGATGCTTGAGCTGAAAGTTGCATTGAGTCAAAGTTGGGAAAAAGAAGTTGACTTTCCATACTTAGAAATATTTCAATTTTTCCTTCAAAAGTGACCGATAATGTTTTGCATCCAAACATGGACTTCCTTTTGGAATTTTCTCTTGACCAAAAAAGATGGCATGAAACGGACCTCTTGAATGACATTTTGAAACTTGAACCATTCAAAATATCCAAACATTGAGAGAGTTATGAGTTTTTGAAGTTGGCAAAAAAATCATGAAATGACCTATAATCTTTTGTATCCTTAAGGAATATTCCATCCATTTTCTCACGTTGGATATAAAAGAAGGCATAAAGTTAACATCCTCGAGATCATTGTGGAAAAATAATAGGCTCAAGGTGATAAAAATTGACCAAGTTATGATCATTTGAAGTCACACATGAGAAGTTAGGGGTTCATCTAGAGGACTTGTAATCTTTCTTCATCATCAAGCTTATTCCACATGAAAACTCCTTGAAACTTTTGAAGTGATTTGTTGATAACCCTTTAAAGAGTAGGATTTCTTTTGAATCACTCAATAATACCATAAGATGAGCAAGATATACTTCTTTGAAGTTCAAAACCCTAACTCCTAGATCAAGAAAATGCCTTGAGGGATTTTGACAATTTTGAACAAACTTCTTGTACCAACACAAATTCTTTGTAAATAGAAGTTGTTGAGGATGAAAATGAGAATTCATAGCCACCATAACCACTTCCATATCTTGAAAGTTGAGAGAAATATGCACTCGTGACCAATAGGAACAAAGCCTTGTCCACGCATGATAACTTCTCCAATGAACCCCTTGTACTTTTGAATCAAATTTGATAACCTTGAAATGTGGTGAACCAAAATAAGTTTGCCATTCCATTTCTTCCAAAACAACTTCAATGGTGAGGTTTGAACTTCTCAAGCTTTATTGACTAGGGCATGGAAATAAACTTATGAACCCATGGAGCAACTTGCTAAACCTCATTTCCTTTACCTACATTAGCAACAAGTAAGACAAACCAACATTTCAGTTTATTAATTAAAAGGAAAAATCAAGACAAAATATGCATGATCACAAAATAAAAACAAGTCAAGGTGCTTGGTGATTCCTCAAAGAGCAAGACTAGAGATATGGAGGATAACCAAAAACCCTAGTGTGATCTTGTTGTGATTGAATCAATATTGTATTATGAAGGGATCTTAGGGGGAAAATTGGGGTACAACAATAAAGTTTACCCCTTATTCAATATAATCAGTCATTATTGAGTTATCTCTGGAAAACAAATCCTCATATGAGGAGAAATACTCATCTGTAGAGGCATACTCATCATATGACTCTTCTTCAGCCAAACAAACCTCAATCATATCAACTTCATGGTTATCATCCCTTTGACCTGTAACCTTGATGGTTCCATTATCCAACAACAACTGAACACCTTTCCTCCCAATTGAACATCCTTGGGAGTCCTGGAAGCAAACTCGGCAAGATCCATACTGATGTTCCACCTTACCAACCATGTGGCAGAAAGTAGCATGCAATTGCACAAGGTCCTCATTCATATACTCCACATAAAAAATTCTGAACTCTCCAGGACATCCAGAAACCATGTTCACTTCCTCTTCATACTCTTTCCTAGGCCTGATTATATGGATGGGGCCCTCATCCATCATCTCCTGCAAATCAACCTTTATCTTGTCTCAACCCTGTATGTTTGTACTGAAAATAGCACAACTTGCATGGTCATGCATATAGTAGGTAAAGTCATAGAGGTCTGCATGCGTTTTCACCAAATCTCCTCTAATCAGATTAATATCAAAATTTTGGAAGTCTCCTGGACAAACGGCCACCATATTTACAACATTTGCTCCTTCATGCTTGGGTAGAGGATTGTCTTTCACATTAGGGCCCATATCTTTGAAGGATAGAATACCGGACTTCACCAATTTTTTCACCCCAGTCTTCAAAGGATAGCAGTTCTCAACAATATGCCTTGGTGCTCCCTGATGAAAAGCACATGTTTGGTTCGCCTTGTAATACCAAGGCAATGGTGATGGTACAACGGGAGGTGGTCGAGTCTGAACCAACTTCTTCTAAATTAACACCAGGAGTAATTTTGTGTAACTCATAAGAATAGGGTCATAACTCTCCCTTCTCTGATTATACCCTTGATTCCCCTGATGGGATGGTCTATGATAAGCAACGGTGGTTGGAGCTAAACCAACAACTGGAGTTACTGATGCGACCTGCTGATGACGCTGATAATTTCTTCTAGGAGTGTTAACCTTCCTATCTTGCATAACAACATTTGTATCTCCTTCCTTCTTCGTGGTAAACCCATAGGATGGACTCTTCGCAATTCCGAAACTTTCACTTTTTGTGAGATGGCCCTCTCTTACAGCCTCTTCTAAACGGATACCCATGCCTACCATTTTAGTAAAGTCACTTGGCGCACTCGCTACCATCCTCTCATAGTAGAAATCACCCAGAGTCTTCAAGAAAATCTTAGTCATATCCTTCTCTTCCATGGGAGAAATCACTTGGGCGGCTACCTCACGCCATCTTTGTGCATATTCTTTGAATGATTCCATGTCTTTCTGGACCATGGCCCTGAGTTGATCGCGGTCAGGTGCCATGTCCATATTGTATTTGTATTGTCTGATAAATGCTTCTCCCAAGTCATTAAAAGTATGGATGTTGACACTGTCCAAACTCATATAGCACTTCAGTGCAACACCGATCAAACTATCCTGAAAAGGTGAATGAGCAGACGCTGATCATTAGTATGGGTAGACATTCTTCTTACATACATCACCAGATGAGCATGAGGGCAAGTGTTGCCCTTGTACTTTTCAAACTCTGGGACCTTAAAATTTACATGTATCTTAACATTCGGGACCAAGCATAATTCATTCACGTTTTTCCCGAATAACTCCATTCCCTTGAGGGCCTTCATCTCCCTCTGCATCTTGTCAAACTGTTCTTGAAAGTCGTCCATTATGTCATAAAGACCCAAGTCTTCACTTGGTGGAGGAAAAGGGCGACACGTATCATCATTAACAAATGGAACCATATTCACCGAAGGAGGTGCAGCAGGAGCAACATGCACCACAAGGGGGTGCAGGAGTAACAGTAGTCTGAACAACTGGAGCTTCTTGAGGACCAAGATTGAAACTTTCAGGCGCAAAGTTCTCTGGCATTCCCCATTGATAACCTTGAGGCATGCAATTCTGAATAACAGCTGGAGTAGCAGACACAGGAACAACTGGAGCTTCAGCAGTAACCCTTGTTGGTTGAGGTTGAACACTCGGTGGCTGATTCTGAGCAGCCACCAGAGATTCCATCAGAGCATTAAGATTGTCCATGTCGGCCTTCAAAGCAGAAAACTCCTCGCGCAACTCGTGATTCTCTTGTTCTAAGTTATCCATCTTCCTTCTGAAATTAGCTCGAGTGTTGTAGTGGTGAGTCAGCTTGCTTAACGAAGTAAAGAAGCTTGGTAAGACACCTGGATATGCATAACAAATGCAAGAAATACATGTAATATGATGCATGATATGAAATGAACATGATTAATTTTTATTATTAATATTTCAAGGGACTTAAAGATTTAAGACACATTGCAAATATCAACGTAATAACACATTTGAAATACTGAAAATTTTTATTATAATAACTTTAAAATGGATTAAAAGTTTTAATAATCCCAAGTACAAGATGAAAATAAAGTCTAAAACCCTAATAAGTAAAGTTGACAGAGATCACTCTATACACTAGCGCTTCCATGTAAGCTTGGTAATCTGAGCCTTTAACCTTTGGTTTTCTTCAGCATATCTGGTGGCCACCTCCTTCCAATCACCTGAATCAGGAAGTGATCAACTAGCATCTAACTGAGGCTTAGGAGAAAATAAATCCCCTTTCCTCTCCATGCTCTCTACAACCGGACTCTCAAGGATCTCAATCAAGTCGTCTTTCTCCTTCAAGTCTTCTCTATAGGAAATCTCTAAAGTTTGGCACTTATTCTTCCAAGAATCCCTTTCTTGTTGCATCCTAAATAAAGCAAGTTGTAGTTCTTATATATTATCTAATAAGGGAGGAGTGGTTTTTTCTAACAAATCAGGCATAGGTGTTTCCCGAAAATATGGCATCTTCAACCGAATAGCTCTCGTTTGGATCCACTGAAGATAAGGTTCCAAAGAAACAGCCCCTCTTGGTCCTAAATATTTCCTACTCTGCTTATGAATGTGACGCCAGGCCTTCGTAATCTGCTCCCTAGCTTCCTTATGGTCTTCTCCCTCCTTCAGAGAAAAACTACTCAAATGAATACTATTTGGTTTATCCCTCATCAGATAACCAAGCTGTCATCGTGCAAGAACATGGTTATAGTTAATTCCTGCTTTTGTACCAAGAAGAGGTGCATTGGGGAAACTACCACAACTGTCAACAATCTCTACATCCCGGTAAGCTCGATGATACCAATCAATATCCAAGTGAGTAAGTTCCATGATCTTAGGAGCCCAATGGGGTTCCTTCCTAATATCCCAAAAAGCATCAGACTGAGGCATATGAGAGATAACCCATCGATACAACAGAGGCGTACAACAGATAATCATCCTCCCATGATAAGAATTCCGAAGATGAATAGAGTAATAAGCATCACCCAACAATGTAGGAACTGGGTTTTCAATCATGAAGATCTTGATAGCATTAACGTCAACAAACTTGTCCATATTAGGAAATAAGAACAACCCATAAGCAAGTAGAGCAAAGATGGCCTCAAAAGCGACTGTACTCTTCATCCTAGCATACTAACGAGCTTTCTCCAATAAGAACTGAGCTGGTAATCCTCTAATCCCTCCTTTAGTAGTCATATGGGCTTCAACCTCAGACTTCCCCAGATGGATCAAAGCAGCAATATCGTGTGATTTTGGCTCACCCTCTAAACCAGTAAAAGGAACATGATCGGTAACAAGTAAATCCAACAGATAAGAATACTCTGCCAGTGTAAGCATCAACTGATAGTCAGGGAAAGTAAAGCAATGATACATCGGATCATAGAACTAGACCAAGGTCGAGAGAATACCCTCCTTCATCCTAAGCTTCATGACAGGAATGATGGATCCATACTTCTTGCGAAAATCTACAGAACACTCAATCTCGGGAATTAGACTGATTAACTCATCTATCTTGGGATCCTTGAAACTGTATTTTCCTGTCTTGCTTTTTCCAGAATCCAAGGTCAAAAGGTACCTGAGATATTCACAAATAGTCAACTTTTAAGTCCCTTGAAATGAAATTCCTTCAAAACATGCTTATGAGTGCATGGATGCATGATGCAACAATCACACACAAGATCACACATATAGGGTTCATAGGTTCAACGTCACGAGCACGCGGTTGAAGGTACTACCCATAAGGTATGGTCTAAGATTTATCACCTGCCAAACAAGGTTCTAGAGGTTCCTAGAGACTACATCCTTCCTTCGGATATTACCAACTTCCCGATTGACTCGGTAATTAGTAATATTCTCAAGAAAAACCCATCCGAGCGTAGTATCGCGTGACAACTATTTCTGGATTACTCCATCGTAGTTTCCGCAGTACACCTAAAAGGCCAAGAGGGGTTAGGTATTCTACAGTCCTCAGCTTCAGCAGGCTCCCAGGTCAAAAGCAGTACGTCTTTCCGATTACTTGGTAAATGACACTAAAGTCAAAGGGGCCTCCACTGAGTGAGGGATCTCATGCCTCTTTTTTTGGGATTACTCCCTCAAAGTTAACATGACTATACCGTCCGTCCTATCTTAAAGTTTGCCCAAGTCCGAGTATAGGACTTATAAGTAATCACCAAGCACCCTGAAAACCGAGAAAATCCAAACAAAAAGACATACGACATATAATATATAACAAACAATAGCACATATAACGATATAAGCAAAGATAGGTTTAACCCACTTAGGGATGGACCAGCAAGAGGTCAATCTTTCCCCAGTGAAGTTGCCATTTTTTCTGTAGCGGTAGAAATATTTAAGACTAAGCCATTGGATTGACTAGACTTATACAAATCAAAATAAAAATCGCCATGGCGCTTTATTGTTTCCAAAGGAATCGGAAAAGAGCGAGTAACCCAAAAAGAGGGGGAAAGATTCAAGGTAAGGGGGTTGGTTATGCAAAGGGAAGGTATTAGCACCTTAAACATCTGCGGTACTCGGCATGAACCTCTTTGAAAAATATGTATATTTTGGCTATAAAATGTTTTATGTAAAATAGATGGTGGAGGTGAGAAAAGAAATATATTTTTTATGATTTTTGCACCTGCCGCGGTTGCGAACCTTTAGTGCCTACGTACCACCTTTCGTGCAATAGGGGGTCAGGGTACACTTAGTTCACCTTTAAAAAATTTAAAACACAAGTGTGTTGGGTAATTTTATGAGATAAGATATCATCGTCATTGTCCGTGTGGAAAACATACTTACTACCGACAATCATGAGAAAGGAGAATTTATATCATCTCAAAATGGAGGATCTGGTTTGGATATTAAAATCAACAATGCCTCACCCAACACCCAAGTGGAAATTATCTCTCTTTACTACATATTATAGAAGTATAGTTATTTGCATCACTATAAGGATTGACAAGAGCCCAACCTTTTGAGAAAAAAAATTAAAAATAAGCCAAAGGGGGCAACATGGTTTGAAATGAGATTGATTGACTTTTAGTCTTCTCACAAAAAATATCAAGGTATTATTAAGTTGATTGAAATTTATTTATGATTTTTTTTTTTGAAAATGCATGGACCTAAGTCCATGTTTATTATGAAAGTGGTTTAAATTTAGAAATAAGAAGGGTTTTCAAAAGGAGGGAGAAGATTTTTGAAATTAAAGAAGATGGGAAGAGAAGAAGAGACTATCCTAAAGCATAAGATAAAAGCTAGGGATAAGAACTATCTAACCAACAAGAAGCCAATACTTGACATTATGAGTCAAGATGTAATTCCCATTATTTGGATTGAAACTAAAAAAGCAAAGATACTAGGCCTCTTGAGAACCAAACTTCAAGTGTATTAAGTCTTCAAAAAATTGGGCAGAGTAACGGCTGTATACGGGTGAGTTCCAGATTACAAACAAAGAATGTAATCACAATAAACTACACACAAAATAAACAAACAACCCAATGTCTTGAGTTAAACCTCAAGAGCTCCAAACAAAATATCAATTAAGGTCTCAAGGTCTCCAACATAGGCCAAGGTTTCTAACCCTAAGTCCAAGAAGTCCATTGCTCCGTAATGCCAAGGATACTAACCAAATAGTCCAAGTATCATTAAAGCCTTTTTAGGGTTCATGTTGATTATTAGGTATCTTGAAAAAGAAAAGAAAGGCTCAAGTGAGCAAAATAAGAATAACAAGAATATAAATGCTCAAGTGAGCAAAATACAAATAACATGAAATGTAATGCTTAAAGTAAATGGTACATAAGGCATAAAAAATAAAAGCATAAAGTAAAACAAATTAATAATTAGTGGTTAGTTGGATGACCATCTTGAAAATTGCATTTGGAACTCATTAGAGGATTGGTAGAACCACAACCTCTACACAACAAGTTGCATTTGCTTTTTGTTAAGTATATCATCCATTTGGAATCCTCACAAGTACCATTTAATGAACAACGATGTTGAAGTGATCCGCGTTGAAAAAAAGTATTGTAGATCCATTAGAGGATTGGTAGAACCAAAGCCTCCACACAATGAATCTCAAAGTTATTGGATCAAATGGATCAAATTAACATACTTGGGCTTGCAAACATAGGTTTGGGCCATGAATGATCATTTATTCGAATCGGGACAAAATTTAGCGCTATGTTAAGCAATCGTAAGTGGACTAATATAGAAGTCGCACCTATTTTGAGGCCGGACAATAGCAATCTATGAACCATTTGTTTTGAGACATGATATAGAGATCAAGCTCCAATAACACTTAGTGCAATAAGAAAGGGATGAGATGAAGAGGGGGGGGGGGGGGGGGGGGAGAATATATAAACCACATTTGAATTAAATTTTAATTAAACTATTATTAAAATCATTTATCCATTTTTATTGAGTTAAACTCAACACCATGGATCCAATGATGTTAACAAAGTTCATGATAAAAAATTCAACCCAAGATCATCCAGAAAATAATCACAAAATAATATTTCATTTAATATATACATTAAAAAAGTTTTAAAATGTTTTAAAATAGAAATAAAAGAGAAAAATATCAACTATGTTTAACTTAATCAATAAATAAAAAGTAAGACCATAGAAAAATCAGAAAAGGACTCAAATATTGTTATAAAATTTTTGGTAATTTTTTAAATTCAGAAACTATTTTTAATTAAAAGAAATGAGTAAAATAAACCAAAAATGATTAATAAATAACAAAATCAGAAATAAAAAATAAATAAGGTCACCAATATTTGTCACAATATCATTAGATCATTCCATAATTTTTCAGAATTTAAAAATGCATAAAAGTATTTTTAAACATTTAAAACAATTCAAATAAAGTGAAAATTTATAAAACAATATCAAAACACAAAATAAAATTGTGAAAAAAATAAAAATTAGAAAAGAAAAATCAAAAATATTTTTCATAATTTTTTCAGATTTTTTGGACTAAAAATGAATTTTCTATGATTTTTTGAAGTTTAAAATAATTAAATATAAAAATCAGAAAATAAAATAAAAAACCAAATAGATGTGGGCCAACGGATGAGAGTCAAAACGCGTTAGTAATCAAATCCAAGGGATCTGGCGCATTGTGTATATCATGGTCATTAGTGAATAAAACATTGGATCACTTATTAAATCAGAAATTCAAAAAAAAAGTGGTGCGCCTTCATTGGTTGGAAGATGACACATTGGTTATCTTCAACCTCCAGCCAACTAGAATTGCAGGTCTCTCAAAATGTAAAATCAAAAGCTCAGACCTATTCCATTCACTTCTACTCTTCAAGACGAAGACAACCACACTTTCGCAACTAATTTATATAAACTGTAGCTCAAGCAATTTTGAAGGAAAGTTTTGAAAATGGATTTGAAATTTCATGGTCAAAACGTGTTTCCAGATAAAAGCAAGTGTTGCAACTAGAACCAGGGCAATGAGAGCATCATATTGATATCAAAGTTTTGAACAATTGGTGGAGAAATCTACCTATTGAAGTTGAGTTGCAGAGCTCTGAAATTGGACTTCTATCGAGCAATATAGGGCACGATTCTTGAAGGTAATTGTATGGTTAACTTCAGGGAAGATCAAGGAAGGTGAATTGACAAAAAAATTGGATTAAAAAAGGCTTGAACACTGATTACGAAGTTACAAAAAATTGAGTTATGAAACAAGTTTGGCAGGGTGATTCTGGCTATCTAAGCTTGAGGAAATGAATGGGTGAGGACCTTATATTTATAGGAGAATGAATGGGATCCTCAAGCGTGTGAAATTATGAAGTTTGGAGGGAAATCATGGGGGTCTGCAACATGAACAAAGTGTGACTTGTTTAGCATCAAAACTCAGCCAAATCGTGTGTTTCATGATGCTAAACACCTTTGGAAAGTTTCTAAACATGATTAGAAGCAAAAATGCGTGGGAAACTTGTGATTAGAAGCCAAAACAAAGATTTCAAAATCTGACTTGTGATGAAACTTCAGTTTCAAGCTACCAATTTCAAAACAATGGCATTTTCAGCTCAAGGGGTCTTAGGACATGATTCTTGATGCTTTAGAAAGATGAGGTTACAAGATTTATAATGGAAAAAGAATGAAATAAAATGGATGCTTGAGCTGAAAGTTGCAAGGAGTCAAAGTTGGAGAAAAAGGGTTGACTTTCCATACTTCGAAATATTTCAAATTTTTCTTCAAAAGTGACCTATAATGTTTTGCATCCAAACATGGCCTTCCACTTGGAATTTGCTCTTGACCAAAAAATATGGCATGAAATATACCTCTTTAATGACATTTTGAAACTTTAACTATTCAAAATCTCCAAAAATTGAGAGAGTTATGAATTGTTGAAGTTGGCAAAAAATCATGAAATGGCCTATAATCTTTTGCATTCTTAGGGCATCTTCCATCCATTTTCTAACTTTGCACATAAAATAAGGAATAAATTTCACATCCTCAAGATCATTATTAAAAATAGTTGGCTCAAGGTGATAACAATTGACCAAGTTATGATCATTTGAAGCTACACTTAAGAAATTGGGGGTTCATCTAGAGGACTTGTAATCTTTCTTCATCGTCAAGTTTCTTCCACATGAAAACTCCTTGAAACTTTTGAAGTGATTTTTTAATAACCCTTTGAAGAGAAGGATGTTTTTGGAATCACTCAAAAATACCAAAAGGTGAGAAAGGTATACTTCTTTGAAGTTCAAAACCCTAGCTCCTAGACCAAGAAAATGCTTTGAGGAACTTTGACAATTTCGACCAACCTTCTTGTACTAACACTATTGCTTTGTAAATATAAGTTATTAAGGATGATAATGAGAACTCATAGACATCAAAACCACTTCCATATATTGATAATTTAGAGAAATATGCTTGTGACCAATGGGAACAAGGCCTTGTCCAACCATGACAACTTCTTCAATCAACCCCTTGTACTTTTGAATCAATCTTGATAACATTGAAATGTGATGAACCAAAATAAAACTTGCCATTACATTTCTTCCAAAATAACTTCAATGGTGAGGTTTGAAGTTCTCAAGTTTTATTGACTAGGGCATGGAAATAAACTCATGAACCCATGGATCAACTTTCTAAGCCACATTTCCTTTACCTACATTATTAACAAGTAAGACAAGCCAAAATTGTATTTTATTGTTCAAAAGAAAAAATCAGGACAAAACATTCATGATTAAAAAAGAAAACAAGTCAAGGTGCTTGGTGATTCCTCAAAGATCAAAGCTAAATATGGAGAGGAGAACCAAAAGTCCTAATGTGATCTTGTTGTGATTGAATCAATATGGTATATGTAGGGATCTTAGGGGGGGAAATTGGGGTACAACAGATTCCGACCAGATAACAGCTTGCTTTCAAAAGATAACTCCCCAATAGAGTAATGGAAAACCAAAGCTCCTAGACTCTATTCCCCTAAAACACGCCCCAGCGGACTCCTCCTCAGAAAGCATGAACATGAATCCCCACAAAGCGATTTCTTATGAAGTCAACATCTACTTTGGATGGCATCTCTAAGCCCATCTCCGATGAATCTCTGTCATGTTCTATGGATGGCATCTTTAAGACCATCTCTGACAGTCTTCTATCATCTTTTCCAAATGGCATCTGTAAGCCCATTCCCGATATTATTCACCAATAGTATCACTTCAGATGAGTGCAAATTTTTGGGCACTCTAGTGTTCAATCATCTTCTACCTTCAGATCACGAAAGGAAGACAAGCCAATCTACATCCTCAGCTCCAAGAAGATTGAACATGGGCAGCTTTTGTACCCCAAAATTTTCCCTCCCTTTTTACTCAACACATGCCCATTGAGATCCCCAACTTGCCCAAGGATAACCAAGAATTGACCAGACAAATTCTCCTCCTAAAGCAATGAGCCCCCAACTAGGGTTTCAATTTTCATCAAAATGGTTGAGCTCCAATGGTCTCAAATGCTTCCCATGGTCCTAATATGCCTTCAAGATTATCCATGCCAAATTTCATGCCTTGCACAATAAGTTTGCTCAGTCAATTACTCAAGTATTGGAAAATCAATTGTGCTAAGTCAAAAGTCAACTGTGGCCCATGTATAGTCAAACTTCAAGATTTTTGGTCAACATCAACATTTTGAGGTGATTTCCATAATTTGATCAAGGGTTGATCATGATTCCTCAAGAAATACTCCTAATTCATCAAAAGTCAAGAATTGCTAAATTAGGGTTTCTATAGGAAAAGTCAACCAAACTTTGACCAAGCATAACTATCTCATACTTTATCAGAAATTTCTACACCAAAGCTCAATTTGAAGAGAATCAAATTCCCTACAACTTCTCTTCATCCCATAAGTTCAAGAGATTCACCATTTGAAAGATATGAGCTCTGACATTACATGTCATATTCAGAAAGTCAACAAAAGCCTCTTTTTGCCAAGACCTTTTAAATCATGATAATATCTTCAAATAAAAATTTTATAAAAAGAGGGATTGAAGTATATTTATTGGGCTTTCCAAAAAGTCCAAGATCATCATCATGAGATGAAAATTGAGCAAGTTATGACTTTCCCATGTTGTGAAAATTTTGGAAATTTCAAGAATGGTGCATTTAGAAAATTTGAATTTTTGAATCAATGGCCTAACTTTTTAAGGTTCAAATATCTTCCTAATGTTATAGAGGACCTTTAATCTTATTTTTGCATGGCCTTGCATTTTCTACCAATTTTTTACATATTTATTTTAATTTATTTCAAATAAATATAAAATAAATGGTACAAAATAATTGGAAATGGGCTTAGGCATTTGGGCTGGTGCTTTAACTTGTCTTGAAGCACAAGATTTCGTGCACAAGTGTCCAGGTTCATCCAAATATGGAAATGCCATGAAATCTCAAATTATGGCAATTTTTCAAAAATGAAATAATGACCTTCATCATGGCTTTATGGTTGAGATTCTTTCCATGTTATCTTGTCTCCTCCACCTCCTCTATATATACATCACATGTGCAAGCCAAAGTCATGCCTACACACTATATAAGATCTCTACCAAATTTGCAAAGAATTGTCCAAATCATGAAAATTCAAAATCACACTTCCATCCCTTTTTAATCCAATCCAAGGACTCCATCAACATCCCAAGACCTCCAGGAGTCGAATCCAGTCCATACCCAAGCCTAAGATACCCTGAAATTGACCAACCGGATCACTCATTTTTTGGTGAATTTCTTGAATTTGTATCGTTGATTTCATATTGAATTAACTTTTCTCAGTGTTTGATTCGTATTCAGGACGATATATAGAGCAGGACCAACGTAATACATGTGAAAAAACGAGCTAGAACAAGATCGTGCCATTTCTAGGGCACGGTCTGTGTTCTTCATTATATCTCATGTTACAGGCTGTTCCAGAGATGAATAGACCCCATAATCAGATTCAGGGGGATATTTCATGTGGGGTAGAGATCTTTGCATCCATTTATACTCACGTTTGCTGAATGTTGCAGGTTTGAGTGACCGGAGAAGACGACTGAATTTTGACTCTGGCGTCCCTCAGGTTGAACATGTTGTCATTCCCCCATTTGCTAGTCAAAGCAGCCCACACGTTTTTTTAATTTCAAATAATAACGTTGATTTTTTAATATAATAATTTTGTTTTGTTATAAGTAATGAACGATCAGATGGCTCAGCTGGAAATGAAGCGTCTGTGTAAGGGCGAGGACCTGGGTTCGAGTCCCAGGTCCAGTGTTTTGCATTTTTCTAACATATTACATGCATATCCAGTGCCCCTCGTGACCAATTGATCATCATACACCATCAGTCTAGGCCATCAGATGTACATCTGATCAGGACCAACGCATCCAACAAGAAAGCGCACCATGTGCCATCAAGGCTGCTCCTCACTGAATCCCAGTACAGCTTTTGGGCTCCCTCTAAATAGATTTAGGCTTTTTAAAATTATTTTAATTAATTAATTAATTATTTTTATTTTATTTTATCAACTTAAAATCAATTAGACTTAGGTTCATTTTAATTTAAATTATTTTCTTAATAAAAAATACAAGAAATATTAGAATTAGGATTTATTTTATTCAACATTTAATTTCTTAATTAAAATTAAATTTAGAGTTAATTGCTTTCTTAACAAAACCAAAAAGAAAAAAAAAAGATTTTTTTTGTTTACTTAGAACTTTTTAGGTTTTTAGATGTACTATTTATTTCATGCGCATTTATTTTTATTCTCGCATTTACATTGTAATTTATCATGGATGTAATAGGTTTAGATTTAAAATTATGCACTTTAAATCTTACACTTATATTGTATCTCTCCCAAAGCCGTGTAATAGTTTAGGATTTACTTTTCTGCTTTTTATTTTCCGCACATTTACTGCTTTATTATTTTGCTATATTGATTGTTAGTAACTAAGATTGCATAATAAGACTGTAAATTAAAATGTTAGCTAACTTAATGAAAATACAAAAATAACTGAATCTCAACACACATACACATATACACCTCTAAGGTACACCCACTTCAGTTGCCTTTTAGAAAATAAAACAGTTATGTCCCTCGAGAATGGGGACGCTTTAGCAAAGACCCATAAAAATCAAAAGATCCTAGTCCCCCGATGAACCTATGGTGTTGCATTTCGGTAAATGATCTCGTCCCTTAAACGAAATTGATAAAGTGTCTCCATATGTTTCCTTTATGACTGTAAAACGTCCATTCGATTGTCCCTCAACATCCAACGATAAGGCTACCTACTCACTAATAGTAGGATAACATTGTCTAAAGGAAAAGAGGAAAAGAATGACCCTTTTCGAGTAATAAAGTAGATAGTTGTTAGAAGTTTTCTCAAACATTTTGCACTTACACAAAAACTACTTTTCAAAAACCATTTCAAAACACTTTGTATACTTTCTCCGTTATCCCGAGAAACATTACAAAGTTCTCCGTACTAAGGCGTTTTCAAAACATTTTCAAACACACAAAGCACAAAGGTATTTCAAAATGAGCAAACCTCTAAGAGCCCGTGGAAAACTGCGGATGGAAAGGGTGCATACACCTTCCCTTTCCATAATCTACCCCCCTTACTCGTAAAACATCTCGAAAAGGTCTTTTTCTGTTCTTTTCACCCTTTCCTTTGTTGGATAAAAGAAAAGATGGTGGTGACTCTTGCTTACCGCACATTTGCGAATACAAAATGAAAAACCAGTATTAAACAGTCAGTTCTGTCAACGTACCATAATGTCCGAGCTGAAGTACGGTAGCCATGAAGAGAAAATAGTAACATCTCATGTCAGTCTTTGTAGTTTACTACCATCTTTTTCACAATCTTCTTAATGTTTTTGTTGGCTGCTTCCACTGCGCCATTCATTTTAGGTCTATAAGGAGAATAATTGTGATGCTTGATTTTGAACTGAGTGCAAAGTTCCGTAATCACAGCATTGTTGAGATTGGTTCCATTCTCAGTGATGATCCTTTCGGGTATACCATAGCGGCAAATGAGGTTAGGTTTGATGAATCTGGCTACAACATTCTTTGTGACTAAGGCAAATGAGGTAGCTTCAACCCATTTGGTGAAATAATCGATAGCAACAAGAATGAAGTGATGTCCATTGGAAGCAGTAGGTTTAATCTCTCCAATCATGTCAATGCCC
This sequence comes from Vicia faba, assembly GCA_948472305.1. Classification (NCBI taxonomy): domain Eukaryota; kingdom Viridiplantae; phylum Streptophyta; class Magnoliopsida; order Fabales; family Fabaceae; genus Vicia; species Vicia faba. The sequence goes on from OX451735.1 coordinate 877,740,119, forward strand.
TACATTATGAACGACCACGGAGCAGTCATGATATTTAGAGGAATAGGAGGCACATGGACCTTCTCAGCATAGATTATGCACTTGTGGCAAGTCCTTAAGTGATGATGGCAATCAGTTTCCATTGTTGACCAATAGTAACCAGCTCTTAGGATTTTCTTGGCCATAGTATGTCCGCTAGAGTGAGTCCCAAAGAGACCATCATGCATGTCTTCCATAATTTTATCTGCCTCTTTCTTGTCCATACATCGGAGTAGAGTAGAATCATGGTTGTGTTTGTACAGGGTTCCATTGCTTAGGAAGAATTTGGTAGAGAATCTTCGTAAGAATTTTTTATCATTGATGGAAGCTCCTTCAAGATACTCTTGTGCTTTAAGGTATCTCTTCACCTCATGGTACAATGGCTTCTCTGTATTAGTGGAAAGCTCATAGCAGTGCGCAGGTTCGTCAAATATATCAATTGTAATCATAGGAGCTTCATTGTCCCATTTGACCTTGAACATAAAAGATATTATGGTCAAAGCATCGGATAACTGATTTTCTTCTCTAGGGAAGTGTTCAAAGGTGATTTCTTCAAAATATGGAATCAGAGATAATGCAAGCTCCTTGTAAGGAATAAGATTAGGATGTTTAGTGTCCCAATATCCCTTTACTTGGATAATCATTAGAGAAGAATCTCTGAATACATTCAAATGCTTGATCCTTAAATCAATGGCAGCTTTCAGACCCAAAATGCATGCCTCATATTCAGCCATGTTATTTGTATAATCGAAGCACAGTATAGCAGTGAAAGGGGTATGGCAACCCTCATGAGAAACTATCACAACACCAATTCCGTTACCCAAAGCGTTCAAAGCCCCATCGAACACCATAGTCCATCGTGATCGTTGTTCAGGTCCGTCATATGGTTCAGGTTTTGCACAGCCGGTCACTAACATGATATTCTCGTCCGAGAATTCAAAGTTCATAGATTGATAATCATCAACAGCTTGATGGGCCAAATGATCCTCCAATACACTTCCTTTGATGGCCTTTTGTGTTGTATATTGAATATCTTACTCAGTCAAAACCATTTTCCATCTAGCTATCCGTCCGGACAGAGCGGGTTTCACGAAGATGTACTTGATAGGGTCCATCATAGAAATCAATAGAGTGGTATGAGTCAACATATATTGTCTTAGCCGGTGAGAATCCCATGCCAGAGTGCAACAAGTTTTCTCGAGCAGTGAATATCTAGTTTCACAGTTGGTAAACTTTTTGCTCAGGTAGTATTTTGCATACTCTTTTCGGCCAGACTCGTCATGTTGGCCCAACCACACCCCATAGAGTTCTCTAGCACAGTCAAGTACATGATCAAGGGTCTTCCTTCGAATTGAGGCATGAGGATATGAGGTTCTTATAGATATTCCTTAATTTTGTCGAAGGAAGCTTGGCATTCATCATTCCATCTGACTACTTGATCTTTCTTCAAGAGTTTGAAGATTGGCTCACAAGTAGCAGTTAAGTGAGATATAAAGCGGGAAATGTAGTTAAGACGACCCAAGAATCCTCTAACCTCCTTTTCAGAAATGGGGAATTGGAATTTCTTGAATGGCTTTTACCTTTGCAGGATCAAACTTCGATGCCTTTACCACTGACAACAAAACCTAGAAGTTTTCCAAATCATGCTCTGAATGTGCACTTATTAGGGTTCAACCTCAACTTATACTTTTCCAGCCTCTCGAATAGCTTTTATAAGTGGTTGATATGTTCTTCTTGAGTTTGTGACCTTGCAATCATATCATCCACATATACCTCTATTTCATGATGGATCATATCATGAAACAAAGCTACCATAGCCCTTTGATATGTTTCCCCTGCATTCTTCAATCCAAATGGCATGACCTTGTAACAAAAGGTTCCCATTGCGTAACAAAGGTGGTTTTCTCCATGTCTTCGGGATCCATCTTAATTTTATTATAGCCGTAGAAACCATCCATGAAAGAGAAGACTTTATTTTAAGCGGTGTTATCGACCAAGACATCAATATGAGGTAGAGGGAAGTCATCCTTGGGGATTTCCCTATTCAGACCACTATAATCTACGCACATATGATCTTTTCCTTCTTTCTTCGGCATCGGGACAACATTTTCAACCCATTAAGGATAAAATGTCACAGCTAGGAATCCTGCATCAAATTGTTTCATCACTTCATCTTTTATTTTCTCAGACATGTCAGGCTGCATGCGACAAACTTTTTGCTTGACAAGAGGGCAATCTTCCTTTGTTTGTAGACGATGAACTACAATATCGGTATCCAACCCTGGAATATATTCATATGACTAAGCAAACACTTCCACGTAGTCATGTAACGTTTGAGCCAATCTGCTTTTGACACTGCTACCTAGGTTGACGCCGATCTTGACCTCTTTCTTATCTGTCTCGGTACCTAGCTTTTTCCTCTTGCATTAGAAGTTTGGATAGTTCTCTCGGTATTTCACAATCTTCCTTGCTTTCGTCTTTGTCTTGGTTAATTGGATGTTTGAAATCCTAGCTGGCAATAGTAGAGTTGTTGGAAATGAGATCCGGATTGGACAAGGCTCCGCAAGAGTATGTGTGTGTGCATGTAAGATACATGGCTATTTGAAAAAGGTATTAAAGAAAAAGAAACACAATGAGCACCAAAATTCAAATGCAAAAAGTCCAATGGTTTATATTGAATGATCATATGATAAAATGAACATAAATAAAACCCTTAACAAATGGACCATAGTGCCCCGGGCCAGGCATATGGCTTAAAAGTCATTGTTTAATATTACAGATAAAAGGTTCTTGAATTGATGGAAAGCAATAAACAAGTAATTACTCCTCAATGAAGGAGATGGGAAAGAAGTCCTTTGCACGCCAATTGTTAAGCTATGTTGTAGTAGGGTATACCCATTCTTCGAAAGCACATTCATCATTAGAATCCTCCACGGCGTTTAATTCATGATTTCCAATACAGAGAAGGGGCTTTCCTGCACGAGCACGCCTAACCTCTTTCTGAGCCTTGATAGTGAAACCCAACCCACATTAATCTTCTTTGAACGGGATCTCGGGGAGTTTCCCCCAGGTAGTACAACTTCCATCTTCGACTGCGGCACGAGCATCCTTAAATGAAACCATCCTTGGCACGACCTTATCATCTTTGGGCATGTCGAAGGAAATTTTGGCAGTATCAACCATAGGCAGAACAACTTCAAAATCCTGGCACGGGGTTTCTATAAATTCACCATTCATCTCCACATATTTGAAAGAATTGAGATGGCTTACCATAAATTCCTCCTCACTGCAAACAGTGACGATCCTCCCCTTGACTGGGTATTTTAGCTTTTGGTGAAGGGTATATGTTACTGCCCCTGCTCCATGGATCCAAGGGCGACCCAGCAAACAGGAGTAAGTGGGACGGATTTCCATGATGTAGAAAGTAGAGTTGAAAATCTGTGAGTCCACTTTGATCGGGAGATCCACCTCTCTATGAATTGTCCTTTTGGATCCATCGAAATCCCTCACAATAATATCACTCGGCTTCACTACCAGTCCTTCATAGTCTAACCGGTCCAAAGCCCCCTTGGGTAGCACATTTAAAGAAGAGCCAGTGTCAACCAGAACATGTGCTAGGGTAGTCCCCTTACATTCAACAAAAACGTGCAAAGCTTTGTTATGGTTCCTTCCAAGTGGTGTCAGATCAACATCGGAGAACCCCAATCCATTGTCGGCCGTCAAGCTCGCCACACAATTTTTGAACTGGTCAGTTGTGGTCTCATGAGGGACATGCGCCTTTTTTAAGAAATTGATTAATGCTCGGGCCTGAGCATCGGAACAAAGTAGTGAAGATAACATGAAGATCTTGGAAGGGGTTTTCCCCAGTTGTTCCACTATCTTGAAATCACTTCTCTTTGTAATCTTTAAGATTTCATCCATTTATTGAGTGGAAGGCTCCTCAGTAGCAACGTCCTTTGCGGACACCTCTATCTCAACAGGCTCAAACACTTTCTTTTTACCCCTAATATCAGTAATAGGTTTATCAACGGTGATGCAGACAGGTGTCGTTGTAGCAGTTGGGGCTGAGATGTTAGGTGAAAAGATTCTCCCAGTTCTGGTCACCTTACTAAAACCAGTAATATTCCGAACGTCATCAGCCTTGCTTTCTTCAATCCAAGCATCTTGCTTTATTCATGGTGATACACTTCGGTACCGTAGTTCCATGGCACTGCTTTGTTGGAAGAATACGGAATTGGCCCAGGGACAGTAATTATCATAGGACTAATAGTCAATTCATTCAAAATCCTGATAGGACCCTTTGAGGAGATCCTAAGAGGCTTGTTTGAAATTTTTATGATGGAGAGGTCTTTAATCTTATCGGTCAAACTTTTGACGGGCGAAATTTTCTCAAATAGGATCTCATGACTATTCATCAAGTGTTGAACGCCTTCTTTCAGCCATTTGAATCCATTAATTTGTTTGGTGCAGCAATCACAATATTTCAAACAGCCAGGGAAAACCCTGGCTCTCAGCAAATTCTTTTTGACAACAGTTAACAGAGTAGTTAGATCTTCGAAGGAGGGAACAAAAACAGTGTCTTCAATTGCATTGACACCTTTGCCATGGTTTGACATTGGTGCTGTTATCACATTTGGAATTATAGGCCGATCAAATTTGATTATCTTGTTGTCTATTAGATCTTGAATTTTTCCCTTCAACACCCAACATTGATCGGTCTCATGCCCGAGACTATTTGAATGATATGCACACTTGGTATTCAGATTGTATTTAGGTGAGGAAGTGTTCGGATTGGACGGAGGGTCACGCAGTGTCACCAAGTTGGCCTTTAACAGGTGTTGTAAGGCTTGGGATAGAGACATTCCTATCCTTGTGAAATGTCTTCGTGGAGCCTTAAATCATTGATGATTGGAAGATTGTCTTTGAGCAGGAGTCAAGTTGGAAATCATAAAAGCATTAACGGACGAGCGGTTATCCTTCTTGGTATGGGCCCTTGCCCCATACACAACATTAGTTTCTGTATTCCCAGTGAAGGGTTTCTTTACGGGGTTGGAGGCGGAAGCAGATGCCATAGGAGTTTTCCCGCTCTTGATACCACTTTCGACCCTTCCACCGGTTAGGATCAGCTCGGTGAAACTGGACGAAGAACACCCAACTAATAAGTTGAAAAATGGACCAGATAACATACCTATAAACACATTAATATGTTCCCTATCAGTTAACAGTGGTTGGACCCTACTGGAAAGATCCCTCCACTTTTGGGCGTACTCTTTGAATCCCTCGTTTTTACCCATCATCATGTCTTGCAGTTGAACTCTAGTCAGCGCCAGGTCGGCATTGTATTGGTATTGGTGATAGAAAGAAGTGGCCAAGTCTTCCCAGGTGTGGATATGGGAACCCTCCAATTGGTAAAACCACTCTAGTTGAGTCCCAGCCAAGCTTTCTTGAAAGAAATGGACCCAGAGTTTCTTGTCGGTGGTATGTGGCTGTATTTTGCACACGAAAGACTTCAGATGAAGCTTTAGGCAGGAAATCCTGTCATATTTAATGAAGATTGGTATCTTGAATTTATGGGGAATGACAACCCCCGATATTAAACCCAAATCATAAAAATCCAAACCAGGAATGGCTTGAATCTTAACAGCCTTCAATCTATCCTCTAGTTGCTTGTACTTAACGTCGGTAGGAGGATATTTCTCGTCAAAATAGTCTTCATCATCGGACACTCGATCATTGAAACACCTAGCCCGGGTGCTCCTTTCTTCTTCAGCTTGATTTTTATCTTACTCAGACGAACCTTCCACTACCGGCATCTGGAGGATCGGCTCGCTGAATCTTTTACCCATGTTGACTAGGGCTTTCCTTTTTGGTTTCTTTTTGGATGCTAGAAACGTCATCAAATCTTGTTGCCCCTTGGCCAGGGTCAGCAGAGTCTCTTGAAACTGGGAATTTTGTGCTTGTAGGTCCTTCACTATTTTCTCGATATCCATATTACTGAAATAAATAGCAGAAAGATAAGGAGACCTGTGGTGGAAAACCTTTTTATGTTATGATGCATGAAAAATGCACATGCAAATGATTTCAAGGATTTATAAGATTTAAATTTGTCTAGACAAAGAATAAACAAACGTTAAATTGCATTAATAAGTTCAAAATGGTTACAACATGCCTCTTTGGCTTACAAAATAAATTCCTAAGACAGAAAGGTCGAACGCATCCTCTTTGGTGCAATGTAGGCGTTCAAGCTTTGTTCTTCATGAAGTTTCCTTGTAAGCTCCGAAACCCTTTTCTCTCTTGCGTAGAACTGAGATTCGAAGGTGTCTCGCTCTTCCTTTATCTGAATCCAACCCTTTTCAAGTCTTAAAGAGAAGTAGGCATGTTGGGATAGAGGACAATATATGGTACATCTCCTTCAGCAACAGGTTCCACGATAACAGGTAAGATGGAGGGGTAAGGGATTACAAGCTTTTGAGCACGAGCTCGTACCCATAAAAGGTAAGCCTCAAGTGGAATAGAGTTCTTGTGTTCCAGTGTCTTACTATCCAGTTTGTTTACCATCCTCCAAGCTCGTACAAACCTCTAATGGTAGCCTTGATCGTCACTCTCGTAGCCGAACACCACTCCTTGGATGAGCATATCATGAGGATCGTCTCTTCGAGCATACCCAAACTATCGCAAAGCTAAGCAAGGCTTGTAAGTGATACCTCCCCTAATGCCAAGAAAAGGTACATTAGGAAATTCCCCACAACAGTCATTGATAGTAATGTCCTCCAAGGATCGAGAACACCAATAAATATCTGAATGTCTGAGTGACATCGACCTATTGGACCACCTTAAACCTTGTTCGTTCTTCACAACGGATCGTGGGATGTGCGAAACAAACCACCTAGCCAATAGAGGAGTGCAACACATGAGGGCTCATCTTCTCTTTATGGTAAGAGAGTGGAGAGAATGTAGGATATATCCCAACAAAGTAGGCACCAGATTGCGAGATATGAATATTTTGATAACATTCACATCTATAAGTTAGTCAGGATTATGAAATAGTACCATCCCATAGATGAGAAGGGCCAAGATTTATTTAAAAGCTTGTAAATCCATAGTGTTCCAACAATCTTGAGCTTTCTCCAACAAGAACTTGGCTAGGAACCCTTTGACACCACTTCTTGTTTCCAAATTAGTCGTGACGTCAGATTTTTGCAAATGTAAAGCTCGGGCAGTCTCTTTAGGGCTCTGGTATCTTTAAATACCATTGAAAGGCAGTTGATTGATAATAGTAATCCCGAAGAGTTGAGAAAATTCTTCCATAGTAGGCACAAGCTGGTAATCATGGAAGGTAATGCAATGGTGCAAAAGGTCGAAGAACTGGAAAAGAACTTTCATCATGTCTTCATCAATGCTCGAGGCAGCCAAGTTTAGGAGTCAACCATGTATTTTGGTGAATGAAGAACTCTCAGGAACCCTCGATGCTAACTATTTGAGTTGAGAAGGAATTCTTACGAGATTGACTTGGATAATATTCCTGGGGGTGGAAGGCATGTCCTACAAAACAGAAAAAGATAAATCCCAAAAAGTCCTTGAAATGGTTAGTGCAAAATGCAATGGCATGATGTTATGATGTTATGTACAAGTAAGAATATACACACAAATCCAACAAGTCCTTAGGTTTAGGCTTGCATGGAGTTTATAGGTAAGTACCCTCTTGAAGTTTAGTTGGCTCAACCTGTCCTAGTAATAGTAATCGAGTTCTAGGGGATCTCAATATCACTGATCTTTCTTCATCGGGTATTGTTTCAGCGCAAGCCTCTTTAATGGCAACCGAAATATCCCTAAAGTTCGATCTTAATGAGAGTATTATCGAGTATCAACCAACTTCAGACTCCACCAAAGCCGACTACCTCACTACTTCCTAAAGGCCAAGTTTTTCAAGTAAAGGTTCTAAAGTCAGTTAGTGCTTCATGACACCACACAACAGCCCCGTATTCTCCTTGACTACTCAAAGGCTACCGATACCAACAAATGTGTCACACTAACATAGTTATTGCTTAGACCATGTTGGTATACCCCGCACAATTTCCACAACTTATTGCTACTTACCTAAAAGGTGTTCTAGATCCGGGTAAATGATCAAAACAAGTCCAAACAAAGAACCATAATATAAAGCAAATAAGTCAAACAAAGAAAAGAAATTAAAGGTGATATAGCCCTAAGGTAACCCCAATTTTAAGTAGTCCCCAGCAGAGTCTCCAGTTCTGTAACACGGTGGGAGATCTGAGTTGGGTGTTTTTTGTTTGATCCCAATTGTTGCGGATAGTAAGAGTCGCCACCGACTTTTCTTTTATCTAATAAAGGAAAGAGTGAAAAGAACAGGAAAGACCTTTGAGATTATTTTCTTGAGTTCGGGGGGTAGATTATGAAAAGGGAAGGTGTTAGCACCCTTTTCATCCATAATTATCTATGGGCTCTTAGTTACTTGCTAGATCATTGCTTTTGTTTGAAAGTGTGCTTTGCGGTGGGTTTTGAAAGTATTTTTGAAAAGCCCCTTCGTTTAGGAAAACTTTGTAATTATTCTCGTCTCTATAAGAATGTATACAAAGTGTTGGACTTTTGAAAATATTTCATGGAAAGTGTTGGTGCATTTGTAAAGGTGTTTCTGTTTGAAGATGAGCAAGAAACTAGGAACGTTCTACCTTACTCAAAAGTCTTTTGTTCATTTCTTTCTTCCTTTGATATTTCTATCTTACCATTGATTGGTAAGAATCCTTATCTTTGGATGTAAAAGGGACGGGAATGGGTCATCTCATAGTCATGAATAGAAATGTTGTGAGACATCTTAGCATTTCTCTTGAGGGACTAAGATTATTTGTAAGGCAACATTAGAAGCGTCATTGAGGGACTATGATCTTTTGATTTGTTTTTGTTAAGATGTCCTACATGCGTATTATGACAATTTTTTCAAGGCAACAAGTGGAGTTAACCCTAGAGGTGCACGTGTGCAACGTGTGTCTGATTGCATGCATTTTTGTCTTTTGATCAGGGTGGTCTACTTGTTGATTTTATCTTGTCATACACCCTAATTTACTAGCAATCATATAAAAGTAATAAAATGCAGAAAAATAAAATCCTACACTATTACAACCATATTGAATTGCATGAAAATATAAAGGCAAGAATAAAAATAAAAGCAAGAAAATGGGTCTTTTCAATTTGGGCAGAAAACCCTTTGATTTTGAATTTTCTGGATTTCTTCGATTTGGCTTGAAAAGGGTGAAGGCATGACTTTCGGTTGGGGCCTGAAGGCCAGCATGTTGTGTCTTTCGTCTAGGCATGGAACCAGCATGGTGTGCCTTCAGGGTGTCTCTTTCATTTGGCCTGGAGGTTGGTATGGAAGCCAGAAGCTTCGTTTCCTACTTCCTGTTTCCTGTTTCTTTCATTTGAGTTTGAATGGCAGCATGGCTTAAGGCCATGCCAACATTACCTTAGGGCCAGGTTAGTTCTTAAAGCATGTTTAAATGTACAAAGAGCAAAAACCAAGAAGGTTGTTAACCATGAAACATATTAAAATGGTGGAAATGAAAAGAAGAACAATATTATATACATGTTTGAAAAAAAAAAGCTTATTTACATGCTATTTTGGAAACGAAGGGTCCAAGGTTAAGAATGACTTACTTTGCTGGAGGCTGGAGCGTGTGCTGGACCTTGAAGTGGTTACCTTGAATGCTTCTGGATTCGAAGGGAGAGACCAAGGGTTAGGCCTTTGACACTGGATTCGAAAGAGCAAAAACAAGTGAAATGTCTTTCTTGCTGGATTCGAAGGATAGCAAGATGTAAGGGCGTTTCAGATTTGAAGGAGACAAGTATTTGAATTCTGGATTTGTGTTTTCACAAGTGTTTAAGTGTTTGAGAATTTTATGGTGTTTTGAGAAATTTGAAGATTCGTTCCTCCCTTTTTTCCTCCTCTTCTTTTTGCAAAGGATCTCTCTATTTATAGAGAAAGGTTTTAGAAAGTTTGGGAGTAAAAATAATAAAATAAGGCTCAACTGGAAAGTAAATGTCCACTTGTGTCATGATCCCAAGATGAGATAGCAAGATGAATGGTTTAGATGGATTGCTTCCTGCAGAAGGAAAACAGGCGCAAGGCTAAAAAAAAACTTTTTTAAAAGTAGTATTATACTATTAAGGGAAAGTTGTCTTGGACAAAAAATGGGTAAAAGCCTAATTTAACTGTATAAACAATTAAATATAAAGTGAGTCATAGGTTTGAGGCCTGAAAAGAAGAAACACGTAGCCTAACCTTTGGGTCTAATGTTCAAATTGATCCTTTGAATTGAATCTTCCATCCTTCTATGTCTTTCGACCAGACTAAAACAACATTCGTTCCCAGTAGTTATATGTCCTTCAAATGGACCAAATATGTATTCTTCGAATGGGCCAAACATGTATTCTTCTACTGGGCCCTCTTCAGCTGAATATGCCACTTTGAGTCTTTCTGCTTTGACCACTTAGGTCCAAACCTTTGACCAAACTCAAAAGCAGGAAAAACTAAATGTTCAACCATGGAAAGCCCTTCGAATGGGCCACCAAATTATATGCCATAGTGCAGAAGCTAGGCATATTGAAGGGTTTGCAGATGCATTCGAAGGTGATATGAAGCAAACCTGGAAGTGGATTCGAAGCCAGCATGTAGGTGTATTTGAAGCAAACTTAAAGGTAATCATTGCTTTATGGGTGCTAGCGTGAGAGAAACCCCTGTCTTGTGCATGCAAGCTTGTAGGAGGATTCGAAGGTTATGTTCTGATTGAAGAACACAACTTCCATACATTAAAGAATGAGATTCGAAGGGTCATGTTCTGATCAAAGAGTATAGCTTCTGTATGTTAAAGAGCGAGATTTGAAGGGTCATGTTATGATCAAAGAGTAGGGCTTTTGTATGAGATTTGAAGGGTCATGTTCTGATGGAAGACTAGATCTTCTGTATTTTGAAGAGTGAGATTCGAAGGGTCATGGTCTGATCGAAGAGTAGATCTTCTGTATTTTGAAGAGTGAGATTCGAAGGGTCATGGTCTGATCGAAGAGTAAGGATTTTGTATGTTGAAGAGTGAGATTCGAATGGTCATGTTATAAACGAACCAAACTTATGACCTTCGATTCTCCTGCTCGAGCATGATCTGAAGGAATTCTCTAGAAACCTTGTAACATGTTCTGCCATCCATTTTTGAATCACTTTTGCAAATTCTGATTGCACTTGTGTGGAAACTAGCCCAGAAGTTCTGTCTAAATTTTGACTTAAAAATGCCCAGAATTTACTAAGTGTTTTAGCTTCATGAACGTGTCTTCAAGGATTTATAACTTGAAATCCCAACATTTCTAGGAGAAGTTCTGTTCAACAATGTTTTAGATCTCATTGAGATCTATAACTTTCATGTCAGAAGTTCGGATTGAATCATCTTGCATCATGATGAAAATCTGGCCCAAAATTATCTAATTATCATATTTTCTTAACACTTAGAAAATTTTCTAAGTGTTTAAAATTTTGAATTTTCAAAGTAATTTTTTACTTTTAATTTCTTGATGAATCAACTTCATGTCTTGATGAAATATGATTTTTGAAACTTGATTTTGATAAAAAAAGTCAAAGTTTGACTTTTCAGTGTTCATTTGACCATTTTGCCCTTGTGAATGACTTTCTTGGAAAATTGTAATCCGAGACTTGAAACTTGACAGAAGAAATCCCGAGGGTCCAGGATGATCCCTTGGGAAATGAGAGGGAAAATTTTGGGGTACAACACCTGTGATCTGAGTTATGAACACAGTTGTGACCTGTGTTCTGAGTTATCAGGGGCAGTGGTTGATTTGGTCTTAAGGAGTTATTGAGAGTTCTCTTATTCCATCATTGGTCTTCTATGTTTAGAAGATGTTCCTGCATTAAGGGGGAGTACAAGTTGTCTTCTGCTATCTTCTTCCTCGTATGCATCAACCAAACTTCAGGACCTTCCTTCCTTTTATCCTGAAACTGATGTTCGTTGGTGCTGATGCAATTGAGTTCTTTAGAGTGCTGCAAAGAAGATGTCTAACAAGATGTTTAGACATCATTTTCAACTGAAGATATATTATTGTGTGCAATAGCTTCTGAATTGTTGTAATCTTCTAGACTGTAATTGTTTTTAGATTATTTATTTTAGCCAAAATTTGCCAAAGGGGGAGATTGTTAGTTCTCTTGTTTTAGGATTGGCTTAATTTTATTAAAACAAATAATAGTAGCAATAATGTAATGTAGAATAGGATGTATAAACTTGCTAAGAATAACTGGTACAACAAGAAGTCCTATTACAATGTCATAACATGTTGTGCTGAACTGGAATAACATGTCAAAGAAGATGTATTGACATCGCGCCTGCTGAGCTCGATTAATGAGATTCAGTTTGTTCTTAACATAAGAAAAATATTCAAGAGAATATTATGCATCTTATGTGGCGCATATTTAAAGGTCCAGAAAATTCAACCAGAAATCAAGGAGAATGAAGACTTAATAAATAAGGAGATTATTTAGGAAAGTAAAGATTGAAGACCTTTCTTGGGGAAGAAGTTTCTGTAGTTTGTTACAGCCGATTTGCTGTGATTGAAGGTCCAAAACCAGTTGGGTAACAGGTTATATATAGAAGGGTTTGTAACCCAGAAAAGACACGGCTCAAGATGTAGAAGTCTAGACTTTTGTCAAGGTAAACCTCCCGGGTTGTGGGAAGTTTACAATGTTCATCATGATGCATGTAGGTAACAGGTGTATTGTTCTTGGAGGAAGCTTTGAAGCAACTCCATGATGTTTTCTTAGTTAGGAGCAAAGCTAACAAACAGTGGAGTGTGTCTTGGAGACTTAGCTAGGTTGTCATGGAAGTGTGTCTTCCAAACTTCTATCTGTGTGATCAGAATTTTGGTGAAGGGCCATTGATGCAATGAATGAGGTGTTAACTGTTAGACATCATTGAGATAATTGGAAGCGGGATGGGGATATTCCATATCTATGGAGGACCAAGGTAGAAGGGTCATTGGGTAGTGATTAAGTGCATAGATTGTCAACAAGTGTGTTGGCTGTAGGGTCTGAAAATTGATACCATTGATAGTGGACTTAATTCTTGGCTTGGTAGTGCCCAGAGTAGGTGTTGTTATACACTGAACTGGATAAACAATTCTGGCATGTTCTTTATCTTTTCAGTACTGTTTTGCTTGTGTCTTTATGTCAGATCAGATGTCTTGACATCCTTGTATGACATCTGAGTATGTTGTACTTGAATTTTATATAGCAATAATATTAAGGTAAGGGGAGTTTATCATTTTTAATATGATCGATCTTAGGTCTAGATGGTTGTATGTTTTTTGTGGGTTTTGGTGATTTGATAATTGTGTTGCAATTGATGAATTATGTTGAAATTGGTGAAAATATATGGTTGAATTGCCATGAGTTTGTGTATATAATTCCTATAATCTTATATGGTTATTATATGGTGATTACGTTTTGAAAACTATGAAGATTGGGATTATTTTGGTGTAAGATCGCAAGAATTAGGACTGGTTTTATGCAAAAAATCGCAACAGGAAAACCCCGTTCACAAAGAATTTCCAAGCGATGGGGAAGCGTTGTCGGGCGCTACTCCTATCGATTGGGAGTCGCCAGGAGAAACATGAAGCAATGATGGGCAGAGAAGAGGAAATTTACTTGAGTGCATCATTCCAAGCATCGATGGGCGATGCAAGGAGCGATGTAAGCGTCGCCAAGCGATAGGGGTGGTGTTGTCGGGTGAAGGTGTCCAAAATTGAGTGGTTGTGTTGGACTTTCTTAAATATGCAATAACTTGAGTTTTAGTACTCGGTTTGGGGTGTCGTTCGCAGCATTGGATAGCTAATGCAATTAACTTTAGTTATATGGAACATAATGAGTAATAAGAAGTATATTCCCAATACCTAATCTAGGATGAAGTTAGGTTTCCCGTGTTGGATTACAACATGCTTTGTTTATTATGATGATATGATGATGTTATGGAAATATTTTGTTTATTATGATTATATGATGATGTTTTGTTTATTATGATGATATGATGATGTTGTGATGAATTCATGGGTGATGATGCATTTTGACTAGTTGTGGTCGTGTTTACTATGTTGTGTATCATGTATTCATGGCATATTGTAGGACTTCGATCCAACGATGTTTTGCAGGATATTGTTCCAGTGATGTGTATATGAAGATATGGTCTAGTGATGGCCTCAATCCCATAGTGTGCATTTATTGCAATTTTGTGAAGTGCTTTGGTTCTAAGCGGGAACCAATCTTATTGGTGGGAATCCTTGGAGATAACGATGACTGAGTAATTAGTGAAGTTTTGGTACCACATGCATGAGTCTAATAAAGTACATTTGCATTATATGTGACATTGCATAATGATTGATTAAATGATAATGATAATGTGATGCTAATTGTGATTTTTGATGACGTGTGATTGACATGACGATATAGTGATGTGTTCAATATAAGTATATGATGGTGTGAGTGTAACATGAGGATGTAACGATGTGTGATTTCTTGTTGTTGTGCCATAACTATTATATTTATTACTTATGTATTTCATAATGATTATGATTTACTCACCCTTTTTTTGAATGTTTCCTCCACGTGGGTAACGTATAGGTGATCGTGAATAGCTCGTAGAAGCACGAGGATAGCTTCAGAGTGCATTTATTTTATTTTCCTTGAATAAAGGGAGTCTTGCTCTGATATGTAACTTCGGGGTTGGGATAGATTGGTTGTGAACCATGCATCATTTTGTTATATTTAATATTGAATTACTTTCGTGACTTTTGCCATGTTTTTAGATCGTGAGGTTATAAACACGAAGTGTGATGATTTTATTAATGATTGGACTACCTTTCATGGTATTGATATTTTTTTATGAATAAGTTTAAGACTCTTATTTACACTGCGAAGTTCGAAATGAAAAGGTTGTGATACCAAATATTGTATTTAAGTTTAAAGTTTTTTTGCAACCTGTGTTACAGAGCAAGATTACTTGTTATATGGAGCTTATGTGAAGATGTGACATCCTTGATATTGTATTACATTTATTTATTTACTAAAAATATTTTTGAAAATCATGGGGTTTTAGAAGGGTGTTACATTAGTGGTATCAGAGTTGGTCGGTTTGTCCGTCCAGGTTATTGAGTTTGTAGTGTATGATAGTGGAACACTGTCGAGATAATTTCTAACCATTGTGATTGTTATTGACGTGAAACGGAGAAATGGATGGAAGGAACGATGATGCGATTGTTGCTGCTTTGTAGGCTATTTCTCAGGCTGTGCAACATCAGCCTAATGCTGGAGGGGATGATGGATCATGTGTTTTGTAGAGATTTCGGAGGAACCATCCTCCTATTTTCAAGGGTAGGTTTGATCCAGATGGAGCATAAACTTGGCTCAAGGAGATTAAGAGGATCTTCCGGGTCATGGATTTTTCAGAGACGTAGAATGTGTGATTTGGTACACATCAACTGGTAGAGGTAGTTGATGACTAGTGGGTCGGTAGCCGTCAGAGACTAATAGCAATAGTTGAAGCGATTACTTGGGTTGTGTTCAGCAGGGAGTTTCTAAGGAAGTACTTTTCAGAGCATGTGCGTATGAAGAAAGAGATTAAGTTTTTGGAATTGAAACAAGGGAATTTGATCGTAACTGAGTATGCTTCAAGGTTTGTGGAACTGGTGAAGTATTATCCACATTATAGTGAAGCGACTGCTGAGTTCTCAAAATGTATCAAGTTTGAGAATGGTTTACGTCCATAGATAAAAAGGGTGATTGGATATCAACAAATTCAGGTGTTTCTAGAGTTGGTAAATAGCTATAGAATTTAAGAAGAGGATAACAAAGCTCATTCAGTTTACTACAAGAGTCTGAACAAGAAAAGAGGAAAACCATATCAAGATCATAATAAGCCTTATGATGCCCCAGCTGATAAAAGGAAACATAAGGCTTATGATGGGAAAAGTAAAAGTGGGGAAGGAGTTCCCGCTCCTATCAAGTGTTATAGGTATGGTGAACAAGGTCACTGTTCCAATGAATGCGAGAATAAAGTGTTGAGATGTTACAAATATGGTAAGACGGGTTATCATGCTTTTGAGTGCAACAAGGATGGTCCGACATGTTTCTATTGTGGGGAGCAGGGTCATATCAGTACTGTTGTACCCCAAAATTTACCCTCTTTTCATAAACGCATATTATTGGTTTTATTGTTATGGAATAAGGTATATTTATCAAGCTTCGTCAGGTTACAAGTGACGTTTATTTCGCCAATGGATGTTCTCAGAGTATTTTCCGTGCTGAAGATCGATTTGCCATTTTGCAATGATTCGGGGTTCAAAGATTCACAAGTCCAAACCGGCGCGTCATATTCAGGTGTTCTTTCACTAAGATATCTCTGATAACATATTGTCAAATTCAAGTTCTGCTGAAGAGTCAATTCTTTAAAGAAGGTCTCCGAATGTGTAGGTTTTCTCGAAGAAATATGGTGAAAAAGTGTGCTGAAAGTGCAGTTTTTACGCATAAAAAAATTCATAACTTGAAGATCGTGGCTTATTTTGAACCCGTTCCAGTGGCCAAAATTCCATATTGATGTCATCTACTATTCATCTCTTACGGCTGGAAGCCAATTTCATTCAGAAGGTCTTTAAAAATGCGGATTTATCAAGTATTTTCGTACAGAAAATTTGTGACAGAAGTTTATTTGCGTCATGTTCAGAAAATCTTAACTTGGTCAATTTTCATCGTATCGAGCTGGTTCCGGCGCCAAAATTTCACAAATTGAGTTGGTTAAGTTTTCACAGGAGGTATTGAGTTCGAACGATATCCAAAAGGCCTTCGTTTTTTGCTCAAAGTGCATGTGACGTGCCGAAAATCCTGAATGCTGAATATTATTTCATTTGGGCCGAAACTTCGAAAATTCATAACTCGGTCAATTTTTATCGGATCGGGCCCATCTTTTTACACAAGGTCACTGACATGGAGATCTACAACTTTTCTTCCAAATTTGAGACCAGGTTATGCTCCGATCAATACTAGTTTTTAATTGAAGAACGTGTCAGAGTTGACACTGGAGCCCAAAATAAGTTTGTCTGAGCCAAAACTTCAAAAATTCACCTTTTATCCGATTGAGCCTATTTTCGGACAGAAATTAGTTCTCGATGTCGACTATATTTTGCTTTCACATTTCAACTTCAAAAATTGCATTTAAGCCCCTGCAATTTAGCCTGGAACATGATGGACTCAAGTGAACATTGGAGGCCCAATTGCACATTCAAATCCCATATCTTTGCTCTAATTTCCATTATATAATCTCATTCTTTTCACAAAAAAGAACAAGTACGGGAAAAAATCTTTGTCACAATCCTGTAAAAATATCAAATTCTTTCAAAAACCCTAAAACCTTGAAATCCTTATTACAAACCCCCAACTCCCTACAAATAAGCCATCTTTGTTACAAATCCATATCTCACTACTTCTCCAGTAAGGGTAAGGCTGGTTTGATGTCTATGATCAAAAGGGTATAATCATTCATACATGCCATATCGGCTTTAATATTACAAAGTTTCATATATTTGCTTTATTTTTATTTCATGATATAGTAATTTATTTAATGTGTTCATGAGATTCAACACTGCAGATTTAGACAGGATACCATGCATGATTATTACAAAACATTGAGGATAAAACAGAACAACCAATGCATGGCGAGACAGATATCCTGAGAAGGTTAAGGGCGTGGGTTCAACAACCACCCCTATTGGTTTTGGTTTTCTTCCTATATTTATCCTTTTTACCTATTTTCATTCTTTTTGTTTAAAACTTTTTTTCCCATAAAACTTAACATTTTTCAGAAACCTTTGATTTTTCATAATAAACTCGAATAATTAATTTTAGTTTTTTTTTTAATTTTAGATTTTAAATTAATTTTTGGCTCAACACCCACCCTTTGCAATATGTATAATTTTACTTATTTTTAACCTTGTTTTGCCACCGTATCACAGAACTGACGACTTTGCTGGGGGAAAAATATAAAGTGGGGTAAACCTTAGGATCTAGGTCATATTTAATTGCTTTCTCTTGATTGTCTTGCTTGCTTTATATTTATGGGAACTGTTTGGGTTATTTAATCCTACACCCGGATTCAGGGAACACCTTTTAGGTAAGTAGCAATAAACTGTGAGGGAACTATGCTGGGGTATACCGACACAGTTGAAGTAGTAGCTACGTTGATGTGGCACTTTGGTTGGTACCGGTAACCCTTGAGTCAATCAGGGAGAGTACGGGGTCGTTGCATGGTGTCGTGAAGCATCAAATGACCTTAGAACCTTTAATTTCACAACTTGGCCATTAGAAAGTAGTGAGATAGTCGGCCTTAATGTAGAGCTGAGAACTAGTTGATACTCGATGCTACACTCATTGAGATCAGACTTTCGGGATATTTCGGCCGCAAGAAAAGATTGTGTGAGCTGAGACAATGCCGATATAGGATGGTCAGTGATATTGAGATCCTCTAAAATCCGGTTACTATTTATAGGGCAGGTTGAACCAACTAAACTTCAAGAGGGTACTACCTTAAAACCCATGCAAGCCTAAACCTAAGGCTGTTTGTGGGACTTGTGTGCTTTCAACTTGAACTACTTCCACAGTTTTATTATCTGACAACATGAGTTCCTTGTAGGTTTTGTTTACAGTCCTTATCCAATAACTTGGATTTCTTGTCGGGTTTACTTGCTTACATCACCTTGCACTTTTGCTTAAACGCATAGCATACACATCATAACATCATGCCTTAACATTTCCTTAACCATTTCAAGGATCTCAAGGGTTTGTGATGCAGGTTATGGTAAATCATACGTCTAGCAAAGGGCAAGGGGATTTATTTTCCTCTAGCCAATGTCGTCTAGAGATCAAAACACGATAACTTGAGTCAGTGGCTATGACCCACTCGGTATGGTAAGCTTGACTCTTGAAGAAGGACTCTCAATGACACGAAGTTTCTTCAATCAAGCTGCAATCAAATTCTAACAGTTTCTTGTTTACCCCGCGAGATCCTTGAAAACATTGCATACATATATCATACATATCATTGCATAACAGGTCTTCCAGTACAGGTCTCTCATGTTCTCGCTGTTTATTTCAGCAATGGCTCTCAAACAAGACAACAGAGATCTTTAAACTCAAGAAGCTCAGTTCATGGAAATATTCCTAAACCTATCCAAGGGGCAGGAAGAGTTGAAAACACTCCTCGTTAGGAACTTGGTCAAGAAAAGTCCTGAAGACAATAAGGACGAACGGCTGGAACAACTGAAAGTTGAGGTAGGTGCAATGAGAACCCAGATGCTGGGGCAGATGGCTCTTATCCAATGCCTAGCCCGAAGACAAGAAGAGCTAAAAGCCATCATCAACCAACTTCATCAAGACATATACAACAGTATGAAGCAAACAGTCGAGGCCGGGGACTAAGTCATTGATCAACCTCCAAGAAGACAAAAGGTTGGTTTGGGGAAGAGTGGATCTTTACAAATTTCTACTACATTACGGGTCCAACAACAACCTCGCCAAAAACAATGGGTTAATCAGAGTAAGTCGGATATGCCCAAAAGGCAGTTTACCAAACTCAACATGTTGTTGTCTCAAGCTTTGCAACACTTGTTAAGGATGAATCTGATTATGTTGATAGGACCTCATCTGAATCCCAAGACTTCTTCCCCTAACTACAATCCTGATGCAAGGTGTGCATACCATTCCAACAGCCCGGGGCATGATACTGACGATTGTTGGAGGCTGAAATATAAATTCAGAACTTGATTGATGAAGGAGTGTTAGAGTTTACACGAGATGGTCAGGCTGAGTTCTTCTACCATCCCTCCAAGGCACATCCTCTGAAGTGACAAGATCAGACGAAGAGGCTTTTGTTCATTATAATTTTCAATTTGCAATTTTCTTTTTATTGTTCGAACATCTATTCATGTCAAACTCTGTTACTTTATCAATGCATTGCATATGTCTATTTTGAATCAATTCATTCATATTCACTATATTTAAATTGCTTTTATTTTCGTGATATTATACTCTCGACTAAAAAACTGTAAGCCTTTAGAGGGAGGATGACGAAAATGATACTACAATATCTATAGTATGCTTTTTAAGAGACCCCGCTGAGGATGTACAGGCGTTGTTTCAAATCCTAAACAGTGGAGTTATAAGGAAGATAATCCCTAGTCAACCCCTTCGAGCCAAAGAAGTAGGAGTTTTTCTTTTCACACATATTAAAACCCTTAATCATAACCTGGGGCATGGTAATTTTCTCAGTTAATTCAGAGGCGCATTCAGTCACGATCTGCCGCTTCGTACATAATGAGTGGCATCGAAGACGTCCTTCCAAAACAAAAGACGGTGATGGTTCCGCATAATCATCCAAGCAGGCAGTCATTATCTCTCGAAATAAAAGCCCATTAAGTCAAAACCTATGAAGGAGACTTAAGAAAAAACTGGGGCATCCCGCTGACTGTAATTACAAAAAGAAACAGTTCAGGCAAAAGACAGGGATAATAAAATAAAAAAGAAAGAGGTCCTACAAACCCTCAACAAAAATGACCGCCTATTCAAAGTAAACTGTCAATATCTGAACCATCACTGTAATATCAGAGAAAAGACTCAAACGGGATCTAAATGCACAATTAACTGAGAATAAGATTGAAGAACATCACGAAGAACGGGTGGGTACAAATAAAATTTGAGCCTTTATCCTTTGTTTCTTAAACCATGAACCAGACTATGTTATAACCCTTAAAAGTCCTAGCTGAAGCATGGGTTAGTTCGGAAGCATACTGTTACAAAAGGTATCCTGACTCCTGAAGGTCCGTTACAAATCTCGAGTTGATATCACATCTTTGAAAAATTCTATTTTACTAAAAAAAACTGCATTTTCAAAACCTCAAGACAGACATAAGCTTTGCATTCTTAAAATAACATTGTTTGCATATGACTATTTGTTCAACAACAGAGAAATTCGCATGACGAATATCTAGTGAACAAAAACCTTCTCAATAAAAAGGATCACCTCAAGTGGAAAAACACTTCCAACCAAGGTGCACGGCATGATCATTGTCCATCATCTGGGGCAGTCAAGTCAAGATTCAAGGAATCTCTCAAAGATGCCAAATAGCCAGGGGCAGATCTCCATCTGAATCCCTTGGGGCATTGGGCATGATTTCCAGCAACGAATTCTATATGATCAAACAAACATCTTCTGGTTGTGTGGTAACACTTACTACTATGGACAGTGACAATTCTCCGTACCCGGTGAACATGGACATAGTCGGAAAATACTACGCATGAACAAAGACCCGCTAGGTTGACTGGCCTAGGAAAAAATAAGGGCATCCCGGCGAACTAAAAGGGTTCGGGCAAAAATTAGGGATAAAAACAAAAAAGATATGTACACCCAGCAAGTCGAAAACTTGAAAAGGCGGCTTCAGCGAAAAAGGGTATCCTGGTGGACTGAAAATCCGAAAGGGCGGTCCAGGCAAAAGTTAGGGATTTAAAACGTACGACTATGTCCCATCATCTTATCATTTGCTTATCAATAGAAGACTTATCATCCTGATCAGCATCCACAAAGCCTCCGTGGGTACTTTCTGCAGCAAGTACAGGGGCAGAAAAGTCCTGATGTGAAGTCATTGTCGTATCCTCAGCATACGACCCTATGACATCTACACTCCCCACAGAGGAGAGGAAACTAAAGCTTTGACATCGGCTTCCCCAAACAGGAGCTATGTTCCCCAGCAAAGTTCCTTCAGAGAATCGACATCTATATTCCCCGACCGAATTTCATAATTGCAAGCGGTTCGTAAAGTTGTCTCCCAAGCAGAGTTTATTTCTCTGAATACAGAAGCTTAATCCCTAATAGAGTTTATTCCTCTGGCTACGGAAGTTCATCACCCAGCGGAGTTTATCTCTCCGAATCGGCAAGATCTTCCATCAAAGCATCTCCTCTCTCAAACAAAGTTATTCCCCCACAGAGTTGTTCTCAAGCAGAGTCTCTCCTCGGCAGAATATCCGTAAATAAGGGGTAAATCCCCAACATAGACATCTCTGGTTCACCATCCCCAGCGGAAGCAGAAGAACCACTTTTTCTATGAAGGTCAGAAACTCAATTTCCAGTACTCTCCAGCAGCGGTCAGGGATTTATTTTCCCACTCGGATATGTCACAATAGCATTTCATGTTCATATATCATGATGTACACATACACATTGCATACAGCATAGTCTCATTTATTTTGAGAACATCATCATACAATGCATTTCATGCATCATATACGATTAATCATGTACCTTTTTAGGAAAGATGGTTATCCCCAACAACTTCCAGCAAGTTCAAGATTAGCTCCTGAAACTAGACAGAGTAATTATCTGTGCGATCAAATGCAGCTTTACGCGGGTTTGTCACGAAGCAATCTTACACATGTTTCTCCTAAATGCAGCTTCACACGGGTTTATCCTGAAATATCTTACACGGGTCCTTTCTCATACATTTCCTTCTGAAGTTTCATACGAACTTATCACAAATTAACCTTACCCATGTTCCTCCTGAAGTTTTACACAAACTTATCACAAAGTAACCTTACCCAGGTTCCTCCTGAAGTTTTACACGAACTCATCCCAAAGTAACCTCACCCAAGTTCCTTCTGAAGTTTTACACTAACTTATCACAAAGTAACTTTACCCAGGTTCCTCCTGAAGTTTTACACAAACTTATCTCAAAGTAACCTTACCCCGGTTCATTCTGAAGTTTTACACGAACTTATCACAAAGTAACCTTACCCAGGTTCCTCTTAAAGTTTTACACAGACTTAGCCCAAAGTAACCTTCCCCAGGTTCCTTCCGAAGTTTTACACGGACTTATCCCAAAGTAACCCTACCCAGGTTCCTCTTAAAGCCCTTAACGGACTTATCACGAGCAACCTTACCCAGGTTCCTTCTGAAGTTTCACTCAGACTTATCCTGAAGCAACCTTACCCAAGTTCCTTCTGAGTTCAGATGGAGTTTTACCCAAACTCCTCACAAAGCAACCTTACCCAGGTTCCTTCTCGGTTCAGATGCAGTTTTACCCAAACTCCTTACAAAGCAACCTTATCCAAGTTCCTTCTCGGTTCAGATGCAGTTTTACCCAAACTCCTCACAAAGCAACCTTACCCAGGTTCCTTCTCGGTTCAGATGCAGTTTTACCCAAACTCCTCACAAAGAAACCTTACCCAGGTTCCTTCTCGGTTCAAATGCAGTTTTACCCAAACTCCTCACAAAGCAACCTTACCCAGGTTCCTTCCCATAAGCCCTACCATCCAGGTTCCTTCTCATAACCTTACCATCCAGGTTTCTTTTCTCTTATCTCCAGACAGCAGTCCACAACACTGTAAGAACTGGACCTGATCAAACATAATTGGTTTTGCATTTACCTAGTAATTTGCGGTGCAGCTTGTACCCTGACCAAATATGAAGTTCACTTCCGCTTCCTCAAGCAGGAGTTATTTCCCCAGTAGAGTAACGGGTAATTGAAGCTCTTAAAATTCTATTTCTCCCAAGACAGATACCAATATTCCTCAGCAGATTCCTCCTCAACGACAGGAACATGAATCCTCATCAAAGGAATATTTCGGGAAATCAACATCCTCTAGATGGCATCTTTAAGCCCATCTCCGATGATTCTCCGTCATATCTTTCGAATGGCATCTTTAAGCCCATCTCCGGTGACCTTCCGTCATCTCCTCCAAATGGAATCTGTAAGCCCATTCCCGATACTACCTACATAGTCAAGCATCATTACATACGAGTGCAAATTTCTGGGCACTCTAGTGTTCAATCATCTTCCACCTCCAGATTACGAAAGACAGATAGCCAATCTACATCCTCAAGTTTAAGAAGATTAAACAGGGCCAGCTGTTGTACCCCAAAATTTACCCTCTTTTCATACACGCATATTATTGGTTTTATGGTTATGGAATAAAGGTATATTTATCAAGCTTCATCAGGTTACAAGTGACGTTTATTTCGCCAATGGATGTTCTCAGGGTATTTTCCGTGCTGAAGATCGGTTCGCCGTTTTGCAATGATTCGGGGTTCAAAGATTCACAAGTCCAACCCGACGCGTCATATTCAGGTGTTCTTTCGCCAAGATATCTCTGATAACGTATTCTCAAATTCAGGTTCGTCTCAAGAGTCAATTCTTTAAAGAAGTTCTCCGAATGTGTGAGTTTTCTCGAAGAAATGTGGTGAAAATGTGTGCTGAAAGTGCAGTTTTTACGCACAAAAAAATTCATAACTTGAAGATCGTGGCTTGTTTTGAACCTGTTATGGTGGCTAAAATTCCATCTTGACGTCATCTACAAATTCATCTCTCTCGGATGGAAGCCAATTTCGATCAGAAGGTCTTCAAAAATGCGGATTAATCAAGTATTTTCGTACAGAAAATTTGTGACAGAAGTTTATTTACGTCATGTTTAGAAAATCATAACTTGGTCGATTTTCATCGTATCGAGCTGGTTTCGGCGCCAAAATTTCACAAATTGAGTTGGCTAAGTTTCCACAGGAGGTATTGAGTTCGAACGGTATCCAAAAGGCCTTCGTTTTTTGCTCAAAGTGCGTGTGACGCGCCGAAAATCCTGAATGCTGAATATTATTTCATCTGCGCCGAAACTTCGAAAGTTTATAACTCAGTCAATTTTTATCAGATTGGGCTCATCTTTTTACATAAGTTCACTGAATCAGAGATCTACAACTTTGCTTTCAAAGTCGAGACCGGGTTATGCTCCGATCAATACCAGTGTTTTATTGAAGAATGTGTCAGAGTTGACACTGGAGCCCAAAATAAGTTTGTCTGAGCCAAATTTTCAAAAATTCATAACTAATTCATCGTTTATATGATTGAGCCTATTTTCGGAAAAGAGTTAGTTCTCAATGTCGGCTATATTTTGTTTTCACATTTCAACTTCAAAAATTGCACTTAAGCCCCTGCGATTTAGCCTGGAACGTGATGGACTCAAGTAAACATTGGAGGCCCAATTGCATATTCAAAGCCCATATCTTTGCTCTAATTTCCATTATATAATCTCATTCTTTTTACACAAAGAACAAGGACGAAAAAAACCTTTGCCACAATCCTGTCAAAATATCAAATTCTTTCAAGAACCCTAAAACCTTGAAATTCTTATTACAAACCCCCATCTCACTACAAACAAACCATCTTTATTACAAATCCACATCTCACAACTTTTCCAGTAAAGGTAAGGCTGGTTTGATCTCTATGATCAAAAGGGTATAATCATTCATACATGCCATATTGGTTTTAATATTACAAAACTTCATATATTTGCTTTATTTGTATTTCATGATATAGTAATTTATTTAATGTGTTCATGAGATTCAACATTGCAGATTTAGACAGGATTCGATGCAGAATTATTACAAAACACCGAGGGCAAAACATAACAATCAATGCATGGCGAGGCAGACATCCTGAGAAGGTTAAGGGCGTGGGTTCAACAACCACCCCTATTGGTTTTGGTTTTCTTCCTATATTTATCCTTTTTACTTATTTTCATTCTTTCTGTTTAAAATTTTTTTTTCCATAAAACTCGACATTTTTCAGAAACCTTTGATTTTTCATAATAAACTCGAATAATTAATTTTAGATTTTTTTTTTAATTTTAGGTTTTAAATTAATTTTTGGGTCAACACCCACTCTTGACAATATGTATAATTTTGCTTATTTTTAACTCTGTGTGCCTCATTTCTTTCTCTTTAATATCTTCCTCAAAAATCCTAAATTTATTTAAACTCTAATTTTATTTAAATCAAAAACTCTATTAATTGGCAAACTTAACCTTTTTTACAAACCCTAATTAATTTAGATTTTAAATTTTTTTTTATTATTATTAACTCTTTTTTTATTAACTCTTTAATTTAATTAATTAACTTTTTTCTACAAATTAGGAAAATAATTAAGTTTTAAGTTTTCTTTGTAATTAACCCTTTAATTAACCTTTTTTTAATAAATTAGGATTAGGTTTTTTGTTTTAGTTAGTAACTGAATTTTTGGCTTTTTTTCATTTATTAATAAATTAAGTTAATTAACTTTTTTTATTAAAATTAGTTAGAATTAGATTTTTTAATTAACTTAAAATTAATTTCTACAAAAAAATACCAAAAACATTAACTTAGAATTTTAGGTTTTAATTTTTCCTTAATTTCTTTTTATTTATTCTTTTACATTTTAATTTCTAGGAAAATTGTATAGGTCGCATTATCAATGTAATAACGTAGATTTATCTTTTCTCGCATTTTTTTCTAATTATATAATTGCTTCCGGGATGTAATAGTTTTAGGATTTCTTTTCTGCACTCTTCATTATTATGTAACTGCCCCAAAGCTCTGTAATAGCCTAGGTTTATATTTCCGCCTTTACCTTCTGCTACTATATTTTATGCAATGCTTAGACTAATAGGATTATATGGAAAGACCGGTAAACTAATTGAACATAGAATAACCTAATTCAAAGATAATATATCTGAAAACAAACACTGTTGCACACTTGCACCCCTAGGGTACTCCCAACTTGGTTGCCTCAGAAAACAATGGTCATGTCCCTCGAACGTAGGGGTACCCTTAGCAAAGACCCTCGGTTAAAGTCATCATAAAGACCATGATCCCTCAACGTCCCTCGAGTTGCCTACAAGAAATGATTTTGTCCCTCGATGTTGCTTACGAATATATATGATGACAGTCCCTTCGAAATGCTAAGGTATCCTTACATGTTGCCTTTAATGACCATTACATCCCTTTCGATAGTCCCTCAAACATCCAATGACTAGGGTTACCTACTCACTAATAGTAGGATAACACGGTCTAAAGGATAGGAGGAAAAGAATGCATTTTTCGAGTAGGTAGATAACTGTTAGGTACTTGCTCAAAACAACAAATCTTTTACACCATACACTTTAAAACAAACTTTTCAAACTAAAGTTTTCAAAACACTTCGTAACACTCTTGAGGATAAAAAAAAGGGTTAAAACGAAGTAAAACAAAACTTTTCAAAGCAAGCACACACAAGCAATTTAAAAATGAGCAAGTACCTAAGAGCCCATGGATAACCATGGATAGAAAGGATGCTAACACCTTCCCTTTCTATTATCTACCCCCCGTACTCAGAAACATCTCGAAAAAGGTTTTTTCTTTTCTTTTTTCTTTTCCTGATTGGGTAAAATAAAAGTCGGTGGCGACTCTTGCTTACCGCGAAATTTTGCGAACAAAAAATGCAAACCAGTATTAACAGTCGGTTCTGACACCATATCACAAGTACCCATTGTCAGAAGTCGGAGAAGGGGTTATTGCCTAGACCAATGGTAGAGTGTTCACTTTGAGCGAATCAGAGGATTCCAAGAAGGACAATTTGATTCAAGGTACTTGCTTTATTAACAATATTGAATTGGTTGTTGTTATTGATACTGGTGCTACCCATTCATTTATTTCGCTTGAATGTGCTACTAAGTTAGAATTTAGATTGTCTGATATGAATGGTAGTATGGTGATAGATATTCCTGCTAGTGGTTATGTTACTACTATGTATATTTGTTTGAAATGTCCCTTGACTATCTGTGGTAAGATTTTCATGATGGACTTGGTGTGTCTACCCTTACACCAAATTGATGTTATCCTTGGGATGAACTGTTTAGAGTTCAACTATGTTCATATCAATTGTTACAACAAGACTTTGAGGTTCCCTAAGTTTGGTGATAATGGGGAATTACTGTTGTTGTCTGCTAAGCAAGTGAATGAAATGTTAGAAGATGAAGAAGTGATGTTTGTGATGTTTACATCGTTTCAAGTTAATGGTAAGAATACAAATGTAGAATTACCGGTTCTTTGTGAATTTCCAGAGGTGTTTCTAGATGATCTCAATAATTTACCTCCTGGACATGAAATGGAGTTTCCTATAGATTTGGTGCCAGGTATAAGTCAAGTGTCGATGTCTCCTTATATAATGTCGGCTTTCAAGCTGATTGAGTTGAAGAAGCAACTGGAAGAGATGCTCGAGAAGAAGTTTGTTCGACTGAGTGTTTCACCAATGGGGTGCTCCTGTGTTGTTAGTCAAGACGAAAGACAGAAGTATGAGGATATGTATTGATTACAGACAGTTGAATAAAGTGAAAATTAAGAATAAGTATCCATTTCCGAGGATTGACGATTTGATGGATCAGTTAGTGGAAGCGTGTTTTTTCAGCAATATTGATTTGGGGCCGAGTTATCATCAGATTTGAGTTAAACCAGATGATATTATGAAGACGGATTTCTGAACGAGGTATAATCATTATGAATACACTGTGATGTTGTTTGGTGTATTTAATACGCCAGGTGTTTTCATGGAATATATGAATAGAACTTTTCATTCTTATTTGGATAAGTTTGTAGTAGTCTTATTGATGATATTCTGATTTATTCTAAGTCAGGAGAAGGGCATGTTGAGCATTTTCCAATGTTGTTACAAGTGTTAAAGGAAAATAAGTTGTATGTAAAGTTTTTGAAGTGTGAATTTCATCTAAAAGAAGTTAGTTTCCTTGAACATGTGATTTTCAGTGGTGGGATTATTGTGGATCCTTCTAAAGTTGATACAGTGTTGCAATGGGAGGCTCTGAAGTCTGCAACTGAGATTCAAAGTTTTCTTAGCTTGGCAGGTTACTATCGAAGGTTCATTAAAGGATTTTCTAAGTTGGATTTACCGTTGATTCATTTAACTCGAAAAGGTCAAGCGTTTGTATGGGATGTCGCGTGTGAAGAAAGCTTTCTAGAATTAAAGAAGAGGTTCACGACCTCTTCGGTGTTAATTTTTCCTAATCCGAGTGAGTCTTTTGTGGTGTATTGTGATGTATCTAAGATGTGTCTTGGTGGTGTCCTAATGCAGAAGGGACAAGTTTTTTCTTACGCTTCGAGACAACTTAGAGTTCATAAAAGGAATTATCCTACGCATGACTTAGAGTTAGCAGTGGTGGTGTTTGTGTTGAAGATTTGGAGACATTATCTTTTTGGTTCTAAATTCAAAGTGTTTAGTGATCACAAAAGTTTAAAGTATTTGTTTGACCAGAAAGAATTAAATATGAGACAGAGAAGGTGGCTTAAATTGTTGAAAGACTATGACTTTGATTCGAATTACCATCATGGTAAAGCAAATGCAATTGCTGATGCATTGAGTAGGAAGTTGCTACATATGTCGATACTTATGGTTCGAGAATTAGAGATGATCGGACATTTCAGAGATATGATCTTAGTGTGTATAGAAACTCCTAATAGTGTAAAGTTAGGAATGTTGGAGTTAAATAGTGATATAATAAAAGAAATATGAGAAGGTCAGAAGTTTGATTTGAGGTTAGTCGACCAACTAGCTCTATTTAACAAGGGTAAAGGAGATACATTCAGAATTCATGAGAATGGCGTGATGAGGTTTGGCGATAAATTTTGCGTCTGAGATGTTCCCGAACTTAAGAAGAGTACTCTCGAGGAAGCGCATAGAAGAGGGTTGAGTATTCATCCCAGTGCTACGAAGATGTATCAAGACTTGAAGAAATTAGTTTGGTGGCCTGGTATGAAAAAGGAAGTTTCCAAATTTGTTTATGCTTGCTTGACTTGTCAGAAGTCAAAGATTGAACATCAAAAGACGATGGGTCTTATGCAACCATTGAGTATCCCGAAATGAAAATAGGATATTATTTCCATGGATTTTGTATCAGGTTTGTCGAGGACTGCTAAAGGTAATGATTCGATTTGGGTGATTGTGGATAAGTTGACTAAGTCACCTTATTTCTTGCCGATGAAGATCGAGCATTTGATGGAAAAACTAGCTAAAATGTATATTAAGGAAATTATGAGATTGCATGGGATACCTTTGAGTATCGTGTTAGATAGAGATCTGAGGTTTACATCAAAATTCTGGACAGGTTTATAAAATGCTTTTGGCACTAAGTTGAAGTTGAGTTCTGCATATCATCCTCAGACTGATGGTCAGACAGAGAGGACTATCCATTCTTTGGAGGATTTGTTGAGGGCTTGTATGTTGGAACAAAGAGGTGCTTGGGACAACCACTTTTTGTTAATTGAGTTTACATACAATAATAGTTTTCATTCTAGTATTGGAATGGCACCATAGGGAGTGTTGTATGATAGGAGGTGTAGGACTCCATTATGTTGGTATAAGTTAGGCGAGAGTGTTGTGCTCGGACCTGAAGTTGTACATGCAAAGATAAAGATGATCCAAGAGAAGATGAAAGCTTCTCAGAGTTGTCATAAGTGTTACCATGATAAGAGAAGGAAGGATATATAATTTCAAAATATGGTCATATATTTTTGTGGGTTTCTCCGGTGACTTGTGCTGGTAGAGCTTTAAAGTCGAGAAAGCTTATGCTGCATTTTTTTGGCTCGTATTAGATATTAAAGAAGGTAGGTGAAGTGGCTTATCGGGTTACTTTACAGTCGTCACTTGCGAATCTACATGATGTGTTTCATGTGTCTCAATTGAGAAAGTATATTTTGTATCCTCCACATATGAGACAAATGGATGATGTACAAGTGAGAGATAACCTGGTTGTTAAAGCATTACCGTTGCAAATAGAAAATCGGGAAGTGAAGCAATTACGAGGTAAGGAAATCGCCTTAGTGAAAGTATTGTAGGGTTGACCAGCTGGTGAAAGTTGGACTTGGGAACGCGAGGATGAGATGAAAGAGTCTTATCCGATGTTGTTTCCGTCGGGTAACTTTCGAGGGTGAAAATTCTCTTAAGTGGGGGAGAGTTGTAACACCCCAAATTCTAGATTAATTATTTATTTACTTAATTTAGAATGAATATATGAGTCTTTGTGAAGAATTTGATATATATATATATATATATATATATATATATATATATATATATATATATATATATATATATATATATATATATATATATATATATATATATGATGTTTTGGTGTTTTCATGTGAGTCCTTGTGATGATTTGTGGGGTTTCGATGAATATGAAGTATACTATGATGTTGAGATGAAGATGGTATTTAATATGATGATTTGTGTGGTGTATGATAGGATAATAAGAGATGTTTAGAATTTTAATAATTTGTTGGAATTATTTAGATTTAATAATATTTATTTAGGATCATTTGGATTAAATAAATAGAATAGTGGTGTAGAGAAAATAAGGGCAAGATAGTCATCTGGGAAGAATAAGTGAGGATGATAGTGGAAGTTCATTATTAGGATTCCAATGGTTAAACAAGGAAAAGGAGTTTCATTATGTCATTTTGTGAAATCGTGAAATTTGGAAGAACATTGTGAAGAAAAGTTAGGGCACAAAGAGGCAAGAGGAGCATAGGAATCTCGGTAGAGCGTGAAGAGGATTCAATAGCAATAATCTTAAGGTAAGGGGTGTTTATCATTGTTATTATGATCTATCTAAGGTCTATATAGTTTTATGTTTTTTGTGGGTTTTGGTGATTTGATGATTGTGTTACAATTGATGAATTATGTTGAAATTGGTGAAAATACATGGTTGAATTGCCATGAGTTTGTGTATATAATGCCTATAATGTTGTATGGTTATTATATGGTGATTATGTGTTGAAAACTATGAAGATTGGGACTCTTTTGGTGTAATATCGCAAGAATTAGGACTTGTTTTATGCAGGAAATTGCAACAGGAAAACCTTGTTCACGAAGAATCGTCGGGCGATGGGGAAGCATCGTTGGACGATGTTGCTGTCGCATGGGAGTCGCTAGGAGAAATGTGAAATGATGAAGGGCAGAGAAGAAGAAAGTTACTGGAGTGCGTTGCTCCAAGCATCGTCGGGATATGCATGGAGCAAAGCAAGCGTCGCCATGCGATAAGGAAGGTGTCGCCGGGTGAAGGTGTCCAAAATTGTGTGGTTGTGTTAGGCTTTCTTAAAAGTGCCATAACTTGAATTTTATACCTTGGTTTGGGATTCCATTCGCTGTGTTTGGTAGCTAACACAATGAACTTTAGTTAGATGGAATAAAATTAGTAATAAGAAGTATATTACCAATACCTAATCTAGGATGAAGTTAGGTTTCTTGTGTTGGATTACAAGATGTTTTGTTTATTATGATGATATGATGATGTTACGAATATGCTTTGTTTATTATGATGATACGATAATATGATGTTTTTTATTATGATGAAATGATGATGTTGTGATGAATTCATGGGTGATGACGTGTTTTGACTAGTCGTGGTCATGTTTACTATGTTATTGTGCATCATGCATTCATGGCATATTCTAGGACTTTGGTCTAGTGACGTTTTGCAGGATATTGATCCAGTGATGTGTATAGGACGATATGGTCTAGTGCTGGCCTCAGTCACATAGTGTGGATTGAGTGCAATTTTGTGAAGTGCTCTGGTTTCAACCGGGAATCAATTCTATTGGTGGGCATCCTTGGAGATAATGATGACTGAGTCATTAGTGAAGTTTTGGTACCAGGTGCACGAGTCTAATGAAGTGCATTTTCATTATATGTGACATTGCATAATGATTTAGTACATGATAATGATAATGTGATGCTAATTGTGATGTTTGATGACGTGTGATTGATATGATAATATAGTGATGTGTTCAATACGAGTATATGATGGTGTGAGTATAACATAAGGATGTAATGATGTGTGGTTTCTGCTATTGTTCCATAACTATTATACTTATTCCTTATGCCTTTCATAGTGATTATAATTTATGCACCCTTTCTGTTTGAATTTTTCCTCTATGTGGGTAACGCACAAGTGATCGTGAATAGCTCGTAGAAGCGTGAGGATAGCTTATGAGTGAATTTATTTGATTTTCGTTAAATAAAGGGAGTCTTGCTCTGATATGTAACATCATGGTTGATATTGATTGGTTGTGAATCGTGCATGATTTTTTTTTATATTGAATCTTGTATTACTTTCGTGACTTTTGCCATGTTTTGGATCATGATGTTATAAACACGAAGTGTGATGATTTTATTAATAATTGGACTACCTTTCCTGGTATTGAGATTATTTTTATGAAGAAGTTTAAGACTCTTACTTCCATTGCGAAGTTCAAAATGAAATGTTTATGATACCAAAGATTGTATTTAAGTTTAAAGTATTTTTTGCAACCCGTGTTACAGAGTAGGATTACTTGTTATATGATGCTTATATGAATATGTGACATCCTTACTATTATTTTACATTTATTTTTTTAGTAAAAATATTCGTGAAAATCGTGGGGTTTTAGAAGGGTGTTACAAGGAATATCACACAAGACCGCTTTAAATAATATATTAGCAAGATGGTTTTCAATTGTGTGAAAACAAAGTTGTTATCACCTATGTTATATGCCTAGATAATTCAAATTACTTGAGAAAACATAATTTGTGCTTATTTATGGGTTCAATATACTTGTCTGTTGTTAATGAAAAGTAGCCTCAATCAGAGTGTGATAATCTAACTCTGATGAAGAGTGTCTTCTGATTTACTTTAGACACTAGAACTTAAAATGAATTATTTAGTGCTAATTTCATTTGGATTTGATGACACTCTTAACTACATGTTTATGATAATTATATGTGTGCTTAGTTACTAGAAGGTTAAAGACTCTTGGGTAATGATGTGTATCTCTTTAATATTCATCGTACTACTCTTTCCTTCATCTTCATTTTTATTGTCTTGTCTTTTCAATGTTTTCTTTTAAAAAAATGTCTTTTTAATCCTTATGTTTTTCACTTCTCAACCGTTTTAAACTTCTTAAAAATAGTCCTTCAGTGAACCTTTACCAAAGAAAGTTATCATGCATTTAGTCTTGGCTAGTTATTTAAGAATCCCTTATCCTCTCATGTTTCAATCAAATTTTTTGTTTACTCAATCTGATATAGCTTTGATATCTACTTCTGATATTAAGAACATGTTAGTAGTCATCGATGAAAGGTTGGTTGATCTTGAAGAACTTTTATCCCTTGGCTGTGATTTTCAAAAGGTGTTTTCTCAACAAGGATGGGATGGTTACTTTAGTATGCTCTTTAGATTCACTGACTCAAATCTTGTCAAAGGGTTCTGGGTAAATTCTTCTATCCAACAACTAAATATGTAGTTTGCCATTATTTACATTGTCTCTGGTATTCCTATCACCGTCACCACAACTTTTATTGCTAATGCTATAAACTGTGAAGATGATAGGGTTTCTCTAGATATACTATTGTGGGAACACTATTTTCCTCATTACCGCATCTTTGTTGATTAATCCAACACTTCTGATGTCTCTAATCTTTGTTCTAAGCCAGGTTTGTGGCATCAACTTCTGAATACTAACTTCTTGCCAAAGAACGAGGATCTAGATTTTTTGGATATTGATGAAAAAGTACTTATTCTTCTTCTCTCTTCTAACACTCTGACCAGTCCTCCTCAACTTATGTTTGACTACTTGAGAAAGACTCTCTTATCCTTCCATGAGGGAAAGTATTTCTTCATCCCTTATGGACAAGTTCTTTTTGAACTTTTCATCCAACAAGGAGTAGTGTTAACTTCTGAGGATGACTCTTCCAAATTCTACAGTGAAAAGTTAAAAGTTAAAATCAAGATGGTGTCTTGGAAATCATGTTCTTCTGTTTAAAGTCTTTTTTATGTTTGTTGTTGTTGTTGTTTTCTTTATTGTAATTTCTTTTTTATCAAATACAATTTATTTTCTTTGTTGCTTAAGGTTGGAATAATAACAAGTATTATCATAACTTATTAATGTGAAAACTTAAGAAATTAACAATAACGGTTAAGAGAAGAGGAAATTATTTATTAACTAAAGAGAGGTATTACAAATACTGTTACAAATGGTTCTTAAGAATACTCTTCTTATAAACCTTCATTTGTCTTAGGGAATGAATTCACATAAGCCTTTCAGTCTTTGTCCCATTCTCCATCTAAATTCTCCTTCTTCTTCTTTTTGAGCTTCTTCATCAGCCTTTCTGAAGTCCTTCTCACAGGAAGAGATTCAACTGATGAGGATGTTCCTACAGCTAAGGAAGTCAGTATCTTTGATGACTCATTTCTTTGATCATTTATTCCCTTGTCTGTTTCTTAAACAAATTTGTCATGTCCTTCTGAAAATCTCTCTAATGTTCCTTGAATTGCTTTGTCTTTCCCATTCTTGTCTTTGAAGTGGGATTAAATGAAAATGTCCACACTAAATGTTTGTATTTATAGAATAAGATATTGTGTAAGTACAAATATGTATTAAATATTTCCATGGGAAGCTATTGTTGTTAGTATCTGATCTTATCTATCTTGTAAGTTTTGGAAATAGTGTTTGTCTTCTCTCCAGCCAATAAGGTTTTGAAAATTGTATTATTTTATGAACTTTCTTTTAACTATTTTCATAGTTTTACTTTAAAACTGATTGACGGTTAAGAAGACTATGCTAATTCAATAGATGAATTAAAATGAGACAAACACAATAACATAAAGACTTTAATTCGTTAAAGAAGCTAGTACAAAGATAGATCTTAAGGCTATAACACACTAAAGATAAAGAAACCTAAGAATTATCAATAGAGCTTTCCGGAAGGTTCATCAAATCATCTATATGACCCAAATAGTATTGGTTAGCCTCATCTTTAGTGGGAGGATAATCTCCTATCATGTTTCTTTGTATTGCTTCAACAACTTTGCTTTTGCTTCAAGTCGTAACTCTAGCAGATGTACTTGCTAAGTCAACAACAAAATAAACAAGATTGGTGATTCCTTCTCAGATTTTTGCTTATTCTCCATGGATTGCTTTTTATGTTTCACAGTCTTCTTGACATCTCCTTCCACCTTTAATGGTTTTTTTGCCTATCCATGTTGATGAACTGAATAAACCTAAAAAGAGAAAGATGATATGATTAAGCTCCATGGCCTCTACTTTCATATAGATACTTATCTTGGAAAATATCTTCATAATCATATGGCCATGCTTCTCGAGCCTCTCTACTTATGCTATTGTGTCAAAATATCACTCTAACCATCTTGGAACTTGTAGTCTGTATGCTTTTCATTTAACATATTTTTTTCTTTTCACTGATTGTTCTCTTTCTACCTCTTCTTTTCTTTTTTTACTTTACTATTTTTTCTCTCTTTTTGTTTACTTTTTGGTAATGACAAAAGGGGGGGGGGGGGGGCATGAGAAATATGTAAGTGTTTAAAGAGAATGATAAAAACATTTTGTATGTTTTTATCAAGATCCTGAACCCAATTGAATAAACTAATGTTATGTGCTTAAACTTTTTTATTAAGATCTTAAACCTAATTGAATAAACTTATTCTACATGCTAACGTTTATTTATAAGATTCTAAGATCCTAGACTCAATTAAATAAACTTATGCTATGTGCTAAAGTTGATTTACATTCTGAACCCACTTCAATCAACTTGTGAACATATGCTTAATGATTTTTTAAATAAAAAGCTTAATAACTCATATAGGACTAATGGGAGCTTACAAAACATAAAATATTTTTTATTAGACTCAAAGAGAGCTTACAAATCTCAGGCCCTGAAGTTGCCAAAGTTACTTTGCTGATTATTTTAAAAATAAAGGTTTAATAACTTGGATAAGACTTAAGGGGAGCTTACAAAACTAAACCTATGAACGGTTAGACTCGGAGAGAGCTTATAAACCCCAGGCTCTGATGTTGTCAATTTACTAAAATTGGTTTAAATAATTTCGATATGATTTAGGTGGAACTTAAAAACCTCAACCTATGGACTGTAGAATCAGGGGGGTCTTACAAACCTCGGACTCTGATATTGTCAAATTATTGAAACTGACCAACCAATTGTTCTTAAATATTTATGTTTTTCATCGTCAAAAATGGGGAGCTTCTTAGAACAAACATTTTCATGTTCATACTCCTTGGGTTTTGATGATAACTAAGTACTTAAAGAACAAAAGAGTATACTAGTGTTTGATTAAGTGTGAAGGTTCATTAAAACTAGTTATTAACTTGGTTATGACCTATTTAAGTAGCTTGTAAAGAAGAAGCATGAAATTTAGATTCTAAAGGATCAGAATCTAAATTTCTAATAGAACCTCAAGAGCCATATGTTTTCAGCTTCTGATAATGAAATAGAAACTCATTTACAACATTGACTTTTCCTCTAATAATTCAAATGGAACATCAAGCGCTCTGCTGGAAACATAGTACAAAGCTCTTATGTTTGTACTCTTTGCAAAAGGAACCTCCATCTTATCAATGACTGGACTTATGGAGAAAGTCAAATAGAGTTTTAGCACGAGGCTCAAGGTTGAATGATATGATTTCTTCGTTCTACCACTTCATGCCTATAGACTCCTTACTTGAGAAAGAATAAAACGATAAATATATTATTCAAAAGATGAAGATCCTCATCGTACAGACTCTAACGTCTCTCTCTTGGAAACTGCTTCTTCAGCAAAGACACTTGTGCAAGTGTAATACGGTGGAAGAACTGACTTTTTTGGTTTTATCCAAATGTGCGGATAGTAAGAGTCGCCACCGACTTTTATTTTATCCATATTTAGGAAAGGTGAAAAGAACAGGAAATACCTTGATAGATTTTGAGTTCGGGGGGTAAGTTATGAAAAGGGAAGGTGTTAGCACCCTTTTCATCTGTAGTTATCTACGAGCTCTTAATTTATTTTAAAAAAACTTGCTTTGTGTGTATGTGATTTGTTTCAAAATATTTTGAAAAGCCAATATAAGGCTAACTTTGTAATGATTCATGTATCAGTCCTCAAGAATGCGTACAAAGTATTTTTTGAAAATATTTGTTCAAAAGTGTAATGTGAGAAATGTTTTGTTTATGAGAAAATTTGTGAGCATGCAATTAGGATTTTATTACCCACTAAAGTCTTTCTTATTATTTTCCTTCTCCTTTAGAGATAATGCTATCCATACCATTAGTTGTTAGGTAGCCCTATCCATTGGATGTGAAGGGACGAGCGTAGGGTCATCGTATGATCATTGAAGGAAACATATAGAGATACTTTAGCCATTTATTAGAGGGACTAGATCATCTTTCGTAGGCAACGTCGAATGGTCATCGAGGGACTATGATCTTTATTCGAGGGTTCTTGCTAAAGTATCCCAATTTCAAGCGACATAACCATTATTTCTAAAGGAAACAAAGAGAGGTTACCCTAGAGTTGCAAAGTGTGAATAGTGTGTTCAGTTCAATTATTTATCTTGTATTAGGATTATCTACCGATTGATTTTAATCTTTCCATACATGCCTAACTACTAGAAGTATAA
Organism: Vicia faba; assembly: GCA_948472305.1. NCBI lineage: Eukaryota > Viridiplantae > Streptophyta > Magnoliopsida > Fabales > Fabaceae > Vicia > Vicia faba. Next base: position 877,778,533 of record OX451735.1, read on the forward strand.
TATGTATACAGAAAATTAAAGGTACGGAAAGTAAATCCTAAGCTATTACAGGGATTTGGGAAAGTTACATAGAAAAAAGATGTGGAAAATAAAGTGCGAAATTAAACCCTAAACTATTATATCCCATAAGCAGTTGTGTGATACGGTGGCCAGAACCGGGACTGTTTTGAAATGCTAGCTTGTGTTTTGCGTTTGTGTTTGCAAAATGTCACGGTAAGCAAGAGTCACCACCGACTTTTATTTTATCCAACTAGAAAGGAAAAAAGCACAGAAAAATTCCTTTTTCAAGATTTAGATTACGGGGGGTAAATTATAGAAAGGGAAGGTATTAGCACCCTTTCTATCTGTGGTTTTCCACGGGCTCTTAGGTACTTGCTCATCATTTTCAAAATTGCTTGTGTGTGTTTGATCTGAAAAAAAGTTTTTGTTTTACTTCGATTTAACCCTTGCTTCTGTCTTCAAGAGTGTTACGAAGTGTTTTTGAAACTTGTTTGAAAAGAGCGTAAGTGTGGAAAAAGTTTGTTTTGTTTGAGCAAGTACTTAAGAGCTAATCTACCTACTCGAAAAAAGAATTATTCTATGTTCGTTTCCTTTAGACAGTGCTATCCCACTATTTGTGAGTAGGTAGCACCGTCATCGAAGTTTTAAAGGGTCAATTCGAAAGGGACGTACGATCACTAAAGCAATGTTAGGACGTCTTAGTAGTAACTCTAATGTCTTAAGATCATATTCGAGGCAACAATTCTGAGGAAACCTTTCCGAGGCAACTTTGATATTTGTTTAGACAAGAGTGCGACCACAAAAATACCCTATACTTAATGATCATTTACCGAAGGCAACCGAAGTGAGAGTATATCCTAGGGGTGCGCATGTGCGAGTGATTCAACTTCAAATTATTATCTTTGCACATTTAGGGTTTGCTAACTGTTTTAAAGTTTACATACATTCTTGTCATGCAACCCTAATATCATACATCTAACAGTTTAATATTTTGTGGAATTTAAAGTGCGGAAAGTAAAGCTACGCTATTACAAGGCTTCGGGTATTAATTACATAGCCAAAAAAACCCGTCAAAACGAAAAAGAAAAAAATTCCTAATTAATCTATTACACCTTGTGAGCAATTACATCAATATGGTAAAAATAATTAAATGCGCGACGAATATAGAACACAAGGAGATTAGGGTTTTGACCCCGTCAGACCTAATAAAAAGAAAAAATTATTTTTGTTGTTTTTAATTATTTTTAAGAAAAATAAGGTTTGACTTAAATACAAATCTAATTAGTAATTAAATTAAATTAAAGAAAATAATTTACATGGCCTATTTTTGTATTTTTGGTTATTTTTTAAGAAAAAGAAAATAGAATTTAAATTAAGCTAAAAAACCTAATTTTCTAATTGTTTTAAATTTATTTACAAAATAATTAAAGTTACCCTAAAATTAAATAAACTAATTAAATTAAATTTTGTATAAAAAATAAATTCTAAATCTAATTGGATGAAAACATTATTTTTGTGATTTTATTAAAAAAGGAATTAATTTTTATGTTAGTAAAAATAAATAAATTAATTAAATATAGAAATAAAAAGAATAAAGGAAAAGAAAGTTAGGCTTGCTTGTAAGTAATTTTGGGAGAGTGGATAGCAATTCTGGGCCCAAGACATTTGACCCACGTTGACCTTCCACGTTCTAGTGCTATGCGTTGACTGAGCTTTTGGTGGACCCTCATGCAATGGCCTTCAGATCTGGATGGTTGATAATCTGATGGTTAGGAGATGATGATCCATGGTGGTCTTCATGCCTTGTATGCTCGCCTGATTATATGAAGGAAAATAATATGAAATAATGGGGGGACCTGGGATTCGAACCCAGGCCCCAAAGCCTCTTCCACTAGCCTTGTTACCAACGTGGCTGCGTGCCTTTATTGTACATAGAATAAAAATAATAGATAATATGTAATAATGCCAGTTAGTGGGGGAAAAAATAAAAATTGTGCCAGAATTCAAATGAACGAGTAAGATGGTGCCACGCAAGTCATCCTTGTCCTCCCTCCGTTGGTAAAAGATCACTGACTTTTACCTACAGATGAACGTCCGTAACTATAAGCCAACGATTTTCCAGAATCGTCCACAGGCATGATAAATAAAATCCAACGCCATGAATCAACTAGTCTTGGCCTGCTGAGCATGATGGTGCCCTTCTTGTGGCCCAATTTTACCTGTGTGAAAAGATCCCAAATCGAGACCAAGAACCCTAGCAATGGTGGATTCTAATACAACTTCCAAAAATGAAATTAAATGATATAGATAGCTTGGAAATGTGTTAGGGATTAAGAATATGTAAGTATTTCATGCTGTAAATGCCAAAATCATGTAATTCGATTTCAAGAAAAAGTTCAAAGTCGTGGTTTGCTTACATCGGGTTTTAGCGCAGAAAAATCCTTGTTCTTGATTGGTATAGGTTCCTTGAGTGCTCAGGAAGCAAAAGGGATACCTAGAAAGGTTTGAAAGCACCTGCAAATACGAAAATAGATCACCATTTTCTTTGATTTTTTTCAAGTTTTGTTCTGCCTTTGTGCGCCTCTAAAGCTTGTTCTTTCTGGCTGCAAATGTTCACTATATACCAAGGAATGAATTAGGTTTTCAACAGTCCATTCAATCTTTGTCAATTATGGCTTTTGATCTTGATTTGATTCACTTGAAAATCTTTCCAAAATAGGCCAAAATCAATCTCTTTGTGCCCACTTTTGCCTTGCACGAATTCATTCACTTTCCAGATGGATATAGGACCTGAAATATGCACAAGATCTTGAGGTTTCAATGATTTGGATTTTTTCATGATTTGTTTTGATTTAAATTGATTTAATTGAAATAAAAAATCAAAATAAATAGAAAAAATAATATAAAGACAAATGGGAAGAGCTAGGGCTCGTGGACCATTCTACCAACTCAAAACAAGTGAAAAAAGTTAGGCCCATTTAGCAAAAATTGCAATTTGAGGCACTTTTGACTTTTCGCAATTTTGCAAAAAAGGTCAACTTCACCAATGCATAACTTCCTCAATTTTGATTCTTTGAAGGTGTTCTTGGGCCTTTTAGAAATATTGATATGTCCTATAAGCAACCCTTTTGTTCTCATCTCAATTTGGTATTCCATGTTCATGTATGAAGCTTTGACAAAAAAGGTGTTTTTGTTGACTTTTCAAAATGACCTATAATGTCCAAATTCATAACTTCTTGTGAGTGCATATTTTGAACTTGGGAGCTGAAGATGAATGGTAGGGAATTGCCTCCTATTCAAAATGATATTTGGATGGGTCATTTCTCATAAAGTATGAAAAAGTTATGCTTGGTCAAAATTGAGTTGACTTTTCCTACAAAACCCTAATTTAGCAACTTTTGGGTTTTGATGAATTGGGAGCAATCCTCGAGGAATCATGATCAACCCTTGATCAAATGATGAATGGTACTTAAAAATGAGGATGTTGACCAAAAATATTGAAGTTTGACTGTATGTGGGCCACAATTGACTTTTGCCCTAGCACAGTCGATTTTCAGGCCTTTGAGCAATTGACTGAGCAAATTTCCTCTGCAAGGCTTGAAACTTGACATGAATGATCTTGAGAACATATTAGGACAATGGTGATCATTTGGGATCCCTTGGACTCAAGTATCTTGATGCAATATGAAACCCTAATATGAGGTAGACTGCCTTTAGGAGAGAGCTTGTCTGATCAACCCTTGGACTTCTTGAGCAACTTGAGGATCTTTCTTGAAATGTTTGGAGAAATATGGGAGGGCAAATTTTGGGGTACAACAGTTGCCCCTGTTCAATCTTCTTAAACCTGAGGATGTAGATTGGCTTGTCTACCTTTCGTGATCCGAGGGTGGAAGATGATTGAACACTAGAGTGCCCAGAAATTTGCACTCGCATGAAGTGGTATCCGTCTTGTGATGTCGGGAGTGGGCTTACAGATGCCATTTGGAAATTTGATGATGGACGATGGGCTTAAAGATGCCATCAGAAGGAGTGTCGATCGCCTAAGAGATTTCTTAGCGAGAGCTTGTATGCCTGTTGTTGAGGAAGATTCCGCTGGGGAATGCTGGTCTCTGTCTTGAGGAAAGTTGAATTTTAGGAGCTTCGGTCGTCCGTTATTCTACTGGGGAATCGTCTCTTGGTTAAAGAGGTGAAAGTGTACTACTATCTGGTCGTGATCCAAGCTTCATAGTGATAAGATCGACTGTTGTCTGGTCGTAATTCAGGCTTTACAGTGACTTACTGGGGAGATGAGATAAAACTTGCTATCTGGTCGTGATCCAGGCTTCGCAATTTCTTGATTCTTATCTAGTTGTAATCCAGGCATCAGAAGGAATTCAATTGTTATCCGGTCGCATCCGGGCTTCAACTTGAACTTAGGGCACACTAATAGCCGGTCGACTCCGGGCTTCTTAGTAATTGTCCAGGTAAACTGCTATTTGGTCAAAATCCAAGCTTCACAGTGTCTTGTACCGCTATCTGGTCGTAATCCAAGCTTCACAATGTTTCATACTATTATCGGGTCGAATCCAGGCTTCATGGTGTCTTGTACTATTATCTGGTCGAATCCAGTCTTCACAATACCTCACTTCTTATCTGGTCGAAATCCAGGCTTCAGAAGAAATCAAGTGGTTATCCAATCGCATCCGGGCTTCCATTTGATTTAAAGGCCTACTAATATCCGGTCGACTCTGGGCTTCATAGTAATTGGCCGGGTGAACTGCTATTTGGTCGAAATCCAAGCTTCACAGTGTCCCTCACTGTTATCTGGTCGTAATCCAGGCTTCAGTGTCTTTATTGCTATCTGGTCGTAATCCAGGCTTCACGATGTAGTATACCATTATCTGGTCTAATCCAGGCTTCATGGAATTCAGAGAAATCAAGATACTATCCAGTCGAACCCGGGCTTCATAACTTGCATTAAAGATATACCACTATCTGGTCAAGTCCAGGCTTCGTAGTATTCTTGGCTGCTATCTGGTCATAATCCAGGCTTCATAGAAACTTGTATTGCGATCTGGTCATAATCCAGGCTTCACAATAACTTACTGAGCTGTTATCCAGTCGAATCCGGGCTTCACGGCTTGTGTTTATGATATGCCATTATTTGGTCAAATCCAGGCTTCATGACGTCTCGTACTGCTATCTGGTCGTAATCCAGGTTTCACAGTAACTTGCTGAGCTGTTATCCGATCGTAATTTGGGCTTCACGGCTTGCTGGGGATTAAACTATTATCCGATCGAATCCGAGCTTCATAGCTTGATTTTAAGAGATACCACTATCTGGTCGTAACCCAGGCTTCGCGATATTCTGATACTGTTATCCGGTCGTTCTCCGAGCTTCACAATATGATGGAGTAATCAAGATACTATTCGGTCATACCTGGGCTTCATAACTTGAACTTTGTGAGAATTTGATTGTATCTTTTCCTGAAATGTAAAGGGTTAGTCGTATGTAATGCATGATATGTATCAAGCAATGATGTTCTCAAAATAAATGAGATTGTGTTGTATGATGCGTATATGCATGTCATGATGTATGGATGTGTAATGTTTTTATGATGTTCTTTAGCTGGGGAAAATAAATCCCGGATTGTTGCTGGAGAATATGAAGAGTTCTGCTCGCTGGGGATAACGACCGAATATGATTGGGAGAATAATCCTGCTAGAGAATACATTGGTGAGAGAATGACTTTGTGGGCCAAGAGATACTCTGTTAGAAGATCTGCTGATTTGGAGCAACAACCTCGGTTGTGGATGAATTACCGTTGCTGGCGATAATAAACTCTGTCGGGGAGAAAACTTATATTTTTGGAAGAAATAAACTCCACTGGGGATGGCCTTCCATTGTTAGTGAAAGATGAACTTTGCTTGAGAATAATCTTACCGACTCATTCGTGATTGCGAACCTCAGCTAGGGAGAATTGCGTCCTGTTCGAGAAAGCTAACATCACTGTCTTTTTTCTTACTCTGTAGGGAGTGTATATACTTTTACTCATTTCTCCAGCCGGGTCTATCCCTGTACCTGGTGGATAGAGCAACTGTAAGGCTGGGACTTTTCTTGTTTTCTTCTGTTTCTGGAATTACGAGTAATCATATTTTGTTTCGCATGTAAATATTTATGAGCAGCAATTATTGTCAAATGCGTATATCAAAAATGAACCATTGGACTTTCTTGCAAAACAAAACAGAAAAAGAAAAAAATTTTGAAATTTCTTTGTGAAAATGAATTGTATTGATTTTGAATCTGGCCTGTAAATAGGCGTTTTGTACAAGAGGTTGACGTCCTAGTAAGAGAACGCCGCCAAATGATAGAATTTATACAATTTGTGAAAAACAAAGAAAAAAAAGTAATGTGAACAATCCCACTGGGTTCCAACTCTGCTATTGCCTTTATATCTTTGAGCGTCTCATCACTTTGCTTCTTGGTTGAAGGTAGATCAGCTTGATTGGCGCCGTCCGAGCTTGATAGTTGATACTGAAATCTGGTTACAATATGATCCAATGAGACATAGTGTTACACTTCAATCCCTAATTTTTTCCTGGACCGCCCTTTCGGGTTTTCAGTCCACCGGGATACCCTTTTTTTCCCAAGCCTCCTTTTCAGGTTTTCGACTTGCCAGGTGTACATTTTTTCCATTTTCATCCCTTATTTTTGCCCGAACCCTTTTGGTTCGCCGGGAAGCCCTTATTTTTGCCTAGGCCAGTCAACCTAGCGGGTCTTTGATTAGGCGTAGTATTTTTTCACTATGTCTGCATTGACAGGGTTAGGAAGGTCGTCACCATCCATGGTGGTTAGAATCATAGCTCCTCCCAAGAAAATGTTCTTAACCACAAATGGCCCTTCGTACGTAGGGGTCCATTTGCCCCTGGGATCACCTTGCGGCAGTATGATGCGCTTGATCACCAGATCCCCGACTTGATACTCTTGTCGTCTAACTTTCTTGTTAAATGCCTTGATCATTCGCTTTTGGTACGTATGACCATGACAAATAGCAGTAAGTCTCTTTTCGTCGATTAGATTCAGCTGATCAAGCCGAGTCTGGATCCAGTCGTCCTCGCTCAAACTTGCATCTTTCATAATCCGAAGAGAGGGTCTGAACTTCAATGGGTAAGACTGCCTCCATGCCATATACCAACGAATAGGGTGTTGCCTTTGTTGACGTCTGTGCTGAGGTACGGTACCCATGAAGAGAGAATGGTAACATCTCATGCCAGTCTTTGTATATCACCATCATCTTCTGCACAATCTTCTTGATGTTCTTATTAGCCGCTTCAACAGCCCCATTCATCTTCGGCCGGTAGGGAGAAGAGTTATGATGATGTATCTTGAACTGTTTGCAGAGCTCGGTGATCATCGTATTGTTGAGATTTGTACCATTGTCCATAATAATCCTCTCTGGTACACCATATCGACAGATCAGATTGTGTCGGATAAATCGCGCCATGACGTTCTTGGTCACGGTAGCAAAGGAAGCTGCCTCAACCCACTTCGTAAAGTAATCAATTGCTACCAGAATGAAACGATGCCCGTTGGACGTGGTAGGTATGATCTCGCCGATTATATCGATGCCCCACATTGCAAAAGGCCAAGGAGCCGTCAAAATGTTCAGAGGAACTGGAGGTATATGCACCTTATCAGCATAGACTTAGCACTTATGACAGGTCCGAGAATGCTGATAACAATTGGCTTCCATAGTAGACCAATAATATCCTTCCCGTAAGATTTTCTTTGCCATGGTATGTCCAATAGAATGAGTTCCGAAAGAACCTTCATGTAACTCTGCCATAATCCTTTATGCCTCGTTCTTGTCCACACATCGCAATAAGGTTGAATCATGGTTGCGCTTGTAAAGGATATCATTACTGATGAAGAACTTCGCAGCGAACCTCCTCAAGAACTTCTTATCATTAACTGATGCACCCTCGGGGTACTCTTGAGCCTCAATATATCTCTTTACCTCGTGAAACCAGGGTTTATCTGCTACCTCTTCAGTCTCAATATCACAGCAATATGCGGGTTCGTCCAACCTCTCAATGGTGATCTGGGGAGCTTTATTGTCCCACCTGACTTTGAACATAGAAGACATGGTGGCTAGCGCGTTCGCTAACTGATTCTCTTCTCTGGGGAAATGTTCAAAGGTTATCTCCTCGAAATGTGGGAGCAATGTCAATACATACTCCTTGTAAGGAATAAGATTTGCGTGTTTCATATCCCACTCGCCTTTGATCTGACTGATCACGAGAGCGGAATCTCTGAATACACTCAAGAACTTAATCCTTAGGTCAATAGCTGCTCAAAGGCCCATGATGCACGCTTCATACTCCGTCGTGTTGTTGGTGCAGTGAAAACATAATCGGGCGGTGAACGGAGTATGACAGCCTTTAGGAGATATAATCACACTGTCAATGCCATTACCCAACGCGTTTGAGGCTCCATCAAAATACATAGACCATCAGGATCCCTCCTCGGGTCCTTCATCCGGCCCAGGTATTTCACAGTCGGTCACCAACATGATGTTCTCATCCAGAAACTCGAAATTCATGGATTGGTAATCATCTACGGCCTGATGCGCCAAATGATCTGCCAACACACTCCCCTTGATTGCTTGTTGGGTTGTGTATTGGATGTCATACTCAGTTAAGATCATCTGCCATCTTGCTATTCTTCCGGACAAGGCAGGCTTTTCGAAGATATACTTGATTGGGTCCATCTTTGATATCAATAGGGTAGTGTGAGTCAGCATATATTGTCTCAGCCGGCGAGCAACCCATGTCAAAGCACATCAAGTTTTCTCGAGCAGTGAGTATCGAGTCTCACAATCAGTAAACTTTTTGCTAAGGTAGTAAATAACATGCTCTTTTCGGCCAGACTCGTCATGCTGTCCCAGCACACACCCCATTGAATTATCTAGTACGGTCAAGTATAAGATCAAAGGTCTTCCTTCAACTGGAGGCATCAGAATAGGTGGCTCTTGGAGGTATTCCTTGATCCTTTCGAAGGAGGTCTGACATTCATCATTCCATTTTACCACTTGATCTTTCTTCAACAACTTGAAGATTGGCTCACAAGTAGCAGTCAGGTGCGAAATGAATCGGGCAATGTAATTCAGACGTCCCGAAAAGCCTCTGACTTCTTTTTCTGTTCAGGGAGCTGGAATCTCCTGTATAGCCTTCACCTTGGCAGGATCCACTTGAATACCTTTATCACTAATGACGAAACCCAGCAGCTTACCAGGCCTTACCCCGAAGGTGCACTTGTTCGGGTTTAACCTCAGCTTATACATCTTCAACCTGTCGAATAGTTTATGGAGATGGTCAAGATGTTCTTCTTCAGTCTGGGACCTTGCAATCATATCATCAACGTAAACCTCAACCTCATGGTGAATCATGTTGTGGAACAAAGCGACCATGGCGCGCTGATAAGTTGTCCCAGCATTCTTCAATCCGAATGACATTACCTTGTAACAGAAGGTGCCCCACTGTGTAACAAAAGTTGTCTTCTCCATGTCTTCGAGAGCCATCTTAATCTGATTGTAACCAGAAAAACCATCCATAAAGGAGAAGACCTTATGATGCACGGTGTTGTCGACCAGAACATCGATGTGAGGAAGTGGAAAATCATCTTTGGGGCTCGCCCTGTTCAGATCTCTATAGTCCACACACATCCGAACCTTACCATCTTTCTTCGGCACCGGAACCACATTGGCAACCCACTGTGGGTAGGAAGTAACAGCTAGAAACCCGGCGTCAAACTGTTTCATAACCTCAGCTTTGATTTTCTCATACATCTCAGGGCGCATACGACAGACCTTCTGCTTTACCGGAGGGAAGTCTTCTTTGGTTGGCAAGCGGTGAACCACAATGTCAGTGTCCAACCCAGGCATATCTTCATAGGACCAAGCGAAGGTCTCAACATAGTCGCGTAACATCTGTATCAACTGTTTCTTAACACTAGGCTCTAGATTCGCACCGATCTTGACCTCTTTCTTGTCTTCCTCTGTACCCAAATTCACTGATTCCACTAGCTCTTCATGAGGCTGTATGTCCCTCTCTTCCTGAAGTAACAGTCTAGCAAGTTCCCAAGGCACTTCACAATCATCCTCACCTTCTTCCTCGGCTTGGTTGATCGGACTTTGGAAGTCATAATTGGCAGTAGCAAAGTCGTTATCAATGGGATCCATAGTGAATGTGGACATGTATTATGATACGTGAGTGTGTGTAAGACAATAGTTGTTTAGATAAAGTGCAAGATAGAAAGGAAAAACAAAGAGCGCAAAATTTGTAATGCAATAAAACGTCCAATGCTTTATTGATGATATATGAAAATGACAAATAATAAACCCTCACAAATAAAGCCAAGGTGCCTCGGGCAAGGCACCGGGCCGTAAAGTTTCAAACTGTCTGTTACAAATTTCAAAACAAAAGTCTATTACTGTGTAATAAAAGAAACGGGCACGAAGTCCTTCGTCGTCCAATTGTTCAAGCCACCATTGGTAGTCAGGTAAATCCAGCTGTCGAACTCTGACTCTTCTTCATCATCTTCAATTGCATTCACTCCTGGATTACTGATGCGCAGAGGAGGTCTTCCAATTCGCGCACGCCGAACAACCCTTTGAGCTTATGCAGTAAACCCCAAACCAAACTTGTCAGTCTTGTGTGCGAAGTCAGGGAGTTGGACCCAATTTGCACACCCACCTTTTTCAATAACAGCCCTGGCATCCTTTAGGGAAGCCATCTTCATCGGAGGTTCTTCAACAACAACTTCAGTTGATGCCAAAGTCTGGGGGACCTCTTCAAAGTTCTGACACGGGGTTTCGATGAACTCTCCATCCATCTCCACATACCGAAAGGAGTTGAGATGACTCACCATGTACTCCTCTTTACCCTGTACCGTAACAATCTTCCTTTTTACTGGATATTTCAACATCTGGTGGAGCGTAGAAGTTATTGGCCCAGCCTTATGAAACCATGGGCGACCTAGTAAACAAGAATAAGATGGTCGGATGTCCATCACATAGAACGTAGATGCAAAAGTCTGAGAGCCAACTTTAACAGGGACATCCACCTCCCCGTGCACCATCCTTTTGGACCCGTCAAAGGCCTTAACCACAATATTACTTGGCTTCAGAACCAACCCTTCATAATCCAGCCGATCTAATGCTTTCTTGGGTAAAACATTTAATGAGGACCCAGTATCCACCAGTACGTGGGCCAGAGTAGTTCCCCTGCACTCGATTGAGACATGCAGAGCATCATTGTGGTTCCTTCCTTTGGCAGTCAAATCTGCGTCTGAGAAACCCAACCCATTGTCAGTGGTCAAACTAGCCACACAGTCTTTGAATTGATCAGCAGATGTTTCCTGCGGTACATGCGCAGTTTTAAGGAAAGTAATTAAAGCCTTTGCATGGACTTCCAAGCACAACAATAAAGATAACATGGAGATCTTCGACGGGGTCTTCCCCAACTGCTTGACTACGTTGTAGTCGCTCTTCTTGATAATCTTCAGAATTTCCTCTATCTCCTGCTTAGAGGTTTCTACAATGATCTTTTTAGGCGTCTCCGTCCGGGCAGGCTCATATGTAACTTCTTTTCCCCGAGTGTCAGATGACTCGGTGACAGGGGTGATAACTGGAGTGAGAATTGGAACAGTAACTGATGTACTAGCAGATGGAGTGACAACAGGATTTTGAACAGTCGGAGGGGAAATCTCAGGAGAGAAAAGTCTTCCACTTCTGGTGACCTTGCTAGACCCGACAATATTGTTGATATCAGCATCAGTTTCTTCAATCTTCAAGTCTTGTTTGATCCCATGATAATACACATCGGCCCCATAGTGCCACGGGACAACCTTATCCGACGTGTATGGGATAGGACCAGGAATAATAATGATCAATGGAGCAACTCTTGGAACAGATGTAATCCTAACAGTCTTTCTCGAGGAAGCCTTGGGAGGATTGGCGGAAATGGTTATGATGGAAACATCTTCAACAGGAATCAACGGAATCAAAGTTTTCTCGAACAGGATCTCTTTGTTATCCATCAGGCGTTGAACACCTGATTTCAATAAATGACAACCAACAAGCAGGATTGAACATAGGTGGCAACCTTCGCCACAGCCTGGAAATAAACCAGCCGATAATAGGTTCTTCTTTACTGTCATCAACGGAGTAGAAATGTCTTCCACAGAGGTCACAAATGGATCATCGTCTACAGCATTTACTCCATGCTTGGGCATAGGAGCAGTTATGACATTGGGTTTATCTGGAGCGTCAAACTCAATTTCTTTAGCTTCAATTAAATCTTGCACCTTATTCTTCAAAGCCCAGCAGTTGTTCGTATCATGACCCAGGCTATCAGAGTGATAGGCACAGCGGGCGTTCGGATTATACAGCGGAGATGTGGTACTGGGATTCTTCGGGGCTTCCCTCAGAGTTAACAGGTTGATCTTCAACAATTGCGGTAGAATTTGAGATAAAGTCATATTAAGCCGAGTGTACTGTCTCTGCGGCCTCTTCATTCTTTGTTGATTATTGCATTGTGGGGCAACGGTGGGTCTTGATATTACTACCGCATTTACTGCTTGACGGCGTTGAGGTATATTTTGTCTCCTCGAGTTATAAACTATACTAGCTTCTTTCCTGAAAGGCTTCTTTTCTGTACTTGATGAAGCACCTTTCTGTATCTTGCCACTTCTGATACCAGCTTCCACTCTCTCCCCAGTCATAATCAATTCAGTAAACCCAGATGATGAACTACCGATCAGATGATTGAAAAATGGACCAGACAAGGTCCCCATAAACATATCCACCAGATCCCTATCAGATATAGGAGGTTGGACTCTTCCAGCCAGATCTCTCCATTTCTGAGCATAGTCCTTAAAAGCTTCGCTTGCACCCATAGACATGCCCTGAAGTTGAGTGCGTGTGGGAGCAAGGTCGGCATTATACTGGTACTGCTTGTAGAAAGCAGCAGCAAGGTCCTCCCAGTTGCGGACATTAGCTCATTCCAATTGATAGAACCATTCAAGTTGAGTCCCTGACAGACTATCTTGAAAGAAATGAAACCAGAGATTCTTATCGGCAGTGTAAGGTTGAATTTTTCTGACGTACGAGCGGAGGTGGAGTTTTGGACAAGACACTCCATCGTACTTAGCAAAAACCGGAGCTTTAAACTTGTGAGGGATCACCACTCCTGATTCTAGCCCCAGATCCCCGAAGTCCAACCCAGGGACCTTCTGAATCTCTGTAGCACTCAGACGGTCTTCCAGTTGTTTGTACCTATCCTCAGTAGGAGGGTACTGTTCATCATCAAAATTAGTACCATTGTCAGAGACTACAGGACTAGGACCCTTTCCTTCCTCTTGATTCTCTCCTCCTCCAGATGAATAAGACAGATCAGCTTCCTGTCGCAAACAATTCCCAAATCTGTGACCCATATTCAGCAGAACCACCTTCTTCTTCTTTTTCTTTTTCTTCTTCTTCTTCTCCTTTAGAATGAGGGTCTTCAAATCCTGCTGCCCTTTGGCCAAGTTCAGGAACATCTCTTGGAATTGAGCATTATGTGCTTGAAGAGCTTTGGTGGCCGAATCAGTAGGTATTTCAGAAGACATTTTGTGCTGAAATAAACAGCGAAGAAGATGAGAAACCTGTAATGGTACCTGTAATGAGGTGCATGGTAATGGAATGCGTATGAAATGATTTCGAAGAATTTGGGAAATTTAAATTTGTAAAACAAAATAAAACACACTTTATTAGATTAAACTTGTAACAATGTTTAACAATGCCTTCAAGGCATTACAAAAGAAATAAACTAAAAAGCAAATCTAAACTAGAAACAATAAAAGACATCAGAAATCCCATGGTCGCTTTCCCTTCGTGCTGACATAATCATTGATTGTCCTTTCATTCTCAAGTTGCCTCGTGAGCTTCAAGATCTTCCTTTCCTGCTCATGATACTTCTCTCGGTAAGTATCCCTTTCTTCCTTTAACTGGATCCAAGATCTCTTTAATGCCCCGAGATCAGTAGGCATGTAAGGATAGAGGACTGTATAAGGAACACCTTTTTCATTAGTATGCTCCACAACCACCGGCAAAACAACTTCATAAGGCATCCCCAACTTTTGAGCACGGGCTCGAACCCACTGGAGATAAGGTTGCATAGGGAGATAAGTCTTTGGTCCTAGCTCGTGAGGGTCAGACCTGTTCACCATGCCCCAAGCTCATATAAACTTGCGGCGATGCTCACTAACATCCTCCTTATAATCAAATACAATATCTGTAAGAAGCAGCTCATGAGGACCGTCTCTCCGAGCGCGACCAAACTGTCGTAAAGCCAAACAAGGACTATAGGTTATTCCCCCTCTAATTCCAAGCAATGGTAAATTAGGGTATTCCCCACCTCGATCAATGATAGCTACTCTTTCCATATTCTTAGAACTCCAAAGAATATCCGCGTGAGCAAGGGACATTATCCTGTAAGCCCAACCTAAACCTTCTTCATTCTTCAATACAGACTTGGGGAGGTGCGAAATAAATCACCTCGCCAGCAGCGGCGTGCAACACATGAGGGTCCCTCTTCTTCTCATGATACGAGTATAGAGAGCATGCAGAATATCACCCAGAAGAGTAGGCACAGGATTGCGAGACAAGAAGATCTTAACCGCGTTCACATCTATGAAGGAATCTGGATTCGAGAAAAGAACCAAACCATAGACGAGGAGAGCCAAGATGTATTCAAATTCTTGAAAATCTAAGTTATCCCAGAACTATTGAGCTTGATCCATTAAAAACTTGGCCAAGAAACCTTTAACCCCGCTCCGTGTCTCCCAGTTGGATACTATATCAGCCCTCTTTAGATGTACGGCTGAAGCAATGTCCTCGGGTCTAGGAACCTCCTCCAAACCTGTGAAGGGTGTCTGCTCGAGGATAGATATGCCCAGTAAGTCAGAAAACTCCTCCAAAGTGGGAACTAGCTGATAATCCGGGAAGGTGAAACAATGATGCACCAGATCAAAGAACTGGAAAAGGACGCTCATCATCTGCTCATCCAACTTTGAAGTGACCAAACTAAGGAGATGACCATGTCTTCTAACAAATGAAGAAGTATCAGGAACCTTTGAGACTAACTCTCTGAGTTGAGAAGGCATTTTCACGAAGTTAACTCGAATGGTGTTTATGCGTACGGAAGCCATGATCTGCAAAACAGAACAAAGATAAATCCCCTCGGTCTTCGAAATGGTTAGTCTAATGAAGTATGCATTCTATGTTATGATGCATGATGTCATGATAAAACACACAACAGGTATAGCAGGTAACAAACATGGTAAAGGCACACAAGTCACACAATAACCCTTAAGTTTCAGGCTTGCATGGAGACTAGGTACTACCCTCTTGAAGTTCAGTTGGTTTAAACCTGTTCTAATAATAGTAACCGGGTTCTAGAGGTTCTCAATATCACTGACCATCCTCCATCGGTCATGGTTTCAGCTCACGCAATCTTTTCTTGCAGCCAGAACTATCTCGAGAGTATGGTCTCAATGAGTGTAGTATCGAGTATCAACCAGTTCTCAGCTTTACACTGAGGTCGGCTGTCTCACTACTTCATATGGCCAAGTTGGTCAATTATAGGTTCTAAGGTAAGTTAATGCTTAATGACCCATATAGCAGCCCCCGTATTCTCCTTTTTCTCCATAAGGGATACTGGTACCAACCAATGTGCCACATCAACGTAGCTACTGCTTCAACCGTATCGGTCTACGTCGTACAGTTCCCTCACAGTTTATTGCTACTTACCTAAAAGGTGATCCCCAGATTCGGGTTAGGATCTATAGTAACGCCAATACAAAGCCCACAAAGATAAAGCAATCAGATCAAACAATAGAAGCAATATGATGAACTAATCCTAAGGTATACCCCACTTATTATTCCCTAGCAGAGTCGCCAATTCTGTGATACGGTGGCCAGAACCGGGACTGTTTTGAAATGTTGGCTTGCGTTTTGCGTTTGTGTTCGCAAAATGTCGCGGTAAGCAAGAGTTGCCACTGACTTTTATTTTATCCAACTGGAAATGAAAAAAGCACAGAAAAATTCCTTTTTCGAGATTTTGAGTACGGGGGGTAGATTATAGAAAGGGAAGGTATTAACACCCTTTCTATCTGTGGTTTTCCACGGGCTCTTAGGTACTTGCTCATCATTTTCAAAATTACTTGTGTGTGTTTGATTTGAAAAAAAAGTTTTTGTTTTACTTCGATTTAACCCTTGCTTCTGTCTTCAAGAGTGTTACGAAGTGTTTTTGAAAACTTGTTTGAAAAGAGCGTAAGTGTGGAAAAAGTTTGTTTTGTTTGAGCAAGTACTTAAGAGCTAATCTACCTACTCGAAAAAAGAATTGTTCTATGTTTGTTTCCTTTAGACAGCGCTATCCCACTATTTGTGAGTAGTAGCACCGTCGTCGGAGTTTTAAAGGGCCAATTCATAAGGGACGTATGATCACTAAAGCAATGTTAGGACATCTTAGTAGTAACTCTAATGTCTTAAGATCGTATTCGAGGCAACAATTCTGAGGCAACCTTTCCGAGGTAACTTTGATCTTTGTTTAGACAAGAGAGCGACCCCTAAAATACCCTATACTTAATGATCGTTTACCGAAGGAAACTGAAGTGAGAGTATACCCTAGGGGTGCGCATGTGCGAGTGATTCAACTTCAAGTTATTATCTTTGCACATTTAGGGTTTGCTAACCGTTTTAAAGTTTACATACATTCTTGTCATGCAACCCTAATATCATACATCTAACAGTTTAATATTTTGCGGAATTTAAAGTGCGGAAAGTAAAGCTACGCTATTACAAGGCTTCGGGTATTAATTACATAGCCAAAAAAACCCGTCAAAACGAAAAAGGAAAAAAGTCCTAATTAATCTATTACACCTTGTGAGCAATTACATCAATATGGTAAAAATAATAAAATGCGCGACGAATATAGAACGCAAGGAGATTAGGGTTTTGACCCCGTCTGACCTAATTAAAAGAAAAAAAATATTTTTGTTGTTTTTAATTATTTTTAAGAAAAATAAGGTTTGAATTAAATACAAATCTAATTAGTAATTAAATTAAATTAAAGAAAATAATTTACATGGCCTATTTTTGTATTTTTGGTTATTTTTTAAGAAAAAGAAAATAGAATTTAAATTAAGCTAAAAAACCTAATTTTCTAATTATTTTTAATTTATTTACAAAATAATTAAAGTTACCCTAAAATTAAATAAACTAATTAAATTAATTTTTGTATAAAAAATAAATTCTAAATCTAATTGGATGAAAACATTATTTTTGTGATTTTATTAAAAAAGGAATTAATTTTTATGTTAGTAAAAATATATAAATAAATTAAATATAGAAATAACAAGAATAAAGGAAAAGAAAGTTGGGCCTGCTTGTAAGTAATTTTGGGAGTGTGGATAGCAATTCTGGGCCCAAGACATTTGACCCATGTTGACCTTCCACGTTTCAGTGCTATGCGTTGACTGAGCTTTTGGTGGACCCTCATGCAATGGCCTTCAGATCTGGATGGTTGGTAATCTGATGGTTAGGAGATGATGATCCATGGTGGTCTTCATGCCTTGTGTGCTCGCCTGATTATATGAAGGAAAATAATATGAAATAATTGGGGGACCTGGAATTCGAACCCAGGCCCCAAAGCCTCTTACACTGGCCTTGTTACCAACTGGGCTGCGTGCCTTTATTGTACATAGAATAACAATAATAGATAATATGTAATAACGCCAGTTAGTGGGTGGGGGAAATAAAAATTGTGCCAGAATTCAAATGAACGAGTAAGATGGTGCCACACAAGTCATCCATGTCCTCCCTCCGTTGGTAAAAGATCACTGACTTTTACCTACAGATGAACGTCTGTAACTATAAGCCAGCGATTTTCCAGAATCGTCCACAGGCATGATAAATGAAATCCAAAGCCATGAATCAACTCGTCTTGGCCTGTTGAGCATGATGGTGCCCTTCTTGTGGCCCAATTTTACCTGTGTGAAAAGATCCCAAATCGAGACCAAGAACCCTAGCAATGGTGGATTCTAATACAACTTCCAAAAATGAAATTAAATGATATAGATAGCTTGCAAATGTGTTAGGGATTCAGAAAATGTAAGTATTTCATGTTGTAAATGCCAAAATCATGTAATTCGATTTCAAGAAAAAGTTCAAAGTCGTGGTTTGCTTACATCGGGTTTTAGCGCAGAAAAATTCTTGTTCTTGATTGGTATAGGTTCCTTGAGTGCTCAGGAAGCGGAAAGGATACCTAGAAAGGTTTGAAAGCACCTGCAAATACGAAAACAGATCACCACTTTCTTTGATTTTTTTCAAGTTTTGTTCTTCCTTTGTGCGCCTCTAAAGCTTTTTCTTTCTGGCTGCAAATGTTCACTATATACCAAGGAATGAATTAGGTTTTCAACAGTCCATTCAATCTTTGTCAATTATGGCTTTTGATCTTGATTTGATTCACTTGAAAATCTTTCCAAAATAGGCCAAAATCAATCTCTTTGTGCACACTTTTGCCTTGCACGAATTCATTCACTTGCCAGCTAGATATAGGACCTAAAATATGCACAAGATCTTGAGGTCTCAATGATTTGGATTTTTTCATGATTTGTTTTGATTTAAATTGATTTAATTGAAATAAAAAATCAAAGTAAATAGAAAAAATAAGATAAACACAAATGGGAAGATCTAGGGCTCGTGGACCATGCTACCAACTCAAAACAAGTGCAAAAAGTTAGGCCTATTTAGCAAAAATTTCAATTTGAGGCACTTTTGACTTTTGGCAATTTTGCAAAAAAGGTCAACTTCACTAATGCATAACTTCCTCAATTTTGACTCTTTGAAGGTTTTCTATGACTTTTTATAAAGCTTGATATGTCCTCTAATCAACCTTTTTTGTCTCATCTCAATTTGGTATTCCATGTTCATGTATGAAGCTTTGACAAAAAAGGTGTTTTTGTTGACTTTTCAAAATGACCTATAATATCCAAATTCATAACTTCTTGTGAGTGCATATTTTGAACTTGGGAGATGAATATGAATTCAATGGAATTGCATCCTCTTCAAAATGAGCTTTGGATGGGTCATTCATCATAAATTATGAAAAAGTTATGCTTGGTCAAAGTTGAGTTGACCTTTCCTACAAAACCCTAATTTAGCAACTTTTGGATTTTGATGAATTGTGAGCAATCCTTGAGGAATCATGATCAACCCTCGATCAAATGATGAATGGTACTTAAAAATGAGGATTTTGACCAAAAATATTGAAGTTTGACTTTATGTGGGCCACAATTGACTTTTGCCCTAGCACAGTCGATTTTCAGGCCTTTGAGCAATTGACTGAGCAAATTTCCTCTGCAAGGCTTGAAACTTGACATGAATGATCTTGAGGACATTTTAGGACAATGGTGAGCATTTGGGATCCCTTGGACTCAAGTATCTTGATGCAATAAGAAACCCTAATTTGAGGTAGACTGCCTTTAGGAGAGAGCTTGTCTGGTCAACCCTTGGACTTCTTGAGCAACTTAAGGATCTTTCTTGAAATGTTTGGAGAAATATGGGAGGGCAAATTTTTGGGTAAAACAAGTTGCATAATATAAAAAATGTGGAAAGATAAATCTAAACTATTACAAGAAAAAAGTCGTGCGGCCTATACAATTCCTCTAAGAATTTAAATGCAAAATAGATAATAAAAAAATGTTTTAATGTAATTTTTTTATGAAATTAATTTGATGTTAATAAAATAATTTAAACCTTAAGTCTAATTAATTTTAATTAATAAAAATACCTAAAGTATAATTAGTTTTAATTTTAGGAAAACATTAATCAACCTAATTAATTAGTAAATAAAAAATGTCAAAATTAATTACTGATTAGAAAATTTAAACCTAATTTATTAGGGTTTTAAGAAAACAATTAAAATTGATTAATGATTAATTAAGGAAAATAATTAGGGTTAAGGAAAATAATTTGGGTTAGTTATTAAAAGAAAAGAAAATAGGTTAGTAAAAACAAGAAAAAAAGGATTTTAATGGGGTGGGTGTTGAACCCATGATCTCCAGCCTTCTCACTGCACAACTTACTATCCAGCCAATGTGTTGGTTGTGTTATAAGCATAGGTGTTGCGTATTATATATGAAACCTGCACAAATTGGAAAATAACAAAAAAAAGTTGCAAAAGGCAGGGCTCAAACTCACGCCCTTAGAGACCAAAGCGTTAGCACGCGTATTTCTGCCACTGGGGTGGCTGTTTCATCTGGTAATCCAATGAAACGAATTAGATATATTATAAAACAAAATAAATTGACTGGAGAGACGCCGGAGCCGTAGCTCCGATCGTCTTCTTTGGTGAGGTATTTTCTTGGAACCTGTAAAATAACAAACGTAAGTGATCAAGGAAAATCCTACCCCCTAGTTTAAGGGCTACGAATTCAATGGTGGCCTTAGTTTTAACCGAATTGTCCTGCATAATGAGATACAAGGAAAATAATTCAAATTGGTGCAAACATGGTGACGAGGTATTATGGCATTATGAGACTCATGCAAGGGATCAAACCTGCATTATTTTGTCTCCGAAACAGGTTAGCATGGTTAGTTTCAATCAAAATAGCATAGAAAATAAAATACAAATTTGGACAAAACATGAAACCGACGATGCATGTAGGGCATGTCAGGCACTTTTGATCATCAAGAATGATCCTAACTTACTCTGTAATGTCCGTGGAATCGATTTGAGCCATTGCTTACCCTTGAAGATGGCTGGAACTAGGATTGCAAGTTTACCCTAACTTTTACAAAAGTTGATATTTTGAACCCTTGTTTCTTGTACAGCTTTTTCGTCCCTCTCTTGTCTGAATTTGAAGAGCATATATAAGAGAAGAAATTAGGTCAAAGATGGGCTTGGACATCTTCATGAAATTATATCTTTTATTTTGTTTGAAAATAACTTTAAATAAGACAAAACCCTAAAGATTTGTTTCTCTAATAGGTTGACACAGTCGGTGATGATATCTTGGGCCTCCAAAGTATTTGAAACAAAAGCCTTTTATGCTTTATACCTCCACTTAATATTTATCTGATTTAATTTGCCTTTAAATGAATAAAAATTCAAACGAAAGAAATAAAAATAATAAAAAATATGTGAATGGTTTTAGGGGTCCCCTAACATGTCATGAATACCTTTGAACTTTAAAAGTTAGGCCCATTAGTTCAAAAATTCAAAATTGTTCAATTTGGATTTCATGCATTTCCTCAAAATTACCTAACTTGTACAACTCATAACCTGCTCAATTTTTGTCATATGAAGGTGATCCTAGACTTTATGGAAACCCTAAGATTTCCCCTACAACCTTCATGTTGGTCATTTTTTCATTTGAAGACTTTGACTTGATGTAAATGTCTTTTACAAAAAGTGTCTTTTTGTTGACTTTAAAAATGACATGTAATGTTTTGGCTCATATCTTTCAAATGAAGAATTTTTGGGCTTTGAGCTTAGAGAGACAAAGTTGTAGATAATTGAACTTCCATCAAAACAAGCTTTGGTTGAGAATTTTATGATAAAGTATGTGAAAGTTATGCTTGGTCAAAGTTCAATTGACTTCTAAAGAAAATCCTAATTTAGCAACTTTTGACTTTTGATGAATCTTGAGTTTTCTTGATAAGTTATGATCATCCCTTGGTCAAATGATGAATGTGACTTCAAAATGTTGGTGTTGACCAAAAATATTTAAATTTGACCATATGTTCACCACAGTTGACTTTTTGTCCAATACATTTGATTTTCACTTATCTGAGTAATTGACTGAGCAAATTGTTTATGTAAGGCTTGAAACTTGTCATGAGGATTATTTGAAGCATATGAGGAACAATGAAACTCACTTGAGGCATTATAAGTCCCATTTTCCTTGAGGAAACCAAAACCCTAGTTGTAGACCACTACTTAGGAGGAGGATTCATTTGATCAATTCTTGAGTAGTCTTAAGCGATTGAGGACCTTAGGAGCATGAGGAGATATCTTAAAATGGGAGGGAAAATTTTGGGGTACAACAGCTGCCCCTGTTCAATCTTCTTAAACCTGAAGAGTCAGACTAGCATGCTCGCCATTCGAGATCTTAAGGTGGAAGAGGATTGAACACTTAAGTCCCCAGAAATTTGCACTCGCATGTGCACAAAGTAACACTTTTTGGTTGATTGTATTGCTTGAATGGGTTTAAAGATGCCATTCGGAGGGGTGATAGAGTGCCGTAGAAGATGGTATTATAGATGCCATCCAAAGTAGATGTCGATAAGAGTATCAGAATGAGTCTACGCCTGAATGTATCTGAAGAATGCTTTTCAGAAAATCCCTAAAGGGAAATGCTTTTTAGAACAAAGGCCCTGAAGGGGATGCTTTTCAGAATTTTGTCTCTGAAGGAAATGCTTTTAAAATGAAGTGCTGAAGGGGAAATGATTTTCAGAACTCCTCTGAAGGAAATGCTCGCCAGAACTCAGTCTCTGGTGGGAATGCTTTTCAGAATTCCATCTCTGAAGGGGAAATGCTTTTCATAAAGAAGTGCTGAAGGAGATGCTTTTCAGAATAAACTTATGAAGGAAATGATTTTCAGAAGGAGAAATGCTTTTCATAACTCAATCTCTAAAAGGGAAATGATTTTCAGAAGTCGGTCTCTAAAGGGGAAATTCTTTTCAGAACCTAGTCTCTGAAGGGGAATTGCTTTTCAGAACTTGGTCTCTTAAGGGGAAATGTTTTTCAGAACTTGGTCTCTGAAGGGGAAATGCTTTTCAGAACTCAGTCTCTGAAGGGGAAATTCTTTTCAAAACTCGGTCTCTGAAGGGGAAATACTTTTTAGAATAAACCTCTGGAGGAGATTTCTTTTCATAATAACCTTCTGAAGGAGATGCTTGGTCATGTAGATAGTCTCCCTGTCTTGTTTCGGGAATTGATCCATAACCTTTCTGGTAGTATTTGTTTGTTTGCGAACTTAACCTGAAAAGATAAAGTTAGTTCTATGCAATGTCATGATGTATATAATGCGTAGCATAATGATGCTCTAAAAATAAATGGGAATAGTATATGTGTTTTGTATGCATATGTCATTATTTTTTATAGATGCAATATGTCGTTGGAGCGCATCAGTAGTTTTGTATAATAATGTTTGGATGGGGAAAATAAACCCCTGTTTGTTGTTGGGGATGAAGATAGGAATTGTTCCGTCTTATTCAGAACATACTTGTTGGGGATTTCTGCTTTCTGTTTAAGGATATTCTGCTGGGGATCTTCGACTTCTACTTTGGGATAGAAGAATTCAAAGAGAGTCAGCCATTCATCGTTCTATGAAGGATTTGATCTTTATGTATCTTGACTGGGGATAAAAGAGATGAAACTTCTCTGATGTGGCGTCTGTCCAGGTTTTAGATATGAATTTTGACTATTCTGAGGAGGATAACATTGAATGATCTCTGGCCAGAGAAGAGAATCTTGTCGCGGAATTGAAATATCAGAGAAATAAACTTTGTTGGGGATATAAACCCTATAGACTGTGCTGAGGAGATAAACTCTGACAGGGATTAGTTTTTGAAAATTGCTCTGTAGAAATTTATGGTCGACTTTGAATGTTATCATAACTCCTGGAGTCTCTCGTAAATGTTAATCCTATTTTCATGCATATATTTATAAACGGTAATCATATTCAAATGCATATGTTTATTCAATATGATCATTGGACATCTTTGCAAACAAAATAGAGAAATTAAACATAGTTTTTGAATTTGAAACTGATTGCATTGATTTGGAAAATTTTCCTATAAATAGACAGTTTTATACAAAGAGATAGAAATCCTAGTAATAGAAAACCATCGTAAAAGAAAAGGTGTACAAAGAGAAACAAAGAAAAACATCTATGTGGAAATGATCCCATCGAGTTTCAACTTTGTTATTTCCCCTATGTCTTCAAGCATCTCATTCCTTGCTGCCAGTAATTATGATAACTGTAAGTAGATGGGTGATCCAACAGGACATATTCATACGCTTTAATCCCTAACTTTTTACTGGACCGCCCTTTCGGGTTTTTAGTCCACCGAAATATACCTTTTTTTCCAAGCTGCCCTTTCAAGTTTTCGACTTGTTGGATGTACATTTTTTTATATATATGCCTGATTTTTGCCTGAACCCTTTTGGCTCACCGAGATGCCCATATTTTTGCCTAGGTCAGTTAACCTACCAGGTCTCTTTTATGAGTAGTATTTTTTTACTATGCCCGTGTTCACAGGGTGTGGAAAATATTCACCATCCATGGTTGTAAGCATCATAGCATCACCAGAAAATATCGTCTTGATCAATAATGGCCCTTGGTATGTGGGAGTCCATTTTCCCCTGGGATCACCTAGTGGTAGGATTGTTGTACCCCAAAATTTGTCCTCTCATATTTTCCAAGGTTTTCTCTTATATGGGCGGTCACAAACACTTGGTTAGAGAAAAATAAAATTTTTGAAGATAAACAAGGTGTCTTCGATTGGCTTTGAGACAATGTGTTTTGGATTAGCCCCTGAGCAGTTTTTTTTTCCGATTGGCATCTAGATAAGGAGATTCAATTCAGCATCTAAAACCCTTCAATCTGGTTTTGGTCTACAAGTCTTCGATTGGGCACTGGGCCTCCTTCGATCAAGATAAGTTCACAAGGGCAAAGGCTTCCCCTATGTTTGCTTTCAATGCACAAGGCCAAGACCCTTTAAACTGGAATTCGATTCACAGAGCAATGACCTCCTCATTCTAACATCAACAAGGCATTGGCTTCCTTTGTGATAGCTTCGAATGGGCAATAGTTCCCTTCGAAACTTCTTGCGTCAACTCTATCTCTGAATCTTTCAGTATATGATTGCCACATTATGAGCCCACATTGGTGAACCATTCGAAGAATGCACGAGGCATACATGTGTGTTATTCGAAAGACACACAAAAGGATCATTCGAAGGATGCACAGGTGTTCCATTCGAAGGGTGTACAGGTCTTCCATTCGAAGGATGTACAGGTGTTCAATTCGAAGGATGTACATGTGTTCCATTCGAAGGATGTACAAGTGTTCCATTTGAAGGAAGTAACAAAAGGTCCATTAGAAGAAGCATTCAGAAGGTCCATTTGAAGGGTACACAAAAGGCCCATTCGAAGGGTACACAAAAGGTTCATTCGAAGGGTACACAAAAAGTCCATTCAAAGGAGGCAACTTAAGGCCAATCGAAGGGCATGGCCTGAAGGCATTTGAAATTCAAAGGTGTCCAGGTTCATCCAAGATTTCAAAAGAGGCATGAATATTTCAAAAAGGAAATCTTTTAATATGTCTGATTTTTATCTCATTGCTTTCAAAGCTGGTTAATGACTGTCTCTTGCCATTTACATGCACATCACACTCCTATAAATACAAGGCCTAGGACACATTGCAAAGGATGGGAAAAAAGGGGATACCACATACATACGCACACACACTGGAGACATAAGCCCAGGAACTATACACATATATTTCCTTACACACATACACAGCCTAAGAGAAGCACACCAAAAACTCTCAAAACTCAACAAGATCACACCAACCTTTCCTCTCTCCTTTCAAATCCAGGAGTTTCCAATAAACTCTAGTCCACACACAAGTTCCAGTTCCAGGCAAGGTAAGTCCTCTTGACCTAGCATCTTTTCGTTTCAACATAACATGTAAATAGCCTTTTACTTACTTTTCGTTTCAGCCTAATATGTAGATAGCCTCTTAGTTAGGTTCTTCGTTTCTGCTCTCTTGGTTTGTTTGCTTTTCTTGTCCGTATATATGTTGGAACTAACCTGTGCACATTCAAACGAAATACAAAAAGAGTGTGAGAGAAGGATATACACTCATGCTTCTCTACAAGTCCATATTACTTCATAGTCTAAATAGAAAGAAGCAGAGAAGGTTGTAATCGAATATGGATCATACCCACTTCCAAGCTCATTCAAAAGAAGCAGAAAAGGGTGCAATTGAAGGTTGCTCATACCAACTCCTAAACTCAATCGAAAGAGGCAGGAAAAGGTGCAATCGAAGTTTACTCACATCAACTCTCAAGCTCAATCGAAAGAAGGCAAAAGAAGGGTGAATCGAAGGAGTCCATTGCCTGGATCAAAGAATTCATTTATCTTCTTTATTTTGTTCTTTGTTTTTCCATTTTTTCTTGTCTTTCGATTTGGTTGTAATAGCGTAGGACCCTTACTTTCTGCATTTTTATTGCTTTTCATATTAACTGCTAGATGTGTGACAAATAGGATTGTATGGAAAAGATTAAAATCAAAACGCTAGCAAACCTAAGAAAAAGACTAAAATAACTGAACATAACACACATTGCACATATACACCTATAGGGTACTCCCACTTCGGTTGCCTTTGAAAATAGTCACAACTCTCGAAATGTGAGAGGTCTTAGTGGCTACCCCCTGGTTCAAAAAGATCATAAGTCCCTCGATGACCCGTTTGACGTTGCATCGGTAAAAATATGATCTTAGAACCCTTGGGTAGTTACTAAAATTTCTTGCCCAGTTGCTTTTGTGACTATAAAAATGTCCCTTTGAATGTCCCTCAAACATCGAACGATAGGGCTACCTACTCACTAATAGTAGGATAGCACTATCTAAAGGATAGGAGGAAAAGAACAAAGCTTTCGAGTATAAATAGATAGTTCCTAGATGTTATGCTCAAAAATAAACTTTTACACTTACACAAAACATTTCAAAAACATTTTCAAACGCTTTATCAACACTCTTGAGGACTGATACAAGAGTTATCATAAAGCAAATTGTTGCACTAAGGCATTTTTCAAAATACTTTTCCAAACACACAAAGCACAAGGTATTTTTCAAATGAGCTAAGCATCTAAGAGCCCGTAGAAAACTACGGATGAAAGGGGTGCTAACACCTTCCCTTTCCATAATCTACCCCCTTACTCAGAAATAATCTCGAAAGGTCTTTTTCTGTTCTTTTCACCATTTCCTTTGTTGTATAAAAGAAAATTCGGTGGCGATTGTAGCTTACCGCAACATTTACGAACACAAACACAAAACCAGTATAACAGTATGTTCCGCCACCGTATCACAGAACTGGCGACTCTGCTGGGGAAAAAATAAAAAGTGGGGTTACCTTAGAGTTTAGGTCATCATATTAATTTGCCTTCCTTGTATGCTTTTATTGCTTTATCTTCAAGGGTTTTGCTTTGGTTTACTTGTAAAGTTCCTACACCCAGATCTGGGGCACCTTTTAGGTATGTAGCAATAGACTGTGGGGATTGTGCTAGGTATTCTGACACAGTTGAAGCGATAGCTACGTTGATGTGACACATTTTTTGGTATCAGTAGCCCTTGAGTTATCAAGGAGAAAATGGGGCCTCTGTATGGTGTCATGAAGCATCAACTGACCTTAGAACCTTTAATTTAACCAACTTGGCCATTAGGAAGTAGTGAGATAGTCGACTTTGGTGCAGTCCTAAGTCGGTTGATACTCGATACTACACTCATTAAGATTTGACTCTCGATTTTTATTTGGTGGTAAGTCAGTTGTCGATCGGGAGGAAACTTGTGGGAAAAATCAGTGATATTGAGATTCCCTAGAACCCGGTTACTATTGATAGGGCAGGTTGAACCAACTACACCTCAAGAGGGTACTTACCTACAAACTCCATGCAAGCCTGAACCTAAGGCTATTTGTGTGACTTGCTTTCTTTCACTATCTAACAAATTGAACTCATTGTAGGGTTTTGTTTGTACTCCGTGCAGGACTTGTTTGTAGTCATTATCCAGTAACTTGGATTTTCTGCAAGACATACTTGTCTTCATCACCTTACACTTTTATTTGGTGCATAACATACACATTATAACACCATACCATAGCATTTCCTTAACCATTTCAAGAATCTCAGGGGCCTGTGATGCAGGTCATGATGAACCAGACGTCTAGCAAGGGGCAAGGGGATTTATTTTCCTCTAGCCAATGTCGTCAAAAGATCAAAACACGATAACTTGAGTCAGAGGCTATGACCCACTCGATATGGTGAGCTTGATTCTCGTAGAAGAACATTCAACAATATGAAGTTCTTCAATCAAGGTTGTAGTTAACTCCTAACATTTTCTTGTGTTTACCCTGCGAGATCCTTGAAAACATTTACACATCATGCATGTCATTACCTAACAGGTCTTCCAGTATAGGACTCTCATGCCCTCGTTGTTTATTTCATCAAGGAAAATGGCTTTCAAATAGAATAACAGAGATATCCAAACTCAAGAGTCTCAGTTCATGGAAATGTTCCTCAACCTATCCAAGGGGCAGGAAGAATTGAAAACACTCCTCAATGGGAACTTGACCAAGAAACATCCTAACAACAATAAGGATAACCAGTTGGAACAACTGCAAGCTAAAATGGAAAGGATGAGAATCCATATGAGTAATCAAATGGATCTTATCCAAAGTTTAGCTCGGGAACAAGAAGAGTTGAGGTTTCTTATCAGCAAACTTCATCAAGACGGATGCAACTGTATGAAGAAAACAGCCGAGACTGAGGATCAGGTCATTAATCAGCCTCTGATGAGACAAGAAGTTGGTTGGGTGGAGAGTATACCTTTCCAAATTATTGCTGCATCACAAACCCAACCGCCACCTTTCCAACAACAACAGGGTAATCGGCGTAAGCGGGGTGCATTCACTAGGCAATATACCAAACTCAACATACCAATGTTACAAGTCTTGCAACACATGTTGAAGTTGAATTTGGTCACATTGAAGGATCCTACTCGGAATCCTAATACTTTTACTCCTACTTACAATCCCAATGAAAGGTGTGCATATCACTCTGACATTCCACAACATGATACTGATAACTGTTGGACGTTGAAATATAAAATTCAAGACCTGATCGATGAAGGAGCATTAGAATTCACACAAGATGGTAAACTGGAATTCTTCTTCCATTCCTAAAAGGCACACCATCTGAAGTGACAAGACAAGATAGAGAGGCTTTTTGTTCATCTATAATTTTCAATTTGTAATTTATTTTGATTGTTCGAACATTTGTTTCATGTCAAACTTTATTATTTTATTAATGCATTGCATATGTTTGTCTTGAATCATTTCATTCAT
Organism: Vicia faba; assembly: GCA_948472305.1. Classification (NCBI taxonomy): domain Eukaryota; kingdom Viridiplantae; phylum Streptophyta; class Magnoliopsida; order Fabales; family Fabaceae; genus Vicia; species Vicia faba. Next base: position 877,807,751 of record OX451735.1, read on the forward strand.
ATTCACTATATTCAAACTGTGTTTTTACTTCCTTTTTGTGATATTTAACTCTCGATTAAAAGCTCTAAGCCTTTAGAGGGAGGATGACGAAAATGATATCACAATCTCGTACAGTATGCTTTTGAACAGACCTTGCTGACGATGTACAGACGTTGTTTCAAATCCTAAACAGTGGAGTTATAAGGAAGATAATCCCTAGTAAACCCCTTTGAACCTAAGAAGTAGGAGTTTTTTTTCTTTTCACACGAATTAAAACCCTTAATCATAACCTGAGGCAGGGTAGCCTTTCAGTTGATTAAAAGGTACATTCAATCACAAGCTTTCCCCTTCATACACGACAAGTGGTGTTAGGGGAATCATTCTGAAACAGAAAACGATGATGGTTCCACATAATCATTAAAACATGCAGTCATTATCTCTCAAAATAAACGCCCGTTAAGTCAAAAACCTATGAAGGAGACTTAAGAAAAACGGGGGCATCCCGCTGACTGCAACCACAAAAGAAACAATTCAGGTAAAAGTAGGGATAACAAAATCAAAAAAGAGGTCCTACAAATCCTCAACAAAAAAAAATAAAAGGTTACAAAAATGACTACCTTCTCGAACAAACATTTAATTTCTGAACCGTCACCCAGTATCAGAGCAAAGATTCCAAACTCAATTTGGATCTAAACGCATAATTAACTGAGTTTAGGACTGAAGAACATCATGAAGAACGGGTTGGGTACAAATAAAATTTGAGCCTTTATCCTTTGTTTCTTAAACCGTGAACCAGGCCATATTATAACCCTTAAAAGTCCTAGTTGAAGCATGGGTTAGTTCGAAAGCATACTGTTACAAAAGGTATCCTGACTCCTGTAGGGTTCGCTATAAATCCAGAGCTGATATCACACTCTTACAAAATTTGTTTGTTTTACTAAAAAATGAATTTTCAAACTTCAAGACAGACATACGCTTTTCATTCTTAAAATACAATTGTTTTCATATGACTATTTGTTCAATAGCAGAGAAATTCGCACGACGGATATTCGATGAACAAAAATCCTCTCAATAGACAGAATCACCTCAGATGGAAATACATTCCAATGATAGTCCTTTCATAATCAAGGGGCATAGCATGACGTCCAGCTGATCTGGGGCAGTCAAGTCAAGGTTCAAGGAATCTCTCAAAAATTCCAAATAGCCAGGGGCAGATCTCCATCTGAATCACTTGGGGCATTGGACATGAATTCCAGCAACGAATATTGTACGATCAAACAAACATCTTTTGGCAGTGTGGCAACACTTACTACTATAGATAGTGAAGATTCTCCGTACCCGGTGAACATGGACATAGTCGGAAAATACTACGCATGAATAAAGACTCGCTAGGTTGACTAGCCTAGGCAAAAATAAGGGCATCCTGGCAAACCAAAAGGGTTCGAGCAAAAATTAGGGATATACATATGAAAAATTTGTACACCCGGCAAGTCGAAAACCTGAAAAGGCGGCTTGGAAAAAAAAGGGTATCTCGATGGACTGAAAATCTGAAAGGATAATCCAGGCAAAAGTTAGGGATTAAAGCATACAACTACGTCCCGTCATCTCGTCACTTTTCTATCAGTAGAAGGTTTATTACCCTTATCAACATTCACCAAGGACTCCAGATGTTGGGATAACAGTCAAATCGTCTACAAAATCCTCGACAGATATTTTCTCCAACAGGTACAGAGGCAAAGACGTCCTACTATAAGGTCACTGCCATGTTCTCGGCATGCAGCTTGATGATGTCAGGTGTTCTTATATCCCCGACGGAGCAAAATACCCAACTACTATTCCGACATCTAAGAAAGATTCCCCAGTGAAGCCACCAAGCTTCTTAGGATTCTCTAGCAGGATTTCAACAAAATCCCCAAGCAGTTCACAGAGTTTACCTTCCCCAACAGAGTTTATTTCTTTAACAATGGAAGTTCATCTCCCAGCGTTTCAACCTCAACAAATTTGAAGACCTACATTCTTCCACCTAGCAACAGTCAGGGATTTATTTTCCCTAACTCAGCAATACTGCAATAGAACAACTGACACGTTCATACATTGCATACATGCATCATTTTACAAACATCATAGCATATGCATCACGAACGTGTATATCACAATCTCATTTATTTTGAGAGCATCATGCAATTCATACATCATGACATCGCATGAAACCAGTTTTACCTTTACAGGTTAAATCAACAGACAAACAAACACCATCAACTTATACAGCAGGTCAAAGATTAATGCATGAAACCAGACGGGGAAACTATCTACACGACCAAGTGGTATGAACTCCCGGAGAAAGACGGGTTTATCAAGAAATACAGTAGGCCATGGATTAATGCCCGAAACTAGACGGGGAACTATCTATGTGTCCAATGTTGCCAAGTCCCAGATTAATGCCTGTAACAAGCCAAGAGAACCATATGTGGATGACCGATTGTAGATTAATACATGTAACTAGCCAGGAGAACTATCTACATGAGGAAATTGAAGATTAATACATGTAACAACCCAGGAAAACTATCTTTCTTTCTTAGGTCAGAGATTAATACCTAAAACCAGCCAGGACAACTATCTCAATGACCAACAAAAAAAGTTCCAGATTAATATATGTAACATGTTAGGAGAACTATCTGGGGATGACCGGTTGTGTAGTAATACCTGTAATAATCCAGGAGAACGATCCACATGAGGAGATTGAAAATTAATACCTGTAACAAGCCAGGAAAACTATCTTTATTTCTCAGGTTAGAGATTAATACCTATAACAAGCCAACATAACTATCTCAGTGACCGACAATTTTCAAAGTTCCAGATTAATACTTGTAACAAGCTAGGAGAACTATCTGTGGACGATCGATTGTAGATTAACACGTGAAACCAGACAGGAAAACTATCTACATGACCATCCTGAAGCAATATTACACAGATTCCTTCTCAAACTTTCCAGATGCATTCTAACACTGACTCATCCTGAAGCAGCCCCACATAGACTCCTTCTCGTATATCTCCGGATGCAGACTAACACAGACTCATCCTGGAACAGCCCTACGTAGGCTCTTTCTAATACATTTTCAGATAGAGGTTAATTCCATTATCCCTAGAAAGTTACTGCAAAACTTGGATTTCAACCAGAAAGCAGCAAATTCTCATCTCTCCAGAGATAACTTTTCAGCAGAGCCTTGGACAACTGAAGTTCCTAGACTCTATTCCCCACAGAGTTTTCCACAAGCGGGAGAACAGCGGAAAACAACACTCCCCAGCAGACTCCTCCTCAGACAGCAGGAACAGGAATCCCCATAAAAGACCTCTTATGAAGTCAACATCTACTTTGGATGGCATCTTTAAGCCCATCTTTGACGACTCTCTGTCATCTTCTTTAAACGACATTTGTAAGCCCATTCCCGAAATCATCAACCATCAGTTTTACATCATGTGATTGCAAATTTATGGGCACTCTAATGTTAAATAATCTTCTACCTTCAGATCACAAAAGGCAGGCAAGCCAATCTACATCTTTAGGTTTAAGAAGATTGAACAGGGGCAGCTGTTGTACCCCAAAATTTTCCCTCTCATGTTTTCCAAGGCTTTCTCTTATATGGGTGGTCACAAACACTTGGTTAAAGAAAAATAAAATTTTTGAAGATAAACAAGGTGTCTTTGATTGGCTTTGAGACAAGGTGTTTTCGATTAGCCCCTGAGCTGTTTGTTTTTTCAATTGGCATTTGGATAAGGAGATTCAATTGGGCATCTAAAACCCTTTGATCATGCTTTGGTCTGCAAGTCTTCGATTGGGCACTGGGCCTCCTTCGATCAAGATAAGTTCACAAGGGCAAAGGCTTACCCTCTTCTTACTTTCAATGCACAAGGCCAAGACCCTTTCAACTGGCCTTCAATTCACAGAGCAGTGACCTCCCCGTGATAACATCAACAAGGCATTGGCTTCCTTTGTGCAAGCTTTGACTAGGTAATAGTTCCCTTTAAAACTGCTTGCGTCAACTCTATCTCTAAATCTTTTAGCATATGATTGCCACATTATGAGCCCACATTGGTGAACCATTCGAGGAATGCACGAGGCATACATGCGCACTATTCGAAATACACACAAAAGGGTCATTTGAAGGATGCACAGGTGTTCCATTCGAAGGATGTACATGTGTTCCATTCGAAGGATGTACAGGTGTTCCATTCGAAGGATGTACAAGTGTTTCATTCGAAGGATGTACATGTGTTCCATTTGAAGGATGTCCAGGTGTTCCATTCGAAGGAAGTAACAAAAGGTCCATTCGAAGAAGCATTCAGAAGGTCCATTCGAAGGGTGCACAATAGGTCCATTTGAAGAAGCATTCAAAAGGTCCATTCGAAGGGTACACAAAAAGCCCATTCGAAGGAGGAAACTTAAGGCCAATCGAAGGGCATGGCTTGAAGGCATTCGAAAGTCAAAGGTGTCCAGGTTCATCCAAGATTTCAAAAGAGGCATGAATATTTCAAAAAGGAAATCTTTTATTATGTCTGATTTTGGTCTCATTGCTTTCAAAGTTGGTTAATGATTGTCTCTTGCCATTTCCATGTGCATCACACTCCTATATATACAAGGCATAGGACATGTTGCAAAGGACAGGAAAAAATGGGATACCACATATATACGCACATACACTGGAGACATAAGCCCAGGAACCATACGCATATATTGCCTTACACGCATACACGACATAAGAGAAGCACACCAAAAACTATCAAAACTCAACAAGATCACACCAAAATTGCCTCTCTCCTTTCGAATCCAGGAGTATCTGTTGTACCCCAAAATTTTCCCTCTCACTTATCAAGAATTTTCTCACAAGATCTCATTGGGCTCAAGACTACACTAGGGTTTGATCAGCTCAAGACACCTCCTTATGCACTGATGACCAAATGTAGGGTTTGAGTTTGCACAAGGATTTTTGAACTATCAATGCTTCATATGACTTTCATGGATCATTATGGACCCCCAAGATTACTCATGACAAATTTCAAGCCTTGGATCACCTTTTTGATCAGTCAATTGAACAATTGACCTAAAAATCAGCTGTATTGGGGAAAAAGTCAACCATGGCCAATTTACAGTCAAAATTCATAATTGTTCATCCAAATGAACATTTTGGACTCATATGTATCATTTGATCTAGTTTGGACCATAATTCCTCAAAGAAATTTGATCAAATATCCAAAAGGGCAAAATGGTCAAAATTAGGGTTTTGACTGGGAAAGGGCAATTTCGGGTTTTTGACCTAGAAAATGGTCAATTGGTTTAAGGCATGATCTCAAGAGTCCATTTTCATCATTTTTACCTAATGACATGATTCAAAACATTACAAATCCATTGGATTGACAGATGAATTTTGCAATCAATTGATCAAAAGTCAATTGTATACTGAAAAGTCAAAATTTGACTTTTTGGTCAAATTCAAGTGCCAAAGATCACAATTCATCAAAACATGTCAAAATATGAAACTTGTTCATCAATAAACCAAGAATTCAAGATTTCATCTTGAAATGTTAAAATTTCTTAACTTAAAATTTTTTCTAAGTATGAAAATTTTCTTATTTTTTTATAACTTTAAGCCAAATTTTTACCATGATGCAAGATGATTCAAAGGAAGCTTCCAACATGAAAGTTGTATATCTCCATGAAATATAAAACTTTTATTCATACAACTTCTCCTAAAAATGCTTGGATCTCAAGTTATAATTTTGTGAATACATGCTCATGAGCTAAAAAATACTTAGTGAAATTTTGCCCTAATAAGGCAGATTTTTTACCTAACTTCATGGAAATTTTTTACATAGTTCCATGGGGAATCTTCAAAATCAATTCAAATATGGGTTGTAGATCACATTTCAAGATTTCCAAAATGCCCAATAACTCCTTGAGATCATTCTTGAGCAAGGAGAATCAAAGGCAAGAAGTTAGGGTTTTCAAACTTGAATTACAAACCATTTTGTGAAGAACACTTGATCCAATCTTCAAGCATTCTTTACAAATCTTGCTTTGTAGGATTCAAACTTGATAATCACTCAATAGTTTAATGTTTACACAACTGATAGAGCCATTGTCCGAGCATTTGAGCCATTATCCAAGTTGCATTTCCATTTTTGGAAGAAAGTCACCACTTCCATTTTGGAAAAGTAACTTTAATCACAATGTCAACTCTTCTTGAGCCCATAAATTGTTGTTTCTGACTCTAAAGCATTTATAAGCAAGAAGCAACATATCTACAGCCTGCTAACCACCCTGCAAATCCTTGTACTTCACATTGAAACCATGTTTGTTAACTTTGCTTCAAAAACAAGTAACCAAGCCATGACACGTGATTTCAATTCATGAGTTGTTTCAAGCCTCAAAACCTCTTGCCTATAAGTACATACACTATTTGCAAGATGACACACGAATTCTAGTGCCCTGAAACTATCTCAAACACTTAAAAACCATAAATCTGCTCAAAAACAACATTGATACACAGTTTTGAACCAAAACTCATCATCTTCATTTCCACTCGTGCGTTTTGAAAACCAATCATTTAAACACCTTCTATACATCATACCAAAGCAATCCAGGCCCCTGTTTCAAAACTATAACTCCTCCATCACCATCCACCATTTTCAAACATAAAGCTTGCAGGTTGACTTGAGTAGAGAGATTCATCAACCTTCAAGGCAAAGTAGGAGTTGGAATACACTTAAGGAGGTCCAGGAAAGCTAAACAGATCCTCAGGCAATCTCAAAACTTGCTCAAAATCCATTCATGACTCCAGCTGCAAGGGGTAAATTTTCAAACTTCTATCTCTTCATACAAGCATCTTTTGATCTTGATTTATGAAGACAAAATGTAGATATCTTTGCTCTAAAGCTGACCATGTTCATAGTTCCCATTTATATTGACCGTGTATAGAGAATTTTGGATTTGAAATTTCTAAGAAAATTAGGTTTCAATTTAGGGCCAGCAAAATTAGTTTTCATCCTTGACTTTTAGATTACATAAGTTATATAGTTGGATTCGTGGGAAGAAACACCACAACTTTCATGTTTGAACTTTCCATTTTTATGGAGAGATGAAGATGATACAGGTGGTCTGGCTAGGCGCGAGGTTGAAGATGAAGTGGCCTTCAGGAAGCATTTTCTAACATATATTTATGGTTTGGTTATATGACCGGATGAAACAGCCACCCTAGTGGCAACCAAGCGCGTACTAAGTCACTTCTTACCTAAAGAGTGAGGGTTCGAACCAATGTGAACCCCCCTTTTGTATTTTTTTTCATTTTTTCTGATCCTCTAACATTTTTTTGCAGGCGCTGGGGCCTTTGGGCCTTGCATTATTTTTTTATTTGGTAACTCACCTCCCTTCCTACTTTTGGCACCCCCTGGTCTATTTATTTTTATTTACTTATTTATTTCATTTTTCCTTTTAAATATATTTTCTAAAATACTAAAAAATCATGAAAATAAAAAAAAATTATATATTTTATATACTTTATTTATTTTTCTTATAAATTTAATTGATGTTATATTATCTATTTTTATTCATACCATTTAAAAATACATTATTTAAATACCAAAAAAGACTAAAAATATTTTTAAAGCCATATATAATTTTCAAGACAAAAATACAAAAAATATACTTTTTTATTTAAATTTATTTTCTTTTAATCAACTAAATAGAATTAGGTTTTTATTCAAAAATCTTTTCTTAATTAATTTCTTTTCTTAATTAATTTAAGTAAATTTAATTTTGATTTAATTTTTTTTCTCTAATTAGGTTTAGGTTAAAACCTCTTTCATATAAAAATCCAAACACAAAAATCATTTCTTTCCATGTGCATTTGTACTTTATATATTTCTTCAATTATTTGTACATATTCAATTTGGTTGTAATAGATTAATTAGGTTTATATTATTGCAATCCCACAAGTATTGTAATAGCGTAGTAATTTTAAATTTTGCAGTTTACCGCTTTCATATATACAATGCTAGTAATTAGGTTTTGTATGGAAAGATTAAAATAAACCAAATAGCAAACCCTAATTCAAGATAAAATCAAGTATGAAAACAACACACTTGCACACAAGCACCCCTAGGGTAAAATCCACATGGTTGCCTTACAAAATGGCCATATTACGCATGTGAGGTATCTTAGAAAAAATAAACGAATACAAGATCATAGTCTCTCGATGACGCTATCTAAGTTGCCTTATACATGAGCTTAGTCCCTAAAAGAAAATGCTAAGATGCCTTGTAAACATTGCTAATCATGGTTATACTATGACCCACGCCCATCCCGTTTACATCTAAAGATAGAGTTACTTACCAAATCAATGGTAAGATAACAATGTCAAGGAAAAGGAAATGTACAAGAAAGACATTTGAGTAGGTAGATTACTCCTAATTTCTTGCTCAATTTTAAACATACATCCTTGCTATTTTAAAAAAAAATACACACACACATTTTCAAACATCTTACAAACATTGAAAACATTTTCAAAAGATCAAACATCTTTGTATACATTCTTACAAACAAGAATCATTACAAATATTGCCTAAACAATGGCCTCTTTACAAAATAATTTCAAAAACCAGACAAAGCACAAATTCAAACAAAAGCAAGTGATCTAGCAAGTAACTAAGAGCCCATGGAAAACCATGGATGAAAAGGGTGCTAATACCTTCCCTTTTCATAATCTACCCCCTGAACTCAAGAAACAATCTCAAAGGTCTTTCCTGTGCTTTTTCACCTGTCCTTTTGGATAAAAGAAAAGTCGGTGGAGACTCTTGCTAACCGCAACATTTGCGATCAAACGCAAAACACTCAAGTAATTTCTCCCACCGTATCACAGAACTGGCGACTCTGTCGGGGAAAATTCTAAAAGTGGGGTTACCTTAGGGATAGATCACATTTATTTGCTTACATTGTTTGACTTATATGCTTTACATTATGGTTCTTTGTTTGGGTTTGAATCCTCTACCTGGATTTGGGATACATTATAAGTAAGTAGCAATACATTGTGGAAACTGTGCGGGGTATACCGACATGGTATAAGCAATAGCTACGTTAGTGCGATATATTTGTGGGTACCGGTAGCCTTTGAGTTAATCAAAGAGAATACAAGGCCGTTGAGTGATGTCATGAAGCACTAATGAACTTTTAGAACCTTTACTTGACCAACTTGGCCTTTAGTATGTAGTGAGATGACCGGCTTTGGTGCAGTCCAAAGTTGGTAGATACTCGATACTACACTCATTGAGGTGTGGTTTCTTGGGATATTTCGGTCGCCATTAAAGAGGCTTGTGCTGAAACAATGACTAAGCAAACAAACCAATGATATTGAGCTCCTTAGAACCCGGTTACTATTACTAGGACAGGTTTGAGCCAACTAAACTTCAAGAGGGTACTTACCTGTAAAACTCCATGCAATACTAAATCTAAGGACTTGTTTGCTTTGTTTGTATATGCATACTTGTATATAAAATCATGAGCATCATGAACATCATATACATCTACTAACCATTTCAAGGATTTTTAGATTCATCTTTGTTCTTGTTTTGTAGGATATGGATTCACTTCGCAGGAAAACTATTCAAGTCAATATTGTAAGGATCCCTTCACAACTCAAGGAGATAGCTTCAAGGATTCCTGAAAACTCTCCATTTATCGAGAGACATGGTCGCCTACTCACCTTGGTCACCTCTAACACAGATGAGGATATGATGAAGGTGCTCTTTCAGTTCTTTGATCCTTTACACCATTGTTTCACATTTCCCGACTATCAACTTGTGCCTACTTTGGAAGAATTCTCCCAAATCTTGAGGATTACCATTCTCAATCAACTACCTTTCAATGGTTGGAAAGAAACCCAAAGCCAGAAGAGATTGCACAAGCTCTACACTTGCACTCATCTGATATCACAACTCATTGGGAAACAAGGAGTGGTGTCAAAGGTTTCTTAGCAAAGTTCCTATTTGAGAAAGCCCAAAGCTGTTGGAATTCCTTGTAATTGCAAGCCTTTGAGGAAATTGTGGCTCTCCTCATCTATGGGATGGTTTTGTTTCCAAATTCTGACCAACTCATAGATATCAACACCGTCAAAATCTTCATATCCCGCAATCCGATACCTACATGGCTAGGGGATATCCTACACTCTTTTCACACTCGCACAATGAGGAAAAGAGATGTCCTCATGTGTTGCACTCCTCTCTTGTTAAGATGGTTTATTTCTCATCTTCCCCAATCTGTATTAAAAATGAGCAAGGTTCAAGGTGGTCACAAAGGTTGATGACGCTCAAACATTCAAACATTCATTGGTGCTCCCGATCCAAAGAGAATGTTATCATTGTCGACCATTATGGAGAATTCCATAATGTCCCTTTACATGGCATTAGGGGAGGTATCACCTACAACCCATGTTTAGCCTTAAGACAGTTTGGTTACGCCCAAAGGGATGGCCCGCACGAGATGCTGATTCAAGGTTTGGTATTTGACTACGACAACAACGATCAAGGTCTTCGCCAGAGATTTATCCGAGCTTGGAGGATGTTAAACAAGGTGGATAGCAAGACTTTGGGGCATAAAAAATTCATCCCTCTTGAGCCTTACCTCAAATGGGTACAAACTCGTTCTTAGAATCTTATGATGCCTTACCCCTCCATTCTCCCGGTAATCATTGAGCCTATCATGGAAGGAGATGTTCCATACACTATCCTACATCCTGATATGCCCACCTCTCTTGAAGATCTACAAAGGGATTGGATACAACTCAATTGGGAGCGATATACTTTCGAAGCCCAATTCTACGCAAGCGAGAAGAAGGTTTTGGAACTCACTAGGCTACTTCATGAGGAGAAGACTCTCAATGCCTACATCGCACCAAAGAGGATGCGCACTACCTTTTTTTCTTAGAGCTTTTGTATTTCCTTATAAGCCCACGAGACATTGATGTACTCAAGCTTTAACTTATTAATATAATGTGTGTTTCCTTTTTGTCTAAAACAAATTTGAATCTTTGAAATCCTTGAAATCATTACATATGCATATACCATTCATCATAACATAAGAAGGTCTTTTGCAACAAGTCTCCTCATCTCTCTACTGTTTATTTCAGTAAGATGGATCTCGAGCAAACAGTAAAGGACCTCCAAGCTCAGAATACACAGTTTCAACAGTTGCTCTTGACCCTAGCCAAGAGACAAGAAGAGTTGAAGACTTTGCTAGCTGAGGAGAGGAAAAATAAGACAAAGAAGGTAACCAGAGTCCTAAACATGGGAAGAAGATTTCATGAGCAGACAAGAAGGACCTTAAAATTTGCAACGACATCTGGTGAAAGAGACAACCAAGATGGGAAAGGCAAGGATACAATTGTCCCGTCAGAATCAGGAGAGGAAGAGGAAGAAGAAGACTATTCTGAATAATAGTACCCTCCAGCTGATGACAAGTATAAACATCTCGAAGAGCGGTTGAGTGCGATGGAAATCCAAAAAGTGCCTGGCTTGGACTTTGAGGAATTGGGGTTAGTGTCAGGGATCATCATTCCTCCGAAATTCAAAGCACCTGTGTTCGCAAAGTATGACGAAGTTTCATGCCCTAAAATGCATCTTCGGTCCTATGTGAGGAAAATCCAACCCCATACCGCTGACAAAAACTTATGGGTACATTTATTCCAAGACAATCTGTCTGGAACTCAACTTGACTGGTTTTACCAACTAGGAAGAGCCAACGTTCATAATTGGGAAGATCTTGCTGCAGCCTTCTACAAACAATACCAATACAATGATGATCTTGCGCCTACCCGTACTCAACTACAGAGTATGGCCATGGTTTCCAATGAAGGTTTCAAGGACTATGCGCAAAAATTGAGAGATTTGGCTGGAAGAGTTCAACCCCCTCTATCCGAGAGAGAGTTAGTAGACATGTTCTTGGGCACCTTGTCTACTCCCTTCTTCAATCATTTAATTGGAAGTTCATCCGCAGGCTTTACTGAACTGATATTGACCGGAGAAAGGGTAGAAGCCGATATAAAAAGTGGAAAGATTCAGAAAGATACATCCTCCTCTACTGCCATAAGGAAGCCATTTATCGGAAAGAAAGAAGTGGTTTCCGTTTATCCTCAGAGAAACCAAGATAGGGTCGAATGCCGACCAATGGTGGGGGCTATTATGATTCCTAAGCATGCGCCTGATCAACAAAGAAACAATCAACCGAGGATGGAAAGACCAGTCAGGCAGTTCACCAAAATTAACATGACCCCGTCTCAAATATTACCGCATATACTAAGATCCAATTTGGTGACCTTGAAAGAAGCTCCGAAAAACCCCAACACAACATCTCCTCACTATCATCCCAATTCCCGTTGTGCATACCACTCTGAAAGTCCTGGTCACGACACTAATAATTGTTGGGATCTAAAGAACAAGATACAAGACCTCATTGAAGCAAAAGAGATTGAATTCGATGCGCCCGAAAAGCCAAATGTCATTTCTGCCCCTATGCCCAGACATGGCCATAATACCAATGCCATTGAAGAAGAAATGTTTGTTACTTTAGTTGATGAACTTCTAACCCCACTTTTGACTATTAAAATGAACTTGTTTAATGCCGTTGTGTTCCCAGGCTGTGATGAAGTTTTCCATTTCTGTTTGTCCACACCAACCAACTGTCCTTTGTTGAAAGCAAGCGTTCAGTGCCTAATAGATAACAAAGAAATTTTGTTTGAAAAGACTTCTGTTCCACCCCTTCCTTTTGAAGATGTTTCCATCATTACCATTTCCGCCAATTCTTCCAGGGTCTCCACCAAAAGACCCGTTAGAATTACATCAGTTCTAAAAGAAACTCCTTTAATAATTACAATGCCTGGACCAATCCCATATTCATCAGATAAGACCGTACCATGGAATTATGGAGAGGATGGCTACTACCATGGTATCAAGCAGGACTAGCCAGTCGTCGAAGATTCAAGCTCTAAGAAAGTGGATTCCTACGTCAGCAATATTGCAAGAACTAGCAAGATTACCCGAAGCGGAAGGATATTCTCTCCAGAAATTGTTCCCCCAAAAGAAGTTTCTGGACCTGTAATGATTCCTATTGTTGCTCCACCAAAAGTTGTTCTCAGTCCTACAATTATCTCCAACAATACTCCAACTGACAAAGCCGTTACAACCCCTGTTTGTAAGTACGAAGTACGCCTAAGAGGGGGGTGAATTAGGTACTTTAAAAAATTCTGGTTTTAGTGATGATGGATATTATTTTTCTGGTTAATGGTGATATTAGGAAAGAGTAAAGTGCAAAAAAATAAAGAGACAAGGGCGATATATCCTGGTTCCCCTCACAGTCTGAGAGTACTCCAGTCCCCTTTCAACATGAAAGAGATTTACTTATTTTGGAAAACTTAAACAAGAACTACAAAAAAGACAAGAACAATCCTCTTGGATTTTCACTATGTAAACAATGAGAACAATACTCTCAAAGTGACTACACTTGTATCCAACAATCCTGGAAAGACAAGATTTTAAAAACACTTAAACTTATTTCCAACAATCCTGGAAAAATAAGTAAGTAACTATCAATATTTGATTTTGAGTGAGTTGAGTAGTATTGATCACTTAGAGTGATTTAACAATGAATTATATTCTCTTCCAATAATAATATTGTACAATGACTCAAGATATAATTGCTCAAAGTTTTCTGTTTAATAATGTATGAAAGTGTGCAGAAAACTTATATATGAAAGTGAAGAAATACTTGAGTTTGTATTTTGAAAATTCAAAAAATATATTTGGAAGAGAGGTTGAAAATGATTTTGAAAATGAATATTTATATGTTCATAGCACCCTTTTGAAACATCATAAAGTTCTGAAAATGAATTATGAACAAATTCCAAGATTGAGTGAAAGGTTTCAATGAAAAGGTATTATGAACAGGCATGTGCAAAGCTGTTATTTTTCAAAATCGTGCAGCATGCAATCGATTGCACCCTTTGTGTAAATTTATTGCACGGGGTTTCAACAGCTATATTTTCAAAAGTTTTAAGTGTGCAATCGATTGCACAAGCAATGTAAATCGATTGCATGTGAAGTCAGTAGCAAAAAATAAGTGAGTGCAATCGATTGGACAAGTAATGTAAATCGATTGCACTGAGAAATAGAAGCAAACGTTTTGAAAATTTCAAGTATGGAATCGATTGCACAAGTAATGTAAATCGATTGCACTGAGAAACAGAAGCAAAAGATCTGAAAAACTGAAGCATGCAATCGATTGCACTAATATGCAAATCGATTGCACTCAAGTGAAAAATGAATTTTAACTTTTAAAAACTTGAGTAATGATTTATAAAACATTTCTTATTCACCATTGAGCATCTATATCTTAAGATCAAAGTAAATAATATCATTATACCTTGAAAGTTGTTAAGAGCTTTGAACTGAAGATTTTGTCCATAGATGCCTTGAGCTTAATAACAAATCTTTGCCTTCTTTGTCAATCATGGTTTGTCTTCATCAAAATAAAAGTTCATTTGAGAAGCTTGATTTTACACTGTTATCATTCCTACTGATACTCTTGCTGCCGAGTTAACTGAAACTCGAGGTAAAAGTATTCTGATTAAGCCTGTCCGGACGAAAGCTCAGTGATTGTCTATCCCTGAGACCTCCCGGAAAGAGATGGGGGGGGATTCTGAAGATAATTAAAAGAAGAGACTATGATGTAGTTGAACAACTGGGGCAAACTCCCTCTAAAATTTCCATGCTGGCATTACTACTATGTTCCGAGGCGCATGCAAAAGCCTTGGTAAAATTCCTGAAAACTGCCCAAGTACCCCAAAAGACATATGTCGATCAGTTTCAAGGCTGTGTAGCAAGCTTGACTGTGGATAATGGTCTAGGTTTTTCAGATGCTGATTTAACACCAAGAGGAAGGAAGCATAATGAGGCATTGTATGTCTCAGTCGAATGTAAGGGCACAACCTTGGCCCATGTTTTGCTGGACACTGGCTCATCTCTGAATGTATTGCCTAAAAAAGGTCTTGATAGGCTTGACTGTGAGGGATTGACATTGAAGCCAAGTAACATAGTAATAAGGGCTTTTGACGGCTCGAAAAGGATGGTACATGGGGAGGTAGACATTCCCATAAAAGTTGGAACACAAACTTTTGATTCAACTTTTTATATAATGGATATATGTCCCTCATATTCCTGCTTGCTAGGCCGACCATGGATTCACGATGCTGGCGTTGTCACTTCTACGTTGCACCAAATGCTAAAATATCCAATTCAAGGGAAGATTATCACTGTTCATGGAGAAGAAGAGTACATGATCATCCATCTCAATTCCTTCAGATACATGGAATTAGATGGTGAATTTATTGAAACTCCATTCCAACACTTTGAAGAGGTCCCGCAAGATATAGCAGTAACCAAGGTTGTCCCCAAGATTACAAGGCCTCCGCTCCGAATGTCATCTCTGAAGGATGCCAAAGCAGTGGTAGAAGAAGGCGGGTGCACTATCTGGGGACAACTCCCGGATATCCCATATAAGTCTGACAAGTTTGGCCTGGGTTTAACTTCAAGTGCTCAGAAGGTTGTACGCCGCGCTCATGCCGGAGGACCACCGCTGAAGATCAGCAACTGTGAGGTCAACAATGTAGAAGATGATGAATATAGTTGTGACTTGGAAGACTGGATATTCCCGACATGTCAGTGGGGGGCTCAGTAATCGGGAGGCTAGAGATTTTGTCCCGATCACTTTTATCCCATAATAATTTGTCTTTACATTTTGTTGGATCTGTAATATTAAAACAATTCGCACTCTTAAAACCTTGTGTCTTACCCGAGGCAAAATGGTCCATTTGTAAGGGTTATTATCTCATTTTCATATGACATCAATGAATCATGGAAGTTTTCGCATACAAACTTTTGTGGTCATTAGTTTTCTTTTACATTTTATTTTCTTTCAAAGATAGTTATACCCTTACACACACTCACACTCACAATACAGGTATACCTCCATTCGGGATCCGATGGGTAACAATACTGCTATGGCCTTTTGTGACTCTGAGAATCTAATCTACCAATCCGAAGACGAAGGTCAGGAAGATTGTGAAGTACCAGGAGAACTTGCCAGACTACTACAACAAGAAGAGAGAACCATTCAGCCTCATGAAGAACCCGTGGATACAATCAACCTAGGTACCGAAGAAGATAAAAAAGAGGTCAAGGTGGGTGCCAACCTGGAACCCAGTATCAAGGAGTGTCTGATTCAGTTGTTGCACGATTATGTCGAAGTCTTTGCCTGGTTGTATGAAGACATGCCAGGACTTGATGCAGATATTGTGGTACATAGTCTTCCTACAAGAGAGGATTGTCCGCCAGTAAAGCAAAAGGTTCGCCGCATGAGGCCGGATATGTCAGAAAAGATCAAAGCAGAAGTCATGAAGCAATTCAATGTTGGATTCTTGGCTGTCACCTCTTATCCCTAATGGGTTACCAATGTTGTCCCCATGCCCAAAAAGGACAGCAAAGTGCGAATATGAGTGGACTACAGAGATTTGAATAGGGCAAGCCCTAAGGATGATTTTCCACTCCCCCACATTGATATTCTAGTTGACAATACGGCACAACACAAAGTGTTTTCCTTCATGGACGAATTCTCAAGTTATAATCAACTCAAAATGGAGCCCGAGGACATGGAGTAAACAACGTTCGTCACGCAGTGGGGCACTTTCTGCTATAAGGTGATGCCATTCGGGATGAAGAATGTCGGGGCAACCTATCAACGTGCCATGGTAGCTTTATTTCACGACATGATAAATCAACAAATAGAGGTCTATGTGGACGACATGATAGCCAGATCTCAAACAGAAGAAGAGCATCTTGATCACTTACAAAAATTGTTTAAGAGACTGAAAAATTATAAACTGAGGTTGAATCTAAACAAATGCACATTTGGGGTACGATCTTGTAAACTCCTAGGCTTTATCGTCAACAACAAAGGTATTGAAGTAGATCCTGCCAAGGTAAAAGAAATACAAGAGATGCCTGCTCCTTATACTGAGAAGGAAGTCAGAGGGTTCTTGGGACGTTTGAACTACATTGCCAAATTCATCTCTCACTTGACAGCTACTTCTGAACCAATCTTCAAATTGTTGAAGAAAGATCAGGTAGTCAAACGAAATGACGAGTGCCAAGTTGCTTTTGATAAAATCAAAGAATACTTACAAGAGCCTCCTGTTTTGATACCACCAATTGAGGGAAGACCATTGATCATGTATCTGACTGTTTTGGAAAATTCAATGGGGTGTGTGTTGGGGAAGCATGACGAGTCTGGCCGAAAAGAGCATGCAATTTATCACCTGAGCAAAAAGTTTACCGACTGTGAAACTAGATATTCACTGCTCGAGAAAACTTGCTACGCTCTGGCATGGGCTGCTCGCTGGCCAAGACAGTATATGCTGACTCATACTACCCTGTTGATATCTAAAATGGATCCGACAAAATACATCTTCGAGAAGCCTGCTCTCTCTGGGAGAATAGAAAGATGGCAGATGATCTTGACATAATATGACATATAATATACTACCCAGAAAGCAATAAAGGGCAGTATATTAGCGGATCACCTTGATCACCAAGTTGTAGAAGACTACCAGTCCATGAAATTCGAATTTCCGGATGAAGACATCATGACATTAGACAACTGTGAAGAATTCAGGCCATATGACGGACCTGAACAAGGATCCCGATGGACCCTTTTCTTTGATGTGGCATCCAATGCACTTGGCAATGGTATCAGTGTTGTACTCATATCTCTGGAAGGGTGTCATACTCCCTTTACTTCCAGGCTCTCCTTCAATTGTACAAACAACATGGCGGAATACGAAGCGTGCATCTTTGACTCAAAGTTGCCATAGACTTGGGGATCAAATCCTTGGATGTATTCGGAGATTCAGCTTTGGTTATCAGTCAGGTCAGAGGGGAATGGGACACCAAACACCCTAACCTTATCCCATATAAAGAACATGTTTTTATATTGCTACCACATTTTGAGAAGATCACCTTCGAGCATTTCCCGGGAGAAGAAAATCAGCTAGCAGACGCTCTAGCCACAATGTCATCTATGTTTAAACTTAATTGGGATAACAAGGCACCCCAGATCACCATCAAACGAATGGAGGAACTAGCGAACTGTCATGAGATTAATACTGAAGAAGTAGTGGACCAGCCTTGGTTTCACGAAGTCAAGAAACATCTCGAGGCTCAAGAATATCCAGAAGGAGCTTCAATCAATGATAAGAAATTCTTAAGGAGATTCTCTGCTAAATTTTTTCTTAGTAACGGCATCCTGTACAAACGTAATCATGACTATGTGTTACTTTGGTGCGTAGATAAGGTTGAAGCTGAAAGGATCATGGCTGAATTGCATGAAGGCACTTTTGGCACCCATTCCAGTGGGCATACGATGGCAAAGAAAATCCTACGGGCAGGATATTACTGGTCTACCATGGAAGCAGATTGCTATCAACACTCTCGAACTTGCCATAAGTGTCAGATTTATGCTGACAAGGTGCACGTACCTCCGATTCCTCTGAATGTCTTAATGTCTCCTTGGCCCTTTGCTATGTGGGGGATTGATATGATTGGAGAAATCAAGCCAACAACCTCCAATGGACACCGCTTCATCTTAGTGGCCATTGATTATTTTACAAAGTGGGTGGAGGAAGCTTCCTTCGCTTCCGTTACCAAGAATGTTGTTGCCCGGTTCATCAAGAAGAATCTCATTTGCCGGTATGGTATCCCGGAAAGGATCATCACTAACAATGGTAGAAATCTCAACAACACAATGATCATCGCCTTGTGCGAGCAATTCAAGATCCCGCATCACAATTCTTCCCCTTACTGGCCAAAGATGAATGGTGTTGTCGAAGCTGCAAATAAAAACATTAAAAAGATCATACAGAAAATGACAGTCGCATGCAAAGACTGGCATAAGATGTTACCATTCGCTCTCCACGGGTATCGTACCACAACTCGCATATCAACCTGGGCAACACCCTATTTCTTGGTTTACAGCATGGAAGTTGTCTTACCTATCGAGGTCCATATCTCCTCTCTGAGAATTATAAAGGATGGAGGGCTGAACAAAGACTATTGGATCCAGACTCGGCTTGATCAACTGAACTTGATTGATGAGAAGAGACTTACTATTGTCTGCCATGGTCAAATGTATCAAAAATGGATGATCAAGGCTTTCAACAAGAAGGTCAGACGCCAGGTGTATCATGTTGGGGATCTGGTAATCAAACGCATCATACTGCCACAAGGTGATCCCAGGGACAAATGGATTCCCACCTATGAAGGACCATTTATAATCAAAAATATTTTCTCTAGTGGGGTAATGATCTTAACCACCATGGATGGTGACGACCTGTCGCATCCTACAAATGCGGACATAGTCAAAAAATACTACGCATCAGAGACCCGCTAGGTTGACACGCCTAGGCAAAACAAGGGCATCCCAGCAAACCAAAAAAGGTTCGGACAAAAATTAGGGATAAAACCAAAAAGATTTGTACACCCGGCAAGTTGAAAACCCAAAAGGGAGGCTTGGGCAAAAAAAGGGTTTCCCGGTGGACTGAAAACCCGAAAGGGCGGTCCAGACAAAAGTTAGGGAATTAAAGCATATGACTATGTCCCGTTGGATTACCTTACAGACAACCTTTGGATTCAACTGACAAACTCAGAGGTTCTGATCAATTCAATCATCTTTGAACAAGGAAACAAATAGACAGGATGCTCAAAGATACAAAGGCTATAGAAAAATGGGAACCCTATGGGATTTTTACACATAGTTATCTTTTCTTTGTATCAAAACTTTCATTTTTTATGACAGCATTTTCTTACTAGAATGTTTGTCTCATTGTACAAATACTTACTCAAAGTCAATGCAAAGATATTCCTTTGAAAGTGCAAAACTATCTGTTTTTCTTTACTCTTGTGTTTTCTTTACAAAAACATCCAATGATTCATTGTTGAACATATGCATTTGAACATAATTACTGTTTACAAATAAACAAAATAAAAGACAATTACTAATGGCTTTAAGAGGTAGGGAAATCCCCCTAAGATATATCCATAAATCCCCCACAGTTTGCAGTTTATTCCCCAGCAAAACGAGCTTCCAATTATCAATCCCCGGTAGAAGTCGTTCATTTTCTCAAGATTTCGCAACAGGATTTTACAAGCAGTACATGACATTTCCCTTACAACAGAGTTTGTTTCTCTAAGCGGAAATTCATCAACACTTCAACTTCACAACATGAAGACTTACACTCCATATCCTCAGCAGCGGTCGGGGATTTATTTTCCCCAGTCCAACAACAGTGCAGCAAACTAGCTCACATATGCACACATTGCATCCATATATCATAAACATTGATAACACGAATGCATTATACTATGGATTTCATACAACATAAACATTGCATATTAGCTAACATTTTATCTTTTCAGGATAAGGTTAACAGCTACCATTAATAATATTCAACTTTTAGATACAGTTCAGATACTCTCCAGACACGGATGCCATTCTGATACTCATTCAAGTACAACTTTCAGATACAGTTCAGATACGCTTCAGACACAGATGCCATTCTGATACTCATTCAGATTTAACCTCTCAGATACAGTTCAGATACGTTCCAGATACGGATGCCATTCTGATACTCATTCAGATTCGACCTCTCAGATACAGTTCAGATACGCTCCAGATGCGGATGCCATTCTGATATGCATTCAGATTCAACTTTCAGATACAGTTCGGATATGCTCCAAACACGGATGTCATTCTGATACTCATTCAGATTCAACTTTCCGATACAGTTCAGATACGCTCTAGACACGGATGCCATTCTGACACTTATTTAAAATTCAACTCTCAGATACAGTTCATATATGCTCCAGACACGGATGCAATTTAGACACTCATTCAAAATCAACTCCCAGATACAGTTCAGATATGCTCTAGACACGGATGCCATTCTGATATTCATTCTTTCAACTTACCAATTACAATACAAATAATCACTTTTGGATGGAATCTTTTAAGCCTATCTCCTACTGCTTTCTATCACTTCTCCAAATGGCATCTTTAAGCCCATTCCCTCAACCATCACATCACGGAGTGCAAATTTCTGGGTACTCTAGTGTCTAATCATCTTCCACCTTCGAGTCACGAATGACAAAACATGCCAATCTAACTCTTCAGGCTTAAGAAGATTGAACAGGGGCAGTTGATGTACCCCAAAATTTTCCCTCTCACTTATCAAGAATTTTCTCACAAGATCTCATTGGGCTCAAGACTGCACTAGGGTTTGATCAACTCAAGACACCTCCTTATGCACTGATGTCCAAAATTAGGGTTTGAGTTTGCACAAGGATTTTTGAACTATCAATGCTTCATATAACTTTAATGGATCATTATGGACCCCCAAGACTACTCATGACAAATTTCAAGCCTTGGATCACACTTTTGATCAGTCAATTGAGCAGTTGACCTAAAAATCAACTATATTGGGGAAAAAGTCAACCATGGCCAATTTACAGTCAAAATTCATAATTGTAGATCCACATCAACATTTTGGACTCATGTGTATCATTTTATCAAGTTTGGACCATAATTCCTCAAGAAATTTGATCAAATCTCCAAAAGGCCAAAATGGTCAAAATTAGGGTTTTGACTGGGAAAGGGCAATTTCTGATTTTTGACCTAGAAAATGGTCAATTGGTTTAAGTCATGATCTCAAGAGTCCATTTGCATCATTTTGACCTAATGACATGATTCAAAACATTACAAATCCATTAGATTGACAGATGAATTTTGCAGTCAATTGTATACTGAAAAGTCAAACTTTGACTTTTTGGTCAAATTCAAGTGCCAAAGATCATAATTCATAAAAACATGTCAAAATATGAAACTTGTTCATAAAGAAACCAAGAATTCAAGATTTCATCTTGAAATGATAAAATTTCTTAACTTAGAAATTTTTCTATGTATGAAAATTTTCTTATTTTTTCATAACTTTAAGCCAAATTTTCACCATGATGCAAGATGATTCAAAGGAAACTTCTAACATGAAAGTTGTAGATCTCCATGAAATATACAAGTTTTATTCACACAACTTCTACTAAAAATTCTTGGATGTCAAGTTATAATTTTGTGAATACATGCTCATGAACTAAAAAAGACTTAGTGAAATTTTGCCCTAATTAGGCAGATTTTTTACCTAACTTCATGGAAAATTTTCACATAGTTCCAAGGGGAATATTCAAAATCAATTCAAATATGGGTTTTAGATCACATTTCAATCTTTTCAAAATGTACAATAACTCCTTGAGATCATTCTTGATCAAGGAGAATCGAAGGCAAGAAGTTACGGTTTTCAAACTTGAATTACAAACCATTTTGTGAAGAACACTTGATCCAATCTTCAAGCATGTTGTACAAATCTTGCTTTTCAGGATTCAAACTTGATAATCACTCAATAATTTAATGTTTACACAACTTATAGAGCCATTGTCGAAGCATTTGAGCCATTATCCAAGTTGCATTTCCATTTTTGGAAGAAAGTCACCACTTCCATTTTGGAAAAGTGACTTTAATCACAATGTCAACTCTTCTTGAGCACATACATTATTGTTTCTGACTCAAAAGCATTTAGAAGCAAGAAGCAACATATCTACAGCCTGCTAACCACCCTGCAAATCCTTGTACTTCACATTGAAACCATGTTTGTCAACTTTGCTTCAAAAATAAGTAACCAAGCCATAACATGTGATTTCAATTTATGAGTTGTTTCAAGCCTCAAAACCTCTTGCCTATAAGTACATACACTATTTGCAAGATGACACACGAATTCTAGTGCCCTGAAATTATATCAAACACTTAAAAACCATAAATATTCTCCAAAACACCATAGATACAAAGTTTTGAACCAAAACTCATCATCTTCATTTCCACTCGTGCGTTTTGAAAACCAATCATTCAAACACCTTCTATACATCATACCAAAGCAATCCAGGCCCTTGTTTCAAAACTGTAACTCCTCCATCACCATCTACCATTTTCAAACATCAAGCTTGCAGGTTGACTTGAGAAGAGAGATTCAGGAACCTTTAAGGCAAAGTAAGAGTTGGAATACACTCTAGGAAGTCTAGGCAAGCTAAACAGATCCTCAGGCCATCTCAAAAGTTGCTAAAACTCCATTCACGACTCCAGTTGCAAGGGGTAAGTTTTAAAACTTCCATCTCTTTATACAAGCATCTTTTGATCTTGATTTTGAAGACAAAATGTAGATATATTTGCTCTAAAGCTGACCATGTTCATAGTTCCCATTTATATTGACTGTGTATAGAGAATTTTGGATTTGAAATATCTGAGAAAATTAGGTTTCAATTTAGGGCCAGCAAAATTAGTTTTCATCTTTGACTTTTAGCTTACATAATTTATATAGTTGGATTCGTGGGAAGAAACACCACAACTTTCATGTATGAACTTTCCATTTTTATGGAGAAACGAAGAAGATACAGGTGGTATGGCTAGGCGCGAGGTTGAAGATGAATTGGTCTTCAAGAAGAATTTTCTAATATATATTTATGGTTTGGTTATATGACCGGATGAAACAGCCACCCCAGTGGAAAGCGCGCATGTACTAAGTCACTTCTTACCTAAAGGGCGAGGGTTCGAACCAATGTGAACCCCCCTTTTGTATTTTTTTCATATTTTCTTATCCTCTAACATTTTTTTACAGGCGTTGGGCCCTTTGGGCCTGGCATAATTTTTTTATTTGCTAACTCACCTCCCTGCCTACTTTTGGCACCCCCTGGTCTATTTATTTTTATTTACTTATTTATTTCATTTTTCCTTTTAAATATATTTTCTAAAATACTAAAAAATCATGAAAATACAAAAAAAAATGATATATTTTAGATTTTGACTTATTTTATTTTATTTTCCCATGAACAAAAATGTTTTATTTACTATACTTTATTTATTTTTCTTATAAATTTAATTGATGTTATATTATCTATTTTTCTTCATACCATTTAAAAATACATTATTTAAATACCATAAAAGACTAAAAATATTTTTAAAGCTATATATTATTTTCAAGACAAAAATACAAAAAAAATACTTTTTTCTTTAAATTTATTTTCTTTTAATCAACTAAATAGAATTAGGTTTTTATTCAAAATTCTTTTCTTAATTAATTTATTTTCTTAATTAATTTAAGTTAATTTAATTTTGATTTAATTATTTTTTTCTCTAATTAGGTTTAGGTTAAAACCTCTTTCATATAAAAATCGAAACACAAAAATCATTTCTTTCCATGTGCATTTGTACTTTATATATTTCTTCAATTATTTGTACATATTCAATTTGGTTGTAATAGATTAATTAGGTTTATATTATTGCAATCTCCATTCATAAATTGTATACCCCCCCCCCCCCCTCCCACAAGTATTGTAATAGCGTAGTAATTTTAAATTTCGCAATTTACCGCTTTAATATATACAATGCTAGTAATTAGATTTTGTATGGAAAGATTAAAATCAACCAAATAGAAAACCCTAATTCAAGACAAAATCAAGCATGAAAACAACACACTTGCACACAAGCACCCCTAGAGTAAAATCCACTTGGTTGCCTTACAAAATGGCCATATTACGCATGTGAGATATCTTAGCAAAAACAAACGAATACAAGATCATAGTCCCTCGATGACGCAATCTAAGTTGCCTTATACATGATATTAGTCCCTAAAAGAAAATGCTAAGATTCCTTGCAAACATTGCTAATCATGGTTATACTATGACCCACTCCCATCCCGTTTACATCCAAAGATAAAGTTACTTACCAAATCAATGGTAAGATAACAATGTACAAGAAAGACATTTGAGTAGGTAGATTGCTCCTAATTACTTGCTCAATTTTAAATACACATCCTTGCTATTTTCAAAAAAACAAACACACACATTTTCAAACATCTTACAAACATTGAAAACATTTTCAAAAGATCAAACATCTTTGTATACATTCTTACAAACAAGAATCATTACAAAGATTGCCTAAACAATGACCTCTTTACAAAATACTTTCAAAAAACACACAAAGCACGATTTCAAACAAAAGTAAGTGATCTAGCAAGTAACTAAGAGCCCATGGAAAACCATGGATGAAAAGGGTGCTAATACCTTACCTTTTCATAATCTACCCCCCGAACTCAAGAAACAATCTCAAAGGTCTTTCCTGTGCTTTTTCACCTTTCTTTTTGGATAAAATAAAAGTCGGTGGCGACTCTTGCTAACCGCAACATTTGCGATCAAACGCAAAACACCCAAGTAATTTCTCCCACCGTATCACAGTATCCAATAAACTCTTGTCCACGCAGAAGTTCCAGTTCCAGGCAAGGTAAGTCCTCTTGAACTAACATCTTTTCGTTTCAGCATAACATGTAAATAGCCTTTTACTTACTTTTCGTTTCAGCATAATATATAGATATCCTCTTAGTTAGGTTCTTCATTTCTTCCCTCTTGGTTTGTTTGCTTTTCTTGTCCGTATATATGTTGGAACTAACCTGTACAGATTCAAACGAAAGACAAAAAGAGTGTGAACGAAGGATATACACTCAAGTTGCTCTACAGGTCCATATTACTTCATAGTCTAAATCGAAAGAAGTAGAGAAGGTTGCAACCGAAGGTGGCTCATACCCATTTCCAAGCTCATTCAAAAGAAGCAGGAAAGGGTGCAATCAAAGGTTGCTCATACCAACTCCCAAACTCAATTGATAGAGGCAGGAAAAGGTGCAATTGAAGGTTACTCACATCAACTCTCAAGCTCAATCAAAAGAAGGAAAAAGAAGGGTGAATCGAAGGAGTCCATTGCCTGGATCAAAGAATTCATTTCTCTTCTTTATTTTGTTCTTTGTTTTTACATTTTTTCTTGTCTTTCGATTTGGTTGTAATAGCGTAGGACCCTTACTTTATGCATTTTTTATTGCTTTTCATATTAACTGCTAGATGTATGACTAATAGGATTGTATGGCAAAGATTAAAATCAAAACGCTAGCAAACCTAACAAAAAGACTAAAATAACTGAACTTAACACACATTGCACATATACACCTCTAGGGTACTCCCACTTCAGTTGCCTTCAAAAATAGTCACAGCTCTTGAAACGTGAGAGGTTTTAGTGGCTACCCCCTAGTTTAAAAAGATCATAAGTCCCTCGATGACCCACTTAACATTGCCTCGAAAAAAATATGATCTTAGAACCCTTGGGTTGTTACTAAAACTTCTTACCCAGTTGCTTTTGTGACTATAAAAATGTCCCTTCCAATGTCTCTCAAACATCCAACAATAGGGCTACCTACTCACTAATAGTAGGATAGCACTATCTAAAGGATAGGAGGAAAAGAATAAACATTTTGAGTATAAGTAGATAGTTCCTAGATGCTATGCTCAAAAACAAACTTTTACACTTACACAAAACATTTTCAAATGCTTTATCAACACTCTTGAGGACTGATACAAGAGTTATCATAAAGCGAATTGCCGCACTAAGGCATTTTTCAAAATACTTTTCCAAACACAAAAAGCACAATGTATTTTTCAAATGAGCTAAGCATATAAGAGCCCATAGAAAACTATGGATGGAAGGGGTGCTAACTTTAGCGGTGAAAAACGGAGATCATGCTATTAATTAACTTGACTCGCAAATAGCAAGAGTCGCCACTGTGCTTTATTATTTCCAAGGGAAAAGGGAAAATAGCGAAATAAAACCCTAAAATATGCAATGTAAAACAATATTTATAGTAATGAAAATACAATGCATTTTTGAAAAGAGATCTAAAGTCTGTGGGTTGGTTATGCAATGGGAAGGTATTAGCACCCAATGCATCTATAGTATCCTATAGGAACCTTTTGAAATATCTGTTTATTAAAATTGTTTGTTTGATTAAAATGGTTTATTTGGCTAAAATGGGCGTGGACGAGATTTTGAAAATACGACGACCTAATGTCGAAGTTTTGACTTAAAAAGTGTGAGTTTGAAAATTGAGTTTTTTGTCTTAATGAATTAAAAAAAGTAATAAATTAAATGGAAAATATTTTTATGTCTTTTTATGTTAATATTAAAAATGATGAAAAGGAAAATAAATGAAAGATAGAAACAACGTTGCTGCAAGCAAAACAACAAGGATCAGAAGTTCTGAAGCCAGGCGCGTGATGACTCAGAAGGAAGCGTCAGTGGAATCAGAAGTTCTGAGTTGGTACATTATGAGGTCCTGCAAGGAATGTTATAGGGAAAACACAAAGATTTTGGGTGGTATTCATATAGTGGGCCACAAGTCAGAAGTTTTGTATTACGCTAAAACAGTAAGTGAACTTCAGAAGTTCAGTGTATTGTCAGCATGTGAAAATCAGAAACTCTGAGTGTTTGAAAACAGCGAATGGAAACATCAGAAGTTCTGTGTATTTGACATGTAAGGAGAACTCAGAAGTTCTATGTTGTATTAGAACAGTGAGTGTATTATCAAAAGTTCAGTGTGCATTGGCAGTGAGTGAATGTCAGAAGTTCAGTGTGTTTAAACAGTGAGGAGAACTCAAAAGTTTTGTGTTGTGCTTAAAGTTGTGAGTGAACATCATAAGTTCTATATATCAACTCTTAATCATCACATCAACAATTTATTCAATTCTTAATAAACATCAAATCAGAAGGATAATAGCACAGCAGTTTATAGAAGTTCTAATCCTAAATCTGAGTCTAGCCCTGATCAAGAAGTTCTGATCCATAGTTTTTATATTCATGCAATGATATAGACAACATCAATACTATGATATTTACATGTTTAATGATGTTCTGAATGAAAAAAATACAAAGTCAGAAAGACTTACCTTGAACCTGGAACGTGTGCTTGGAGCTTTGAGCTGCTACCTTTGGATGTTCTGGAATCAGCAAGAGTAACAGAAGAGGAAGTGCCAAGCTCTTTGATTCAAAAGGAAGAACAAAGGTTTGGTTTTCTATTTGGGGTTTCTGGATTTTTTATGAAGGTTTCCACTTCCTTTTCTCTCCCATTTTTTACCAATCTCTCTTCAAAAAGCCTGCCAGCCCCTTGAACGTGTGATGGAGCAAAGTATTTATAGATGGGTTTGTTGTGGTTTTGGGGGGGAAAACAAATGGGATTCAAACCTTTTTGGTATAGTGTTCCAACGCTTTTTAACCACAATTTTCGTATGCTATTTTGATGCAAATATGGGGTTTGAGAAAGTGCAGGCGTGGACTGGGTCAGCAGTTGACTGTAGCATTGTAATGTAGCAGGGCAACAGGTTACTTAAACGAGGTTTTGGAATTTAGTGATGTTCTGATCACAGAAGATCAGAAGCGTAACATCTATGTGCTGAAGAGTCACGTTCTGATGGAAGATTGTGTTCTGAACCACGTTTGCAACTTCTGACTGCACTTGCATTGAGGCTGAAGAGTCATGTTTTGATTGAAGGCTATGTTTTGATCCAAATTCGTAACTCCTGACTGCACTTGCATGGAGGCTGGCTCAGAAGTTCTGAAGTAAATTTTCAACTTCTAATTGCACTTGCATGGAGGCTGGCTCAGAAGTTCTGAAGTATCACATACTCTTAACACTTAGAAAATTTGATTTTTCCAAAGTAACTTCTGACTCCTGATTTTTTGATGAACCAATCTCATGTCTTGATGAAATAAAATTGTTGAAGCTTGATTTGATCTGAAATTCAAGGTTTGACTTTTCAGTGTGCTTTTGACCATTTTGCCCTTGCGGGTGACTTTCTTGAAAAATTGCAGAGACACTGGAGACCATCTATTGGACAGAGTGTGGAAATAAACACACAATTCTCTGAAATTCTTTTGATAAATCAGCCTTTGAGAATCAATAATCAATTTTACTTCTGGCTTGAGAGATTCTGAACCCTAATCGAGGCGTGACGCGTAACGTTCTTGATTCAGACCTGTTTCCTGCAAATGAAATCAAAGAAACGAAAAACACACACTCCGTGCTTGATTAGAAGTTAGTGATACATAGGCTAAGAATGTTCAAAATACTTGACAATTTCTGCATAGTACATGCTCGAAGGTGAGAAGTTAAAATCGACCGTACTTCGTGACCTTTACTTTTGTATAAAAATGCAAACAATAAAAATGGGATCTTAGGTCAAAAATTGGGGTATGACAGCTGCCCCTATTTAAGTTTCTTCTATCCGGATATATGAAGATTGGAATCTTCATTTCGACGAGATTGAAGGGACTTAAATATAGAATACACAATTTTTGGCATTACGATACCGTAATTATGTTTATGATATGATACGAATGTAATATTTTGAATTTTAATGAGGAATGATGTCGCATGAGACAAACTACTGCTGGAGAAACCAAGCACATTATACAGTAATCCCACAGGGGAAGAGATTATAACTCCACTGGGGAAACAGAGTCATAGACTTCAAATGAGAGACTCTTATTTAGAGAATAACTTTGAGGGAAGAAATGAATGATTTACATCAATATTGAGACTAGAAAAGAAATTGTTTACATCAGTACGGAGATTAGAGAATGAAAATGATTGACATTAACACTGTGACTGGAAAAGGAAATGGTTGACATCAGTACTGAGACTGGAAATAAACATCTCTGACTTATGAATTTCACCAAGAATGGTAACACATTTCTTCTTTAACCAAGATATCACTTGAAAAGGATAAAATACAAACTTTCCCACGGGACTTTTCCAAATAGATGTCGTTTGCTGAGTAAACATTATTGTTGGGGATACACAAGCTGCTAAAATAAAGAAGCCGCCACTTGCTACCTTTCAAAGGTGTAAATAACATACAAGTTGCTCATGAAGAGACCGTCGCTTTTTGTTTTTTCAAAGGTAACAATAACACACAAGTTTCTCATGAAGAGACTGTCGCTTGCTGTTTCTCAAAGGTATCAATAACATACAAGTTGCTCATGAAGAGACCACTGCTTGCTGTTTTTTCAAAGGTATCAATAACACACAAGTTACTCATGAAGAGACCACCGCTTGCTATTTTTCAATGATATTAATAACATACAAGTTGCTCATGAAGAGACCGCCGCTTGTTGTTTTTCAAAGGTATTAATAACATACAAGTTGCTCATGAAGAGACCACTGCTTGTTGTTTTTCAAAGGTATCAACAACATACAAGTTACTCATGAAGAGACCGCCGCTTGTTGTTTTCAAAGGTGACAATAACACACAAGTTGCTCATGAAGAGACCGCCGCTTGTTATTTTTTTCAAAAGTATCCATAACATACAAGTTGCTCATGAAGAGACCGCCGCTTGCTGTTTTTCAAAGGAATCAATAACATACAAGTTGCTCATGAAGAGAACGTCGCTTGCTATTTTCAAAGGTGACAATAACATACAAGTTGCTCATGAAGAGACCGTTGTTTGCTGTTTTTTTCAAAAGTATCCATAACATACAAGTTTCTCATGAAGAGACAGCCGCTTGCTGTTTTCAAAGGTGACAATAACACACAAGTTGCTCATGAAGAGACCGATGCTTGCTGTTTTTTCAAAAGTATCCATAACATACAAGTTGCTCATGAAGAGACCGTCGCTTGCTGTTTTCAAAGGTGACAATAACACACAAGTTGCTCATGAAGAGACCGTTGTTGTTTTTTTCAAAAGTATCCATAACATACAAGTTGCTCATGAAGAGGTCGCCGCTTGTTGTTTTCAAAGGTGACAATAACATACAAGTTGCTCATGAAGAGACGGTCGCTTGTTATTTTTTCAAAAGTATCCATAACATACAAGTTGCTCATGAAGAGACCGCCGCTTGTTGTTTTCAAAGGTGACAATAACACACAAGTTGCTCATGAAGAGACTGTCGCTTGTTGTTCTGTCGATATTCCAAAAGGATGTTGTGGTAACACTACTAGGGAATAAAGTTCTTCTTCAAAGGGAACCATGAATATGTCCTTCCCGAGGATACCAAGTATATTAATGCGCAAAATAAATGTGCTCTTCATGCAGGTTTCACAGCCTAGAGAACACCACGGGGTAGCCTATGCAAGAGACAAAGCTCAATCCTGG
This sequence comes from Vicia faba, assembly GCA_948472305.1. Lineage (NCBI taxonomy): Eukaryota > Viridiplantae > Streptophyta > Magnoliopsida > Fabales > Fabaceae > Vicia > Vicia faba. Next base: position 877,838,940 of record OX451735.1, read on the forward strand.
AATAAAACAGAGAGAAAACAATCAAACAAGACTCCACCCAATGAGGAAATAACTCAATTTGGGATTCATCCTATCCAGAGATTGACAAGGAAGGCTAAGCAAAATTCTTCCATGAGGATTAGCTCAGTAGGGAATTAGAAAGGAGGCGCACTTTCCGCTTAAGTTGACACTCTATTTGGAAAGAGCAAATACACTATTTGAATGGACATAACCAAGGTATACGAACCCAATAACATCAGCAAATACAAATGTGCGTGCATGATGCAAGTGTGGATGAATAAATGAATGTCATGTATATGATTGACAAAACAGATAGAAAAGATAAACTGGAGATGATAAGACATCACAGTACAACTCGACACTCGGCTAATCTCAACAAGATGGGAACATTACTGGAGATAGAACAAAAGCCATCATTGGAGTAAATTCCTTTTACAAGGCTTAAATATCTCTGGAGAGGAAGTATTTTTTGGTAGAAAATCCAAAGTCCAGTCTTCCATTGTCAACAATCCATTAAAAGGATAACAACACGAATGATGCTTCAGTTGGAAAGAGTCTTGCTTAGCTGGAGATACTGGGAACACCTACCTTTAATAATGTGTATAAGACATATCACATATCTTGACAAATCTGGATTGCCCTTGGAAGTAATTTTGTATTCCCCAAGTTTGCTGCTGAGAAGCTGCATGACGCACGATAATTCCTGCGAATAACTTCACTTCTAAAATGTCCCAAGAAATCATATCAAGAGGATTTTACAAAAGACCTAGCATCCTCAATGCTCTAGTGTCTTCAAACTCTTAGAGAGATTCGTCGAATCTTGACGTGATTGCCCTGGATTGACTGTACTTGGCACAACAAAGTCTTCAAATTTTGCCTCAAAAGGGTAAACAAGTTGGGTAAGCATTAACTGGTAAAAGCAACATGTTCATGCTTAAGGTCTTCAGGTGACATGCCCCTGGATATGATTTTTTCTTGAAATGATTCGCCAATTACTCAACAGAGTTTCAGGCCTTAAAAGAATAAACTCATTGCTAGTGCATATATGTGAGCTTCCTTGATATCAAACAAATGTTTTGCAGTTTAGAAAAGTTTATTATGAGAATGAAAATTCTAATGCAATAGTTATGTAAGTCTTGAAGATTTTGAAAAAATATCGCACAAATTTTGCGAGTTAGAGCAACATTAATTTTTGTATAACAAATGCATATGATACCAACATAACTATCTAGAAAACATTCATGGGAGTCAGGAACACTATCTCATTGAAGTATGTTTTCAAAATAACCTTGCTTCAATTAGGACTTTTGAAGGTTGTAATGTGGCCTGGTTCATGGTTTTTGGAAAAAAGATTTTTAAGGCTCAAAATTTATAGGTGCCCGCCCATTCTTCATGATGTTCTCCAACCTTATGTTTAGTTAATTCAATATGAGTGTTCATCTCTCAAAAGGATTCTGTGATGGTTAAGGAAATGACGAGGCTTTCGGAGTAGCAACTTCCCTTATGTCTTCGTGTTTGTAGTCACCGATTTGTTCTTGGCTGTGGACTTTTCTTGGTAGTCCTTTCTTTGCAATTTTATTTTCCCTAACTTTTTCCTGAACTAATTCTTTTGAATTGATAGTCCAGCGGGATGCCCTAATTTTTGCCTATGTCTCTTGTTTTCAAGTTTTCAACTTAGCAGGCTTTTACTTTTTTCTTGATTTTTGAACAAAACATGTGACATTAGCTTGTCCCTACTTGTTTAGAGGATTGTGACTTCCTCGTTTCTTGATGAATGAGGGATAACATTGTGGTTCCACATCTTCTGGCTTCATTATACATTAAGGATAGCCCTCACAGTTTCTCTTCAGAAATATCTTCCTTATGAATTTTGAACACTCAATTAGATTAACTGAAAACTACCCTGTCCCAAGTTAAAATTTGAGGATTTTTTCGTATAGAAAAGAAACTCCTACTTCAAGGCTCAAAAGGGGTTAGCAAGGGATTATCTTCCTTATATCTCCGGTATTTAGGGATTTGAAACAATGCTTGTACATCATCAACAAGATTTTATTCAAAAAGCATACAACCAGAGATTTTGTGTTTTTTAGATCATCATCCTCCCTTCAATCTCTGCCTAGGAAAGAGAATGGGCAACAAGTTGGTATCATAACACAAAAAGCAATTTAAAATTTGAAAACAAATACGAGTGAAACGAATGAATTTCTTCAAGACAAACATACTCATTGTATTAAGATAATCATTCAAATGAAAACAAGTTCTTACATGCAAACAATGCAATGATAAACAAGAAAAATTACAAATGAACAAGCAAGAAAAATGCTAATTAAACTGAGAAGACTCTCTTCTTTAAACTCTGAGGTATCCTTCAATCATGTTTATTCTTTGGCAAAGATTTGACTTGAACCTCAATACAAATATCCTTAAAATACAAGATACCATTTATGACCAACTTATGAACCTTAATCTTCAAAGAAAAGCAACCCTCTAAGTCATGCCCAGGAGCACCTTAATGAAAGGCACAAGTCAAATCAGCTTTGTAGTACCAATGCATCTTCTCAGGAACCTTCGGTGGAGGTCGGGTCTGAACCAAATTCCTCTGCCTCAGGACAGGAAATAACTTTGTATAGGTTGTTGGAATTGGATCAAACTGAGATTTCCTATGATTAGGAACTTTTGATTCTGTTCAAGAACTGAAGTTGTTGAAGGTAAATTGAATACAGAGATGATAGGAGGAACATGATGGTTTTGGCGATGATTATTTCTTCTTCTGACTCTCTTTTTAGAAAATTTATTATCAAACTTTTTCACACCATTAGCTGAGCTATCATCTTCATATAAACATCCCTTTCGGACATCTTCTTCTAGACGCACTCCCATATTCACCTTGTCAGAAAAGTCATTAGGTGCATTAACCATCACCTTCTCATGAAAGACTTTAGAGTTTCAGTGAAGACTTTTACCATCACGTCTTCCTTCCTAGAAAGAATGACCTGGGCGCCAACCAAAATTTCAACCAAAACAGTTAAGTGATACGTACTAGATTTCAAATTAGTCACCTCTCTGTGGAGTTCAGAAACCTCTTGCTTGATATTCTCCATTGTTCTCTTAGCGCGAGTGTTGTACTGGTGAGACCAAAGGAAAAATTAAGACTTGGAAATGACTTTTAAAAGTGAAACAAAAAAATGTATAATGATGTATGATATGCAAAAGAGAGTTTTTATTTGACTTTCAAGGAACTCAAGATATTAAGTTGTAAACATCAAAGTATGAAAATGGAAGATGAATTTTAAATTAGATCAAAGCGTTGATCAAGTTATCATCAAGATCAATCATCCATTTTGGTGGATTAGGGTTTTTCACCCTATCAACACCCAAGATCCATTGAGTTTGACGAAACTTATGATGTTTTACAAAGAAAGACCTCCAAATTCCTTGAAAATCGAGTGAAAAGGGTTTTATGGATGCATGAAGGCATGGATATGCAACAACCACAAGCAAGGTCATAAACAAAGTCGAAAGGTTCATCTTCACGAGCATGGAGTCAAAGGTAAAGACCATCCCCAAGGTATGTACTAAAGGTTTAATCACACTTGTAAAACAAGGTTCTAAAAGTTCCTAGAGTCTACATTCCTCCTTCGGATATTACCAACGTCCCGATTACTCGGTAAACAAATACTACATTCAAAAGAGCTTACACTGAGTGGGGCATTTCATGCCTCCTTCTTCGGGATTACTCCCTCAAAGTTAACATGACTATACCGCCCGTCTTATTCCTAAGTGTAACTTAGTCTGGGTATAGGACGTGTCCTTTGTAAATATTATCAACACCCAAATAATCACAATATATCACATATAATCAAAAAAACAAGTAATAATAAATAAAAAACAAATATGACAAATTAGGCTTAACCCACTTAGGGATGGACCAGCAATAGGTCAATTTGTCCCCAACAGAGTCGCCAATTCTGTAGTGGTGAAAATCGGAGATAAAGCTATTAATTAATTTGACTCGCAAATAGCAAGTGTCGCCACCGCGCTTTATTATTTCCAAGGGAAAAGGGAAAAGAGCGAAATAAAACCCTAAAATTTGCAATGTAAAACAATATTTAAAGTAATGAAAATACAATGCATTTTTGAAAAGAGATCTAAAGTCCGGGGGTTGGTTATGCAATGGGAAGGTATTAGCACCCAATACATCTATAGTATCCTATAGGAACCTTTTGAAATATCTGTTTATTAAAATTGTTTGTTTGATTAAAATGGTTTGTTTGGCTAAAATGGGCGTGAACGAGATTTTGAAAATACGACGACCTAATGTCGAAGTTTTGACTTAAAAGGTGTGAGTTTAAAAATTGAGTTTTTTGTCTTAATGAATTAAAAAAAAGGAATAAATTAAATGGAAAATATTTTTATGTATTTTTATGTTAATATTAAAAATGATGAAAAGGAAAATAAATGAAAGATAGAAACAGCGCTGCTGCAAGCAAAACAACAAGGATAAGAAGTTCTGAAGCCAGGCACGTGATGACTCAGAAGGAAACGTCAGTGGAATCAGAAGTTCTGAGTTGGTACATTCTGAGGTCCTGCAAGGAATGTCAAAGTGAAAACACAGAGATTTTGGGTGGTATTTAGACAGTGGGCCACAAGTCAGAAGTTTTGTATTACGCTAAAATAGTAAGTAAACTTCAGAAGTTCAGTGTATTGTCAGCATGTGAAAATCAAAAATTCTGAGTGTTTGAAAACAACGAATGGAAACATCAGAAGTTTTGTGTATTTGACATGTAAGGAGAACTCAGAAGTTATGTGCTGTATTAGAAAAGTGAGTGAATCATCAGAAGTTCAGTGTGCATTGGAAGTGAGTGAGTGTCAGAAGTTCAGTGTGCTTAAACAGTGAGGAGAACTCAGAAGTTCTGTGTTGTGCTTAAAGATATGAGTGAATATCAGAAGTTCTATATTTCAACTCTTAATCAGCATATCAACAATTTATTTAATTCTTAATAAACAGCAAATCAGAAGGATAATAGCATAACAGTTTATAGAAGTTCTAATCCTAAATCTGAGTCTAGCCCTAATCAAGAAGTTCTGATCCATAGTTTTTCTATTCATGCAATTATATAGACAACATCAATACTATGATATTTACATGTTTAATGATGTTCTGAATGAAAAAAATACAAAGTCATAAAGACTTACCTTGAACTTGGAACGTGTGCTTGGAGCTTTGAGCTGCTACCTTTGGATGTTCTGGAATTAGCGAGTAACGGAAGAGGAAGTACCAAGCTATTTGATTTAAAAGGAAGAACAAAGTTTTGGTTTTTAGTTTGGGATTTCTGTATTTTTTATGAAGGTTTCCACTTCCTTTTCTCTCCCTTTTTTTACCAATCTCTCTTCCAAAAGCCAACCAGCCAGCCCCTTGAACGTGTGATGGAGCAAAGTATTTATAGATGGGTTTGTTGTGGTTTTAGGGGGGGAAAACAAATGGGATTCAAACCTTTTTGTTATATTGTTCCAATGCTTTTTAATCACAGTTTTCGTATGCTATTTTGATGCAAATATGGGGTTTGAGAAAGTGCAGGCGTGGATTAGGTCAGCAGTTGACTGCAACACTGTAATGTAGCAGGGCAACAAGTTACTTAAACGAGGTTTTGGAATTTAGTGATGTTCTGATCACAGAAGATCAGAAGCGTAACCTTTATGTGCTGAAGAGTCACGTTCTGATGGAAGATTGTGCTCTAAACCACGTTTGCAACTTCTGACTGCACTTGCATGGAGGCTGAAGAGTCATGTTCTGATTGAAGGCTATGTTTTGAACCAAATTTGCAACTTCTGACTGCACTTGCATGGAGGCTGGCTCAGAAGTTCTGAAGTAAATTTGCAACTTCTGACTGTACTTGCATGGAGGCTGGCTCAGAAGTTCTGAAGTATCACATACTCTTAACACTTAGAAAATTTTCTAAATGTTTAGAAAATTTGATTTTTCCAAAGTAACTTTTGACTCCTGATTTTTTGATGAACCAATCTCATGTCTTGATGAAATAAAGTTGTTGAAGCTTGATTTGATCTGAAAGTCAAAGTTTGACTTTTCAGTGTGCTTTTGACCATTTTTCCCTTGCGGATGACTTTCTTGAAAAATTGCAGAGACACTGGAGACCATCTGTTGGACAGAGTGTGGAAATAAACACACGATTCTCTGAAATTCTTTTGATGAATCAGCCTTTGAGAATCAATAATCAATTGTACTTCTGGCTTGAGAGATTCTGAACCCTAATCGAGGCGTCACGCCTAATGCTCTTGATTCAGATCTATTTCCTGCAAATGAAATCAAAGAAATGAAAAACACACACTTCGTGCTTGATTAGAAGTTAGTGATACATAGGCTAAGAATGTTCAAAATACTTGACAATTTCTGCATAGTCAATGCTCGAAGGTGTGAAGTTAAAATCGACCGTACTTTGTGACCTTGACTTTTTTATAAAAATGCAAACAATAAAAATGGGATCTTAGGTCAAAAATTGGGGTATGACACTAACACCTTCCCTTTCCATAATCTACCCCCTTACTCAGAAATAATCTCGAAAGGTCTTTTTCTATTCTTTTCACCCTTTCCTTTGTTGGATAAAAGAAAATTTGGTGGTGACTCTTGATTACCGCAACATTTGCGAACACAAATGCAAAACCAGTATAACAGTCGATTATGCCACCAAATTGTAAAGATGATGTGCTTTATGACCAAATCATCGGCCTGGTATACCTGATGTTTGACTTTCTTATTGAAGGCCTTGATCATGCGCTTCTTGTACACCTGACCATGGCAAATAGCCGCAAGCCTTTTCTCATCAATCAAATCTATTTGGTCAAGTCTAGTCTGAATCCATTCGTCTTCATCCAAACCCGCGTCTTTCATAATCCTGAAGGAAGGAATCTGGACTTTGATAGGTAAGACAACCTCTATACCATAGACGAGAGAAAACAGAGTTGTCCCAATTGATGTACATGCTAAAGTGAGGTAACCATGAAGAGAAAATGGTAACATCGCATGCCAATCCTTGTATGTCACTATTATCTTCTGCAAAATCTTCTTGATATTTTTGTTGGCGGTTTCCACCGCGTCATTCATCTTTGGTCGATATAGAGAAGAGTTATGGTGCCTAATCTTGAACTGCGTGTAGAGTTCCATGATCATATTATTATTAAGATTGGCATCATTATCCATGATGATCCTTTCAGATATGCCATATCAACAAATGAGGTTGTTCTTAATGGACCGGGCCACAACATTCTTGGTTACAGAGGCAAACGAGGCTGCTTCAACCCACTTTGTGAAATAATCAGTAGAAACCAGGATGCAATGATGCCCATTAGACATAGTAGGCTTAATCTCTCCAATAATATCAATTCCCCACATTACAAATGGCCAAGGAGAAGTCAAGAAATTTAAGGGAACCAGAGGTATATGTACTTTATCAGCGTAAATCTGGCATTTGTGACATGTTCTGGAATAATGATGGCAATCAGTTTCCATAGTCGACCAATAATAACCCGATCTCATAATTTTCTTATCCATCGTATGCCCACTGGAGTGAGTACCAAAGACCCCTTCGTGCATATCTTTCATAATCTTCTCAGCTTCCTTCTTGTCTACACAATGAAGCAGAGTCGAATCGTGATTGCGCTTGTACAAAATTCCATTACTCAGAAAGAACATAGCAGATAACCTTCTTAGGAATTTATTATCATTAATAGACGCCCCTTCAGGATACTCTTGAGTCTCGAGGTATCTTTTTCCTTCATGGTACCAAGGATTTTGCTCTACTCCATCAGTATCAATTTCGTAGTAACGTGTCGGTTCGTCTAGTCTCTCAATAGTAATTCGAGGAGCTTCATTGTCCCACCTGACTTTGAACATAGATTACATGGTAGCCAAGGCGTCAACCACTTGATTCTCTTCTCGTGAAATATGTTCAAAAGTGATTTCTTCTAAGTATGGAATTAATGTCAACACATGCTCTCGATAAGGAATGAGATTTGTATGTTTCATATCCCATTCTCCCTTAATTTTACTGATTACTAGGGTTGAGTCCCCATATACATTCAAGAATTTAATTCTCATATCGATGGAAGCCTTGATACCCATGATGCATGCTTCTTACTCTGCCATATTGTTGGTACAATCAAAACATAATCTAGCGGTGAAGGCCATATGACAATCCTTGGGAGAGACAATCACATCACTAATTCCATTATAAAGCACATTGGAAGCTCCATCAAAAAACAAAGTCCATAGGGATCCAGGCTCAGGTCCTTCATACGGTCCAGGTTCTTCATAATCAGTAATTAGCATAATATTCTCATCCGGGAACTCAAAATTCATAGATTGATAGTCATCTACAGCCTGATAAGCCAAATGATCTGTCAGTACACTTCCTTTGATTTCTTTTCGAGTAGTGTATTGAATGTGGTATTTTGTCAAGACCATTTTCCATCTTGATATTCTTCTAGAGAGAGCGGGCTTCTCGAATATGTATTTTATTGGGTCCATCTTAGAGATCAACAAGGTAGTATATGTCAACATATACTGTCTTAGTCGGCGAGCAACCCATGCCAAAGCGTAACAAGTTTTCTCGAGCAATGAGTATCTTCTTTCACAGTCAGTAAACTTTTTGCAAAGGTAGTATATTGCATGCTCTTTTTACCAGACTCATCATGTTGCTCCAGTACACACCCTATTGAGTTCTCTAACATTGTTAAGTACATGATTAGTGGTCTTCCTTCGACTGGTGGCATTAGAATTAGAGGTTCCTGAATATATTCTTTGATTTTGTCGAAGGCTATCTGACAATCGTCATTCCACTTCACTACATTGATCTTTCTTTAGTAACTTGAAGATTGGCTCACAAGTAGCGGTCAAATAAGAAATAAATCTAACAATGTAGTTTAATCGTCCCAAGAAGCCTCTGACTTCCTTTTCAGTACGGGGAACTGTAATTTCTTGAATAGCTTAAACCTTGGCGGGATCAACTTCAATACCTTTACCGCTGATGATGAAACCTAGGAGTTTACCGGATCTTACCCCAAAGGTGCACTTGTTTGGATTCAACCTCAATTTGTATTTCTTCAATCTCTCAAACAGCTTATGCATGTGGTCAAGGTGTTCCTCTTGAGTGTGAGATCTTGCTATTATGTCATCAACATAAACCTTTATCTCGTGATGGATCATATCATGGAACAAAGCTAACATGGTGCACTGATATTGTGCACCGGCATTCTTCAACCCAAAAGGAATAACTTTGTAACAGAAAGTGACCCACTATGTGAAAAAAGTAGTCTTCTCCATGTCTTCGGGTGCCATCTGGATTTGATTATAATCGGAGAAACCATCCATGAAGGAAAATACTTTGTGCTGAGCAGTGTTGTCAACTAGAACATCAATATGTGGAAGAAAAAAGTCATCTTTGGGGCTTGCCTTATTCAAATCCTTGTAGTCTATACACATACGCACCTTACCGTCCTTCTTGGGAACTGGTACCACGTTTGCAACCCACAACGGATAGGATGTAACAGCTAAGAACCCTGTGTTGAACTGCTTCATAACCTCAACTTTGATCTTTTCTGACATCTCAAGATGCATATGACGAACCTTTTGCTTTATAGGGGGACAACCTTCCTTCATCGGTATACGCTGAACCACAATATTAGTATCGAGCCCTGGCATGTCTTCGTACAACCAAGAAAAGATCTCAACATAGTCATGTAACATCTGGATTAATCTCTTCTTGATATTGTCTTCTAGGTTAGCACCTATCTTAATATATTTCTTGTCTTCTTCAGCACCCAAGTTCACAACCTCGATTGGCTCTTCATGTGTTCGTATGGATCTTTCTTCTTGCATTAAGAGCCTAGCAAGCTCTCCGGGTATTTCACAATCTTCCTCACCTTCGTCCTCGAATTGGTAGATCGGATTTTCGAAGTCATAATTGGCAATAATAGAATTGTTATTAATGGGATCTAGGGTGGATATGGATTTGCAATTTGTTGTGTGGGTGTGTGTAAGAATACTAGCTATTTTGAAAACAATAAAGTAAAAGAAAGACAAAGAGCGCAAAATTTGAATGCAAACGTCCAATGATTTATTAAATAAAAATATGCTTATGAATAATGACAACTTAACAAATGGACCGTTGTGCCCTGGGTAAGGCATAAGGCTTAAAGTTTATTTTTTTAAATTACATAACCAAAAAACTTAAAAGTGAGAAAACAGAAAATAACATTTACTCCTGACTAAAGGAAATTGGTATAAAGTCTTCAGTATTCCAATTATTGAGACCGTTGTCGGTATTAGGGAAGATCCAATTGTCTATGTCACAGACACTATCAGCATCTTCCACATCGTTGACATGATTGTTGTGAACCCTATTGTTGTGGATGTGGAATGGAAGTATCCCAGAAGTATCACGAGCATGACAAACATCCCTCTGAGCCTGAGAAGTGAAACTCAAACCAAATTTGTCTGACTTATGAGGAATATCGAGAAGTTGGCCCCAAATGGTGCAACCACCTTCTTTGACCATAATCATAGCGTCTTTCAAAGAAGCCATTTTTGATGGGGTCTTAGGAACAACAGGAGTAGCTTTATCAACAACTTCAAAGGTATGGCAAGGGGTCTCTAAGAATTCACCATCCATCTCAACATACTTGAAATAGTTCAAATGGATCACCATGTATTCTTCTTCACAGCAAACTGTAACAATCTTTCCCTTCACGGGATACTTCAACTTCTGGTGTATGGTATAAGTAACAATTACTGCCCCATGAATCTAAGGGCGCCCGAGAAAACATGAATAGGATGGAAGAATATCCATCACATAGAAAGTAGAGTCGAAGACTTGGGAACCCACTTTGATTGGAAGATCAACCTCCCCGTGCACCATTCTCTTTGAACCATCAAAATCTCTTACTACAATGTCACTGGTTTTCAGCACATCCCCTTGCAGTCAAGTTTATCTAAAGCGGATTTTGGAAACACGTTCACTGAAAGCAGCAGCCAAATCTTCCCAGGTGTGAATATTGGCACCTTCAAGTTGATAGTACCATTCCAATTGTGTTCCAGACAGACTCTCTTGAAAGAAATGCAGCCATAACTTCTTGTCAGCAGTATGTGGATGAATTTTCCAAACATAAGATCACAAATGTAGCTTCGGGCAAGAAATGTCATCATACTTAGGAAAGACATGAGTTTTGAATTTATGAGGGATGACAACTCCTGACACCAGAGATAAATCATCAAAGTTTAATCCAAGCACTTTCTGGATCTCCATAGCTCTCAAATGCTCTTCCAGCAGGTTATACTTCTCATTAGCAGGGGGATATTGCTCATCCAAATAATCATCTTCCTCTTCATCAGGAAATTTGTCAGAACAAGGACTGCTCCTTTCAGTTTTCACCTGTTTACCATCTTCATCATGTTTGTCATCTTCATCTGATGGGATATTAAGATCTCGAGCTTGCTTGACAGGACCTCTGAACCTTCTTCCCATGTTAAGGATGCCAATTTCTTTCTTTGTCTTCTTCCTTTTCTCACTGGGGACAAGTACTTTCAATTCTTCCTTCCCCTTGGCTAAGTTTAGGAACATCTGTTGGAATTGGGTATTCTGAGCTTGGAGATCTTTGACTGTTTGTTCAAGATCCATTTTCTGCTGAAATAAACTGCAAGAAGATGAGAAAACATGTCTTGAGAATACATGTTATGATATGAATGGCATGTAGATGTATATACAATGTTTTCAAGGATCTTATGGGATAAAAATATTGGAAAAAGAATCTGGTTACAACTTTTGTCTTGAAGAACTTTGAGTTTTCATCTTTGAACGTCCTTCTATCATAATCAAGCTCACCATATCAAGTGGGTCCTAGCCTCTGACTTAAAAGAATGTACTTTGATCTTTGACGGCATCTAATTAGAGGAAAATAAATCCTCTTTCCTCTTGCTAGCAATCTGGCTTATGATAATCCTGCATCAAAGGTCCCTAAGATCCTTGAAATGGTTAGTAAAAATGCCATGTCATGATGTTATGATGTCGTGATGTTATGTTCATGTTTAAACAAGCAGAAAACACAAACAAATCACACAAGAGCCTTAAGTTTAAAGGCTTGCATGAGGTCCATAGGTAAGTACCCTTCTCTGTTGAAGTTAAGTTGGCTCAATCTGTCCTAAAATAGTAACCGGGTTCTAGGAATCTCATATCACGGATCTTTCTCGAAGGTTTTATTTTAGTACAACAACTGATTTGCCACCAAAACATCCTGTGAGTCAAATCTAAATGACTGTAGCATCGAGTATCAACCAACCCTGAACTTCACCAAAGTCATCCATCTCACTACCTTCTAATGGCCAAGATAGGTCAATTAAGGTTCTAAAAGTTAGTTAGTGCTAATGACACCAGGAAGAAGCCTAATGTTATCCTCGACTGACTCAAGGAACATTAGTACAATCCAAAGTGTCGCACTAACCGTAGCCATCACTTCAACCATATCGGTCTACGCCGTACAATTTTCATGATTTATTTCTACTTACCTAAGGCGTCCCTAGATACGGGTGTAGGATCTTACAAGTAAATAAACCCAAGCAGCCCTTAAATTAAAGAAAACAATTCAAACAATTCAAACAATTAAAGCAAGTAAAAGTGATCTAAACTCTAAGGTAAACCCTCTTTTTAAAGTAGTCTCCAGTTGAGTCGCCAATTCTATAATACAGTGGGAGAACTGACTCTTTTGGTTTTATCCAAATGTGCAGATAGCAAGAATCACCACCGGCTTTTCTTTTATCCAATATTTGGGAAAGGTGAAAAGAACAGGAAAGACCTTGATAGATTTTGAGTTCGGGGGGTAAGTTATGGAAAGGGAAGGTGTTAGCACCCTTTTCATGTGTAGTTATCCACGGGCTCTTAATTACTTAGCTCACTTTTAAAAAAAAACTTGCTTTGCATGTGTGTGATTTGTTTCAAAATATTTTGAAAAGCCAATGTAAGTCTAACTTTGTAATGATTCTTATATTAGTTCTCAAGAATGCGTACAAAGTATTTTTTGAAAATATTTATTCGAAAGTGTAGTGTGAGAAATGTTTAATTTGTGAGAAAAGTTGTGAGCAAGAAATTAGGCGTTTCTTACCCACTAAAGTCTTTGATATTCTTTTACTTCTCCATTATAGATAGTGGTATCTATACCATTAGTTGGCAGTTAGCCCTATCCATTAGATGTGAAGGGACAAACGTAGGATCATCGTATGGTCATCGAAGGAAACATATAGAGATACTTTAAAAATTTATCAGAGGGACTAGATCATCTTTCGTAGGCAACGTCGAAGGGTCATCGAGGGACTATGATATTTATTCGAGGGTCTTTGCTAAAGTATCCCAATTTCGAGGGACATGACCATTATTTCTGAAAACAACAAAGAGAGGTTACCCTAGTGGTGCAAAGTGTGAATATTGTGTTCAGTTCAATTATTTATCGTGTATTAGGATTATCTATCGATTGATTTTAATATTTCCATACATGCCTAATTACTAGCAGTATAATATGTATACAGAAAATTAAAGGTGCGGAAAGTAAATCCTAAGCTATTACAGGGCTTTTGGGCAGTTACATAGAAAAAAGATGCGGAAAATAAAGTGCGGAATTAAATCATAAACTATTACATTCCGTAAGCAGTTACATAATAGAAAAAATATGGAAATATAAATCCAAACTATTACAAGAAAAAAGTCGTCCGGCCTATACAATTCCTCTAAGAACTTAAATGCAAAATAGATAATAAAAAATGTTTGAATGTGATTTTTTTAATGAAATTAATTTGATGTTAATTAAATATTTGAACCCTAAGTCTAATTAATTTTAATTAACAAAAAATACATAAAGTCTAATTAGTTTTAATTTTAAGAAAACATTAATTAACCTAATTAATTAGTAAATAAAAAAATGTCAAAATTAATTACTGGTTAGAAAATCTATATCTAATTTATTAGGGTTTTAAGAAAAATATTAAAATTGATTAATGATTAATTAAGGAAAATAATTAGGGTTAAGGAAAAAAATTAGGGTTAGTAATTAAAAGAAAATAAAACAGGTTAATAAAAACAAGAAGAAAAAAAGGATTTGTATGTGGTGGGTGTTGAACCCACGCCCTCCAGCCTTCTCACTGCACAGCTTACTACCCATCCAACGTGTTGGTTGTGTTATAAGCATAGGTGCTACGTATTATATATGAAACCTACACAAATTAGAAAATAACAAAAAAAAAGTTGCAAAAGGCAGGGATCAAACCCACACCCTTAGAGACCAAAGCCTTAGCACGCGCATGCCTTCCACTAGGGTGGCTGTTTCATCCGGTAATCCAATAAAACAAAATAGATATATTATAAAACAAAATAAATTTACTGGAGAGGCGGAAGAGCCCTAGCCCCGATCGTCTTCTCTGGTGAGGTATTTTCTTGGAACCTACAAAATAACAAACGTAAGTGATTAAGAAAGACCCTACCCCCTTAGTTTGAGGGCTACAAATTCAATGGTGGCCTTAGTTTTAACTGAATCATCCTTCATAACGAGATACAAGAAAAATAATTCAAATCGGTGCAAACATGGTGATGAGGTATTATGGCGTTATGAGACTCATGCAAGGGATCAAACCTGTATTATTTTGTCTCAGGAACACGTTAGTATGGTTAGTTTCAATCAAAACAACATAGAAAATAAAATACGAATTTGGACAAAACATGAAACTAGCGATGCATGTAGGGCATGTTTCATGCGCTTTTGATTATCAAGAATGATCCCAACCTACTATGTAATGTCCCTGGAATCGATTTGAATGGTTGGTTGCCCTTGAAGATGGATGGAACTAGGATTGCAAGTTTGCCCTAACTTTCACAAAAGTTGATATTTTGAACCCTTGTTTCTTGCACAGCTTTTTCGTCCCTCTCTTGTCTGAATTGCAAGAGTATATATAGGAGAAGAAATTAGGTCAAAGATGGGCTTCAACATCTTCATGAAATTAAATCTTTTATTTTGTTTGAAAATAACTTGAAATAATATAAAACTCTAAATATTTGTTTCTCTAATAGGTTCACACGGCTGGTGATGATATCTTGGGCCTTCAAAGTATTTAAAACAAAAGCCTTTTATGCTTTATACCTCCACTTAATATTTATCTGATTTAATTTGCCTTTAAATCAATAAAAATTCAAATAAAAGAAATAAAAATCATAAAAAATAGCTGAATGGTTTTGGGGGTCCCCTAACATGTCATGAACACGTTTGAACTTTAAAATTTAGGCCCATTAGTTCAAAAATTCAAAATTGTTCAATTTGGATTTCATGCATTTCCTCAAAATTACCCTAACTTGTGCAACTTATAACTCGCTCAAGTTTTATCATATGAAGGTGATCTTAGACTTTTTGGAAACCTTAAGATGTCCCCTACAACCTTCATGCTGGTCATTTTTCCATTTGAAGAATTTTTCTTGATGTAAATTGCTTTGACAAAAAGTGTCTTTTTGTTGACTTTAAAAAGGACCTATAATGTTTTGGCTCATATCTCTCAAATGAATAATTTTTGGGCTTTGATCTTAGAGAGAAAAAGTTGTAGAGAATTGAATTTCCATCAAAATGAGCTTTGGTTGAGAATTTTATGATAAAGTGTGTGAAAGTTATGCTTGGTCAAAATTCAGTTGACTTCTCCTAAAGAAAACCCTAATTTAGCAACTTTTGTCTTTTGATGAATCTTGAGTTTTCTTGATAAGTTATGATCATCCCTTGGTCAAATGATGAATGTGAGTTAAAAAAATTTGATGTTGACCTAAAATCTTGAATTTTGGCTATATGTTGACCATAGTTGACTTTTTGTCCAATACAATTGATTTTCACTTATTTGAGCAATTGACTCAGCAAATTTTTTATGTAAGGCTTGAAACTTGTCACGAGGATTCTTTGAAGCATATGAGGAATATTGAAACTAACTTTAGGCATTAGAAGTCCCATTTTCCTTGAGAAAAACAAAACCCTAGTTGTAGACCACTGCTTAGGAGGAGGATTCATTTGATCAATTTTTAAGTAGTCTTGAGCAATTGAGAACCTTATGAGCATGAGAAGATATCTTGAAATGGAAGGGAAAATTTTGGGGTACAACAACAAATAACTTCCAACGCTTATTTTTTGTTCCCTATATATAAGGAGCTAAAGATTCAAAAGAAATAACAACAAGAACTACAAGAAAAGCAACATATAACACGTGTGAACCACGACCTTCGCATTCTCTAAGCTATTATATATAGTTGTTTTATTGTACATAGACTTGAGAGTTTCTTACACTTGTATATCTTAGAAATATCAAGAAAGATCTTTGTGTGTGATGTTATAATTGTACCTCTGGTTGTATATCAATTATATCTTGTTGTAATTCCTAATAAGTTTGTTTAGTATTTGTAAAAGTCTCAGACTGTGTTTGAGCAAGAAAGTCTCAGGCAGAGTGTTTGAGCAAATAAGTTGTAATACAGTGGGAGAACTTACTTGGGTGTTTTGAGTTTTATCGCAATTGTTGTGGATAGAAAGAGTTGCCATCGACTTTTCTTTTATCCAAATAAAGGAAAGGGTGAAAAGAATAGAAAAGACCTTTTGAGAATTTTCTTGAGTTATGGGGGTAGGTTATGTAAAGGGAAGGTGTTAGCACCCTTTTCATCCGTAGTTATCTACTGGCTCTTAGTTGCTAGCTCACTTTGAAAATGCTTTGTTTGAAATGTGTTTCTGATAGTTTTGAAATTATTTTTGAAAAGTGTCTTCGTTTAGGCGAACTTTGTAATGATTCTCGTCTCTATAAGAATGTGTAGAAAGTGTTGACTTTTGAGAATATTTCATGGAAAAGTGTTGGTGTGTTTGAAAGATGTTGTTTTATGAGCAAGAAACTATGAAGGTTCTACCTACTCAAAAAAAAAAAATTTCATTTCCTCCTTCTTTAGATAGTGTTATCTTATCATTAGTTCGTAAGAAACCTTATCATTGGATGTGAGAGACATGCGTGGGTCATCGTACAGTCATAGAAGGCAACTTGTAAGATGTTTTAGCATTTTGTCGTAAGGGTCTAAGATTGTTTACCGGAGGCAACATTGAAGGGTCATCTAGGGACTAAAATATTTTAATCGAGGGTCTTTTGCTAAAGCATCTCACGTTCGAGGGACATGATTGTTTATTCAAATGCAATAAGTGGGATATACGCTAGAGGTGCAAGTGTACAAAGGTTTTTTTTCCATGGGTTTTCATCTTGAATTAGGGTTTTCTATTAGTTGATTTTATGTCTTGCCATACAAACCCTAATTACTAGCATTTATATTGAAAATGACAAATTGCGGAAATGTAAAATTCTACGCTATTACATCATTTGGGAATGGGGGTATGATTTTCAAATGGGGGGAAGAAAGCTATTAAAACCTAATTACTATTATAACCATATTGAATTATAGAATGCACAAGAAGATAAAAATAATGTAAAAGAAAAGAAAATTGTTTTTTATGGTTTTTTGTATGAAAAAGATTTTAATTAAATTAAATTGGACTAACTAATTTACAAGAGAAGTTAATTAATTATTTAATAAAACCTACAGTTTAAGTTAATTAAAAAGAAAACAAAATAAAAACCTAAGTCTAATTTAGTGTTAATTCTAAAAAGAAAAGGTTAATTTATGGAAAAGATTTTGAAAATAAAATAAGGAAATGAAAAATATTTTTGTGATATTTTTTAATATTTGTAAAGAAAAGGTGATAATTTAATAATGTACAAAAAGTCAGCTTGAAATGATTAAATTTTGATGTAAAAATAATTAGTTGAAAATGATGAAAATAAATGATAACAAAAGAAATTAAAAGAAAAGAAAAAACAAAAGTTGCATAGGAAAGGTGTTGAACCCATGCCCCCTAAGGCTCTAGCCCACACCCTTACCATCAGGCCAAGCTCCTACTTGTGTTTTAGATACAAGTATCATACAAAATATAATAAATCTGCATGCTAGTTTAAAAAATAACAAATAAAACGAAAAATGGTACCATTAGGGCTCGAATCCAAGTCCTATAGACAAATGACTTAGTGCGTGTTGTTTACCATTGGGTGGTTGTTTCATCCACTTATAAAACATGTTCTCTTAAATATAAAATAAACTCTTTTCAAAAAATTGGATTTTTCTCTTCTTCTTCTTCCTTGCATTCATCGTTACTGTTACTGTAATAATATATGATTTCCATTTTTTTTTAAAACTCTAACTTTCTCATTTCTCAACCAAATTCAAAAATGTAAAAATGAAACTTGCTTAGAATTTCGCAAGGATTTTAAATATTTAATTAGTTTTTATTTATTCTCATTATAACTCACGAATTTCTACTTGTACCAAACTGAAAACCTAAATGTCCAAAAAATCCAGTTTTAAAATTTTCATCCCACAGTCAATTAAAATGAAATTTAAGGATATGGTTAGCTTCATAGACATGATATCTACATTTTATCTTTTAAAAGTAAGTGCAAATGATGCTTGTATCAAGATTTCAAAGTTGGAAAAACTTACCTCTTGATGCGAAAATTCAATATCCTCTACACGACTTCCAGAAGTAATGTGATGCTTGCTTTAGCTTCCTTGGACCTTGGTGAGAATGTTGCAACTCTTACTTTGACTTTAGAGTGTCTGGATTGGTCTACTCAAGTCAAGTTGCAATAGTGGATTTTGAAAATGGTATATGATGATAGATAGGTTACAGAAGTGAAACAGGTGTTTGGATCACTTCTATATAATGTAAATAAAGTGTTTGGATGATTTGTTTGGACAAAAGTTGCAAGAGTGAAGAGTTTCAAAGAAATGGATTTTGAAAACTCAAGAAATGAGTTTTATGGTCAATTCGGGTTTGAGAGTGTATGAGAGGGCTTAAGGGTTTTTAAAATCATGGTATGGATTTCAAATGATCTCTCTATTTATAGGAAAGAGGTTTGACATCTTGAAGTAACCAGAATCTTGAGATACAAGTTATGGTTTTGAATTTGGTTTGAAAATGCACAAAATGCAAGTTTGCTTCATGATGATGAAATGAGCGATTCAAGGGAATTTTTCATGCTTTACTAGCTGCTATAATATTGCCTCTGATCACCAAGATTGTTTGTACTCTTTGGAACAAGTCACAAGCTGGAATGAATAGAGTGGTTAGCATAAAACTTGCTTTATGAAAGTGGATATGTTACTTTTTGCAATTTCAACCATAAATGGTATCAAGACTTGGACAAAACATCAAATCCTTGTGTAATACACTTAGGTCCTGTGTAATTACTTAATTATGGAGATATTTAGAAGCAACATGGCCTGGAAACTGAGATTGAATGATAAGGTTATGAGATTTGATTATGAGTTCATCACAAAAATGACTTATAATTCAAGTTTATCATGCCAACTTCAAGTCTTCGAATCTCCTAGCTCAAAAATGATATCTTCAAATTCTTGGACATTTCGGAAAGCTTGGAACATCCTCTACAACTTTCATGTTGGCCACTTTGACAAAATCCTCTTAGATCTTGGTGAAAATTGTCCAAGAAGTTAGGTCAAAAATCTGCCTAAACTTGTTTAAAATTTCACTAAGTGTTTTAGAAAAAGTGCATGACTTCATAAATTTATAACTCAAAATCTAAGCACTTATAATACTTGATAAGTAAAGAAAATTTTTAGATCTCATCAAGATCTACAACTTTCATGTTGAAATTTTTCTTTAAATCATCTTGCATCTTGGTGAAAAAATGTCATGAAGTTATTAAATTATCATGCTTAAAACACTTAGAAATTTTTCTAAGTCTTGAAAAGTTTGACTTTTCAAATTGACTTTTGACTTTCTTGATTTCTTGATGATCAAGCTTCAAATTTTTTAATGTCTTGATGAATTGTGATCTTTGAAACTCAATTTTGATCAAAAAGTCAAAGTTTGACTTTTGGAGTATTAGTTGACTTTTCATCAATTCACTGAATTTCAACTATCAATCAATTGATCTTGAGAAATGAATTGAGTCATGCAATTAGGTCAAAATTATGTAATTGAATCCTTGAGATTATGTTTCAAACCAATGAGCCATGTATTAGGTCAAAACTCAAAGATTAGCCTTTCTCAGTCAAAACCCTAATTTTGACCATTTTGCCCTTTTGATGATTTGAACATTTTTCTTGAAGAATTATGATCCAAACTTGATCAATTGATGCTTATGACTTCAAAATGTTGATATTGACCAAAAATATTGAAGTTTGACTGTAGGTTGACCACAATTGACTTTTTACCCAATATAGTTGATTTTGGATCATCTGATCAATTGACTGAGTAAACTTGTGATTCAAGACTTGAAACCTGACATGAGTAATCTTGGAGGTCCAATATGATCTATGAAACTCATTTGAGGCATTAAAAGTTCAATTATCCTTGTGCAAATCAAAACCCTAATTTGAGGCATCAATGTTTAGTAGATGGCTTGATCTAGTCAACACTTGTACAAACTTGAGCTATTGAAGATCTTGTGAGAAATATCTTGAGAAAAGAGAGAGAAAATTTTGGGGTACAACAGAAGTCAGGGACTGTTAGTTTGGGCAAGGAAGTCTCTTTCTAGTGTGATTGAGCAAAAAGTCATGGACTGTGAGTTTGGGAAAGGAAGTCTCTTTCTAGTGTGATTGAGCAAGGAAGTCCTTAACAATTGGTTTAGGCAAGAAGTTTTTTTCTAGTGAGATTTAGCAGGTAGTCTTGGACGGGTGTGTCTAAGAAAATTGTAATCAGGTTCTAATTATAGTAAAAATCTCTTGCGTGACAAGGAGACTAAACTACTCTCGTTATAGAGGAACCAAGATAATATTTATGCGTGATTTACTTATTACTTCTGCACTTTAAATATTTTGTTACCGCATACTCTAGCATAAGTTATCTAATACAAAATTCAACCCCCTCATCTTGTTTATTTTCTCACCTTCATATTCAATCAATTGCATGCTCTTAACTAACCCTTCAATTTCATTCTTCATCTGGACGCAATGGTTTGTGTTATGGTCGTGACTATTGTAAAAACAAAAATATTTAGACTTATTCGTCCGGGAAGACATCCTGACATGGTACGAGTTCCTTATCCTAACTTCTTTAAATTGTGTGTTCGTGCATTCCTTCAAAAATTTCTCTTACGAGGTGTTCAAAGGAGTGTACACGTCAAACTTAGGACGAGTTCTACGGTCACTTTCTTCTTTGAGTTGCCAAACATCTTTCTCTGGCCGAGTAGGTCCCACATTTCTAGATACCTGGCTATCCCCGATGATTAGAAATTTTTCTTCGTAATTGATACACGGTTACTAATAAGATGCAGTTCATGCAAATTGTGGTTTGTTTCAAATATTTATTTAAACTACACTTCTTGATTTATTGAACACTACAATTATTATGGATTATAACTTGTTGAATGTGATTGAAATTATTCATACAAATTCTACTACTCCTTATTTTAAAATATAAATTTCCAATGATTTGTAATTAACTAGTCTAATATCTATTTTTGCACTATCTTGTACTTGTGCAAATTCCCAGTATTTAACTAGTGTAATATCTATTTATAAAAAAAATGCTACCAAAATACGTTAATCACCCTTTTCTAAGTTAGTTTAAATTGATAATTACACGGGTTTATTTTAGATTAAACATTCTTACATTAATTAATTCAACTTTTTCATTGACTTGCCCAACTATTTGTTAAATTTTAATCCAATGTGTCGAAACTATGTGTCGAAAAGATTTGATTTGTTTTAGATTTAAATAGATTTGATTTAAGTCTAGAATAAATTAGATTTAATTTAGTAACAAAAAGATATTTTGGGCTTTGGGCTTAGGGTGTAATCTTAGTTATAAATAGAGGGAGTAACCCCTATCTCTAAAAGCAAGTCAATTCATTGTAATCACAGAATTTGCAGTTGCAAGTGATTAAAAAAGTTTTTCCACGGTTTGTAGGCAGAGAGAAACTCTGCCGAAATATTTGTCTTGTCTTCTTTTCTTTGTTTTCTCATAACTAAATGATCATTGTGGTAGAAATTCATCATAGAGTTTTGGTGGATTTCCAACATCTGGTATCAAGAGCTTTTGTTTCGATTTGAGGGAAGTGTCAATCAAGAACGATTGAAGAATTCACGATGACAAGTTATGGGAATGCAAACTATCCAGCAACGCTACCAATTCTGAAAGTTGATAACTATGAGAATTGGTGCAAACAGATGAAAGTCTTATTCAGATGTCAAGGTCTTTGGGACCTTGTAAAAGACGGAGTCAAAGCGCTTGAAGAAAACGCTTCAGAAGAAGAAAAGAAGAAATACACAGAATTTGAGAAGTTAAGTTATAAATCATTATTTATAATTCATCAATGTGTCAGCCTAGACAATTTCGAAAAGGTTAGTGATTCAGAATCTACAAAAGAAGCTTGGGAAATCCTTGAGAAGTCTTTTGGAGGCGCTGAGAAAGTGAAAGAAGGGAGGTTACAAACTCACAAAAGGACCTATGAACTGCTTCAGATGGAAGACAGTGAAAGCATATCTGATTTCTTCACTAGAGTTACAAAACTAGTAAATCAAATCAAGATATGTGGAGAAGCGTTAACAACAAGAGTTGTTGTGTCGAAGATCTTGAGATCTTTAGCTCCTAAGTTCGACCACATAGTGGTGGCGATAGAAGAGGGGAAAGACTTGTCAAAATTGACAAAGGAAGAGCTTCAAGGGACGCTTGAATTTCATGAACAAAGAATGAACGAAAGAGCTGCAGGAAAATCGAAGAGTGATGTGGCCTTGCAGGCACATTCAACAAAAGAGACCAAAGGCAAAGGAAAGTGTTTCGACAGAGGTAGAGGTGGCTAAAACAAATTAATTGGTAGAGGAAACCAGTTTGAAGGAAATGTGTCGAATCAAAGAAGACCATACCAAGGCAACCAAAGAGGTGGTGTTGCAAATAGAGGAAGAGGTGGTGGTTGAAAACCTGATAAGAGTCACATTCAATGTTACAATTGTCAGAAGTATGGTCACTATTCGAGTGATTATCCAGAAAAACGAAAGAATCAAGAAAGTAATACAAAGCTTGCAAAACATGAAGAAGAAGAAGAAGAAGAAGAAGAAGAAGAAATGATGCTGACGGTCACAACAAGAGATGAAGATAAATTCAAGGACCAATGGTACTTGGATTCAGGATGTTCATCACATATGTCTGGAAGGAAAGACTAGTTCGTCAATATAAAGCCCTCAATTAAAAATATGGTAAAATTTGCAAATGACAATACCCTAGCAGCTGAAGGTATTGGTGATGTTATGATTATCAGGAAAGATGGAAAAAGGTCAGTAATCTCCAATGTGTTGTACATACCAGGCATGAAGAGCAATTTGCTCAGTATAGGGCAGTTGGTCGAAAAGAATTATAAAGTGTCAATCGAAGATAAGATGATGAGAGTCGTTGATACAAATGGGAGATTAATGTTGAAGGCTCCTATGTCTCAGAATCAAACCTTTAAGATTGAACTAAATGTGATGGAGCACAAGTGCCTTTCGACTGCAGCTAGCAGAGATGAATGGATATGGCATTATAGACTAGGCCATCTCAACTTCAGAGACATCAGAGATTTGAAGAGAAGAAATATGGTTTCAGGATTTCCAGAAATTGACATTCCAAACGAGGTATGTGAGGAATGTGTGCAGGCGAAGCAACACAAGAATAGCTTCAGCAAGGATGCAGGAAGCAGATCGAAGGCTAGTCTTGAAGTCATATACTCTGATGTATGTGGACCAATCCAGGTGGATTCGACGGGAGGTAACAAATACTTTGTTACATTCATAGATGATTTCAGTCGAAAGCTATGGACTTACCTGATCAAGAAGAAAAGTGAAGTGATCGAAGTATTTCCCAAGTTTAAGTCTATGGTTGAAAGACAAAGTGGTCGAAAGCTCAAAGTTTTGAGAACTGATGGTGGTGGAGAATATGTGTTGAAATACTTTTGACAGATTATGTGAAAATGAAGGGATTGTATTGTGCATGAGGTGGTGCCACCCTATACTCCACAACAAAATGGAATTGCAGAAAGGAAAAATCGAACCATCATGAATATGGTGAGAAGTATGTTGAAAGGCAAGAATTTACCTAAAGATTTTTGGGGTGAAGCTGTTTCGACTGCAACATACATTTTTAACAGATGTCCTACAAAGAAGCTAGAAGGAATTACTCCAGAAGAATGTTGGTCTGGTGTGAAGCCTAGCTTGAGTCATCTGAAGGTATTTGGATCTATTTCACATAGACATGTGCCAGATCAGTTGAGAAGAAAACTTGACGATAAGTCAAGTCAAATGATTCTAGTTGGATATCATTCGACAGGAGGCTACAAGTTGTTAGATCCAGTGAAAAAGCAGATTGTGATCAGCATGGACGTGATCATAGATGAGTTTAAAGAATGGGATTGGACTGAAAATATCAAGAAAGTTTCAGTGGGAATCCTTCTTGAAGAGCCAGAAACTCAAGTCGAAAGAGAAGTTCGACAAGAGGAACCAACAGATATACCAAGTATAAGCAGGCCTCAAAGAACAAGACGCATGCCTGCAAGATTGCAAGATTGTATGATTACATCAGATGATGTAATAGATAATGAAGGTGAGCTGGTACATTATGCTTTATGTGCAGATGTCGAACCCGTTAATGCAGCTGAAGCATTAAAGGATTCGAAGTGGGTGAAAGCAATGAACGAGGAAGTAAAGTCTATCGAAGACAACAACACTTGGTCACTTGTCGAATTGCCTCAAGGCAAGAAGGAAATTGATGTCAAGTGGGTATACAAAGTGAAAACAAATTTGAAAGGTGAAGTAACTCGACACAAAGCAAGACTTGTGGCGAAAGGATTTCTACAGAAAGAAGGAATAGACTTCGATGAAGTTTTTGCACCTATTGCTAGGATCGAAACAATCAGGTTGGTTGTTGGTCTAGCAGAAATAAACAGTTGGCACATATGTCAGATGGACGTGAAGTGTGAATTCCTAAATGGATCCTTAGATGAAGAAGTCTATGTTAAACAACCAGTTGAATTTGTGAAACATGACGAAGAAAGAAAGGTGTACAGGCTACATAAAGCCCTGTATAGATTGAAACAAGCTCCAAGGGCTTGGAATAATAAAATTGATAGTTTTCTAAGGGAGAAGGAATTTGTGAAGTGCACAACTGAACATGGAGTATATGTAAGAAGAAGCAAGAGTAAATTGATTATACTATGTCTCTATGTAGATGATTTGTTGATAACATGTAGCTGTAAAAGTGAGATTGAAGAGTTCAAAGGTGATCTCAGTAAAGAATTCGAAATGTTTGATTTGGGTGAGATTTCATATTTCCTTGGTATCGAATTCTACAAGAGCAGTAGAGGTTTGATGATGCATCAAAGAAGATATGCAGGAGAAATTCTCAAGAGGTTTGAGATGGAAGAATGCAACTTAACTTCGACACCTGCAGAACCAAGACTGCAACTGTCGAAAGATGCAGATGAAGATGATGTTGATCCAACCCAATACAGAAGACTTATTGGATCATTAAGATACCTTTGTCATACAAGGCCTGACTTAGCATATAGTGTAGGTATGGTAAGTAGATTCATGCAGAAGCCAAAGGTATTATATCTAGCAGCAGTGAAGAGGATACTAAGGTATCTCAAAGGAACTTTCGATTATGGCATTTTTTTTCCTGAAGTTGATAAAGGAAAAGAATGCAAGTTAGTGGGATACACTGATTCGAGTGGGTGTAGTGATGCTAAAGATCGAAAGTCAACAGCAGGATATGTGTTTATGCTAGGTGGTGCACCAGTTGCTTGGAATTTAAGAAAGGAACCAGTAGTGGCATTATCATCATGCGAAGCAGAATACATAGCTGCTTCTCTTTGTACATGTCAAGCAACTTGGATGGTGAACTTGGTCGAAGAGATAACAGGGAAAAATCATGGAGCAATTACCATGAAGATAGACAGCATGTTAGCTATTAATATGGCGAAGAACCCAATAACACATGGTCTAAGTAAGCACATCGAAATGAGGTTCCATTATCTTCGAGAGCAGGTAGCAGACGGGAAGTTAAATTTGGAACACTGCAGAACTGAGAATCAGATTGAAGACATCATGACGAAGGGAGTGCAAGTCGAAGTATTCAGAAAGCTAAGAGTCATGATGAACATAGACAGTTTAGACACAATGAATTAGGTGGTGTGTTAAATTGTAATCCAATGTGTCGAAAAGATTTGATTTGTTTTAGATTTAAATAGATTTGATTTAAGTCTAGAATAAATTAGATTTGATTTAGTAACAAAAAGATATTTTGGGATTTGGGCTTAGGGTGTAAGCTCAATTATAAATAGAGGGAGTAACCCCTATCTCTAAAAGCAAGTCAATTCATTGTAATCACAGAATTTGCAGTTTCAAGTGATTAAGAAAGTTTTCCACAGTTTGTGGGCAGAGAGAAACTCAGCAGAAATATTTGTCTTGTCTTCTTTTCTTTGTTTTCTCATAATTAAATCATCATTATGGTAGAAATTCATCATAGAATTTTGGTGGATTTCCAGCACTATTTACCATTAATATTTACCACAAATCATCATTACATTACATTATCTGTGAAGATTTTCATAGTCACTTTCTGTTTTTTCGATAAAGAAAGTTGGATAGCCATTTATGCTTCGGGAAAGAAATTAATCGCTTCCACTAAATCACTAACCTCTATTTACAAACCTTTAACTTCTCAACTTTCAACTACGACAATAACTACAGAAGAGCACCACCTAACAATGATGGCAACATCTTAGAAAATCGCCACTGACCTCAGATTCAGATGCATCATCGTCTCAAAAATTATCATTGGCCTCTCTTGGATCATCGCAGCCCTCAACCTCAAATTCAATACAAATCACTCCGTGTATATTTGGTCGTAGATGTTATGTTGTTTTTTGTTTTTGCATTGATTTGAATTTTGAAGAGAAGATAACAGGAATTACAAAATCCATCGAACCCAAATGTAATAGAAAAGAGTGTATAAGAGTTGATTAGTCGTGCTATCGGTGATGTACTGTCGAAACATTAAATGTCAAATTTGCTATAAGCCCTTTTTTTATATTTAACTCTAATTGATTTATTATTCTAATTATTTATGTTTGAGGTTATGTTTGATTTATGTGTTTACATGGTTCAATTTAGATTTTAGATATCCAAAGAAAAACTGTGTAGAAGGCTATTAAGAAGGTTCCAAGAGGAATGACATTGGCTCAGCAAAGGTTGTTTTTATTTTTGAGATATGTGGTTATGATATTTGAAGAAACATTTTTTTTGAGATGCCAACTTTCGATAGCATAAGTAAAAGTTGGTATTTTGGAATAAATAAAGTTTTATTATGATATTTTCTCAATTTCCAGGCACTTGTTGCGGAACTTGTAAGATCTAGGAAAACTGTGAATCCTCTTCATGAAAATAAACTGCAATTGAATTCAATATCAATTCACCTTGGTGAATGTGTTGGTAGGTTTTGCCATGTTTTATTTGTCTTAATTTGTTCACTTAATTAAAACATGTCTGATTCATTAATGGCACATCACATACCGAACAAGGCGGAGAAATTATCATCTCCGTACAGTATAACTGAGATTGTGATCCTCCAATCTAAGTCTCTTGATTGCGTCGAATGCACGATTTTCTTTTAACCGTAGAAAATCTACATGATCACGAAGTTTGATTCTATAATAATGCAAAATCTTTAATCTTTAGGTTGATTTGGAAGTGTTGGTAGATTTTTCAATGTGTTATTTGTCTTAATTTGTTCACTCAATTAAAACATGTTTGATTCATTAATGGCACATCACATATCAAGCAAGGTGGAAAACATATGCAAGAGCCTCTGTCTACGCACAACAGGTGGGGAAACTTCCCCTCCTCCATGGTCATCAATGGTGGAGGGTTTAATGATTTGACCATAAATTCAGCAAAGAGGAAGTCGGCGAACTGGCCGATGCAGCTCCCCCGCAAACGGTGACCTTCGAGAGGGTGAAAGGCATATCGGAGCCGATCACCTTTTACCTCGAGGAGCTTCTAGGAGGGGCCCCAAATTCGGCCATCCCTCTTCTGATAAGGGTGAGAATGGCCAACTTTGACGTCCACCGCGTCTTGGTCGACGAGGGAAGTTCCATCGACGTGATGTACAACCAGCTATTCAGAACCCTGTAGCTCGATGACTCTCATCTTTCACCATAAGTGGGGTCAGACCTGCAGGGCTTTAATGGCTCGACCTCCAAGCCGTGGGTGTACGTGGAGTTTATGGTCATCTTCAGCGAAGATACTACTACCAGGAAGGTCAAGGTGTGCTTCCTCGTCATCGACTGCCCATCCCTATACAACTGCATCCTCAGAAGGCCGACACTGGAAGAGCTAACCATGGTGCCCTCTACCGTCCATATGAAGATGAAATTCTACACCAAGAGGGCACAGGTCTCCACCATTCAAGGCGACCTAGCAGCCGCCCGAAGATGCTTCAACGCGGCGGCCAAGAGACACAACACAATCGACATCGGGGAACGACCCGCCAAGAAAGTTGCAACTGCGCGACTAGAGCCTCAGCAGTAAGAGCCACAACCCATCAGAGCGGAGGTACATAGGGCCCCTCCAAAGGTCAATTCGATCTCGTTGTACACTCACTTCGACCAAGACAAACCCTCCAACAGCGAGCAGGTGCTCCTCCGACCAATTCTGGATGGGGACTTTGAGCTCGTCCCTCTCAATGAAGACCCGAGCAGAGGGGTGAAGATTAGAACCAGACTCTCGGACTTAGTGAGAAAGCAGATCAAGGCCTACTTGAGAGAGAATGCATATTTGTTCGCATGGAGGGTTGTGGAGATGCCCGGTATCGACCCTGAGGTCGCCTGTCATCAACTCGCCATTGATCCAGCCGCTAGGGAAGTAGTATAACATAGGCGTAGGCAGTCTCCCGAGAAAGCGGAGGCTGTTGAAAAAGCTGTAAAAGACCTCCTATAGGCAAATTTTATTTCTGAAGCCCGGTATTCAACCTAGATGTCAAATGTTGTACTTGTTAAGAAAAAAATGGAAAATGACGTATGTGTGTTGACTATACCGATCTTAATCGGGCATGCCCCAAAGATGCATTTCCCTTGCCTAATATTGACATGCTGGTCGACAAATCGGTCGACTATAAAATTTTGTCTTTTATGGACGCCTATTCGGGATACAACAAAATCCTAATGGCAATAAGCAACAAACACTACACTACTTTCATGACCAACTCGGGCAACTATTACTACAACGTAATGCCATTCGGTCTGAAAAACACAGGAGCAACGTATCAGCGGATGATGAACAAAGTCTTTCGTAACCAGATCGGAGATATGCTCGAGGTATACATGGACGACATGATCGTCAAGTCCCTAGTAGATACCGACCATGCCTCTCATCTCAGGAAATTCTTTGCCCAAGCAAGGCAATGTAGAATGAGGTTTAACCGCGAGAAGTGCACGTTCGGGGTTAAGGCAGGAAAGTTCCTCGGCTTCTACCTAACAGAACGAGGAATCGAAGCCAACCCCGACAAGTGCGAAGCTTTCTCCAACCTCCCTACACCCACATCTAAAAAATCCATACAAGTCTTGAATGGTATGATCGCTTCATTCTCCCGTTTCGTCGCAAAATCCGCTCAACACGCCCTGCCTTTCTTTAAACTCCTCCGCAAGGAGGCAGCTTTCGCATGGACCGAGGAATGCAAATAGGCCCTCCTCCATCTCAAACAGAGCCTCTCACAGCCGCTTGTGCTATCACAACCATTCAACGGGGAGACCTTATTTCTATACCTGGCCGTCTCCACCGAAGCCGTCAGTGCGGCCCTCATTCGCGAGACTCATGACGGACAAAAACCTGTTTATTTTACGAGCAAAGTGCTTAAGGGGCCTGAGGTTAGATACCAACAAATCGAGAAGGTGGCTTTGGCCCTCATCAATGTAGCGAGAAGGCTGATAGACTATTTCCTCGCGCACACGATCATTGTACGAACAGACCAACCCATGAAACATCTCTTAGGTCAACCAGACATGGAGGACCGAATGCTGAAATGGTCCTTGGAACTTTCAGAATTCGACGTCTAGTACGAAAGCAGGAAGGCCCTGAAGGCCCAGGCTCTGGCCGATTTTGTCATAGAGATGACCGCTCATAACCCCGCACAGGGAAGGAGCACAAATGGAACATCTTTGTCGATGGAACCTCCAGCTCGACCGAGAGCGGAGCTGGAATCCTCCTCGAAAATGAGGAAGGCGTAGTGATCGAATATTCACTCACCCTCTCCTTTCCAATCTTAAACAATCAGGCAGAATACGAGGCTTTACTCGTGGGTCTAAGACTGACCGAGGATTTAGGCACCTGCGAGATACAAATTTTCACTGATTCCCAACTTGTCGCGTCTCAAGTTCAAGGGGGATACCGGGCTAAGAACAACAGCCTCATCGAATATTTGAACTTGGTCAGGGAACATATGAAAAAGTTCGACCGAGTAGAAATTTCATACGTACCACGCGAACAAAACACATGGGCCGACATGCTTTTGAAGCTCACAAGTACGAAGAAGAAAGGCAGAAACAAATCTGTCATACAAGAATCTCTATCTCTCCCGAGCATTGAAAAATACATGCCTTTACCCTAAGTAAATGCCATCGGGGACAACTCATGATGGATGACCCCAGTATTCAATTTCCTAACGAAAGGAGAACTTACCCGAGACCAAAGGGAAGCGACCGTGACCAAACGACGAGCATGCTCTTACGTGGTGCTCGAACACAAACTATATCGTCAGAGATTTTTCATCCCACTCTTGAAGTGCATCGAAGAGTCCGTGGTCCCTGAGATAATACGGGAAATTCACGAAGGGATTAATGTCCAACACATGGGCGGAAAGTCCCTGTTGCGAAAAGCATTGCGTGCGGGGTACTACTGGCCGACCATGCAACAAGATGCCAAAGAACACGTCAAGAAATGTGACAAGTGCCAAAGACACGCCGATATGCACTTCTCCTCACCGCACGAGCTGAATATATTATTGTCCCCGTGGCCATTTTCCTGGTGGGGAATGGACATCCTCAAACCATTCGTACAAGGGACATACAAATACAAATTCCCCGTCGTGGCCATAGATTATTTTACAAAGTGGATAGAGGCCGAAGCTCTCGCGAAAATCACCTCGCACAATATTCTCTATTTTTACAAACGAAACGTGCTCGCTCAATTTGGAATCCCACAAGCGCTCATCACGAACAACGACACCCAATTCACCGACCAAGGTTTTCAAAGCTTCATTGCCAAACTCGCAACCAAACAACAATTTACCTCAGTCGAACACCCCCAGACTATTGGGCAAGCCGAGGCCACGAACAGGGTCATCTTGCGAGGACTCAAGCGCAGGTTAGGCGAAGCAAAAAGGGGATGGGTTGAGGAACTACACATCGTTCTATGGGCTTATCGCACGAAACCCCATTCAACGACTGGTGAGAAGCCATTCCGACTGACCTACGGCACCGAGGAGGTCATCCCAGTAGAAATCATGGAGCCATCTAGGAGAACTGAAATGCCCCTCGATGAGGAGATGAACGATGAGGCTCTGAGAGAAGAGCTCAATCTTGTTGAAGAAATCCGATCAGGAGCAGCCCTGCACGAGGCCATGCTGAAACAACAGGTAGCCCTACGCCATGACAGCAAAGTCATAAAACTCAAATTTCAGGTCGACAGCCTAGTCTTGCAAAGAAAACAGAAGGATTCCCGCGAAGGAAAGTTGGTCGCAAACTGGGAGGGACCTTATCGCGTCCAGGGAGCTACGGGCACTGGAGCATATCACCTCGAGCAATTAAATGGAGAACCACTACCTCGACCCTGGAATGCTGCGAAGTTAAAACAATATTATAGCTAAAGTCCCTCACCTGCTGAGGACTTTCGCCGTTGAATATTCATCTTTAGTCGACGAAGGGAAAAGCTCGACCATGTAAGTGAGTTAAGGTACAGAAGCGACCTACCAACAACAAAATCATAATGTTGTTCACTTTGACGAGCAACATCCTTTCCCGACAGGGACACCTCGATCAAGCTTCGCTGTCGAAGTACCCCAACATGGCAGAACACCCAGCTCGCGATGGGCAGTTCACACCACGAGCGTAGGATCCCGATTGTGATCATACGCCCATCCCGCGGATCCCTACTCCGCGCCCTCGACACATTTCGAAGTGTGTCGAACCGATATTAGGTTCCAACGCATATCTCCACACGAAAAACATGAACTTCGTGAAAAATTCATAACGACCACAACAATGATCGGACACATATATACAAAGGTTATACCAAGTATTCATCAAATAAAGTTATAAACAACACAAGTATAATATGCCGACCACAAGGGCCGATGTTGTTCAAAATTACAGTTTAGGCACGACGGCCACAAAACTAAATGAATGATAGCAGGTACGTAGGCCCTGCAATGACAGCAGACACACAAGACCTGAATAAAAAATACAATCAAGCTTCATCCTCCCCGTCGCTACTATTAGGGGGATAAAGGATCTTCCCATCAACGACTTGGTTAAATGGTCCCGCCCCCTCGACCATTATCTCGACCCCCGGGTTCAAGATCTTCAGCTGCTCGATGGCAGTGTTGAAGTCGTAGCCAAGGGTATCAACAACATCTTGTTCGAGCACGCGAATGTGAGCGATCAAATATTCCTTGGTCGCCATGTTCTTCTCAGCATCGGTCTCATCCTCGGCTGGGGCAGTGATCCCTTCTAACTCAGTGGTACGAGCGACCAGACGCTCGTTCTCTTTAGTGGCGGCCTCCAGTTGAGGTCTCAGCTCATTTAAATCCTTGAGAGGCCGAACTTGGGCCTCGAACTTTGATTCGTGGTTAAGGATATCACACTTTAACTTCTCATTTTTGGCCTTCAGCTTGTGAATTTTGGTATAGGCCGTGTCGAGAGAGGCTTGAGTACTCGAGGACTCATCATTTAGCGAAAGAGTTGTCTCAAGTACTCTCATCACAGAGGCCACATCCTTGGCCAAGTGCTTCTGACGAACCTCCTTGTCTTAACGCCTACCCTCAGATACTGGAAGACGAACTCAAACGCTCGCATAAATGTCAGCGCGTTCGGATGGAGTTGAGAAGGCGCCAAT
This sequence comes from Vicia faba, assembly GCA_948472305.1. Classification (NCBI taxonomy): domain Eukaryota; kingdom Viridiplantae; phylum Streptophyta; class Magnoliopsida; order Fabales; family Fabaceae; genus Vicia; species Vicia faba. Next base: position 877,872,206 of record OX451735.1, read on the forward strand.
TGAAGCCACTAGAAAATCCCGACTTGAAAATCATTGAAGGGAAAGCGCATCCCTGCCTCTTTAAAAGCAAATTCATACATGGGGAACCGTTTTCCCAGGTACGCCGAGCATATTCTTCGGTCGTGATGGGGGATTTAGAGCATCCAATTGGCGGGGGTCCCTTTTGCGTGTTCCTCTGGGAAATTGAACGCGTCTGTCGCGTCTTGGGAAAAGCACGATCATTTATCTCGGGGCTCAAGAGCGAGCCAAGCCAAAGGGTCCTCGTCAGTATGGGGCTCGTCTTAGTAATTGGCGGTCGGGATGTCGTCCCCGACTGAGTGTGCCATTATACCTGAAAAGCAGGGGAAAATAGTGAATTCGACATTATCAAATCCACCCTTCCACCGTAGATCAAGTGAAAGGGCGACGAACTCGACCCGAGCCCTCGACTACACGCTAAAGTAGACTATTACATTGGGAGGTCATGTTGTCGGGGGGATGATCACTCATCGAGCGAGAAGCCCGAGATAATCCCTATATCCGGGGAAACCATCCCCTCTGTTACAGACATTGTTCGGGGAGGCCGCCCCGACACTATAGCTAATGAATATTCATAGTGTCTGACACATTCATGAGTGCTCGACGTGGAATCCATGAACTCCAATGAACATTCATGAGTATTCATCATAAAACTCATAAATGTTCATCCAATCAAGGCATAATTTAGACATTTAATCCAGAAATTATTAAGGAACGTGGTGTTAAGAGGTTGTAACTTACTTGGATGAAGAACTTAAAGAGAATCTGAGAAGTTGAGAGGATTGCTTCGCACAACGAGCAAGGAAATCTTGGAATTTGATAGGATCGCTTCACACCACGAGCAAGAAAGGTTGATAGGAAACTTGAGAAGATGACAAATGAGACCCAGGGACCCCCTTTTATAGGTGACCCACGCCCCAAGGGGTCCCTCATGAAAGGTCATCATTTCATTGGGCCTTTTTGCTTTTCCCTTGAAGGGGTGGCACCCCAAAGTATTAGCCACGTGGCTCAACTGTCAACCACGCGTCCCTTCTGGACTGACGAGCATATGCCCGACTCTTATGTGTTATCCCTAGACGCGCACAAGATAAATACCCACACGAGGGAATGCTCGACATTAGAGTGTGTATAGGGGCAATCCATTCGACCACCTCGGGGACGAAGTAATGCTCAAAGGAACGACAACTCCCTCAAGACGGGCGTGTCAAAGGGAATCTCGCGGAGGCTCCCCATCACTAATACGGTCCCCTCGAGCAAGCGTTTGACCCCTTCAGTCTCTCTGCCCACTCATCCATAATATCCCCCGATGCACTCGAGCTTGTTCCCCACGCGGGCAACAACTTGTTCCTTTCAGGGGACTTTGGCCATCTACCTCGATCAAGTCTCTGGTATCGAGAGCTGAACTCAAGTCACCACCCTTTTTCTCAAGGAAAATAACTTAGGGGGCTCCTGATCTGGATTCGGCCTACACTTGCCCTTCGAACGGGAAGCCCAAAAACAGCCCAAGTTAGGGACCATTGGGAAACTCCCCACCCGACTGTTGGAGGACGTGGCCCATGATCCCACGACAGCCATCTTAAACTTCCCTCCAGGAATCACGGGTCCGACCCTGTTCTCGCAGAGCAGTTGACCAGGGGGGAGTCCACTTGCTGGACTCCATACACATGTAAACCTTGGCAGTTCCTATTATTGGGCCTCGACGTGGCCCAATAGTGGGAACCTTGGCCCAGAGTTAGGGGCTATAAATACCCTCTCTCCTAAGAGGGCCAGGTATTCAATTCATCTCTCTAAACTCATACTTGCTTGCTCATTTTGTAACTTACTTTTCCCATCGGAGTATCTTGCAGGTACCCCCCCCCCCCCTCCCCGTCTCATTTAACTTCTGCCCGAGCTAGCTGTGACGGTTCATTTCTGATCTGGTAAGGTCAGAAACCAATGGTGGAAGAAGTAGAAATGCTATAAATAAGACAAACAACTCCAAAAAATTCACAACAGAAGGAAGAAAATGAAGGTACGTGAAACACAAGAAATGAGGGTTTGAATTGGGTTGCACTGAATACAGTATTTTCGCAAAATAAAACACAACGATAACAAGTGAATAAAAATAGATGAACACAATTATTATTATCCTAGTTCACTATTAACTAAGTTACTCCAGTCCAACCGCAAGGTGATTTTCCTTATACACAAGGACTTAATCTACTATAATCAACTAGATTACATATAACCACAATAAGTCTGATCAACCCTATTGGAACCCCTAATAAGTATGATGGTCTCTATTACAACCCACTATGACCATAACCAAAGTCTAATTGAGAATACAAACTACACAAAGTATCTCAAGGAACTTATCACCAACCGGTGATTACAAAAATGTGTATAAAAAGATGCTTCTACATAATAAGATTACACAAAGTTTAAGTACAGCAACACAAAAGTGTTGATAGAAAGATACGAACAACAACTCCTTGCTTGTTTACAAAACTATACAAAAGATTTATCTAAAGAGTTTTTGTGCAGCAGTTTAATGTAGTTTTGTAGAACTGATTCGTTGATTTCAAATTATTCCAAGTACTTATTTTATAGTTGAAAAGAAGAGAACAGTTGGAGGGTATAATAGGAAACACAAATACAGTTATATTGTTCCCAATGATTATGGTGAGACTGGTAGACAATAGTACAAAAAGGTATGTCCTTGAGCCACTCTAGAGAGTACAGGTAATATTGTATTTTTATACTTTTATACTCACCATTACATGTAATCCCTTAGTCTTGATCTTCGTCTTTAAATCTTCAGAGGCTTTTGATATGTTTGCTGCTGAAGCATGTTATAGAAGGATCAGAACCATGTATCTTCAGAACCTAAGTCATTAGAACCTTACAGGGCTTGTTCCGAGAACTCTTGCCTTCTTAGCCTTAAACACTTGGTCATGAGAAGAATGTATTCAAATATTCATAACTCGTTCATCAGAACCTTTTCTTCAGCATCTTCAGAACTTAGAACAACAGAAGTAAAGCTTTAGAAGGCCTCAAAAGCTTCCTTGAATAAGTCACGATCAGAAGCTCTTTTACTAACTTTCCTTAGAATCGATGCATAAGACACATTCCTTAATATTGACTTAACTTGTAATATACCAAAGGTATTCTTCCAGAGTGTTAAGTTCAGAATCTGATGTCATCACACGTCTTCTAACCAGAGTCAAAACCTGTATAGCAAAATCCACACACTAGACATAAATTGTTAGTTGTACATAATTGTTCTTAAAGATAACATGTAAAGTTATCATCAAAACATAAGGCCATATGTAGAACCAATTTTTTTCTTACAATCTCCCTTTTTTTGAGATGACAAAACCATGTATTGTGATAGTACAATTCATACAGGGTAATCACCATGGAACACAAATTCAGTAAAGCTAACCTTCTCCCCTTGAATCTGTTAATACTCAAAATTCCATTAAGGCTTGTTCAGAGTCTCCCCCTGAGCCCAAGACTCACAAAATGAATTTTGTAGTACAAAACGTAACATAGAGAAGGAATACTTCTCCATTGACGTCTCATCATCGTCTCACTAGAAATACATGACCTTCATCTTGGAACTTGGATTGCTCTCATAATACTATGAGGCAATATAACATGTTTAGTCATTGTCTTGATAACTTGCATCAAACATCAGAACTAATATAGTGGTTCTTCCAGAAACTAGAATCATACCACCAGAAGGTGCACAACATCATATCATCAGAAGGTTCAGCACCTGAACCATTTCCTGATTGACCATGTCTTTTGAACATGTCTTTTGACCATGTCTCAGAACATGTCTTTTATACCATGTCTTCAGACCATGTCTTAGACCATTTCTTATGAACATGTCTTATACCATGTCTAAGACAATCTATTTCGAACATGTCTTAACCATCTCTTCTGGACATGTCTTAGACCATGTATTTGTTAGACAATGGTAACGTATCTAGAAGGGGGGGGGGGTGAATAGATACCCCTTTAAATATTCCAAATAAAATTTGGTTTTGAAAAAGATATTATCAAAGTGTGACGCATAAGTTTTTTCAAAATGTCGTCTATACGAACGTTATTGGAGGCTAATATATGCAAACCGTAATTTATAAAATCAATATGAAATGAGACCAATATGTGAATTAATGAAATTAATCAATTAAAAACTTATTTATCATTTATTGAAAACTACTTACAAAGCCATTTCCGATGACAACATTAAAAGAGCTAGTTGAATCAATTTATCAAACACTTGGTGTGCAAGTGAATTTTTAGAATTATTCCTTTAATTGTATTGATACACAAAACCACTTATAATCAAAAGTGATTATAATCTATATCAACACTAGATTTAAAATCAAAAATTTATTAGGAAAACTCTTACATTTCAATTGATAATGCAATGCTATTCGATAAATTGATCAATGAAAATCAAAACAAGTAAAAGAAAATATAAAAGAGACACAAGGAATTTGTCTTCACAGTTCCCCACTATCGTTGTCCCATGTGGGTACGTCTGCGCCTAATTCCAATGGAATTGGGATAATTCTTACTATGCAAAATTATTAATACAAGAAAAGTGTTTAAGACCAACTCCACAAACCCTAAGCTTGTTGTTGATTGAATCCCTTCACCTCTTTTGATCTTGAGAAATACCAAGACACAATAGATGCAAATTAACTATCCAGATCTTGCTACTCCTTTGCACTCTTTATCTCCAAAGCTTTCGCGCATCGTCAGTTTCAAACTATTGCAACACAAGACTTCAATTGCAATCCGTTGTTTTCGCGCTAATTCCTTTGCATTCTTTATCTCCAAAGGATCCCTTGCATTATTTATCTCCAAAAGAATTCACTTGGCCGCAATTATCTCTCGAACGTCTTGCACAAAAACCCTCAAATCAACCAATGATCTTGGAGGACAAACCCGATGTTTTTCCTTGATAAAAACATGGAAGCTCAACATAATACACAATTGGACACTATAAATCCTCGTCTAGATGGAACCCTAACAGAACATCGCTACAATGTAATGTCAGTGTGTATGCATAGATTAGAGGTTGAATATGAAGATATAAATAGGCTAATTTTATGGTTTCACCAAGTTATGAATAATGCATGAAAGGGTATTTATAGTTTTAGAACATTTAGGGCAAAAAAGACAAATTTTGAATAAAAATATTTTATGAAAATTGACCAAATAAGCAGAATGTGTCGACCTAAGTATCATATGTGTCGACACATACATGATTTTTAAACTGTATGTGTTGACCTATAGAAGACTATGTGTCGATCGAACCAAGACAGAGGCTACAGGCTTCAAAACGATAGTAAATGTGTCGACCTGAAAAACTTATGTGTCGACACATAAAATAAATTTTTTTGCAACTTAAGACATGCTTTAGTATGTGTCGACCTGAATGGTTGGATGTGACAACCTATGATTTATAGAGTCTACATGCTTTAAAAATGATTTGCATGTGTTGACTTGAAAAACGGATGTGTCGATACATGCAGTAAAAAATCATGCAGGAAATTATTTTTAATGGCTTGTGTCAATTTCAAAGTGATTTATAATGATTCCTAAGACCTCTAATGCAGAGGAGTGCCACAAGACACAAGTATACTATCAAATATTAAGAAGTGCAAGCTTTTACCAGTTTTGACATCATTCAAAACGGTTGACGAAGAAGTTTATACTCACATACTCCCCCTTTTTGAGGATGGTAAAACTCGCGGCAATGCATTCCTTGTATTTATTAAAGGCTCCCGCTGACTTTGTGCTTCCTTACTTTGAATCGCATATGCTTCTCCCCCTTTGACAACATCAAAAAGGAAGATAGCAAACCGTGAGAACTATCATAGTCCCATAACAAGACTAATACAACAATTAGAGGCTATTTTGCATAGAAGAGAAACAAACACATATCCCTATATATATATATATATATATATATATATATATATATATATATATATATCTGTGTGTGTGTGTGTGCGCGCGTGCGTGCATGTGTGGGTGTGTGCGTGCGTGATGCAAAATTTTAAATAACGGACAAGAAATATTACAACAAATGTAATTGATTGCATAATGAGTAAATAAGCCAGAAATAACAATAATGTCAAATTGTTTGTGTAGTGTCACGAATAAGTAACGCTTCATAATGGAACTCCCGATGCCGTACACACATGCGCCTTGCATAGCAACAAGAATATGTTGCTACCAAAACCAAAATGAAGACGATTTTCATGTCATGAAATCAAGACAACAAGAAACATATATTGAAAATAACATGCATACAAATAATTCAAGCACAAGTGCAAATGAATAAAAATAAGAAATAATCATAAGCATATGCTTGCGCAATAAGAACAAACTTATACAAATATGAAATAATTAATACATGAAGTCATTATAAGCATATGGATCAAGAACACACAATGGTTATTAATCAAGAATTTTGGAAATGAACATTCATGATTTTCATCATTTGAGAGAGAATATCAAGCATTTTTGGAAGGAACTTAGTAACATACATCAAGGCAAACCTTACTTTCAAGGAGAAATTTGAAATGATATTTCCTCACTCTTGATTAAAATTGAAGTTGCACTCACATGATGTAATATACTCAAGCACAAAGTTAGAGTGATAGTATAAAGTGTAAGCAATAAGATAGAATTAAGCAACATTTGAGATATCGATTATCCCCAATTCCCCACGTATATTGACAAAAGGTTCGGTTACGAGAGGTTTAGTGAAAATGTAGGGAAGTTAATTTTTACTATCAACATGCTCAAATGCAATATCCCCTTTTTCAACATGGTCACGAAGAAAGTGGTGATGTATCTAAATATGTTTAGTGCCTGAATGTAGTATATGATTTTTAGTTAGATTAATGGCACTAGCATTGTCACACATGATATAAATACATGAAAGTTTAATATCAAAATCAAGTAGTTGTTGTTTAAGCCACAACATTTGTGCACAACAACTACCGGCTGCCACGTATTCCACCTCGGCAGTTGACAAAGAAACGAAAACTTGTTTTTTACTATGCCAACTTACCAAGGAGTTTAAAAATAAGTGACAAGTTCTACTAGTACTTTTCCTATCAAATTTGCAACCGGAAAAATCAGAATCGAAATAACTAATCAAGCTAAAATCATTTCCCTTGGAATACCAAAGTCTAAACTTAGAAGTACCAATGAGGTATCTATGAATGTGTTTAACAACTTTTAAATGTGATTCCTTGGAAAAGGAATGATATCATGCACACATGCAAATACTAAACATAATATCCGGTCTAGACACAGTAAGATAAAGAAGTGAGTCAATCATACCTCTATACCTTTTTACCTCAACATCCTTACCCTTTTCATTTCTAGCTAGATTACCCATTTGTTGCCATAGGTGTGTCAATTTCTTTAGCACCATCTATACCAAATCTTTAGAGCAATTTGAGACAATACTTAGTTTGACATACAAATGTTCCTTCATCAAGTTTCTTATTTTGTAGTCCAAAAAAGTAGTTTAACTCTCCCATTAGACTCATCTCAAATTCTCCCTCCATAAGCTTAGAGAACTCCTTGACAAAATGCATGTTAGTTGATCCAAAAATGATATCATCAACATAAATTTGAACTAGTAAAATATGCTTTACTTGACATTTAATAAAGAGTGTTGTGTCAACTTTTCCTCTAGAGTATCCTTGTTCTAGCAAAAACTTACTAAGTAGATCATACCATGCCCTATGGGCTTATTTAAGACCATATAGTGCATGTTTTAACTTGAACACATGATTAGGAAACTCATCATTTTCAAAACCGGGAGGTTGAGCGACATACACTTCTTCACTTATGTATCCTTTAAGGAGCACGCTTTTTACATCCATTTGATATAATTTGAAGTTTGTTGAGCATGCATAAGCTGATAAAAGGTGTATAGCCTCTGTGATACGGTGGGAGAACTGACTATGGTTTTGCGTTTGTTTTCGCAAATGTTTCGGTTGAGCAAGAGTCGCCACCGAATTTTTATTTTATCCTAAGGAAAGGTTTAAAAAGCACAGCAAAAACCTTTGAGATTTTTCTTGGGTTCGGGGAGTAGATTATAGAAAGGGAAGGTATTAGCACCCTTTCTATCCATGGTTATCCATGGGCTCTTAGGTACTTGCTTAGATCAACTTGCCTTGGTTTTCAATTGTTTGAAATGGTGCTCGGTGTGTGGTTTTGAAAATGTTTTGAAAAGATGCCTTGCATAGGCTACTCTTGTAACAATTCTTTACTCGAATGTTTTACAAAAGGTGTTTTGTCTTTTGAAAAGATGTTTCAAGGTTTTTTTGAAAGTTTGCTTTGAAATTGTTTGTGAAGTGTGGTTTGAAATTAGGCAAGTGTTTTCTTTTGCAAATTGACAAGTACCTAAGAGTTATCTACCCTAAAGTTCTCAAAGATTTTTGTTATGTTTTAAACCTTTTGACAATTTTGTTCCACCATTGCATTTGGTGGACAATCTTGTGTTATGAGGTGAAAGGGACGGGCGCGGATCATCGTTTAGACCATAATTACAATAGTGTTGGGTATCTTTGGGCAATTTCTCTTTGAAAGGGACTTGATCATTTTAGGCAACTTTTCGAAAGCGTCATCGAGGGACTATGATCATTTGATTGTTTGTTTTTACCCAAAGAAAACCTAACATGCAATATGGCCCAATTATTTGAAGGCAACAAGTGGAATACCCTAGGGGTGCAAGTGTGAGATGTGTTATCCATATTCATGCTTTTTTATCTTGAAATTAGGTCAAACTATTTTGTTCTTTTTATTTGCATACAAACCCTAATTCTAGCATGGTATATTTAGAAAGCGTTTAAAGTGCGAAAAGTAAAATTCCTACACTATTACATCACAATATGGGAAGGGGGGTACAAATGTTCAAATGGGAGGATATTTAGACAAAGAAATTAAACCTAGCTATTACATCATTTTTGACATATTTACAAGTAATTAATTGCATAAATTAAATGGAAAATACAATAAAGATGCAAAATGCAAAAAAAAGGATTTTTATATGTATGAAAAGAAAGTATTATTTATGTCAAATAAATAAAAATAAAAAAGAATTAATTTTGGAATATTTTCATATCTAGGGTAAAACCCTAATTTTCATTAAGTAACATATATATTATTTAATTTAATACAAGTATTTGTTTATTATGTACAAAAATAAAATAAAATGAAATATATTTACAAAAAGTATTTTTTATATCAAATATTGATAAAAATAAAAATGTATGTATTTTTGTATTTTTAACCTAAGTATACTAATAAATATATATATATATATATATATATATATATATATATATATATATATATATATGTATTAATTTCTAAATATGTATTATATATAAAAATTAATAATATTTAATATTAAATAAAAAAAAGTATTTTTTCTATAAAATATTTTCAGAGGGTAAAACAAAAATAAAATGAAAATAAAAGTGTTTTTTTGCATATTTCTTAATATTTTTAATAAAATGTATATATTCATTTATTTGTGTACAAATTAAAAGAAAACCAAATAAATACCTAATAAATTCAAAAATGGTGAGAAAAATATTTTTTATATTTTTAATATCATGAGAAAAAATAAATAAATCAATCCAAAAAAGAAAAAGTCAAAAAACATTATAAATAAACAAAATGGGCTCAGGGGGTTCAGAAGCAAATGTATGGTGCAAAAAGAAAAGTCAACACAAGCCCAACCCATGAAGACCTTTCTTCAACCTCCAGACTTCTGTTTGAACAAAACATGCGCCTCTTTCTTCCATTGCAAGGTCTTGATTCTTTGAGTTTTAGCAAAAACTTCCAACATCAAAACTGTTAAGCATCTTCTCACGAATTCACACATATAAAGAACATGTATTAACTCTCAGAAATGAGAGAGAATTTCTTCTCTCCCAATTCTTAACCTAATTTTTGTTCAAAGTTCAGGCATCAAATTCTCTAAGCATGCCTAATATAAATGAAATCTAATTATATGGGCATGTTCAGGGCTATGATTGTGACATGTTTTCTTCACAAACCTAAAGCTAACAATGCCTAATAAGAGAGATACGAATCCATGAACTTACCTGTTCAGTTGAAGTTCTATCTGGCAATGGAGAAGCTTTCAGTGCAAGATGATAATTGGTATAGCTTCCTTGAGGTCCAGGGATGCTATTCCAAGCTTTACTTTGTCTTGAAACTTCTTGAATCGTGCTAGAGAACTTCAACTGCAAAACAAGAAAATGAAAATGGTGGAACTGGTTAGAGGAATTACAGGTCGTGTTTTAGGTTTTGGTTAGCTTGCATTGATGGTGGGGAAGGTGTCTGAAGTGGTTTGGGCAAGAATGCTTGAAAGGGTTGAGAGTTGGAACTCAATCTGCAGAGGTTGCTCTGTTCTTGAAGTTTGATGGTGGTTCTGAGTTTGTGAAGGTATTGGAGGCCAAAGGCTCGTGTTCTAGCTTGTGTTTGATGTTTGGAATGTGCTTGATAACTTTCTCTAAGGCTTGGTTGACAGGAATGGAAGTTGGTCCATGTTATGATACTTTTCTTAACACTTAAGCAAACAAAAGCTAAGTTGTGTTCTAGGCATGTAGAGGGCCCATAATCATGCTGCAAAACTCCTCCTTGATCAGTGTGTTATGCTCATAATCTTGTGACAATTAGATTGTATCTGTACTTGTTGGATTTACAATTGGACATAAAGCTTGCTTTTGCAAAAATGGCCATTTTGCTTTTTCCATAAATGGATTAAACTTGTATGTAATGCTTGAACTCATAGAACAACACTTTAACACAATGAACATGCATTAAATTATTGAGTATGGAATGGTTTAAGGACCTGTAATGTAGCACAAACTAAGCTGACTTGAAAATGGCATAAGCTATGAACATGTACATGGCCAATTCAAAAGTGAGTTTTTGCCATATTGTGAAATTCAATTCTCTCAAGTTATGAGGTTGTTTGATGAGTTCTTGGACATTTTGGAAAGCTTGGAATGTGTACTACAATCCATCTTTGAAATGCAAATTGAAATTCCAAGTGGAAGTGTATGGAAAATGGACTTGAAGTTAGGTAGAAAACCTTGCCAAAATAGGTTAAAATTTCACTAAGTTAAGAATGGTTTAGTACCCTTATTCCAAAAATTGTAACTTGAGATACAAGCCTCATATGGGAAAACTTTGTGAATCAAAGTTGTAGATTATGCAACAAGCTACAACTTTCATGTTTTGACTTTTGTTTGAATCCAAATGAATCTTGGTGAGAAAGTGGGGCAAAGTTGGAAAAAAATTAGGGTTTTTCATAACTTAGAAAAATTCTAAGTTATGAAAAATTCTCATTTCAAACCCTAATTTGCAATTTTTGGTTTCTTGGTGAACAAGTTTCATGATTTGGCATGTTTTGATGAAAAATGAATCTTGACTCTTGATTTTGACCAAAAAGTCAAAGTTTGACTTTTCAGTATACAGTCAAAATTGATCAATTGACTGGGAAATTCAACTATCAATCTTGTGTACTTGGGATCTTTTGAGTTTGTTGAGCATGTCAAGATAATTCCATGGGGTCCTTGAGTCCATATGTGAGCTTGGTTTGCCATTGGCTAGGTCAAACAGACAAAAATTGCCTTTGTGCAGTCAAAACCCTAAAAATGACCATTTTGCCCTTTTGGTGATCTGATCAAATTTCTTGTGGAATTGTGATCCAAACTTGATCAAATGGTTCATATGAGTTCATAATGTTGATGTGGGTCAATTTTCATGAGGTTTGACTGTCAATTGGCCACAGTTGACTTTTTCCCCAATACAGCTGATTTCTAGGTCAACTGTCCAATTGACTGGCAAAAACTTGAAATCAAGACTTGAAACTTGATATGGATAAACTTGGGATTCCAATATGAAGCAAGAAAGTCATCTTAGGCATTTTAGGTCAAAAAATCTTTGTGCAAACACAAACCCTAATTTGGGTCAACAGTGCAAGGAGAGGTCTTGAGCAGATGAAACCCTAACTGGATCTTGAGCTTCAAGGGCTTTGTGATGAGAAATCATTGAGAAATGGGAGGGCAAATTTTGGGGTACAACAGCCTCAAGTTAGGAAATCGGAGCATAAGTCTCCTCATAATCAATTCCCTTCTCTTGATTATAACCTTGAGCCATAAGACGGGCCTATTTCTCGTTATCACACCATGTTCATTAAGTTTATTCTTAAATAACCATCAAGTGCCTATAATTTGATGGTCTTGTAGACGAGGTCCCAAACATCATTTCTTTCAAATTTATTCAATTCTTCTTGCATTACCATAAGCCAATTCTCATCAAGTAAGGCATATTTAATATTTTTAGGTTCAATTTGTGATACATATGCATGATGATAACAAAAATTACTTATCTTAGAGCGAGTAGTTACCCCTTTGGCGATATCATCAATAATGTTGTCAATTGGATGATCCTTGGAGGTTCTCCACTCTAATGGAAGACCATGATTTTCTTCATGAATTTCATCATCCTTCTTTTCTTGGTTGTTATCTTCATCCTTCTCAATTTATACCAATTTAGGTTGATCAACTCCTTTGTCGGTGTCCTTGAGTATGTCTTTTATAGATACACCTACACCATGAAAAGAACTACCTTTCCCAACACTATTTGGGGAAGTCTCATCAAAAGTAACATGGACCGACTCCTCAACAATAAGTAATCTTTTATTATAAACTCTATATTCTTTACTAGATTGAGAGTATCCAAGAAAAATGCCTTCATCGACTTTCACATCAAATTTTCCAAGATTATCTTTACCATTATTTAAAATAAAACATTTACATCCAAAGACATGAAGATGAGATAAGTTTCATTTTCTACCTTTTAAAAGTTCATAGGGATTTTTTTCAAGAATGAGACGATTAAGTATCCTATTCAGACATAACATGTCGTGCTAACGACATGGGCCTAAAAGTATTTTGGTAGAATGCAATCATTGAGCATTGTTCTTGCCAACTCTGCTAAAACACGATTTTTACGCTCCACAACACCATTTTGTTGTGGAGTTCTAGGAGCTGTAAAGTTATGTTCAGTTCCAAATTTATCACAATATTCTTCAAAGAGATGATTTTCGAACTCACCTCCATGATCACTTCGAATGGCAATAATTTTTTAATTTAATTTGTTTTGGGCTAACTTGGAAAAATGTGTGAAAGCCGAGAACACTTCATCTTTGCTACATAAGAAGTTATTCCAACAAAATCTTGAGTAATCATCTAAAATTACAAGACCATAATAATTTCCACCTATTATTTTAGTCCGCGAGGGACCAAATAAATCCATGTGAATGAGCTCAAGTGGTCTCGATGTTGAAACAGCATCCTTTGATTTAAAAGAGACCCTTGTTTTCTTACCCATTTGACATGCATCACATAAATGCTATTTTGAAAAGTTCATTTTTGTTAGACCAATTACTAAATCTTTTGTAACTATTTTATTAAGTAGATCAAAGTTGACGTGAGCCAAACATCTATGCCATAGCCAAGAGTCTTCACTCAAGGTAACAAGGCATTGGGAATTATTTAAGGAAATTTCTCTTAAGTCAACCATATAGATATTACTAACCCTCAAACCCTTAAACATACAATATTTCTTTTCCATATGTTCAATTACACAACAATCTTTGGTAAAAGTTACCTTATAACCATTATCGCATAATTGACTAATACTAAGAAGATTATGTCTAAGACCTTCAGCTAACATAACATTTGAGATAGTAATAGTTAAGGGAATACCTATACTACCTTTTCTGAGTATTGCACCTTTGTTGTGAATAACATAGGATACAAAATCTTTCTTCTTCGCCACAAAGTCGGAGAAAAGAGATATGTCTCTTGTCATGTGTCTTGAACATCCACTATCGAGAATCCATTTTCCCGTCATAGCATCAAGACGCTCATCCTACAAAAGTCAAACAAAAATGGTAGGTACCCAATTCTCATTGGGTTCTTGAGACTGAGTTTAATAAATGTTGATTTTGGGAAACCATTTGAAATCTCCTTTAGGAACCAAAAAGCACCTAAATTTACATTTTTCAATAGTATGTCCCTTTTTGTAACAATAGTAACAAAATAACCTATGATGAGAATCATTTATGCTATTAGACTCCTTCTCGATCAAGTTATAATTTTTATGAGGTTTTTCAACCTTTGAGCATATAATAGCAATAGTATCAATAGGATGATGTATTGTGTCTAATTTGGTTTCAAGATTACTCACTTCTTGTTTCCAAATTTGACATTTTTGACATCCAAAATTACAAGATTGTTCATCCTCCTTTACACAATTTGAACTTTCTACAATAAGTTTCTTTAATGCCTCAAATTTTTCATTTTTTAATTTAATTGAGGCCTCTAAATAAGTAAAATTATTTTCTTGATAGGCTAGCTTTTTGTTAGCATATAAAGTCTCTTTTTGTAGGTTTTCAAATTGATTCTTCAACTCATTAAAAGGTAATTTTGCAAAAGCGTATTTAGAATGACTTACATCCTTTTTCTCGCTTTGATGATGATTTGCCATGAAACAATAATTTTCCTCTTCATCACTCTCGCTTGAGCTTTCATTGATTGAGATATCACTGTCACTATCTCAAGCAACATATGCTTGTCTAGAATTTCTAGAGTTGTTTCGTTGGCCCTTTCCTTTCTACTTAGCAAGAGATGGACAGTCTGATTTATAATGACCTGATTTTTCGTAACAAATACCCTTAGCCTTAGCCTTTTTATTTTCTTTATATTTAGAGTAATAATAATTTCTTCTAAATTTTGCAAGATTATTATCGGAGTGTTTGACACCATTCTTCCGAATGTATCGGTTGTATTTACTTACAAATAATCTCATTTCTTCATCATTTGATTTCTCTTCATTACTAGAGTCACTATCATTAGTAGGATAATTCCTTGAGGACTTTGAAATTGAAGCCTTGAGAGCTTTAGACTTCAATACTTCCTCCTTAACAACCCCTTTTTCCTTTTTATTTTTCTCAAGCTTCTTTTCATGTTTATCCAAGCAATTGAGTTCTTGCTCATGTTCTTCTAACTTGCCAAACAAAGGGGTGAGATCAAGTGTTGCGAGATTATTGGCTTCTTTGATCGCGGTGACTTTTGGTTGCCAATTTCTAGTAATACATCTCAAAATCTTGTTAGTAGCAATAGCATTGGGCATAAGATTTCCTAGTAAATTTAAATGATTAATAAGATATGAGAATCTCTTTTTAATTTGAGCAATGGTTTGCCCTTGCTTCATGCGAAAGAGTTCAAACTCTTTATTAATTGTATTAATTCTAGCTTATTTGACCTCATTAGTTACCTCATAGGTAACTTGTAGAGCATCCCACTTAGCCTTAGCCGTTTGACAATGGGAAATGCGATATAACTCATCAACCCCAAGAGAAGATACAGTGATGTTCTTTACTTTCCAATCGTGAGACCACTTTTTGTTATCATCCTCATTCCATAAGTTTTCCGGCTTTGGTACGATTACACCATCAACAACATATGTCACCGGTGCTGGACCATTTTGAATGGCTTCCCAAACACCTTTGTCATATGAGTTGACATGAATTTGCGTACAAGCTTTCCAATAACTATAATTTTGTCCTGTGAAAATTGGGGCTCTTTTATAATCCCCTTTAGGTTTTGTAATACTGTGGGAGAACTGACTTTTGGGATTTGCATTTTATCGCAAATTTTGCAGATAGCAAGAGTCGCCACCGACTTTTCTTTTTCCAATAATGGAAAGGGTGAAAAGAACAGGAAAGACCTTTTGAGAATTTTCTGAGTAAGGGGGGTAGGTTATGAAAAGAGAAGGTGTTAGCACCCTTTTCATCCGTAGTTATCTACGGGCTCTTAACCGCTAGCTCACTTTTTTGGAAATGCTTTGTGCTTGTGCATGTTTGAAAATATTTTGAAAATGCCTAAGTGGGCAATTTTGTAATGATTCTCGTATCGTTTGAGAATGTATACAAAATGTTTTTTTTTTAAATATTTTGAAGGAAAGTATTTTTTTTCTGAAATGTTTTGAAGATGCCAATATAAAGAAGTTTACTTTATAATAACCCTTGTATCAGCTCTCAAGAGTGTTTATAAAGTGTTTTGAAAGTAGTTGTTTTTGAAAGTGTGAGTTTTGAAGATTTATTTTTTAGCTTATGAGAAAGTGATTATGAGCGATCTACCTACTCAATAGTCTTTCGTTATTTTCCTCCTCCTTTAGATAATGCTATCCTACCATTAGTTAATAGAAATCCCTGTCATTGGATGTGAAGGGACAGGTGCGAGTCATCATACAGTCATAAAAGCAACTTTTAAGATGCTTTGGGAATTTTTTTAAGGGACTAAGATCGTTTACCGAAGGCAACATCAAAGGGTCATCAAGGGACTACAACCTTTCAATCGAGGGTCTTTGCTAAAGCATCCCATGTTCGAGGGACATGACTATTTTTTATTCGAGGTAACAAGTGAGGGTCACCTTAGAGGTGTGTGTGCGAAGTGTGTTATGTTTCAGCTATTTGTCATGAGATTAGTTTTTCTAACTTTTGTTTTTAGTCTTGCCATACAGACCTATTAAACTAACAATAATAAAGAAAACAGTAAATTGTGGAAATTAAATGTCCTACGCTGTTACAACGCTTTGGGGATGGGGAGTACAAGCCATAAAAATTGAGTAGGAAAGTAAAGTGAACCCTATTTGATCTATTACATATTGTAGCAATTACAATAATTGGGAAATAAAGTACATGAATATTTGTAAAATAAAGGTAAAAAGAAAATTGAAAATCGTTTTGTGATTGTTTTGATAAAAGAATTGGATGACTAACCTAAAAAAACTAATTAGTTTTAATTAAAAAAGAATTTAATTAGTTAATTAAATTAAACAAAACCTTAAAAAATCTATGTTGATTTTAATTAATTAAACCCTAAAAAAATCTATGTTTAAAGTAATTTAATTAATTAAAAAAGGAAATTAAATAAAAACCTAAGTCTAAATTAATGTTAATTTTTTTTAAAATGATAATTAAAAACTATGTCAAAAAAAAGGTTAATTAAAATTATGTAAAAAGTTAATTAAAATTATGTAAAAAAAATTTAAACCAAAATAAAAAAAAAGGATTGGGCTTGTTAAGCAGAAATTGGGGGGTATGCTGGAAGAAATTATTTTGGGCCCAAACATTCAGTCCCAGACTCTGAATGGGATCCAATGTTGCTCTCTAGTGAGGGTCCAACGTGGGTGTGACAATCTGAGACGCTAAATCTGGGGTTATGAAGATCCAATGGTGATCAGGTGAATGCACATGATGGACTTGCGAAGGCTTGGTGTGCTGAATCTGCAAGAAAAATATGTAAAAAAACAAAAGGGTATCACTAGGGCTCAAACCCAGGTCCCTAAGGTTATATGCGTGCTTGTTTTACCACTAGGGTGGCTGTTTCATCCGGTTATGAAACGCCCCCCAGTAAATATATTATAAAACAAGTTTTAAAATTTGAATTTTCCAGCACACCCTTCTTCTTCTCCGCACGCAGACAGTAGCAACAACAACACCATTTTTGAATTTCTAAAAGCTTCATTTCTCAACCTTTTTGAAAAGTGTAAACATCAAACTTGCTTGAAATTTAAACACGAATTCAGCCATGCAATTATTTTTACTAACACTAAAAAATTATCAAGAATTTCTATTGGTACCAAAATGAACTCTAACTGGTCAGAGCTTCGATTTTCACACCTCATTCAAAATTAATGAAAACTAATTTTATGGTTAGCTTCATGGAATTGATATCTACATCTTTTATTAAGAAACCAAACACAAATGATGCATGTATATGGATATCACAGCTAAAAAATTCTTACCTATTGGAGAAAGTCCAATGCTTTTTCTCGCTGTTACAGAAGCAATGTGATGATTGATTAAGCTTCCTGAGACCTCCCTGAATTTGTTCCAATCCTTACTTTGTGCTGAAAGTGTTTGAATCTCCCCAACCAAGTCAACTTGTAAGACACGGCTTTTGAGTTTGGAATATGGTGATAATGATGTTACAAAAGTTGTTCTTGTTTTTGGACAACTTCTATATGATGTATGTGAGGTGTGTGGATGGTTGGCTTGAACAAATATTGCAAGGTTTATGAGTTTCGAAGAAATGGACTTCAAAAGCTCAAAAATGGAGTTTTATGGCCAATTCTGGTTTGAGAGAGATTAAGAGTGTTTTTGAAGCTGTGAATTGGTCCTTTGGAGTGAAAATAAGCCTACTGTTTATATGGAAAGCTTAGAGGTAATGAGATGGTCAGGCTTGCAAGTGATAGAGTTTTGGTTTGGTTGAGATGAAACAACCAAGTTTGTGTGAAAATTATTGTTCCAATGCATAGTACAATAGGGATTTGAAGTGGTTAGGAGCTTTAGACATGTTGCTTCTTGCTTTAGTGCTTGAGTGTGATTAGGAAGAAATGTATGGTCTCAAGGAGTTGACATTTTGATTAAAGTTAGCTTTACAAGAGTGGAAGTGTTCACTTTGTGTCAAAAATGGAGTAATGCATTGGACAAAGCTTCTAATCCTTGTGTAATGGCTCGAGCTTTTGTGTAATATTATTATTATGGATATATTTAGGAGCTAAATGGCCTGTAAAGTGAGATCATGTAGCTTAGGTTTGAGATTTATCCATAAGGTTTTCAAAAGAATGACATATAATTCAAGTTTGACATGCCATCTTCATCTCTTAGAAATTTCTAACTCAAGTATGATAAATTTGTGTTCTTGGACATTTTGGAAAGCTTAAATAAAGACCTACAACTTTCATGTTTTGAGTTTTTTCTGAATCAATTTGGATCTTAGTGAAAAATGGCCATAAAGTAGTAACTTTGTTAAGAACAAAACACATAAATTTTTCTAAGTGTTGGGTAAAAATATCATAACTTCATGGGCCCATATCTCTTAATCCAAGAACTTTTTAAGGATCATCCCACATTAACAAGTTTGTATAATTAATTAATCCATACAACTTTCATGTTGAAAGTTTTCCTTGAATCAGCTTGTATTTTGAGGAAACTTGCTTGTGAAGTTAGGGTTTTTTAGGTACAAAACACTTGAATTTTTCTAAGTGTTTGAAAATCTTCAATTTTGACTTTTGTTGACTTTATTTATTAACTTGAATATTGATGACAAATTTTGATAGTTTTGAATGTTTTAATGATTCTTGATTTTTGAATTCCAATGTTGACCAAAAAGTCAAAGTTTGACTTTTATGTAATTGTTGACTTTTTATCAATTGATTCAATTCTTCAACTATCAACCACTTGTATCTTAGCAAATGTCTTGAGCCATGTAATTAGGTCAATATGTTGTATTTCAGCCCTTGAGATCATGCTTTAAGCCATTAGGTCATGCAGTAAGCCAAAAGTCAATGATTAGTTATCTTTAATCAAAACCCTAATTTGGCAATTTTTGATCTTTGATGGTTTGAGAGCTTTTCTTGAAGATTCGTGATTAACACTTGATCAAATGATTAATATCACCTCAAAATGTTGATCTTTACAAAAAATCTTGAAGTTTGACTGTATGTTGACCATAGTTGACTTTTTACCCAATATAGTTGATTTTCAATCTTTTGAGCCACTAACTGAGCAACCTTGTGATGCAAGACTTAAAACTTGACATAATCATTATTGAGGACCTATGATGAACCATGAAAGTCATTTGAGACCCTTACACACCAATATTCTTTGAGAAACACCAAACCCTAGTTGAAGACCCTTGCTTAGGAGGAGGTTTGACCAGTCATCTCTTGAGTGGCTTTGAGTATTTGAGACCTTTTGTGAACATGTTTTGAAGAAAATGGGAGGGAAGTTTTTTGGGGTATAACAGATGCCCCTGTTCAATCTTCTTAAACCTGAAGAGTTAGATTGGCATGTCCGCCATTCGTGACTTGAAGGTAGAAGATGATTGAACACCTAAGTGCCTAGAAATTTGCACTCACTGGTGCATGAAGTAACGCCGTTGGTTGATTATACCGGAAATGGGCTTAAAGATGCCATTTTGAGAGGTGATGATGAGTCATTGGAGATGGGCTTATATATGCCATCCAAAGTAATTGTTGATAGAGATTAGACTAAGTCTACGCTCAGCTTCGATTGGAAGAAGTATCAGAATAAATCTACGCTTGATTTAATATGAGCCAGAAGATGTCTACGCTTGTCTTTAAATGGAAGAAGTATTAGAACAAATATATTGTTGATTCAATCTGAGCCAGAAAATGTCTAGTCGAAGAAGTATTAGAATAAGTCTATGGTCGATTTAATCTGAGCCATAAGATGTTTGTTTGTCTTTAACTGGAAGAAGTAAGAATAAATATATGGTTGATTTAATCTGAGCCATAAAATGTCTACTGGAAGAAGTATCAGAATAAATTTATGCTTGATTTAATCTGATCCAGAAGATGTTTCCACCTGTCTTTAACTGGAAGAAGTATCAGAATAAATCTACGCTCGACTTAATCTGATCTAGAAGAGGTCTATTTGAGAATGACCCTCTGAGAAAATTGCTTAAATAGCCCTTTGTCAGATGTAGCCTTTGAGAAGACTGTCAGGTCATATAAGTAGTTGATGATGTTTATCTGTTAATTGATCTTTCCTAAAAAGGTAAAGAGTTTGTTATATATGTTTCGTATGCATATGCTACGATATTGGTAAATGATGTATGAATGTGAAATGTTGTTGAAGTGTATTTGTAAACTCGTGCAGTATCTTCGTCTGGGAAAATAAATCCCTGACTGTTGTTGGGGATAATGAATCCCTGACTGGTGCTGGGAATGAAGAACATGTGTAATCTTCAACTTTTTCTAGAATGCTTTCGCTGGGGATTCCTGCTTGTTGTTTGAGGAAACTCTGCTGGGGAATGTTGACTTCTTTTTGGGGAGAAGATTTTAGGAACATTAGTCGTTCATTGCTCTACTGGAGATCTTAATTCTTATATACTCTGATTAGGGATAAAAGATATGGATACCTTTTGACTCTCCTGGAAGGATAAAGTTGACTGATATCTGGTCCGATTCCAGATTTTGTAGCAACTCTCTGGGGATAGTGGCGACTTCACTGGGGAGAGGAATTTTGTCGGTGATTCATAGCCATCTGAAGAATAGACTCAAGCTGAGGACACTGTAATTTGTTGGTGTTGTACCCCAAAATTTGCCCTCTCATTTTTTTAAGACCTTTTCTTACATAGTTGGTTACATACACTTGTTTAAAGAAAGTATAAAAGTTTTGAAGGTATAAGGTGTCTCAAGCTCAGAAGTTCTGACGATGAAATTCTGGAAGCTCTGATAAGGAAAGTTCTGAGCGTCTCAAACTGGAATCCATAATCATCAATGAGAACAACGCTTGAGAGGCTGGTTGAAGAAGTTCTAATAAGGAAAAATCTGAACAATTTGAGTCAGAAATCAGAGTCATCAATGAGAACAATGCTTGAGAGGCTGATTGAAGAATTTTTGATAAGGAAAACTCTGAACAATTCGAGTCACAAATCAGAGTCATCAATAAGAAGAACGCTTGAAAGGTTGATTGAAGAAGTTATGATAAGGAAAACTATGAGCAGTTAAAATTTGTATGAGGCGCCAACCCTCACTTGTCCAGGTTCATTCAAAATCTCAGAAAGGCATGAAAATTCTCAAAATGGAAATCTTTTAATGTGTCTGATTCTGTTTTCAAAGCTATGTTTAATGGCTGGTATTTAAAGCCGTGTTTCTTTCCCCATTTTCTTGTCCCCTCAACCACCTATATATACAAGACGTCAAACACAAATATAAAAAAAGAAAGAAAGGAAAAAGGAGAAAATACACACCCACACTGCCACAGGAAAAAGCACACCGCAATACTCAAAAATTCAAAGGTGCCCCCATTGAAACCCGCTTTGCAGGCACCTTCAGGTCCAAACTGGTGTCCACATTTTGGTTCTGAAATATCCAGGGGTATCATCAACACCACAGATCCAAATACCGATCATAGGTATATTCTCTAATTTCATTTTCTGAAGCTAGCATCCTATTTTGTTTTAACGTGTTTGTGCAGGCTCTGATTATAGACTAGACATGCCACAAACTCCCACTGATTTTGATCCCATCATGGCATATAACCAGAAGGTTGGCTCTGATAGGGCTGACTCCAGCAACCCCTGCATAGCATCTTTTTAGCTGATTCTGACATTATTGCGTGCAATTTTTATCTGGAATCACATATATTTTGTCTGTTCATTTGTAATAACAATTGATAAACAGGTCCAGCTAGTGAAGGGGGGCGCGTATAATGAAAGGATCTGGGTTCAGTACCCAGATCTTGCATTTTTTTCTCTTTCTAATCAGTTTATTACAGATCCAGGCGTTCATCATCAGATCAGGTGTCATCGGATCAGGTGTCATCAGATCATCATCCTCAAATCATTACCATTAGAACATCACAGAGTCAGATCAAATGCTCTAGATTTGAGTGCTCATGATGGGTCCTCCAGGGGCTAACTGCATTAAGTCTCCTACTGACTCTGAGTTTGCCACTTTCTGGGCTTAGTGTTTTTCCAGATCATGCTCTCCATATTCTGATACCCTTTACTTATTTTATTTTCTTTATTTCTTGTTAACCTTTTTTTTTCCATAAAAAATCAAGATCATAAAAATAAATATTAGGCTTAGTTTTCCTTTTTAATTTGGTTAATTGGTTAATTAATTATTTTGACTTTTTTTAAATTAAAACTAAAATAGACTTAGGATTTTAATTTAATATTTTCTTAAATAAAAAAAAACAATAAAAAGAATTTTATTTTGCATTTAACGGTTCTTATACTTTTTAGACGTCTTTTCAATTTCGCGCGAATTTATTTATTCCTAGTAATGTAAATGATTATGGGATGTAATAGTTTAGATTTAAAATTCAGCATTTTATTTCCTTACATTTTTTATGTAATTGTCCCAGAGCGTTGTAATAGTTTAGGATTTAAATTTCCGCACTTTTAATTTTCGCAAATGTTAAATGTTAGTAACTAAGATTGTATGGCAAGACATAAAAGAAATCCATAGTTAACACTAATTGCAAGATAAATATAACTGAAAAAGCACACTGTTGCACACTTGCACCCTTATGGTACTCCTCACTTGGTTGCCTTCGGAAATGGTCATGTCCCTCGAACATAGGGATATATTAGCGAAGACCCTCGATCTAAAAGTCCTCATAAAGATTATAGTCCTTTAACATCCCTTGAGTTTCCTACGAGAAATGATCTTGTCCCTCGATGTTGCCTATATGATGACAGTCCCTTCGAAACGCTAAGGTATCCTTACATGTTGCCTTCGATGACCATAAACATCCATTTAGATAGGTCTTCAACATCCAACGATAGGGCTACCTACTCATTAATAGTATGATAGCACTATCTAAAGGAAAGGAGTAAAAGAACATCCTTTTTCGAGTAGGTAGATAATTCTTAAGTACTTTCTTAAATCTGATTTTTGGTACACTTACACACTTTCAAACTTCTTTTCCAAAATGCTTTATCACACTCTTTAGGATTGATACAAGAGTTATGATAAAGAAAACAAATATCTTTCAAAGCACACAAACACGAAAGCAGTTTTCAAAAATGAGCAAGTACCTAAGAGCCCGTGGAAAACCACAGATGGAAAAGGTGTTAACACATTCCCTTTCCATAATCTACCCCCTTACTCAGAAAATCTCGAAAAAGATATTTTTATGTTCTTTCCACCCTTTCCTTTGTTGGATAAAAGAAAATTCGGTGGCGACTCTTTCTTACCGCGACATTTGCAAACACAAAACGCAAAACCAGTATTAAAAATCGGTTCTGCCACCGTATCACAGAACTAGAAACTCTGCTGGGGAAAAATAAAAAGTGGGGTTTACCTTAGGGTCTAGATCATTTTAAACTTGCTTCTTTGTCTGTTTGCTTGCTTTACTTTTAAGGGTACTGTTTGGGTTACTATAGATCCTATATCCGAATCTGGGGGAAACCTTTTAGGTAAGTAGCAATAGATCGTGGAAATTGTGTGGGGTATACCGACACGATTGAAGCAATGGCTATGTTGATGTGACACTTTGGTTGGTACAAGTATCCCTTGAGTTAATCAAGGAGAATATGGGGCCGCTGGGTGGTGTCATGAAGCGTCAACTGACCTTAGAACCTTTAAATGAACAACTTGGCCATTAGGACGTAGTGAGATGGCCGTCTTTGGTGTATTCCCAAAGTCAGCAGATACTCGATGCTACACTCATTGAGATTTGACTCCCGAGTTTTGTTTGGTTGTGTTGTACCCCAAAATTTTCCCTCCCATATTTCTCAAAACATTTCAAGAAAAAATTCTCAAGTTACTCAAGATAGTCCAAGGGTTAGCCAGACAAGCACTCTCCTAAGGCAGTCTACCTCAAATTAGGGTTTCATGTTGCAACAAGATAATTGAGTCCAAGGGATCCCAAATGCTCACCACTGTCCTAATATTTTCTCAAGATCATCCATGTCAAGTTTCAAGCCTTGCAGAGAAAGTTTGCTCAGTCAATTGCTCAAAGGCCTGAAAATTGACTTTGCTAGAGCAAAAGTCAACTGTGGCCCACATACAGTCAAACCTCAAGATTTTTGGTCAACATCCTCATTTTTAAGTATATTTAATCATTTGATCAAGGGTTAATCATGATTCACCAAGGATTTCTCATAATTCATCAAGAATCAAAAGTTGCTAAATTAGGGTTTTGTAGGAAAAGTCAACTCAACTTTGACCAAGCATAACTTTCTCATACTTTATGATAAATGACCCATCCAAAGATAATTTTGAATAGGATGCAATGCTATACAATCCATCTTCATCTCCCAAGTTCAAAATATGCACTCACAAGAAGTTATGAATTTGGACATTATAGGTCATTTTGAAAAGTCAACAAAAACACCTTTTTTGTCAAAGCTTCATACATGAGCATGGAATATCAAATTGAGATGGGGCCAAAATAGTTGCTTAGAGGACATCCAAGCTTTCTAAAAAGTCCAAGAACACCTTCATAGAGTCAAAATTGAGGAAGTTATGCATTGGTGAAATTGACCCTTTTTGCAAAATTGCCAAAAGTCAACTATGCCTAAAACTTCAATTTTTGCCAAATGGGCCCAATCTTTTTCACTTGTTTTGAGTTGGCATCATGGTCCATGAGCCCCAGCCTTTGCCACTTGTAATTATCTTATTTATTTTGATTTTTATTTGAATTAAATCATTTTAAATCAAAACAAATCATATAAAATCCAAAACATTAAAATTCAAAGATTTTTTACATGATTTAGGTCTTAATATCCAGCTAGCATCAAATAAAGTTTGTTTAAAAGCATGAGTTGCACAAAAAGATTGAATTAGGCCATTTTTGGAAAGATATTCAAGGTGTATCAAATCAAGATCAAGGAAATTGATGGAGGAAGATTGAGGCCAGGCTTTCAACCCTAATCTCTTCCTCAATACATATAGAAGGAATCCAGACCTAAAACTAGGTTAGAAAGAGGCGTATGAACCAGAAACAAAACTTGAAAAAAACAAGAAAAAGTGCAAACATGAATTCCTAGTTACAGGATAATTCAAGACCCTTGGACCATTCCAATTGCTTCTTGGGATCCCCAGCAAGAAAAAGCAATCAAAAGCAAGCGTTCCTAAGCCATATACCTCACTGTAAGTCCATCACGACATTGCTTATTTCTTGAATTCGGTTTGCATGATTTAGGCATTGATAGCATGAATTAACCATATATTCTTGATCCATGGAACATTTGCAAGGTTTCTATATTATTTAATTGCATTTATATGGCTTGTATAAAATTTCACCATGGCTAGGGTTTGTAGCTTCGAATTAGGAGTTTTATGTGCAGGCAAAATTGGCCCATAAAAAGGTCATCATGATATTTAGCAGGTCCAGACGAATCCAACCATGGCATTAGAAGTCATTTATCTTGCTCATGGTGGATTTTAAGAGAACGCAGGTTGTATCTACGACCAAATGTCCGTAGGTAAAAGTTTGGAACTTTTACCAACAGATCCAAGGAAGAAGACAACCAACGTGGCAACCTCCCATTCGCGTATTTGAATTTTCACGCGTTTTGAATTCAGTGTTTTTGCTTTTCATATATTATTATTATTATTTATTGTATATACAAACAGAAGCAAGTGGTGCAGTGGTAGTGAAGTGGTTGGATAGTACATCAGGAACTGGGTTCGAATCCCAGGTCCCCCAAATTTCTTCATATTTTTTCCTTTCAGGTAATCCAGCGTTCTTACAAGTCCAAGGCCTACCATACTCCCTCAAGATTAGTCTGCCAAGTGGCCAGATGGCCAGATCCAAAGGACATCCATGAGGGAGCACCAAATGCCTAGTCAAACACGTGGCATGGGATCTCAAAAAGCCAAGCGTGGACTTCATGGTCTTGGGCCAGATTGCTTCTCACACCCCCTTCAATTTGCTTTGTTCAGGCCCAAATCTCTTCTCTATTCTTTTTATTTTGTTTTATTAATTTATTTATTTTATTTTACTAACAAATCAATTATTTTCTTTTATCAAAAAAATCATTAAAAAATAATACTTTTCACAAATTAGGTTTAGATTTTATTTTTTATCAAAAAAATTAATTAATTTAATTAGATTTTAATTTTAGATAAACTTTAATTTCTTTTTGCAAATAATCTAAAATCAATTAGAACAATTAGGTTTTTTCTTCTAACTTAATTATATTTTTCTTTTTCTTAAAATAACAAAAACACAAAAAAATACGCCATTTATTTATTTTTCATTAATTAATTTAATTGACTAATTAATTGTATAACTAAATTTAAAACTTAATTCTTTTTCTTTAAAAAAATAATTAAAAACAACAAAAAAAACAATTTTTCCTTTGATTAGGTTAGAAGGGTCAAAACCCTAGTTCACTCTCGTTCTAATTTTCATCGCGCGCTTTATTTTATTATTTTTACCCTATTATTGTAACTGCCTACAAGTTGTAATAGTTAATTAGGACTTTTACTTTTCATTTATCGCTTTATTTTCGAAGGTTTGTTTTTGGCTATGTAAATACCCGAAGCCTTGTAATAGCTTAGTTTAATTTCCGCACTTTAAATTCCGCAAAATATTAAACTTTTAGATGTATGATATTAGGATGCATGACAAGAATGTATGTTTAACTTTAAAACAGTTAGATAACCCTAAAATGTGCAAAGATAAATAATCTGAAATTGAATCACTCGCACATGCGCACTCCTAGGGTACACTCCCACTTGGTTGCCTTCGGTAAACGGTCATGAGTATAGGATGCTTTAGTGGTCGTCCTTTTGTCCAAAGATCATAGTTTCCTCGGAATAGTTGCCTTGGATATTGTTGCCTCGGATAATTGATCTAAGACATTAGGGTTATTACTAAGACGTCCTAACATTGCTTTAGTGACCGTACGTCCCTTTCGAATTGACCCTCAAAACACCAACGACGGTGCTACCTACTCACTAATAGTGGGATAGCATTGTCTAAAGGAAACAAGCATAGAACGATTCTTTTTTCGAGTAGGTAGATTAGCTCTTAAGTACTTGCTCAAAAAAAACAAACTTTTTCACACTTACACTCCTTTACAAACAAAGTTTTCAAAACACTTCATTACACTCTTGAAGACAGAAGCAAGAGTTAAATCGAAGTCAAAACAAAAACTTTTCAAAACACACAAGCACACAAAGAAGCAATTTTGAAAATGATGAGCAAGTACCTAAGAGCCCGTAGATAACCACGGATAGAAAGGGTGCTAATACCTTCCCTTTTTATAACCTACCCCCCGTACTCAGAAATATCTCAAAAAAGGAATTTTTCTGTGCTTTTTTTCCTTTCCTTGTTGGATAAAATAAAAGTCGGTGGCGACTCTTGCTTACCGCGACATTTTGTGAATACAAACGCAAAATGCAAACCAGCAAATCCTAAAAAATAGTCCCGGTTCTGGCCACCGTATCATAGAACTGGAGACTCTGCTGGGGACAAAAATAAGTGGGGTGTACCTTAGGATTAGTTCATCATATTGTTTTCAATTGTTTTATTTGTTTGCTTTATCTTTGTGGGAATTGTATCGGAGTTACTATAGATCCTAACCCGGATCTGGGGATACCTTTTAGGTAAGTAGCAATAGACTGTGAGGGAACTGTACGGCATAGACAGATATGGTTGAAGTAGTAGCTACGTTGATGTGGCACATTAGTTGGTACTGATATCCCTTGTGGAGGAACAAGGAGAGTATGGGGCTGCTATATGGGTCATTAAGCATCAACTGACCTTAGAACCTTTAATTGACCAACTTGGCCATAGAAAGTAGCTTAATGTTACACTCATTGAGATCATACTCTCGAGATGGTTCCGACCGTAAGAAAATATTGCATGACTGGAATTATGACCGATGGAGGATGGTCAGTGATATTGAGAACCTCTAGAATCTGGTTACTATTATTAGCACAGGTTGAACCAACTAAACTGCAAGAAGGTAGTACCTAAACTCTATGCCAGCCTGAAATTTAAGGGCTATTGTGTGACTTGTTTGCCTTACAATGTTTTCTATCTGTGATGCCTGTAGTGTGTTTTTATCATGACATCATGCATCATGACATCGCATTCATATTTCATTAGACTAACCATTTCAAAGACCGAGGGGATTCGTCTTTGTTCTGTTTTGCAGATCATGGCTTCTATGCGCAGAAATACCATTCGAGTCAACTTCGTGCAGATACCTGCTCAGCTCAGAGAGTTAGTTTCAAAAGTTCCTGATACTTCTTTCTTTGTTAGAAGACATGGTCATCTCCTTAGCATGGTCACTTCAAAGTTGGATGAGCAAATGATGAGCGTGTTGTTCCAGTTCTTTGACCCATTGCATCACTGTTTCACCTTCCCGGACTATCAGTTAGTCCCTACTTTGGAGGAGTTTTCTGATTTACTGGGTATATCTATTCTAGAGCAGACACCCTTTACATGTTTGGAGATAGCGCCTAGGCCAGAGGATATTGCTTTATCCCTACATATAAAAATGGTTGATGTAGTATCTAACTGGGAGACTCGGAGTGGGGTTAAAGGTTTCTTGGCTAAGTTTTTGATCGATCAAGCTCAACAGTTCTGGGATAGTTTGGACTTTCAAGCCTTTAAAGACATCCTGGCTCTCCTCATCTACGACTTGGTTCTGTTCCCGAATCCAGATTCTTTCGTCGATGTGAACGCAGTCAAGATCTTCATGTCTCGTAACCCAGTGCCTACTCTCTTAGGTGATATTTTGCATGCTCTTTATACCCGTCCTGTGCGGAGAAGGGGAACTCTCATGTGCTGTACACCACTGCTAGCGAGGTGGTTTATTTCTCACCTCCCCAAATCTGTATTGAAGAATGAGGAAGGTGTAGGTTGGGCTTACAGAATCATGTCCCTTGCTCATACAGACATCCTTTGGAGTACTAAAGATATGGAAAAAGTAGCTGTCATTGATCGATGTGGGGAATACCCTAATTTTCCGTTGCTTGGAATTTGAGGGGGTATAACCTACAATCCTTGTTTGGCTTTATGACAGTTTGGACGAGCTCAGAGAGACGGTCCTCATGAGCTGCTGCTTACAGGCATTATCTTTGACTTTAAGGGGGATGTTGAGGGACACCGCCGCAGGTTTATACGAGCTTGGGACAGGGTGAACAGGCCTGACCCCCATGAGCTAGGAATGAAGACTTCTCTCCTGATGCAACTGTATCTCCAGTGGGTTCGAGCCCGTGCTCAAAAGCTGGGGATGCCATACAAAGCTGTTTTGCTGGTAATCATAGAGCATAATGATGAAGAAGGTGTTCCTTATACGGTCCTCCATCCATAAATGCCTACTCATCTGGGGGCATTGAAGAGATCTTGGATCCAGTTAAAGGAAGAAAGGGATACCTACAGAGAGAAGTATCATGAGCAGAAATGGAAGATCCTGAAGCGTACAAGGCATCTTGAGAATGAGAGGACAATCAACGATTATGTCAACATGAAAGGAAAACGACCATGGGATTTCTGATGACTTTTATTGTTTCTAGTTTAGATTTGCTTTTCAGTATTTCTCTTGTAACACCTTAAAGGCATTTGTTAAACATTGTTTCAAGTTTTAATCTAATAAAGTGTATTTTATTTTGGTTTACAAATTTGAATCTCCCTAAGTCTTTGAAATCATATCATACGCATTCCATTCCCATGCATCTCATTACAGGTACCGTTACAGGTTTCTCATCTTCTTCGCTGTTTATTTCAGCAATCATGTCTTCTGAAACACCTACTGATCAAGCTATTAAGGCTCTTCAAGCTCAGAATGCTCAGTTCCAGGAGATGTTCTTGAACTTGGCTAAAGGGCAGCAAGATTCAGGAACAATCTGCGATAGGAAGCTGATCTGTCTCATTCATCTGGAGAGGGAGAGAATCAAGAGGAAAGGAAGGGTCCTAGCCCTGTGGTTTCTGACAACGACACTGATTTTGATGAAGACCAGTATCCTCCTGCTGAGGATAGATATAAGCAACTTGAAGACCGGTTGAGTGCAATGGAGATCCATAAGGTACCTGGGTTGGACTTCGGAGATTTGGGTTTGGCATCTGGGGTGGTGATCCCGCACAAGTTTAAAGCTCATGCATTTGCTAAGTATGACGGGGTATCCTTCCCAAAGTTACACCTCCGCTCGTATGTCAGAAAGATTCAACCCTATACTGCTGATAGGAACCTTTGGGTTCATTTCTTTCAAGATAGTCTGTCAAGGACTTAGCTTGAGTGGTTCTATCAATTGGAAGGAGCTAATGTCCATAACTGGGAGGACCTTGCTGCTGCTTTTTACAAGCAATACCAGTATAATGCCGACCTTTCTCCCACGCATACTCAACTTCAGGGTATTTCTATGGGTGCGAGTGAAGGTTTTAAGGACTACGCTCAGAAGTGGAGAGATCTTGCTGGAAGAGTAAAACCCCCTCTGTCTGATAGGGAGTTAGTGGATATGTTTCTTGGGACCTTCTCTGGTCCGTATTTCAATCATTTGATTGGAAGTTCATCGTATGGGTTCACTGAATTGATAATGACTGGGGAGAGAGTTGAAGTTGGTATAAGAAGTGGCAAGATACAGAAAGGTGCTTCGTCAAGTACAGAAAAGAAGCCTTTTAAGAAGGAATCTAGTGCAGTTTACAGCTCGAGGAGCCAAAACCATCCTGAACGCCACCAAGCAGTTAATGCGGTAATAATATTAAGACCAACAGTTGCCCCACAATGTAACACTCAACAAAGAGTAGAGAGGTCGCAGAGACAGTTTAGTCGGCTCAGTATGACCTTGTCTCAAATTCTGCCGCAATTGTTGAAGAACAACTTGGTGACTCTGAGGGAAGCTCCGAAGAATCCCAGTACCACCTCTCAACTGTATAATCCGAACGCCCGTTGTGCCTATCACTCTGATAGCCCAGGGCATGATACGAACAATTGTTGGGCCTTGAGGAATAAGGTGCAAGATTTAATTGAAGCTAAAGAGATTGAATTTGACGCGCCAGAAAAGCCTAATGTCATGACTGCTCCTATGCCCAAGCATAGAGTAAATTTTGTGGATGATGATTCATTTGTGACCTCCGTATAAGACATTTCTACTCTGTTGTTGACCGTTAAGAAGAACCTATTGTTGGCCAGTTTATTTCCGGGTTGTGGCGAAGGTTGCCAACTGTGTTCCATCCTACCTGATGGTTGCCATTTATTGAAGTCAGGTGTTCAACGCCTGATGGATAACAAAGAGATATTGTTCGAGAAAACTTTGGTTCCGTTGATTCCTGTTGAAGATGTTTCCATAATCACCATTTCCGCCAATTCTTCCAAGGCTTCCTCAAGAAAGCCTGTTAGGATTACATCTGTTCCGAGAGTTGCTCCATTGATCATTACTATTCCTGGTCCTATCCCTTACACTTCGGATAAGGCTGTCCCATGGCACTATGGGGCCAATGTGTATGATCATGGGATTAAACAAGACTTGAAGGTTGAAGAGGCTGATACTGATGTCAGCAATATTGTCGGTTCTAGCAAGGTCACCCGAAGCGGAAGACTCTTCTCTCCTGAGATCTCCCCACCAACTGTTCGGAAACCTGTTGCTATACCACCTTCCAGTGCATATGTTATTGTCCCTATTCATGTTCCAATCATTACCCCTATCGTCGAGTCATCTGACGCTCGGGGCAAGGAGATTACCGGTGAGCCTGCCCGGACGGAGGCACCGAAGAATATTATTGTTGAAACCTATAGGCAGGAGATAGAGGAAATTTTGAAGATCATCAAGAAAAGCGACTACAACATAGTCGAACAGATGGGGCAAACCCCGTCAAAGATCTCCATGTTATCTTTATTGTTGTGCTCAGAAGCCCATGCAAAGGCTTTAATTTATTTCCTGAAAACTGCGCATGTGCCGTAGGAGACATCTGCTGATCAATTCAAAGACTGTGTGGCTAGTTTGACCACTGACAACGGGTTGGGTTTCTCTGATGCAGATCTGACTGCCAAAGGAAGGAATCACAATGATGCACTGCACGTCTCGATCGAGTGTAGTGGCACTACTTTGGCCCACGTGCTGGTGGATACTGGGTCTTTCTTAAATGTTTTACCTAAGAAAGCATTAGATCGGTTGGATTGTGAAGGGTTGGTTCTGAAGCCAAGTAATATTGTGGTTAGGGCCTTTGGCAGGTCCAAAAGGATGGTGCATGGGGAAGTGGATGTCCCTGTTAAGGTTGGTTCCCATACTTTTGCGTCTACATTCTATGTGATGGACATTCGACCATCTTATTCCTGTTTGCTGGGTCGCCCGTGGATTCATAAGGCTGGGGCAGTAACTTCTACGCTCCATCAGATGTTAAAATATCCAGTGAAGGGGAAAATTTTTACAGTACGAGGGGAAGAGGAGTACATGGTAAGCCGCCTTAACTCTTTTTGGTATGTGGAGATGGATGGGGAGTTCATTGAAACCTCGTGTCAGAACTTTGAAGAAGTCCCCCGGACTCAGGCGTCGACTGAAACTTTTGCTGAAGATCCTCCAATGAAGATGGCTTCCCTCAAGGATGTCCGGACTGTTATTGAAAAAGGTGGGTGTGCGAATTGGGGCCAACTCCCTGACTTTGCACACAAGACTGACAAGTTTGGTTTGGGTTTTACTGCAGAAGCTCAAAGGGTTGTTCGACGTGCGCGGATTGGAAGACCTCCCCTGCGTATCAGTAATCCGGGAGTGAATGCAACTGGAGATGATGATGAAGAGTCAAGTTTCGACAGCTGGATTTACCCGACTACCGACGGTGGCTTGAGCAATTGAACGGCGAAGGACTTCGTGCCCATTTCTTTTATTACACAGTAATAGACTTTTGTTTTTGTAACAGACAATTTGAAACTTTTACGGCCTGGTGCCTTGCCCGAAACACCGTGGCCTTGTTTGTGAGGGCTTATTATGTGTCATTTCCATATATCATCAATAAAGCATTGGACGTTCTTCTTGCATTACAAATTTTGCGCTCCTTGTTTTTCTTTTCTATTTTTGCACTTTATAAAACAACTATTTGTCTTACACACACTCACATATCATAATACAGGTCTACATCCACTCTGGATCCCACTGATAATGACTTTGCTACTGTCAGTTATGCCTTTGAAAGTCCGATCAACCAAGCCGAGGACGAAGGTGAGGATGATTGTGATGTGCCTGGAGAGCTTTCCAGATTGTTACTTCAGGAAGAGAGGGCTATACAGCCACATGAAGAGCCAGTGGAAACAGTAAATCTGGGTACAGAAGAAGACAAGAAAGAGGTCAAGATCGGTGCAAATCTGGAGTCTAGTTTCAAGCAATGGTTGATACAGATGTTGCGCGACTATGTTGAGTTCTTTGCCTGGTCTTATGAAGATATGCCTGGGTTGGATACCGACATTGTAGTTCACCGCTTTCCAACCAAAGAAGACTGTCCTCCAGTGAAACAGAAAGTGCGTCGTATGCACCCAGAGATATCTGAGAAAATCAAGGCTGAGGTTATGAAACAGTTTGATGTCGGTTTTCTAGCAGTTACCTCTTACCCGCAGTGGGTTGCCAACGTAGTTCCGGTGTTGAAGAAAGATGGTAAGGTTCATATGTGTGTAGACTATAGGGATTTGAACAGGGCAAGTCCCAAGGATGATTTCCCTCTGCCTCATATCGATATTTTGGTTGACAACACCGTACAACATAAGGTCTTATCCTTTATGGATGGTTTTTCTAGTTACAATCAGATTAAGATTACTCCCGAGTATATGGAGAAGGCAACTTTCGTTACACAATGGGGTACTTTTTGCTACAAAGTCATGCCTTTCGGGTTGAAGAATGTTGGGGCAACGTATCAGCGCGCCATGGTTGCTTTGTTCCATGACATGATTCATCATGAGATAGAAGTATACGTTGACGACATGATTGCAAGGTCCCAGACTGAGGAAGAACATCTTGACCATCTTCAGAAACTATTTGACAGGTTGAAGTTGTACAAGATGAGGTTAAACCCGAACAAGTGCACCTTCGGGGTAAGGTCTGGTAAGCTGCTGGGTTTCGTCGTTAGTGATAAAGGTATTCAAGTGGATCTTGCAAAGGTGAAAGCTATACAGGAGATGCCGGCTCCCCGAACAGAAAAAGAAGTCAAAGGCTTTTTGGGACGGTTAAATTACATTGCCCGATTCATTTCACATTTGACTGCTACTTGTGAGCCAATCTTCAAGCTGATGAAGAAAGATCAAGTGGTAAAGTGGAATGATGAATGTCAAGCCGCTTTCGAAAGGATCAAATAATATCTCCAAGAGCCACCTATTCTTATGCCTCCAAATGAAGGGAGACCTTTGATCTTATACTTGACAGTACTCGACAATTCAATGGGGTGCGTGCTGGGGAAGCATGACGAGTCTGGCCGAAAAGAGCATGCTATTTATTACCTTAGCAAAAAGTTTACCGACTGTGAGACCCGATACTCACTGCTTGAGAAAACTTGTTGCGCTTTGGCATGGGCTGCTCGCCGACTGAGACAGTATATGCTGACTCACACCACTCTATTGATATCAAAGAGGGATCCAATCAAGTATATCTTCGAGAAGCCTGCCTTGTCCGGAAGAATAGCAAGATGGCAGATGATCTTGACTGAGTATGACATTCAATACACGACCCAAAAGGCAATAAAGGGGAGTGTGTTGGCAGATCATTTGGCGCATCAGGCAGTGGATGATTACCAATCCATGAACTCCAAATTCCCGGATGAGAGCATCATGTTGGTGACTGACTATGAAAAACCTAGACCGAATGAAGGACCTGAGGAGGGATCCCGATGGTATATGTATTTTGATGGAGCTTCAAACACTTTGGGTAATGGCATTGGCACCGTGATCATATCTCCTGAAGGCTGTCATACTTTGTTCACCGCCCGACTATGTTTTAACTGCACCAACAACATGGCGGGGTATGAAGCATGCATTATGGGCCTTCGAGCAGCTATTGACCTAAGGATTAAGTTCTTAAGTGTATTCGGAGATTCTGCTCTGGTGATCAGTCAGATCAAAGGCGAGTGGGATACGAAGCACCCAAATCTTATTCCTTGCAAAGAGTATGTATTGACATTGCTTCCACACTTCGAGGAGATAACCTTTGAACACTTCCCAAGAGAGGAGAATCAGTTAGCGGACGCTCTAGCTACTATGTCTTCTGTGTTCAAGGTCAGGTGGGACAATGAAGCTCCCCAGATTACCATTGAGAGGTTGGATGAAGCTGCACATTATTGTGATATTGAGACTGAAGAGGTAACAGATAAACCCTGGTTCCATGAGGTAAAGAGGTATCTTGAGGCTCAAGAATACCCCGAGGGTGCATCTGTTATTAATAAGAAGTTTCTGAGGAGGTTCGCGGCGAAGTTCTTCATCAGTAATGGTATCCTTTACAAACGAAACCATGATTCAACCTTACTGCGATGTGTGGATAAGAACGAGGCAGAAAGGATCATGGCAGAGTTACATGAAGGTACTTTTGGAACTCATTCCAGTGGGCACACCATGGCAAAAAAGATCCTTCGGGCAGGATATTATTGGTCTACTATGGAAGCCGACTGTTATCAGCATTCTCGAACCTGTCATGACTGTCAAGTCTATGCTGATAAGGTGCACGTACCTCCAGTTCCTCTAAACATTTTGACGGCACCTTGGCCTTTTGCAATATGGGGCGTCGATATGATTGGTGAGATCAGACCTACTGCTTCCAACGGGCATCGTTTCATCCTGGTAGCTATTGACTATTTCACGAAGTGGGTTGAGGCAACTTCCTTTTCTACGGTGACCAGAACGTCGTGGCACGGTTTATTCGGCACAATTTGATATGTCGATATGGTGTACCAGAGAGGATCATTACGAACAATGGTACAAATCTCAACAATATGATGATCACCGAGCTCTGTAAGCAGTTCAAGATACAGCATCATAACTCTTCTCCTTACCGGCCGAAGATGAATGGGGCTGTTGAAGCGGCTAATAAGAACATCAAGAAGATTGTGCCGAAGATGAAGGTGACATATAAAGACTGGCATGAGATGTTGTCATTTTCTCTTCATGGGTACCAAACCTCAGCGCGAACTTCAACAGGGGTAACACCCTATTCTTTGGTATATGGTATGGAAGCAGTCTTGCCCATTGAAGTTCAGATACCCTCTCTTCAAATTATGAAGGATGCAGGTTTGAGCGAAGACGACTGGATTCAGACCCAGCTTGATCAGCTGAATTTAATCGATGAAAAGAGACTTACTGCTATTTGTCATGGTCAGACGTATCAAAAGCGGATGATCAAGGCATTTAACAAGAAAGTTAGACGACAAGAGTATCAAGTTGGGGGATCTAGTAATTAAACGCATCATACTACCTCAAGGTGATCCCAGGGGCAAATGGACCCCTACTTACGAAGGGCCATTTGTGATTAAGAACATTTTCTCAGGAGGAGCCATGATTCTAACCACCATGGATGGTGACGACCTTCCTCACCCCGTCAATGCAGACATAGTGAAAAAATACTACGCGTAATCAAAGACCCACTAGGTTGACTGGCCTAGGCAAAAATAAGGGCTTCCCGACAAACCAAAAGGGTTCGGGCAAAATAAGGGATAAAAATAAAAAAAAAACTGTACACCCGGTAAGTCAAAAACCTAAAAGGGCAGCTTGGGAAAAAAAGGGTATCCCGGTGGACTGAAAACCCGAAAGGGAGGTCCAGGCAAAAATTAGGGATTGAAGCGTAACACTATGTCTCATTGGATCATCTTGCAACCAAACTTCGGTATCGACTATCAAGCTCGGACGGCGCTAAACAATCTGATCTACCTTCAACCAAGTAGCAAAGTGATAAGATGCTCGAAGACATAAAGGCAATAACAGAGTTGGAACCCAGTGGGATTGTTCACATAGCTATTTTTCTTTGTTTTTCACAAACTGTATAAATTCTGTTTGTTCGGCGGCGTTCTCTTACTAGGACGTCAGCCTCTTGTACAAAAATGCCTATTTACAGGCTAACTTCAAAGTTAATACAATTCATTTTCACAAAGAAATTTCAAATTATTTTCCTTTTTCTGTTTTGTTTTGCAAGAACGTCCAATGTTCATTTTTGATATATGCATTTGACAATAATTGCTGCTCATAAATATTTACATGCGAAACAAAAGACGATTACTCGTAATATCAGAAACAGGGGCAAACAAGAAATGTCCAGACCTTACAATTGCTCCATCCACCAGGTATAGGGATAGACCTAATTGGAGAAGACAATTAAAGGTACATTCACTCCCCGCAGAGTAAGAAAAAGACAGTGGTGTTAATTCTCCCCAGATGAGGCTCGCAACCGCGAATGAGTCGGTAAGAGTCTCCCCAAGCAGAGTTTATCTATCACCAGCACTGGAAGATTGTCCCTAGTGGAGTCTGGAAGATTGTCCCCGGTGGAGCCTAGAAGACTATCCCCAGCGGAGTCTAGAAGACTATCCCCAGCGGAGTCTAGAAGGTCATCCCCAGTGGAGTCTAAAAGATTAGACCTAGTGAAGTCGCCACTAAAATCATCCCCAGCGGAGTTCATTCCTCTCACAAACAGAAACTCATTTCCCAACAGGTTTCATTATCGACAACAATGGTAATTCATCCACAGTTGAGTTTACTTCTCCAAATCAACAGGTCCTCCAACAGAGTATGTCCTCCCCACAGAGTCATTTCCTCGTCATTTTATTCCCCAGCGGAGTTATCCTCTCCTACAGGTTTATTCTCACAATCATCTTCATTCACTATCCCCAGCGGAAACAAAGAATTCAACTCTTTTCTCCAGCAGCAATCCGGAATTTATTTTCCCCAGCTAGAGAGCATCATAAAAATATTACATATTCATACATCAGGACATACGCATAAACATCATACAACACAATCTCATTTATTTTGAGAACATCATTGCTTGATACATGTCATGCATGACATACAACTAACCTTTACCTTTCCAGAAAGACACAATCAAATTCTCATAAAGCAAGCTATGAAGCCCGGATTTGACCGGATAATAGTTTAATCCCCAGTGAGCCGTGAAGCCCAGATTACGACCGGATAACAACTCAGCAAGTTATTGTGAAGCCTGGATTACGACTAGATAGCAATACAAGGTTCCTGTGAAGCCTGGATTACGACCAGATAGCAGCCAAAGACACCGCAAAGCCTGGATTATGACCAGATAGTGGTATATCTTTAACACAAGTTATGAAGCCCGGACTACGACCGGATGGTATCTTGATTCCTCCAAACATCATGAAGCCTGGATTTCGACCAGATAATGGTATAATACATCGTGAAGCCTGGATTACAACCAGATAACAGTGAGGGACAATATGAAGCTTAGATTACGACCAAATAGCAGTTCACCTAGCCAATTACTATGAAGCCCGGATTCGACTGAATATTAGTAGGCCCAACAACCAAAGGAAGCCCGGATTACGAGCGGATAACCACTTGATTCCTTATGAAGCCTGGATTTCGACCAGATAAGAAGGTATTGTGAAGATTGGATTTGACCAGATAGCAGTACATGACACCATGAAGCCTGGATTCGACCAGATAATGGTATAACACACCGTGAAGTCTGGATTACGACCAGATATCGGTACAAGACATTGCGAAGCTTGGATTTCGACCAAATAGAAATTTCACCTGAACAGTTACTAAGAAGCCTGGAGTCGACCGGATATTAGTGTGCCCTAAATTCAAATTGAAGCCTGGATGCGGCCGGATAACAACTTAATTCCTTCTGAAGCCTGGATTACGACCAGATAAGAATTGAGAAATTACGAAGCCTGGATTACGATCGGATAGCAAGTTTAATCTTATCTCCCCAGTAAGTCACTGTAAAGCCTGAATTACGACCAGATAGCAGTCGGTCTTATTGCTATGAAGCCTGGATCATGACCAGATAGTAGTTCATATTCACCTCCTCGACTAAGAGACAGTTCCTCAGTAGAATAACAAACGACCGAAGTTCCTAAAATTAAACAAAGACGGTTCCTCAGTAGAATAACGGATGACCAAAGTTCCTAAAATTCAATAGAGACTATTCCCTAGCAGAATAACGGACGACCAAAGCTCCTAAAATTCAATTTCTCTCAAGACAGAGATCAGCATTCCCCGGCGGAATCTTCCTCAACAACAGGTATACAAGCTCTCGCTAAGGAATATCTTATGCGATCGACACCCTTCGGATGGCATCTTTAAGCCCATCTCCCGTCATCAATCTCCAAATGGCATCTGTAAGCTCGTTCCCGACAACACAAGACAAATACCACATCATGTGAGTGCAAATTTTGGGGCACTCTAGTGTTCAATCATCTTCAACCCTCAGATCACGAAAGGCAGACAAGCCAATCTACATCCTCAGGTTTAAGAAGATTGAACAGGGGAAGCTGTTGTACCCCAAAATTTGCCCTCCCATATTTCTCAAAACATTTCAAGAAAAAATTCTCAAGTTGCTCAAGGTAGTCCAAGGGTTGGCCAAACAAGCTCTCTCCTAAGACAGTCTACCTCAAATTAGGGTTTCATGTTGCAACAAGATACTTGAGTCCATGGGATCCCAAATGCTCACCATTGTCCTAATATGTTCTTAAGATCATCCATGTCAAGTTTCAAGCCTTGCAGAAAAAGTTTGCTCAATCAATTGCTCAAAGGCCTAAAAATCGATTGTGTTAGGGCAAAAGTCAATTGTGGCCCACATACAATCAAACTTCAAGATTTTTGGTCAACATCCTCATTTTGAAGTATATTTCATCATTTTATCAAGGGTTGATCATGATTCATCAAGGATTGCTCATAATTCATCAAGATTCAAAAGTTGCTAAATTAGGGTTTTGCAGGAAAAGTCAACTCAACTTTGACCAAGCATAAATTTCTCATACTTTATGAGAAATGACCAATACAAAGCTCATTTTGAAGAGGATTAAGTTCTCTACAATCAATCTTCAGCTCCCAAGTTCTAAATATGCACTCACAAGAAGTTATGAATTTGGACATTATAGGTCATTTTGAAAAGTCAACAAAAACACCTTTTTTGTCAAAGCTTCATACATGAGCATGGAATATCAAATTGAGATGGGACCAAAAGGGTTGATTAGAGTACATATCAAGATTTCTAAAAAGTCCAAGAACACATTCAAAGAGTCAAAATTGGGGAAGTTATGCATTAGTGAAGTTGACCCTTTTTGCAAAATTGCCAAAAGTCAACTATGCCTAAAACTTCAATTTTTGCAAAATGGGCCCAATCTTTTTCACTTGTTTTGAGTTGGCAACATGGTCCACGAGTCCTATCCTTTGCCAATTTTCATTATCTTATTTATATTATTTATTTTGATTTTGATTTGAATTAAATCATTTTAAATCAAAACAAATCATATAAAATCCAAAACATTGAAATTCAAAGATTTTTTTACATGATTCAGGTCTTAATATCCAACTAGCAACAAATCAAATTCGTGTAAAAGCATGAGTTTCACAAAAAGATTGAATTAGGCCATTTTTGGAAAGATATTCAAGGTGTATCAAATCAAGATCAAGGACATTGATTGAGGAAGATTGAGGCCAGGCTTTCAACCCTAATCTCTTCCTCAATACATATAGAAGGAATGCAGACCTAAAACTAGGTTAGAAAGAGGCGTATGAACCAGAAACAAAACTTGAAAAAAACAAGAAAAAGTGCAAACACGAATTCCTAGTTATAGGCCAATTCAAGACCCTTGGACCATTCCAATCGCTTCCTGGGATCCCCAGCAAGCAAAAGCAATCAAAAGCAAGCGTTCCCAAGACATATACCTCACTGTAAGTCCATCACGACATTGCTTATTTCTTGAATTCGGTTTGTATGATTTAGGCATTGATAGCATGAATTAATCATATATTCTTGATCCATGGAACATTTGTAAGCTTTCTATATTGTTTAATTGCATTTATATGGCTTGTATAAAATTTCACCATGGCTAGGGTTTGTAGCTTCGAATTAGGAGTTTTATGTGCAGGAAAAATTGGCCCATAAAAAGGTCATCATGATATTCAGCAGGTCCAGACGAATCCAACCATGGCATTAGAAGTCATTTATCTTGCTCATGGTGGATTTTAAGAGAACGCATGGTGTAGCTACGACCAAATGTCCGTAGGTAAAAGTTTGGAACTTTTACCAACAGATCCAAGGAAGAAGACAACCAACGTGGCAACCTCCCATTCGCGTATTTTAATTATCACGCGTTTTGAATTCAGTGTTTTTGCTTTTCATATATTATTATTATTATTTATTGTATATACAAACAGAAGCAAGTGGGCAGTGGTAGTGGAGTGGTTGGATAATGCATTAGGACCTGGGTTCGAATCTCAGGTCCCCCAAATTTCTTCATATTTTTTCCTTTCAGGTAATCCAGTGCACTTACAAGTCCAAGGCCTACCATACTCCCTCAAGATCCAGTCTGTCAAGTGGCCAGATGGCCAGATCCAAAGGCCATCCATGAAGGAGCACCAAACGCCTAGTCAAACGCATGGCATGAGATCTCAAAAAGTCAAGTGTAGACTTCATGGTCTTGGGCCAGATTGCTTCTCACACCCCCTTCAATTTGCTTTGTTCAGGCCCAAATCTCTTCTTTATTCTTTTTATTTTTTTATTAATTTATTTATTTTATTTTACTAACAAATCAATTATTTTATTTTATCAAAAAAATTATAAAAAAATAATAATTTTCACAAATTAGGTTTAGATTATATT
The DNA here is from genome assembly GCA_948472305.1 of Vicia faba. Taxonomy (NCBI): domain Eukaryota; kingdom Viridiplantae; phylum Streptophyta; class Magnoliopsida; order Fabales; family Fabaceae; genus Vicia; species Vicia faba. Next base: position 877,914,617 of record OX451735.1, read on the forward strand.
TTTTATCAAAAAAATTAATTAATTTAATTAGATTTTAATTTTAGGTAAACTTTAATTTCTTTTTGCAAATAATCTAAAATCAATTAGAACAATTAGGTTTTTTCTTCTAACTTAATTATATTTTTCTTTTTCTTAAAATAACAAAAACACAAAAAATATGCCATTTATTTATTTTTCATTAATTAATTTAATTGAATAATTAATTGTATAATTAAATTTAAAACTTAATTCTTTTTCTTTAAAAAAATAATTAAAAACAACAAAAAAAACAATTTTTCCTTTGATTAGGTTAGAAGGGTCAAAACCCTAGTTCGCTCTCGTTCTAATTTTCATCGCGCGCTTTATTTTATTATTTTTACCCTATTATCGTAACTGCCTACAAGTTGTAATAGTTAATTAGGACTTTTACTTTTCATTTATCGCTTTATTTTCGAAGGGTTTGTTTTTGGCTATGTAAATACCCGAAGCCTTGTAATAGCTTAGTTTAATTTCCACACTTTAAATTCCGCAAAATATTAAACTGTTAGATGTATGATATTAGGATGCATGACAAGAATGTATGTTTAACTTTAAAACAGTTAGATAACCCTAAAATGTGCAAAGATAAATAATCTGAAATTGAATCACTCCCATATGTGCACTCCTAGGGTAAACTCCCACTTGGTTGCCTTCGGTAAACGGTCATTGAGTATAGCATGCTTTAGTGGTGGTCCTTTTGTCCAAAGATCATAGTTGCCTCAGAATGGTTGCCTCGGATATTGTTGCCTCAGATAATTGATCTAAGACATTAGGGTTATTACTAAGACGTCCTAACATTGCTTTAGTGATCGTACGTCCCTTTCGAATTGACCCTCAAAACTCCAACGACGGTGCTACCTACTCACTAATAGTGGGATAGCATTTTCTAAAGGAAACAAGCATAAAACGATTCTTTTTTCGAGTAGGTAGATTAGCTCTTAAGTACTTGCTCAAACAAAACAAACTTTTCACACTTACACTCCTTTACAAACAAAGTTTTCAAAACACTTCATTACACTCTTGAAGACAGAAGCAAGAGTTAAATCGAAGTCAAAACAAAAACTTTTCAAAACACACAAGCACACAAAGAAGCAATTTTGAAAATGATGAGCAAGTACCTAAGAGCCCGTAGATAACTACAGATAGAAAGGGTGCTTACTCATAAATATCTCGAAAAAGGAATTTTTCTGTGCTTTTTTTCCTTTCCTTGTTGGATAAAATAAAATTCGGTGGCGACTCTTGCTTACCACGACATTTTGCGAATACAAACGCAAAACGCAAAGCAGCAAATCCTAAAAAACAGTCCCGGTTCTAGCCACCGTATCACAGGTTGCAAGTCAGTTGCCTATCGAAAGAAGCTTGTGGGAAAGATCCATGATATTGAGATCCCTTAAAACCCGGTTACCATTTAAAGGACAGGTTGAACAAACCCAAACTTCAAGAGGGTATCACCTTAAAACCCATGCAAGCCTTAAACCTAAGGGTTTTGTGTGATTTTCTTGTGCTTGATGTATATGTGATTTCTTAGCATTATCATGACATCATAACATGGCATATCATACTAACCATTTCAAGGATTTTCTAGGGCTTATCTTTCTCTTGTTTTGTAGGACATGACATCCGCTCGCAGGAACACTATCCAAATCAACCTTGTGAAAGTACCTCCTCAACTCAAGGAGTTAGCATTAAGGATTCCTGAAAGCTCTCCATTCACTGTAAAACATGATCAACTTCTCAACATGGTCACTTCAAACCCTGATGAAGAAATGTTAAAGGTGCTCTTTCAGTTCTTTGACTTGTTACATCACTGCTTCACTTTTCCTGATTACCAATTAGTGCCTACTATGAAGGAGTTTCCTCAGTTATTAGGGGTACCTATCCTTAATCAGCTATCGTTCAACGGTACAGAAAGGGACCCAAAACCTGAAGAGATTGCTCAAGCTCTGTCTTTGCAACAGTCTGATGTAGTGGAAAATTGGGAAACTAGAAGAAGTGTCCAAGGATTTCCAGCTAATTCCTATTTGAGAAAGCTCACTATTTTTAGGATACCCTAGATTTACAAGCTTTTGAAGAAGTTCCGGACCTTCTCATCTATGGGATGGTATTATTCCCTAACACGGACCAACTCATAGATGTGAATGCGATTAAGATTTTTCTGTCGCATAATCCGGTGCCTACTTTACTTGGTGATATTCTACACTCTCTGCATACTCGCACTCTAAAGAGAAGATGGAACCTTCTGTGTTGCACTCCTCAATTGGCTAGGTGGTTTATTTCGCACCTACCCCGGTCTATTTTGAAGAATGAGCAGGGTATGAGATGGTCTCTTAGGCTGATGTCCTTTACACATTCGGATATTCATTGGTGTTCTCGGTCCTTGGAGAGTGTCACCATCATTGATCATTGTGGGGAATTCCCTAATGTCTCTCTCTTATGCATTAGGGGAGGAATCACTTATAATCCTTGTTTGGCGTTGCGACAATTTGGTTATGCTAGAAGGGATGGTCCTCACGACACACTCGTCCAAGGAATCACATTTGATTATGAGAATGATGCGCATGGTTATCGTAAGAGGTTCATTCGAGCTTGGGGCATGATAAACAGAGTTGATAGCAAGACATTGGGTTACAAGAACTCCATCCCTCTTGAGCCTTACCTCAAATGGGTGTGAGCTCGGGCTCAATGTCTTATGATGCCTTATCCCGCCATCTTACCTGTGATTATGGAGCCAATTGCTGAGGGAGACACTCCTTACGTTGTTCTTCATGCTGACATGCCAACTGATTTTGAGGAGCTATGAAAGTCCTAGATCCAACTCAAAGAAGAACAGGATACCTTTGAGACCCAATTATACGCCAGCGAGAAGAAGGTTTTAGAACTCACCAGGTTACTTCATGAAGAAAAGAGTATAAATGTTTACATTGCACCGAAGAGGATGCGCCTGTGGGAAGCTTGAGTCTTCCTTTGCTTGGAGAGTTTTATTTTTGATTTGTTCCCTTGTGAGCCCAAGAGGAATTATTGTGATCAATAAAACATCTTAATATAATTAACAATTGTTTTCTTTCTTTTTAAGAAAATTTGAGTCTTAGAAATCCTTGAAAACATTGCATACATATATCATACATATCATTGCATAAGCAGGTTTCATAGCAGGTTTCTCATCCTCTTCGCTTTTTATTTTAGCAATGGATCTAGAACAAACAGTGAAGGATCTACAGACTCAGAATGCTCAATTTCAACAGATGATCATGGCTCTGGCCAAGGGGCAAGAGGAACTGAAAGCCCTGATTGTTAAAGAAAAGAAGAAGCCAAAGAAACCAACTGGTGTGGTGAACTTGAGAAGAAGGATTAGAGGACCAGTGCGGAGAGCCTCTGAACTGGTAACTTCATCAAAGGAAGGAAACAATCAAGAAGAGGAAACAAGAGAGGAAGTCTCCATTCCAAAAGAATCCAGTGATGAATCTGACTATGACGAGGAGCACTATCCTCCCGCTGATGATAAATACAAACAGGTGGAGGATCGATTGAATGCAATTGAGGTCCGGAAGGTACCAGGTCTGGATTTTGAAGAGCTGGGTTTGGTTTTCTGGGGTCGTTATCCCGCAAAAGTTCAAGGTTCCGGTGTTTGCCAAATATGATGGGGTTTCATGTCCCAAGATGCACCTCCAATCTTATGTGAGGAAGATCCAGCCTCACACTGCTGACAAGGACTTATGGGTCCACTTCTTTCAGGATGGTCTATCCGGAACTCAACTAGAATGGTTCTACAAGCTGGATAGGGCCAACATTCAGAATTGGGAAGACCTGGTTTTTGCTTTCTACAAGCAGTATCAGTATAATGCAGACCTTGTTCCCACTAATACACAACTCCAAAATATGTCTATGGGTTTGAGTGAGGGCTTTAAAGATTATGCTCAGAAGTGGAGGGACTTAGAAGGAAGAGTCCAACGCCCCCTGTCTGATAGGGAGCTAGTGGATATGTTTTTGGGTACCCTATTTGGTCCATTCTTCAATCATCTGATTGGAAGCTCCTCAACCGGCTTTACTGAATTGATTCTGACGGGAGAAAGAGTGGAAGTTGGGATTAGGAGTGGTAAGATTCAAAAGGATGCATCCTCTAGTACAGTAAGGAAGCCATTTTCTGGGAAGAAGGAAGTCAGTGCCACTTATAGCCAAAGGAATCAGGACAGAACTGATTGTCGTCCAGTGGTAGGGGCTGTTATGATCTCTAAACCCGCACCTACTCAACAAAGGAACAATCATCCGAGAACAGAAAGGTCGGTAAGATGGTTTACCCGAATAAATATGACTCTGTATCAAGTGTTTCCTCATCTACTAAAGTCTAACCTGATAACTTTGCGGGAAGCTCTAAAGAATCCCAACACCGCCTCTCCTCACTACAACCCTAATGCTCGTTGTGCTTACCATTCAGAAAGTCCTAGCCATGATACCAACGACTTCTGGGCTTTGAAAAACAAGGTGCAAGACCTTCTCGAAGCGAATGAAATTTAATTTGACGCCCCTGAGATTCCCAATGTTATCACTGCTCCTATGCCCAAACACGGCCGTAGTGCTAATGCTATTGAAAATGATGCATTTATTACTTCTATTGAGGAACTTGTTACTCCTCTTATGACCGTTAAGTGGAACTTGTTGAAAGCCTGTTTATTTCCAGGATGTGAAGAAGGTTTCCACTTATGTTTATCTCTACCGACTGGTTGTCATTTGTTGAAGGCAGGTGTTCAGCGCCTGATGGATGATAGAGAGATTTTGTTTGAGAAGACTCATGTTCTGACTATTTCTTGCAAGGATGTTTCAATCATAACCATTTCCGCCAATCCTCTCAAGGTCTCCACCAAAAGACCCGTCAGGATTACATCTGCTCCAAAGGTGGCTCCACTGATTATCACTATGCCAGGGCCAATCCCATACTCCTCGGACAAAGATGTTCCCTAGAACTATGGGGCTTACGTCTACTACCACGACGTCAAGTAAGACCTGCTGATTATTGAAAACCAAGTTTCAGAAAATGTTGATCCCAAAATTGGTAACATTGTTGGAACCAAAAAAATAACAAGAAGTGAAAGAGTGTTCTCTCCTGAGATTTCTCCTCCAAAAGCTGTTACTAGTCTTGTGATCTTTCCTACTTTTGTTCATGCTGATACTACTACTACAATTCCTGTGATTACCCCTGTTGACACCCCAATCACCGAGTTGGCCGAGACTCGGGGAAAAGACATATTGATTGAGCCTGTCCAGACGAAGGCGCATTCAGAATCTATCCCAGAGGCTTCCAAAAAGGAAATGGAAGAAATTTTGAAGATTATAAAGAAGAGTGACTACAATATGGTCGAACAGCTAGGGCAGACCCCTTCCAAGATTTCTATGCTAGCCTTACTGTTGTGCTCCGAAGCTTATGCAAAGGCTTTGGTGAAATTCCTTAAAACTCTCCATGTGCCACAAGAAACCTCCGCTGACCAATTTGAAGACTGTGTGGCCAGTTTGACAGCTGATAACGGTTTGGGTTTTTCTGATGCTGATCTGACACCCAGAGGGAGAAAACACAATGATGCGCTACATGTTTCCGTCGAATGCAGGGGCACTACTTTAGCCCATATTCTATTAGATGTTGGTTCATCATTGAACGTGCTACCTAAGAAAGATCTAGACATATTAGATTGTGAAGGTTTAACCTTGAAGCCCAGCAACATAGTAGTGAGGGCTTTCGATGGTTTGAAGAGAATGGTGCATGGGGAGGTGAACATCCCCATCAAAGTTGGTTCTCAGACCTTTGACTCCACCTTCTACGTGATGGATATCAGACCATCTTATTCTTGTTTGTTGGGTTGCCCTTGGATCCATGGGGCGGGAGCTGTCACGTCCACTTTGCATCAAATGATGAAATGCCCGGTAAAAGGAAAGATTGTCATGGTACACGGTGAAGAAGAATACATGGCCAGTCATCTGAACTCCTTTAGGTACGTGGAAATGGATGGCGATTTCATTGAAACTCTGTGTCAAAACTTCAAAGAGGTGTCTCAGACTATGGCTGCAACTGAAACTGTAACGAATCTTCCAAAGATCACCAGACCTCCCTTGAAGATGGCTTCTCTTAAGGATGCAAAAGCAGTTATTGAAGAAGGTGGGTCTACTATCTGGGGCCAGCTCCCTGACATTCCGCACAAATCTGATAAGTTTGGTTTGGCTTTCTCTTCAATGGCTCAAAGGGCGGTTCATCGTGCTCGTGCTGGAGGACCTCCCCTACGCATCAGCAATCATGGGGTCAACGCTCTAGAGGATAGTGATGGTGACGATGACATGGATAGCTAGATCTTTCCTACTACCAATGGTGGACCCAGTAACTGGACGACTAAAGAATTTGTACCAATTAATTTTATTCATAAGTAATTGTCTTTTTGTTTTATGTTGTACCCCAAAATTTGCCCTCTCATGTCTCAAGGACTCTTAGAATTACTTCAGTCAAGTTCTAAACCTCAGATCACATTTTCTAAGAAGAATCATTCAAATTATCAAAAGGGGGCAAAATGAGCAAAATTGGAGTTTCAGCTGGAAAAAGTCAACCGGGCGCTGAAAAGTCAAACTTTGAATTTTTGATCAAATTTGAGTCCAAAAAATCACATTATGTCAAGTCATCCAAAAAATGAAGTTTGATCATCAAAGGTCAAGAGAATCAAAGATCCAACTTTGCAAGACTTTGAAATTTTTCTATGTATTTTCTATACTTGGTTAATTTCATTTGCTTCATGGCATTTAACTATAAAATAATTCAAGATGATGCAAGTAATTCAAGTTATTACAAAGTGGCAGTCTTACTAAGTTACAAATTCTACAACTATGCCTTGATTGAATTTTCTCAAAAGACTTTGTCACAATGTTTTGGCCCTTGATATAATGTGCATGGAATATTCCACAAGACCCAAAATTGTGACATGCTACAAACTATGTTGTCCAAAGTTTAAGAAAATATGATATCACATTGCCACAGCACACTATGATGCCCTGCAAGAAAGCTTGTTCCATGCTACATCCTAAGTATGCATGCTGCCCAATACAGTCCAAAACTACTCTATGCAGTCTGCCCAAGCCTGCACCACAACAGCCCCAAAATTGCACCAAAATGGCAAAGGAAAACTGCTATTGTTCAAAACAAAAACCCAACTCATTACTCTACCATACAAACTCTCCTTTAAACCAAACAAATCATCACATACAAAGGTTATCCAAAACATCACAAAAACAGTTCATGTGTTACTATTCATCTCCATCTTCAAAACACCAAAAACATTACAGTACAGTCCAACTTAGTTTCAACAGTCCGGAGTAGCTTTATGGAGATTCATTGAGGTATTCATTACATTTGGAAAAACATTCAGATTTAAAACAGACAGTGCAGTCCAGAGGTAAGTCTTCTTGATTTGATATCTCTCCATACATCATTAATTATTTGTTTATTTTGAAGACAAGATGTAGTACTTTAATATCTTTCTGAACTAGTCATCTGCACTTTGTTTAGGCTTATTCAATCATTTATTGTTCATGTTTATCCATCATATGCCATAAGCTAACCTATACATTCAGTAAAATAATGTTTAAGGCAGGAAAATGCAGCATGTATCGACACATATCCTCATGTGTCGACTCATCCTAGTGAAAAAACAGGGTATGAGTCGACACATAACCCCCATGCATCAACTCATACTGATTTCAGGTTACAAAACAGAAGTGGGAAAAGACTATGAGTTGACACATACGCGTTTCGTGTCGATGCAAGAAGGTGCATGAGTCGACACATCCCATTATGTGTCGACTCATACTGAGCAGATTTTGTTTTACAGGAGCAAGGAAAAGCTATGTGTCGATGCATAGCAGCATGGGTCGACACATAGCAGTTCAAAATGCAGTTTTCCTTTTATTTTACACTGTTTTTACATTGTTTTCATTATCATTCAATATGGTTGTAATATTTCAGTCTCCACTTCATCCCCATTGTAAATTTGTACCCCCACCCCCCTAAAGTGATGTAATAGCTTAGGATTTATTTTCCGCATGTTTACTTGCCTTCATATATTGCTAGTAATTAGGATGTATGGCAAGATAAAATCAGCAAATAGATAACCTTTCAAATACAAGACAAAATGCATGCAAACTAACACACTTGCACACTAGCATCTCTAAGGTAATCTCATTTTATTTCCTTTCGGAAAATAGTCATGTCCCTCGAATATGGGACGTTTTAGCAAAAACCCTTCAATAAAAAAGGATCGTAGTCCCTCGATGACCCTCGATGTTTCCTTCGGTAAATGATCTAGTCCCTAAACGATATTTCTAAAACGTCTCATAAGTTGCCTTCTATGACTATCCAAACGTCCCGCACCCGTCCCTACACATCCAACGATGGGGCTTCTTACCAAAACAATGGTAAGATAGCAACATCTAAAGGAGGAGGAAAAGCACATATAAGACCTTTTGAGTAGGTAGGTTCTCTCTCAGTTACTCGCTTGCTCACAACAAAAACATTTTATACACCAACACTCTCATTTTGAAACACTTTTGAAAACAACACTTTGTACGCGTTCTTATAGAAACGAGAGCCATTACAAAGAAAACCCTTTTCAAAATCACTTTCAAAAAACACATCTCACAAACACTTTCTTGAAAACATTTTCGAAACAAACACTTCGTATGCATTCTTATAGAAACGAGAACCATTACAAAGTTATATTTTCAAAATTCTTTCAAAACCCACACCACAAGCACACATTCAAACAAAAGGAAATGATCTAGCGAGCAACTAAGAGCCCTTGGAAAACCATGGATGAACAGGGTGCTAATACCTTCCCTTTTCATAATCTACCCCCGAACTCAAGAAAACATCTCTAAAGGTCTTTCCTGTGCTTTTTCACCTTTCCTTTTTGGATAAAAGAAAAGTCGGTGGCGACTCTTGCTAAACCGCAACATTTGCAAACACAAACGCAAAACATCAAGTCAGTTCTCCCACCGTATCACATTTTGGATATGTAATAATTAAATAGTATAAACTCTATGGCCTTGTGTCTTACCCGGGGCACAATGGTTTACTTGTGAGGGTTATTATGTTCTAATCTCATATGTCATTAATAAAGAATTGGATGTTTCTGTATACAAATTTTGCGCTCTCTATTTTTCTTTTCTGCTTTTTACTTTGTCAATGCAGCTATGCTCTTACACACACTCACGTATCAAACTGTAGATCCATATCCACTCCGGATCCCATTGATAACGGTTCTGCTATTGTCGGTTATGACTTTGAAAATACGATTAATCAATTCGAGGACGAAGGTGAGGAAGATTGTGAGGTACCCGGAGAACTTTCCAGACTGTTACAGCAGGAAGAAAGGGCTATACAGCCTCATGAAGAGCCAATTGAGACAGTGAATTTGAGCATAGAAGAGGACAGAAAAGAAGTCAAGATTGGTGAAAATTTGGAGCTTAGTGTCAAACAGAATTTGATACAGATGTTGCATGATTATGTTAAGATCTTTGCCTGGTCATATAAAGACATGCCAAGACTCGACACGGATATTGTGGTTCATCGTCTGCCAACTAAAGAAGATTTCCCTCCGTTAAAGTAGAAGGTTCTTCGTATGCGCCCTGAAATGTCAGAGAAGATCAAAGCAGAAGTTATAAAGCAGTTCAATGCTGGGTTCTTAGCTGTCACATCTTATCTCCAATGGGTTGCTAACATAGTCCCGGTGCCTAAAAAGGACGGCAAGGTACGGATGTGTGTGGACTACATAGATTTGAACAGGGAGAGCCCCAAGGATGACTTTTCGCTTCCCCACATTGATGTTCTAGTTGACAATACCGCACAACACAAGATCTTTTCCTTCATGGACAATTTCTCTGGTTACAATAAGATCAAGATGGCACCCGAAGACATGGAGAAAACAACCTCCGTCACACAATAGGGAACTTTCTGTTACAAAGCGATGCCGTTTGGATTGTAGAATGCTGGGGAAACCTATCAGCGAGCCATGGTAGCTTTATTCCATGACATGATTCACCATGAGATAGAGGTCTATGTTGATGACATGATAACCAGGTCTCAAACTGAGGAAGAGCACCTTGATCATCCACAAAAGCTATTTGATAGGTTGAAGACGTACAAGCTGAGGTTAAACCCGAACAAGTGCACCTTTGGGGTAAGGTCTGGTAAGCTCCTAGGTTTCATTGTCAGTGACAAGGGTATTCAGGTAGACCCTGCAAAGGTAAAAGCTATACAAGAGATGTCGACTCCTCACACTGATAAGGAAGTTAGAGGTTTCTTGGGACGCGTAAATTACATTTCCAGGTTCATTTCCCATTTAACTTCTACTTGTGATCCAATCTTCAAGCTCCTGAAGAAAGATCAAGTGGTAAAATGGAATAACGAATGCCAGACTACCTTCGAGAGAATCAAGGAATACCATCAAGAGCCTCAAATTCGGATGCCTCCAATTGAAGGAAGACCTTTGATAATGTATTTAACAGTGTTAGATAATTCAATGGGATGTGTGCTGGGGCAACATGACGAGTCCGGTCGAAAAGAGAATGTGATAAACTACCTTAGCAAAAAGTTTACCGACTGTAAAACAAGATACTCACTGCTCGAGAAAACTTGATGCGCTTTGGCATGGGCTGCTCGCTGACTGAGACAGTATATGTTGAACCACACTACTTTGTTGATATCTAAGATGGATCTGATCAAGTACATCTTCGAGAAGTCCGCTCTCTCCGGAAGAATAGCAAGATGGCAAATGATCTTGACCAAATACGATATCCAATACACGACCCAGAAAGCAATCAAGGGAAGTGTATTAGTTGATCATTTGGCTCATCAGGCTGTGGATGACTACCAATCCATGAAATTTGAATTCCCAGATGAGAATATTATGTTAGTGACTGACTGTAAAGAACCTGGACCGGATGAAGGACCTGAGGAAGGATCCCGATGGACTATGGTTTTTGATGGAGCCTCCAATGCACTCGGCAATGGCATTGGTGCCGTAATCATATCTCCTGGGGGATGTCATACCCCTTTCACCGCCAGATTATGTTTTAATTATACCAACAATATGGTGGAGTATGAAGCATGCATCATGGGTCTCAAAGCTGCTATTGACCTGAAGATCAAGTTCTTGAGCGTTTTTAGGGATTCAGCCTTGGTAATAAGCCAAATCAAAGGCGAGTGGGACACGAAGCACCCGAATCTCATCCCTTACAAAGAACATGTGCTGACATTGCTTCCACACTTTGAAGAGGTCACCTTTGAACATTTTTCATGAGAAGAGAATCAGTTAGCGGACGCACTAGCTACTATGTCATCCATGTTCAAGGTCAGATGGGACAATGAGGCTCCTCAGATCACTATTGAGAGATTGGATGAACCAGCTTACTGCTATGATATTAGTACTGAAGAAGTAGCCGACAAACCTTGGTTCCATGAAGTTAAAAGGTATCTCGAGGCTCAAGAATACCATGAGGGAGCATCTGTCAATGATAAGAAGTTTCTGAGAAGGTTCTCCGCAAAGTTCTTCCTCAGTAATGGAATCCTCTACAAGCACAACCATGACTCTACTTTACTTTGGTGTGTAGACAAGAGCGAAGCAGAGAGGATTATGGCAGATTTACATGAAGGTACCTTTGGCACCCATTCTAGTGGACACACCATAGCTAAAAAGATCCTACGGGCGGGATATTATTGGTCCATTACGGAAGCAGACTATTATCATCATTCCCGAACTTGTCATAAACGCCAGATCTATGCTGATAAAGTACATGTACCTCCAGTTCCCTTGAATGTTTTGACGACTTCCTGGCCCTTTGCAATGTGGCGCATTGACATGATCGGAGATATTAGACCTACCGCTTCCAATGGACATCACTTCATCCTAGTGGCCATTGATTACTTCACGAAGTGGGTTGAGGCTGCCTCGTTTGCTACTGTTACCAAGAATGTTGTGGCGTAGTTTATCAAGCATAACCTGATTTATCGGTATGGTGTTCCAGAGAGAATCATCACAGACAATGGTACAAATCTCAACAATACAATGATCACCGAACTCTGTAAACAATTCAAAATCCATCATCATAATACTTCTCCTTACCGGCCGAAGATGAATGGCATTGTGGAGGCTGCTAACAAGAATATTAAGAAAATCATACAGAAGATGACGGTGACATATAAAGACTGGCATGAGATGTTACCGTTTGCTCTTCATGGTTACCGCACCTCAGCATGTACGTCAACAGGGGCAATATCTTACCATTTGAGGATCATGAAGGATGCGGGTTTGAACGAAGACGATTGGATCCAGACTCAACTTGATCAACAGAATTGGATTGATGAGAAAAGGCTTACTGCTGTCTGTCATGGTCAAATGTATCAAAAATGAATGATCAAGGCTTTCAACAAAAAGGTCAGATGTCAGGTATATCAAGTGGGTGATCTAGTAATCAAGTGCATCACACTGCCACAAGGTGATCCCAGGGGCAATTGGACTCCCACATATGAAGGGTCATTTGTAATCAAAAGCATATTTTCCGGTGGAGCCATGATTCTAACCACCATGGATGGTGATGACCTTCATCACCTTATTAATGCGGACATAGTGAAAAGATACTACGCGTAAATAAAGACCCGATAGGTTGACTGGCCTAGGAAAAAATAAGGGCATCCCGGCGAACCAAAATGGTTCGGGAAAAAGTTAGTGATAAAAAAAATTGTACACCCGACAAGTCAAAAACCTGCAAAGGCGGCTTGGGCAAAAAAGGGTATCCATGTGGACTGAAAACCCGAAAGGGCGGTTAAGGCAAAAGTTATGGATTTGAAGCGTATCACTATGTCCCATTGGATCACCTTGCGACCAGACCTCAGTATCAACTATCTAGCTCAAACGGTACCAATCAATCCAATCAGCTTCGAACAAGTAGCAAAGTGATGAGACGCTCGAAGACATATGGGCAATAGCAGAATTGCAACTCAATGGGATTATTACACATAGCTGTTTTCTCTTTGTACACTATTTTGTGTATTTTTCACTTCTCACGACGGTGTTCTCCTACTAGAATGTCAGTCTCTTTGTACAAAATTCCTGTTATAGGCGAACTTCAGAAATCAATACTAATCATTTCCTTGAAAGTATAAAACTACTTGTTTTCTATTTTTCTGTTTTGTTTTGCAAAAAGTCTAGTGATTATTTTTTACATATGCATTTGAATATGATTACTATTTACAAATACTTGCATAAGAAATAGAAAGACAGTTACTAATGACTTTAAGAAATAGGGCAAAGTCTAAAAAAGCAATTTGCAGTCCTGACAATTACTCTTTCCAGCAGGTACAGGGGCAGAGACGCCTTGGGATGGAGTCACCTCTACATCCTTAGCATACGGCCCAGTGATGTCTATGTTCCCCACAGAATAGAAACAACCAAAGTTTTGATCTCTTCTTCCCCAAGAAGGAACTACTTCCTCCAGCAAAATTCCAGTCAAGAGCTGAGATCTGCATTCCCCAGCCGAGTTTTATAATTTCAAACAATTTATAAAACCTCCCCCCAGGTAGAGTTTATTTGTCTAACTATGGAAGTTCAAGACCCAACAGAGTTCATTTCTCTACATCGGTAAAATATTCCAATAGAGCATTTTCCTCCCCACAGAGTCATTCTTAAACAGGAGACAAAGACCCCTGACAGAATATCCTCAATTGGAAAGAGGAAATCCCCAGCAAATCATCTCCGCTCATCATCCCCGGCGGGAATGAAAGAATCACTTTCCTCACCTACCAAACTGTTGTCCAGGATTCAGCTTCCCAATACTCTCTAGCAGCAGAGGGATTTACTTTCCCAGACTAAGAGATATCGCAACAGCATTCCATATTCATACTTCATGGCATGCACATACACATCGCATACCATGTAATCTCATTTATTTTGAAAACATCATTACACAATGCATTTCATACATCATGACATTGCATACGACTAACTCTTCACCTTTTCAGGAAAGATCAAATCAACAAATACCTTTGACTACTTACATAACCTGGAAGTCTTCTCAAAGGCTATGTCTGACAAAGGGCTATTTCAGCATCTTCCTCAAAAAGATATCTCAAAAGACCTTCTCTGGTTCAGTTAGATCGATACTAAGATCTCTCTGATTTCTATTCCAATTGAAGATATTCCAAGACTTTTGTCTGGTTCAGTTAAATTGATACTAAGATTCTTCCGATTTTCATTCTAGTCAAAGTTAATGCAAGACCTTCTCTGGTTCAGTTAGATCGATATTAAGATCTCTCTGATTTCTATTCCAGTTGAAGATAATCCAAGATTTTTTTCTGGTTCAGTCAAATCGATACCAAGATTTTTCTGATTTCCATTCCAGTCAAAGTTAATTCAAGATTTACCTTTGGTTCAGTTAAATCAATACTAAGATCTCTCTGATTTCTATTCCAGTTGAAGATACTCCAAGACTTTTGGCTTGTTCAGTTGAATCTATACTAAGATCTTTATGATTTCCATTCCAGTCAAAGTTAACTCAAGACCTTTCTCTGGTTCAGTTAAATCGACACTATGATTTTTCTGATTTCTATTCCAGTTAAGGAAACTACAAATCCTGGGCCTGACCAGATAACAATTAACATTATGGCTGAAGCCCGGAATCCGACCAGATAATAGTCATTCAACAAATTCAAGACATTGTGAAGCCTGGAATCCGACCAGATATCAGTTTACTCTGTCAATTACTATGAAGCCTGGACTCGACCAGATAGTAGTATACCTCAAATTCAAGTTGAAGCCCGGATTCGACCGGATAACATCTTAATTTCACTAAAGCCTGGATACGACCAGATAACAGTTCAAGTCACTGAAGCATGGATTCCGACCAGATAACAGTTTAAGAAACTACAAAGCCTGGAATACAACCAGATAGAAGTTTAATCTCATTTCCCCATTAAGTCGTTGTGAAGCCTGGAATACGACCAGATAACAGTCAACCTTATTATCCTCAGCAAGTCATTGTGAAGCTTGGATCCCAACCAGATAGAAGTTCACTTCCGTCTCTTCAATCAAGAGATGATTCCCCAGTAGAGTAATGGACAACTGAAGCTCCTAAACTCTATTTCCCAAGACAGAGACCAACAATCCTCAGTAGAGTCCTCCTCAACAACATAAACAAAAATCCACACAAAGGAATATCTCATGAAATCAGCATGTTCTCTAGATGGCATATCTAAGCCCATCTCTGATGACTCTTCTTCCCTTTCTCTGGATGGCATATTTAAGTCCATCTCTGACGACTCTTCATCATCTTTCTCTGGATGGCATCTTTAAGTCCATCTCTGACGACTCTTCATCATCTTTCTCTGGATGGCATCTTTAAGCCCACTCCCGATATTGTCCACCAACAGTGCTACCTCAGACGAGTGAAAATTTCTGGACACTCTGGTGTTCAATCATCTTCCACCTTTAGATCACAAAAGGAAAACAAGCCAATCTAAATCTTCAAGTTTAAGAAGATTGAACAGGGGCAGCTGTTGTACCCCAAAATTTGCGCTCTTATTTTTTTAAGACCTTTTCTTACATAGTTAGTTACATACACTTGTTTAAAGAAAGTATACAAATTTGAAGGTATGAGGTGTCTCAAGCTCAGAAGTTCTGACGATGAAATTATGGAAGCTCTGATAAGGAAAGTTCTGAGCGTCTCAAACTGGAATCCAAAATCATCAATGAGAACAACGCTTGATAGGTTGATTGAAGAAGTTCTGATAAGGAAAACTCTGAACAATTCGAGTCAGAAATCAGAGTCATCAATTAGAACAACGCTTGAGAGGCTGATTAAAGAAGTTCTGATAAGGAAAACTCTGAACAATTCGAGTCAGAAATTAGAGTCATCAATAAGAACAACACTTGAAAGGCTGATTGAAGAAGTTCTGATAAGGAAAACTCTGAGCAGTTCAAATTCGTATGAGGCGCCAACCCTCACTTGTCCAGGTTCATTCAGAATCTCAGAAAGGCATGAAAATTCTCAAAATGGAAATCTTTTAATGTGTCTGATTCTGTTTTAAAAGCTATGTTTAATGGCTGGTCTTTAAAGCCGTGTTTCTTTCTCCATTTTCTTGTCCCCTCCACCACCTATATAAACAAGACGTCAAACACAAATAAAAAAAGAAAGAAAGGAAAAAGGAGAGAATACACGCCCACGCTCCCACAGGAAAAAGCACACCACAGTGCTAAAAAATTCAAAGGTGCCCCCAGTGAAACACGCTTTTCAGGCACCTTTAGGTCCAAACTGGTGTCCACATTCTGATTATGAAATCTCCAGGGGTATCATCAACACCACAGATCCAAATACTGATCATAGGTATATTCTCTAATTTCATTTTCTGAAGCCAGCATCATGTTTTGTTCTAACGTGTTTGTGCAGGCTCTGATTATAGACTAGACAGGCCACAAACTCCATGCTAATTTTGAGCCCGTCAGAGCATACAACCAGAAGGTTGGCTCTAATAGGCTGACTCCAGCAACCCATGCATAGCATATTTTTAGCTGATTCCGACATTAGCGCGTGCAGTTTTTATCTGGAATCACATATATTTTGTCTGTTCATTTGTATTAACAATTGATAAACAGGTCCAGCTAGTGAAGGGGAGCACGTATAATGAAAGGATTTGGGTTCAGTTCCCAGATCTTGCATTTTTTCTCTTTCTAATCAATTTATTGCAGATCTAGGCGTTCATCATCAGATCATGTGTCATCATATCAGGTGTCATCAGATCATCATCCTCAAATCATCACCATTAGAACATCACAGAGTCAGATCAAGTGCTCTAGATTTTAGTGCTCATGATGGGTCCTCCAGGGGCTAACTGCATTAAGTCTCCTGCTGACTCTGAGTTTTCCACTTTCTGGTCTTAGTGTTTTTCCAGATCATGCTCTCCATATTCTGATACCCTTTAATTATTTTATTTTCTTTATTTCCTGTTAACCTTTTTTGTACATAAAAAAATCAAGATCATAAAAAAACATTAGGCTTAGTTTTCCTTTTTAATTTGGTTAATTGGTTAATTAATTATTTTAACTTTTTTTAAATTAAAACTAAAATAGGCTTAGGATTTTAATTTAATATTTTCTTAAATAAACAAAAACAATAAAAAGAATTTTATTTTGCATTTAACGATTCTTAGACTTTTTAGACGTCTTTTAAATTTCACGCGAATTTATTTATTCCTGATAATGTAACTGATAATGGGATGTAATAGTTTAGATTTAAAATTCCGCATTTTATTTCCTTGCATGTTTTATGTAATTGTCCCAAAGCATTGTAATAGTTTAGGATTTAAATTTCCGCACTTTTAATTTCCGCAAATATTAACTGTTAGTAACTAAGATTGTATGGCAAGACATAAAAGAAATCAATAGCTAACACTAATTGCAAGATAAATATAACTGAAAAAGCACATTGTTGCACACTTGCACCCTTAGTGTACTCCTCACTTGGTTGCCTTCGGAAATTGTCATGTCCCTCGAACGTAGGGATATCTTAGCAAAGACCCTCGAGCTAAAAGTCATCATAAAGATCATAGTCTCTTAACGTCACTCGAGTTGCCTATGAGAAATGATCTTGTCCCTCGATGTTGCCTATATGATGACAGTCCCTTCGAAACGCTAAAGTATCCTTACATGTTTCCTTCGATGACCATAAACGTCCCTTTCGATAGTCCCTAAACATCCAACAATATGGCTACCTACTCACTAATAGTAGGATAACATTATCTAAAGGAAAGGAGGAAAAGAACATCCTTTTTCGAGTAGGTAGATAGTTCTTAAGTACTTTCTCAAATCTGATTTTTGTACACTTACACACTTTTAAACTTCTTTTCAAAAATGCTTTATCACACTCTTGAGGACTGATACAAGAGTTATTATAAAGCAAACAAAAATCTTTCAAAACACACAAACACGAAAACAGTTTTAAAAAATGAGCAAGAACCTAAGAGCCCGTGGAAAACCACGGATGAAAAGGGTGTTAACACCTTCCCTTTCCATAATATACCCCCCTTACTCAGAAAATCTCGAAAAAGATCTTTTTATGTTCTTTTCACCCTTTCCTTTGTTGGATAAAAGAAAAGTCGGTGGCGACTCTTGCTTACCGCGACATTTGCAAACACAAAACGCAAAAACATTATTAACACTCGATTCTGCCACCGTATCATAGTTGGGGAAATAAACCTTGTTGACGGAGAAATACTCTGCTGAGGAAACAAGCTCTGTTAGAGAGAAGAAATCCGTAGGAGGTTTTACAGTTTCGGAGGAATAAACTCAGCTGAGGAAGAGAACTTCCATGCATTATACTGATTAGAACTCCGTAAATGGGTGATATTTCAAGGAAAAAGTTCATATTTTTTTATCCGCTGGAGCGATCTGTCAGGGAAATTGCGGGGAATGTATCCTCATTGAAGATAAACTTGTGAAGATTACTCTGTGGGGATAATCCCATGGAAGTCGCTTTGTGGGTACTTATGGACAACTTGGACGCCATCCCAACTCCTAGAGTCTTGAGTAAATGTTTATTCCTTTTCTTATGCATATATTTGTTAACAGTTAATTGTGTTCATATGCATATGTTCATTCAATTTTAGTCATTGGATGTTTCTGCAAACAAAACAGAAAAGTAAAAATAAATAAAAAGTTTTAATTTTAGGGTGTATTTGTATTGATAGTTTGCCTATAAACAGACGGTTTTGTACAAAGGGACATAGATCCTAGTAAGAGGAAATTGTCATGAAACGAAAATATTACAAAGTGAAAACAAAACATATAGTTATATGGAAATGATCCCGTTGGGTTCCAACTCCGCTATTGCCCCTACGTCTTCGAACATCTCATCCCTTGATGTCGAAAGAAGTTGATTGAATTGATTTGTACCATTTGAAATTTTTAATTTGGTAATAAAGCTTTCAATAAGTGATCCAATGGGACATAGTCGTACGCTTTTAATCCCTAACCTTTTCCTGGACCTCCCTTTCGGGTTTTCAGTCCACCGGGATAGCCTTTCTTGCCCAAGCTGCCTTTTCAGGTTTTTGACTTGCCGGGTGTACAATGTTATATATATATATATATATATATATATATATATATATATATATATATATATATATATATATATATATATATATATATATATATATATATATATATATATATATATATATATATATATATATATATATATATATATATATATATATATATATATATATATATATATATATATATATATATATATATATATATAATTTTTTCCCGAACCCTTTTGGTTCGCCAGGATACCCTTATTTTTTCCTAGTCCAGTCAACCTAGCGGGTTGTTTTTCATGCATAGTATTTTTTAACTATGTCCACGTTCATAGGGTGCGGGAAATCTCCACCGTTCATGGTGGTTAGTATCATAACACCTCCTAAAAATACTTTCTTGACAACAAATGGACCTTCGTAGGTGGGAGTTCATTTTCCCCTGGGATCCCCTTGCAGTAGAATGATGCGCTTTATTACCAAGTCACCAGCCTGATATACCTGATGCTTGATTTTTTTGTTGAATGCCTTGATCATACATTTTTGATACATCTGATCATGACAGACAGTCGTAAGCCTCTTTTTGTCAATCAGATTCAACTAGTCTAGCCTGGTCTAAATCCACTTGTATTCGTCTAGGTCTGCATCATTCATAATCCTCAGAGAAGGAATCTGAACTTCGACAAGTAGGACAACTTCCATGCCATAGATCAGAGAGAATGTGGTTGCCCCAGTTGACATTTGTGTTGAAGTGCGATAGCCATAAAAAGAAAATGGTAACATCTTGTGCCAGTCTTTGTATGTCACAACCATCTTCTGTATGATCTTCTTAATATTCTTGTTGGTGGCTTCCATTGCGCCATTCATCTTTGGTCGATATGGAGAAGAGTTGTGGTTCTTGATCTTGAACTGCATGTAGAGCTCAGTGATCATAGTGTTGTTGATATTGGTACCATTGTCTGTGATGATTCTCTCAGGGATGCCATACCGACAGGTAAGGTTATGCTTAATGAATCGAGCTACCACATTCTTGGTAATGGAGGAAAATGAGGCCGCTTCAACCCATTTTGTAAAGTAGTCAATGGCGACGAGAATGAAGCGATGTTTGTTAGAAGCAATAGGCTTAATTTCTACGATTATATCAATACCCCACATTGCGAATTGCCAAGGAGAAATCATGACGTTCAAAGGTACTGGGGGTACATGAACTTTATCAGCATAAATTTGGCATTTATGACAAGTTCTCGAGTGGTGGTGACAGTCGGTTTCCATAGTCGACCAGTAGTAACACGCTCTCAGAATCTTTTTAGCCATAGTATGGCCGCTGGAGTGAGTACCAAAGATGCCTTCGTGCACATCCTCCATAATTTTCTCTACTTCCTTCTTGTCTACACATCGAAGTAGAGTTGAATCATGATTGCGCTTGTACAAAATTCCATTTCTCAAGAAGAACTTAGTCGAGAACCTCCGTAGGAACTTCTTGTCATTGATTGATGCCCCTTCAGGGTATTCTTGAGCTTCAAGGTACCTTTTCACTTCATGAAACCAAGGTTTTTCTTCTACTCCATCAGTATTAATTTCGTAGTAGTGTGCCGGTTTGTCAAATCTTTCAATGGTAATTATGGGAGCCTCTTTGTCTCATCTGACCTTGAACATGGATGACATGGTAGCTAATGCGTCTGCCAACTGATTCTCTTCTCTTGGGATATGCTCTAAAGTAATCTCTTCGAAGTACAGAATCAAGGTTAGCATATGCTCTCGATATGGAATGAGATTTAGGTGTTTTGTATCCCATTCTCCCTTGACCTAACTGATTACCAAGGCTGAATCCACATATACACTCAGGAATTTGATTCTTAGGTCAATAGCAACTTTAATACCCATGTTGCACGATTCATATTCAGCCATATTATTGGTGCAGTCAAAGCAAAGTCTGGCAGTGAAGGGCGTATGACAACCCTGACGAGAGATAATTATTGCACCGATTCCATTACCAAGTGCGTTAGAAGCTCCATGGAAAACCATAATCCATCGGGATCCTGGCTCAGGTCCTTCATACAGTCCAGGTTCTTCACAAACTATAATTAACATGATGTTCTCATCCGGGAATTGGAAGTTCATAGATTGGTAGTTGTCTACTGCTTGATGTGCCAAATGATCAGCCAGTACACTTCCTTTGATTGATTTTTGAGTGGTATACTGAATTTCGTATTCTGTTAAGACCATTTTCCATTGAGCTATTCTTCCGAAGAGAGCCGGCTTCTCAAATATGTACTTGATGGGATCCATTTTAGAGATCAATAGAGTAGTATGAGTCAACATATATTGTCTTAATCGGCGAGCAGCCCATTCCTAAGTGCATCAAGTTTTCTCAAGAAGTGAATATCTTGTTTCATAGTCGGTAAACTTTTTTGCTAAGGTAGTATATTGCATGCTCTTTTCGACTAGACTCGTCATGCTGCCCCAGTACACACCCCATTGAGTTCTCTAGCACTGTGAGGTACATGATTAAAGGTCTTCCTTAAACTGGTGGCATTAGAATCAGAGGTTCTTGTAGGTACTCCTTGATTTTATCAAAGGTTATTTGACAGTCATTGTTCCATTTTACTACTTGATCTTTCTTTATCAGCTTGAAGATTGGCTCACATGTAGCAGTCAAATGAGAAATGAATCGAGCAGTGTAGTTTAGTCGTCCTAAGAAACCTCTGACCTCCTTCTCGGTGCGGGGAGCCGACATTTCTTGAATAGCTTTAACTTTTACAGGATCAATTTTAATACCTTTACCACTGACGACGAAACCCAAGAGTTTACCAAATCTCCCCCCAAAACTGCATTTGTTCGGATTTAACCTTAGTTTGTACTTCTTCAACCTTTCAAATAACTTGTGCAGATGATCAATATGTTCTTCTTTAGTTTGTGACCTTGTGTTTTACCCCAAAATTTTCCCTCCTGTTCTCTTTAAAACATGTTCACAAAGGTCTCAAGTACTCAAAGCCACTCAAGAGTTGATTGGTCAAACCTCCTCCTAAGCAAGGGTCTTCAACTGGGATTTGGTTCTTCTCAAAGAAGATTGGGTTGAAATGTTCTAAAATGACTTTCATGGTTCATCATAGATCCTCAATAATTCTTATGTCAAGTTTTAATTCTTGCATCACATGTTTGCTCAGTCAATGGCTCGGATGATTGAAAATCAATTATATTGAGTAAAAAGTCCATTGTGGTCAACATATAATTAAACTTCAATATTTTTTACAACATCAACATTTTGAAGTGATATTCATCATTTGATCAAGGATTGATCATGATTCCTCAAGGAAAGCCCTCAAATCATCAAAGGTCAAAAATTGCCAAAATTAGGGTTTTGATTGAAGATGATTAATCATTGACTTTTGGCCTAGTGCATGACCTAATGGCTTGAAGCATGATATCAAGAGCTCAAATACAACATATTGACCTAATTACATGGCTCAAGACATTTTCAAATATACAAGTGATTGATAGTTGAGGAATTGAATCAATTGATGAAATGTCTACAGTCATACAAAAGTCAAACTTTGACTTTTTAGTCGACATTAGAATTCAAAAATCAAGAATCATCAAGATATTCAAAACTATCAAACTTGATCATGAAGAATAAAAAAAATCAACAAAAGTCAAAAGTTTGAAAATTTTCCAACACTTAGAAAAAATTCTAAGTGTTTTGTTCTTAACAAAGTCACTACTTCATGGCCTTTTTCACTAAGATCCAAGTAGATTCAAAGAAAACTTTCAACATGAAATTTGTAGAGATTGATGAATTCTACAACTTTGTTAATGTGGGATGATACTCAAAAAGTGTTTGGATTAAGAGATATGAGCCCGTGAAGTTATGATATTTTTATCTAACACTTAGAAAAAATTTCAACAAGTTTTGGTCAGTTTTTTATCTCAACTTCTTGGCAAATTTTCACCAAGTTCCCATTTGATATAGCCAAAATGGTCAACATGAAATTTGAATATCATGTTTCAAGCTTTCAAAAATATCAAAAAGCATAAAAAGATCATGCTTGAGCAAGGAGAATCGAAGGCATGAAGTTGGCATTTCATTCTTGAATTATAGGTCATTTTTGTGATGAACTCATGACCGAATCTCATAACCATGTTGCATAATCTCACTTTGCAGGCCTCTAAACCTCCAAATCTATCCATAATCAGAATATTGCACATACTTTTAATCCATTATCCAAGTGATTCAGGCTTTGTCCAAGCTTACTTGCCATTTAAGGGAGAAAGGTCACACTTCCATTCTAGTAAAGTGACTTTAATCAAAATGTCAACTCCTTGAGCCCATACATTGCTTCCTCTAATCACACTCAAACACTAAATCAAGAAGCAACATGTCTACAACTCCCAACCACCCTATGAGCCATGGTACTATGCATTGGAACTTTGATTTCTCAAGAAATCATAAGTTACATGTCAACCAAGCCTTAACTCCATAACTTGCAAACCTGATAAGCCCTTGCCCTTAAACCTTTTCTCTATAAATAGAGAGGCCATTTTCAAGCCAAAGCACGATTTGACAAGCCCTCAAGCACCCTCAAATTCTCTTAAACTTAGAATCACTAAGAAACCACCATTGTTGCACATTTGAAGCTTCCAACACCCAACTCTCAATCCACTTGTGTCTTTTCTCTTTTTATCATTCAAACATCATCTACACATCATATATAATTCATTCATATCATTGTTACACTTTTGTAACATCATCATCACCATCCTCCAAACTCCAAAATTGTGACCTGTAACTTGACTTGGCTAGAGCATTTCAGCAACTTTCAGTATAAAGTAAGGATTGGAATAGCTTCAGGGAGGTCCAAGGAAGCTTAATCAATCATTTACCTGCACCTGGAAGCCTCCATACGTGTTCTGAGTTTTAACTTCAAGAGGTAAGTTTCTCCAACTTTGAAACCCTTATACACGCATCATTTGCTTTCAATTTCAAAAGATAAAATGTAGATATGATTGCTCTGAAACTAACCATGTCCTTAGTTTTCATTTATGTTGACTATGTGATGAGAATTTTGGAATTGAAGTTTCTGAAATATTAGGTTTCAGTTTGGCACCAAGAAAAATTCGTTTCAGCCTTTAACTTATAGCTTTCAAAAGTTACATGGTTGAATTCATGGTAAAAAATCAAGCAAGTTTGATGTTTACATCTTTCCATTTGGTTGAGAAATGAAGCTTTTACAAAATTCAAAAGTGGTGTTGTTGTTGGTTTATTTGCGCGCATGGAAGAAGAAGAAGATAGCAAATTTCAAAACATGATTTATAATATATTTACTGGGGGGCGTTTCATAACCGGATGAAACAGCCATCCCAGTGGTAAACTAAGCGTGCACGTTACTATAGGGACCTGGGTTCGAGCCCCAGCGGTACCCTTTTATTGTTCACATTCTGTTTCTTTCAGATTCAGTACGAAGAGGTTCAGTGCGTATATTATGCATCTTCAGCCCTCAACCACTTGATCCCAACCAATCCACATCTGATGCTATTGGAGAGTCATGCTCATGGTGCATCCCAAAGAACTATCACCACTGGATCAAACAGGCACCTAGGACTATCTGTTTTGGGCCTTTTTATTTTTGCTTTTCTAACACCCCCCAAATTGCTTTTACAAACACATGCCCATTTATATTTTCTTTTTTGATTTAACTAAGTTCTTTTTTTATAAATCATTTTTTATTTAATTAGAAAAAATCATAAAATCATAAAAAATTAGATTTAGGTTTTAATTAATTAATTTAATTTTCATAAATAAAAATTAATTTAATTTAATCACTTTGTTTTATTAATTTGTAAAATAACTAGAATTAGATTTTGTTATTATTTTACACTATAAAATATCTTTTCTAAATAAAACACCAAAAATATTTTCTAAATACTTAGAATTCTTTAGGTTTTAAATATCTTTCCCTTTTCACCACTTTCACGCATTTTCCTTTTGCATTAATATTTTTCCAATATTGTAACTGCTAGTAGTCTGTAATAGCTTTAAATTAGGATTTACCTTACTTTTTCACCCCATTCATAAATTTGTACCCCCATTCACGAAGCCTTGTAATAGCGTAGGATATTTAATTTCCACAATTTACTACTTTCCTTATTATTGTTAGTAATTATGGTTTGTATGGCAAAATTAAAATCAATCATTAGAAAACCTAATCTCAAAGATAAATACTTGAAATCAAAACACTTCGTACACGCTCACCTCTAGGGTAAAGCCACTTGTTGCCTTCGGATAAAACAGTCATGTCCCTCGAACGTGATATGCTTTAGTAAAGACCCTCGATTAAAAAATCGTAGTCCCTCGATGACCCTTTGATGCTGCCTTCGGTAAACGATCTTAGTCCCTTACGACAATTGCTAAAGCATCTCACAAGTTGCCTTCTATGACTGTATGATGACCTGTGTGTGTCCCTCACATCCAACATTAAGGCTTCCTACTAACCAATGGTAGGATAACACTATCTAAAGGAGGAGGAAAAGAACAAAGACTTTTTGAGTAGATAGATCGCTCGTAATTGCTTGCTCACAAAACTAAAACAATTTTTACACCTTACACTTTCAAAACAACTACTTTCTAACACTTTGTAAATACTCTTGAGGACTGATACAAGGGTTATTATAAAGCAATTTGCCTTACATTGGCATCTTCAAAACATCTTTCCACTTTCTTTCACAAATATTTTCAAAACAAACATTTTGTATACATTCTCAACGATACGAGAATCATTACAAAATTGTCGTACTTAGACATTTTCAAAATATTTGCAAACATATACAAACACGAAGCATTTCAAAAGTGAGCTAGCAATTAAGAGCTCGTAGATAATTACGGATGAAAATAGTGCTAACACCTTCCTTTCTCATAACTTACCCCCCTTACTCATAAAATTCTCAAAAGGTATTTCATATTCTTTTCACCCTTTCCTTTATTGGATAAAATAAAAGTCGATGGCGATTGTTATCCGATACATTTGTGATAAAATGCAAAACCCAAAAGTCAGTTCTCCCATCAGATTAAAGAACTGGCGACTCTGTTGGGGAAATGTACCAAAAGTGGGGTTACCTTTAGAGCTAGTCCACCCTTATTTCTTTACTTGTTTGCTTTGTTTGCTTTATATTTCGAGATATTCTTGGGATTATTTCTTGTATAAATCTTATACCCAGATTTGGGGGCATTTTAGGTAAGTAGAAATAAATCGTGAAAATTGTGCAGCGTAGACCTACATGGTTGAAACGATGGCTACGTTAGTGCGACACATTGGTTTGTGCTGGTGTGCCTTGAGTTAGTCAAGGAGAATATTGGGCTTCCGCGCAACACTAAATAGCCTTAGAACCTTAGTTGACACAACTTAGTCATTAGAAAGTAGTGAGATGGCCGGCTTTGGTGCAGACTAAAGTTATGTGATACCCGATGCTACACTCATTGAGATTGGACCTTCGAGATATTTCGGTCACAATTCAGATGCTTGTGCTGAAACAATGCCTGAGAGAAAAATCAGTGATATTGAGATTCCTAGAATCGGTTACTCCTTTTAGGATAGGTTGAGCCAACTAAAACTTCAAGAGGGTACTTACCTATAAACTCCATGAAAGCCTAAACCTAAAGCCTTGTGTGATTTGTTTGTGAATGATTAATTGTTCGAACATGACATCATAACATCATAACATCATGACATCATGCCATATCATTTTCACTAACCATTTCAAGGACCTAGGGATTTATATTTGTTCTGTTTTATAGGTTATGGCCTCCGCTCGTAGAAATACTATTCGGATAAGTTTTGTGAGGATTCCTTCTCAACTTAAGAAGTTAGTCTCAAGGGTTCCTAAAAGTTCTCCATTCATTAAAAGGCATGGTCGACTACTCAGTTTGGTTACCTAGGGTTTTGAAGAATACATTATGAGTGTTTTATTCTATTTCTTTGATCCCGCACATCACTGTTTCACCTTTCCGGATTATCAGTTGGTACCCACTATTGAGGAGTTCTCTCAATTACTGGGAGTACTTGTTCTTTATCAGATACCCTTCACCGGTTTAGAGGAAGCTCTGAGACCTGAAGATATTGCAGCAACCTTACATCTGAAGCGGTTCGATATTGTGTCTAATTTGGAAACAAGAAGTGGAGTCAAGGGTTTTCTTGCTAAATTTCTGTTAGAGAAGGCTCGGCTGTTTCTGGATGCTATGATTTGGTGCTATTCCCTAATCCAGACCAAATCATAGATGTGAACACTGTAAAAATTTTCCTTGCTCGTAATCCTGTGCCTATTGTTGTACCCCAAAATTTGACCTCTCATTTCTCAAGGCATTTTATCACAAGGATTTTCAAAAGCTCAAAGTTTGCACAAGCACAAAACAGACAAAAAAGGGCAAAACGGATAAAAAAATGAATTTTTTGACAAAATTGAAGAAAAGAAAGCTTGCTTCGACTCATTCATCCTTTGACTGAACATTCTGGCTTCTTCGAGCGAGCCTTGATTCACACGCTTTGATTGAACATTTGGCTTTCCTTCGAGCAAGCTTTCCACAAGCTTCGACAAAGCATGTAGCCTCCTGCATGCAAGCCTCAATTCAGGGAGCAATGACCTCCTGCAGGCAAGCTTTGATTGGGAAAGGATTACCTTCTCACAAAGCTTCGATTGAAGTATGGTTTCCTTTCAAAACAACATACTTCGAATCCAACTCTGTACCCCTTCATGCATCCTTTGGTCCACAAGCTTCATTCAAGCAATTTCCTTCTGCATGCTAGCTTCGACTGGGCATTATAACCTTCTGAAATATTTCTTTCATTCAGATGGCAATGGCCTTCTGAAGGATTTTCATTGACATAAAGCAGGGACCTCCTGTATTCTGGTTTCGATTGCACCATTGGCTCCTTACGTGTTTGCTTTGATTCACAAGGCAGTGGTTTTCCTCATGTTAGCGTGCACAAGGCATTGTCACCTGCATATCACCTTCGAATCCACCTTCAGGATTTTTTTGAATCACCTTGATATCACCTTCGAATCCACCTTCAGGATTGTTTTGAATCACCTTCATATCACCTTCGAATCCACCTTCAGGATTGTTTTGAATCACCTTCGTATCACCTTCGAATCCAACTGCAGACCTTTCAACACACATAATGCTGCATTATGACACGCAACTTGGTGGCCCATTAGAAGGACTTGCCATGGTTGAGAAACAATTAGTTTTTTGTTTACTTTTGAGTCTGCTCGTTAGGCCTAAGTGATCAAAAGCAAGAACACTCGGTGGCATATTCAGCTGAAGAGGGCCATTCGAAGAACACACAGTTAGTCCATTTGAAGGACACACAATTGGTGGGAATGAATGCTACTTTGTTAAGTCTGGTCGAAGGCTATGGAAAGATGAAGGATTCGATTCAAAGATTCAAGTTGTCTATAGGTCAGGCTACATAAGCCTCAAACTTGTGCCTCACTTCATATTTAATTTTTCTCCAAGCCAACTTGCTCTTGATGACATCACTACCTTTTAGAAAGTTCATGAGCCTTGCGCCTGCCTCTTCTGCACACTTGCTCCCTATAAGCTAGGAGCCACCCATCTCCACCATTTATTTTAGTACTTTTATCTTAGGATTATAAAAAGTTAACACAAGTGGACATTGGCCTTTCAAAGAAACTATATTTTATTCCTTCACAAAGCTTCTCATTCCAATTTTTTTCTCTATAAATAGAGAATTCATTTGCACATCATAGGGGCTGAAAAAGAAAGAGAAAGAAGAAGAAGGCTGAAGAAGATTTTGGCTGTGTGGAATGAATCTTCAAAAACTCTCAAAACTCTGAAACATTTAACACCCTCCCAAACCCATAACTTGAAGAAATACCACACTTGTTTCTTTAAAATCTAGAAATAAACAAACACAAATCAACTTTTCTTGGTTTTCGAATCTAGCCAAAGAAACACAACATTTGTTTCTTCCCCTTCAAATTCAAGAACACCCAGGGAAACAACTCAAGTTCAAGACCCCCATTCCAGCTTCAAGCAAGGTAAGTTCTCTTGACCTTAATCTTTTGTTTTAAGCATAACATGTAAATACTCATTTCTTTTCGTTTCAAGCACTACCATTACCTTTTTTGTTTGTCTTCATTTTCACCTTCTTCGTTTGCTTTCTTTGCTAAGTCTTTTTTGGTTTGTTTTCTTTATTTATCAAACATATTTTTTAAGAATTAATCTGGCCATGAAGCAATATTAGCATGGCTTCACCTCATGCTGCTACTTAGTCCCAAAATGAAAAAAGACAGGAAGAAGGTTGTGTGGGTCGAAGCCTTTTAGGCTTCACCCCATGCTGTTATCTAAATCGAAAGAGGTGTGGTCGAAGGACATATATTCATTTTGCTTTGCAGGTCCAGTCGAAGTAAGCAGAAAAAGGGGTGTGGTCGAAGGACATATATTCATTTTATTTTGTAGGTCCAGTCTAAGTAAGAAGAAAAAGAGGTATGGTCGAAGGACATATATTCATTTTGTTTTACAGGTCTAGTCGAAGTAAGCAGAAAAAGAGGTTTGGTCGAAGGACATATATTCATTTTGTTTTGCAGGTCCAATTGAAGTAAGCAGAAAAAGAGGTGTGGTCGAAGAACATATATTAATTTTGTTTTGCAGGTTCAGTCGAAGTAAGCAGAAAAAGGGGTATGGTCGAAGGATACATTCATTTTTGTTTTACAGGCCCAATCGAAAGAAGTTGAAATAAGGTGAATCGAAGAAGCATACTGCCTGGGTCGAAAGACTCACTTTTCCTCTTTTTTATTTTATTTTGTTTATTTATGGTTACAATAGCTTAGGATTTATTCTTTGCATTTTTATTACTTTCTTATTAGTAATTAGGCTATATGGCAAGATAAAATCAACAAATAGATAACCTTTAAATTCAAGACAAAAATGCATGCAATCAACACACTATTCAGACACATGCACCTCTAGGGTAATCTCACTTGTTGCCTCGAAAAATAGTCATATCCCTCGAATGTGGGCGTTTTAGCAAAAGTCCCTCGATAAAAAGATCGTAGTCCCTCGATATCCCTCAATGTTGCCTTCGGTAAATGATCTAGTCCCTAAATGAAAATTTTTTAAAACGTCTCATAAGTTGCCTTATATGACTATATAATTGACCCACGCCTGCCCCTTCACATCCAAAGATAAGGCTTCTTACCAATCAATGGTAAGATGGCAATATCAAATGAAGAGAGAAATGAACAAAAGACTTTTGAGTAAGGTAGAACGTTCTTAGTTGCTTTCTCATAATCTATTCTTAAAAAATAAACATCTTTTCAAACACACCAAACACTTTCAAAAACATGAAATATTTTCAAAAAGTCCAACACTTTGTATACATTCTTATAGAGACGAGAATCATTACAAAGTTTGCCTAAACGGAGGCGCTTTTCAAAAATACTTTCAAAATTCACCACAAACACATTTTCAAACAAAGAAAGTGATCTAGCAAGCAACTAAGAGCCTGTAGATAACTACGGATGAAAAGGGTGATAATACCTTCCATTTTCATAATCTACCCCCCCCCCCCCCCGAACTCAAGAAAACATCTCAAAGGTATTTCCTGTTCTTTTCACCCTTTCCTTATTGGATAAAAGAAAATTCGGTGGCAACTCTTGCTATCCGCAACAATCGCGATCAAGCTAAAAAAAACCAAGTCAGTTCTCCCACTGTATTACACCTACCTTGCTCGGAGACATTTTTCATTCTCTTCACACTCGTACTATGACGAAGTGAGTGACTCTTATATGTTGCATACCTTTGGTATCTAGGTGGTTTATTCCTCACCTTCCCCGATCAATATTGAAGAAAGAACATGGTTGGTCTCAAAGGATGATTTCGTTCTCTCATTCAGATATCTGTTGGTGTTCCCGATCTCTGGAAAATGTTACTATCATTGACCGTTATGGGGAATTTCCTAATTTTCCACTCCTTGGAATTAGGAGAGGTATTACTTACAACCCTTCTCTAGCTTTACGCCAATTTGGTTATGCTCAAAGAGATGGTCCTCGTGACATACTTATCTAAGGAATTATGTTCGAATACGAGAATGATTCTCAAGGTTATCATCAGAGGTTTATACGTGCTTGGGGCATGGAAGACAAGATTCATAGCAAGACTTTAGGATGAAAGAATTCCATCCCTTTGGAGCCTTACCTTAAATGGGTACGATCCCGTGCTTAAAACCTTATGATGCCATATCCTACTGTGTTACTAGTAATTATGGATCCTGATGCTGAGGGGGATATTCCTTATACCATTCTTCATCTAGACATACCCACTGACCTCGAAGAATTGCAGAAGTCCTGGATTAAACTCGATGGAGAACGAGACACCTTTGAAACTCAATTCTATGCAAGTGAAAGGAGAGTGTTGGAGCTCATAAAGCAACTTCCCGTGGAGCGAAGCCTTAATGCATACATCGATACAAAGAGGAAGCATCAGTGGGAGACTTGAGTCTTAGGTTTTAGAAGTTCATATTGTTGTTTCTTTGAGACTTTGTTTCTTTTCATTGTAAGCCTAAGAGCAAATTGTAATCTTGAACTTACTAATAAAAATCTTTTCTTTTGTTTCCTCTCAGTTAGAAAATTTAAATCTCCTAAGGTCCTTGAAAAAATTACATCTATATATCATGTATCATTTCATAAGCAGGTTTTCCAATATAGGTTTCCCCATCTATCTACTGTTTATTTCAGTATAAGATGGCTCTCGAACAAACTATCAAGGATCTCCAAACTCAGCATGCACAATTTCAAGAGACTCTTCTAAATATGGCCAGAGGGCAACAAGAGTTGATGGCGCTCCTCACCATGAAAAAGAAGACTAAGAAGCGGGTTTTTATCCTCAACATGGGGAGAAGATTCAAAGGTCATGCTCAACCAGTTTGAGTGAGTGATGTTTCCTCTGAGGAAGACGACAACCAAGAGGAGGATGGTAGAAGTGCCAGGGGTGAAGATAGAAATAATCAGGTTTCTGAGGATGAAGACTACTCCGACGAACAATATCCTCCTACATATGACAAATACAAGCAGTTGGAAGACCAACTCAAAGTTATGGAAATCTAGAAAGTGAATGGATTGGATTTTGGAGAGCTAGGTATGATCCTGAGGGTGGTCATTCCTCATAAATTCAAGGTCCCTATCTTTGCTAAATATGATGGGGTCTCTTGTCCCAAACTTCATCTGAGGTCGTATGCTCGAAAAATCCAACCTCATACTGCTGACAGGAAATTATGGGTCCATTTCTTTCAAGAAAGTTTGTCTGGAACTCAACTTGAATGTTTCTATCAGCTGGAAGGAACCAATATTCACACATGGGAAGACTTGGTTGTTGCTTTCTACAAGCATTATCAATATAATGCTGACCTGGCGCCAACTCGTGTACAATTGCAAAACATGTCCATGGGCTCAAATGAAGGGTTCAAGGAGCATGCAAAAAAATGGAGGGACTTAGCTGGAAGGGTGCAACCTCCTTTGACTGACCGGGAGCTGGTAGATATGTTCATGGTCACTTTGACAATCCCATACTTTAATTTGTTGATTGGAAGCTCTTCATCTGGTTTTACGGGGTTGATTCTAACCGGGGATAGAATTGAAAGTTCTATTAAGAGTGGGAATATTCCAATGGCTACATCTTCTAATGTTG
This sequence comes from Vicia faba, assembly GCA_948472305.1. Lineage (NCBI taxonomy): Eukaryota > Viridiplantae > Streptophyta > Magnoliopsida > Fabales > Fabaceae > Vicia > Vicia faba. The sequence goes on from OX451735.1 coordinate 877,947,445, forward strand.
TGAAGAAGTCGTTCGTTGGTAAAAAATAAACCAATGCTAGTTATGGCTAGATGAGTCGTAGTAAGAATGGTCGCCATCATTCTGTGGGAATGGTTTTGATCTCTAATCCAACGCGTGTTCAACAACAACAACAGGGTAACCGACAAAGGCCAGAAGCTTCGTTAAGATAGTTTACCAAGATCGGCATGCCTTTATCTCAGGTATTACAACATTTGTTGAAGGCTGAACTCATTTCACTATGGGATCCTCCTCCTAATCCCAACACAGCCTATCCAAAGTACAACCCAAATGCGAGGTGTGCCTATCGTTCGAATTGTCTTTGGCATGACACTTATTGGGCCCTGAAAAACAAAATTCAAGATATGATTGATAACAAGGAAATTGAGTTCGACCCTTCTAAGACTCCGAACGTGATTACTGCTCCTATGCCGAAGCATGACAAAAGCATAAGTGTTATTTAATATGTTTTGTATGTTACCTCTGTAAGTGATGTGTTTACTCTTCTCTCAACAATCAAGAAGAATTTGCTACAAGCCGGTTTATTTTAGGGTTGTGTTAAATAATGTTATTGTTGTGCAGTTCAACCCAATGGTTGCAGGCTACTGAAGAAAGGCATTCAACGCCTGATGGATGAACATGTTATTCTAATTGAAAAAGTCTTGTCTACTGAAAATTTATCTGAGATTTATCTGTCATATCTGGTACTCCTTTCAAGATCACTTCCAAGGGCCCTGTAAGGATGACGACCAATCCAAAATATGCTCCCTTAATCATTACAAAACCTGGGCCCATCCCATATTCCTCGGAGAAGGCTATTCCATGGAATTATGGGTCTGACATCTATTACCATGATGTTAAACAAGAGTTGTCTGATGAAGATGATGAAGAGGCTGATCTTAACATTGACAATATTGCGGGGACCAGCAAAATTACGAGAAGTGGAAGGATTTTCTCTCAAGAAATCTCTCCACATGTTCAAGTTACAATTACCAAGACAACTGCTGAGGCTCGGGGGAAAGAGCCAATGATAGAGCCTACTCAGAAGGAGGCACCAAAAGAAGCTACAATCAAGGATACCCCAAGATAAGAAATGAAAGATGTTTTGAAGATCATTTGTAGAAGAAATTACAAAATTGTTTAATAGCTAGGGAAGACCCCTTCCAAAATATACATGCTATCTTTACTACTGTGTTATGAAGCCCATGCGCAAGCTTTAATGAAAATTTTAAAGACTGCTCATGTACCACAAGAGATTTCTGCCGATTAATTTGGAAGTTATATTGCTAGCTTAACGAATGGCAATAGATTAGGTTTCTTCGATGCTGACCTAACATCAGAGGGGAGAAATCATAATAGGGCCTTGTATGTCTCCATTGAATGTAGGGGCACTACGTTGGCCCATGTGTTAGTTGATACAGATTCTTCTCTGAATGTTCTGCCAAAGGGTACTCTTGTCAGACTAGATTGTGAATGGGTTGTACTGAAAACCAGTGACATTATAGTTTAGGCCTTTGACGGGTCCAAGAGAATGGTACGTAGAGAAGTGGACCTCCTGATCAAAGTGGTTTCACAGATCTTTAAATCCACCTTCTATGTAATGGACATTCGGCCAACTTATTCGTGTCTACTAGGACGCCCTTAGATCTATGGGGCAGGTGCCGTCACCTCCACCTTGTACCAGAAATTAAAATATCATGTAAAAGGGAAGGTTCTTACTGTCTATGGAGAAGAGGAGTACATGGTCAGCCACTTGAATTCATTCCGGTATATGGATATGGATGGAGAATTTATTGAAACTCCATGACAAACCTTTGAAGTGATTTCCCCTACTGTTGTTGAAGATGTTTCTGCCATTCCAAATACTATCAGGGTTCTGCACAAGATGGACTCTTTGAAAGATGCCAAAGCTAATATAGAAGAAGGTGGCTGCACAATTTGGGATCAGCTTCCTGATATCCCCTACAAATATGATAATTTTAGTTTGGGCTTTACTGTAGAGGGTCAGAGGGCTATTCGTCACTCTCGTGATGGAAGACCTCCATTTCGTCTCAACAACAATGGAGTCAACGCTATAGAAGATGTTGACAGTGATTGTGACCTCGACAACTAGATCTTTCCTACCATTGGCAGCAGGCTTAGCAACTGGAAGGCAGAAGACATTATCTCAATCTCCTTCCGTCAGGAGTAATAGTTATTTCTGTTTTATTGCTTTAAGAAGTTTGGTTATGTAATTTCTTTTAAAACAATGACTTTAAACCTTATGTCTTGCACGGGGCACAATGCTTCATTTGTTAAGGGTTGTCATTTCATATGTCATACTTTCATTTAATGAAAAACATTGGACATTTCGCATTCAAATTTTGTGCTCTCTATCTTTCTTTTACTTTATTTCACTTTTGAATAACTATGTTTCTTACACACACCCACACACTACATTGCAGATCCACATCCACTCTGGATCTTATTGATAACAATTCTATTATTGCTGCTTATGAATTTGAAAATCCGATCTACCAAGCCGAGGACGAAGGTGAGGAAGATTGTGAAATACCCGAAGAACTTGCCAGACTCTTGATACAAGAAGAAAAGGCTATCCAACCACATGAAGAACCAGGCGAAGTTGTAAATTTGGGTGCTGAGACAGATATAAAAGAGGACAAGATAGGCGCTAACTTAGAGGGCAGTGTCAAGAACAAATTAATTCAGATGTTGCACGAATATGTTGAGACATTTGCTTGGTCATACGAAGACATGCCAAGGCTCGATACTGATATTGTGGTTCACTGTCTGCCAATGAAAGAGGGTTGTTTTTCGATTAAGCAGAAGGTCTGTCGCATGCGTCCGGAAATGTCAAAAAAGATCAAAGTTGAGGTTATGAAACAATTCAATGCAGGTTTCTTAGTAGTGATGTCATATCCTTAATGGGTTGCAAATGTTGTTCTGTTACCAAAGAAAGATGGTAAGGTACGTATGTGTGTATATTACAGGGATCTGGACAGGGCAATCCCCAAAGATGACTTCCCGCTTCCATATATTGATATTTTGGTCGACAGCACTACCCAGCACAAGGTATTCTCCTTCATGGATGGTTTCTCGGGTTATAATCAGATCAAGATGGTTCCTGAGACATGGAGAAAACAACCTTCGTCACACAGTGGGGATCTTTTTGTTACAAGGTCATGCCTTTTGGGTTGTAGAACACCGGGGAAACTTATCAACGTGCCATGGTAACTTTATTCCATGACATGATTCATCACGAGATATAATTCTACATCGACGACATGATAGCAAGGTCACAGACTGAATAAGAGCACCTTGGTCATCTGCATATACTGTTTGAAAGGCTAAAGAAGTACAAACTAAGGCTAAATTCAAACAAATGCACTTTTAGGGCGAGGTCTCGAAAACTTCTGGGTTTCATCGTCAGTGTTAAAGGTATTGATGTTGATCCTGCAAAAGTTAAAGCTATTCAAGAAATGTCGGCTCCCCATACTAAGAAGGAGGTCAGAGGTTTCTTAGGACGACTGAATTACTTTTCCCGATTCATTTCTCATTTGATCCCTACCTGTGAGTCAATCCTTAAGCTACTTAAGAAAGATCAAGTAGTAAAATGGAATGACAACTGTCAAATAGCCTTTGATAAAATCAAGGAGTACTTACAAGAACCTCTAATTCTGATGCCAGTAGTTGAAGTAAGACCTTTGATCATATACCTAACAGTTCTAGAAAACTCAATGGGGTGTGTACTAGGGCAACATGACGAGTCTGGTCAAAAAGAACATGTAATATACTACCTTAGCAAAAAGTTTACCGATTTTGAAACAAGGTATTCACTACTCGATAAAACTTGTTGTGCTTTGGCATGGGCTGCTCGTCGACTAAGATAGTATATGTTGGCTCATACTACTCTATTGATCTCTAAAATGGATCCCATCAATTACATATTCGAGAAGCCAACTCTCTCCGGAAGAATAGCCCAATGGAAAATGGTCCTAACAGAATACGACATTCAGTACACCATTCAAAAGGCAATCAAAGGAAGTGTACCGGCAGATCATTTGGCGCATCAAGCTGTAGATGACTACCAATCAATGAACTTTGAATTCTCGGATGAGAATATCATGCTAATTATAGATTGTGAAGAACATGGACCGTAAGAAGGACCTGAGCTAGGATCTCGATGTAATATGGTTTGCGATTGAGCTTCTAATGCACTTGGCAACGAAATTAGTGTTGTAATTATCTCTCCTCAAAGTTGCCATACACCCTTCACCGCCAAACTTTGCTTTGACTGCACCAATAACATGGCTGAGTATGAAGCGTGCATTATGGGTATTAAAGTTACTATTGACCTGAGAATCAAATTCTTAAGTGTATACGAGGATTCAGCCTTGGTAATAAGTCAAGTCAAGGGAGAATGGGATACAAAGCATCTGAATCTTATCCCTTATCGAGAATTTGTGCTAACCTTGATTTCGTACTTCGAAGAGATTACTTTTGAGCATATCCCAAGAGAAGAGAATCTGTTGGCGGACACATTAGCTACCATGTCATCCATGTTCAAGGTTAGATGGGACAATGAGGCTCCCAGAATTACCGTTGAAAGATTCGATGAACCAACACATTGCTACGAAATTGATACTGATAGAGTAGAAGAAAAAACTTGGTTTTATGAAGTGAAAAGGTACCTTGAAGCTCAATAATACCCTGAAGGGGCATCAATCAATGACAAGAAATTCCTAAGGAGGTTATCGGCTAAGTTCTTCTTAAGCAATGGAATCTTATACAAGCGCAGTCATGATTCGACTCTGCTTTGTTGTATGGATAAGAAGGAAGCAGAGGAAATTATGCGGGATATTCAAGAAGGTATCTTTGGTACTCATTCTAGTGGGCATAATATGGCTAAGAAGATTTTGAGAGCATGTTACTATTGGTCGACTATAGAAACCAACTGTCACCATCACTCGAGAACTTTTCATTAGTGCCAGATCTATGCTGATAAAGTTCATGTGCCTCCAATTCCTTTGAACGTCATGACTTCTCCTTGTCCATTCATAATGTGGGGCATTGATATGATCGAAGAAATCAAGCCTACTACTTCCAACGAAAATCGCTTCATTCTCGTCGCCATTGACTACTTCACAAAATGGGTTGAAGCAGCCTCATTTGCCTCTGTTACCAAGAATGTTATGGCCCAGTTCATCAAGCATAACCTTATATGTTGATATGGCATCCCTGAGAGAATCATCGTAGACAATGGTACTGTGATACGGTGGCAGAACCGACTGTTTAATACTGGTTTGCGTTTTGCGTTTTTTGTTTGCAAAATGTTGCGGTAAGCAAGAGTCGTCACCGACTTTTATTTTATCCAACTGGAAAGGAAAAAAGCACAGAAAAATTCCTTTTTCGAGATTTTGAGTACGGGGAGTAGATTATAGAAAGGGAAGGTATTAGCACCCTTTCTATCCGTAGTTTTCTATGGGCTCTTAGGTACTTGCTCATCATTTTTAAAATTGCTTCCGTGTTTGTGTGTTTTGAAAAGTTTTTGTTTTACTTCGATTTAACCCTTGCTTCTGTCTTCAAGAGTGTTACGAAGTGTTTTTGAAAACTTTGCTTGAAAAGAGTGTAAGTGTGAAAAAAAATTGTTTTGAGCAAGTACCTACTAGTATCTACCTACTCGAAAAAAAGAATGTTTATGTTCTTGTTTCCTTTAGACAGTGTTATCCCACTACTATTGAGTAGGTAGCACCATCGTTGGAGTTTTAAGGGTCAATTCGAAAAGGGACGTACGATCACTAAAGCAGTGTTAGGACGTCTTAGAAATAACCCTAATGTCTTAAGATCATATTCGAGGCAACATTTTCGAGGCAACCTTTCCGAGGCAACATTTTCAAACGGGACATTTGATCTTTGTTTAGACAAAAGAGCGACCACTAAAATACCCTATACTTAATGATCGTTTACCGAAGGCAACTGAAGTGAGGGTATACCCTAGAAGTGTGCATGTGCGAGTGATTCAATTTCAAGTTATTATCTTTGCACATTTAGGGTTTGCTAACTGTTTTAAAATTTACATACAGTCTTGTCATGCAACCCTATTATCATACATCTAACAGTTAATACTTGTGGAAATTAAAAATGTGGAAAATAAAGCTACGCTATTACAAGGCTTTGGGGATTAATTACATAGCCAAAAACCCGTAAAATGATAAATAAACAAAAAATAAAGGTCCTAATTAATCTATTACATTCCCATGAGCAATTACATCAATATGGTAAAAATAAGTAAACACGCGCGATGAATCGAGGACGAATAAAAGTAGGGTTTTTACCCCGTCTAACCTAATTACAAGAAGAACTATTTTTTTGGTTGTTTTTTGATTATTTTAAGGAAATAAGGTTTTAAATTAAATATGTACAAACCTAATTTCTAATTAAATTAAATTAATGAAAATAAATAATTTTGTACCTATTTTGTGTTTTGGTTATTTTTTAAGAAAAGAAAATAGAAATTAGATTAAGTAAAAACCCTAGTTTCTAATTTGTTTTAATTTATTTACAAAGACAATTAAAGTTATCCTAAAATTAAATAAACTAATTAAATTAATTAATAAAAAAAACCTAAATCTAATTTGATGAAAAATTATTTTTATGGTTTTTTGATAAAAAAAGAAGAATTAATTTGTGTTAGTAAAATAATTTAATTGAATTAAATAAAGAAAATAAAGAAAAAGAGTATTGGGCCTGTTTACTAGAAATTGAGGGGGTCTCTATAGCAAATTCTGAGCCCAAGAACCTTGGCCCATGTTTGACTTTTAGATTCCATGTTGTACATTGATTAGGGTGCATCATGGTCCTTCATGTGATGGCCTTTGGATCCAGATTGTGAACAATCTGATGGTTGAAAGATGATGGTCCATGGTGGCCTTTTGGCCTATACAAGTGCATGATTATACAAGACAAAATAATATTAAAGAATATGGGGGACCTGGGACTCGAACCCAGGTCCTATGGCCTTTCCATTCACCTTCAAACCAGCTGAGCTGGGCGCATTTGTTGTATATGAAATAATAATAACTAATAATATGTAATAATGTGAGTTAGTGGGGGACAAACAAAAAACGCGCGCCAGAATTCAAATGGGCAAATGGGATGGTGCCACGCAGGTCTTCTTCCTCCTCTCTCCGTTGGTAAAAGTCAGAGACTTTTACCTACAGACATAGGTTCGTCGCTATAACTCCTACATATTTCAAAATCACATACAAGCATAATAAATAAAATCTAATGATGTGGACCAATTCGTCTTGGCCTGGTGAGCATCATGGGGCCCTTCTTGTGGACCAATTTTGTCTGTATAAAAAGATCTCAAAATGCAACAAAAAACCCTAGCAATGGTGGATTTTAATATAGCCAACAAAAATGAAATTAATCATCACCATGAGCTTGCAAACACGTTAGGGATTATAAACATGCTATTGAAACATGATAAATATGCAAGAATAAAGAGATTCGAGTTTAAAAATAGTGACAAACCGTGGGGGTCATGGAACCAAATTCTGGGCACGAAGACGCTTGCTTTTGATTGGTATAGCTTCCTTATACTCCCAGGAAGCAAATGGGATGGCTTGGGAATCTTGAAAATGCTTGGAAGTATGAAATCAAGTCACCACTTTTCTTGAGTTTTTCCATGTTTCGTTCTTCCTCTACACGCCTCCAAAACCTTGTGTTTTTGGTCTGCACTTGTCCACTATATATCACTGGTAGAATTAGGTTTACAAGTGTGCTTTCAATCTTTGTCAATTATGGTTTTTGATCTTGATTTGATTCTCATGAAGATCTTTCCAAAATAGGCCAAAAATCAATCTTTTCATGAACAAGCATGCCTTGCACGATTTGATTTTGTTGCTAGTTGTACAAAGGACCTGAAACATGCACAAAATCTTAAGGTTTGAATGATTTGGATATTTCCATGATTTATTTTGATTTAATTTGATTTAATGAAAATAAAAAATAAAAATAAATGGAAAAAATAAAATAAAGGCAAGGGGAAAGAGTTAGGGCTCGTGGACCATGTTTCAAACTCAAAACAACTGCAAAAAGTTGGGCCCATTTGACAAAAATTGCAATTTGAGGTACTTTTGACTTTTGGCAATTTTGCAAAAAAGGTCAACTTCACCAATGCATAACTTCTTCAATTTTGACTCTATGAAGATGTTCTTGGACTTTTTAGAAAGCTCAAGATGTCCTCTAAGCAACCCTTTTGGTCTCATCTCAATTGAGTCTTCCATGTTCATGTATGAGGCTTTGACAAAAACGGTGTTTTTGTTGACTTTTCAAAATGACCTATAATGTCTAAATTCATAACTTCTTGTGAGTGCATATTTTGAACTTGGGAGATGAATAAGAATTGTAGGTAATTTCATCCTCTTAAAAATTAGCTTTTGATGGGTCATTTCTCATAAAGTATGAGAAAGTTATGCTTGGTCAAAGTTGAGTTGACTTTTCCTACAAAACCCTAATTTATCAACTTTTGAGTTTTGATAAATTGTGAGCAATCCTTAAGGAATCATGATCAACCCTTAATCAAATGATGAATAATACTTCAAAATGAGAATGTTGACTAAAAATATTGAAGTTTGACTGTATGTGGGCCACAGGTGACTTTTGCCCTAGCACAGTCGACTTTAAGGCCTTTGAGCAATTGATTGAGCAAACTTTCTCTGCAAGGCTTGAAACTTGACATGGATGATCTTGAGAACATATTAGGACAATAGTGATCATTTGTGATCCCTTGGTCTCAAGTATCTTGCTGCAACATGAAACCCTAATTTTAGGTAGACTGTCTTAGGAGAGAGCTTGTCTGGTCATCCCTTGGAATTCCTTGGGCAATTTGAAGACCTCACTTGAAATGTATTGAGAAATATGGGAGGGAAAATTTTGGTTACAACAGGTACCAACCTCAACAACATTGTGATCACTAAACTTGGCACATAGTTCAAGATCAAGCACCATAACTCTTCTATGTATCGACCAAAGATGAATGACATAGTGGAAGCCGCCAACAAGAATATTAAGAAGATCATACAGAATATGGTTGTGACTTAAAAAGACTGCCATGAGATGTTACCATTTTCTCTTCATGGCTATCGCACTTCAGCGCGAACATCAACTGGGGAAACCCCATTCTCTCTGGTCTATGGCATGGAAGATGTCTTACCTATTGAAGTTCAGATTCCTTCTCTAAGGATTATGAAAGATGCAGACTTAGACAAAGACGAGTGGATTCATACCAGGCTAGACCAGTTGAATCTGATTAACAAAAAAAGGCTTGTGGCTCTCTGTCATGGTCAGATGTATCAGAAACGTATGATAAAGGCATTCAATAAGAAGATCATGCATCGAGTATATCAGGCTGGTGACTTGGTAATAAAGCGCATCATTTTACCGCAAGGTGATCCCAGGGGAAAATGGACTCCCACCTATGAAGGGCCATTTATTGTCAAGAAAGTATTTTTGGGCGGTGCTATAATACTAACCACCATGAACAATGAAGATTTCCTGCACCCTGTGAACATGGACATAGTCAAAAGATACTACGCATGAAAACGACTTGCTAGGTTGATTGTCCTAGGAAAAAATAAGGGCATCCCGGAGAACCAAAGGGTTTTTTGCATAAAATTAAGGATATATATAAAATATTGTACACCTGACAAGTCGAAAACCTGAAAAGGCGTCTTGGGCAAGAAAGGGTATCCCGGTGGACTGAAAACTCGAAAGGGAGGTCCAGGAAAAAGTTAGGGATTAAAAGCGTATGAATATGTACCGTTGGATCACTTACAACAAGCTTTATCACCAAAGTCAAAAGTTCAAATGGTATGGATCGTGTGATCGGTGGATCTGGAACTGACTGTTTAATGCTGGTTCGCGAAATGTCGCGGAAGCAAGAGTCGCCACCGTCTTTTATGTTCTCCAAATGGAAAGGACAAAAGCACAGAAAAATTCCTTAAAGAGATTGCTCTCGGTTCGGGAGGTAGATTATAGAAAGGGAAGGTGTTAGCACCCTTTCTATCCATGGTTATCCATGGGCTCTTAGATACTTGCTCATTTGTGTTTTCAAAATGGTTTGTTTGCTTTTCAACTGTGGGTTTTAAAAAGTTTCTTTGAAAATTTCAGTTCGACTCTTGTATCAGTCCTCAAGAGTGTTTGAAAAGTTGCTTTCGAAAGCTTTTTGAAAAGGTGTCGGTGTGAAAAGTATTTTTGAATCTTGTTTTGAAGTTAGAGCAGGTATCTAGAGTCGTCTACCTACCCTAAGGAATTCGTCTGTGTAAATGTCCTTTAAAGTAGTGCCATCCCACCATTGAGAGGTAGGTAGCACCACCATTGGAGGTGTTCGGGTCAATTCGAGGTTAGGGACATGGTGATCACCAGAGCAATGGGAAGATACCTTAGAAGCTACCCTCATGCCAGGTTCCCGGATCATGAGGACTTACTAAGACATCCTCTACTCGACGATCACCTTTCGAGGCAAGGCAACAGTGAGGCGTACCCTAAGGGTGGTGTGTGATTTGTGTGTCAGATTCATTTATTTTGGTCTTGTCATGTCAAAGTGATCTAAGCGTTTGTTTTTATTTTAGGCCATTCATTCTTGCATGCATTTATTTAACAGTTAAAAAGTTGCGGAATATAAAAGTTCTAAACTATTACAAAGGCGCGGGTCCACATCGCCAAAATTTAATCCAGGACCCGATTTGACAGAAAGTAAATAAAGTGCGAGAAATAAAATGTCCGAGTTTACAAGGCTTTGGGAGAGTTACATTAATATTATAAGAAATAAAATAAAAATGCGCGAATTGGAATTAAAGTTGGAAGCGAGGGCGTTGGACCCTTTTTTAATGAAATTAAATTATTATTTACAAATTAATTCAATTAAGGAAAAAGAAATTATTTTTTTAGTTTTTTGTATTTATGGTTTTTATGTGAATTAAATGAAATTAACTAATTAACCCTAATTCTACAACTTTTATTTATTAAGAAAATATGAAAATTATCTACCATTAAACCTAATTTAATTAATGCAATTTGATTTATAAAAATAATTAATTAATTATGGTGAAAAGAAAAGAAAAAGGATAAAAATTGATACAAACCCTAATTCTACAAATTTTTGATTTATTAAGAAAAGATATTAAAATTAACCCTAAGTTTAAATCTAATTAATTAGTGAGGTTTATTTACAAAAATATTGGTTAAATAAAATATATTTAATTTTTTTGTCTTTTCTGATTTTTCTATTGTTTTTATATTTTTTATGAAAATAATTAAATTAAAGGAATTGATTAAAAAAAAGAAATAATTGAAATAAATAAAATAAATAAAAGAGAAGAAATACAATACCTTGGGGGTTTCTGTCCCCAATAGGGAGGTTTTATTCAGTAATTCAGGCCCATTAAGCTCATGGCCTTATTGACTTTTGTGCCAGCGTGTAACTCCATTGACTGACGCCCATGGTATTCAGCAAATCTGGACCTTTGGACTGAGACCATTGCACGCGTGGCAAGCATGGATGTGGAGAATATGGTGAACTTCTTGTATTGAAACTGCATAGGATGACAATTAGAAAAATAATATTGGAAAGGGATGGGGACCTGGGGTTCGAACCCAGGTCCCAGGGATTACCAGTAATGCGCTTTGCCAACTGCTCCACACGCGCGTTTTGTATATTATATGACAAACAATTATTATAAAATAAAACAAATCGTTAGTGACTTTTTCGCGCGAAATTTCAAATCAACCAATTATTGCTGGACACTTCATCATCTTCTTCTTCATTTCGTTTTTCCCTGAAAATAAAAGAAGGTTAGCGGGGTTTTAAACCCCCCCAAAATATGCATATTTCCATAATAGCGAACAGGCCATGTGGGTACATAAATTAGGCGCGAGGGTTCTATTCAGATCGTCCAAGCATGGTGAGTTTGGTTATGGTATTGAGGTGTTCCAATTTCACAGCATTTAGAAACGCCCAAATTAAAAGCTTGGTAACCCTAACTTGTATCAATGGTGAAATCTCCAATAGTGCACAAAAACTCAATCAAATTATAGGGTTAGCTTCAGAATCATCCACTTAGTATAAATCCATGAATAAAATGCCATGAGAATGCTTGAAAATCAAAACACGAATATGCATATTATTGAGAACAGTTTGAGTTATAACTACCAATTCTTGATGCTTCAAGCTACAATTTTGATTCAGACTCCTTCCTTGAAGTCTCAGCAAGCCAATGGAACAATTATCCTGGCTTGAATCGCCCTAGAACCTAGTTTTCAGTTTTCAATTTTTTGGCAAAAAACTCAAGTTTTGTTATGGAGGTATGGCGCAGCTTTGTGGTTCTGGACACTAGGGTTAGGTTTGCACATGTATAGAGAACGAATTTGATCAATAATCCAAGCCCATAGCCTTGCTTTTAATGATTTTCAAGATTTGATTTTCAAGAATCTTTTCCAATATTTCTTCATGCATATTTGATACAAATCATGGCCAATCACTTTAATTCCTTCCATATCTGATCATGCACGAAATCTTGAGCTTATTCCATGCATAAAAAGATTTAAAAAGTTAGGTTTAGTATTTTCCACATATTTATTTTAATTAAATGAATTATTAGTCATTAAAAATCCAAATAAATAAATAAAAATGATGAAAAACTTCCCTTTGGGCCAAATGGTCGTGCACATGCCTTGGATGATGGATTTTGGAAGAAAAAGAGGCCCATTAGCATTTTTAAGACTTTGGAAGCAATGTTGACTTTTCAAAATATCCAAAAATTTCCCAACTTCCACAAGGCATAACTTGCTCAATTTTTATGCTTTGCTCATGTTCTTGGACATTTTGGAAAGGTATTTCAGTCCTCTAACCAATGCCTTTGGTCCCATGTCATTTGTATTTAACAATCTCAAGTTATGGCCTTTGACTTAAAGTCCCTTTTTGTTGACTTTTGAAAATGACCTATAATGTTGAAATTGATAACTTTTTGTGAGAGCATTTCTTGGACTTGAAGTATGAAGAGGAGTTGTAGGAAATGTCTGTATCTTCAAAATGAGCTTTGGATGGAATTTTTCTGATAATCCATGTGGAAGTTATGCCTTGGTCAAGTTACAGTTGACTTTTTCAACTATCCAAATATGGAAACTTTTGCATCTTGAGACTTTTTGAGCCAAGCTTTGAGAATCATGATCAAGCATTGATCAAATGATGTTTGTGGCTTCAAAATGAGATGTTGACCAAAAATTTGAACTTTTGACTGCCAAATGACCATTTTGCCCCTACAGTTGACTGTAGTGCAATTAGGGTTTTTGACTGTGCAATTTTGTGCTGTAAGTCTTGAAACTTGACATGAGGATACTTGACCATGTTTGTAGGTATGTGAGACTTGATTGGACCCTTGGAAACTTCAATTTCTTTGTCAGAACCAAAACCCTAGTTTTTTACTGTTAGGAGGCCCTTGAACTGTGCAACCCTTGGGGAATTTTGAAGCATGCTCTTTGCAATTCTTGAAGAATATGGGAGGGCAAATTTTGGGGTACAACAGTTGCCCCTGTTCAATCTTCTTAGACCTGTGGATGCAGATTGGCTGACGTGCCTTTCGTGATCCGAAGGTGGAAGATGATTGAACACTAGAGTGCCCAGAAATTTGCGCTCACATAGTAGTGTGATGGTGGGGGAATGGGCTTATAGATGCCATTTGGAGATTGTTGGATAGGATGATGGGCTTATAGATGCCACGCTAAGAGGTGATGGACGGTGGATGGGCTTATAGATGCCATCTGGATATTGATCGCGTAAGAGATTCCTTAGCGAGAATTTGCGTACCTGCAAAAGAAAAAGATTACCTGACCCGTTACAGGAGCTGGTCTTTAGGTTCTTTGTAGATGTGTCCTGACTGGTTACAGGAGCTGGATCTGGAGCTTCAAAAGGTGATGAACGAACCAGGGATGATTACTACCTCAACAGGAACGGTGAGAGAACCTTGGATGATTACTACCTCAACAGGAACGCTGAGAGAATCTTGGACGATTTCTACCTCAACGGTAACGCTGAGAGAATCTGGGGACGATTACTACCTCCACAGTAACGGGGAGAGAACCATAAGCGACTTCAACCTCAACAGTAATCATTGAGAGAATCTTGGGCGACTTCAACCTCAACAGTAATCATTGAGAGAATCTGGGGATGATTTCTACCTCCGCAGTAACGGGGAGAGAACCATAGGCGACTACAACCTCAACAGTAATCATTGAGAGAATATTGGATAACTTCTTCTTCAACAGTAACGCTGAGAGAAACTTGGGGCGATTACTACCTCCGCAGTATCGGGGAGAGAACCACAGGCGACTACAACCTCAACAGTATCATTGAGAGAATCTTGGATAACTTCTACTTCAACAGTAACGCTGAGAGAATCTTGGGGCGATTACTACCTCCGCAGTAACGGGGAGAGAACCACAGGCGACTACAACCTCAACAGCAATCATTGAGAGAATCTTGGATAACTTCTACTGAGTCTTTATCAGAAAAATCTGTTAGGGGTCGATTTAGCTGGACTAGAGAAGGCTTTGGACTGGATAAGAAACAGAAAATCTTAGGGTCGATTAACTGAACCGGTCTAGGTCTTGAAATGTCTTCAACTGGATAAGAAACAGGGAGATCTTAGGGTCGATCTGACTGAACCAGAGAAGGCCTTGGACTGGATAAGAAACAGAAAAATCTTAGGGTCGATTTAACTGAACCGGTCTAGGTCTTGAAATATAGCTGAGAACTTTAACTGGCTTTTTTCTGAAAGGTAAAGGTCAGTCATATGCAATGCATGATATAGATCAAGCAATGATGTTCTCAACATAAATGAGATTTGTAAGATATGATGCGTATATGCATGCTATAATGATGTATGGAAATGTGATGTTTATGAATATATGTTTTTTCGTCTAGGAAAGTAAATCCTTGACGGGTGCCGGGAAGTCACTCCTGGGCTGATGTTGGAGAATAAATTTTTGCCTCCGCTGGGGATGATAGTTGTAAGAATACCGGTAGGAGAAGATAACTCCGTTGGGGAATAAACTTGGCGAATGGAATACTCTGTGGGGAGAAAAGTACTCTAACAATCTTGCTGGGAAGCAATACTCTGTGGGGAGAGAGGTACTTTGTTGAGTTGTTGATAATAACTTGCTGGGGATACCCTTGATATGTTGGAAGTGTTAATAGACTTCGCTGGGGATAAGAAGACTTTGTCAAGGACGCTCTTTCCGTGGCTTTTGGCTGAGGATAACCCAGTTATATCCTAGTAAGGAAATAACTCTTTGAATAAAGCCGGGAGACGCGCTCGTGTTCTGCGAGGATAAGCTTCCAGAATCTATTGGGGATAAGCTTCCTGCTTGGGGAGATGGATTCCAACTTTTCCTGGGGAAACTGGATTGGACTCTCCTGGAGAAGTTTTGAACTGTATCGGGGGAGTGACTCCTGCTGAATGTTTGATATACTGTCGGGGAACAATCTTTAGACCAAGATTGCCGGGGATGCTTGTTAAGAATGTATATATGCTGCTGGGGAGTGTTGGGATCTGCTGGCGGATATCCAACTTCCTTAAGGTTGATAATAGCTTTGCTTGGAGAGTGCACTGACTTGCTGGCTCACTCTCTGGGGAATTGGGATGTACCGGTTATGTTCTTCAGCTGAACCTACCTTGATACCTTGGAGGACAGAACAATTATATTGCTTAGACAACTCTTTATTGCCCCTGTTTCTAATGTTACCTGTAATTAATCCTTTGTTTCGTATGCAAATATTCATGAGTTAGCAAATTATTGTCAATGCATATATCACAAATTGAACCTTGGACGTTCTTCGCAAAACAAAACAGAAAAGGAAAAACAATTGGCAATTTTAACTGAAAAGTATATTTGTATTGATTTTTGAATTTGCCTGTAAAATAGGCGTTTATGTACAAGAGGCTGACGTCCTAGTAAGAGAACATCGCCGAACAAAAGAGTTTATACAATTTGTACAAAAGAAAATAAAACAGCTGTGTGAAATGAATGATCCCACTAGGTTTCAACTCTGCTATTGCCTTTATAACTCCGAGCGTCTCATCACTTGATGACCTTAGTTGAAGATGAAGCTGACTGATCGATGCCGTCTGAACTTGATATAGATACTGGATTCTGGATGCAAAGTGATCAATGAGACATAGTATTACGCTTTATCCCTAACTTTTGCCTGGACCGCCCTTTCGGGTTTTCAGTCCACCGGGATACCCATTTTTGCCCAAGCTGCCTTTTCAGGTTTTCGACTTGCCGGGTGTACAGATTTTTTTATTTCATCCCTTCATTTTGCCCGAACCCTTTTGGTTCGCCGGGAAGCCCTAATTTTTGCCTAGGCATGTCAGCCTAGCGGGTCTTTTTTATGCGTAGTATCTTTTTACTATGTCTGCATTGGCGGGGTGAGGAAGGTCGTCACCATCCATGTTGGTTAGAATCATGGCTCCTCCCGAGAACACATGTTTAACCACAAATGGCCCTTCGTACGTAGGGGTCCATTTGCCCCTTGGATCACTCTGAGGAAGGATGATTCGCTTAATTACCAGATCCCCAACTTGATATTCCTGTGGTCTGACCTTTTTGTTAAATGCCCTGATCATCCGTTTCTGATACGTCTGACCATGACAGATAGCAGCAAGTCTCTTTTCATCAATAAGGTTTAGCTGATCAAGTCGTGTCTGAATCCAATCATCTTCGTTCAGATTTGCATCCTTCATTATCCGGAGAGAGGGTATTTGCACTTTGATCGGTAAGACTGCCTCCATACCGTAGACCAAGGAGAAAGGAGTTGCCCCGGTTGACGTCCTGGCTGAGGTACGGTACCCATGTAGAGCGAACGGTAACATCTCGTGCCAATCTTTATAGGTCACTGTCATCTTCTACACAATTTTCTTGATATTTTTATTTGCTGCTTCTACAGCCCCATTCATCTTCGGTCTGTAAGGAGAAGAGTTGTGGTGCTGTATTTTGAACTGCTCGCAGAGCTCAGTGATCATCTTGTTATTCAGATTGGTACCATTGTCTGTAATAATTCTTTCTGGGACGCCGTATCGACAGATCAAGTTCTGCCGAATGAACCGTGCCACAACAGTCTTAGTTACCGTAGCGTAGGAAGTTGCTTCAACCCATTTCGTGAAATAGTCAATCGCTACCAGGATGAAGCGATGCCCGTTAGATTCCGTAGGCTTAATCTCACCGATCATGTCTATGCCCCACATTGCAAACGGCCAAGGCGCAGTCAGAACATTTAGAGGAACTGGAGGAACATGCACCTTGTCTGCATAAATCTGGCATTTATGGCATGTCCGAGAATGTTGGTAGCAGTCAGCCTCCATGGTGGACCAGAAATACCCTGCCCGAAGGATTTTCTTCGCCATAGTGTGTCCACTGGAATGTGTTCCGAAGGTCCCTTCATGTAGCTCTTCCATGATCCTTTCTACTTCAGTTTTATCCACACAACGCAGTAAGGTCGAATCATGGTTTCGCTTGTACAAGATGTCGTTGCTAAGGAAGAACTTCGCTGCGAACCTTCTCAGAAACTTCTTGTCGTTGACAGATGCACCTTCAGGGTATTCCTGAGTCTCGAGATACCTCTTCACTTCATAGAACCAAGGCTTCTCAGTCACCAATTCAGTCTCGAGATCACAACAGTATGTCGGTTCGTCCAGTTTCCAGATGATGATCCGGGGAGCCTCATTGTCCCATTTGACCCTGAACATAGAAGACATTGTAGCTAACGCGTCCGCTAACTGATTCTCCTCTCTTGGGAAATGTTCAAAGGTTATCTTTGTGAAGTGGGGGATCAATGTCAACACACATTCTCTGTAAGGAATAAGATTCGGATGTTTCGTATCCCACTCTCCCTTGATCTGATTGATCACAAGAGAGGAATCTCCGAAGACACTCAGAAACTTGATCCTTAAGTCGATCGCAGCTTAAAGACCCATGATGCATGCCTCATACTCCGCCATGTTGTTGGTGCAGTTGAAACATAGCTGGGCAGTAAGTGGAGTATGAGTGCCTTGAGGGGATATGATTATGGCGCCGATACCGTTACCCAAAGCATTGGAGGCTCCGTCAAAGGGCATGGACCATCGGGATCCCTCTTCGGGTCCTTCATCCGGTCCAGGTACTTCACAATCAGTCACAATCATGATGCTCTCGTCTGGAAACTCGAAGTTCATTGATTGATAGTCATCTACTGCCTGATGTGCCAAGTGGTCTGCCAATACACTTCCTTTGATGGCTTTCTGAGTTGTGTACTGAATGTCGTATTCTGTCAAGATCATCTGCCATCTTGCTATTCTCCCAGACAGAGCAGGCTTTTCAAATATATACTTTATAGGATCCATCTTTGAGATCAACAAGGTAGTGTGAGTCAGCATATACTGTCTCAGCCGGCGAGCAGCCCATACCAAAGCGCAGCAAGTTTTTTCAAGCAGTGAGTATCGGGTCTCACAGTCGGTAAACTTTTTGCTAAGGTAATAAATGGCATGCTCTTTTCGGTCAGACTCGTCATGCTGCCCCAGCACACACCCCATTGAGTTGTCAAGTACTGTCAGGTATAGTATCAGTGGTCTCCCTTCAACCGGTGGCATAAGGATGGGTGGTTCTTGGAGATACTCCTTGATTCTGTCAAAAGCAGCCTGACATTCATCATTCCAACGTACTATCTATACAACCGAGCAAAGATTAACTCCCGAAACAGGACGGGGAAACTATCTATACAACCGAGTAAAAATTAACTCCTGAAACAGGACGAGGCAACTATCTTTCTTTCTTTATTGTCAGATGAAGATCAATTCCCAAAATAGGACGGGGCAACTATCTTTATCACCAAGTGGTATGAACTCCCGAAATAGGACAGGTTTACCAACAAAGACAGATTATAGACCAATTCCTGAAATAGGACGGGGTGACTATCTACATGACGAACACTTCCTTCAAACATCTTCTAGCTCAGATTAAATCAAGCATAGATTTATTCGGATACTTCATCCAGTAGACACTTTCTGGCTCAGATTAAATTGACCATAGATTTATTATGATACTTCTTACAGTAGATATTTTTCTGGCTCAGGTTAAATCGACGATAGATTTTTCTGATACTTCTCCCAGTTAAAGACGGACACAAAGATATTTGATATTGGGTTCCTATACATTCTTTTTATCACTTTGTTAAACTATCTTCTAAGCATAACTAAGGCATTTGTTATTCCTCCATCTGTATCCAGATCACAGTCCTCCTCTTCATCTTCAGTATTTGATACAAAGGATATGCTTTTGTTCTTCTTTTCAGATCTCTCATTGGTTCTAAATTCAAATGTCATAAGGGATCCAACAAGTTCATCCACTTTCATCTTGTCAATGTCTTGAGCTTCTTCTATGGCAGTTACTTTCATATCAAATCTCTTGGGGAGAGACCTGAGCATCTTTCTCACCAATTTATCTTCGGGTATTTTCTCTCCTAAAGCACTGGAGGCATTAGCAATCTCAAGAATGTTCATATGGAAGTCATTAATACTTTTATAATCCTTCATTCTAAGATTCTCAAATTTTGTGGTGAGCAACTGAAAACTTAACATCTTAACTTTGGATGTGCCTTCATGAGTAGATTGAAGAATTCCCCATGCATCTTTAGCTACTTCACATGTGTTCACTAGTCTAAAAATGGTCTTGTCAATTCCATTGAATATAGAATTCAAGGCTTTAGAATTTCCAAGAGCAATTTCATCTTCTTCTTTAGACCAATCTTCTTTTGGTTTTAACTCAAAATTAGGTTCTCCATTTTCTCCCAATTTGACAGGGTGTTTCCATCCTTTTAAGACAGCTTTCCAAGATGTGTTGTCCAGAGACTTTAGAAAGGTCATCATACATGGTTTCCAATAGTCATAATTACTTCCATCCATAATCGGTGGTCTGTTCACAAATTCTCCTTCCTTGTCCATAGTACCAGAGAGTATCTTCCCTGGATCTCACCCAAGATAGAGCAAGATGTCTGCTCTGATACCAATTGAAATTCTTGTATCAGATATGTAATGTCGAAGGAGATGTCATGACATAAATATCTGAGGAAAATGTAAAGTGCAACAAAAGTAAAAACAATAAAAACACAAGGGATTGTTAACCCAGTTCAATGTACAACAACACCTACTCTGGGGGCTACCAAGCCAGAGACAAGTCCACTAAATAGTATCAATTCATAGACCCTCAGTAAACAATCAGTTTACGATCTAATCACTTAATCACTACCCGTGTTATACTTCTACCTAGGACACACCTAGGTATTAGGCCCTTCTCAAATCCCTTCAATCACTAACAATGAAGAATAATAGAAATATCAAGGTTTAAGACTTCAATCATTCAATACTTAAAAGCTTACGAATGATCCACAATTAACAACTCAAATAATAACTCAAGTATTAAATTAATACTAGAGTGTATTACAATTAAAATACTTAGACTTCTAAAACAGAAATAATGTATTCTTCTTCAAAATTTGTAGTGCTACGAATAAGAATGCAAGTCCTTATAAAAGCGCGGCAATGGGCTTGGGCTGAAAAACAAATATTCTAATCTTTTGAATATTTCCATGAAAACATGCCAAGATATAATCCATAAGGATAATGCAAATAGAAAAATATTCCTCCATATTTTTCGCAAACTATGAGTCACAAATCCTGAATAATGGCGCGCATAAAAATAGGAAACAAAAACTAGAAACAGATATGAAGTTGTGTTCAGCTCAGGAGGCAGATGTCAAGACGTCTGCTTTGACATCATTCAAAACCAGTTTGCTTCAAATATCAATACATTTAGAATAACATTATCAAGTTAGTGTTTTACCAAAATTGCTCCCAACAAACACTTACAAACTTCCCCTTTGGCAAATTTTGGCTAAAACATTATTTGAGCACATTATCAGAGCAACATCACAAGCAAAAAAAAACTTAGTTAGAAGTTAGCAAAAGTAACTAAGTTAGCTGTTAGCAGAGGAATATGTAAGAACATCTTCTCAGACATGAGGCTCCCCCTCAAACATTAAGCTCCCCTCAGTCAGTGGTCAGTCAGTTTCTCTCCCCCTTTTTAGACATAATATGCCAAAGAAAAAATTCATTCAAGAGAATAGTAGTAATAAAATATTCCAAATAAGTACAGACTATAGAATCCAAGCACATACAAGTGCCAAAAAGGAACAAAGGGGTCAAACAAATAAAAAAATATTCTAACTGTCTTCAGGACTAGTAGACTTGGTAGAGTCAGAACTTCTTTCATCACTAGAATCTCCTCCTTCATAGCTCACTCTACCATCAAAGTTATTGTCCTTCTGCAGCTCCTTGATCATCTTTTCAAAAGTTAGCTCTCTTGCTGAGCTAACTCTTATCACATTATCCAGTTCTTTGAAGGCTTCCCTTAATTCAGTAATCATGTCATCCTTGGTTGAGGTCTTGTTTTCAGCAGATGTAGATGTCAAAACAATGTCTGGGACATATTTTCTTGAAAACAGTTTGAAGTGAAGGGTCAGAGCAGACTCCCTCTTGCAAACTACATCATTACCACTCAGAAATCCAGGATGTTGATTAAGAATAATTCCACAAATAAGGGATGGAAAGGCAATATGCATCTTGATGGCACATGTTCCTGCATGCTTAATAGTTTGATAAAAAAATGTAAGCACCATAATCAAACAGTTTCCTGTTTCCAATAGCATAAATAAAATTTCTTAAGCCAATAATGATGGTTGAGGTATGATTGGTAAGAACCCTGTTAGAAGCTCAAATTCTATGAAAGATAGCATATTTCACACTTAGCTTGCTAACATGAAGCTTATTCTTCATAGTCCACTCACTCACTTGGTTAGCAGTGATGGCTTTGCACACTTGATTATCAGTTACTTCCAGCTCACAATAATCATCTTCAGACCTATCTAGAAATCTATTGATAATAGCAGGGGACAATTTTACACACCTACCTCTAACAAACACCTTCCTATACTCCTTACTTTTATGATCAACACAGACAATGCAAACCTGGTAACAGTCTTCATCAATCTACCAGAAGATATCAGCTCCATAATTTCTTTTCATTCCAGAGCACCAGCTCCCAATTCTCTTTCAAGCGCAATTCTTCTTTGAAACACATATTTCCACTTTTCAGCATTCCCAGCAGAATGGAAGGAAATGTTGTCAAGAGGAGCATCAGGTACCCTAACAGAGAGCTTATTGTTTGTAGACTTCTTAATAGGAGAGTTGTCCTGGACATCTCTCTCGACATCATAATCAGAGTCATCTTCTTCAACTAATAAAAATTTCTTCTTACTTTTAGAACTCTTCACAGGAGATATGTTCTAGATATCATCCCCATCATCATCTGAGGATTCATCAGGTCTTACTTTTCTCTTGTTGGAGGAAGGAACCACTTTACTTCCGAGCTTTGGGGGACCATACATAGTTTTCTTCTTGATAATCTTGGGAGGGGGTGTGACATTCACATCCTTCACTTTCCTAGATTTGAGCCTTTTAGTAATTCCAGGCACCACATTAGAAATGAGCTCATTGTCAGACAACTCATCAACATTAACCACATTCTCAGTATTTTGATTTTCTGCAACTTTGGAGCCAATAGCATCTTCCTTAGCAGGAGAGTTCTTCTCAACATCTTGTTCAACATCATCTTCCACTTCCTCTAGAGGAGAAGTAGCAAGTTGTCAAGTTTGCTTTCAGCAGCATCTTTCTTGAAGATAGATGATTCAACAGCACTTTTAGGGTCATTTCCTTTGTCAGTAGGAGCAGGCATACGAGCAAGAGGAGTAGAAATCCCAGGTACAACAAAACCTTCATTTAACACTCTATCTATTATACTTCTAATGCTTCTATCAACATTAACGATGTCTTCTTCTGTCCTATCATCAGTAGCAGTAGAAGTATTACTTTTAGAAGTGTTAACATCGTCTTTGGGCTTCTGTGCATGTGACGATCTGGGTTTCTTGACCTTCTTCTCAAGAGGAAGGATAGTTGTTAGAGGAGTAACCTCAAGTACTCTGTCAAGGGAGAGTTTCTCAGGATGGTTGACATATTTTGAGGGAGACGATTCATGATGTTGAGACATCTTTGAAGATTTTTAAGCAAAGAGATGAAGAATGACAAAGGATCTTTTTCTGTAAAGGAGAATGAAGAGTTTGTAAAAGTAGAAGGAAGTGATGTCGTAGCGTGTGGGGAAATATTTGAAATATTCTTGAAATGATTGCTTATGAAATTTGATTTTTTGGAAACATAAATAATATAATATTACTTTAATGATATTCCAACACGCCCTTAATTGCTACAAACCCTTATATATGCAAATCCCTAGTTTTCCTCTTAAGTTCTCAAACTGGTTTGCAACCAAAGCCTTAGTGAAAAGGTCATCCAGTTGTAATTCAGTAGCTACATGTTCTAAGGCAATAATCTTTTCTTCAACAAGCTCTCTTGTGAAGTGATGACGAATATCAATGTGTTTGGTCCTGCTGTGTTGGATAGAATTTTTTGATATATTTATGGCACTTAGATTGTCACAGAATAATGTCATGGCATCTTATTTGACCTTATATCCTGTTAACATTTGTTTCATCCAAACCAACTAAGAACAACTGCTTCCTGCAACAATATATTCAGCCTCAACAGTGGATAGAGACACAAAATTTTGCTTCTTACTGAACCAAGATATGAGATTATTTCCCAGAAAGAAACATCCTCCTGATGTACTTTTTCTATCATCAGCACTTCCTGCCCAATCAGCATCACAATAACCAATTAAAGCAGATCTAGATTCATGAGAATATAACATACCATAGTCACTTATCCCATTCACATATTTAAGAATTCTCTTCATATGGTTGGCATGACTAACTTTAGGATCAACTTGATATCTAGCACACACCCCTACAACAAAGGCAATGTCAAGTGTGCTGGCTGTGAGGTATAGAAGACTGCCTATCATACTTATGTAAAGACTTTGATCCACACTTACTCCTTTTTCATCTTTAGACAACTTCAGATGTGTGGGAGCAGGTGTTCTTTTGTGACTGGAATTTTCCATCCCAAATTTCTTTACAATATTCTTCACGTACTTGCTCTGAGATGAAAATATGGAGTCGCCCATTTGTTTAACTTGTAGACCAAGAAAGTAGGTTAATTCACCAACAAGTCTCATCTCAAATTCTGACTGCATTTTCTTGACAAAATGTTGAACCATCTCATTTGGCATCCCACCAAATACAATATCATCAACATAAATTTGTTCAATCATGATCTTCCCTTCTTCTTCCTTGACAAAAAGATTTTTGTCTATGTCACCTTTCCTATATCCATTCTCATCAAGAAATTCTATTAATCTCTCATACCAAGCTCTTTGAGCTTGCTTTAATCCATACAGAGCTTTCTTCAGTTTGTAAACATGTTTAGCAAAACTTGGATCAACAAATCCCTTAGTTTGTTCCATATAAACTTACTCATTCAGATAGCCATTTAAGAAGGCACTCTTTACATCCATTTGAAACAGTTTAATTTCAGAATGCATGTAACTCCTAAGAGTAGTATGATTGATTCAAGTCTAGCTACAGGGGCAAAGGTTTCATCAAAGTAAACTCCTTCAATTTGAGTGTATCCTTGTGCAGCTAATATTTCCTTATTTCTAGTGAACACCCCTTTTCATCAATTTTATTCTTATACACCCATTTTGTGTTAATCACATTTATCCCTTCAGGTATTGGAACTAGATCCCAAACTTTATTTCTACTAAATTTTCCTAGCTCTTCTTGCATAACATTAATCCATAACTCATCAGCTAAGGCCTCTTTGACATTCTTAGGCTCAATTTTTGAAACAAAGAAATAGTTTGATATCCCTTCTCTTGATCTAGTAGTAACTCCTTTATTTAGATCTCCTATAATAAGCTTCTTAGGATGATCTCTGGGTTATAATTAAAGGCCCTTTATTGAGATGATTAGGCTCAGGATCTTCTTGAGGTGGATTAGAATCAATACTTCTGTCATTTGATTCTATTGAAATATCAGACAAGGATGTTCCAACATATTCTATGACATCTTCTTCATCATTTCATCCTCTATCATCAATAATAACATTTATGGAATCCATCATAACCTTGGTTCTGGTGTTAGAGACTCTGTAGGCTCTACTATTTGTAGAGTAACCCAGGAACATTCCTTCATCACTCTTGGGATCCATCTTCCTCCTTTGTTTGCGACCAGCTAAGATGTAACATCTACTTCCAAAAACACGAAAGTATTTGACAGTGGGTTTTCTTCCCTTCTACATTTCATACAAGGTGGCTGAAGTGCCTTTCCTTAGAGTGACTTTGTTATGGATATAGCACGCAATATTCATAGCTTCAACCAAAAGGTAGTAGGGTTACTTCTTAGCACGAATCATAGCTCTGGCAAATTCTTGAAGGGTTCTGTTTTTGCGTTCCACAATCCCATTTTGCTGAGCAGTAATGGGAGAGGAAAATTCATGACTGATTCCTTCAGAAGAGCAAAAATCAACAAATTTATTATTTTCAAATTCCTTTCCATGACCACTTCTGATTCTGATGACATGACTATGTTTTTCTCTTTGATGTTTTTAACAAAGATCTTTAAACACTTCAAAAGTTTCTGATTTTTCTCTGATAAAACTTATCCATGTCTACCTAGAGTAGTCATCTACAACAACACAGGCATACTTCTTTCCACCAAGACTTTCAACCTACATAGGTCCCATCAAGTCCATGTGAAGAAGTTCAAAAACTTTTGATTTAGTAAGATGTTGGATCTTCTGATGTGACATCTTAGTTTGCTTTCCAATCTGAAAGTCACCACATATTCTCCCTTCTTCTGTATTGAGCTTAGGAATCCCTCTCACTGCTTCTTAATATATGATTCTTTTCATTCCTTTCATATGCAAGTGTCCCAATTTTTGATGCCATAGTTTAACTTCATTTTCTTTGGCTAAAACACATGTTGAGGAAAAGTTGAACTCTTGGGGAACCCATAAATAACAGTTGTCTTTAGATTTGATTCCTTTCATAATGAAACAACCGGCAGAACCGTCATCTGATAATAAAATCAATGAAGTCACCACCGAACGTCTTTTATCCCGCCGAAAGGGAAAGGTGAACATCGAGAAAACCTGAGAAGATGAAATCACGGTCTTGCGACTGAGAGATCAGGTAAGGGAGTATGTTATGTGAGGAGAAGGTATTAGAACCCCACATGCCCGTAGTACTCTATGGTATCCACTCTTGTTGTTCTAATCTAAGGGTGTGTAAAATCTATATCTAGGCTTAAAGCTGAGAAGGGAATGCATGCAAAGAAAAAGTAAAAGAAATTGTGGGGTAAGAAAGGGATATTTACAAAGATATGCTCGATTAGGCCCCACGAAATCCTCTTCCTACGTATCCCTTTTAAGGAATCAGAGCAGCTATAGTTCGGCTCATATATTTTGGTTGGTTTGTGTTTTTTAGTTAAGAAGACAGAAGCAACAATCAAGATGGCAAAACATCAGATAAAATGACAAAACATCAACAAAAATTGTAAAACAATAAAAAGGAATGACAATACATCACATGGTAACACAAACTCATATAAGATGATAAGACGTCAGCGTGATAACAAAATATCAGACAAGACGACAAAACATTATGCCTAACAATGATATCAAAAATCAAAGTAGGATGACAAACATACGTGATGATGAAACATCGGAAACAAACATATGCGATGGAGAAACATCGAAAAAAGATAGCAAGATAGCAAGATAGCATGGCGAAGATGACGGGACATCAACAATCTAGATGATAGAACTTCACACCTAACAATGATATTGAGAATCAGGGTAGGATAACAAACACATGTGATGGCAAAACATCGGCAACAACCATATGTGATGGCGAAACATCGGCTAAAAGATCGCAAGATAACATGGCAAAGATGGCGAGGCATCACAATTCAGATGATAAAACATATCACCTAACAATGATATTGAGAATCAAAGTAGGATAACAAACATGTGCGATGGCGAAACATCGACAAAAAGATAGCAAAATATCATGGCAAGGATGGTAAAACATCCAATTGAATATGTTTAAAACAAAGCCAAAAGGCGCACAAACAATTAAGGTTGGTTTGTATTTTTTACCTTGAAGAAGGATTTAAGTTCA
Organism: Vicia faba; assembly: GCA_948472305.1. NCBI lineage: Eukaryota > Viridiplantae > Streptophyta > Magnoliopsida > Fabales > Fabaceae > Vicia > Vicia faba. Next base: position 877,974,730 of record OX451735.1, read on the forward strand.
TTAGAGATGTTTTATGATTTTCCAGAATAAGTTTTAGTTTTAAGATGCAATATGCAAAGAAAGGAAAAATAACTAAGGGAGACTAGCCTAACACTACTCCTAATGTTATCATACAATGATTGACCCTAAGGTTGAGGATGAAAAGGGAGCTTATACCCTAAGTTAGCATGCATGAATATCTATCCTAATGTCTAGCTCAAAAGCTACTCTAATCGAGTGATCCTAAGGGAAGCAGCAAAAATGTCACAGATTCTGTGACAAAAAAAACAAGCAAACAAATGGCAAAATATCTGGACAAACAAAAGCTCGAGCATCACTCAAATATCAAGCACCTACAAGGCGCAGGCCTAGTAGTAGAAGGGTAGGTCCTGCCATAGACAAGCAACCAAGCATCAGACCAAGGGTCAAGCCATAGCCAAGGGGAGCATATCACCTGAGTCAACAAGCTATAGAATTATAGGATTATAAAAGGGTCCTTAACTGTGATATCAATTACCAGGGAAAGAAAGATCTGGGGGAAAAGACATAGTGCATGTGTACACTAAGCATCAGTGTTGGTCAACACAAGCTAAAGAAAGCATGGTAATCTGATTGCGGGAACCCTTTTCACTTTCCTTTAAAGGACTTAAATTCATTCAGATCTTGGGCATATGTTCGAAGCATCTACTTGTAGAAAGTGAGATTAGGAACGACATTGACTGGAATGTGCAGGGGTCGATTATGAACCCTCTCTGCTTGCCTCCTTTTGAGGACTTATCATCTATAATATATGCGAGCACAAATGTAAACACACCTATAGAATACCTACTTCAAAGGTAGGGTTTTAAACAAACACAATTAGCACACCGATAGAATTGCCTTAAACAAGTCTTTAAATAAACCAGAGGGGTTCCTGACATGATCAGCAACGGAGGCCCCCTTCATACATCTCTATTCCTACTTGTCATGGAATCAGAAAGCAGAAAAATTCCTACTTCTCATGATATCTAGAAAAGCGGTGAAGTGCGGAAATGATGAACGAAGTCACGATGATACCTAACAGAGTATGTTCGTTGCCTCTTCAAAGCCACGAAAGAAAAGAAAAAAACTCTACAGAAGATACTTCATACAAGTGATCAAACGAGTTAATCTCCAAGCGCTTAACATTCCAAATCAACATGTTATCGCAAAACCAATACCAGAATAGCAACAAGAATTAATCATGAAATATGAAAGAAATTAAAGACAAACTCTCAATTAAATTCTAAAAGAGAAAATTTAAAATCAATGTGAATATTCTACTTTTTTTTTGTATCATTTCATCACAATTTTATGATATCAAAACTAATGACAAGAAAAAAATTGCAGAATTATTGAAAGGAAATTCAATTAACCAAACCAAAAAGGATGTGCAAGCTGGATTTAGAATGTAGGTTGCAAAAGTTGTCCCAAGGCCCAACCAGCAATATCCAAGAAGCATTTTTTTGCTGAGTAATCTCCAGGCTGCAAAAATAAGTGATAACGAGCCTGAGGAGAACATAGAGTTTGGCCAAATCCCCTAACATAACCATCAATCCATCACCATATTTTGTTCATAATTTTCAATAAAAATATAAATAAAATAAATTTAAAAAAAATTTATCCATAAATGAGAAACATTGTGTTTTTCTTGGAAGGGTTTAGAATTGTGATGGTTCAGCTTCTTTGTGAACAAGAACTCTCTCCCTTTCTTCTCACAGCGCTGCAGCTCAACCTTTCTTCTTCGGTCAAACATCAACATCCGGCTACCACAGAAAATTGTATCATCTCGTCTCTCTCTAATTCATCTCTATCTCAATCTGTGAACAAGCTTCCTCGAGTTCTCCGATCTCTTTCATCTACCTCCATCATGGAACCTCGGTCGGTGACCATATCGAAAAGTCTAACGAACTCAGAGATTCGTTACGACGGACACTGAAAAGAAGATCCCAAGGTTTTTGTAGCGATGAAAGACGAGTCTCCTTTTTTTAGGTAACGAACTCCATACTTAAATCTCTTCTGGACCTTTCTTTTACTCCTCCTCTTAATTCCGTTTCTTGTTGCGGTCTGATGTCGGCAGATTCGTCCGTGTTGTTTGCGTTTGCTTTATTGTTAATGCAGTAGCATGATGAAATTGAATACGTGGTGAAGTTAAAGGATATCATTGGCGTGAAAATTCATGATGCAGTGAGGTACGCGCTTGTGTTTCAGAAATGAAGGTTGTTATTCTTGCGATGTAAGGAGCGCGCGAGTTATGGATGAAGAGCGCGCGATCTGCGGATGAAGATGACGCTATTTTCGGTTCAGGAGCGTGATGCAATGTTATTATTATTTGGTTGAATGAAGACCGTGAACAAATGAAGATCGAGGTTCGGTTATCATTTCTTGCAGAGAGTAGAGAGAGTTTCAGATTATCTCAGTAGCGATTCTTCTGAGTTCTGAAGAATGGTAAAGATGAAGATGATAGAATAATGGATCTGATAAAGGAGAGGTCTTTTCTGTGGATTTCCAGAGAGAGATAAGAGTCAAGGTTGAAGATATTTCTTGTGATTCTTCTGAAAGTTGAAGAATCCCCTCAAATTGAAAGAGAAAGTTTATTATATAGCAGTAGAAATTTGTTACAGTCGAAGCGATCCTGGCCTTTGGATCTAAAAATCGTTAGAAAATGGATGGTGAGGATTGAAATAATTCTGAGGTTAGTTTGAGGATTTTTTATTTTCTGAGTTTTTACTTTACATGATTTTGTGATTTTTTTTCCTGCAGAAGTATCCTCTGAATCGATCAAGAGGAAAGATGAGGTTTTATATGCAGCTGGAGATGGCAAAGTCAGTTACAAATTGGAGAAATCTTAACCATGTATTTGAGCGTTTGTTAGAAAAAATGGAGGGTAAGGATTGAATATCCCTTAGCTTGTTCTCAAAGTTTCCTAATATTGTCGGGCTGTAAAATAATTTTCTGATATTTTTAATTTTCTGTTCTGATATTTCTTTTTTGAACTGGTGCCGATTTTACTTCTAGATTTTCTGATAAAAGCTGGTTTTTCACTGATGTAGTTAGTATTTGAGTGCAGCAGTTTAATTGATGTGACCCCCCTTGCACACGGTTTTCACCCTTTCCCTTTTATATTTTCCTATTTTTTATACTCTCCTGACTTCACAGATGCAGGGCTGGTACATAGCATAGGACGATGGACTCATGGTAAATAAAATCCGCATATTTGCAAGGCATTTAGCATGAGGTTGGAAGCATACAATTGGCATGGAGATTAGGATATGTTTATCTTGTTTTACTTCTTTTTGCTGTAATGTTTTTTTGTAATGGTGAATGAAGAATTTTGTTGGAAATTTTGAATAGCATTGAGTGATGAATAAAGATGCATCGAGTGAACTTGAGTGAGAAACTTGAACTAAACCTTGAATCTTGTCTTGTAATTTATTACTCCCAAGTGAACAAATCTTTCAAACTTAGAAAATGGATCCACTTGTTAAACTTGATTCAAAATAGTCACTTGTATGGATTTTGAATCGCTCTTAAACTCGAAGGAACTTGAATACCTTTTCTTGATATTTTCATGACAAAGAAAGAATTTTGGGAGAATTTTGGATGATATTGATTCTTTTATAACAAATGAATAACTATCCTCAAAACCTTATAGGAAATTTAGCATTATTAACGAATTAGGATGACGAGAGAATTGACTCTTGATTATGGATAGATCTTGAATAATAGATGATGAACAATGCAATAGTAGATGAATATGCCATTGTTACTTGATCTATGAAATCCAACTATATCTTCCTAACCTTGCAAACATTAAGCGCTTCAATTAATTTGAAACAATCTAAATTCAAAATAATAATGAACCTAAGTTCAACTCAATTCTCGAGTTCGAAATTCAATCTCAGATACGAACCAACAAGCCTCAATTAAATGAAGACAACAAAAGATGTCTTGGTCAAAACCTCATCCTTTGTAACCAAAATTCACCTTAAACAATAAGGCTTCTTGAACTAGTGATTAGTGAATTATTAAGATAAATCTTCATGCCCTTTCGTCTTGACAAAATCCTCTTGTATAAGTCAACTTCAGATGATGCCCTAATCTTACGAGGAATATAAGGAAATAAACCCTAATCTCGAGAGATACATAAGAGAACAATTATTCAAGAATCAACACTTGCAAATTCAATTCTTTAATGGCACAAGGAATCAAATGAGATACCCTGAGGATTTGAGAAGCTTTGGTAACCCGAATGATCAAAGTAAATAAGGAGATGAGATCCGTATTGGGCTGATTGGCAATACAACCAAAATCCATAGCTTGTAGAGAACTAAAAAAACCTTGATCTCATCACAATGCATGAATGTGGTGCAATATGATGATTATGATGAAACATAAGCCTAAATCAAGAGGGTAAATTTTGGGGTGCAATAACTACCCCTATTCAATTATCTTTAACCAGATAAGTGAGAAAAGTGACAACTTTCGAGCGTTCAGGGTTGAAGATGATTGAATACAAAAGAACCCGAAATTTACACTCTTGAAGAAGAAGCGGAACCCCCCAAAGACAAAGAATGCCAGCAGGTGCGGGATTTAGAAGATACCAAACGAAATTGGATTTAGTAAACAAAGACTTTACTAAAAATTGGACCTCCTAAGACATGCGTCAGAATGAAGCTGTAACACTGATTTTAACAAATTTGAGACAAAACTAAAACTTAGAAGAGTAGACGAAACTAAACTTCAGAATAAATGTCTCAGGATAAAACCGGACCAAAAAAGGGGTGAGATAAGACTCAAACCACGGAGAATAGGAGAAACTAAACTCTGGAAAAGTACGCGGGGCGGAGTGACTAGAGCACGTGATTCTAGGAGCATCTGCTAGTCTCAAATTAAGGGAAGACGGTATGAAGGAACTGAAAGGACCCCAGGAGTAAGAAAAAAAATGAGACGAAACTCGACTCATTATAAATAGTTAGACAAAACTAAACTAGATGAGTACCAGGATGAAACTGGATTTCACACACGGGTAACGAGGAAAAACTCGACCCATACCAAAAGTTATGAGAGTGCATGTTTCTCAGAGCACCTTCTGGTCTCTAACCAAGGGAAGACAATGAGACGGAACTGAAAGGCCCGCAGAGATTATTAGAGAGACAAGGTTTCAACCCAAGATAGACAGTATGAAGGAACTGAAAGAATCCCAAGAGTAAGAAACAAAACGAGGAGAAACTAGATTGATTATGACTAGTTAGACAAAACTAAACTTGATGAGTACCAGGACGAAACTGGATTTCATGCACAGGCGACGAGATCAAAACTCGACCCAAAGTGAAGTGATGATAGCGCATGTTTCCCATAGCACTTACTTGTCTCAGATTAATGGATAAACAGTAACGAAAACTGATAGAAGAATCCAAGGAACAAAGGAGACTGATTTCAACCAGGGACGCAGTTGCGAACACTGCAAAGAGACTTGGTAAACGAAAACCGATAAAGGGTTCAGTAAATAAACATTGATGGAAGTCCGAGATATGAAAACAAAACAAGGCGAAACTCGACTCATTATAACTAGTTAGACAAATCTAAACTAGATGAGTACCAGGATGAAACTGGATTTCATGCGCGAGCGAGGAGATGAAAGTCAAAGCTCGACCCAAAGCAAGGTGATTAGGGCGTACAACTAAAAACCTGCTGAAAGCAAATATCAGGACGAAACTGGTATTCAAAAGGTACATCAATAGTGTTGTACCCCAAAATTTTCCCTCTCATTTATCAATTAATTTCTCACAAGATCGTGAAATTTTGGGGTACAACACTATTTATGGACATGTATAATTTAAGGGCAATGATATCTACATTCTATCTTCATAAATGCAAGCCTAACAATGCATAAATAATGAGATAGAAGTTCAAGAAAAATACCTAAAAACTGGAAATCGTGAAATGAGTTTGAGCTTGTATCAAGTGATGGTGATGATTAGGTTAACTTCCTTGGACCTCTAGGAAGCTAATGCAATGGCTGACTTGAGCTGAAGGTGGCTGGAATGGTCTGGAGAAGTCCAACTGTGATGCTCTATTTTTGAATTTGGAAGTGGGTGAATATGGTGTTACAGTCGTGTAACAGGGGCAGGGAGCGCTTAGGTATGATGTTTGGAAGCTTTTGGAAGCAAAAGGACAAGAAACGCACGAGTAGTTTTTCATTTTGGGATTTCTGGCCAGAATATGCAACAATGGAGGTCTGTTGTGCAAATCTGACTTTGAGGGAGTTTTAGAGTTTTTGTATTAGTGTGTTAGCTTGCAAAAAACTTGTGCATATATATGGAAAAGATTGTATCACTTGAGAGAGTCGGAAGCACAAGATATAGACTTATGGCTATGTTGCTTGATTTTGAAGAAAAGTGGAAATATGGTTTCAAGACAAAGTACAAGCATGGCCTGAGTTGTTTTGAGGCTTTAGAAGAGTTTCTTCTGGCTTTTAGTTTGTGTGTGATTAGAAGAAAACAAGTGCAAAGCTCAAGAATGTACTTTGTGAAGAAAAAAAGCCACTTTTCCAAAATGGCAATGTTGCCTTTCTTCCTAAAATGGTGTTAAGCATGGGCAATGCATTGAATGCTTGGATTAAATCTTCTAACAGATGTGCAAACATTTAATTATGAGTGCCAAACAAGTTTGAGTCCTGCAAAGCAAAGATGATATAGGCTAGGCTTGGATTTGTATTCTTGTTCATCATGGAAATAGCTTGTAAATCAAGAATGAAACCCTAACTTCATCTCTTCGATTCTCTTTGCTTAAACCTGATCTCAATGAGTTCTTGGACATTTTCGAAAGCTTTTAACATCCTTTACAACCCCTATGTTGGTCACTTTTGAAAATTCCCATTGGAACTATGTGAAAAATTGCCATGAAGTTAGGTCAAAATCCTGCCTAAACTAGGGCAAAATTTCACTAAGTTTCCAAGTTTCATGAACATGTATTCACAAAATCATAACTTGAAATCCATACATTTCTAGGAGGAGTTGTATTTAGAAATGTTTTATATATCATTGATATCTACAACTTTCATGTTGAAAGTTTTCTTTGAATCATCTTACATCATGGTGAAAAATTAGCTCAAAGTTGTGAAAAAATATGAAGTTTTCAACACTTAAAAAAATTTCTAAGTTTGGAAATTTTGACTTTTCAAAATGAAATCTCGACTTTTTGATTTCTTGATGAACAAGTTTCATATTTTTACATGTTTTGATGAATTGTGATCTTTGACACTTGATTTTGACCAAAAAGTCAAAGTTTGACTTTTCAGTGTGTAGTTGACTTTTGATCAGTTGACTGAAAATCAACCATCAATCAATTGATCTTGAGGGAAGTTTTGAGTCATGCCATTAGGTTAAAATGATGCAATTGAATCCTTGAGATCATGTTTCCAACCAATCAACCATTTGCTAGGTCAAAAATTAGAAATTGCCCTTTCTCAGCTAAAACCCTAATTTTGACCATTTTGCCCTTTTAATGATCTGATAAGATTTCTTGAGGAATTATGGTCCAAACTTGATCAAATGACATATATAGGTTCATGGTGTTGATATGGATCAAAAATTATGAAGTTTGACTGTAAATTGGCCACAGTTGACTTTTTTCCCCAATATATCTGATTTTAGGCCAACTGATCAATTGACTGGGCAAAAATGTGATCCAAGACTTGAAACTTGACATGAGAAATCTTAAGGGTCCAAAATGACCCATGAAGGTTATATGAGGCATTAAAAGTTCAATTACCCTTGTGCAATCTCAAACCCTAATTTTCATTCACCAGTGCTTGAGGAGGTGTCTTGAGCTGATCAACCCTAGTGCAGTCTTGAACCCAATGAGATCTTGTGAGAAATTACTTGATAAATGAGAGGGAAAATTTTGGGGTACAACATTATTGATGTACCTTTTGGACATGTATAATTTTTAGGTATTTTTAGGCTTGCATTTATGAAGATAGAATGTAGATATCATTGCCCTTAAATTATACATGTCCATAAATTTCATTTATGTTGCTTGAACATGGAGAATTTTGAGTTTGAACTTGCTGAAATGTTTAGGTCAGAATTTGGTACTTTCATAAATTCATCCTTATCTTTGAATGTTAGTTTAAATTAGTCACATAGTTGGATTCGTGGTGAAAAAATGCACAAGTTTCATGTTTACATTTTTTAAAATAGTTGAGGAATGAGCAAGTTACAGATCCTTTGGCTGGAGGTTGAAGATGAAGTACAGTCAGGGCGAAATTTATGTTATGTATTTATTTTTGTGCCAATGTTAACGGATGTACAGCCACCCCAGTGGCAAAGGTATCACGCGTGTATGCATAAGGTCCAGGGTTCAACACCCAGCGCTACCTTTTGGTGTTATTTTTCACATTTTCCCCTTTTTTTTGTTTCCAAACAGCGCATGGGCCTCCTGTTGGGCCTAACCTTTTTTTTTGCTAGCTTCTAACTCCCTCCCTTGTTTCAGCACCCCCTGGCCCATTATTTCTTTATTTCATTTTTTTGTTTTATTTTACTTTCATATTTTCTTTTATTATATTTGTTATTATTATTATTATTATTAATATTATTAATAAAAAATCCAAAAATATTTATTTTATTATTTTTACACTCATTTTTATTTTATTTCTCTTTATAAAAACTAAAAAGAACAAAAACAATTTTGTTAATAAATTAATTTATTTTTCTTGATAAATATTTAGATAATTAGGTTTAATTATTATATTATATTATTTTCTTGTAAATTAAAATTAATTTAGAACTTAGGTTTATTTTAATTAATTAATTTTTATATACTTTTTTTAATTCAAAACCTTTCATAAAAAAACCCTAAAAATACTTTTTAATTTAATTTCTTTCTTAATTAGTTTTATTTAATTTTCACTAATCATTTTCTTAATTAGGTTAAGTCTCTTTCATAAAATCCAAACAAAGATCCATTTCCTTTCCATTACATATTTGTATATTTATCCATTTTTATACATTATTTATTCAATTATTTGTACATATTCAATATGGTTGTAATAATTAATTAGATTTAATTTTCTTGCAATTCCCCCATTTGTAAATTTGTACACCCCCTCCCCTATTGATATAATAGCTTAGTATTTTTATTTTCCGAAATTTAATGCTTTATATATAAATGCTAGTAAATTAGGGTTTGTATGGAAAGGTTAAAATCAACAAGTTAACAGACCCTAATTCAAGACAAAACAATGCATGTAAATCAACACACTTTCACACTTACACCCTTAGGGTAAATCCACTTTGTTACCTTATGAAAAATGGCCATGTTATGCATGTGGAGTATCTTAGCAAAAGAAATCAAAAAATACAAGATCATATCCCCTCGATGACGCTATCAAAGTTGCCTTTCAAAATGATCTTAGTCCCTCAAAGAGAATTGCTAAGATATTTCACAACATTGCTATCATGGTTATACGATGACCCATGCCTGTCCCTTTACATCCAAAGATAGGGCTTCTTACCAAATCAATGATAAGATAGCAATATCAAAGGAAAGGAGGAAATGAACTAATACTTTTAAGTAGGTAGATTGTTCCTAGTTGCTTGCTCATTTTTAAATCAAAACATCCTTCCTATTTTAAAAACAAACACCAACACTTTCAAAACATCTTTCAAACTTAAAACATTTTCAAAAGCTCAACACTTTGTATACGTTCTTACGAACGATAACTATTACAAAGTTTGCCTAAACGATGGCGCCTTTTCAAAATACTTTAAAAAACCACACAAAGCATATTTTCAAATAAAAGCAAGTGATCTAGCAAGCAACTAAGATCCCATAGATAACTATGGATGAAAAGGGTGCTAATACCTTCCCTTTTCATAATCTACCCCCCAAACTCAAGAAAAAATCTCAAAGGTATTTCCTGTTCTTTTCAGACTTTCCTTTTTGGATAAAAGAAAAGTCAATGGTGACTCTTTCTAACCGCAACATTTGCGATAAAATGCAAAACACCTAAGTCAGTTCTCCCACTGTATCATAGAACTGGCGACTCTGCTGGGGAATGTCCAAAAGTGGGGTTACCTTAGGGCTAGATCATCTTTATTTGCTTTCATTGTTTGACTTGTACGCTTTACATTTTGGTTCTTTGTTTGAGTTTAAATCCTCTACCCGAATTTGGGATACCTTATAGGTAAGTAGCAATACATTGTGGAAATTGTGCGGGGTATACCGACATGGTCTAAGAAATAGATACGTTAGTGTGACATATTTGTGGGTACAGGTAGCCCTTGAGTAGTCAAGTAGAATATGGGGCCGCTGAGTGATGTCATGAAACACTAACTGACTTTAGAACCTTTACTTGACCAACTTGGCCATTAGGACGTAGTGAGATGACCGGCTTTGGTGTAGTCCGAAGTTGGTAGATACTCGATACTACACTCATTGAGGTTTGATTTTATGGGATATTTCGGTCTCTATTAAAGAGGCTTGCGCTGAAACAATGCCCGAGAAGACAGACCAATGATATTGAGCTCCTTTAGAACCCGGTTACTATTTCTAGGACAGGTTTGAGCCAACTAAACTTCAAGAGGGTACTTACCTATAAGACTCCATGCAAGCCTGAACCTAAGGACTTGTTTGTTTTGTTTGTATATATTTACTTGTACATAACATCATAAACATCATAACATCATACTCATACTCACTAACCATTTCAAGGATTTTTGGGATTTATCTTTGTCCTGTTTTGTAGGACATGGATTCTATTCGCAGGAAAACCATTCAAGTCAATATCGTAAGGATTCCTCCTCAACTCAAAGAGTTAGAACCAAGGGTTCCTGAGAATTCTCCATTCACCGAAAGACATGGTCTCCTCCTAAACTTGGTTACCTCAAACACGGATAAAGATATGATGAAGGTGCTCTTCCAATTCTTTGATCCTCTACACCATTGCTTCACTTTTCCCGATTATCAACTTGTGCCAACTTTGGAAGAATTCTCCAAACTCTTGAGGATTCCCATTCTCAATCAACTACCCTTTAATGGTACGGAAAGAGATCCAAAACTAGAAGAGATTGCTCAAGCCCTACACTTGTAACAATATGATGTCATAACTAATTGGGAAAGGAGTGGTTTCAAAGGTTTCTTATCCAAGTTCTTGTTTGAGAAAGCTCAAGACTGTTGGAACTCCTTGGACTTACGAGCTTTTGAGGAAATTGTGGCCCTTCTCATCTATGGGATGGTTTTGTTTCCAAATTATAACCAACTCATAGATGTAAACACCGTCAAAATCTTCATGTCTCGTAACTCGATGCCTACTTTGTTAGGAGACATCCTACATTCTTTTCACTCTCGCACTATGAGGAAGAGAGGTATCCTCACGTGTTGTACTCCTCTCTTGGAAAGATGGTTTATTTCGCATCTTCCCCAATTTGTATTAAAGAATGAACAAGGTTCAAGGTGGTCCCATGGGTTGATGACACTCAGACATTCAGATATCCATTGGTGTTCCCGATCTTTGGAGAATTTTACTATTGTTGACCGTTGTGGAGAATTCCCTAATGTCCCTTTACTTGGCATTAGAGGAGGTATCACTTACAACCCTTGCTTGGCCTTACGACAGTTTGGTTACGCCCGAAGGGATGGTCCACATGAGATGCTTATCCAAGGAGTGGTATTCGACTACGAGAATGACAATTAAGGTTACCGTTAGAGGTTTATTCGAGCTTGGAGGATATTGAACAAAGTGGATAGAAAGACACTAGGACACAAGAATTCCATTCCCCTCGATCCTTACCTTAAATGGGTACGAGCTCGTGCTCAGAAACTTGTGATGCCTTATCCCTCAATCTTACCAATCATCATAGAGCCTGTGGTTGAAGGAGATGTTCCCTACACTATCCTCCATCCCGACATGCCTACCTCTCTCGAAGACTTGCAAAAGGGTTGGATTCAGCTGAAGGTAGAACATGATACTTTTGAAGCTAAATTCTATGCTAGTGAGAAGAAGGTATTGGAGCTTACGAAGAAGCTACGAGAAGAGAAAAGTGTGAACGCCTACCTTGCGCCGAAGAGGATGCGTTTAGTCTTTTTATCTTAGAAAGTTATTTTGTAAGCCCAAGAGGCATGATGTAATCTTTCTTTGTTTTGTTTAATGAAAACTTATGTTTGTTCATTTCTTTTGTCTACACAAATTTAAATCTCATTAGTCCTTGAAATCATTTGCACATACATATTCCATGCATCATAACATGCCAGGTTTTCACATAACAAGTTTCCTTATCTTTCTGTTGTTTATTTCAGCAAGATGGATCTAGAGAAAACTGTAAAGGATCTCCAGGCACAAAATTCTCAATTCCAGGAAACTCTACTAGCCCTCGCCAAGGGGCAGAAAGATATGATGGCTTTGCTGGCCGTTAAGAAGAAGTCCAAGAAGAAAGCTCTACTCAACATGGGTAGAAGGTTCAAGGAGACAGTCCGTCAAATCCCAGTAGGAGGAGACTCATCTAAAGAGGACGAGAACCATATTGGTGAGGTCAAGAGTACTCAGGCTGACTGTATCAATGATCAAGTATCTGATGATAATTTTTTCAACGAGCAGTATCCACCCGCTAATATCAAATATAAGCAGTTAGAAGACAGATTAAAAGTTGTTGAAATCCAGGTCGTCCCTGGTTTAGATTTTGATGATTTAGGTTTGATCTATGGGGTAGTCATCCTCCACAAATTCAAAATACCAGTCTTTGCAAAGTACGATGGAGTTTCTTGTCCAAAACTCCATTTGAAATCTTATGTGCGCAAGATACAGCCGCACACTACTGATAAGAAGCTTTGGGTCCACTTTTTCCAAGAGAGCTTGGATGGAACGCAACTTGGATGGTTTTATCAATTGGATAGATCCCGTATCAATACTTGGGAGGATTTAGCTACTGCATTCTACCATCAGTATCAATACAACACCGACTTGGCACCAACGAGGGTTCAATTACAAGATATGACCATGGGAAAGAATGAAGGATTTAAGTAATATGCGCAAAAGTGGAGAGACCGTGCTATTAGGGTCTAACCACCCTTGACTGATAGGGAGCACATCGACATGTTCATGGGCACTTTATCTGGTCCCTTTTTAATCTGTTGGTTGGCTTCTCTTCTTCTGGTTTCACCGAATTGATCTTAACCGGTGAAAGAGTTGAAAGTGGCATAAAAAGTGGGAAGATCTCTGTGATATCTACCTCCACTTCCAATCCTATCAAGAAACCTTTTGCTACAAAAAAGGAAGTCAATGTTGTGTACGGGGCAAGGGCTCGTACCAAGAAGAATGATCATCCATCTGTAAATGTCGTCTGAATCTCCAATTCAATTCCTATTCCAAGACCATCTGCAAATCATCAATGTTCTGAAACTCCAAGAAGACAATTTACGAGATTAGGCATGTCACTATCTCAAGCCCTTCAACATTTTCTAAAGGCTAATTTAGTGACATTGTGCGATCCTCCCGCCAATCCTGATACCTCGTCACCGAAATATAATCCAAACGTTAAGTGTGCTTACCACTCGAGCAGCTCCGGGCATGAAATTGACCAGTGCTGGGCCTTGAAGAACAAAATCCAGGATTTGATTGACAACAAGACTATTGACTTTGATCCTCCTCCAACTCCGAATGTAATCACCGCTCTAATGTCGAAGCATGACAAGAGTGTTAATGCTGTTGAAGATACAATTTTGTTGCTTCTGTTAAAGAATTGACTACTCCGCTGAATATAATCAAAAACAATTTGTTGAAAGTTGGGATCTTCCCTGGCTGTGTAAAATATTGTGTGTGTTGTACAAGACAATTCAATGGATGTGAAGGGCTGAAGAAAGGCATACCAGGCCTGATGGATAGCCACAAATGTCTATTCGAGAAAACCCCACTTGTCAAAAGTTTGATTAACAAATGTGAAGACCTCTCCATTATTACCATCTCAAACAAGACTCTTAGGATCACCTCCAAAGATCCTATTAGGATTTCAAATAAACCCATTTTTGCTCCTTAATAATTACCAATCCCGGACCGATTCCCCACTCTTCAAATAAGGCAGTACCATGGAATTATGGTGCTGAGGTGTTCTATCATGGGATTAAACAAGATTCCTGGATCGAAGAAGAAAAAGATGACAATGTCGGTAACATAGCTGGGTCAAGCAAAGTAACTAGAACTGGGAGAATATTTTCACCCAATATCTCACCACCAATTGTTACAAGGAAACCCATCCGCATTACTGCTGCCAAGCCAAGTACCGATACAAGAGGAAAGGAGAAGGTTGTTGAACCTGATGTAATTGAAGTACCCTCCAAGGATGTTGCTAATGGAGAGCCCTCCGCTCGCGAGATGGAAGAGATGTTGAAGATGATAAAAAAGAAGCGGCTTCAAGATTGTGGAACAGTTGGGGCAAACCCCTTCTAAGATTTCAATGTTGTCATTGTTTCTTTGTTCTGATTCCCATGCTCGGACATTAATAAAATTCCTAAAAAAGGCTCATGTCCCCCATGAGACAACAATGGACCAATTTGAGAATTGCGTGGCTAGCCTGACGGATGATAATGGCTTGGGATTTTCGAATGCTAACTTAACACCGTTAGGGAAGAATCACAATAAAACTTTACATGTTTCTGTCGAGTGCAAAGGGACCACCTTAGCACATGTTCTAGTCGAAACTGGTTCTCCCCTGAATGTATTACCCAAGGGGAATTAGACCGTCTAGACTGTGAGGGTTTAGTCTTGAAGCCAAGCGATGTCATTGTAAGGGCATTTGACGGATCAAAGAGGACTGTTCATGGGGAAGTAGATCTTCCAATCAAAGTGGGCTCTCAAATCTTCAACTCCACCTTCTATATTATAGATATTCGTCCTATTTATTCTTGTCTGTTAGTTCGCCTGTGGATCCATAAAGTTGGGGCAGTAACATCAACTCTCCATCAGAAACTAAAATATCTAGTCAAGGGAAGAATAGTCACTGTCTGTGGAGAAGAAGAGTTTATGGCAAGCCACCTTAACTCGTTCAAATACGCAGAGATGGATGGAGAATTCATTGAAACTCCATGTCAAGCATTTGAAGTCGTGCCACCGATGATTGTTCTACCAAATGTTCTGCTGATGAGTCTAAAGTTGTTAAGGCCATGCCAAAGATGGTTTCAGTCAAGGATGCCTGTGCGGAAATTGAAGAAGGAAACTGTGATACTTAGGGGAAACTCCTCGATATTCCGTTTAAGACAGACAAGTTTGGTTTTGGCTTCACTGTCAAAGCTCGGAAGGAAGTGAGGCGTGCTCGTGCTGGAAAGCCACCTCTCCGCATTGGAAGCCATAAAGTCAACGCAATGGGTGATTCTGATGAAGAAGTTGCATTTGAAGATTGGGTGTACCCAACTACAACGGAGCTGAAGAATTGGCATGCAAAGGACTTTGTGCCCATATCCTTCATTCAGGAGTAATATACTTGTTATTGCTTTTATTTCAATTCAAGAACATTTTGTATGTAATATTCAAACAATGACTTTTAAGCCACGTGCCTGGCCCAGGGCACATTGGTCCATTTGTCAAGGGTTTTATTTATGATCATATAATCATATGATCATTCAGTACATTGGACTCTTTTTGCATTCAAATATTTGTGTTCATTATCTTTCCTTTATTTCAAATACATTTTCAAAAAATAGCCATGTATCTTACATGCACACACACACTCTTGCAGGTCTCCATCCACTCTGGATCCTATTGACAATGACTCTACTATTGTCGACTATGATTTTGAATGTCTAATCAACCAAGTCGAAGACGAAGGAGAGGAAGATTGTGAAATACTGGGAGAACTAGCCAGACTTCTATTACAAGAGGAAAAAGTTATTCAACCGCACGAAGAGTCAGTTGAAGTCATCAATCTGGGTACTAGGCAGATCAGAAGGAAATCAAGATCGGCGCCAATTTAGAAAGCAGTGTCAAGAGCAGGTTGGTTCAGATGTTGTATGATTATTTGGAAGTATTTTCTTGGTCTTATGAAGATATACCTGGGTTGGATACCGACATCGTAGTTCACCGTCTGCCGACAAAAGAAGATTGCCCTCCTGTTAAACAAAAGGTCCGTCGCATGAGGCCTGATATGTCTGAGAAGATCAAAGCTGAAGTAATGAAACAATTTAATACAGGGTTCCTAGCTGTTACATCTTATCCCCAATGGGTTGCTAATGTAGTTCCAGTGCCAAAAAAGTATAGAAAAGTTTGCATGTGCGTAGACTATATGGATCTGAATAGGGCAAGCCCCAAGGATGACTTCCCTCTACCACACATTGACGTCTTAGTTGATAACACTGCTCAGCATAAAGTCTTCTCTTTTATGGATGGTTTCTCCGACTATAATCAAATAAGTATGGCTCCCGAAGACATGGAGAATACTACTTTCGTTACGCAATGGGGCGCCTTCTGCTACAAGGTCATGCCGTTCGGATTGAAGAATGCAGGGGCAACATATCAGAGAGCTATGGTAACTTTGTTTCATGACATGATACATCATGAAATAGAGGTATATGTGGACGATATGATTGCCAAATCACAAACTGAAGAAGAACATCTCAGTCACCTGTACAAACTATTCGAAAGGCTGAAAAAGTACAAACTGAGGTTAAACCCTAACAAGTGCACGTTTGGAGTACGAACTGGGAAGCTTCTAGGATTCGTTGTCAGTAATAAAGGCATTAAAGTTGATCCTTCCAAGGTAAAGGCTATCCAAGAAATGTCAGTCCCTAATTCTAAAAAGGAAGTTAGAAGATTCTTGGGTCGTCTCAATTACATTGCCCGCTTCATATCACATTTAACTGCTACTTGTGATCCAATCTTCAAACTCTTGAAGAAAGATCAGGTATTCAAGTGGAATGATGAGTGCCAAGCTACTTTCGACAAGATCAAAGAGTATCTACAAGAGACTCCTATTCTCATGCCTCCAGTTGAAGGAAGACCATTGATCATGTACTTGACAGTACTAGAGAACTCTATGGGGTGTGTTTTGGGCCAACATGACGAGTCTGGCCGAAAAGAGCATGCTATTTATTACCTGAGCAAAAAGTTTACCGACTGTGAAACCAGATATTCACTGCCTGAGAAAACTTGTTGCGCTCTGGCATGGGCTGCTCGCCGGCTAAGACAGTATATGTTGACTCATACCACTTTATTGATTTCTAAAATGGACCCAATCAAGTACATTTTCGAGAAGCCTGTCCTTTCCAGACGGATAGCCAGGTGGAAAATGATCTTGACTTAGTACGGTATTTAATACACTACACAAAAGGCCATCAAAGGAAGCGTACTAGCAGATCATTTGGCCCATCAAGCTGTGGATGATTATTAGTCAATGAACTTCGACTTCCCTGATGAGAACATCATGCTGGTAACCGATTGCGTGAAACCTGGACCATATGACGGACCTGAACAAGGATCCCGATGGACTATGGTATCCGATGGGGCTTCCAACGCGTTGGGTAACGGAATTGGTGTTGTAATTATCTCTCCTAAAGTTTGCCATACTCCATTCACTTCCAGACTATGCTTCAATTGCACGAACAATATGGCCGAGTACGAAGCGTGCATTTTGGGTCTGAAAGCTGCCATTGACTTGAGGATCAAGCATTTGAATGTTTTTTGGGATTCCGCTCTAGTGATCATCCAAGTAAAAGGAGATTGGGACACTAAGCACCCTAATCTCATCCCTTACAAGGAACTTGTACTATCCCTGATTCCCTACTTCGAAGAGATCACGTTTGAGCACTTCCCTAGGGAAGAAAATCAATTGGCTGAAGCTTTGGCGACCATGTCTTCAATGTTCAAGGTCAAATGGGATAATGAGGCCCCTATGATTACGATTGGAAGATTCGACGAACCTGCACATTGCTGTGAGATTGACATTGACGCGGAAAAGCCATGGTACCATGAGGTGATGAGATATATTGAAGCACAAGAGTATCCAGAGGGAGCATCCATCAATGACAGAAAATTCTTACGAAGATTTGCAGCCAAATTCTTCCTAAGAAACAGAATATTGTATAAGCGCAACCATGGCTCCACTCTACTCTGATGTGTGGACAAGAAGGAGGCAGAGGAAATCATGGAAGACATGCACGATGCTCTCTTTGGTACTCACTCAAGTGGACATACGATGGCTACAAAAATCTTAAGAGCTGGCTAATATTGGTCAACAATGGAGGCTGATTGCCATCAACATTCCAGGACTTGTCACAAATGCCAAATCTATGTTGACAATGTTCATGTGCCTCCTATCCCTCTGAACATCATGACCACACCGTGTCCATTTGCAATGTGGGGCATTGATATGATTGGAGAAATCAAGCCAATCGCTTCCAATGGACATCGCTTCATTTTGGTCGCTATTGATTATTTCACCAAGTGGGTCGAAGCCGCTTCTTTTACCTCAGTCACCAAGAATGTGGTAGCCAGATTCATCAGACACAACCTCATCTTCCGTTATGGTATCCTCGAAAGGATCATCACCGACAATGGGACTAACCTCAACAATGTTATGATTACTGAGCTTTGCACTGAGTTTAAGATCAAGCATCATAATTCTTCTCCATATAGACCAAAAATGAATGGCACAGTCAAAGCGGCCAACAAAAATATCAAGAAGATTGTGTAGAAAATGGTGGTAACCTATAAGGATTGGCATGAGATGTTGTTGTTTGCTCTACATGGCTACCGCACTTCAGCTAGAACATTAACTGGGGAAACTCCCGTTTCTCTAGTCTATGGCATGGAAGCTATTTTTCTAGTAGAAATTCATATTCCCTCGCTAAGGATTATGAATGAGGCAGGCTTAGGCGAAGACGAGTGGATTCAAACGAGATTGGATCAGCTGAACTTGATTGAAGAAAAACGACTGGCTGCTGTTTGTCATGGTCAGACGTACCAAAAACGGATGATCAAGGCTTTCAACAAAAAAATCAAGCCTCGAATATATCAAGTTGGTGACTTGGTGATAAAACGTATCATTCTACCACAAGGCGAACCCAGAGGTAAATGGACTCCCACCTATGAAGGGCCATTTGTTGTCAAGAGAGTGTTCTCTGGCGGTGCCATGATGCTGACTACCATGGATGGTGAAGACTTCCCACATCCTATCAACGCAGACATAGTTAAAAAATACTACGCATAAGAGACCCTCTAGGTTGACACACCTAGGAAAAATAAGGGCATCCCGACAAACCAAAATGTTTGGGAAAAAATTAGGGATATATGCAAAAAATGGTACACCCGGAAAGTTGAAAACCCGAAAAGGCGGCTTGGGCAAAAAAGGGTATCCTGGTGGACTGAAAACCCGAAAGGGCGGTCTAGGCAAAAATTAAGGATTAAAAGCATGTGACTATGTCCCGTGGATTCACCACAGTCAACTTTATCACAAAGGTCCGAGTTTAAACGGTCCAAGATCAATCCAATCAATTTCTATCAACGGCAAGGGGCATTCGAAGACATTGGGGCAATAGTAGAGTTGGAAGGCAATGAGATCATTTCACATGGCTAGTTGTTTTTGTTTTCAATTTTGTTTTCCTTTCGATGATTTCTTCTTACTAGGATCCCCGTCTGTTTGTATAAAACGCCTACTCATGGGCAAAATATCAATACAAATATACTTTGAAGTGCAAACTTCCTATCTTTGTTTTGAATGCAAAATTGTCCAATGACTAAAATTGAATGAACATATGCACATGAACATAATTAAAATTGTTTGGCACGTATGACCTAAGCAGCAACAACCATCTCTTTAATGTATATTGGAATATCCCCACACAGTCGTTTCATTAACATTATCCCCGCAAATCGGCTACAATAAACCAATCTCCAACCAGAGTCTTAATCTCTTGGAAACTCCCTGTCCAGCTAAGTTGATCCTACAAGTAGAAGCCTTGTGAATCACTTCCTAAAAAGAACTCACCTCTTTAGCAATTTATCAACAGGGTTTATTTCCCCAATAGGGTTTATTTCCCTCAACAAACAATGAATAGCATAACTCCTTAGCCGAGTACAAAATTCACTAGTTGAGTATACCTCCTCAAGCTGAGTCTGTCCTCCCCGACTGAGTCTACACTCTCCACCTTGAGTTTGCCTTTCAGACTATTACAAATTATAGGGCCATAACCCCTGATCCCCAGTAAAGTCATCAACAAAACCTTCACTATCCCCAAAAGCTACTCTAAAGCCTGGACCCAACCAGATAATAGTTTGACTATCAATTGTTGAAACATGGACCCGACGAGATAACAGTTTGAGTTTCTAAAACCTGGACCTGACCAGATAACAGTTAATCTAAGATACTATAAAGCCTGGACCCGACTAGATATTAGTCAACTTCTCAAGTCACTGTAAAGCCTGGACCCGACCAGATAATAGTTTGACTTTATCAATTGTTGAAACATGGACCCGACCAGATAACATTTTGAGTTTCTGAAACCTGGACCTGACCAGATAACAGTTAATCTAAGATACTATAAAGCCTGGACCCGACCAGATAATAGTTTAACTCCAAAAAATATAGAAGAACCTGGACTCAACCAGACCAAGGTTTAACTTATTTTCCCCAGTAGAGTATGCCTCTCCCCCAATAAGCTATTTTGAAGCCTGGATCCGACCAAATAACAATTACCCTCAAAAATTCGTTGTGGAACCTGGAACCCGAACAGATAACAACTAAATCCCCAAACAGTTTATTGTGAAGTCTGGAATCTGACCAGATAACAATTAACCTCATCAACCTCAGAAATCTGCAAATCCTGGACCCGACTAGATGTCAGTTTTCAAACAAGTTATTGTGAAACCAGGGACCCAACCAGATAACAATTAACTATGATCCCCAGAGAGACACTGTGAAGCCTGGACCCGACCAGATAATAGCACAACTTTCAAAGAACCATGAAACCTGGACCCGACCAGATAGTAGTTACCACTTCAAGTTACTACAAAGCCTAGATCCGACCATATAACAGTTAACTTCCTTATCCCCAGCAAGTTGTTGTGAAGCCTGAATCTGACCAGATAACAATTCAATTCTAAGAAATTTTCCGCAAAGCCTAGAATCCGACCAGATAACAGTTAAACTGTCTCTTCCCCAGTAAGTTGTCAGAAAGCCTGGATCCGACTAGATAGCAGTTGACTTCCTCATCCTCAGCAAATTGTGAAGCCTGGATCCGACCAGATAACAGCTAACAGTCAAGAGAAATTCACCAGCGGAAGCGTCCTTTTAACAAAGTTTGGAGATATGTATACTCTTCATCCCCAATGGAAATCTGGGAGTCAACTTTCCAAAACTCATCAACAACAGTCATGGATTTATTTTCCTGGACAAAAACATACATCTCACATGCATAAATCTGCATTTTACTAACTCTTTTTCTCACAGGTAAAACATCAAGCTTTAGTATAAATCAACAAGAGATTTGTGCTGATACTTCTTCTAGTGTTTACCAACATTCCTCCAAATGGCATCTATAAGCCCATTCACAATCCATCTTCGAGTGCAAATTTCTGGGAACTCTAGTGTTCAATCATCTTCCATCTTTAAGTCACGAATGGTAGATCCGCCAATCTAACTCTTCAGGTTTAAGAAGATTGAACAGGGGAATTTGTTGTACCCCAAAATTTTCCCTCTCATTTATCAAGTAATTTCTCACAAGATCTCCTTGGATTCAAGGCTGCACTATGGTTGATCAGCTCAAGACACCTCCTCAAGCACTGATGACTGAAAATTAGGATTTGAGATTGCACAAGGGTAATTGAACTTTTAATGCCTCATATGACCTTCATGGATAATTTTGGACCCTCAAGATTGCTCATGTCAAGTTTCAAGTCTTGGATCACATTTTTGCCCAGTCAATTGATCAGTTGACCTAAAATCAGCTGTATTGGGGGGGAAAAGTCAAATGTGGCCAATTTACAGTCAAACTTCATAATTTTTTATCCATATCAACACCATGAACCTATATATGTCATTTGATCAAGTTTGGACCATAATTCCTCAAGAAATCTGATCAGATCATCAAAAGGGCAAAATGGTCAAAATTAGGGTTTTGACTGAGAAAGGGCAATTTCTGATTTTTGACCTAGCAAATGGTTGATTGGTTGGAAACATGATCTAAAGGATTCAATTGTATCATTTTTATCTAATGGAATGACTCAAAACTTCCCTTAAGATCAATTGATTGATGGTTGATTTTCAATCAACTGATCAAAAGTCAATTGCACACTAAAAACTCAAACTTTGACTTTTGGTCAAAATCAAGTGTCAAAGATCAAAATTATTCAAAATATGTAAAAATATGAAACTTGTTCACTAAGAAATCAAAAAGTCAAGATTTCATTTTGAAAAGTCAAAATTTCCAAACTTAGAAATTTTTCTAAGTGTTGAAAACTTCATATTTTTTCACAAATTTGAGCCAATTTTTCACCATGATGCAAGATGATTCAAAGGAAACTTTCAACATGAAAGTTGTAGATATCAATGAGATCTAAACAAAAATCCTCCTAGAAATGTATGGATTTCATGTTATGATTTTGTGAATACATGTTCATGAAACTTGGAAACTTAGTGAAATTTTACCCTAGTTTAGGCAAGATTTTGACCTAACTTCATGGAAATTTTTCACATAGTTCCAAGGGGAATTTTCAAAAGTGACTAACATAGGGGTTGTAGAGGATGTTACAAGCTTTCCAAAATTTCCAAGAACTCATTGAGATCAGGTTTGAGCAAAGATAATCAAAGAGATGAAGTTAGGGTTTCATTCTTGATTTACAAGCCATTTCCATGATGAACAAGAATTCAAATCCAAGCCTAGGCTGCATAATCTTTGCTTTGCAGGCCTCAAACTTGTTTGACACTCCATAATTAAATTTTTACATAGCTGTTAGAAGCTTTAATCCAAGCATTCAATGCATTGCCCATGCTTAATACCATTTTAGGAAAAAAGGCAATATTTCCATTTTGGAAAAGTGGCTTTTTTGCACAAAGTCAATTCTTGAGCTTTGCACTTGTTTTCTTTTGATCACACACAAACTAAAATCCAGAAGAAACTTGTCTAAAGCCTCAAAACAACTCGGACCATGCTCGTACTTTGTCTTGAAACCATATTTCCACTTTTCTTCAAAATCAAGCAACATAGCCATAAGTCTATATCTTGTGCTTCTGACTCTCTCAAGTGCTACAATATTTTCCATACATATGCACAAGTTGTTTGCAAGCTAACACACGAATACACAAAATCTAAAACTCCCCCAAAGTCAGATTTGTATAACATACCTCCATTGTTGTGTATTCTGGCCAGAAATCCCAAAATCAAAAATTACTCGTACGTTTCTTGGCCTTTTGCTTCCAAACGCTTCCAAACATCATACCTAAGCCATCCTTGTCTCTGTTACACGACTGTAACACCATCTTCACCCACTTCCAAGTTCAAAAACAGAGCCTCACAGTTGGACTTCTCCATACCATTCCAGCCACCTTCGGCTCAAGCCAGCCATTGCATTAGCTTCCTAGAGGTCCGAAGAAGCTAACCTGATCATCACCATCACTTGAAACAAGCTCAAACTCATTTCACGATTTCCAGTTTTGAGGTGTTTTCTTGAACTTCTATCTCATTATTTAGGCATTGTTAGGCTTGCATTTGTGAACATAGAATATATATATCATTGCCCCGAAACTATACATGTCCATAGATTTCATTTATATTGCTTGAACATGGAGAATTTTGAGTTTGAACTTGTTGAACCGTTTAGGTCAGAATTTGGTACTTTCATAAATTCATCCTTATTTTTGAATGTTAGCTTAAATTAGTTACATGATTGGATTCGTGGAGAAAAAATGCACAAGTTTCATGTTTACATTTTTGAAAATGGTCGAGGAATGAGCAAGTTACAGATCCTTTGGCTGGAGGTTGAAGATGAAGTACAGTCAGGATGAAATTTATGTTATGTATTTATTTTTGTGCCAATGTTAACGGATGTACAGCCACCCCAGTGGCAAAGGTAGCGCGCTCGTATGCATAAGGTCCAGGGTTCAACACCCAGTGCTACCTTTTGGTGTTATTTTTCACATTTTCCCCTTTTTTTTGTTTCAAAACAGCGCCTGGACCTCCTGTTGGGCCTAACCTTATTTTTGCTAGCTTCTAACTCCCTGGCTTGTTTCAGCACCCCCTGGCCCATTATTTCTTTATTTCATTTTTTTTGTTTTATTTTACTTTCATATTTTCTTTTATTATCTTTGTTATTATTATTATTAATATCATTATTATTATTATTAATAATAAAAATTCCAAAAATATTTATTTTATTATTTTTACACTCATTTTTATTTTATTTCTCTTTATAAAAACTAAAAAGAACAAAAACAATTTTCTTAATAAATTAATTTCTTTTTCTTGATTAATATTTAGATAATTAGGTGTAATTATTATATTATATTATTTTCTTGTAAATTAAAATTAATTTAGAACTTAGGTTTATTTTAATTAATTAATTTTTATATACTTTTTTTAATTCAAAACCTTTTATAAAAAAACCCTAAAAATACTTTTTAATTTAATTTCTTTCTTAATTAGTTTTATTTAATTTTAACTAATCATTTTCTTAATTAGGTTAAGCCTCTTTCATAAAATCCAAACAAAGATCCATTTCCTTTCCATTACATATTTGTATATTTATCCATTTTTATACATTATTTATTCAGTTATTTGTACATATTCAATATGGTTGTAATAATTAATTAGATTTAATTTTCTTGCAATTCCCCCATTTGTAAATTTGTACACCACCTTCTCTATTGATGTAATAGCTTAGTATTTTTATTTTCTGTAATTTAATGCTTTATATATAAATGCTAGTAAATTAGGGTTTGTATGGAAAGGTTAAAATCAACAAGTTAGCATACCCTAATTCAAGATAAAATAATGCATGTAAATCAACACACTTGCACACTTACACCCTTAGGATAAATCCATTTTGTTGCCTTATGAAAAATGGCCATGTTATGCATGTGGAGTATCTTAGCAAAAGCAATAAAAAAATATAAGATCATAGCCCCTCAATGACGCTATCAAAGTTGCCTTTCAAAATGATCTTAGTACCTCAAAGAGAATTGCTAAGATATTTCACAACATTGCTATCATGGCTATACGATGACCCATGTCCGTCCCTTTACATCCAAAGATAGGGCTTCTTACCAAATCAATGTTAAGATAGAAATATCAAAGGAAAGGAGGAAATGAACTAAGAATTTTGAGTAGGTAGATTGTTCCTAGTTGCTTTCTCATTTTAAAATCAAAACATCCTTGCTATTTTCAAAACAAACACCAACACTTTCAAAACATCTTTCAAACTTGAAACATTTTCAAAAGCTCAACACTTTGTATACGTTCTTACGAACTAGAACTATTACAAAGTTTGCCTAAACGATGGCGCCTTTTCAAAATACTTTCAAAAACCACACAAAGCACATTTTCAAACAAAAGCAAGTGATCTAGCAAGCAACTAAGAGCCATAGATAACTATGGATGAAAATGGTGCTAATACCTTCCCTTTTCATAATCTATCCCCCTGAACTCAAGAAATAATCTCAAAGGTCTTTCCTATTCTTTTCAGCCTTTACTTTTTCGATAAAAGAAAAGTCGGTGGCGACTCTTACTAACCGCAAAATTTACGATAAAATGCAAAACACCCAAGTCAGTTCTCCCACCATATCACAAATAGACACTGGAATGAACCAACGAGGGTAGTGAAGACTAAACCCGATAAAATTGCGCCAGGGAAAAACTGAATTACAATCAAGAGGAGACACTCAATATTCAAATGATTAACATCTAATGTATATTTGTATAGGGTGAAACTGAGATACTGAGGATGAAGACCTTGCTGGGGATGTAATCCAAAGTTTTGGAAAATTCACTGGGGAAAACAGAAACAGTAATTGCTTATGTTCCGATGCATGTTTGAATTTTTTTATAGCGTAATGCTCCATATAATGGAAATGCTACGCATTTTGGTAGATGCAATGTAATGGCGCGTGTTTAAATGCTTCACTGGAGATTAGGAAATCGAGAAGCCAACAACCAATAGGTCAAAACCTGACAGGACTCGCAAAAATAAATTGCGAAATCTGTTGGAGAAGATTAGATCAAAACTCTAATCTACGAAAAGAGGTGTCAATGAAGATTGGACGTTGTCAGGGAAGATCAGGGTAAGACTGTACCTTCTGAAGGAGAATGCAAAATAGAAATTGGCTGGTGTTAGAGAAGATCAGGGCAAGATTGTAATCTTTGGAAAAGACGGCGTGCAGCCGTGTTGAAACTTGCTGATCACTTGTTGGGGACACTTTTATCAAAAAGTCCTTTACCACTTGTTGATCCTTAAATAAGAATTCCCCAAGCAACAAATTAGCTAAGAAATGAGAGATCAGGATGAGGAATCTCTAATTGGCAACTCCTCTAGGGAATTGAAACTTCTTCAGACTCTGAATTCTCATCTAAGCAACTCCACTGGAGACATGAGACGTCTTCAAACTTGAAGCCTCAGGATGAAGCCTTTCTCTTGGAAAATATTTCTGGGAAATAAAACTCTGTTGAGGAAATAAAAATCCACTGAGGATACAAAAATCTGTCGGGGAGTATTTTGCTGGGGATTCCAGAACCTTCGGTATGCAATCGTAAAATAGACTATGAAGATAGTCAAACAGTATTAACTTTACTGGGGATATGGAAATCTCAGCCAACATCAACCCTACTAAGGATGATAAAAGATTCTTTTGATATTAAATGCCCCAAGTTACAACCTAGATGGGAAAATGAGAATTTCTGAATGCAAACTTCAATGAAAATTCAGATCAAAATGTAAACTCTCTTGGGAATAGTCTTTATTAAGAAACGAGATAATGCTCATCCAGACTTGGTTGGGGAATGAAAGTATCCAAAAAAAACCTTATCGGCCTAGAGAACCCCTCACATGACAATGCTTAGGAGAACTAACTCTGCGGGGAATTCCCTGTTTTATAGTTCAAAAGTTAGAGGTAAGACTCTCGTATGGGTGCTGACAAGCTGCAACTTACAGAGTGAATGACAATTCCTCGAGAAGTCTTCATGGGATTCGTACCATCATTGATATACTTCCCCAGAGTAGTGGAAATTTGAGAGATCGATCCTCAACTTGACTGCCCCAGATTAGCGAAACGAAAAGACCAATAACCACAGGCCGAACCCTGATAAAACTCGTAAAAATAAATTGCAAATTCCACTAGAGAAGATCAAATCAAAATTGTAGCATCCACGAGGAAACGTCAAATGGATACTTGACGTTGCTGGAGAGAACATTAATAAAATGGGGTCTGTGGGAAATCACAATTAACTTGATTTTTGTTTGATAACTTGTCAATTTCTCACTGGGGATAACTTCCTGGTGAGAATACTGCAAAAAATAAATTGCAGTGCAGAAGAAATCTTGACCTATGTTCCACCTCTTAACCTTCTTGGAAAAGATCCAATATCTTTTTCCACGGATAAAGAGAACATTACTGGGAGTTGGGAACTTCTGATGTAAGTCCTCAATGAAAGCGATTTCGAGTGGGGAATCATAGAAATTCTTAAATACAAGAATTCTAACCAGACCACACCGGGGACACTACCGTTGAGGAGTAACAATCCTCACTTAGGGAAAAGGAGGGTATCTTTGAACCATAAGCTTGAGGTTCAGAACTCGAATGTGGAAATATTTCATCCATACTCTATCATTAGGGATAAAGAGCCCTTATACTGCCAAAGATATAAAGATCCATTTTGGGGTAAACGACCTTACAAAAAGAACTCTTGTCAGGAATGAGATATTCTTTGTATGAGAAAATCAATAAAATGTGTTACTGCTGGAAATACGAGAATCTTCGGATCCATTAGGGAATGAGAATGTGCTTCAACCAGAATGAAATCCTGCTACGATGCTTTATCCCGGGGCTAGCAATCACAATAGAGCACTCTTTTAGAGAAGTAACACTTATCAACATCCAGGATTGAGATCTATTGGGAAAAGAGAGAATTTATAAATAAGTACTTTTGATTAAACGACTCCATTGGAGAAATGAGAATTCCTGAATAGGAGAATTCTTGATAAGGCAACTTCACAGGGGAGATGAGGATTTTCAGGTAAGATATTTCTGAAGGCAGCTCGGCTAGAGAAAGGAGAAATTTTGCATAAGAGATCTTAGCCAATAGTCTTTACTGGAGAGATGAAATAAACCTCAACACAAATTATATGGGGGGATGAAAATTCCTGAGAGAGAGATCTCCAATAAGGCAGCTCCATTGGAGAATGAGAAATCTTGGACAAGAGATCCTCATAAACAGCCTCCTCTGAGGAAGTGAGTTGATGCTCACATGACTTCGGAACAAACTTAAACAGTCTTTACTGGGGATAATAAAAGATTCTCAGCAAAAATAAAAACCATGCTTCTGCTATGGAGATTAGATAATTCTTGAACAAGAAATATTTATGAAGTGACTTCACCGAGGAACAAGAGAAATTCCCAAAGGAACTCTCGACTTCAGCTGGAGATGAGAACACTCCACTTCATGGAATATACATTCTTTTGCTAGGTGACGTCGGGGAGACAAAACTTCAAGCGCTTGGAGAATAAGATTCTCTTAATCTAAAATTCCAATTAGTTGATCATTAAAATTCTCTGCTTTGGGAAATTCAATGAGGAGAAATAGAAACTTCATATCTCTGTTGAAACCCATGATTAATCTTAAATAGATTTGGTCTTCATGAAGTGACTTCACCGGGGAATAAGAAGATATTCAAACAAATCTCTAGTCAGGGTAATGATGCTTTGCTCAGAGGAATAGATATTCTCTTACGAACACAAACATGTTAGGTTTACCGGGAAATGGAAATTCCAAATCAAAAGATCACAATTGTCAGTCAAAAGACTTTCTGCTAGGTAATAATAGGCATCCAGAGAACGAGACTCTTTTAATCCAGAATTCTAGTTGGTCATTCTTAAAATTTCTCATTTGGGAAGACTTACTTGGGAGAAGTAGAAACTTCAGTGTTGCTTCGGAGGAAACGATTCAGGTTAGGGTTACTTTAATCATCTTGAGGGATGTTGTTCTGGTAATGGTGAATTACACAGATAAGCAAAGCAAATGACAACTTCAACAAAACAGGCCACTGAGCGTGCCTCGGGCATAGTGTGACAACTTTGCTGGAAAAGGTCCTTTTTACTTGAGATAATCTGCCCCGATTATTCGAGCTCTGGATAATTCTATGACACAACAAGTCCATGGAGAGATTCGTAGAATCTTGACGTAACTACTTCAGGTTGACTATCCTTTGAAGAGATTCTCCTCGAGAGGACTTCCTGATATTTGTGCTGAGGATATCAATCCTGACTTTAGTCGGAGATAAATATCTCAACTACTGATGAAGAAACAATAATACCAAGACTTAAAATTTTGATGAGCTAGGGATAACAATCCCGATATCTTTTCATGCTCTTCACCTTCACAAATTATTTTTCCTACAACCAGACTTAAACTGATCAACTTTGAAATGGGAGAAA
This sequence comes from Vicia faba, assembly GCA_948472305.1. Lineage (NCBI taxonomy): Eukaryota > Viridiplantae > Streptophyta > Magnoliopsida > Fabales > Fabaceae > Vicia > Vicia faba. The sequence goes on from OX451735.1 coordinate 878,004,351, forward strand.
TGCCCCTGCATAATGCCTTGCCCCAATCTGTAGGACCTTTGAAGAAAATTTCCTCGAGAGGTCTTCATGAGATCTATACCATTCAAATAAATTTCCCCAATGCTTCAAACTTTGAAACGCGGTTTCCGGCTAATCAACATCAGAAGTGGATTCAATAAATCTTGGGTAATGGACTCTGATCACTCGGCACTTGAGATATTTGTCGAATCTCGTCATAACTGCCCCAAATTGATGAAACTTTGAGAGTTAATGGATCTTGACTTGATTGCCCCAGATTAGAGGAATATTGGAAAACCATTTCCTTACCTCATGCTCGCAGAGGAATGAGAAGTTCAAGGAGTTTGGAATATAACACCCCCTCGGGATAATTGACTTACGTCTTAGTACAAGCTAGTACACAATCAGACTTCTCAACTCTAGTTGCTTTGCACACAAGCAGATGCTTGAAGAAAATTGTCCTTTGGGACTAACTGGAAACAATACGCCATTGCTCAACAGAGACTCGGGGCAGGAAAAACTTCCACACAATCATCAGACAAATAGTTCTTGATCAACCTTTTTCAATTCAAAGGAGTAGCTAGAAATCATGCCCTAGATTAAGATCATTCTTTTCAACAGATTCTTAAAGCAATTCATCCCTCGGGATAGTCAAACTCTTCATTTGATGCTCATTATGTAATCTCGCTTGATGTTTAAGCACTTTTTCATATGCAAAGAACGTTTTATCCTATGAATGATAAATCTAATGCAAATCTTATGCTTGTCTTGAAGTTAGAAAACTTTTATTGAAAAGATGTTGAAACATCAAAAAAAAATTGTACAAAGAAAATAAAAGAGGGAGTGATACCAGCTCAAAAAGTTTTTAGCAAGTCTCCTAGGAGTCAGGTTACCATACTCTCGTAATAGCTTTGCTTTCAAATTAACCCATGCTTCAATTAGGACTTTTAAGGGTTCTAACGTGGCCTGATTCACGGTTTTATAGAAAATAGGATTTTTAAGGCTCAAAATTATTTGGTGCCCGCCCATTCTCCATGATGTTTTCTAGTCCTACATCCACTTAATTCGATACGAGCACTCATCTCTCAAAAGAGTTTATGATGGTTGAGGAACTACATCAATTTCTTGGACACGATAGTCACTTAACCTTTGGTTTTTTAGGTGTTCGATCACACAAATTTTATTTTGATGAGGACTTTTATTGGATAATCCTTTTCTGCCTTTAGGGCTTTTCGAATTCTTTTTCGCTTTCCCTAACTTTTTCCTTGACAAATTCTTTTGAATTTCAATTTGGAAATCCAGCGGGATGCCCTAACTTTTGCCTAAGCGACTTGTTTTCAAGTTTCGACTTAGAGGGGCTTTTTGTTTCTTTCTTTTTCATACTTTCCTTTTTTAACAAGTCGTGTGACCCTAAGCCTTTGAACTTTTCAGAGGAAAGTGACTGCCTCCTTCCTTGGCCAGCGAGGGATAACCATTATTGTATCGATTTGATCTTAACCTCTGGATTTTTTGAGGAAATAACCATTGTTGTTTTGATCTTTTCCTGACCTTATAATGCGAGGGATAAAATGTGGTGATCCTCAGATGGGACACTCCTTCTGAAACTTGAATGCTCGATCAGATTAACTAAACATCTACCCTGCCCCGGGTTAAAAATAAGGATTTTTTTTCAAACAGAAAAGAAACTCCTACTTCGAAGGCTCAGAGGGGTTAACGAGGGTTTATCTCCCTTATATCTCCGGTGTTTGGGGATTGAAACAAGGCATGTACATCGTCAACAAGGTTTTTACTCGAACGCGTACCATTTGGAATTCCAGGTAAATTTTCATCATCCTCCCTCCAGAGTCATTGCTTTATTAACAAAAGATAGATATCAAAAGCATAGTAAAATAAATAAAAGTGATAATGAATGGATTAATTCAAGACAAATATATTCAATGCATTATGATTAACATTAAAAAAGATGAGCAAGTTTGCATACAAGAAAGTAATAAACAAAACAATTAAGATTTCAAATGAAAATGCAAATAAATTTGAAATTTCCATGTTGAGGAGACAAGTCTCTGTATGGACCGATTGCTTCAAAAGATCTCCAGCGACCTTGAGGCTCACTTGAACAAGAGATTCCCCGCTGATCTGGACACAATAGTTTCTGAATTGATCCAAGATTGGAATTTATCTCTGGATGAAAAACCTTCTCTGTTGTACCCCAAAATTTGCCCTCTCATTTTACTCAAGACATGTCCATTGAGATCCCCAACATGCCCTAGGATGACTAAGAATTAACTAGATAAATTCTCCTCCTAAGGAAATAAACCTCTAACTAGGGTTTCAGTTTTCATCAAGATGTGTGAGCTACAAGGGTCTCAAATGTTTTCCATGGCCCTAATATATCCTCAAGATTACCCATGCCAAATTTCATGCCCTACACAACAAATTTGCTCGGTCAACTGCTCAAATGCTTGAAAATCAACTATACTAGGTCAAAAGTCAACTATGGCCTATATACAGTCAAACTTCAAGAATTTTTTGTTAATATCAACATTTTGAAGTGATATCCATAATTTGATAAAGGGTTGATCATGATTCCTCAAGAAATGCTCCTAACTCATCAAAAGTCATAAATGGCAAATTAGGGTTTCTATAGGAAAAGTCAACCAAACTTTGACCAGGCATAACTTTCTCATACTTTATCGGAAATTTTTCCACCAAAGCTCATTTTAAATAGAATCCAATTGCCAAAAACTTCTCTTCATCCCTCAAGATCAAGAAATGCCCCAGTTAAAAGAAACAAGCTCAAACATTATAGGTCCTTTCAAAATGTCAACAAAAACACCTTTTGGGTCAAAGCTCCTTACATGAACATGGAAGATCCAATTGAAATGAAACCAAAAGGGTTTTTTAAAGGATATCCTAATATATCTAATAAGTCCAAGAATACACTCTTAAGGTTAAAAATGAGAGAGATATGAATTGCTAAAGTTGACCAATTTTTGGAAAAGTGCAAGAAGCCAATATTGACCAAACTTGAATTTTTTTCCAAATGGGCCCATCTTTTTATGTTTGAAACTTGTTCCTAGCATGGTCCACGACCTCTAGGCCTACCTATGAATTATTATATTTTTATTCTATTTAGTTTGATATTTTATTCATTAAAATGAAAAATTAAATAAATAAATAATATAAATAATGTACGATTTGATATGGAATCTTTTTCTCATCAAATAATGGGAAAAATGTGCTGGCATATCAAGGACATCTCGTGGAGAAAGGAGAATATTGGATTTGTTCCAAAAAAGCAAAAAATCACATAATTAAAAGAAGATATTTTCTCATGAAAGTTTGGATTTTTCTTCCACTTTTGTTGACCTAGTATGATGTACTACATATACACAATCATTCAGAAGCACACACGGACAGGAAGCCAGAGCCTTTACACTAAGGTTTCAAATATAAAAAATTCTCCATAAATTTGCATCCTCGTATTCACATTTACATCTAGCTTCAAAGCATTCTAACCATTCCTTAGTGTTCCTGAGGTAAGCTTAGGTAAGTATGGATCATCATCCATAGCCATAACACGCTAAAACTCATTGTACATAACTCATATTTTCATGATTTTTATGTTTATCGTATTTTAAATTATAGCATGTTTCAATTCGTTCAAACCCGTTAACATGATCACCTAATGATAATGAACAGATCTGGGCAATCGTTGATGAGCTTTGATGGCTAAATAGACATCTGTAATGGCTAGGGCATAATGAAATGCAAGCTTCGTATCTCCCTGTACAGGGACTTTCAGACCAAACCAACCCCATATTTGGATTCCTGGGAAAATTTCAAGGGGAGTAGGGTCCTTTTTGCGTTTGAATCCTCACGCTTTTGCAGGTTTGGATGTTTGTCTTGTCCGAGAAGACGACTGGAGTGCAACTCCAGCGTCGTTGACCTGTCTGACCCAGACTAAGTCCCTGCGTGGCAATATGACCTAATTTGATTGGTCCACTAGAATTGCTGACGTGCATTTTTTTGATGACTGGGATTTGATAATTGTTTTACATATAATATTGTTAAGTCACTATAATTATGAATGAATTGGCAACACGAGTGGTAAAGGCATAGGGTGTGTGAGAGGAAGGACCTGGGTTCGATCCCAGAATCTTATATTTTCTATTTTCTAACAAAATTGTTTCAGATCCAACGCATTACCATCCCACGCGTATACCTTGCACCCTCAGATCCAGCCATCAGATCTTCATTGTTCCAGATCCAACGCTCCTAGAGTGCTTCCCAATGATGGACCTTCCAGACGCAGCAACATTGGATCTCATACAGGTGTTGGGCCAACAGATCTGGGCCTATCCAAATTTAGCCAACACCCCCCCCCCAAATTGCTAATGCACTTCAGGCCCATTTCTTTTCATTTTTTGTCATTTTTTTTAATTTCTTTGTTTTATTTTATTTATTTTTAAAATCATTTTTTATTTTAATCATAAAATCATAAAATCACAAAAGAAAAAATAGAATTAGGTTTTATATATAATTAAAATTAATTTGGTAAATTAATCTAGTTTAACTACTTTAATCCTTTTTCTTTAAAATTAAAATTAATTAGTAGTTAGGATTAAATTTTAAGTCTTTTTCTTTAAAAATACTATAAAAAAATATTAATTTCATGAAAATTAATTGTAATTAATTTTTTTTCTTTTCTTGTTCAATTTAATTAACTAAGACATTATAATTTAATATTTTCATTAATAAATAAAAAACACAAAAAAAAAAGAAGTTTTCTTTTAATTTAGGAATTTTTTTAGGGTTTATATGTTCTTTCAATTCTTCGCGCGCTTATCTTTGCTTTCGATTTTATATATTTGTTTTTCAATTATGTAACTGTTTCCCGGTTTGTAATAGTTTAATTAGGGTTCAAATTTCTATATCTGATTATGTAATTGCCCAGAGGCCATGTAATAGCTTAGGAATTGTTATTTTCTGAAATTTATTTTCCGCACTCTAAACTGCTTAGATGAATGGCTAATAGGATTGTATGGAAAGATAACGATTAATTGAACATAGCATAACCTAATTCAAAGATAACATATATGAATAAAGCACACTTACACATGCTCACCCCTAGGGTATCCCCCATTTTGGTTGCCTTTGAAACAGTCACAATTCTCAAAACGTGAGGATTTTTAGTGAATATCCTTTAGTTCAAGAGATCACAAGTCCCTCGATGACCCTCTCAACTGTTGCCTCGGTTAAACAAGTGATCTTAGAACTTTAGGATAGTTACTAAGTGTTCATTCCCGGTTGCCTTAGTGACCATAAATGTCCCTTTCGTTAGTCCCTCAACATCCAAATGATAGGGCTACCTACTCAATAATAGTAGGATAGCACTATCTAAAGGAAAGGAGGAAAAGAACGCCTTTTTCGAGTAGGTAAATGGTTGTTAAGTACTTGCTAAAAAAAAACTTTTTCACACCACACTTTCAAAATTATTTTCAAAAATGCTTTATCAATACTCTTGAGGACTGATACAAGAGTTATCATAAAGCAAACAAAACTTTTCAAAATACACAAACACGAAAGCAATTTTCAAAAATGAGCAAGTACCTAAGAGCCCATGGAAAACCACGGATAGAAAGGGTGTTAACACCTTCCCTTTACATAATATACCTCCTTACTTAGAAAATCTCGAAAAAGGTGTTTTTCTATTATTTCACCCTTTCCTTTGTTGGATAAAAGAAAAGTCGGTGGCGAATCTTGCTTATCGCATATTTGCGAATACAAAATGCAAACCAGTATAAACAGTCGGTTCCGCCACCGTATCACAAAACTGGACACTCTGTTGGGGATGATAATAAAGTGAGTTTTACCTTAGGGTCTAGATCATTTTAAAATTGCTTTCTTTGTTTGCCTTGACTGCTTTATTCTTAAGGGTTTTTGTTGGGGTATTCTTGTAAAGATCCTACACCCGGATCTAGGGCACCTTTTAGTTAAGTAGCAATAAACCATGGAGGATGTACGCCATAGACCGATACGGACGAAGTGGTGGCTATGTTAGCGCCATACTTTGGATTGTACTAATGTTCCTTGAGTAACTCAAGGATAACATTAGGCTTCCTCATAGTGTCACTAAGTGCTAACTGGCCTTTAGAACCTTTAATTGACTCATCCTAGCCATTAGGAAGTAGTGAGATAGTCGGATTTGGTTCCGACTGAAGACTGGTTGATACTCGATGCTACACTCGTTGAGACTAGACTTTCAGGATATTTTGGCTGCAATACTTCGGTGCTTGAGCTGAAATAATGCCTGACGGAAAGGTCAATGATATTGAGACCCCTTAGAACCCAGTTACTATGAATAGGACAGGTTGAGCCAACTGAACATTCAAGAGGGTACTTACCTTAAAACCTTATGCAAGTCTTTGAACCTAAGGTCTATTGTATGATTTGCTTGTGTTTATATGTGATTTTAAGCATAATCATGACATCATAAACATCATTACATTCATATATACTAATCATTTCAAGGACCTGTTGGATTTACCTCTTTGCTGTTTTGTAGGACATGAATCCAGGTCGTAGAAAAACCATCCAGATTCACTTCACAAAAGTTCCTCCCAAGCTCAAGGAATTAGTCTTGAAAGTCCCCGAGGACTCATCATTCCACAAAAGACATGGTCACTTACTCAGTTTGGTTACCACCGGATTCGACGAGGGTTTGATGAGTGTCTTATTCTAGTTCTTCGAACCTATGCACCATTACTTCACATTCCCCGATTATCAACGGGCGCCTACATTGGAAGAATTATCTAAGTTACTTGGTTTACATATATCGGAGCGAGTACCTTTCACTGGTTTAGAACAAGACCCAGCTTCTGAAAATGTCGTTGTAGCTTTGCACTTGAAGCCATCTGATATTGAGTCCAATTGGTAAAAAAGAAGTGGAGTTAAGGGTCTCCTTGCAAATTTTCTGATGAAGAAAGCTTAGATTTTCCTGGATGCTATGAGTTATCATGCCTTCGAAGATGTCTTAGCTCTCTTGATCCATGGGTTGGTCATGTTTCCTAATTCAGCTCAATTTATAGATATGAATGCCATCAACATTTTCCTTGCTCACAATTTGGTTCCTACATTGCTCGGGGATATCCTACATTCTCTCTATACTCGTACTCTGAAGAAGAGAGGAACTCTCATGTGTTTCACCCTTCTGCTATATAGGTGGTTTATTTCATACCTTCCTCGGTCAGTAATGCAGAATAATTTAGGCTTAAGGTAGAGTCAAAGACTAATGTCTCTCTCTCACTCCGACATCCATTGGTGTCCTCGCTCTCAAGGAGACATCTCTTTTATTGATTGCTGCAGAGAATATCCTAATGTGCCACTCTTGGGAATTGGGGGAGGAATCACCTACAATCCTTCTTTAGAACTACGTCACTTTGGCTATTCACTGAGAGATGGTCCACCGGATATGCTCATCCAGGGTATTGTGTTCAACTACTCAGATGATTTGCAAAACTGTCATCAAAGGTTCGTCCGCGCTTGGGGAATTATGAAGAAGACTGATAGTAAGACTTTGGGGCACAAGAACTCCATCCCTTTGGAACCTTACCTCAAATGGGTGCGAGATCGCGCCCAAAGTCTTATTATTCCATATGATTCCATCTTACCGGTGATCTTGGAACCTGTTGTCCAAGCGGGCGAGTCCCGTATTATTCTTCATCCTGATATGCCAACCAACTTCAAAGAGTTGCAAAAGTCTTGGATCCAGATCAAGGAAGAACAGGATACTTTTGAGGCTCAATTCTATGCAAGTGAGAAGAAGGTGTTGTAATTAACAAAGCAGCTTCACGAAGAGAGGAACCTCAACACCAATAGGAAGTGCCCATGGGAGACTTAGAGTTTAGAATTTCCTTTAAATGTTTAACCCTGTATAATCTTTTGTTTCTTTAAAAACGTACTAATAAAGAGTTTTGTTTCCTGTTTTGTTTAAAACAGCTTAAATCCAATAAGGTCCTTGAAATCATTGCATACATGTATCATACATATCATTGCATAAACAGGTTTCATAGTAGGTTTCTCATCTTCTTCGCTGTTTATTTCAGAAGTAAAGAAATGGCTATCGAATAAACAGTGAGGGATATACAAACCCAAAATGCTCAGTTTTAACAAATGATCATGGCTCTGGCCAAGGGGAAAGAGGAACTGAAAGCCCTGATTGTCAAAGAAAAGACCAAGAAGCCAAAGAAGCCAGTTGGTGTGGTGAATTTGGGAAGGAGGTTCAAAGTATCATTGAGTAAAGCTGTAGAACTAGCATCTTCATCAAAAGAAGGAGACAATCAAGAAGTGGAAACAAGAGAGGAAGACCCCAGTCCCAGGGAATCTGATAATGAGACTAACTATAATGAGGAGCAGTATCCTCCGGCCGATGAAAAATACAAACAGCTAGAGGATCGTCTGAATGCAATGGAAATACAGAAGGTACCTGGGCTGGATTTCGAAGAGCTCGGTTTGGTTTCAGGGGTTGTTATCTCGCAGAACTTCAAGGTTCCGGTGTTCTCTAAATATGATGGGGTATCATATCCCAAGATGCATCTCCGATCTTATGTGAGGAAGATTCAGCCTCACACTGCTCACAAGGACTTATGGGTCCACTTCTTTCAAGACATCCTATCTGGGACTCAACTAGAGTGGTTCTACCAGCTGGAAGGGACCAATATTCGTAACTGGTAAGACCTGGTTGTTGCTTTCTCCATGAAGTATCAGTATAATGTAGACCTTGCTCCCACCCGTGCACAACTCCAAAGTATGTCTATGGGTTCGAGCGAGGGTTTTAAGGACTATGCTCAGAAGGGGAGGGACTTAGCAGGAAGAGTCCAACCCCCCCCCCCCCCATTCTGATAGGGAGTTAGTGGATATGTTTTTGGGTACCCTATCTGGTCCATTTTTTAATCATTTGATTGAAAGCTCCTCAGCTGGCTTTACTGAGTTGATTTTGACGGGAGAAAGAGTGGAAGCTTGGATTAGAAGTGGCAAGATTCAGAAGGATGCCTCTTCAAGTGCGGGAAAGAGATATTTCATAGGAAAAAAGAGGTCAGTCTTGTTTACAATCAACGAAATCAGGGCAGGACCGAGTGTCGTCCAACGGTAGGGGTTGTTATGATATCCAAGCCTGCAGCTACTCAACAACGAAATAATCTTCCTAGAGCAGAAAGACCTGTAAGGCAATTCACTAGATAAATATGACTTTGTCTCAAGTTTTGCCTCACCTACTGAAATCCAATCTGGTTACCTTAAGGGAAGATCCCAAGAATCCCAACACCGCATCTCCTCTCTATAACCCAAAGGCTCGTTGTGCTTACCATTCATAAAGTCCAGGCCATGATACAAACGACTGTTGGGCTTTGAAAAACAAGGTGCAAGACCTTATTGATGCGAAGGAGATTGAATTTGACGCTCTTGAGATTCTCAATGTTATAACTGCTCCCATGCCCAAGCACGGTCGTGGTGTTACTGTTGTTGATGATGATACATTTGTTACTTCTGTTGAGGAACTCGTTACTCCTCTCATGACTGTTAAGTGGAATTTGTTGCAAGCCGATTTATTTTCGGGTTGTGGTGAAGATTTCCACTTATGTTTATCTCTAACGACTAGTTGTTATTTGTTGAAAGCAGGTGTTCAGCGCCTGATGGATGATAAAGAGATCCTATTTGAGAAGACTCCTGTCACTACTGTTTCTTGTAAGGATGTTTCTATTATAACCATTTTCGCCAATCCTCCCAGGGTCTCCACCAAAACACCCTTCAGGATTACATCTGCTCCAAAGTTGGTTCCCCTGATCATCACTATGCCAGGGCCAATCCCATACTCCTCGGACAAGGTTGTTCCTTGGAACTATGTCAACACTAGATTTAAAATAAAAAATTGATTAGGAAAATTCTTAAAATTCAATTGATAACACAATGCTATTCGATAAATGGATCAATGAAAATTAAAGCAAGGAAAAGAAAAAATAAAATAGGCACAAGGAATTTGTCTTCATAGTTCCCCATTGTCGTCCTCGCGTATGGGTACGTCTGTGCCTAATTCCAATGGAATTAGGATAATTCTTACTTTGCAAAATTATTGATACAAGAGAAGTTTTTAAGATCAATTCCACAAACTCTAAGCTTGTTGTTGATTAAACCTCTTCTCCTCTTTTTATCTTGATAAAGACAAAGACACAATAGGTGCAAATTGACTATCTGGATCTTGCTACTCATTTGCATTCTTTATCTCCAAAGCTTTCACGCACCGTCCATTTCAAACTATTACAACACAAGACTTTAATTTTAATCTTCCGTTTTCGTGCTACTTCCTTTGAGTTCTTTATCTCTAAAGGATCCCTTGCATTCTTTATCTCAAAATGACTTCACTTGGCCGCAATTACCTCTCAAATGTCTTGCACAAAAACACCTAAATCAACCAATAATTTTGGAGGACAAACCTGACATTTTTCCTAGATGAAAACCCCTGCAAAGCTCAATCCAATACACAATTGGACACTACCAATCATTGTCTAGATGGAACCCCAACGGAACATCGGTACAATGTAATGTCAGTGTGTATGCTAGATTGGAGGCTGAAGATGAAGAGATAAATATCTAATTTTATGGTTTCACCAAGTTATGAATTATGCATGAAAGAGTATTTACTGTTTTGGAACATTTAGGGAAAAAGGGACAAATTCGGAATAAAAATATTTCATGAAAAATTGACCAAATAAGCAGTATGTGTCGACCTAAGTATTGTATGTGTTGACACATACATGATTTCTAAACTGTATGTGTCGACCTATAGAATAATATGTATCGACTGAACCAAGACAAAGGCTATAGGCTTCAAAATGATAGTAAATGTGTCGACCTGAAAAACTTATGTGTCGACACATAAAATATAAATTTCTGCAATTTAAGACATGCTTCAGTATGTTTAGATCTGAATGGTTGGATGTGTCGACCTGTGACTTACAGAAGCTACATGCTTTAAAAATGAGTTGCATGTGTCGACCTGAAAAACAGATGTGTCGACACATGCAGTAAAAAATCATGCATAAAATTATTTTTAATGTCTTGGATCAATTTCAAAGTGCTTTCTAATGATTCCTAAGACCTCTAATGCAGAGGAGCGCCACAAGATATAAGGATATCGTCCAATGTTAAGAAGTGCGAGCTTTTATAAATTTTGACATCATTCAAAATGTTTGACGATGAAGTTTGTACTCGTTGTCTTAGACCATGTCTGTCGAACATATCTTAGAACATGTCTTAGACCACATCTTTTGAACATGTCTTAGACCGTGTCTTAGGCCATATATTCCAAACATGTTTTAGACCATGTCTTTCGAGCATGTCTTAGAACATATCTTTAAACCATGTCTTCCTAACATGTCTTCATACGGTTCACAACCTCTGAACTAGCTTGGTTAATAACATACTTACTATACTTCCAGAAAGTTCACAACTTATGAAGTATCAGAATCTGGTAGAATATAATCTGGTTACAAAAACTTTCAGACAATTTACAACTTGTAAACAGTCTTGTGATAGTGGAGCAGACATTCCCAAAGCACATGTTACCATTCTTTCAGTTAGTTCACAACTTCTGAAATGAATGTTAAATAACATAACAACTTTGTTAAGCTTCCAAAGAGTTCACAATTTCTGAAGTGACAAAGTCTGATTACCATATTTTCAGAAACTTCATAACTTCTAAACAATAGGTATTGTCAACACAAGATTTATTTACTTTCAGAAAATTCACAACTTCTTGAACAATAGGAGTATCAAAGCTTCATTTAACCATATTTTCACAAACACCGTAACTTCTTAACAATAGGTATATATGAGCCTATTTCAACCTTTAATTTAGTCAAAAACCTTTGACCAAATCATAATGTCAGTTCATGATTCATTTTTAGGTTGTTCACAACTTATAACGAATACATGTTCACATATGCTTATCTCATTGGAGCATTCTTCATGCATCTTGATCTTGTGACCAAATCATAGTGCCAGTTCATGATTCATTTTTAGACAGTTCACAACTTCTAAAGAATACATTTTCACATATGCTTAGCTCATCAGAGCATTCTTCATGCATCTTCATCTTGATCTTGATCTTATGGTTAGCAGATGATAATCTTATGATAACCAATTAGCCTATCTATGAAAACCAGTGAACTTTTGCAAAGTTCCTGAATCAAACATCAAACAAGGTTAGCAGTAAAATCATTATATCATGTTTGAGTTTGAGATCTGAGATTAAGTATTATCAAAATGATATACTCTTTCTCCCCCATTTATCATAAATCAAAAAGGATTTAATAGACAAAATGATTTTTCATTAAAAACCAAAAAGATAAAGATACAATTGTTTTAGAAAGAAAAGAAAAATTATTCTTAAGTTCTAATACAAAGTAAATTTTATATTGAAAGTGAATAGAGATGTTTGGGATAACTTCATGGAAATGAACATTAAGGTATGTTAGCACATATTATATCAGAATGAGAATATGAATTAGTTAATGTTGTACCCCAAAATTTTCCCTCCCATTTTTACTCAAAGCATGCTCCTAGAGATCCTCAATTGTTCAAGGTTGACCAAGAATTGACCAGACAAATTCTCCTCCTAAGCAATGAACCTCTAATTAGGGTTTCAATTTTCATCAAGGTGTTTGAGCTCCAAAGGTCTCAAATGTTTTCCATGGTCCTAATATGTCTTAAAGATTGTCCATTCCAAATTTCACGTCTTGCACTACAAGTTTGCTCAATCAATTCCCCAAATGTTTGAAAATCAACTATACTAGGTCAAAAGTCAATTGTGGTCTATATACAATCAAACTTCAAGATTTTTGGTCAATATTAAAATTTTGAAGTGATATCCATCATTTGATCAAGGGTTGATCATGATTTCTTAAGAAATGCTCCTAATTCATCAAAAGTCAAGAATTGCTAATTAGGGTTTCTATAGGAAAAGTCAACCAAACTTTGACCAAACATAACTTTCTCATATCAAAGTTGTAAAATTCTCATTTTAGGTTCCAGCCTTCCTCAGTCCAAACAAAAGATCTGAATGCATTCCTGGAGGCTCCCTGAAGCTTTTGCAATCATTACCAAGCCCCGAAACATCACAAAACGCCTCAATAAGCTCCATTTTTATATTTTCTAACTTGTTTCATGCAGATTCGATGCATTACATGGCCAGAAGTGTACCAAACACCATCAGATCTAGCCTTCAAATCATAAGGGGTCTAGATCTAAAGGCTTCAATTTAAGATCCACCATGCGCCCTCAAGGCCTCATCTCACCTGATCCAGTGTGGCCTGGGCTTAACATTCACTTGGGCCTAGCAAAATTCAATTTCAGCAACCCTCAATTTCTAATTAGCATGGCCCATTTCGCATTGTTTTTGTCACTTTGCTTTTATATTTTTTTATTTTAATTTGTTTTATTCATTTATTTAATTAGTATAATGTAATAATAAAATCACAAAAAATATAATTTTAGTTTTTTTAATTAAATTAATTTTGTGAATTAATTAATAACTATTTTAACTATTTTTCTTTAATTAAAAATAAATTAGAACTTAGAACTTAATTTATGTTTAATTATTTTATTTTAATAATAAAAAACTAAACAAGAATTTAGACTATTTTTATTGATTAATTTTATTTTTTAAATATATTTTTAGGTTATTTACTTTCTTAAATCAAAAAATAAGCAAAAAGATTTTCTTACTAGGTTGTTAGACGTATTTTTAACTTCCGCGCGCATTATTTGTTTTTGCGATTTCTATTTATTATTGTACCTATATACTGGATGTAATAAACTAATTAGGATTTTTACCGCTTTCTTTAGTTTTTTTTCTTCCCCTAATTTTTGTACATTGTAAACCCCCTCCCTGAAGCCATGTAATAGCATAGGGTTTTATCTTCGCACTTTACATTTCTGTCTGTATATATATTAACTGCTAGTAACTAGGCATTTATGAAAAGACTGAAATCAAACGTTAGCAAACTTAACAAAAAGACAAAAATAACTGAACGTAACACACTTGCACATATACACCTCTAGGGTACCCCACTTTGGTTGCCTTCATAAATAAAATAGTCATGAGGCGGGAACACTTTAGAAAAGACCCATAAATCAAAAGATTATAGTCCCTCGATGACCCTACAGTTGCCTTCTCGGTAAATGATCTAGTCCCTAAACAAAATTGCTAAAGCGTCTCCACAAGTTGCCTTCATGACTGTAATGTCCCTTTCGAATGTCCCTAATACATCCAAAGATAGGGATACCTACTCACTAATAGTAGGATAGCATTTTCTAAAGGATAGGAGGAAAATAACGACCCTTTTCGAGTATAAAATTAGATAGTTGTTAGAAGTTTTCTCAAAAAAACATTTTGCACTTACACAAATACTACTTTTCAAAAGCAATTTTCAAAACATCTGCTTTGTTAACACTCTTGAGGACTGATACAAGAGTTAAACGCAAAGCAAATCGCTGCACTAAGGCATTTTACAAACATTTTTAAAACACATAAAGCACAAAGGTATTTCAAAACGAGCAAACCTCTAAGAGCCCGTATATAACTACGGATGGAAAGGGTGCTAACACCTTCCATTTCCATAATCTACCCCCTTACTCAGAAAATCTCGAAAAGGTCTTTTTCTGTTCTTTTCACCCTTTCCTTAATTTGGATAAAAGAAAAGTCAGTGGCGACTCTTGCTTACCGCGATATTTGCAAACACAAACGCAAAACTAGTATTAAACAGTCTGTTCTGCCACCGTATCATAGAACTGGCGACTCTGTTGGGGATATATAAAAAGTGGGGTTACCTTAGAGTTAGTTCATTTTAAAACTGTTGTATTTGCTTGCTTTATATGCTTTATCTTTGGAGGGTTGTTTGGGTTGTTACTATAGATCCTACACCTGAATTTGGGGGCATCTTTTTAGGTAAACAACAATAGATCATGGAGACTACGGCGTAGACCAATATGGTTGAAGTGATAGCTGTGTTGGTGTGATACTTTGGTTGGTACTGGTATCCCTTGTGTTGAATCGAGGAGAATACAGGGCCGCCGCATGGTGTTGTGAAGCACTAATGGAACATAGAACCTTAGTTGAACAAACTTGGCCATTAGAAAGTAGTGAGATAGCCGGCCTCGGTGTAAAGCTGGGGATTGGTTGATACTCGATGCTACACTCATTGAGATTGGAATTTCGAGATGTTTCGGCCGCAAGAAAAGATTGCTAAGCTGAAATAACGCTCGATAAAGAAAGATCAGTGATATTGAGACTCCTTAGAACCCGGTTACTATTGATAGGACAGGTTGAGCCAACTAAACTTCAAGAGGGTAATTACCTACAAACCCCATGCAAGCCTGGACCTAAGGCTGCTTGTGTGACTTGTTTGCCTTCATTATCTAACAACTTGAACTCATTGTAGGGCTTTTTGCAGGACCTTGTTTGTATACATTATCCAATAAACTAGTTTTCCTGCAAGACATACTTGTCTTCATCACCCTACATTTTGCTTGATGCATAGCATACACACCATAACATCATACCATAGCATTTCCTTAACCATTTCAAGGATCTCAAGGGCCTGTGGTGCAGGTTATGATGAACCATACATCTAGCAAGGGGCAAGGAGATTTATTTTCCTCTATCCAATTCCGTCAAAAGATCAAAACACAACAACTTGAGTCAGGGGCTATGACCCACTCGATATGGTGAGCTTAACTCTCGTAGAAGGACCTTCAAACGATACGAAAGTTCTTCAGTCAAAGTCGCAGTTTAACTCCTAACATCTTCTTGTGTTTACCCTGCAAGATCCTCGAAAACATTTGCATATCATACATGTAATTGCATAACAGGTATTCCAGGTACAAGCTTCTTATCCATTCGCTGTTTATTTCAGCAAGAAGAAATGGCTCTTGAACAAACAATCAAAGACCTTCAAGCTCAAAACGCTCAGTTCGAACAAATGTTCCTTGCTCTGACCTAGGGGCAAGAAGACCTGAAAGCTCTGATCGTCAAAGAAAAGACTGAGAAGGAAAAGAAACCAGTTCATGTTTTAAGTGTGGGAAGAAGAAGACCAGCTAACCCAGCTCTAGATTTCGCAACCCCATCAAAGAGAGGGGATAATCAAGAGGAGGATAATGAGGAATCAGAGGAAGGAGACAATAATCCAGCGTCTAAAGAAGATGAACCTGACTATTCTGAGGAGCAATATCCTCTTGCTGACGATAAATACAAATGGATGGAGGATCGGCTCAATGCCATAGAGATCCAATGGGTTCCTGGTCTGGATTTTGAAGAATTAGGTTTGGTTCTAGGGGTGGTTATCCCACCTAAGTTCAAGGTCCCTATATTCGCAAAATATGACGATGTTTCTTGTCCCAAGCTTCACTTGAGGTCGTATTTTAGAAAGATCCAGCCTCACACTACTGACCGGAAGCTATGGGTCCATTTCTTCCAAGAAAGTTTGGCTGGCACTCAACTGGATTGGTTCTATCAGCTAGAAGGAACTGACATCCATACCTGGGAAGACTTGGTTGTTGCTTTCTACAAGAAGTACCAATACAATGTTGACCTGGCACCAACTTGAGTGTAACTGCAGAATATGTCCATGAGCTCAAGAGAAGGGTTCAAGGAATATGCGCAGAAATGGAGGGATCTAGCTTGCAGGGTACAACCTCCTCTGAATGATCGGGAAATGGTAGACATGTTCATGGACACTCTGACAGGTCAATTTTTTAATCTGCTGATTGGGAGTTCCTCATCCGGGTTCACAGAGATGGTTCTGACTGGAGAAAGGATCGAAAGTAGTATCAAGAGTGGGAAGATCCCGATGGCTTCATATTTTAATGCTGAGAAGAATCCATTTGTTGGTAAGAGGGAAGCCAATGTTGTGTATGTCCAGAAGGGTCATAATAAGGAAGACTATCACCAATCTGTAAGGGCAGTGCTGGTCTCTAATTCCGCACACGTGCAACGACAACAACAACAGGGTAATCAATGAAGGTAAGACGAGCTTAAGAGACAGCTTACCAAGATCAACATGCCTTTGTCTCAAGCATTACAACATATGTTAAGGATGAATTTGATTACATTGATAAGACCTCATCCAAACCCTAAGAATTCTTCTCCTAACTACAATCCTGATGCAAGGTGTGCCTATCATTCTGACAGTCCTGGGCACGATACTAACGATTGTTGGGCATTGAAATACAAGATTCAAAACATGATTGACCCCAAGGAGAATGAGTTAGACCCTCCTGAGACTCCCAACGTGATCACTGCTCCCATGCCAAATCATGTCCAGGATTGAGAGCATTTTTGTTCATTTGAATTCTCAAGTTGTATTTTCTTTGTTTGTTCAAACAATTATTGTCATGTCAAACTTTGTTATTTCATTAATGCATTGCACATGTTTGTCTTGAATTAATTTGTTTTCATTATTCTTAAAATGCTTTCTTAATTCCTTTTTATGATATTCAACTCTTGATTAAAATCTCTAACCCTTTAGAGGGAGGATGACGAGAATGATACAACAATCTCTACAGTATGCTTTTGAACAGAACCTGCTGATGATGTACAGACGTTGTTTCAAATCCTAAATAGTGGATTTATAAGGAAGATAATCCTTAGTCAACCCTTTTGAGCCTAAGAAGGAGTTTTTATTTTCATACAAATTAAAACCCTTAATCATAACCCCAGGAAGGGTAGTTTTCTCAGTTAATTCATATGTGCATTCAGTCGCAAGCTTTCCCTTCATACATGAAAAATAATGTAGAAGATGCTCTCCAAAAGATGGTGATGGTTCCACATAATCATTAAGAACAGGCAGTCATTATCTCTCAAAATAAAAGCCCATTAAGTCAAAACCTATAAAGGATTATGATTTCGGTTTGAATTATCATCCAGGAAAAGCGAATGTGGTAGCTGATGCGTTGAGTCGAAAGACTTTACATATGTCGGCAATGATGGTTAAAGAGTTAGAATTAATTGAGCAGTTCCGAGATATGAGCTTAGTTTGAGAGGTGACACCGCAGAGTTTTATGTTGGGTATGTTGAAGATTAATAATTAATTTCTAGACAGTATCAGAGAAGCTCAGAAGTTAGATGTGAAACTGGTAGATTCGATGGTTGGAATCGATCAGTCTAAGATTAATGATTTTAAGTTAGATGCGCAAGGTGTATTGAGATTTCGAAACCAGATTTGTATTCCCGATGATGCTGAGATGAAGAAAGTGATACTTGAAGAGAGTCATAGAAGTAAGTTGAGTATTCATCCAGGAGCTACAAAGATGTATCAAGATTTGAAAGGTTTGTTTTGGTGGCCTGGAATGAAGAGTGATGTGGCTCGATTTGTGTATTCATGTTTGACTTGTCAGAAATCGAAAGTTGAACATCAGAAGCCTGCAGGGTTGATGCAACCGTTAGAATTTCCAAAATGGAAATGGGATAGCATTTCAATGGACTTTGTGACAGGGTTACCTAATACTATAATAGGACATTATTCGATTTGGGTGATTGTTGATAGGCTTATGAAGTCGGCTCATTTTATTCCTATTGAAATTAGTTTTCCAGTGTCAAAGTTGCTGAGATTTACACTAGCGTGATTGTGAAGCTGCATGGTGTTCCTTTGTGCATTGTGTCAGATAGAGATCCAAGATTTACTTCTGATTTTTGGAAGAGTTTGCAAGAAGCGTTGGGTTCTAAGTTGAGGTTGAGTTCAGCGTATCATCCTCAGGCAGATTGTCAGACTGAACGGACTATCCAATCGTTGGAAGACTTGTTGAGGGCATGTGTTCTTGAGTAGGGAGGTTCGTGGGATACTTATCTTCCGTTGATAGAATTCAGTTATAATAACAATTACCATTCCAGTATTGGGATGGCACCTTTTGAGGCGTTGTATGGTCGAAGATGTAGAACTCCTTTATGTTGGCATGAATCTGGTGAGAGTGTAGTACTTGGACTTGAACTTATTTGTGAGACTACTGAGAAGGTGAAGTTGATTTTAGAAAAGATGAAACCTTCCCAAAGTAGACAAAAGAGTTATCATGACAAGCGAAGGAAAGACTTAGAATTTCAAGTGGGTGACCATGTGTTTTTTAGAGTTACACCTGTGACTGATGTTGGGCGAGAATTGAAGTCTAAGAAAATCACTTCTTGTTTTATTGGACCATTTCAGATTTCGGAGAGAGTGGGGAATGTTGCTTACAGAGTGGCTTTACCGCCTAATCTTTCGAATTTGCATGATGTGTTTCATGTGTCGCAACTCCGAAAGTATATTTCAGATCCATCTCATGTGATTCATATGGGCGATGTGTAAGTACAGGATAATCTTATAGTGGAGACGATGCCTGTACGGATCGTGGATCGTGAAATAAAGACTCTGAGGGGCAAAGAGATTGATTTAGTTAAAGTGGTTTGGCTGGGAGCTTCCGGAGAAAGCATGACTTGGGAGTTGGAGAGCAAGATGCGAGATTCCTATCCTGAGTTGTTTGATTGAGGTAAATTTTCGAGGACGGAAATATTCTAAGTGGGGGAGAGTTGTAACGCCCGTAATTTAGTTAATTATTTAATTAAATTATTTTTGGAATATTTGTGAAGATGTGTTGTGATTAGTTGGATTTATTTATTTTATTAAGTGGTGAAATTATATTAGAAGGATAATATTATTTGATGTGGGCTTGTTATAAAGGAATAGAAGTAGTAAAAAGGGGTGTAGTAGTCTTGAGCCCATTAAGGAATAAAGAGTTTAATAGGGTTATTTTATTATTGTTAGAAATAATAGAAAAGAAGAAGCATTAAGAAGAATAAGGGTTATAAGAGAAAGAACGTGAAAGCTGTTGGAAAGGAGGAAAAGAGGCAGAACAGAAATCAATTGGAGAAAGTTATAGAGCAACCTTCAATTCAAGGTAAGGGTGGGGTTATGAATCTATAATAGGGTTTATGATAATTCGTATGTTGGGTTAGAGGTGAAATATTGTTTGGTTTATGATTGAATTATATATGTTGATGTATGATGAAAATCGATGAGTTATGGATGAATAGCGATGTCCCGGTGCTGTATATAGGATGTAGAATTATAGGATAATTATAAGGGATGACTATCTATGATTAGAGGATTTTTTTAGGGCCTAAAGTATGGAACCCGTAGTTAAAACGCAGTGAAATCACATAAAATATTCATGACAGAGCAGTATGTGTCGACCCCAAACGTTATGTGTCGATACATGAAGGCCTTTAGACTCAGGATGAGTTGATACGAAGGAGTCCTGCATCGATACATGTAGGCTTTTAGACTCAGAATGAGTCGATACGTAAGAGCATGTGTCGATACATGGAGTTTTGCAGACTCAATATGAGTCTATACAAGAGAGTATGCATCGACTCATGTGGCGTGTTCATTTCAGTACGCGTCGACCCAAGGCATTACGCGTCGATCCATGTTGTATGGTTTTTGACAGATTCGTTTTCCAAAGGTTGTAACTTGAGTTTTCGGACTCCGTTTGAGGTGTCGTTCGAAGCGTTAAATAGATAACGCGATGAACTTCATTACTAAGGATTAAAATGAATAATGGTAAGGATAATCCTAGTTTCCCAATTAGGACTAGAGTTAGTTTCAGCGTTATTCGCTATATTATTTTTGTGAAGAATGATGAGGATGAGATGATTATAGATTACTGTTTGATTTGTAACAGTAGGATTAATGATGGAAATGATGTAGTATTACAAAATAGTAATATGCAGAGGTTTGGTAATTTAGAAGTAATCCTTAGTTGATTAATTAATTATAGGCAATATCATGTTGTAGGCCTATGGCCAACGTTGCGAGATTGACGAATTGTTGTTGTATGGTTGTTGTGGCTGAGTTGCTGTGAATTATGATGATATATGATGTTTAATGAATTATGATGTATAAATGATGTTTGGTGAATTATGACGTTAAATGATGATGATGAACGATGTTGGTGAAAGATGTTGAGATGCCTCTAATAATGGGCAGTTATTAATATGTAGGCTTATGGCCAACGATGATGTTATGTTGAGATGTTGATTAATTATGGTTATGTCATTACATTCATGATCGTGTCGTATACATTGCATTTCAAGATGGAGCTTATGCTCGTTAAGATGGCATGTATTGGCGAATATTAAGATGAAGGCTTATGCCTTGTTGATGCCTCTATTTATTGGCAGATTTTTAAGATGGGAGTTCTGCTCTAATGGTACCACATGCATTTGCATAGTAATGAGTCGCATTATATGATTGCATAAAGAAGTTGTGAATTTATGTGATGAATGTGTATTATAGTTGGTATTTCTGTTGCGATTATTGTTGATTATGAGATGAGAAGTGGTGATGTTATATGGTCTAATTTAATATATTAATTATCATACGTTTTATTATATTATTAGATATCTCACCCCTTCTGTTTGAATATTACCCTTACGTTGGTAACATGCAGGTAATCGAGAGTGAAGGTTGTATACCTTCAGTAGTTCGAGTCAGTGTCATTGCTCTGATATGTAACACTCGGGGGGATGAATGCTTGTTGCTTTTAATTTGTTGATTATTTCAGTTTTTGAACTTTAATTTGATTGTTGTTAAGTATGTGTTGTTTTAAAGTTGTTGTAACGATGGATAAAGATGTTATTAAGAATTCGGTTGTGTAGATGTTTAAATTATTGAATTAAGAATTAAATTGTTATGATATCAGAAGTTTTAAAGTGTTATGTATCCACGTTGAATGCAATGAGTATTTAAAGATGAATTTGTGGCATTCTGATTTGTTTGCATGAATGTTTATAACTCTGATTTTCATTTATAATTTCCTGGTAGAATTGGGGTGTTACATATAATGATTTGTGATTATATGTTGTATTTCATTGTATAAGGTTGAATTTAAGATATGAAATGATTGGGTATGTTTGGAAGTAATTTGGAATGGTTTAAAGCAATTAAATGTTGAAGAAAATGGGTTTCAAGTGAATTTTTACTAGATTTTATGCTTAGCCCGGTCCGATAGCGCTCAACACACTTGAAACCACTTTTTGGGGCTACAAGCGCACTACTAATGCAATCCTATGTTCTTGTTGCGCATAGCCCAAGTCTGGGGCGCATAGCGCGTCTGCCAACTTTGTGTTTTCCCCTTGTTGCACTTTTTGTGACGTAACTTGAGAATCGTAACTTGGAATGACGAGCGGTTGATTGCATGGAAGGTTATTTCAATGCTTTATTACATAGTGAATTAGAAACATGATTATATACTAATGATTGATAGGATAGTGATGACAAACTATTATGTGTTATATGATGAGATAAAAGTTGGTTAGATATCTTATTCTCTGTTTCCATCATAAAAAGGGAACGGTAGCTCCGATTAATGTGAGGTAAGATATATTGGAAAGTTAGTCTAATGCTTTAACAATTGATGAGAATAAATCATGATTGTGCCATTATTTTTTAGGTATTCATAATGAATTGGTTATATATTATGAATTTTTGTTTGTGTTAATTGAGTAAAAACTATCATGAAAAGTGAGGCTAAACCTAGGTTTGTACTAAGTGAATAACTTAGGAAGACAAATTAGGTTATGAAAATGATTTAGGTAGTGTGCCTTAGATGCCACGATACGTCGGTGTGTATCACAGACAAGTATTCACTTGAATGTTAAATTAATATGCTTTGTATGGAACATGTGGAAATAATATGCGAATCGGAGGTTATGGCCACCTATTTATTGATGAAATAATATGAGAATTGGTGAATATGATCACCTAGTGTTTGATAAGAGCAATCACGATGATGTAGAACCTAATCACGTATTCAGAAATTACTCTTGATTGTGCATATACCGATTGAGATACTTATGTAAAGTAAAATTGAGGATGTGGCACCAATGATTCAAGTCTCAAATGGGTTTGAGTCCCAACCATGTCGAATTCATGGGGGATATATGAACACTTAAGTGGGTTCGAGTCCCATATGGTGAAAGAAACTCTAAGTGAGTTCGAGTACCATATGAGTGACGGTTCATAAAGTGGCTTCGAATCACATTGGGAACCCAATATCCACACGAAATTTTAATCATACAAGCATGCGTGAACTGAGCCATGGCCTAGATGTAGGTTTAGTTGGGGATTGATGTTTCATGAATCTAAATAATGATTTATTGAGTTATGAGAGCTCAAGTGACATGTTTCCATACAATGTGAATATCCCTTAAACTCTTATGTCTTGGTTACATTGTGTGAGTGGCACACGAGTAACGAAAGATGAAGACTTGAGTTAGGAATCGATTAGAAACCCTATAGAACCGAGTGAACCCATATGATAGAGGAACTAATTAATATTATCATCTAACCCATATATCATTGTTGTTTTTCAGGTGTTTACTTGTAGTTTAAAGATAAAAGAATTTGTCTGATGATGTTTCGAGGGATTCTTTCTATCATGATCTTTCGTTGTGGATATTGTGCAATAAAGATATTGTACATATATCATAGATTTTTATTTAGGCACTATTGTACTACATGTACCATACATTGTATTTTATTTTATAAATATGTATATAATGATGCCATTAGGAATTTATATTGTATCAATACCAATTAATATAATTATAATGTATTTTCTAGATTTATATTATACGGGGTGTTACAATTGGTATTAGAGCAGATTGATTCTCAATGCAGCCTTGAAACATCGTAAGTAAATCAATTCATGTATCATATGTGTGTTTTGCCAACATGATTCTTAATGTCACGATATATAGTATTGGGCCTGATCAACCTAATTCTTTATACATGGTAGGTAGAATCATGGTTGAGCAACCACGACGAGGACTCTGAAGGTTTGGTAGAGTTGGTGCTTTGAGAGTAGGCTCAAGTTAAGAGTTTGGATATAAGGAGAATCAGTGAGATGGTTTAAAGTCGTAGTAAGAGTTGTGATTCAAGTGACATGGAAGTGAAGGGTGGCGCATGTTAAGGACTTATATTATATGAATTCGCTAGAGTTTTGAGAAATGTGTGAGATTGTTAGTAAAGCAAGATTGACCCATTAGCATGGAACAAGTATTATAAGAAATTAGATATAGTGAGGGAGAAATGATGGTTTTGTATTGCGTATGTCACAAGGCTTAGAGTTGAAGTGATGTACCAATTTTTCATCTCGTAAGGTTACTAGAATATTTTGTAAGGATGTGAGTACTTCGGGGAGTATGTTCAGAATGGTTGAAGGTTCGAGAAGTATTAAATTCAATATTTTAGTTGGGGGTCTAAGGAAGTGGTGAATCATGCGAAGATACTTAAGGACATGATGACATATTTCAAGTGGGATATGGATGCACTCGACGAAGGGTATGAGATAAACCTAGTGTACTCAGTCTTAGAAGAGAGATTAAATTCAAGATAGTTCATCGGAATTCCAGTGTCAGTACAAGATTGTTGTGGAAAGTTGAGTTGCCTAAGGAACGTTTGAAGGAAGATTATGTCGAGAGAGTTAGCGAGCATTTCAGACACAAGGAAATTCTAGTAGAATGGTTCTATAATTGAAGTTAAGAGGATTATCTTAGAAAGATAAGCGAATATGGAGTTTGGGAGCCGTGTAAATTTTTCCATGAAACTATCATAATGGGATGCATTTAGGAAAAATTCATAGTGAGATCATTAAGGTTTCATTGATGTTAAGATAAGAGTGTGCAACTGGTGATTGTTCATGTACGGAGATTTCTAGAGTATAAGGGAAAGTAGAGAGAGGTATATTTTGGTACTAAGAAAGTACATGATAATATTATTCTGGAGTATCTTGTGTTAGAGTGATTGTGGAGTATCACACTCTTTATTTCGAGCAGACGAGTTTACATCTTGAGATGTTTAGGTTTGTGATAGGTAATGGATAGCATACAAGGTTTGAGTACTGAAACAAGTGTTAAACATGAAACAAAATACACTGTGTGGACTCGTAAGTAGTTAACACAAGTTTTTAGTTAAGAGTCATTCAAATATGTAGAGAGAATCCAAGTTGGTAGGTGTGTGGGGGATGTTAAGGTCCATCTTGAGTGTGTATTATTTGGTTGACAAGAGTATGACTGGCTTATTAGAAGTCAGGTTGTTACATATCTTCTTAAGTGGTGTTTGGATCGATTAGTCAAGGAGTATGAAGATCACACCTTTTCGAAACTAAGCGAGTCTCTAATATGTAAATGTGTGAGTTTGAGAATGGAGTTGCAAGCTAATGCAAATCAGATTGATAGTTTTGAAATTGGAATTTCTGGAGGTGTCTTGCTTATTTGATCACCTTTAGAGATGTCAAAGAAGTTAGATGCTTGAGGAGATAACCTTGTAAACTATATTTAGTGTGGATAATTCTTGAGAGTATCACTATTATGACTAATGAGAACCACAATGAGTGAAGTTTGAAGAGACTTACCAAGCGGTGATCTCGAGGAGATCGGTTTGGTATCCTACTAAGCGGCGATAAAGTATAAGTAAATAATTATGGTATGACATTGGGACAGTTCACTCAGATACATGTGAGGAAGTGAAAAACACAAGAAGGGGGGTTGAATTGAAACTTAAAAATCAAAAGAAATTAACACGATGTTTTTTATCCTTGTTCACTTGATCTCAAACTACTCCAGTCCACCCGCCAAGGTGATTTTGCCTCTCTCCAAGGAAGACTTAATTCACTAATCAAACTGATTACAATTCTACTTTGACAACTGCCAAAGTCTTATTGAGTACAACCACAACCCGGTTTATCTCAAGGAAATTCACTAATCAAAAGAAAGAATTTATTATGTACTATATGTTTTTCGTTACAAAAACTATATCACAAACTGTGATGTATTACATGATTTTGGAGAATAGTATGAATATGGTTTTACAGCGTTTTTAGATTGTATAAAGCAGTTGTGTAAATCGTAAACGATTTAGCCTTTGAGCTTGTTTAAATAGGCATGGCAATTTGTGCAAATGGAAACATGATAATTGGCACTTAATGCACTTCCCATAATGAGAAGATCATTGTCTGATTGTAGTCGTTGTAAATGATACTGCCTTTATGGAAAAGTAATGCTCCAGAACTTAAGGAATCTTGCTTGCTTCTTTGCTTCAGAACTTGGGAAGTAAGAAACATAAGGTTATGTTTGCACGTTAGACTTCCGTTCAGAATCAAGATGTCTTTCTCTTTAGTGCAAATTCTGATCTTCATTCTTCAGAAAATTCTGATGTCAGTCTGCTTACTCAGCTTGAGCACTTTTGTAGCTTAACTTTTGATACAGTTTCATAAGAACTTTTGTACAACATAGAACACAAAGTTTAGAGTACATATTTGTTCTTTGTGTTTGTTATCATCAAAACTCTTACGAGGGTTGTAGAATCAAACTATGTTCTAACAATCTCCCCCTTTTTTATGATGACAAAAACTAGGATTTTTCAATAAAATAAACAGAACAGAAAACTTAAGAGAGTCCCCCCCCCCTGAGTTAAGTGCTCAGATAGAGGTGAAATACTTCCCCGGAGTTTCTTCTCATCAGAGCTTTTTATGCATCTCCTTTTGTCTTTATCATAATTTGTTCATGTTTATGCTTTCAGAAAACATAAGAAGTTAAGATATTCAGAATGTTTAAGATTTTTGTCCCGGTAAACTGTTATTGAAAATATCTTACGCTCTCCCCCTTTTTGTCAGGTATCAAAAAGCAATATAATCACAAATAATCAGTCAAAAAGGATGATTTCTATTAAAACAGATTGCAGTGACATTTTTCAGAAGCAGATAAGACAAGATAATGAAAACAGAAAACAAGTTAAAAAATCTAAGATTGAGGGGGAAGTCGTGTGAACAACGCTTCCAGCAAGCTCTTAATCTGAGTGCTTGATTCTTCTTGCTTTCCCAGTATATCCTTTATTTCTTTGGTTGTGTCTTCTTACTTATCCAATATATCCTTGATTTCTTCGGTTGTGTCTTCTTGCTTATCCAATCTTGCATGGATTATAACATTCTCCTTCTTCAGCTCTTCTAGAGTGTGCATGATCAGAGATGGAGCTGGTGTTTCCTCAGAGGTTGCAAATCTTTCAGAACACTCTGCAACATCTTCTGATTCAACTACTTCTTCAGTTGCATTTTCCTGTTCTTGAATAACAACCAGAGGGTGACTATCAGAACACGGTTCATTAACTTCTGAAGGTTGATGCTCTTTCTAGGGAGCATTGTCCAGCAGAAGAATTGGCTTCTTTTCCCAGTGGCTCAGAACTTGATCTTTGAAGGCTTTCAGCTGATCACTGAAGTTCTATTGAGCCATATCATAACTCAATTCTTTCAGCCTCTAGGATTCAGAATTGAACTATTTTCTGAATCGATCCCAAAGAGAATCAGAAGCAGCAGGATTTGAAATCTCTAGACTTGCTTGCTTCAAAGAATTAACCCATTCCTGTAATTCTGTTTCAAAAATCAACAAGTTCTTACCAACATCTGTTTTGGTTATGGTTGGTTTAGGTTTGGGAATGGAAATTTTATTGGTGGTTGAAGCTAGGTGGTCCAGCGCTTCTAAATCAATTATGGTTCTGATATGATCAGCTGGACGGTTAATAGGAGAGGGAGTAGGAGAATCATATATTATGATTGGTGAACAAGGAGTGTTTGGTGGCGTGGAATGATAAGGTGAAGGTATTTATGCAATGTCTAATATAGAGAGAGGTTGACGAACCATAAGAGGTTCTGTTATTCCAGGAATAGGAGTAGTGGTATTAGAGTCTGCAAAATAATCTTCTGATTAGTTTGCGGTAGCATGTTGATTTTCTGGTTCAAGGGTTTTAGAGTTTAGATTTTCAGTTTGGGGAGTGTGAGGGTTTTCATTTTCTGGTTGAGGAGAATGGAGGTTTTGATGTTCTGGTTGTGGAGAATGGAGGTTGGTATTTTCTGGTTGTTGAGAATGGAGGTTTGGATTTTCTGGGATTGGTGATTGAAAGTCTTGATCAAAAAGTTTAATATTAGAAAGAAATCTTGCAAGTTCTGGCTGATTTTGTTCTGGATTTGGATTAGGAGAGTGAAGTTCATTTAAGAAGCTGCCAAGAGTTACAGAAGGATCAAACTCTATGTCAAAATACTCAAATGTTTGTGGTGAGGGATCTTCTGTTGGTTGAGGGGGGGGGGGGGGGGTTCAGATGTTGGAAAAACTATAGATTCTACAACAGAAACAAAGGAAGTGTTACCTTTCTTTTTAGCAGCTTTGGGTGCCCTCTGAGAGGATCTTTCTCCTGCTGCCTTTCTCTTTCTGGATTTCTTCAACACAACATCTAGAGTTGGCTTGTGCAGATCACGAATGTTAAGTTCTGGAACTGTTCCATCTTCCTTGCAAGCTTCAAGGTATCTGACCATAATCTCTGGAGAAGCATCCATCTCAGAAAATAATGGAAAATCTTTCAGAGGCATTCTCCTAGATGTGATGACTTCATGAGTAGCAACTGTTGGTTCCTTCTTAATGCTTTCAATAATCTTCATTTTCTTCAGATTTTTGGCATTAAGAGGTTTACCAGCACATGCCTCCAGTGCGCTGATCTGGTGAGCCTCTGTCAGATGCTTTATCAGCCTATTCTCCCTCTTTGTCCATTCTTCTTCCCTTGTTTCTTTCACGCTTATTCTCAGATGATTGAAGAGCAGGTGTGGAAGATTTATTTTAGTCTTCTTTGAAATGAAATACAACAGAAACTGTTGATCAATGTTGATCAATGTTGATGTAGTCAGGAGAGCTTGTAGGCTTCATGTGATTTATACATCCCAGAATGATCCTGGCTCAGATTCTGTAGTAACCCTTCAAGTCTCTTATCTTGCTGGATGGCTGTCCAGAAGTAAAAATAACTCTTGCAATGGAATTTAGGTCAGAACACTTATCAGCCATGTCAATGCACCTAACTCCGCCGCAATTGTACCCAATAAGTTTCCCAATCAAGTCTTCTGTAACCACTATCTTCTTCCCCATTACGTATGACGTAACTTGATGATTAGATGAAGTAGTATGAATCTAGAATTCCTTAACAAGAATGGGGAATATTGGACCTAGCAGACGATCAAAGTATCTATTCCAGCCTTGAGCCGTTACATCTTCATACAAATCAAAACCATTTTCTTTAAGCTCTCAAAATCAATGATTAACTCACATAAGACTTCAAGAGAATCGACCGGAGTGAGCAAAGTTCTTATGGGTTCCTCATACTGTTCAGCTATTGAAGAAGAACCAGGAGCACTTTGGAGATTTTTGATGCTTGAGGAAGTTTCCATTGTTCACACGGTTGTTTTGAAATTACTGAGAAAGGGGTTTTTACAAAATGAAAGCAAGAGAGAATAATAGATTGCAAGAAGAAATGAATGAAATAATGATTGTGTATTTATAAACGATTTTGAAAACTTAATCAGTAAGAAAGAGAAAATAAAGTAATAATTATATTGTCATTATGAAACCTGAAATTAGGGGATTGCGTGTAGATATTGAACAGTTACCACAGACGCGTGTCTCAATGCATCCAATCAGAGCCTTATACCCTTCAGAATTTGAACGCGTGTTCAGCCTTTGAAGGTAGCTTGTGAGAGGATGACAGATGTTTGATGGTGTGAATTGCACGCCTCTATATTTGAAATGAAAGGATCAGATCTTCTTAGATAGATTCTGAAGCAACTATACTCCTAACTTCTGAAGACATGTTGATCAGATGTTCACAGAAAAAAAATATAAAGTTCTGAGGATTTCAGAATATGTAAATAAAACTTCTTATTCTGGACATAATTTCATGCTGAGATGTTTCAAAATGAAATTAAACCTATCTTCAGAAAGAGGTTTTGTAAAAACATCAGCCCATTGATGGTTTGTGTCAATAAATTTTAAAGTAAGAATAACTTTCTGAATATAGTCCCTAATAAAATGATGTTTTATTTCTATATGATTAGCCCTAGAATGCAAAATAGGATTTCTAGATAAACATATTGCAAAAGTATTATCACAGAAAATAGGGATGTTACTCTCAAATATGTTGAAGTCTTCCAGCTGACTTTTCATCCAGAGCATATGTGTGCTGCATCCAGCAGCTGCAATGTATTCAGCTTCCGTTGTTGACAATGCAATTGTGGACTGCCTCTTGCTGGTCCATGAGACCAAATTGACTCCCAGAAACTGGCAGCTTCCAGAAGTACTTTTTTGTTCTACTCTGTCTCCAGCAAAATCAGCATCACGGTATCCTACTAAACTGTATTCATTGGTTTTTCTATAAAACAAACCCAAGTTAGTAGTACCTTTCAGATACTTGAAAATTCGCTTAACTGCTGTTAAGTGAGATTCTCTAGGATCTGATTGGAATCTAGCACATAAACAAACAATGTATAAAATGTCAAGCCTTGAAGCTGTCAGATAAAGGACAGAACCAATCACACCTCTGTAGATCTTCTGCTCTACCTTTTTACTTACCTCTTCCTTTTCCGGAATACATGTGGGATGCATTGGATTCTTTGGTGGCTTACATTCTGAGAGGTCAAATTTCTTCAAAAGTTCTCTGATGTATTTGCTCTGGTGAATGTAAGTTTCTTCTGGAGTCTGATTAATCTGAATGCCCAGAAAGAATTTAAGTTCTCCCATCAAGCTCGTCTCAAGTTCTGTCTGCATAGACTTAGAAAATTCTTTTCCCAGAGAAGGTTTAGTAGATCCAAATATAATATCATCTACATAAATCTAACAAATTAAAATGTCATTCTTAAATGTCTTACAGAACAAGGTTGTGTCCACTTTCCCTCTTGTGAATTCCTTTTCTAACAAAAAGTTACTTAGTCTTTCATACCAAGCTCTGGGAGCTTGTTTCAGACCATAAAGTGACTTCTTTAGTTTGAAAACATATTCTGGGTGTTTTGAATTTTCAAACCCAGGGGGTTGGTGGACATATACCTCTTCATCAATGTAACCATTTAAGAATGCGCTTTTGACATCCATCTGATACAGAGTGATGCCATTATTTATAGCAAAAGAGATTAAGAGTCTGGTAGATTCTAACCTGGCGACTGAAGCAATGGTTTTTGTATAGTCTATCCCCTCTTGCTAACTATAACCTTGTGCAACCAGTCGTGCCTTGTTTCTGATGACTTCTCCTTGTTCATTCAATTTGTTTCTAAACACCCACTTTGTTCTAATGATGTTGAATCCTTTTGGTTTAGGAACCAGATCCCATACGTCATTTCTGGTGAATTGGTTTAACTCCTCCTGTATATCCAGAATCCAGTCATTGTCCAGAAGAGCTTCATCAATTGTTGTTGGTTCAATCAAAGATACCAATCCCATGAGGGATTCTTCAGAATTTCTGAACATTGATCTTGTTCTGATTGGATCATCCTTCTTTCCCAAAATTTTATCTTCAGGGTGAGCTATGCTGCTTTTGGATAGTCTTTTCTGGAGTTTTTCTACAGAAGTTGTTGAATTGTTTGTGACATTTTCTTCTGATCTTGTTGGAGCGTCTCTGTTGGGAACTTCAGATGAGTTGCCTTCAGCACCTATAAATTCAACTTCTATATCTACAAAAGATTCATTCTGCTTTGACTTTTGAGGGCCAAGCTTATCATCAAATCTAACACTGATTGAATCTTCCACAATCTATGTCTCTGTATTATATACTACGTACCCTCTTAAGCATTCAGAGTATCCTAACATAATACACTTCTATGCTTTAGAGTCAAACTTGTTCAGATGTTCTTTAGTGTTCAGAATAAAACAGGTACATCCAAAAGGATGGAAATAAGAAATTTTGGGCTTTCTGTTCTTCCACAATTAATATGGATTCTTATCCAGAATAGGTCTTATGGAGATTCTATTCTGAATGTAACATGTTGTGTTAATTTCTTCTTCCCAGAAGATCTTAGCAATGTTAGTCTCATTGATCATGGTTCTGGCCATTTCTTGCAATGTTCTGTTCTTTTGTTCTACAACTCTATTTTGTTGGGGAGTTCTAGGACAAGAGAAATCATGCGAAATTCCATTTTCATTAAAAAATATTTCAAATTTTTTGTTTTCAAACTCTCCACCATGATCACTTCTGACTTTGACAATTCTAAGATCCTTTTCATTCTGAACTTGGTTACAGAAAGCAACAAACACAGAATGTGACTCGTCCTTGTGTCTTAAGAACTTTACCCATATCCATCTGCTATAGTTATCTATGATCACTAACCCATACTTCTTTCCACTAACAGACGCAATTTTCACTGGTCCAAATAAATCTATGTGCAGAAGTTCTAATGGCCTAGAGGTAGAAACAACATTTTTAGCTTTAAAAGCAGGTTTTGCAAATTTGTCTTTCTGACATGCTTCACACAGAGCATCTGAGAT
Source organism: Vicia faba (assembly GCA_948472305.1). Lineage (NCBI taxonomy): Eukaryota > Viridiplantae > Streptophyta > Magnoliopsida > Fabales > Fabaceae > Vicia > Vicia faba. The sequence goes on from OX451735.1 coordinate 878,036,776, forward strand.
GAACTTCAGATTAGGAAGTCCTCTGACCAGATTGAGTTTGTTAATCTGAGATATTCTTCTCATTCTAACATGCCCCAATCTTCTGTGCCAGACCCATTGCTCGTTGTTAATAGAAAGAAGGCATTTTACATTTTGAATTTTTAGTTCAGAAAGTTTTATCTTATAAATGTTGTTTTTCCTCTTTCCATTAAATAGGATAGTTTCATCTTTCTGACTAACAGCTTTGCATGAATTTTGATTAAAGAGTATATCATAATCGTTATCACTTAATTGACTTATGGATAACAGGTTATGCATTAATCCATCAACTAACAGCACATTATTAATAGAAGGGAGATTACCATTACCTACTATTCCAGAGCCAATGATCTTCCCTCTTTGATTGCCTTTAAAACCCATATAAACTCCAGGTTTAAGTTCCAGACTTTGGAACATATGCTTTCTTCTCGTCATGTGTTGAGAGCATCCAGAGTCCAGGTACCATGACTGGTGTTTTAGCCTTGTTGCTAAAGACATCTGCTACATATATAATTTTGTCCTTAGGTACCCATATCATTTTGGGTCCTTGTTTGTTAGTTTTACCAAAATTTTGTTAGTGTATTTTAGATCATGTGTGTGCCCATAAGTGAAGTGAGATTTTAATGGTGTGCGTTTAATTACTAAGTCCATGAATTTCTTAGGTGGGGATACCATACCTTGGTATCATATACCTTTTCTGCCATTTCTGCTAACTCCATAGATTATTGAAGCCATTTTGATTCTATCTATGTTTTTAGCCAGAAACTTCTGAAAGCTATGATCATATTCTTTTATGATCTTATCAGCATTACTGGGAGCCTCTAAGATTATTTCCTTATGAGATTTTTGTAAATCATTTTCTAGTTTTGAAATCTTTTCTTTTAACTCAGAATTTTCTAATCTAAGACTCTCAGTTTCTTCAGAATCGGAAACAAGATCCTTTTTCAGGTTCTTGAATTTGACTCTGAGCTGCTGATACCTTTCCAGAATTTCACTTAGACTTTCTCCTAGTTCAGCTTTGGTAAAATTAACAGTAAAGTCGGGAAATACCTCTTCTGTGTATGATTCTGATTCTGACCCAGATGCTTCACTGTCTTCTGTCACATTTTCCATAAGAGTAATGTTGGCTCTTTCATCATCTGACTCTGTGTCTGCGTCAGAAGTATCTAAATCATCCCATGTTGCCATGAGACTTTTCTTCTTCTCCTTGAAGAACTTCTTTTTGGTTTTCTCCTTCTGAAGCCTTGGACAATCACTTTTGTAGTTCCTTTGTTCATTGCACTCATAGCAGATGACGTCCCTGTTGCTTGACTTTCTGTGACCAGAAGCAGCTTCAGACTTTCTGTGTCCAGAGGAGGGTTCAGACTTTCTGTATCCATAGGAGGATTCAGACTTTCTGTATCCAGAGGGTGATTCATTCTGATTCCCTGATCTTTTGGAGTTTATGAATTTTCTTTGCCTCTGCTTCCACAATTGATTGACTCTTCTGGAGAGAAGATACAATTCATCTTCTTCTGATGAGGATCCATCAGAGGTTTCTTCCATAGCCTGTAAAACTTTAGAATCAAATTTTTTGTTAGATTTTAATGCTAAAGACTTACCTTGCTTCCGAGGCTCGTCATCTTCTAGCTCTATCTCATGACTTCTGAGGGAGCTAACAAGTTCCTCCAGAGATATATTATTGAGATCTTTTACCAGCTTGAGAGAAGTGACCATTGGCCTACATTGCTTTGGTAAACTCTTGATGATCTTTTTCACATGATCAACAGTAGAATACCCTTTGTCAAGAACTTTCAGCCCAGGAACTAGAATCTGGAATCTTGAGAACATTACTTCAATGGATTCACTTTCTTCCATCTTGATGGCTTCGTATTTCTGAATGAGCACAAGGGTCTTGGTTTCTTTAACTTGTATGTTGCCTTCATGCGTCATTCTCAGAGAGTCAAACATGTTTTTGGATGTCTATCTGTTTGAGATCTTCTCATACTCTATGTTATACCCCAAAATTTTCCCTCCCATATTTCTCAAAACATTGCAAGAAAAATCTCCAAGTGGTTCAAGATTGCTCAAGAGTTGGACAATCAAGCTATCTCCTAAGGCAGTCAACCTCAAATTAGGGTTTTATGTTGTGTCAAGATCCTTGAGTCCAAATGACCTCAAGTTCTCCCCAATGTCCTAATATGTTCTTAAGTTCATCCATGTCAAATTTCAAGCCTCGTAGAGGAAGTTTGGTCAGTCAATTGCTCAAAGGGTCCAAAAATCGACTGTGCTAGGGCAAAAGTCAATTGTACCCCAAATACAGTCAAACTTCAAGATTTTTTGTCAACATTCTCATTTTGAAGTATATTTCATCATTTGATCAAGGGTTGATCATGATTCTCCTTGGATCGCTCAAAATTCATCAAGACTCAAAAGTTGCTAAATTAGGGTTTTGTAGGAAAAGTCAAACCAAATTTGACCAAGCATAACTTTATCATACTTTATGAGAAATGACCCATCCAAAGCTAGTTTTGAATAAGATGCAATTTCCTACAATCCATCCTCATACCCCAAGATCAAGAAATGCACTCACAAGAAGTTACAAATTTGGACATTATAGGTCATTTTTGAAAGTCAACAAAAACACCTTTTTTCCAAAGCTTATAACTTGAGCATGGAATATCAAAATGATATTATACCGAAAGGGTTGGTTAGAGGACATCTCAATCTTTCTAAAAAGTCCAAGAACCCTTCCAAAAGTTCAAAATTGAAGAAGTTATGCATTGTTGAAGTTGGGCATTTTTGCAAAATTACCAAAAGTCAACTATCCCCAAAACTTCAAATTTTGTCAAATGGGCCCATTCTTTTCCACTTGATTTGATCTTGTCACACTACACACGTGTCCTAGCCTCAGCCTTGTGACCATTTATCAATTTTATTATTTAATTTGATTTTTTAATAAATTATTTCATTTTAAATCAAATAAAATCCAAACATTGATTATTTGATCTCTTTTTGGCTATTTCAGGACCTAATCATCATCATCAAGTGAATCAAATTCGTATCATACATTCCATGTGCAAAAAGATTGGATTTTGGACAAAATTGGAAGGTTATCAATGGTGAATCAAATCAAATCTCCAAGCATTGATGTACAAGGATTCAAGACTCAAAAGTTAACCTAATGCATTGCTTATTACATATACAAGTGAAAGGCACACGAATTAAAGGTTAGAGGCTGCAGAATCATCAAAAGAAAAACTTGGAAATTTGCCAAAAAGTGTGAAACTGAAATCGTGCATAGAGGCCAATTCAGAAGCAAATCTCCACACTAATCCATTGATGGGCAATCATTGAAACGAAACAAATCCCTAACAAGCCCTCATACGTGCCCTAAAGCTCTATAAGTGTCTCAAAAATATGCTTTTCAATTGAATTTGTATATCATTGTTCTTGCACTTTTCTTGCAGAATCTTTGCATATTTATGCTTATCGTTCAATTTAGAAGCATTCTGCATTAGCCAATTGCATTTATCTGGCCTGTAACCCCATAGCCGAATCTAGGGTTCTTGGTTTGTGTTTTTGGGCATTTCTTGTACAGGTGAAATCAAGACTCAAGAGAGATATAGGTTTGCTCAGGAGGCCTAGACGAGCACAACCATGTTCTTGGAATCAATTTCCATGGCCTAGAATGGATTTTAGGTTGAACATGTGAATTTAGCTGCGGATATAAATCCGCAGGTAAATATCTAGGGTGAACGAAGATGAAGACGTGTCCCCTTCCTATTGGCTGGTTCAAACTTGGCGCGTGTTTTTTTTATATTTTCTGGGATTTTGTTTGTTTTCCATATTATTATTTCTGATTAATCTATTGACAACTAAAGCATAGTGGTGCAGTGGTAGAGGCGCGTGTACAATGATTCACAGGACCTGGGTTCGAATCCCAGGTCCCCCCATGCATTTGTTAATATTTTTCTTCAGGTTATCCAGTACAACTCAAGCGCATGGTCTACCATATGTCCTCAAATCTCAAAGCACCAGATGGCCCCAGGCCAGATCTGGTGGTCCTGGCGTGATGTCCACCCTACTGCCTAGTCAACGTGCCATATGGAATCAGAAAAGTCAGCCAGGTTAATGGATTGTTGGGCCACAAAAATTACTATCAAGACCCCCTAATCAGGCCCATAACCTCCTAAACTCTTTCTCTATTTTTATTATTTCTTTTATTTATTTATTGTTATTATTTTTATTATTATTAACTAACCAATAACATTTTTATTCATAAAATTAAAAACCAGAAAAAAATATTTATTTTATAAAATTAAATTTCAGCACTTTTATTTTTGTTAATAATATTAATTTAATTAATTTAGTTTTAATTAGGAATAACTTTCAATATATTTTGCAATAATTAAAATTAATTTAGACAATTAGGTTTTATTAATGTTGATCAAATTTATTTTTTTATTTCTTTAAATACCAAAAACCCAAAAATATTTTTATTAATTAATTAATTAATTAATTTAATAATTAACTTAGTCTATTTTCTTTTAATTCAAAATAAACCAAAAAAATCTTTTCTTTAATAATCAAAGGGTCAAAACTCTAGAATGCGCCCGATTTAATTTCCCGCACGCGATCCATTTTACCATATTATTGTATCTGTTTCCCGGAATGTAATAGTTTAATAGGACTTTAAATACTTTTATTGCTTTATTTATTTTCCGCATTTTAATTTCAAGGGTTGCTTTTGGCGATGTAAATACCTGACGCCTTGTAATAGTTAGTTTTAATTTCCGCAATTTAATTTCCGCAACTTATACACTGTTAGATGTTTGGTAATAGGGAATGCATGACAAGATCGAATGTTTAACCTAAAATCAACATAGATAACCATTGACATGTACAAAGATAAAATAAATTGAAAGCGACACACTCGCACATGCGCACTCTTAGGGTACACCTCACTTGGTTGCCTTCGAACATGGTCATTGAGTATAGGTCACTTTAGAGGTCTCCCTCTTGTCCAAAGATCATAGTTGCCTCGAAACGGTTGCCTCCGAAAAATCATCTAAGACATTAGGGTTACCGCTAAGGCGTCCTAACATTGCTTTAGTGACCACACGTCCCTTAATCGAATTGAACCTTAAACTCCAACGATGATGCTACCTACTCATCAATAGTGGGATAGCATTTCCTGAAGGACATTAGTACAGATTGATTCATTTTTCGAGTAGGTAGATGGTTCTTAAGTACTTGCTCTTACAAAAACACAAAAATACTTTTCACACTTACACTTTTCGAACGAAGTTTTCAAACGAAAAACTTTTTCAAACCCAAAAACACAAAGAAAAGCAATTTTGAAAACACTTTGAGCAAGTACCTAAGAGCCTATGGATAACCACAGATAGAAAGGATGCTAACACCTTCCCTTTCTATAATCTACCCCCCGGACCCGAGAAACGTCTCGAAAAAGGAATTTTTCTGTGCTTTTTTCCTTTCCTTGTTGGATAAAATAAAAGACGGTGGCGACTCTTGCTTACCGCGACATTTTGCAAAAACAAACGCAAAATGCAAACCAGCATTCCAAAAAACAGTCAGTTCTCTCCCATTGTATCACACCAGAACTGGAGACTCTACTGGGGACTTTAATAAGTGGGGTGTACCTTAGGATTAGATCATTGTGTTTTAAATTGTTTGCTTTGCATGCTTTATATTTGTGGGCTTGTATCGGAGTTACTATAGATCCTAACCCGGGTCTGGGGATACCCTTTAGGTAAGTAGCAATAAACTGTGAGGGAACTGTACGGCATAGACCAATACGGTTGAAGCAGTAGCTACATTGGTGTGGCACTTTAGTTTGTACCGATATCCCTTGTGTTGGAACGAGGAGAATATGGGTCTTCTAAGGGGTCATTAAGCACCAACTGACCTTAGAACCTTTAAATTGACCAACTTGGCCATAGAACAGTAGCAGTATGCTACACTCATTGAGACTAAACTCTCGCGATGATTCCGGCTGCAAGAAAAGGTTGCTAAACTGGAATTATGACCGATCGAGGATAGTCAGTGATATTGAGATCCTCTAGAACCCGGTTACTATTTTTAGGACAGGTTTAAACCAACTGAACTGAAAGAGGGTAGTACCTAATCTCCTTGCCAGCCTGAAATCTAAGGGCTCTCTGTGTGACTTGTGTGCCTTTACCATGTTTGCCGTTTGTGGATACTTGTGATGTGCTTTCTATCATGACATCATGACATCATAACATTGCATGCATCTTGCATTGGACTAACCTATTTCAAAGACAGGAGGGATTCATCTTTGTTCTGTTTTGTAGGTCATGATGCTTATGCGTAGGAATACCATTTGGATTAACTTTGTCCAGGTTCCCACCATGCTTAAAGAATTGGTTGCAAAGATGCCTGATACTACCTCCTTCATCAGAAGACATGGGTATCTTCTCAGTTTGGTCACCTCCAAATTGGACGAGCAGATGATGAGTGTCCTGGTCCAATTCTATGATCTGTTGTACCATTGCTTTACTTTTCAGGACTACCAGTTGGTTCCCACCTTATAAGAGTTCTCTGAGCTGCTCGGTATCTCTATTCTGGAGCAGACCCTGTTTACTGGTTGGGAGAAGATCCTTAGGCTGGAAGAGATTGCTTCAGCTCTTCATATGACAAAGGATGAGGTAATGGATAATTGGGAGACCAGAAGTGGAGCAAAGGGCTTTCTGACTAAGTTCTTGGTTGGTAAGGCTAATTATTTCTGGGATAGTCTAGACTTCAAGGCATTCGAAGATATTCTGGCTCTTCTGATATATGGCTTAGTATTGTTTCTTAATCCTGACTCTTTTGTTGATGTCAATGCGGTGAAAATCTTCATCTGTCGTAATCCTGTACCCACTCTCTTGGGTGACATTCTTCATCAGCTTTATGCCTGTACTTCCCGAAAGCGGGGAACCTTGATGTGTTGTGCTCCGTTATTGGCGAGGTGGTTTATTTCGCACCTCCCCAAATCAGTGTTGAAGAACAAAGAAGGCATGGGTTGGGCTTATAGGGTTATGTCTCTCTCTCATAATGACATTATCTGGACTCTCAAGGGTATGGACGAGGTGGCTATCATTGATCGCTGTGGGGAGTACCCCAATGTTCCACTGATAGGAACCAATGGAGGAATTTATTACAACCCGTGCTTGGCCTTACGTCAGTTTGGGAGAGCCAGAAGAGAAGGACCTCATGAGCTATTAATGCCTAGTATCATCTTTGATTTTCAAGGGGATAGCGACGAGCAACGCCGCAGATTCATAAGGGCTTGGGATAGAGTTCATAGATCTGATCCACATGAGCTGGGTCCAAAGACTTCACTTTCGATAAAGCCATATCTCAGATGGGTTCGTATCCGTGCCCAAAAGCTAGGTATGCCGTATGAAGTCGTCCTGCCTATCATTGTTGAAATTGCTAATGAAGAAGGGGTTCTTCCAACCATCCTCCATCCTCATATGCCCACTGACATTGGGGCACTGAAAAGGTCTTGGATGCAACTGAGAGAAGAGCGGGATGCTTACCGAGAAAAGTTCAACGAGCAAGAGCAGAAGATCCAGAAGTTGACTAGGAAGCTGGAGAACGAGCGGATTCTCAATGACTATGTCCGCACCTACAAGAAGAGACCATGGGAGCACTGATTGTCCATTGATTATTTCCTTTCCATTTTTTATTTACTTTTTAGTATTTCCTTTCTTGTAACGCCTTAAGGGCAATTTGTTGAACAATTTGAATTTCAAAGTTTATCTAATAAAAGTGTGTTTCCTTTCTGGTTTACAAATTTGAATCTCTCGATTGTCTTTGAAATCATGTCATACGCATTTCATCCCATGCACTCCATTACAGGTCTCTTATCTTCTTCGATGTTTATTTCAGCACTCATCATGTCTGCTGAACCATCAACTGAGCAAGCAATCAAGGCCCTCCAGGCCCAGAATGCCCAATTCCAAGAGTTGTTCATGAATCTAGCTAAGGGTCAGCAAGATCTGAAGACCCTGATTCTGAACGAGAAGAAGAAGAAGAAGAAGAAGAAGAGGACAGTCTTGTTTAACACAGGTCACAGATTTGGAAATAGGCTACGGGATAAAGTTGATTTGACCACCTCATCTGGAGGGAAAGATAGTCAAGAAGAAAGGAGGGCTCCTAGCCTTGTGGTCTCAGAAAATGAAACGGACTTCGACGAAGACCAGTATCCTCCTGCTGAGGATAGATACAAACAACTGGAAGACCGGTTGAATGCGATGGAAGTTCAGAAAGTACCTGGTATGGACTTTGGTGATCTGGGTCTATCATCTGGGGTGGTGATTCCCCACAAATTCAAAGCACCAGCTTTTGCTAAGTATGACGGAGTTTCTTGTCCGAAGTTGCACCTCCGGTCATATGTAAGGAAGATTCAGTCGTACACCGCTGATAAGAACCTATAGATCCACTTCTTTCAAGACAGTCTCTCAGGGACTTAGCTTGAATGGTTTTACCAGTTAGAAGGAGCCAGTATCCGCAGTTGGGAAGATTTGGCCACTGCTTTCTACAGGCAGTACCAATACAATTCCAACCTTGCTCCCACGCGTACCCAACTCCAGGGTATGTCAATGGGAACGGGCGAAGGTTTCAAAGATTATGCTCAGAAGTGGAGGGACCTCGCCGGAAGAGTGCAACCACCCTTGGATGATCGGGAGCTTGTGGATATGTTTCTAGGGACCTTGTCTGGTCCATTTTTCAACCACCTGATTGGAAGCTCTTCGTCTGGGTTTACAGAGCTAATTATGACCAGTGAGAGGATTGAGGCTGGTATTAAGGCTGGCAAGATACAAAAAGGTGCTTCATCGAGCACCAAGAAAAAGCCTTTTAAGAAAGAGTCCAGTGTTATCTACAGTTCGAAAAGCCAGAGTAGACCTGAACCCCGCCAAGCTGTCAACGCGGTTGTTATTTCAAGATCTGTTGGTGCTCCTCAGCACAACCATCAACAAAAGGACGAGAGACCTCGAAGGTAATTCACCCGTCTCAACATGACTTTGTCTCAGATTCTGCCGCAGTTGTTAAAGACCAATCTAGTAACTCCAAGGGAGGCTCCGAAGAATCCAAATACAATATCCCCGAAGTACAACCCTAATGCCCGCTGTGCTTTTCACTCTGATAGCCCGGGGCATAATACAGATGATTGTTGGGCTTTAAAGAACAAAGTACAGGACTTGATTGATGCTAAGGAGATCGAGTTCGGAGCACCAGAAAAGCCTAAACAAGATGCAGGGGTGAATGCTATCGGGGATGACGATGATGAAGAATTTGATATTGACAGCTGGATATACCCAACTGCCAATGGTGGATTAAGCAACTGGATAGCGAAGGATTCTATGCCCGTTTCTGTTATCACCCAGTAATCAGACTTTTTGTTTTGTATTTGTAACAGACAATGTTTTAAACTTTACGGCCCGGTGTCTTACCCGGGGCACCATGGCTTCATTTGTGAGGGCTTTATGTGTATCATTTTCATATATCATTAATAAAAGCATTGGACGTTTCTTGCATTTCAAATTTTGTGCTCCTTGTTTTTTTTATTATATATTGCAAAACAGCTATTTTACACACACTCACATATACAGGTCTACATCCACTCTGGATCTCACTGGTAACGACTCTGCTACTACCAGTTATGACTTTGAAAATCTGATCAACTTAGCCGAGGATGAAGGTGAAGATGATTGTGAAGTGCCTGGTGAACTTGCGAGACTGCTACTCCAAGAAGAGAGGGTTATTCAGCCACATGAAGAGCCAGTGGAAACAATGAATCTGGGTACAGAGACAGACAAGAAAGAGGTCAAGATCGGTGCAAATCTGGAAGCTAGTGTTAAGCAACGGCTGATTCAGATACTGCGTGAATACGTTGAGATCTTTGCCTGGTCTTACAAAGATATGCCTGGGTTGGATACCGATATTGTGGTTCATCGCCTGCCTACCAAGGAAGACTGTCCTCCAGTGAAACAGAAAGTTCGCCGTATGTGCCCAGAGATGTCTGAGAAAATTAAGGCTGAAGTTATGAAACAGTTTGACGCCGGTTTTCTAGCAGTTACTTCTTACCCTCAGTGGGTGGCCAATGTGGTTCCTGTGCCGAAGAAGGATGGTAAGGTTCGAATGTGTGTTGACTACAGGGATTTGAACAGGGCGAGCCCCAAAGATGATTTCCCTCTACCTCATATTGACGTTCTGGTTGACAACACCGCTCAGCATAAAGTCTTCTCCTTTATGGATGGTTTCTCCAGTTATAATCAGATTAAAATGGCTCCCAAAGACATGGAGAAGACGACCTTTGTTACTCAGTGGGGTACCTTTTGCTACAAGGTTATGCCTTTTGGATTGAAAAATGTTGGGGCAACGTATCAGCGTGCCATGGTTGCTTTGTTTCATGACATGATCCATCATGAGATCGAGGTATACGTCGATGATATGATTGCAAGGTCCCAAACTGAGGAAGAACACCTTGACCATCTGCAGAAGTTGTTTGACAGGTTGAAGTTGTACAAACTGAGGTTAAACCCGAACAAGTGCACCTTCGGGATGAGATCTAGTAAGTTGTTGGGTTTCGTTGTAACTGATAAAGGTATTCAAGTGGATCCTGCAAAGGTAAAGGCTATACAGGAGATGTCGGCTCCCAGGACAGAGAAAGAAGTCAGAGGCTTCCTGGGACGACTGAATTACATTGCCTGATTCATCTCGCACCTGACTGCTACTTGTGAACCAATCTTCAAGTAACTGAAGAAAGATCAAGTGGTACGTTGGAATGATGAATGTCATGCCGCTTTCGAAAGGATCAAAGAGTATCTCCAAGAGCCACCTATTATGATCCCTCCAGTTGAAGGGAGACCTCTGATCTTATACTTGACAGTACTCGATAATTCAATGGGGTGTGTGCTGGGGCAGCATGACGAGTCTGGCCGAAAAGAGCATGCTATTTATTACCTTAGCAAAAAGTTTACCGACTGTGAGACTCGATACTCACTGCTCGAGAAAACTTGATGCACTTTGGCACGGGCTGCTCACCGGCTGAGACAGTATATATTGACTCACACTACTCTATTGATATCAAAGATGGATCCAATCAAGTATATCTTCGAAAAGCCTGCCTTATCCGGAAGAATAGCAAGATGGCAGATGATCTTGACTGAGTATGACATCCAGTATACGACCCAAAAGGAAATTAAGGGGAGTGTGTTGGCAGACCATTTGGCACATCAGGCAGTGGATGATTACCAATCTATGAACTTTGAATTTCCGGGCGAGAATATCATGTTGGTAACTGCTTGTGAGACACCTAGATCGGATGAAGGACCTGAGGAAGGATCCTAATGGTCTATGTACTTTGATGGAGCTTCGAACTCTTTGGGAAATGGCATTGGTGCCGTGATCATATCTCCTATAGGCTCTCATACTCCGTTCACCGCCCGACTATGTTTCAACTGCACCAACAATATGGCGGAGTATGAGGCATGCATCATGGGTCTTTGAGCAGCAATTGACATAAGGATTAAGTTTTTGAGTGTCTTCAGAGATTCCGCCCTCGTGATCAGTCAGATCAAAGGCGAGTGGGATACGAAACACCCAAATCTTATTCCTTACAAGGAGTATGTATTAACGTTGCTTCCCCATTTCGAGGAGATAACCTTTGAACACTTCCCTAGAGAGGAGAATCAGTTAGCGGACGCGCTGGCTACGATGTCTTCTATGTTCAAAGTCAATTGGGACAACGAGGCTCCCCGGATTATCATTGAAAGTTTGGACGAACTTGCACATTGCTGTGATATTGAGACTGAAGAGGTAGCAGATAAACCCTGGTTTCATGAAGTAAAGAGGTGTCTTGAAGCTCAGGAGTACCCCGAGGGTGCGTCTGTTAATGACAAGAAGTTTCTGAGGAGGTTCGCATCAAAGTTCTTCATCAGCAATGGCATTCTTTACAAGCGCAACCATGATTTGACCTTACTGTGTTGTGTGGATAAGAATGAAGCAGAAAAGATCATGACAGAATTACATGAAGGTACTTTCGGAACTCATTCCAGTGGACACACCATGGTAAAGAAAATCCTTCGGACAAGATATTATTGGTCTACAATGGAAACTGACTGTCATCAGCATTCTCGGACATGTCACAAGTGCCAAGTCTATGCTGATAAGGTGCACATACCTCCAGTCCCTCTAAACCCTTGACGGCACCTTGGCCTTTTGCAATGTGGGGCATTGATATGATCGGCGAGATTAGACCTACAACATCCAACGGGCATTGTTTCATCCTTGTAGCAATTGATTACTTTACGAAGTGGGTTGAAGCAGCTTCCTTTGCTACTGTAACCAAGAACGTCGTGGCTCGGTTCATTCGGCACAATCTGATTTGTCGATACGGTGTACTAGAAAGGATTATAACAGACAATGGTACCAATCTCAACAACAAGATGATCACTGAGCTCTGCAAGCAGTTCAAGATACAGCATCACAACTCTTCTCCTTACCGGCCGAAGATGAATGGGGCTGTAGAAGCGGCTAATAAGAACATTAAGAAGATTGTGCAGAAGATGACGGTGACATACAAAGACTGGCACGAGATGTTACCATTTACTCTTCATGGGTACCGTACCTCAGCACGAACATCAACAGGGGCAACACCCTATTCCTTGGTATATGGCATGGAGGCAGTATTGCCTATTGAAGTTCAGATACCCTCTCTTTGGATCATGAAGGATGCAAGTTTGAGCGAAGATGACTAGATTCAGACCCGGCTTGATCAGTTGAACTAATCGACGAAAAGCGACTTACTGCTATTTGTCATGGTCAGACGTACCAAAAACAGATGATCAAGGCATTTAACAAGAAAGTTAGACGACAAGAGTATCAAGTTGGGGATCTGGTAATCAAGAGCATTATCCTACCTCAAGGTGATCCCAGGGGCAAATGGACCCCTACTTACGAAGGGCCATTTGTGGTTAAGAATATTTTCTCAAGAGGAGCTATGATTCTAACCACCATGGATGGTGACGACCTTCCTCACCCCGTCAATGCAGACATAGTGAAAAGATACTACACATAATCAAAGACCCGCTAGGTTTACCGGCCTAGGCAAAAATAAGGGCTTCCCGGCGAACCAAAAGGGTTAGGGCAAAAATAAGGGATGAAAATGAAAAGAATATGTACACCCGGCAAGTCGAAAACCTGAAAAGGCGGCTTGGGCAAAAAAGGGTATCCCGGTGGGCCGAAAATCCGAAAGGGCGGTCCAGGCAAAAATTAGGGATCAAAGCGTAACACTATGTCTCATTGGATCACCTTGCATCCAGACTTCGGTATCGACTATCAAGCTCGAACGGCATTAATCAATCTGATTCATCTTCAACCAAGCAGCAAAGTGATGATATGCTCGAGGACATAAAGGCAATAGCAGAGTTGGAACCCAGTGGGATTATTCACATAGCTGTTTTGTTTTTATTTTCACAAATTATGTAAATTCTATTTGTTCGGCGGTGTTCTCTTACTAGGACGTCAGCCTCTTGTACAAAAATGCCTATTTACAGGCCAAACTTCAAAATCAATACAATTCATTTCCAAAGAAATTTCAAACTGTTTTTCCTTTATCTGTTTTGTTTTGCAAAGAACGTCCAATGTTCATTTTTGATATATGCATTTGACATTAATTGATGCTCATGAATATTTACATGCGAAACAAAAGGCGATTACAGGTAATATCAGAAACAGGGGCAATAAGAATTGTCTGAACGGTATAGTTGCTTTGTCCATCAGGTGCAAAAGTAGATTCAGCTGAAGAATATGACTAAGACACCTTCACTCCCCGTAGAATAAGACATTAATGATAGCTCTCCCCAGCTGAGACTTGCAACTATGAACGAATCAGCAAATGCTCTCCCCAAGCAGAGTTGACCTACCATCAGCACTAGGAAGGCTTGATATCCCCGGCAGTCTCAATATTCCCCAACGGAGTATAAGAATGTTCCCCGGTAGAATACAAGATACCCCCAGTGGAGTCAATATTTCCCCAGCACGGTCTGGAAAAAAAAACTTCCCCAACAGAGTTGAAGCATCATCCCCATTAGACTCTGGAAGTTTACCCCCAGCAAAGTACAAAAATGAATCTCCCCAGCTGAGTTCAAAGGATCATTCCCAGCAGAATTCAGAGGATTATCCCCACAAGAGTCTAACAGGGTTATCCCCAGCAAGTCGCAACTGAAAGATCATCCCCAGCGAAGTTCTTTCCTTTCACAAACAGGAATTCGATCCTCAACAGATTCAATATCACCAGCAACAATAATTCATCCCGAAGGAATTTATCAATGGAATCCTCCGCAGAGCATCTCTTCCCCATAGAGTAATCTCCCTATCGGTTTATTCCCTCCAACAGAGTCATCCTCTCCTACAGGTTTATCACCTTCGTTCACCATCCTCAGCGGAAGAGGAGAATTCAACTCTATTCTCCAGCAGCTATCTGGGGTTTATTTTCCCCAGCTAGAAACATTACATTTCCATGCATCATGATACATACATATACGCATTATATAATACAATCTAATTTATTTTGAGAACATCATTGCTTGATCCATATCATGCATTGCATATAACTGACCTTTACCTTTCAGGAAAGATGCAGTTAAATGCTCAGCTATATCAAAAGACCACCTCTGGTTCAGTCAGATCGACGCAAAGATCTCTCTGATTCGTATTCCAGTTGAAGTTATTCCAAGACTCTTGTTTGGTCCAGTTAAATCGATTCGAAGATTTTTCTGATGCCGATCCAGTCAAAGTTAATCCAAGACCTCCTCTGGTTCAGTTAGATCACCGACAAGATCTTCCTGATTCGTATTCCAGTTGAAGTTATTCCAAGACTCTTGTCTGGTCCAGTTAAATCAATTCGAAGATTTTTCTGATGCCGATCCAGTCAAAGTTAATCAAGACCTCCTCTGGTTCAGTCAGATCGCCGATAAGATCTCCCTGATTTGTATTCCAGTTGAAGTTATTCCAAGATTCTTGTCTGGTCCAGTTAAATCGATTCGAAGATTTTTCTGATGCCGATCCAGTCAAAGTTAATCCAAGACCTCCTCTGGTTCAGTCAGATCGCCGATAAGATCTCCCTGATTCGTATTCCAGCTGAAGTTATTCCAAGACTCTTGTTTGGTCCAGTTAAATTGATTCGAAGATTTTTCTGATGTCGATCCAGTCAAAGTTAATCTAGGACCTCCTCTGGTTCAGTCAGATTGCCGATAAGATCTCCCTGATTCGTATTCTAGCTGAAGTTATTCCAAGACTCTTGTCTGGTCCAGTTAAATTGATTCGAAGATTTTTCTGAAGCTGATCCAGTCAAATTAATCCAAGACCGTCTCTGGTTCAGTTAGATCGACGATAAGATCTCCCTGATTCCTATTCTAGTCGAAGTTCAGACCACCTATCAACAGTCTCCAAATGGCATATGTAAGCCCATTCCCTACATCACCAGGCTGATACCACTTCATGCGAGTGCAAATTTCTGGGCACTCTAGTGTTCAATCATCTTCCACCTTCGGATCACGAAAGGCCCGAAAGCCAATCTATATCATCAGGTTTAAGAAGATTGAACAGGGGAAGCTGTTGTACCCCAAAATTTTCCCTCCCATATTTCTCAAAACATTGCAAGAAAAATCTCCAAGTGGTTCAAGATTGCTCAAGAGTTGGACAGTCAAGCTATCTCCTAAGGTAGCCAACCTCAAATTAGGGTTTTGTGTTGAGTGAAGATCCTTGAGTCCAAATGACCTCAAGTTCTCCCCAATGTCCTAATATGCTCTCAAGTTCATCCATGTCAAATTTCAAGCCTTGCAGAGGAAGTTTGGTCAGTCAATTGCTCAAAGGGTCCAAAAATCGACTGTGCTAGGGCAAAAGTCAATTGTACCCCAAATACAGTCAAACTTCAAGATTTTTTGTCAACATTCTCATTTTGAAGGATATTTCATCATTTGATCAAGGGTTTATCATGATTCATCAAGGATTGCTCAAAATTCATCAAGACTCAAAAGTTGCTAAATTAGGGTTTTGTAGGAAAAGTCAAACCAACTTTGACCAAGCATAACTTTCTCATACTTTATGATAAATGACCCATCCAAATCTCATTTTGAAGAAGATGCAATTTCCTATAATCCATCTTCATACCCCAATATCAAGAAATGCACTCACAAGAAGTTACAAATTTGGACATTATAGGTCATTTTTTAAAATCAACAAAAACACCTTTTTTCCAAAGCTTATAACTTGAGCATGGAATATCAAAATGAGATGAGACCAACAGGGTTAGTTAGAGGACATCTCAAGCTTTCTAAAAAGTCTAAGAACCCTTCCAAAATTTCAAAATTGAAGAAGTTATGCATTGTTGAAGTTGGGCATTTTTGCAAAATTACCAAAAGTCAACAATCCCCAAAACTTCAAATTTTGTCAAATGGGACCATTCTTTTCCACTTGATTTGATCTTGTCACACTACACACGCGTCCTAGCCTCAGCCTTGTGACCATTTATCAATTTTATTATTTAATTTGATTTTTTAATGAATTATTTCATTTTAAATCAATTTAAATTAAATAAAATCCAAACATTGATTATTTGATCTCTTTTTGGCTATTTCAGGACCTAATCATCATCATCAAGTGAATCAAATTCGTATCATACATTCCATGTGCAAAAAGATTGGATTTTGGACAAAATTGAAAGGTTATCAATGGTGAATCAAATCAAATCTCCAAGCATTGATGTACAAGGATTCAAGACCCAAAAGTTAACCTAATGCATTGCTTATTACATATACAAGTGAAAGGCACACAAATTAGAGGTTAGAGGCTGCAAAATCATCAAAAGCAAAACTTGGAAAATTGCCAAAAATGTGAAACTGAGATCGTGCATAGAGGCCAATTCAAAAGCAAATCTCCACACTAATCCATTGTTGGGCAATCATTGAAGCGAAACCAATCCCTAACAAGCCCTCATACGTGCCCTAAAGCTCTATAAGTGTCTCAAAAATATGCTTTTCAGTTGAATTCGTATATCATTGTTCTTGCACTTTTCTTGTAGAATCTTCGCATATTCATGCTTATCATTCAATTTAGAAGCATTCTGCATTAGCCAATTGCATTTATCTGGCATGTAACCCCATAGCCGAATCTAGGGTTCTTGGTTTGTGTTTTTGGGCATTTATTGTACAGGTGAAATCAAGACTCAAGAGAGATATAGGTTTGCTCAGGAGGCCTAGACGAGCACAACAATGTGCTTGGAATCAATTTCCATGGCCTAGAACGGATTTTAGGTTGAACATGCGAATTTAGCTGCATATATAAATCCGCAGGTAAATATCCAGGGTGAACGAAGAAGATGAAGACGTGTCCCCTTCCTATTGTCTGATTCAAACTTGGCGCGTGTTTTTTTTTATATTTTCTGGCATTTTGTTTGTTTTCCATATTATTATTTCTGGTTAATCTATTGACAACTAAAGCATAGTGGTGCAGTGGTAGAGGCGTGTGTACAATGATTCACAGGACCTGGGTTCGAATCTCAGGTCCCCCATGCATTTGTTAATATTTTTCTTCAGGTTATCCAGTATAACTCAAGCGCATGGTCTACCATATGTCCTCAAATCTCAAAGCACCAGATGGCCCCAGGCCAGATCTGGTGGTCCTGACGTAATGTCCACCCTACTGCCTAGTCAACGTGCCATATGGAATCAGAAAAGTCAGCCAGGCCAATGGATTGTTGGGCCACAAAAATTGCTATCAAGACCCCTTAATCAGGCCCATAACCTCCTAAACTCTTTCTCTATTTTTATTATTTCTTTTATTTATTTATTGTTATTATTTTTATTATTATTAACTAACCAATAACATTTTTTCTTCATAAAATTAAAAACCAGAAAAAAAATACTTATTTTATAAAATTAAATTTCAGCACTTTTATTTTTGTTAATAATATTAACTTAATTAATTTAGTTTTAATTAGAAATAACTTTCAATATATTTTGCAATAATTAAAATTAATTTAGACAATTAGGTTTTATTAATGTTGATCAAATTTATTTTTTTATTTCTTTAAATACCAAAAACTCAAAAATATTTTTATTAATTAATTAATTTATTAATTTAATAATTAACTTAGTCTATTTTCTTTTAATTCAAAATAAACCAAAAAAATCTTTTCTTTAATAATCAAAGGTTCAAAACCCTAGAATGCGCCCGATTTAATTTCCCGCACGCGATCCGTTTTACCATATTATTGTATCTGTTTCCCAGAATGTAATAGTTTAATAGGACTTTAAATACTTTTATTGCTTTATTTATTTTCCGCATTTTAATTTCAAGGGTTGCTTTTGGCGATGTAAATACCCGACGCCTTGTAATAGTTAGTTTTAATTTCCACAATTTAATTTCCGCAACTTATACACTGTTAGATGTTTGGTAATAGGGAATGCATGACAAGATTGAATGTTTAACCTAAAATCAACATAGATAACCATTGACATGTACAAAGATAAAATAAACTGAAAGCGACACACTCGTACATGCACACTCTTAGGGTACACCTCACTTGGTTGCCTTCGAACGTGGTCATTGAGTATAGGTCACTTTAGAGGTCGCCCTCTTGTCCAAAGATCATAGTTGCCTCGAAACGGTTGCCTCGGAAAAATGATCTAAGACATTAGGGTTACCGCTAAGGCGTCCTAACATTGCTATAGTGACCACACGTCCCTTAATCGAATTGACCCTTAAACTCTAACGACGATGCTACCTACTCATCAATAGTGGGATAGCATTGACTAAAGGACATTAGTACAGATTGATTCCTTTTTCGAGTAGGTAGATGGTTCTTAAGTACTTGCTCTTACAAAAACACAAAAATACTTTTCACACTTACACTTTTCGAACGAAGTTTTCAAACGAAAAACTTTTTCAAACCCACAAACACAAAGAAAAGCAATTTTGAAAACACTTTGAGCAAGTACCTAAGAGCCCGTGGATAACCACGGATAGAAAGGGTGCTAACACATTCCCTTTCTATAATCTACCCCCCGGACCCGAGAAACGTCTCGAAAAAGGAAATTTTCTGTGCTTTTTTCCTTTCCTTGTTGGATAAAATAAAAGACGGTGGCGACTCTTGCTTACCGCGACATTTTGCGAAAACAAACGCAAAACGCAAACCAACATTCCAAAAAACAGTCAGTTCTCTCCCACCATATCACACTCTGAATATAAGATGGAACTAAGAAGAATCATTATGGCCTTGTGATGGTTTCTGAAGTCACGCTTTTGTTGGTCAGACATTCTTTTTCTATCAATCTTTTGACCACTTTCATCCACAGGATGCATGTATCCATCAATTACCATATCCCATAAGTCATCATCATGAGCCAGAAAGAAGCTCTCAATTATGTCTTTCAAATAGTCAAAAATTTCTCCATCAAAAACTGGAGGTTTGCCGTTGATTCTGTCCTTATCATCATGATAGTCATTGCTGATGTTTTGACTTGGTCCCACCATAGTGTTTTTCTTAAGCTTGGATCTTATACTGATACGGTTAAGTGTATGAACTCAGAACCAGGCGCTCTGATGCCAATTGAAGAAGTGAAAAACATAAGAAGGGGGGTTGAGTTGAAACTTAAAAATCAAAAGCAATTGACGCGATGGTTTTTATCCTGGTTCTCTTGATCTCAAACTACTCCATTCCACCCGCCAAGGTGATTTCGCCTCTCTTCTACGAGGACTTAATTCACTAATCAAACTGATTACAATTCTACTTTAATAACTGCCAAAGTCTTCTTGAGTACAACCACAACACGGTTTATCTCAAGGAAATTCACTAATCAAAAGAAAGAATTTACTGTGTACTATATGTTTTTTGTTACAAAAATTGTATCACAAACTGTGATGTATTACACTACTTTGGAGAATAGTATGAATATGATTTTGCAGCGTTTTTAGATTGTATAAAGCAGTTTTGTAAATCGTAACGATTTAGCCTTTGAATTTTTTAAATAGGCGTCGCAATTTGTGCAAATGGAAACATGATAATTGGCACTTAATGCACTTTCCATAATGAGAAGATCCTTGTCTGATTGTAGCCATTGTAAATGATATTGCCTTGATGGAAAAGTAACGCTTTAGAAGTTAAGGAATCTTGCTTGCTGCTTTGCTTCAGAACTTGGGAAGTCAGAAACATAAGGTTCTGTTTGCACATTAGAATTTCGTTCAGAATTAAGATGTCTTTCTCTTTAGCTCAAATTCTGGTCTTCATTCTTCAGAACATTCTGATGTCAGTTTGCTTACTCAACTTGAACACTTTTGTAGCTTAACTTCTGATGTAGTTTCTTCATAACTTTTGTACAACATAGAACACAAATTTTAGAGTACATATTTGTTCTTTGTGTTTGTTATCATCAAAACTCTTACGAGGGTTGTAGAATCAAACTATGTTCTAACAACATGGCCTCAGAGGTAGACCCGTATAAGGGTGATACATGATGTATA